>JBBGZY010001199.1:3975000-5395000 GCA_037952925.1 Lithobates clamitans
ACACTCCCAGCTGCTGCAACTGTCGGAAGTGTGCGTAAATCTGACAAGTTGGCTGTCAGGTGCTGGATCACTTGCACATGCTTCCGTAATGACTGGAGCATGTTTACCTGGCTTAATGTAGATTGTTTGGACCCAATTAAGCCTATTCAGTCATGTGGATAAGACAGGTAAATTTAATTAAAATGACTAAAGGCAAACCTTTTTTTTCTTTTTTTCTTTCAGTTTTGAATAGAGTGGAGAGGGATTATAGAACCCTTTTAGGGAGATTGACCCTCTTTATTTGTTGTGTTTACTGTTCTCATTGAAAGTGAAAGTAAAGGAAAATCCCAAATGTTGCATTCTAATCATAACCAGAGATTCCCTCACTTTGGAGGGATGTTCTCTCACTTCCTGTTTTGTCTATGGGACAGGAAGTGAGGGTAAATCCCCCAAATGGGACACAGATGGCAAAAAAGAAAACTGATAGGGGTTATAATTCTTCCTTACTCTATCTAAAATGGGAAAAAAAGTTTTGCCTTTAGTTCTACTTTAAATGAAAAGCCAAGGATGAATTGAGTTTCCTCTGAAGCAAACCTATGCTTAAAATCTAGAATTTGGCTTTCTCACAGGGATTCTTAAGCCCAGTATGTTGCGAAAAGGCAGTTGAAAATAAAGTTCAGCACTTCCACACATCTAACTGTGGCTAGCCATTTGGTATTCTTCTAGCCTCATTTTAAAGTGATTTGTAAAGTTTTGTTAATTTTTTTTTCCTATAAAAATAACAAACATGTTATACTTACCTGCTCTGTTGCAGTGGATTTGCACAGAGCAGCCAGGATCCTCCTCTTCTCGGGTCCTTTTTCGGCGTTCCTGCCCCCCCTCCTGTTGAGTGCCCCCAGAGCAAGCAGCTTGCTCTGGGGGCACCTGAGCCGAGTCACAACTCCCTGTGTCCATTTAGACATAGAGCCCCTCCCCCCTCTCTCCTGATTGGCTAGCTGACTTTGGCAGCAGCCAATGGCGCCACTGCTGTGTCTCGGCCAATCAGGAGGGAGAATCTTGGGTGGCTGAGGCACTCGTAGACAGAGAGGGACCTCAGGTAAGTATTAGGGGGGCTGCTGCACACAGAAGGCTTTTTATCTTAATGTATAGAATGCATCCCCTTTAAAAGTATTAGGACTTGGGTGGAATATACTTTTAATGATAACACGGACTTGCGGTGCCAGTGCTAAGAACAGAAGAAGCTGCCTAGTGATAGCTTGTACCTCCCCAGTATGGTGGCTTGATAGAATGAACCTAAAAAAAACAACAGCTGCAAACGACTAATGTTTGTTTTAAAAAACACAAACGTTTCTTCCCTCCTCTTCTCTCTTCCTTTTGTTCTGTTCCCCTTTTTTTTCCTTTCTTTTTCCTATTCTCACATCTCCGTAAATTTTGATACAATACAGATGATCTCATATACGATCCTCTATGACTACGAGACCTGGGATTGTCCCAAAGACCATGTCCGGGACCTCCCAGGACTCTGGGTCTGTGCCATTCCCTCACACAGGAATTGTCCAGCTCATAATTGAGAGGTTATGGTTAAATTTCACTGATATTTGGATGTTTGCCGCATTTGTTATGTTACCATAGTAGGTGGTGAATAAGTAATATGAATCTATCTTAAGTATTTCCGTATCGCAATATACTGCTTTGATAATTTTAACATTAATCTGCCTATGTGACTGGCTATTTTGTACGTTGTTACCTTCTTTTTCAATAAAAACATTGAAATATAAAATACACAAACAACGTGTCATATTGTCTGATGGAAAGTTATTAGATATTGCCTCAGAATCCCTCCACTGATAGAAAGCAAGGTCAAGAAACAATGAAGAAATTGTTTGTTGAATGCTCTGGGTTCACATCCAACGCTGCATAATTCACGGGATAGTAATTCTTTGACACATGGTTTCACTCAGAATTCACAGGGGAAGAAGAGAAAAGGAAATAGCTGCGGTAGATCACAAGAATTGTAGAAATAAAAAATGCTTGCAAACTTCTAGCCAGTTAGTTATTTTTGATGATTTTCTTTTCTCCTTTTTGTATTTTGATTATGGAAGCAGCATGATTATTATTATGCTTAATACTATCTTTTTACTGGAACATGTGTGCCTTTATTTGAAATGAGAAATTATTTGAATACAGCTCTAGCATTTGCAACAACCAGTTTTAATCAAAGGAAACAAATGTTTCTTGAGTTTAGTGAATATGCATAGATGCATAATTAAAAAAAAAAATGTTGCTGAAAAAAAAAAGTGTTCTCACATGAAAGAACACCAGTGTCTTAACCTGTTCACTACCACTGTGCAGTTTAAAATGACAGGGGGGTGGATGTGCAATCCTGGAGTATTGTTTATAACCAGCAGTCCAGAAATAAGGCAAGGGTGTCCAGGGCGCCTTAAATGTCAGTGATTGAACTCAGTGATTGAACTGTTTGTTAGACAGCTCAGATCACAGGCTAAAGGCACAGAGCCTATCTGAGAGATGTGCACAAAGCTACTGTTTACATTAGTGATTACTGTGATTGGCCATTACAGCTATCACAAGGCACAGAGCAACTTAAATTGACTCTGTGCCTTTAGCTTGTAATCTGTGCAATTCAGTAAGAAGAAGAGAAATATAAACCAGCTCTCAATAACCTCCCCACCCCAACAAAAAGGGGCACACTAAGTACAGAGTCATACATACCATAAATTGGGCACACACCATTACCACAAACCTTTAAAGGTTCATTAGCCCCCTTGAGGGGGCACTAACTCAACCAAAAAAAGTTTAATTTTTTATTTTTTTTATGCTTGTTTTTTTTTTATTTTTACCTGGTGATTTAGCTAGTAAGTCTCTTGATTTTTCAAAAGAACAAGCTATCCTGTAGATATAGCATTTAAAGAGATGAGACAAACCATTTACCACTGATGGGATGCTTGCAGTGGTCATCTTTTGGTTATGAAAAACGTTATCCCAAAAGGAACCACGCTGTTTGTTGTAACTGCTTAGAAAGTGTTAGCTAGAGTTTGTCTTCAATGTATTGGTGGATCTAAATCTGCTAGTGCATCTAATGCCGCGTACACACGATCTGACTTTACGGCATACTTGGTCCAGCGTACCGGATTTCGTCGTTCAATTCGATCATGTGTGGGCTCCAGCAGACTTTGTTTTTTCAAAAGTTTGTTCATTCGGAAAGTCCGTCGTAAAGTCCGCCAGGCAAAGTATGCCGTAAAGTCCGCTCGTGTGTACGCGGCATAAGCCTTTAAAGTGCACTTCAGCTCTTGTTTGAAAAGGTTATACACCGCTCCTAATGGGAGTGCTGATTGTTACTTTAAACCAGTTGCTTGCAGGCTTCCACGGGCTTTCAGTAAGCTTCAAGTAGTGCTGAAACCTGCTAGCAGCCTAACAATCATCACTCCCATTAGGATCTGTGTTAAACATTTGCAAACCGAAGCTAAATGGTACCTTAAAGGGGGAGTAAACTCCCATGTATGATGTTTACATATAGATAAGCCTATAAAAAGGTTTACCTATAGGTACAGTTAATATCTCCTGAACGTGCACCGTTTAGGAGATATTTACTTTAAATGCAGCCGGTGACGTCACCGGTGCATGCGCTTTTGAAGGAACGGCATACCCGTTCTGTTCCTTCAGAGCTGTGCCAGAAATAGCAACTCCAGCGCGCATGTGTGGGAGTGATGTCATTGCTGGCTCGGCCATTCATATCGTCGTAGCCCACGAATCTGGAAAGAAGACCGGGTGAAAATGAAAGTGCCTTCAGCAGTGACAGCGTGTTGCTGGAGGGCTTGGTTTTCAGATAAGTCTGTCATAATGTGCTAGTATGCGATGCATACTAGCACACTATGACTTAAACTGCACTGTGGCCCAATATTTGATGCGGTTTACTACTGCCTTAAACTAAGCTTGCTGAAAGCTCTGCAAATGTGTAAAAGCTTGCAGTTTGCACTGCTCTTATACAAGCTGAAGCCTATGTAAAACATGCCTAACACAGGTGTGCTACTGGCAAGATCACCAGGTGAAAGCAGAAGGGGGGATAAAGGCAAAAAAAACCCCCACAAATCTAATACAGCCACCACATCTAATGATTGGTAGGCTGCAATACAGTACATTTTTGGTTTTGGGTTAATACTGCTGTAAAACATTTTCTTTTTTTTTAATCACATGCCACATACTCTTCTAAGCAGTTTAGCTATTTGTATTTGTGAAACTTTTTTATATATATTTTTTTTCTTTTCTTTTCTTGCATGATGTAGGTTAAGGGTGGCTTCCCACTGTGCTTTGAGCAAACCGCAGCTAACCTGCTGGTTTCATGTGGGTTAGCTGTGCTTTCCCACAGCCTTCTATGATGTCCTGCGGTTTTGGTGTTTCAGAAAGCGCACCAAAGATGCAGCATGCAGGAGTTTTGGTACGCTTTCTGAAACCAGACCAAAACCACAGGAACTCAAAGAAGTCTATGGGAAAGCACAGGTAAACCACGTGAAAACCGCGGGTTAGCTGCACTTTAGCAAGTTAGCAGCAGGGCAGTGTCAAGATACCCTAAATCTTCTTGAGATTTGTATCATTGCCTTTGTCCCTGTTTGGAGAATGTCTCCTCGATTCTTTATTTGATAACTAACACCTGTGGCCAAAGCAGTTAGTAAATGCAAAGCCGCAAAAAGGAGACTCCGCCTTCAAAATCTGCCCCTCACTCTTTGTTAAAAAAAAAAAAAACTTTTTGATTTGTCTTTTAATAGAGGTTTCCCTCTCCCATCTTGATCCAATAACAAGACTTGAGGGGAAATTATTACAATGGGAAAATAACAGTGAATACCTGATCTAGGATAATTTGCTCACTCTACACAGAGCAGGAAAAAGTACTGAATGATAAAATAAGCTGCTTGTTTTATCATTCGGTACTTTTTCCTGTTCTGTGTAGAGTAGGCAACTAACTAAAAAAAAAAAAAAAAAAAGCAACAATTGAGTATTATTGAGTTAAAATGATTACCGTATGTAAAAACCCATGTGTTCAGATTAAATGTAAGATGTGAAAGGCTGTTGAAACTCCAAAGTAGTTGCTTTGTTAAAGTCAAATAGACTGTACTTCTCAAGTGCTGTTTCACTCATTTTTCCCCAGAGCTTATAAAATGTGAAGCACTGCTGATTTCTATCATCCAATCATATGCTCCTTGCACCTGATTGGGTATGGATTACAAAGTGAAGCTTGACCACAGTTACTAAGATCTGGGGGAAATTAATGCAACTGCACTTGCAAAGTGCACAGTCTGTTTTCCTTTACTATATCAACCACTCTGCCTTTTCTGTCTGTAATGTACTCATTGGTATACATTATGATCCTAACTGCCTGTTTCCACATCTGCATGTGTAGGCATGTGGCCAGAGGCCCAGTAAGGTGCTGGCATAATGGCTTTGGATACATTTCAGGGACCCGGTTATCAATGGCCCTAAGAAGTAACAGTTATAGGTTGGGTCCGTTGTATTGTGTCTCCATAAAAGTATCTTTTGGCTCCTTAATGTGGCATTTATTTTCCTTTGCCATATGATATTCCTAAGCAATATGAAACACATTTTTGTGAGTGTATATGTATTTCAGACAGTAATGGCTATACATTAAAAGGTTGTTATTTTTAAAAGAACTCCCTTAAATATCAAATACCTGTTTGCACCACATTTTTCAACCTTCCATGAAAAGCTGTGAGTTGGCAGCCCCATTGAAAGCAATAGGAGGCTTCTGGTTCTTGCAGCTAATCACAGCCACCATGTACAGTAATTGCTCATGCAGTGATTGACCCTGTATGCAGGCAGCCAGTGTCCAGGGCCCATCAGTGGTAGGCGATTGCTGTGTGTGATTGCATGCAAGTGGCCGAGGTTAGATGTGAGCCGGATGATTCTCTTGCTTTCTATGAGGATGCCTCCCATAGCTAGTTGCAAGACCCCCCCCCAATGAGGTTCCCTACCAGAATGTGTTTGATCAAGTACCTTCATGGCAGGATTGAAAGTTTGTTTGTGAAAACTGCAAATTTAAAATAATTTAAAAAAAAGTTTTGAACTGTTAACATCTTAAAACTGTCATGAGATTTTGATTTTGCGTACCAATACTGTAACTATGTAAATGTAAGCGTTGGCCTACACATAGGTCACTCTGCTTAACTTTTGCCATGCAGTTCATGATAGAATAGCAAGAATGAGTTCACAAAGTTTAATATGCTCTTGGTAATTGAATAATCTATTGTCTGACATGCTGACAGAATAGTTGCATCTCTTGTCATTGTTTAAAATAGATGTATTTTGAAGTCTTGAAGTAGAAACCTTTTTTCCCATTTTATATTAGTAGTAGTTTTGTGCCATCCATGTCTCATTGGGAAGATGAACCTTAACTTCCTGTTTCATAGCCAAAACAGGAAGTGAGAGAAAATGCCTGCAAATTAAAGGGAATCCCTTGGGCTCTTCAGGCCACCAGAACTATGTTCCTATTGTAATATTTCAATTTCCATTACTTTTCTGGGGACATCCCAAAATTTGAGTTTTTTTTGCTTTTACTTACACTTTTTAATGATAATGGTATGCAGGACAAAAATAGAGGGTGAACAGGGGCACAGACGACAATAAAAACCTAACAGGTGTTCCTCTCCACTCTATCCAAAACTAAAAAGAAAAAGTTTTGACTGCATTTTTTTAAATAAATGCCTCTTTTCTATCTCAACAGAAACTTCTTCTCTAAAAAATCGAAAGATCTAAAATCACCTGGACTAAGTGCTCCCGGCTGGAAGTTGTTTGGTAAAGTTCCTCCTAGAGAGAATGTTCAGAAAGACAGTAAATTAATTCAGCAGGTTGGTAAACTTTAATTTTGGTTCCATTTACTTATTTTCTGCAGTAAGACCCTGTCATTTTACTTCATAAAAACTGTAATGCACTTCTCTGAGAAACTAAAATCAATGCATTGCTAATGCTAAACATTCCAACTATTTCAACATTCACTCAAATTGCCTGAAATTATAAATGTCTGTAATTTGTATATTAAACTATACCCTATACTTTTTCTACAGTTATCGTTTATAAAGGGAAATATATTTGCCACTTGAGCAGACCTGGGCAGATTGCAGCCCCAGGGCCATATCCGGCCCTATGGCTGCATCTGTCTGGTCCAGGATGCCTCCATTGTCAGCATGCCTCTCTGAGCCTGCCATCTTCTTCACTGAGGACGCGGACAGGCTCAGAGAGGCATGCTGACCAATGTCCATGTGAAGAGCTACAAGAGTTGTAAGTAAAGAGACTGAGGAGCTGATCAGTACAGCATGAAAGCTCTGATGTGAGAACCTCACATGAGCACTACAGTCACATGCATTGTACACAGTTGAGCTTAGTGAGCTAATTTGACAAGCGGTGCTGCTTGTCAAACTCTGTACCCACAGTTAAAAAAATGCCACAGCCACAAAGTAGAGCATCGTGGCCGCGACATGTGCATAACCCATTAAGCTGTTATTTTACAGTTCAGGTAGGTGGCTTGGGCTGATATAACCACGGCTCCTCTGCCAGTTTTTACCAGCCCCTGACAACCCGTCTGGAAGAGACCTATTTTAGTAGCAGTTTTACCTACTATTTGTTTTCTATATTTTTATGTTCTCTGGTCCAAAATTTAATATTGAGCAGAATTAAAGCGGTATTAAAACCAAAAGCAAAGATGTAATAAATTGCATCTTACCAATTGTTAGATAAAGGTGCATTATTATTATTTTTTTTTATTTTTTATTTTTTTTAGGCTTTTTTAACTTTTTTTTTTTTTTTTTTTAAAGCTGGTGATCTGGCTATTAACACATCTCCCGTATTAGAGTGCCCCATACTAGTTGAAGGAGCACAGGGGGAACCTTTTGGACAGCAGCATTGGTAATTTGGGGGAGGGGAGTATTAGATGTACTAGCACATTTAGATCCACTAACAAACTGAAGCTGAACTCCAGGTCACACTTTATAAGCAGTTACGGGAAACTGTTCTTTTTTACTTTTGGGATAAAGGTTTTACATAAAAGCTCATCATTGTAAGCACACCTGTCAGTAAATGGTTTGTTTCAACCCTGTAACTGATACATATGCAGGGCAGCTTATTCTTTTGAAAAACAGACTTACTGGCTTGATCACCAGGTAAAAATGAAAGCAAGCCTATAAAAGAAAATTAATGTAGCTAGCATATCTAAGAATTGGTTAACTGCAATATTATAAATATTTGTTTTTGGGTTTAATAATGCTTTAAGTTTGGCCCTCCACAACAGTCCCAGTTTCTTGTGTGGCCTCTTGGGAAAATTAGTTGCCCACCCCTGCACCAGAGTGATCTCTTGGTACCTTGGTGAAAATTACTTTTTTTGCTAAAATTTTTTTAAAACTGATATTTTATAAATATTTGTAAACAAAGAATGTGTATACATATAAAAGATAAACATTTGATATTTGACAAAGGATCCCCAGAGCTCAATGGGTTATCTAAAGACCACATGGCAAAAGTCATAAATCTGACGCATTCACTTTTGTGTGTACATTTTATTTTGACCTTTTGGATGCCTATAAACATCATTTTTATTACACAAGGTAAAGAGGGAGTGGAAAGAAGGTAAATGGACTCTCTATGGTTAGCGACACCTCCAGATTTAATTAAATGTATTTTAGCAATTGCAATATTTCATTTATTTTTTAATTATGGGCCATGGCTATTTTAACCCCCTTTTACAGGTGCAGGGCTGTGATGACAGATGCTGGTAAGGAGGGCCTCCTGACCATGTAACACTTTGATTGGCTACATGATGTCATGGGAGCTATTCCTACTGGCTCTTGATAGTCAGTAGTTCACTGTTAGCTGTCATAGTTGTACACACAAAATAGTTGGCACACCTTCTCTCTCTCTCCCTGGCCCCTCACATGGCATTACTTGGGCCTGGCTATTGCTCAGGAAGTAAACCGAGCCTTGTGCAAGGCAGTCAGGCATATTCTCATTTTCCCAATTATTTCAAGGAGCTCTGACAATGCAGTGCTGGGGATGAGGTGGAGTAGATGTAAGCCAAGTCACCTTACAATGCTATCTTTTTACACTGTTACCTTTTTGTTTGCATTGATGGTGGCCTGTACAGGTTTGCTTTAAATGTACCAATGACACTTTGAGGTAAAATGAATGATCACAAATTGCCTAGTACAAACCATTGTTTTATGTTTGACAGCTAAAACAGATGATTTAAATAGCCTAGTACATTTCTGTTATCTCCTCCTCACCCTGCATATGTTATCTGTGGTTTTGTGGCTTGCTATCTTTTATTATGCCCTGAGCAGGGAGAAGCAGAAATCCTCAGTGCCATATAAAAACATTGGTCATATGAATAGTTCATGCTTCTGTTGAGCATTTATTTTTGCATCATTGAGAAAAAAATCTGCAGAAAACAAATGTTATTTTTACTTCTGTGTAGATGTTTCTAAATGTGAAAGTGTTCTAGTATTCTTCAGTAAGTACATCTAATACAGGGGTAGGCAACCCCCGGCACATTTGCCAGCACTCGACTCCCTCCCCATCAGCACAAGGAAGTGTCAGTGAGACATTCCAATTTCAGAGTTCCCCACACCTGCACTGAGGGGGAGGCACTGTGCCCCCACACATTGTAAAAGATGGGAAACATTGTTTGGTTCTCTAACTTTGCTGTAGCTGCGATCGTCCGCTTTTATGATGGGGAAGAAATTGGGCAGATGTGATCTGATGTATTAAGGTGCATGAATTGGGGCTGATCTGAGGCATGAGAGTGCAGGATGTTTTCTCACTACTAAAGTAGTTTACAGCATTTACTTTATAAAAAAATCATTATCAAGATTTAGAGTGTGAAGTTGACTTTTCTTGTTATTAAATTGGCACTCTCAATTTCTTTTGAAAACATTTTTCAGCACACTGATCAAAAGGTTGCCTACCCCTGATCTAATATGTTTTTATAGACCTGTATATTGAGCATAATCATTTTTAGTAATTTAGAATCTTAGCCAGAATTTATTTAAAAGCTTACGTAGTTGTTGCTTTGTTGGCATAATTATTTTTATCAGGAGTTCATTTATGTACCTTCTAGTCTGTGACTGGCGTACAAGTTCAAAAGCTTTTAGTTGTTATTTCTTACAAATGCAGCAGAAAAAGCACTAACTATTTCAGGATTCTCTGGGCTGACAGTGGAGAAACATCTCAGAATTCTAGCATTTCCCCCTATAAAGCTCTTTAAAGAAAGGATTTTGGCTTTATTCTTAAAACGTAACAGGTGATCATCTTTTAGTGATCCTTCATACCCAGCAGAGATAGCTAAGGTTTTATGTACATCTGTGTTAGACGTGTTGAAATGAATAATTCTCAACTGACCTTTTGCAAGTCATTCATTCGGAAATGATTATAACTTTTTAGGTCTGCTTGGCTCCTTTTATTTAGACTACCTTGTCTGTACCCAACAGTGTGGCACTACAGAGCCCGGTAGTTTAAAGCAGACCTACAGTTAAATCCTCTAAAGTTTGGCTGCCGGACGGGGATTGCACATAGTTACCAACATAGTCTGGATGAAAAAACACACAAGCCCATGAAGTTCAACCAATAGAATATGTACTTAATCAAAAAAAAAAATGTTTGTAGTTTACTAATGCAGAAATAGAAATTTTCCATCTTGCATAATTGTTTCCTGCGATTACTTTACTAAATATATGCCGTCTGTTTTGTTAGCATAATTCTTTGTGATGCTGTTACGATGTTAATGAATCTTTTTTATAATGTTTTCTTTGACAAAGGGACCCATCCAAGGCCAAAGCTTTCCATTTGGTGTTCTGTCTGTTTGGTCTATTACACAGGGCATTTTTTTTTTAGTGCAAAAAAGATTTGAGTATTGAATGAAATACAACCTTTTATGAGGGGTAAAAGTTGGGATTATTTAACCACTTCAGTCCCGGAAGAATTTACCCCCTTCCTGACCAGGCCATTTTTTGCGATACGGCACTGCATCGCTTTAACTGACAATTGCACGGTCGTGCGACGTTGTACCCAAATAAAATTTACTTCCTTTTTTTTCCCCCACAAATAGAGCTTTCTCTGCGTTTTTTATTTTTTGCGCTATAAACAAAAGAAGAGCGACAATTTCGAAAAAAAAAACACCATCTTTTACATTTTGCTATAATAAATATCCCAATTTAAAAAAAATACATTTTTTTTCCTCAGTTTAGGCCGATATATATTCTTCTACATATTTTTGGTAAAAAAAAAAAAAATGAAATAAGCGTATATTGATTGGTTTGCGCAAAAATTATAGCGTTTACAAAATAGAGGATAGATTTATGGCATTTTTATTATTTTTTTTTTTTTTTTACTAGTAATGGCAGCGATCAGCGATTTTTATTGGGACTGTGATATTGCGGCAAACAAATCGGACACTTTTGACACATTTTTGGGATCGTTAACATTTATACAGTGCTAAAAAAATGCACTGATTACTGTATAAATGCCACTGGCAGGGAAGGGGTTAACACTTGGGGGCGATCAATGGGTTAACTGTGTTCCCTGGGTGTGTTCTAACTGGGGCGTGGGACTGACTAGGGGAGACCGATCGGTGTTCCTACCTAGTAGGAACACACGATCGGTCTCCTCCCCCTTCTCGCTCTCTCACGAACGATCGCGGGTGCCCGGCGGTTGTCGCGCCTGCTGGGCACTCGCATCAGCTCCAGGGACACACTGCAGGTGCGCGCGCCTCCTATGGCGTCTTTAAGAGCCGGCGTACAGCTACAACGGCTCGCCCAGGGGAGCCATCCTGCCGCAGTATAACTGCGGCGGCTGGTCGGAAACTGGTTAAACTAATACTAAACCCAGGACCCTGCATTCACTATATCTGGTCTCCCACAGTACACAGAACATGGAAATGCAATTATTTTAGTAAATATAAACTCCTAAATACTTATTGCTCATCAGCAGTATATAACAGTAGTGTGACTTCTTTTAGTGTCTGGTTAAAGCTTGTAGGAGGAGTCTTCATTCTGCACTGACTGTCCTATCAGGATGCAGAAACCCTGACCCTCTATCTGGACAGTTAACCCCTTAGATTCCACCATAAATATAACAAGCATGCTTTACTGCGTATACAGACTGATTTTAGTGTTGTGGGTTTAGTACCACCTTAGGCACTGGTGTGGTAACTGTTCCACGTGTGACTGTACTGCATGTGCATAGATTTTCCTAAAACCATCTATACTGACAGGAACATGTAGGCTGACTTTTCTGGCCCCCCTTTGAAAATGGCAGTGTGACTGTCTTTGGCTTCAGGGCTTTGAGTCTCTGGAGCATAATTAGCATGCAGCAGGTGATGTCAGTGAAGCCACAATCGATATAGGCCTCATTCACATGGGTATACCACAAACAGGCTTTTTTTTTTTTTTTTTTTCAGCCTCTCTACACTCTAGGTGCGGTGTACAGGCAGCCCATTTCAGTCTGCTCAGCCCCGAACAAACTTTCTTTATTACTTATTCGCACACCTGTCACATTAAGCAGATTGGCTGCATCTGAGCAGCCGTAGCATTCTAATAGAATGGGCATTATTAATCATAGGATGCATTAAGGTGAAAAAACACAAGGGTTTACAACCCCTTTAAAGGAACTGATGCTTGGTGCCAGATAACACAGCATAACTTCAGAGGGCAGCGGAGTCCATGCCTCGCCGAGAGAGCTGTTTTGGTGGCAAAAGGGGGCCCTACTCAATATTATTTAGGTGGGTGGTCATTAGGTTATGGCTGAATGCTTTATTCTGCTGTTGGCGCTAGCTTATTTAAACATATTGGTTGACCTTTGAGCTGGCAAAAATAGAGAGAAGACATAAAAACAAGAGTTAAATAGGTGTCTGTATTGGAAATTGTGTTAAAAAACAAGACTGGCCATGTAGAATTTTTAATTCCTTTGACAAGTAAAGATGTTAATTTGTACAGCTAGATGTTTTCTGATGCAATAATTACCGTACTATGGCGACAAAAGTTGTGGGTGTTATCCAACATAGCTGTAAAAAACAACTTTATCTCCCTTAGTGAGGGACATAAATATAAGATGTGTATATATTAGGTGTTGTGCTGCAATATGAATAACAAAAAAGAGAAAGTGATACAAAATATAAGGCATATATGTGTATAGTTATGCATGTGATTCTGAATAAACAATCCCTCATACATTTTCTAAATGCGCTTTTTTTAATTTTTTTTTTTTTTTACATCAGCTTTGATCCTAGCTGATGTAAGAGGACCAAAGCTTATGTTTACAAAAAAAAAAAAAAAAGAGTGTATTTGACCCACTTATTTAAACTAAGGGGTCATGGAGCATTGGTGGGGGAGCATGAGTGCGCACAGCACACTGAAGAGTGAATTGAGCGCACTTTAGATTTCTGAGCACTTTAGCATGGACTTTTCTGGTTGCAGCACTTTCATATAGATTTTCCATTGAGCACATTTTATATGGACTATTTCTATTTTTTTTTATTTTTTTTATTGAATGTTATTTGATTATATTTGCAGTGTGAGGAGGGGTTTTATAATGCATAGAAAATGTATGGGGAACCCCTGATCTGAAACAAGCATGCAACAAGTGAGGAAAGAGAGCTCATCCCTGCTCTCAAATCAGTGGCTCAAAGTAATAAAACTATTGAATCACTGTAACAGTCAGCTACTGGCATTTACAGGAGAGGTCAACAGTGACAGCCTATAAATTTCTGTGTGGGTTTACTGTAAAAATACAAGGTATATAGTGCTTTCCTGTTTGAAAATAGAGGTCTTTAGGAGCATGAAAACCACTAAGGCTCCATTCACACTAGCGCGTTTTTTGATGCATTTTGCATTTTGCAGAAATGCACGGGAATTTTTTAACATGGGTTCCTATGGAACATGTTCACATCAATGCCTTTTTGTTTCTCTGCAATTTTGGAAAGGGTCAGGGACTTTTTTTCATGCAAAATGCAACGTTTTTCATGTAATAGAATTCAATGGACAAGCATCAAAAACGCAAGTGCAGCGTTTTTGCAGCGTTTTTTGCCCTTTTTTTTATTTTTTTTTAAGACTGTAAAAAAAAACTGTAAAAAAAAAACACAAAAACGCAGCAAAAACGCTGCTCAAAAACGTGGCAAGCATGAAAAAAAAACCTCCAAAAACGCTCAAAAGCAACATGCATAGGTGTGAATCCAGCCTTAAAGTCCATGCAGATGGCAACTTGCTGTCCAATCAGTAAACACAAATTGGTTGGTTAAGGTAGGTTATTGCAAATGAAGGCTACACCAGGTAATAAATATACAGTATGGTTTCACGTTCTACCATCAGTGAACTTGTTTTTTCGAAACCACCCCAACCCCCCAAATTGTATGTTCATGGTGTGATTTTATAGAATTTTAAATTTGTAGTCAGCCATCCTTTGCCAAAGCTGCCCTGAAGTTTAAGTGGAATTCCATGTAAAAAAAAATAAGTTTTAATTCTATGGATATTAAAAACTTCTTTATTATGCAATATTGAAATTGCTAAATGTCTGATCACAACAGTCTAATCCAGATATTCAGCAATATTCCTGTGCATTACTGACAACAATATGCCTGTGCGCCCAATGTGGCTGCTCGCAGGCACTTCCTGCAATTGTTGTGGGTGTCTGTGCTAGCCCCCATCCTGCCAGCCCTGCAATGATCACTCTTACTGACAGCAGTGGATCAGGCATGTCATTTCCAAGAGTGACAATCCTTTTCAGAAAGAAGCACGCCCACCGGCCGACCTACCACTGCGAAAGGTGAGGCATAGTAGTCAGAGGTACAAAAAACAAGGCATTTTAAAAGTTTGAGAACTACATACTGACTTTCATTACTGAAATGATTGTGGGGTTTTGTTTTTGTTTTTTTTAAAAAGGTGGAAGTTACGCTTGTTTGCAATGATCCTGGTTTTGACAGGTACCTGCACCCACTTCTGGTCAGATCACTGTGTGGATCTGGAGAAATTACACTTTGCTACAATGTAAAGTAATGAGTGTGCAGCTTGTATAACAGTGTAAATTTGCTGACCCTCAAAATAACACAACACAACAGCTATTAATGTCTAAACCGCTGGCAACAAAACTGAGTACACCCCTAAGTGAAATTGTCCAATTAGCCATTTTCCTTCCCTGGTGTCATGTGACTTGTTAGTGTTTCAATGTCTCAGGTGTGAATGGGGAGCAGGTGTGTTAAATTTGGCGTTATCTAACTCGCTCTCATACTGGTCACTGGAAGTTCAGCATGGCAAAGAACTCTGAGGATCTGAAAAAAAGAATTGTTGCTCTACATATTGATGGCGAACCTTGGCACACCAGATGTTTTGGAACTACATTTCCCATGATGTTCAACTACACAGCAGAGTGCATAAGCATCGTGGGAAATGTAGTTCCAAAACATCTGGGGTACCAAGGTTCGCCATCACTGGCCTAGGCTATAAGAAGATTGCCAAGACCCTGAAACTGAGCTGCAGCACGGTGGCCAAGAACATACAGCAGTTTAATAGGACAGGTTCCACTCAGAACAGGCCTCGCCATGGTCGACCAAAGAGATTGAGTGCACGTGCTCAGTGATATATCCAGAGGTTGTCTTAGGGGAATAGACGTATGAGTGCTGCAAGCATTGCTGCAGAGGTTGAATGGGCAGGGGGTCAGCCTGTCAGTGCTCTGACCATACGCCGCACACTGCATCAAATTTGGTCTGCATGGCTGTCATCCCAGAAGGAAGCCTCTTCTAAAGATGATGCACAAGAAAGCCCACAAACGGTTTGCTGAAGATAAGCAGACTAAGGACATGAATTACTGGAGCCATGTCCTGTGGTCTGATGAGACCAAGATAAACTAATTTGGTTCAGATGGTGTCAAGCGTGTGTGGCGGCAGCCAGGTGAGGAGTACAAAGACAAGAATGTCTTGCCTACAGTCAAGCATGGTGGTGGGAGTGTCATGGTCTGGGGCTGCATGAGTGCTGCCGGCACTGGGGAGCTACAGTTCATTGAGGGGAACCATGAATGCCAACATGTACTGTAACATACTGAAGCAGAGCATGATCCCCTACCTTCGGAGACTGGGCTGCAGTGCAGTATTCCAACATAACGACCCCAAACACACCTCCAAGCCAAGCACTGCCTTGCTAAAGAAGCTGAGGGTATAGGTGATGGACTGGCCAAGCAGCATCTGTGGGGCATCCTCAAATGGAAGGTGGAGGAGCGCAAGGTCTCGTACATTCACCAACTCCGTGATGTCGTCATGGAGGATTGGCAACCTGTGAAGCTCTGGTGAACTCCATGCCCAAGAGGGTTAAGGCAGTGCTGGAAAATAATGGTGGCCACAGAAAATATTTACACTTTGGGCCCAGTTTGGACATTTTCACTTAGGGGTGTACTCACTTTTGTTGCCAGTGGTTTAGACATTAATGGCTGTGTGAGTTATTTTGAGGGGACATCTAATTTACACTGTTTTATTCAGTGTTGTCACATGAAAAGATATAATAAAATATTTACAAAAATGTGAGGGGTGTACTCACTTTTGTGAGATACTGTATAATCAGTTTGAAGACTGTACAGAAAGCCAGTGAAGTTCAGAAACACAGCGTTGCCCCTTTCCTGACAAAATAGTCATCTCGGCAGAAAATCAAACCACATAATTTCCGCTTTCTTTAAACTATCAGTAATTGCTGATTTAGACGACTTGGTATTGGACACAACACCGGTTACCGAATACCGTCCGGTACAGGAAGATTTTGCTGTTTTCACAGCACAGTGGCTAACGAGGACAAAGTTGTCGCCGCCTCGGAGTCGGCCATTTTCTTGGTCAGTTTCGGAGTGGCATAACACTTGTTACTCCGCTCATAATATCGTGCACCGGACTCTATTCGGTTAACTCTTTTGTGCCACCTGTTAGGGCCCTTTCACACTGGGGCGGTTTGCAGGCGCTATTGCGCTAAAAATAGCGCCTGCAAACCAACCCGAAACAGCCGCTGCTGTCTCTCCAGTTTGAAAGCCCCGGGGGCTTTCACACTGGAGCGGTGCGCTAGCAGGACGGGAAAAAAAGTCCTGCTAGCAGCATCTTCGGAGCGGTGAGGGAGCGGAGTATATACCGCTCCTTCACTGTTCCTGCCCATTGAAATCAATGGGACAGCGCGGCTATACCGCCGGCAAAGCGCCTCTGCAGAGGTGCTTTCCAGGGGTTTTTAACCCTTTCTCGGCCGCTAGTGGGGGGTAAAACCGCCCCGCTAGTGGCCGAATACCGACGGTAAAGCGCCCCTTACAATAGCGCCGCGTTAACCGCCGACGCCGCCCCAGTGTCAAAGGGCCCTTAGTGATTCCTGTATTGAGAAGCAAAGAAATGGTGCTCAGTATATACATGATCTGTGTGTTAAAATGTGTACATTGTATTTAAAGTAAAATATTTGTTTAATGTTATATTGAATACATTTATTATGTATTTTACAGTGCTTTTACTTGTAATCTTTATGTCACTAAGGCTTGAATTCTGTTTTTTTCATCAGGATGACAGTTCTGGCAGTCTATCCTCCGTCTCAACACCAAATCTTTTAAATGCGGGGGTATGGAATTTAATATAATTTCCTCGTCATCCTTTGCTCTATGCATGGGCTCTCTTTACAGTCAGTCTTTATTTTGCATAGAATGTTCACTCCAGCATGTTTAATTCCCTATTCATCAAAACCACTGCAACAATTAACACATGTGCATCATGCTTCCACCTATCCTGCTTCATGTAGTCTTTATAACTCTTAATGTGCACCTCTTATCTTGTTTTAAAATACATAGTTTAGGAATTAAAAACATTTTTTTCCCAATTAATGAATCGCTAAACATAACATTTATATTGTGATAACCGTTTGTGAAAAATCCATGTAAACATAGTATTTTGATGATTATTTTGATGATTTCCTTTTTTTTGTAAATTTTTTTTATCTCTTGTTTTGTTTTATATTTTTCTTCATGTATACGTGAAGGCCAAATTATTCAGATAAGTGATAGGATTTAGAAAAACCTGTCACCTGCACTAGATCATCCTTACATTCAGTTAGTCAGTCAAGCACAAGCTGTACATAGAGTGGCTTGAGATTGACATCTCTGAACATGAATTGCTCAGAGCTGAGCGCTTCCAGGCCCATTCTTTACAGAGGAGATCAGCTGGTTTCCCAACACTTTCCATCCTGGCACCTGCCATGGAGATCCAAGGCATCTAGGGGTCCTGGTAAGCCCGGGACTATACATGTATACGATGTAGAAGTGATCGAGAAGTGGAATGATTTCTAAAAGGAAAGCTGACAAATCATTGTAGTAGGTCAACAAATCTTTACACTGATGGCAGCAAACGAGTTAAAGTTGCAGGCAGCAATCACATGATCCAGTGTTTAGTAGTTCCAAACTGGAACTGAAGTTTGCTTCTGAAAATGTCAACAGCAAAGCTGCTTGAAACTTGTCAAAAGCTTTGCAAAATGCTTGCTGCACACACTGCTCTGGCATATTGTCCTAGAACACTGAATTAGGCTGGGTTCACACATGCGGCCACGACTCGCAGCAAGCGGTCTGGTGCATCTCTGTTCACCAATTCTGGTGCGAATGGGGTCCGAATTTTTGCCTGAATTAGCACCTGAATCTGAACCAAAGATGTACAGAACCCTTTCCAAAAGCAGACCATGGCCGCCCTGGAGGTGTGTGAACCTGGCACACTTTCCTGTCATGCGAATTGGATGCGGGTACACCCGCATCCAATTCTTGAAAATGTGAATCGAGCCTTACTGTGAATCAATAGAAATAGATTTTCATGTTAAAATGAAAACCAATCTCTGCAAATGAACTTCAATGAATTAAAATGAAAATGCACAAAGTATATACCTCCTATAACAGGATGCACCTGAATCATCACTGGTGCAACCAATTATTTTCCAGTCACTTACCGGTAGCTTGTTTGCAAACTTTTGTTGTCACCTCTGCCCCATTGCTTTTGTTAAACTACTTAACCATTCCCCCTCTCAGATCTCTACAACATAAAGGCTAATCATTCTGTAGCCATGATTAGAACTGGGAAGGCTAAAAAGCCTCTTTCAGATAACACATGAGGTGTGCAGAAGACTTGGGACAGCTTTGATTTTCTGAAAGTGTTATTATTTTGCTGACATCAAACAGAACTGACAAAATGCTTCTAATGGCATTTTTAACTGGCCAAAAGGGAGCATAAACTTAGTTTAGCACAATTTTATATGAGCAAATGTCACATGGATCCATATTAGAAAATATACGTTTGGAAACGTAAATTGTGGATTGTCATACTTTTTTAACCCCCCTTTCACAGGGTATGTAATATGCACATATGAATCATTAGCTGAATTATAGCAGCCGTTGCAAGTCTGAACTGAGTCATTGTCAGTACCGCTTCAGAAAAGCATAGACACAGCTGGGGCTTGACTCATTAATCTAGGCCCAGAGAGCACTATCCATAAATTCAGTTGTGGTACAGGGGGGGATTCAGCAGAATGACCTCATCCCAGCTTGCAGATATGAAAGGGAGGGACCACTTGACCTTGTGAACTTTTGGCTGCTTCTCTGATGGCATCATTTGGATAAATTGTGGACATCATATTTGCGTTGCCAGGAGCAGGAATAAATTGGAACTGTGAATTAAGATTAACCAGACTGCTCAAGGACAAAACTCTACATCTGAATGCTTTCTACATGAACAGCATAGCATGCAGAGTGAATTTTAATTTACAATGACTCGCGTAATCTGACCAGTTAGCGATTCGCTAGTTGCTGTTAAATATAAGTGCAAAATTAAAAAATTATTTCCTCCAGTTTGTGGATAACGAAACTGGAGAGAATTTAGATTGATTCTAACTAAGCATACAGGGCACATTGCCTGTCTCTGTAAGCTGTGTAGCAGAACAGCATATTTGCCATGGTTAACTCCTTCCCTCCCCACTTGTCACTGGTTGTTAGGGGTGCTGTTGGCTTCATAGTTGACAGCCTCCTAGCAACCGATGGTGCGTAGCTTGATAGGGAAGCAGAGACGTTAGATCCCCATTATGTCCACTCTTTCCTTGTGATCGGCAGTGGTCAGATTCTGTCATCCATAGCAGGCTATCTGTGGTCTACGGATCCACTCCCTGACTGCTGTCAGTCACAAGGGGAGTAAACCTGATGAGGAACTAGTGCCTGTAAATCCCCAGCAGGCTTCGCCCACCCATAAAAAACTTGGTGCAGCGCTGCCTGTGTGAGAGCTCTAACCGCTGGAGGAAGCTTAGCTGCATTGAAGATCTGGTAACCATATAAACACTCTGGTCGTACCATTTGAGTAACTATTTAGTCCAAGAAATTTGGAGAAAAGTCCAACTCTGCAGGAGTGCTCCAAGGGAGTATTTCAAATAATTTACTCAAGCTATGGGAAGTCTCTCTAAAGCGAGAGGGAAAAAAATCCCTTCTAATCTCCTGTTTCCTTACACATTGGTCACCAGGTAATAACAGAGAGGGTGAGTTTTCCTTCTCACAGACAGCATTAAAACCCTGAAAGGGGTTCTAACTTTTACCTTTGCTACTCTACCTATTTAAAAAAAAGACATTTTCCATCCTGTTCTTTCAAATTTTTCTTTGTGTCACTGTGGTCACAAACGAATGTTGATTTGACCCACTAACGATTAGAAAAAGAACAAACTGTTTTTTTTAGAACATTTTTTTTCCTATGGATTCACATTTGAAATTCTACCCATCTGTGGCAAACTTAAATTGGTTCTAATGTCAGAAGGTTTTTTATCTTAATGCATTTTGTGCATTAGGATAAAAAAACCTTCTGTGTGCAGCAGTGCCGTCAATCAAGTTTCTCTTATTCTGTCTACTAGAGTCCTCCTTTGGGTGTCCACTTCACTGCCTGTTTGATGTGCTTACCTCCTATAGGTGGAGGCAACACTTCCAGAGGCTGGGTCCTCTGTCATAGGCTCCAGAGATATGAGAACTCATAGGGGTGGTGTGCTCAAGACGTAAACGTGCAGGGAAAAACACATTGTCCTCGGGTAGGATATTAGATTGACTCATTGGGGAAACTTTGATCCATTGCATTGCATGATGGCTTAAAGTGGACCTTCAGTCATTGTTTTCACCTTTCCATCTACTAAATTTTCTGCCGTTGTTTTAACTTTGGATAGTAAAACATATTTTTTTCTGCCAGTAAATACCTTATACAGCCCACTTCCTAAATACCTTATACAGCCCACTTCCTGTTTCTTGTTTGGTCATCAGCCGAGGCTTATGACACACAACTCTTTCTCACTGTTGTGAGAGTTTTCTAGGAAGGGAGGGGGGTGAGTCATAAGAGAGCCAATGAGAGCTTCAGAGCTGTAGGTGTGCATCTGTGTTCAGCTGCCCACAGTTTAAATGGATGCAGCCAGACTTAGTGGAGGGAGATTTCTGCAGCATATTTAGCAACTACAGAATCACAGTATATGTAAAATAATATGCAAAGTGGTTGGAGGGAAGCTTTAGAATGGCAAAGATGTTTTTTTTACAAATTTTATAAGCAGACTGCAGTTGCTCTTTAAGCAGGGTATACACATATCGAAAATCAGCTGGTTCACCAGGAACCAATCAAATTTCGATGCATTTGTATCTTTCTAGACCTTTAGAGCAGCTTCTGTCGAATGGTCCTGCTGGAAAACCCAGCATTCCATCAGTGCATGCAGCCAGTGAGATGCCGTGCTGATCATTGTATTCTGACAAGGGGGAGACCCCGCTGTAAGAATATAATAGCACAGCGGGGAAGATTCCCTCATCTGCATCACTTGTGTGGATGTGGGACTCGGGGTTTCTTTTTTTTTTTGTTCAACCTACTGGTTGAACGACAAAAGACTGTGTACACCCAGCTTTAAGCCAGGTATATACTACAGTTTTTTTTTCCGTGCAATCCAGCGGGTTGCATAAAAAAAACTGGCTGAGCTGTTGTGTTCTGACAGGGGGAGAATCCCCCCACTCCTGCCAGAACACTCCAATCGGTGCTCTCTGCCATTGGCTGAGAGCGCTGATCAGGAGTTGGTCGGGTATGCACAACTGACAGAAGTTTGACCAGCCTCTGTCGGACAGATCGGACATACACACAGGCAGAATGTCAGCCGTTTTTTTTTTTTCGAACCGGCAAATCCCTACATTCTGCTCGTGTGTACAGGGCTTTAGGGAGAAGTGTTTAGAATGAAGACTGAGGAGGGAGGTAATCGAGGAATAATGTACTATTTTTAAATGTTTTTTTTTTCCTGGAGTTGGGCTTCAACAAACTCCAAATGACTCAGTCTTAATCCTGTCATCTTTTTATTTCAATGCAAGCCTACTAGACGGGAAAACACACTTTGTAGTTTTGAATAGGCCAAACCCTGGTGTTATGAGCAGAGAGCTAACTTGGTAATGCTGACACTTGCCCTATTGATTCATGTGAATTTTAATGATTCCACTCTAATTGGAGGATGCTTGGTGCTTCCATTCTACAGTTGGAATCCGTTATAAAGACAATGTATAATGTGCTATAAATATAAATATTAGTAAACGCTTTACAGTAAATGTTGGCAGTATTCCCAGAAAACTGTTATAGTAACTACTTGATTATGGAAGCAATACTGTATATTCTAAAGAAATATTTTTGTAATACATTAAAACTATTTTTGAACATACTGTGCAGGAAACCTTGCATATTTATAATTACAGTGGCTCTTTGATCCAAAGAAATGCAAACAGACTGCTTACCACTTAGTAAATGACATAAAAAGAAAGTGTATTAAAGTGTTTGTGAATCCAAAAAAATCAAAATACAAAACAGATCCTGTTCCCTTAAAGAATGTTATTCAGCACAGTGTTTGTGCTGTGTAATTTGGCCCCCTGTATCACCTGTAATACCTGTCTGATCCTGCCTGGCTATACTTATCCCCCTGTACTTAGATCATGATATATCAGGCTGCGGAGCCCTGACACCGTTGTCAGTGTACGTGCCTCCGTCATACGCAGCCCTGCTCTTCTGTGTCGCCTCTGTCCTCATCCCCCCTCTCCTCCCTGTCTGCTCGTACCAATGCCCATTTTTGTTCACACAAATAGAACTTTCTTTTGGTGGTATTTAATCATTTGTTTTTTTCTGCTATAAATAAAAAAAGACCGAAAATTTTGTGAAAAAATGCCCTTTTCTTTGTCATAAAATTTTGCAAATTTGTAATTTTTCTTCATAACTTTTGTCCAAAATTTCTACTGCTACATATCTTTGGTAAAAATAACCCAAATCAGTGTATATTATTTGGTCTTTGTTAAAGTTATAGAGACTACAAGCTATGGTGCCAATTATTGAAAATGTATCGCACCTGATGTACTGATGGCCTATCTAATTTCTTGAGACACTAACAAGCCAGGAAAGTACAAATACCCTCCAAATTATCCCTTTTTGGAAAGTAGACATCCCAAGGTATTTAGTAAGTCGCATGGTGAGTTTTTTGAAGTTGTAATTTTTTCCCACAATTCTTTGCAAAATGAAGATTTTTTTTAAATTAAATTGTATTATTAACTGGTTATTTCTCTCTCACAGCATATGCATACTTGCAACTACACTCCAAAACGCAATCTGCTACTCCTTCTGAGTATAGCAATATCACATGTGTGAGACTTTTTCACAGCCAAGCCACATACAGAGGCCCAACATGCAGGGAGCACTGTCAGGTGTTCCAGGGACATAAATAACACATCTAATGTCATGATGACCTATCACACTTTTGAAGGCCCTGGAGCACAAGGACAATGGAAACGCCCACAAAATGACCCCATTTTGGAAAGCAAACACCCCAACATATATTCTATGAGGCATATTGAGTCTTTTGAACATGTTTTTTTTTCCCACAAGTTTTTGGAAAATGTGGAAAGAAAATGAAAACGCTTATTTTTTATTTTTATTTTTTTTTACACAAAGTTGTCCTTTTATACAATATGTCTAAGACACAGCATGAGCATAGCAAAAATTGTACCCAAAATACATTCTGCTACACCTGAGTATGGCGATACCACATGTGTGAGACTTTTACGCAGCCTAGCCACATACAGAGGCCCAGCATCCAAGTAGCACCTCCCAGTCATTTGTACTCCCCAGGAGTACAAATTCTACATATAATTTCATGACGACCTATCATTTTTGAAGGCCCTTCATATTTCTAACACATAGCATGTACATACCAACAATTACACTCCAAAATAAATTCTATTGAGGAAAGGGTAAAAAAGAAAAAAAGTATTACCTGTGGTTTTAGTAGTGTCCACAGAGGAGAGCATTGGTCCAGGCAGCAGCAGGCAGGGATGTGCTTAGCGACAAAAATAGTAATTATCCAGACAGCAGGCATGAATATTGTCTATGGTCAGTACAGGGATATTGTCAGCACAGCCAAAGCATTTGTATATAGGAATTGTCCAGGCAGAGACCGCCAGCACAGCCATAATATTGGTCCTGGTGCACTGTCACTGGCAGACACTTATTGTATCGCTCTCCAGCCCTTCATAAACATACTGCCTCTTGCTACAGCTAATTATTTCCATAGTGTAGGCAGAGGTGTGGTCAGTTCATGCGGCTGGCAGAGGCATGATGGCAGTAAGTCAGCAACAGGCTGAGGGCCACAGTTAGGTAAGACCTGGGAACAGGGGTAGAGGCTTCTCCCAAATCTCTTTGAAGTCTCCGGACTCCAGACCCTACTCTGGAAATTACGAAACCCGGAGAAAACAAAAAAATTTGATTTTTCCATCCGGAAAAACAATTCTGGAGCCCCTCACATATGTGAGACCCCTGTGTACAATAGCAGGGCAACAGATGGGTCCAAGCAGTAGGCAAAAGCATAGTCAATAAAACAGGCCAGGGTCAGTATACGTGGAAGGCAGTGGCATGGTTATTTGAGGAAGCATTGAAAATGGTCAGCACAGATGATGAAAATGGGGAAATGGTTAAAAATATGAGCTAATATTTTAGGGATGTGTGATAAAGTCGGAACCATTTTCCAACACATAGGCAGAGTTGGGAGGGACACTGGGGACAGTGGTAGCTGGTATCACTTTGAAATCATCTTTTTTTGGCGTCTTCGGCCTGCTTTAAATGGTGGATTGTTGTCGGTGAAGTAACGGTCATGAAGTCGGCTAACCGCATCAGAGCGAAGGTTGATACATGAGGGACGTTGTAGCAACTTCAATGAATTTTAGGAAGGGGATTTGGTGTATATGATATATGCATTATAAATGGCAAAATGAATGAGATAAATCGCTACTTTCTTCTCCTCCTTATTGCCAGATAGGGGTAAAGCATTTGGTCATTGAAATCCCCCCCCCCCAATGTAGAGATTATATTCTTGGATGCATGTTGGCTTTTCAGTGGGACCTTGTCATCTCTGAACCTCAACTGTAGTGTCATCATGGATGGTGGACATCATGTACACATTTCTGCTATCCTTCCACCTCCTAAGCACTTCACTTTCATTGCGTCTCAAAGTTGTTTTTTCCCCCCTTTGCAGTTTTTTATTTACTATAGATTGTGGGAAGTTCTTCCTGTTCTTTCTGGAGGTTCCGCAGGCCAGGGTTTTTGCAAGGTATAATTGTTTGAAAAGGGGCAGGCTGGTAAAATAGTTATGCAGGTTAGGGCTGCAACTAATGATTATTTTCATAATCGATTAGTTGGCTGATTATTGGTTCGGTTAATTGGATAATAACCTTAAAGTGTGGTGTATAATTTAGTTAATATGTAAACTTTAAAATAAAAGGCAAATTTATTCTTAAATATCTATATGCAGTGGTAAATATAAATGACCAACTATATGGTTCGGGAGCAAAATCTCAAATCCACTCTGAGAATAACAGACAGAAGAGATATATTTTTATATACCATTAGAGGTTGAATCTGGTAAATATCATCAGACTCAAAGATCACATTTTTTATTTAAATAAAAAAAAAAAAAAATGAAAGACTGTTTTGGCGATTTTCAGACAGAAGTGTAACATATTATGTATGACAGACACACTCCCTTGTCATAGGCAGGTGGTTTGATAAAAGCTGTCTGCGCCTGCTGTCACTTATGCTGGCCATAAAAAATAAATGTCTTCCTTCAAAAAAAAATGTAATTTTAAGAACGTTTGCTAGATTTTCTAATTGTTAGTGGATCAAATTAATGTTCGTTCTCGACCACAGTGATGGGAAAATTCAAAGGAGCAGAATAGAAAACTTCTTGGTCAAAGAAATTTTCAGACAGTGTAGGGAACCTTCCACATGGGTTTCAACTAACACAATAATGTCAGTACGCTGGTCTTTTTCAAAAGGATAAAACTGCCATTTTAGTTTATTCCGCACATTCCACGTTTATTATTTTCAACTGGGCCATTATAAGAACACAAAATGAGGTAAAGGCTTAGTGGACACACAGACCCCAGAACCAGATAACAATAACTTAATATATAAGAAAGCATACCAATTAACTAATGCATTAATAAATGACACAATAGAGATACTCTAACATCTAATTAGCTCGTAAAGAAAAATCACCAGCCCAAATAATAATACACTTACCCACCCAGCTCCACACATGCTCCAACTTGTGCAGGCATAAGTCCCAAAAGTAAAATCAACAAACATGAAAACCTGTAATAAGCACCAACGTGGTGCCCGAGGTTAGAAGGGACACCATCTGGGGTAGTAAACTTGAGGGAAAGAGTGATCCCCTTTACAGTCCCCCGGGGGGACGAAAATCCTTTGAAAGGTAATGCCTTAGTAGGACTGAGGCGGTATACCTCACATGGTCAACAAGGGAGATGAAAATATGACCACAGAGCAACACCGCTACCGTTGGCGGTAATAACGCACAATACCAGTCTATGAACAATGTTTAACTCCACCCCGCAGAAAATTTCCAAAAAAGTAGTGGATAAGAGGGACATCTAGGAATGGGAGGAAACGAGTCTTGAGCTACAGTAATTGTTCACAGCATTAGTTCAGTACCCTCCAATAAACATAAAAGTAAATTCAAACAGGTTTGTAACAAGGGTAGCATCTCCTAGGTACGGGGGAAAGATATGTAGGGCAAGGGCCCACAGAGTACTCACGACTCAAGTGAGATTTAGCTGATGCAGCCAGGCAGTGGCTGTCTCTGATTCCTCAAAAAAGTGGACATGATCCTCTCCAACCACCCGGATGCGTGCGGGAAACAGCATTGCACACTTTAAATGGCGAACCCGTAAGCGCCTTTTGACTTCTGTCTTTGATTTCTGTGAATCGACTGCGTTGTTGCTGAACCTCCGCAGCAAAATCAGGGAACGCCAGAATCTGATGATTGTGTAAAGGTATTTTGCTTTTCGCCCATATGTAGTAATGAGCAGCTCCTCTAGAAATGCAGCAGGGTTATCTCCCTTCGGGAGGCCTATGAAACGTAGATTGTTCCATCTCATACAATTCTCAAGATCATCTTGTTTCTGTTGAAGCTGAGCAATATGGCGAATTGTCTGGTCATCTGAACCAACTCGATGCCGCAGCTTCTGTAGATCTTGGTGAAGCAGGGAGATATCCACCTTTACCTCCTCCAGCTTAGTTGTGAGAGAAGTTTGGCAGGCAGAGATTGCCTCAAGGATCTCACTCTTATCAGCAGTCGGTGGGCCTGGAGAGAAGGACGGAGAGCTGCCATCTTTGGCCTGCGGGTCCTTGTCCTGGTGATGGAATCTATCCAGTTTTGCAGCAGTATCTTTCGTGTTGCGGGGAGGTGACATACTTCCACGGTTTATCGGAACACCGCGGGTAGATTTCCAAGCAGAAAGCTTGATAAAAGAACGTCCCAATCTAATAAGATATGTACCGCCGGTGGAGCTCAGCCCAGACACGTCCTGCCGCATTCAGCTCCAGGCCATAACCCACTCACCATGCTTTTTACTAAACACCTTGGACAGTATACTTTCCAAAAAGCGGTATTTTGGGGGGTATTTGTATTTGTCCTGACATGTTCGGGACTCAAGAAATTAGATAGTCCGTCAGTACATCAGGATTGATAGATTTTCAGATATATACCATAGTTTGTGGACTTTCACACAGACTACACCCTGTTCCAAATTATTATGCAAATTCTATTTCAGTGTCACAAAGATTAAATATTTTGTTTTTTCAGTTTAACTCATGGATGGCATTGTGTCTCAGGGCTCTTTTGATCACTGAAAACAATCTCGGACACCTGTGATAATTAGATTGCCAGGTGAGCCCAATTAAAGGAAAATCTACTAAAATCTACTCTCTGCTGCCTGAAAAGAGTGAAATAGTTCAATGTCTTGGACGAGGTATGAAAACATTAGATATTTCATGAAAACTTAAGCGTGATCATCGCACTAATAAGAGATTTGTGGCTGATTCAGAGCACAGACTGGTTTAGTGCAGATAAAGGCACATTGAGGAAGATTTCTGTCAGATCCATGCATAAGATCAAGAGAGCAGCTGCTAAAACACCATCACACAGCAGCAAACAGATATTTGAAGCTGCTGGTGCCTCTGGTGTCCCATGGACATCAAGGTGTGGAGTTCTCCAGAGTTTTGCAACTGTGCATAAACCTTCCATTCGGCCACCACTAACCAATGCTCACAAGCAAAAACAGCTGTATTGGGCAGAAAAATACATGAAGACTAATTTTCAAACAGTCCTGTTCACTGATGAGTGCCATGCAACCCTGGATGGCCCAGATGGATGGAGTAGTGGATGGTTGGTGGATGGCCACCCTATTCCAACAAGGCTGCAACGTCAGCAAGGCGGTGGTGGAGTCATGTTTTGGGCCGGAATCATGGGAAGAGAGCTGGTCGGCCCCTTTAGGGTCCCCGAAGGTGTAAATATGACCTCTGCAAAGTATGTACAGTTCCTGACTGACCACTTCCTTCCCTGGTACAGAAGGAAGAACTGCTTTCCTTAATAAAATCAAATTCATGCATGACAATGCACCATCTCATGCTGCAAAGAATACCTCTGCATCAATGGCTGCTATGGGGATAAAAGGAGAGCAAGTCATGGTGTGGCCTCCATCCTCCCCTGGCCTCAATCCTATTGAGAACCTTTGGAGCATCCTCAAGAAAAAGATCTATGAGGGTGGAAGGCAGTTTACATCCAAACAGCAATTCTGGGAGGCTATTCTGACATCTTGCAAACAAATTCAAGCAGAAACTGTCCAAAAACTCACAAGTTCAATGGATGCAAGACTTGTGAAGCTGCTATCAAATAAGGGGTCCTATGTTAAAATGTTACGTGACCTGTTAAAATGTTTAAAAAAGTAAAATGTTGTTCAAAGTTTGATTGAAATGGCTTTTGATTTCAGTAAACATGCTGCAAACACAACAAATGACAATTTTCAGTTCTTTACAACCTATAAAGTGTTTTGAAACTTACTGTGCGTAATAATTTGGAACAGTGCATTGTAATTTTTTTTTATTTTGAAAATCATTAGGTTTGTTCAATAAAATTTGAATTATGCTCTTAATAGTTGATAACATTAGAATTATGCTGACTGTTAACATCAATTATTTAGGTAAATGAGAAAAATATAATTGGCATAATATTTTGGAACAGGGTGTAAATAATATACACTGATTTGGTTTATTTTTACCAAAGAAATGTAGCAGTATACAGTGCCTTGAAAAAGTATTCATACCCCTTGACATTTTCCACATTTTCCCATGTTACAACCAAAAACGTAAATGTATGTTATTGGGATTTTATGTGATAGACCAACACAAATTGTGAAGTAGAAGGAAAATGATAAATGGTTTTCAAAATTTTGAAAAAAAGATAACCACAAAAACCCAGTGCTGGTTAAATACCGACAAAAGAAATCTTTCTGTTAAAAAAAAAAAAAAAAAAAAAAGGATAAAAATTTCATTCGGGTACAGTGTTGCATGACTGAATAATTGTCAATCAAAGTGTGAGAGCGCTGAAAGCTGAAATTGACCAGGGTAGGAAGGGGGTGAAAGTGTCAGGCGTTTAAAGTAGTTGTAAACCTCAGACATATGACATATTTCTATAGTGTTTACATGCCTCTCTCCAAAGCACGAAGTGTCATTTCAAGTATGGTTTAATTTACCTTAACTGGTTCCCGACCGGCTCACGCAGATATAATGCGGCAGAATGGCTCTCCTGTGCGAAATCCCGTACATATACGGCTTTGCCCAGGAGAGCCACCAGAGGGATAGCAGGAGACCCGATGCGCGTGGCCGGCGGGCACGTGCGCGAGCGGCAGCACGGGGGTTTGTGTGTGTAAACGCACAAATCCCTGTGCTGTCAGAGGTGAAAAGACAGATCGTGTGTTTCTACAAAGTAGAAACAGCGATCTGTCGTCTCTCCTAGTTAGTCCCATCCCCCCACAGTTAGGGAACACAGTTAACCCCTTTATCGCCCCCTAGTGTTAACCCTTTTCCTGCCAGTGACATTTACATAGTAATCAGTGCATATTTATAGCACTGATCGCTCTGTAAATGTCAATGGTCACAAAAATGTGTCAAAAGTGTCCAACCTGTCCGCTGCAATGTCGCAGTACCACTAAAAATCCCAGATCACCGCCATTACTAGTAAAAAGAAAAACAAATAAAAACGCCATATAAATGCCATAAATCTTCCAATAGTTTGTAGACGTTATAACTTTTGCGCAAACCAATCAATCAGTAATGAATTGATCGATAATAATCAAACCAATCAATATACGCTTATTGCGATTTTTTTTTTTTTTTTTTACCAAAAATATGTAGATCTACATATCGGCCTAAACTGAGGAAAACAGGTTTTTTTTTTTTAATTGGAATATTTATTATAGCAAAAAGTAAAAGATATTGTTTTTTTTCAAAATTGTCGCTCTTCTTTTGTTTATAGTGCAAAAAATAAAAACAGCAGAGGTGATCAAATACCACCAAAAGAAAGCTCTATTTATGGGGAAAAAAGATGTCAATTTTGTTTGGGTACAACATCGCACGACCGCGCAATTGTCGCAGTGTCGTATCGCAAAAAATGGCCCCGTCATTGAGCAGCCAAATCTTCTAGGGCTGAAGTGGTTAACTGATGATTATTCCTTACCTCGTCCAACATTGTTATTTCTTTTATGTTTGCTAAATCTGTTTTAAACAGCGTGCATTCTCATTTTTCTGCCTGGAGGTGGCTCTCTTTTCAATTCTAATTTCAACCTCCATACCATCTGCTAAAAAAACTCCTGTTTACTCCTGTGAATGAGCTTTATTGTATCCCTCATTCCCCCTCCCTTTGAGTATCTCTAATTGAGGATTGTTGAAAGCTTTCATAAATGAAAAGGGACATGTAGGGCTTGCGATGCCCTCTATGGAGTCATCTGTAGTGGTTCACTCTTTAGAGGATGTTTGAGAGGTGTTGAGGTGGTGTTAGGTCACCACCATAGCATCTGTTTTAACCCCTAAAAATCAATGTGCTGCAACTGCCTGCAGGGGGATAATTATTTTCCACGTCATGGCCTGCAGTTGGAGGAGCAGAAAAAATGCAGCTCATCCATGGGTTTTTACTACCCCCCTACCACAAGTGTAAATGAGGCTTTACTGCCTTGCTTTTTCTTTGTATTAAATGGAACTCCAATGCACAGTAAGGCACAACAGGTCCAGATTTTCCATGTGTTGGCAGCCCATCCAAATGACTTTAATAACTCCACTGAAAAATAATGCAGCAAAAAAAAATAAAATGTGCATTTGCTATTTTGCAAATGAGCCTGCAAAACATTGCAAGTGTGATCAGTTGGCAAGCTGGAGAAAGTGCCAATGGAGTACCAGTCTGGTAATCGCAGTACTTGTGTTCCATTGAGAGCTCCATCTCCCGCCATGGCAAGTCCATTCGTTCACAGATCCCAGAGCCCCACACAGCTACGCAAAATTCAAGAGTGATAGCTGTCATAGGGGATACGACTCCCTGCACACTGTCAATGGGATGCTCCATGTTGATTTAATAGATGCAGTTGGCTTTTAATGCAATGCATGTCAACACACATCATACCATGTTTTTTAAGGCACCACAGAGGACCCAGGTAGGTTGAATAATGACTTGCATACACCTTATTCAGTTACCCATCTCTGCTTACAGGGTAGTTTACATATTGTAAAAAAAAAATAAATGCACATCATTTTTAATTTCATTTTTTTTTTTACCCTGCAGCCTGTAAAGCACTGCATCCATGATCAGCAGATCATGGGTGCAATGCCAGGATCCTGCAGACTCTTAGCTGTCAGACAGTATCTCCCATAGGGGCAGAAGGTTACTGCACTGCATGAAGAATCAATGAACTATGAGAGCGCTCACTAGCTGCCTCACAGTTCATTGAGAACTACAAGCGGTCTGCCACATTGGCAGACAGTACTTGTAGCTCATTCATTCATAGGAAAATGTGACTGAATTACATGGGCATGTGGGCACAGGCTCGTATGGCCGCACTGTTTTTGAATTGTGACAGCAGGTGCGGGGAGAGGATATCCTGCCAGCTGTCACAATGAGGAATCAGGTGTGGGCAGGTGCACTTTAGTAACATATTACATGTTAAACCCTAAATATTCAGGGAATACTTATTCAGGGAAGCCTATCCCACACCCACCTAACAACTCCATCAAATCTATTACCTTTTGTACCACCACCACCCCTCCCTTTTAGATTGTAAGCTCTATGAGCAGGGCCCTCCTGTCCCGTCTGTATTGAACTGTACTGTAATTTTACTGGCCCCCCCTCTACATTGTAAAGCGCTGCGTAAACTGTTGGCGCTATATGAATCGTGTATAATAATAATATGGGTGTAACATGTTACCAAAGGTGAAATTATCCTTTAACCCCTTCTGTCCACTGTACATATATAAAGTCCTCAGACGGGAAAGGTGATATCTCGGTCATTGCTGCATCAATGATCAAGATATGTTCTTCTCCCAGTTATTCCCTACAAAGTAAAATTAATCCTATATGCTAAAGAGTGTTACTTTTACTGGGCTCTCCGGTGCAATCAGGGAGCCCGGTAAGGATTTGACCAGCGACATCTGGTTTTTGGGACACAGTGAGAGGAACGGATGTTGTTCCTCCTACTGTATGATGTCAACAACCGGAAGTGACCAGGCTTTCGTCTCTTCTGGTTTTGGCTTGTGACAGAATCCCTCATCAGAGAATTTGATTGACAGCACCAGGAGCCAATGGCTACTGCTGCTATCAATCTGCCCTGTGAGGAGAGAGATACAGTTGCTGCTATCGGACACAGCGCTGGATCAAGATTGATCTCTAATAAGTATAAGGTGGAGCTGGGGGGAGAACGCCACACAGATGTTGTTTTTTTACTTCAATGTATAGAATGCATTAAGGTAAATAAACTTCTACCTTTCAACCAAAATGAGCCTTTAACAAAATGGCTCACAAGTGAGAACTGGTCTGTTCAGTTTTGTATGTTTGTTAGGTTTTTTTTGTTCACATTTAGTTTTGTGGGAGTCTTTATTTCTAACAGAAAACAGAAATGTATATACATTTATAATCCATAGAAATCCCAGTTTGTAATAAAAATATTTCCAAATTTGGATAGCTGCTAATGCAGTAAAAGTTTTATAAACCATTAAACTGGTATTGTACTCCTTCAGCAAAAGTTGATGTGGGCTAGATGGGGAAAATATATTTTACAGTGATACTAAACAGAGAAGTGGTAATTGCCATAATTCACATCAATCATATACAGTTAGGTCCAGAAAATATATATGGAGATAACTTTAAAGTGTCATTAACACGGGCACAATTTTCATACTTTTGGACCTGTATGCCACCAGAATAAAATTAAAACAAAACCATCCAAATTAATTTGAAGTTCAGACTTTCAGCTTTAATTCAAGGGGTTGAACATAAATATCAAGAACAAATTTTAGGAACTGCAACCATTTTTATACACCCCCCCCCCCCTCATTTTTAGGGGCTCAAATGTAATTGGACAGATGAATATAATCATAAATAAAATGTTCATTTTTTTTTTTTTTTATAGTTTGTTGAGAATCCTTTACCGGCAATGACTGCCTAAAGTCTGGAACCCATGGACATTACCAAAGACTGGGTTTCCTCCTTTCTGATGCTTTGCCAGGCTCTAACTACAACTGTCTTCAGTTGTTCATTGTGGGTCTTTCATCCTTTAGTTTTGCATTCAGCAAGTGAAATGCATGCTCAGTTTGGTTGAGATCAAGTGATTGACTCCCTAAAAAGCTCCTGGGTTGCTTTTGCAGTGTGTTTTGGATCATTTCTCCATCTGTACTGTGAAGCGCCGTCCAATCAATTTTGTTGCATTTGGCTGAATCTGGGCTGATAGTATATCTCTAAACACTGCAGAATTCATCCGGCTGCTTCTGTCTTCTGTCACATCATCAATAAACACCAATGACCCAGTGCCACTGGAAGCCATGCATGCCAATGCCATCACGCTGCCTCCACCATGTTTTACAGATGATGTTGTGTGCTTTGGATTATGAGCTGTTTCAAGCCCTCTCCACACTTTTTTCTTGCCATCATTCTGGCACAGATTAATCTTCGTTTCATCCTTCCAAAGAATTCTTTTCCAGAACTGGTCTGGCTTTTTTAGATTTGTTTTTGGCAAAGTCTAATCTGGCTTTTCTATTCTTAAGACTTGTGAAAGGTTTGCACCTTGTGGTGAACCCTCTGTGTTTGCTCTCGTGAAGTCTTCTCTTGATTGTACACAACTCCTTTATTCCTGCAACGCTGTTGTGTGATCACATGATCTCTCCCTGTTCTTGCATCTCCAGGGAAAGATCCTTGGGAGGGGCTTCTGTTACTCTGCTGATGTTTTGCTCTGTTCAGTGTGAGTCTGTGACTGACCAGCCCTGCTTGGTGCTGTGCCAGTCACATGGCTAAAAAAAAAAGTTTCAGAAGTGCAATTCAAATTAAGTTATAAATATCAAATAACTGTTTTACAGCTCTTTATACATCTCAATTGAACATCAAATGTGTTTTTTTTGTGCATTATTATGGTGTAGGCAGAGTCAGAGATGACAGAGCTGAAGGCAGGCTCAACAAGGTATATTTCACTTTACACAAAACTAACGCTTTAGTGGCTTTGTGAGCATGCACACTCTGTTATATAGCATGTAATGAGAGTTTTTCATAGTCTGGGTTTAATGACACTTTAAAGTGTTTTTCTTTTCTTTTAGGAATATGAAACGCGTACAGGGAGGGCATGTAAAGTCCCAGCGCAATCTACAAGACGTAAAAAATTTGAATTTGAGCCACTGTCTACAACGGCTCTTATTTTAGAGGATCGACCTGCGTAAGTATAAATATATGCACTGTTGCTTTATAATAGGAAGTGTGAGCGTTTTCTTTTTTCAGTAAAATATAAAAATTATTATTTAACCCTATTGGGATGGCAATTTGCAGGTAAACCTTCCCCTGTGCTGATGGTAAGTTGGAGGGCTCTCTATTTAACAGTTGGCAGCCAACACTGCACAGCTGCTAGCTTTCAGACTAAGTTGTATTGTCCACTGATAATTCTGAATCAATCGGTGGTTCCTATGCTGGATGACATTGGATATAGATCTACAGTATCTCACAAAAGTGAGTACATCCCTCACATTTTTGTAAATATTTTATTATATCTTTTCATGTGACAACACCGAATAAATGGCACTTTGCTACACGGTAAAGTAGTGAGTGTAACCAGTTGGGGATCTGGAGCCTGGAAATTTTGCAGCGATTTGAGTGGGAGGAAATCTCAAGTCTTGGGACCAGCATTTGGCAATAGCCAGGACATTGATCAGGTGGCTTCTGGGCTAATAGTAGAGTCAGGACCAGGATTCTGGGCTCCACCCTTCTGAGGACTCAGTGTGCATATCTGCACGGTGCAGTCTGACAGAGCAGACAGGGCCCAAGCCTGTGAGCTACAGCAGCACAGAAGCTGTGAAAGAAGGCCAGCAGAGGTAAAGAGTGTGTACCAAACAGGGGTCATGGGGACTGAGGCCAAAGCCTGAACAGCAGTGCTGATCAGAGAGCCAGGTGGCTTGATAAGATATATAAAATAAGATACCTGTTGGTTGTTGTTGCCCAACGCTATTCCCATCACACTGGCTAGTGTGGAACGCACGCCGCATCACTGCAATCAGGAAGTGTGGGTGGATTTGTGTTCCACCCCCTACTTCCGGTTTCCACAACATCACTTCCAGTCATTATTGCGTCACTTCTGGTGTGACGGCTTTAGGATGTTATATGCTGACGCTGACATGTGTGGGAGACACAGCTCCCTCTTGTGGCATGGATGTCCACAGGGATTGATGGGGAAGGTTAGTACCTATGCAAATGGGTGTGGCAAGACCTGCCATCATGTGGGTGTGTATATATAGAGATAGAAGAGGCCAGTCATTCATCGCTTTGACTCTGAGGAAGAGGGTCCTCCCTCGAAACGCGCAAACCACCCTGTAATACCGTCTGGTCCTTCGGTATCTTTAGTTCCAACCATAGACCTAAGAGTCACCGCTAGCTATTGCTATTGCTTTGATATGCATGTTTACCACGTTTGTATGCGAGTATAACCATTGCTGTTTTACCTTCATTAAAATTATTTTTGGTAATGCACAAAGTCAGTGCGCCCTCCCTTCTTTTTATTTTTCCTGTGCTTTTTATTTTATTTTTCTTACATTACATTTTTTTTTCTAAAAATTTGCATTTTTAGATAGTTGTGCTAAGTGATATATTTACCAAAAAAATAAGATTAAAAATAAGAAAAAATAAATAAAATATATTATTTCTTTTTTCAGTTGTCCTGCATTGTAGTTAACAGCTTTAGTGTCTCTGGATCCATTAATATTCGGTGTTAATACAGTTCTTTGGCCTGATCTAAGCAGTCCTAATTCATAAAACACACTTATTTATCTTTTTAGAAATCTTCCTGCCAAGTCCGTCCATGAAACCTTACGCCACCGACAAGAGTATGATGAAATGGTTGCAGAGGCAAAAAAGCGAGGTAAGTTAAAAAAAAAAATACACACATTTATACTTAAAAACTCTATCTATCTATCTATCTATCTATCTATCTATCTAGATATATGAGAGATATCTATATAGATATATATTATTGCACGATTAATCATTAAATCTCAATTAAACCCCCCCCACAGTGTAAAAAAAAAAAAAAAGTAGCTGGCAGTAGCTGAAGGAGAGATAAAAAGAATCCTTCTGTTCTTTTAGAGATCAAAGGGATGAACTTCGGTCTGCATATGAGGTCAGTTTAACCCCTAAAGACTAAGCCTTTTTCTGACACTTGTTGCTTACAAGTTAAAATCTGTATTTTTTGCTAGAAAATTACTTAGAACCCCCAAATATATATATATAGCGGTCGTTGCAATATTTTATGTCACACTGTATTTGCGCAGCGGTCTTTCAAATGCAATTTTTGGGAAAAGAATAAAAAAAATACACTTCAGTGAATTATGAAAAAAAAAAAAGAAACCGTAAAGCTACTTTCACACTGAGGCATTTTTCAGGCGCTAAAGGGCTAAAAATAGCGCCTGTAAAATGCCTCCCCTGCCACCCCAGTGTGAAAGCCTGAGTGCTTTCACACTGGAGCTGTGCATTTTCAGAACAGGAAAAAAAGTCCTGCAAGCAGCCACTTTGGGGCATTGCGGGGGGGGGGGGGTGAATACGCCGCGGGCGCTTTTAACCCTTTTTCGGCTGCTAGTGGGGGTTAAAAGTGCCCCACTAGCGGCCGAAAAGTGCAGCTAAAACCACGGTAAAGTGCCGCTAAAAATAGCAGCGCTTTACCGCCGTCGACCCACCCCAATGTGAAAGTGCCCTAAAGTTTGCCCAATTTTTTTGTATAATGTGAAAGAGGATGTTACGCTGAGAATCGTAATCTTTATTCTAAGCAAAAAAATTGTGATTCTCATTTTATCCAGAATCATGCAGCTCTAATACATATATACTGCAGTATTTAGGCATTCTAGTAACTTATTTTACTTCTAGTAAAATACACAGATCAAAGGCAGAGGGCAGGTATTTAACATCATGCACACTGCACAGCTAGGGCTCAGTTAAACCTGAATGGAGGAAGGGGCTCATCCCCATCTAACAGGGTCACAGGGAAGCATAAACAGTTGAGGCTGTTAGTTACCTGCTATGTGCTGGAGGGGTGTGTGGCTGTCACTCTGGAGGCTATGGAGTCAGTGTAGAGTATTATCAGTGATTCATGCAGAGGGAAGAGAGATCACAGAGAAATGACATTTCGTGCTTTAGATTGAAGCTAGTACACACTATAGAAGGATATGGTTTGTTCATTTTTCATGGTAGATGTTTACAATCACTTTAAGGCTGGCCATACATTATAGTTTTCCTTAATTTTTGCCAAAACCATATACTAGGGGGTCAAACTTAAACACTTTCAATTTGTTTGCAATCAGGCAGGCCCTCACACTACATAGTTGAAGGTAAATCTAAAGGAAAATGAATAAGAAAATTGTATGTATGACCAGCTTAAAGCGGTGTTCCACCTGGGGGGGGGGAGAGTCAGCAGCTACAAATACTGTAGCTGCTGACTTATAATATATGGACACTTACCTGTCCATGGAGACTGCGATGTTGGCACAACAGCCGATTTCAGATGGGCTGTCGGGTGCTGCCGTGCCATTTTTCGTAAGGAAAACCGTAAGTGAAGTCTTTCAGCTTCACAGCTGGCTCCCTACCACGCATTCGTGAAGTGCGCTGTGCTTTCGAACTGGCCCGGCGACGGAGGAGCGGGGGGGGGGTCGGACTTCCGAGGGATAGTGCTGCGGCACTGTCTCCCGAAAGTGGGAAAGGGTACAAGTCAAAAACAGGTACCCGTTCTCCCCTCCCCCCTGAAAGGTGCCAAATGTAGCACCGGAGGGGGGTGGAAGCAGAAAAGCGGAGGTTTCACTTTTGGGTGGAACTCCACTTTAAGGTGCAGGTCACATACTGTGGGAGGGTTGCGATTAAAAGGGTTAGTATTCAGATCTACAGAATAAGGGAGGTAAGGTGTTAATATACATGTCACTAGAGACAGGATGGAGATCCAATGGACAAGGAAGAAGGGGGAGGTGAAATGGAAAAATAAAAAAAACTCACAAACCCCCCCACCCCCTAAAATCACTGCTATGTGTGCTCTGGAATCAATGCGCGATCATTCATTCATCAGTTTCTACTTTCACCATTTTAAGAGAAAGTGACAGGCTCTCAAATGAAATCCGTACACTGTTTACATTGTGATTGGTCATTACAGTGATCACAGCCGCTGGAATGAGCTCTGTACACTGTGTTTACAGCACTGCAGTTAATGAATATGGAAAGATTTTATTCTAAAATGTTATTAGCATGTTGATGGGGAATATAAAATACAAACAGATTAACCGCTTGCCGACCAGGCGCCGCAGTTGTACTGCGGCAACCTGGCTCGGCTACGTGAATCGCCGTTATGTTACGTCTCTTCTTTTTCCGGCCACTAGGGGCGCGCGTGTGCCCTCTGATCACCCCTGGAGCCGATGCGAGTGCCTGGTGGTCGCGATGACCGCCAGGCTCCCGCGAGCGCTCGTGACACGGCAAGAAGCGGGATCTCTGTGTGTAAAGTATGAACACCAATCTATCTCTTCCCCTAGCAAGTCCCATCCCCCCTTCAGTTAGAACACTTAGCAGGGAACACCGTTAACCCCTTGATCGCCCCCTAGTGTTAACCCCTTCACTGCCACTGACATTTTTACAGTAATCCATTCATTTTTATAGCACTGATCGCTGTATAAATGCCAATGGTCCCAAAAATGTGTCAAAATTGTCCGATGTGTCTGCCATAATGTCGCAGTCACGATAAAAATCGCAGATCACTGCCATTACTAGTAAAAAAAATATATAATAAAAATGCTATAAATCTATCCCCCATTTTGTAGACGCTATAACTTTTGCGCAAACCAATCAATATGCGCTTATTTTTATTACCAAAAATATGTAGAAGAATACATATCAGCCTAAACTGAGAAAAAATTTGCTTTTTTTTAAAAAAAAAATGGGGATATTTATTATAGCAAAAAGTACAAAATATTGTGTTTTTGTTTTTTTTTTTTCAAAATTGTTGCTCTTTTTTTGTTTATAGCGCAAAAAATAAAAACCGCAGCGATGATTAAATACCACCAAAAGAAAGTTCTGTTTGTGGGGTAAAAAAACGTCAATTTTGTTTGGGTACAACGTCGCGTGACCGCGCAATTGTCAGTTAAATCGTTGCAGTGCCGAATCGCAAAAAATGGCCTGGTCATTCAGCAGCCAAATCTTCTGGGGCTGAAGTGGTTAAACTTCACTTTTAGGGTTTGCACATTTCTGTGTATCATTAGAAGCAGTGGATTTAATGTAAAATAAAGCTGAGGTCTTTTGCACTTCTGACAGGACCTATTGGAGGTGGATTACCTTAAAACTAATTCAGTAGGCTTTCCGAAGCCAAAGGCCTTCCTCTAATTGGAGATGCATTATGATGAAATAAAATTCAGTAGGCTTTCCAGGGCCAAAGGCCTTCATCTATGCTATTTCACATAGCAGCAGACTGGATAATTGTACTGCTTTCACTGTGAAATTCAACTAAATGGTCTGCTTTATTGCTTGTAGATACACTTATTTCTCTGCTGCTAGTTGCTTTTTTTATAATAGAACAGATTCAGCTATAGCTGAGAGAATGGGTTGTATACATTTGGTGGGAAGCCGAAGGTTAATTACAGACTAGAGTGAGAATTGATTTTATGTAACAAAATAATGGTTTTCATTATCTTTCAGTTTAGGATTAATGTTTGCAGAGGTGAAAGGCTTGTTCTACTCTGTGACTGAAGCGTTAGCTGTATATGGATTTGGTAGCAAGATACAATCATTGTCTTTGCATGCACAGTTGTGAGGCTTTAGGAATAGATATTCATTTGGAGTAGTTTGTACAGTATATGCACCCATTCACATCGCTTTTGGATTCAAATGGATTTCAGTATTGTCTGTTTTTAAAGCAGACAATGTGGAATAGTTTGTGGATCTGTTGGCAATGTTTTCTTGTTTTTTGTGGATTACGGCGTATGGCTGAAATTTTGATAATAAACACCACTGTTTGCCAGGTGAGTATGTGACTCACTATAGCCTTCACTCCATGTTTTTCTGTATTCCTAAATAATGCAAAAATCCTAGAAGTGCTGCATATGCAGAATCCATCTATATGTACCCATTAATTTGCAGAACCGTTTCCCCATTTTTACTAGATATTTATTTTCCTTTTTATCATACAGTGCCCCTTCCTGATTTTACCATCAGTCATTTAACTGAGGTTCTTCAAAGGCTGCATTCATTCATAAATGCAGTCTATAGTTTACTACTGTAATGCTGTCATTACACACAGTGTCACATGGTGCAGGCCAATTTCATTGGCCCTGTACCAAGTGATCACTTTGACCAATCACAGCAGTAACATGGGCTGCATTCATGAATGAATGTGTTCTTTGTTAACTAATATGATTGTTGTGATTGAACACAGCGATCACATGGTACAGAACCAATTACACCGGTCGTATACCCCGATCTGTGAACAGCGGTCACAGATTGCGATGCTTCGCACTCTAGGGAGCATGCACGAGCGGCCTGTGCAGGAGGACATACAAGTACGTGTTCCCATTTACACCACCTTATAGCAGGTGTAACATGGTCCAAAGGGTGGAGTTTAGCAGCCCATAGCTGATTTCGTTTTTCGCTCAACCAGCTGAGACATTGTATTCTGTCTAGGGGACTCGCAGCCATGGGTTGCGGGCACTGATCGAATGCTGGTTTTCCAGCATGCCCATTCAAGGCCAGTCATTAGATAAGCTTATGTAGATCAGACTGCTCTACACATGTGCTGAAAGTCGGCTAGTTCCTAGGTGCTGTTACTGGATCTATAGGTAACAAACCTTTTAACATGCTCACAATAAAACTGTATACAGTGAGACATGATTGCAAACATGCTGAAATATAGATTCTGGATTTACACTTTTACCGTCATCACTGTAACTGTTATAGCAGACCAGCACTTAATGGAACACTTTAAGTCTGTAACCCCTATGGTAGTTGTATTTTTTCCGTTACCCAACATCGCAATGGTGTCCAGTACTCTGTTCCAAAATACTGTAATATTTGGGGTTCTGGATCAGTAGCCAGCCGTATCTAAAACAACCAGTCTTTGCCTTCACAAAGGGAAAAGAGAACCGCTGATCTTCAGCATAAACCATCAAAACAGTCCATACCTCTGGAAAAAAATAAACCTTCCGCTCGCTGGCAGCGTACACTTGTCCCACAATGTAGTTTAAAGTCCCCACCTGTTTCATTGGTCTAGAAAAGGTCACAGCAGCATCTAAGCAAAATAAAAAGCCTGCAGCCCCCACAGTGTGTCCAGTTCCACACAAAACCTCATCAACCTGCTGGATTTTCCTACCCTAATAAGGTGGGTCAATCCTGAGTACTCAAATATGCTTCACTTGTCATCCCTCTTAAAGGGACCACAACCCAAACAATGGTAACACCCCCTAGACAAAAATGAACATTTAACCATTGCAATGTGGGCTCCACACTGTAATGCCATGTACACACGGTCGGATTTTCCGATGGGAAATGATCGGTGGGAGCTTGTTGTCGGAAATTCCGACCGTGTGTGGGCGCCATCAGACGATTTCTGTCGGAATATCCGACAAACAAAATTTGAGATCTGGATCTCAAATTTTCCGACAACAAAATACATTGTCATAACTTCTGATTGTGTGTACACAATTCCGACGCACAAAGTTCCATGCATGCTCGGAATCAAGCAGAAGAGCCGCACTGTCTAATGAACTTAATTTTTCATGGCTCGTCGTACATTTTGTATGTCACCGCGTTCTTGACGTTCTGAATTTCCGACAAGATTTGTGTGACCGTGTGTATGCAAGACAAGTTTTAGCCAACATCCATCAGAAAAAAAACATGGATTTTGTTGTCAGAGTGTCCGATCGTGTGTACGCGGCATAAGGGTAATTTTTGTTTTCTTGTGCCCTGAGTTGAACTTTAAGTTTGCCAGTATTTTTCACAGATGCTTGATGCGATTGTGTGCCCTGCACCTTGGTATATGTACCCTTGGCCTGCACTGGTAGTTGATTTTCTTGTGTATAGTATTTTAAATGTATGCAAGTTTTAGTGTGCAGACTTTGAATTGTGCTCTTTAAACACTGTGACGCCGACATAAAATGAGAGATTAGAAAGAAGAAATATAGATGGTACTAAAATTCAGGATGAGTAAACATTTATTGGTTAGATGCTGTTTACAGCCCGCGGATGAAGCATCAATTGAAAGTAATATAAACCCCTAAACCCCATGTGGCTTTTCATAGAGAATTACTGCTGGGAGTAATTTCCCACTTTATATAGTTCATCATTTGTGCCCAGCAGTAGTACATCTGGCAGAGAGAGAGAGTTTGAAGAAAAGTAATGATGGGGAATAGTGAAAAGAGGGAGGGAAATATTCACTGACCTTTCAATTTTCAGTGTCACTCTGAGGTACAATTACTAAACTGATATATTTATTTTGATTAAATGACTTGTTTTATACTTCAGGGAGAACATGATCTGCCCACACTGGCTTTCTTCACTGAGCTGTCAAAGGCCTGCCTTGTGGCATGATATAGTTTTGTAATTTATTTGGAGATTGTGCTTTGCCTTCATACTGTGTGTATGTGTATGTAGACATGTGTGTGTGAGTGTGTGTATGTATATATATATATATATATATATATATATATATGTATGTATGTATGTATATATATATATATATATATATATATATATATATATATATATATATATATATATATATATATATATATCAGTACTCCTTAGGTAATTGAATCTGATGTCCTTTTACATCAGTTTATATGTGATCTAAGGGGTGAAAGCTCACCAACATGGAGATGCTGGGAACAATTTGTATTTTTGGAGATTTCCTTAGTATCCTTAGTCAAATATATTTCAATATAATTGTCTTTGCTACTTTGTAAAAGCAGTGTTTAATTACTTTGAGCAATCGGTGTATTATTGGCACTGTATGCTAAAGAAAAATATGGTTTATAAGGCTGTGTAGCTATCTGTAAGAATACACCGTTTGAATTATAAAAAAGACACATTTTTTCTTGATAAATGAGACGCTAATGACAGAGCTTGTATGGAGCCAATCACCATTGTGTAGGAGGAGGAAAGGCGTGGCTTTGTGTCTTCGTGCTGCCTGTGTGAGCATGGCACTGTGAGCAACTGCATTAAACATTAGTTCACATAGATGAGACTTCTGTGGGACGCCAAAGGTCCCAGCAGGCACAGAGGGCACCCACATAATGGTATTCTGACAGAGCAGCCAAGCCACAGTTTGAGAAGGAAGCTCAGAGAACAAAAATAATAAAAAAATAAAAATAAATAAGCAGTGCATGTTGGTTCTGTTTGCATCTCATTTATTTAAAAAAAAAAATACATTACTATCACCTTGAAAAATACCAAATTTTATGTTGTCGGGTTGTATGGATTACATATATTGTTACATAGGTTGAAAAGAGTCCACCTGTTCTCATGGTTTTACATCATATTTTCCCCCCAAGATTAGGTGCAGAGGAGCAGAACCTAAAGTAGTTGTAACCCCCCCCCCCCAAAAAAAAACGCTACTGTCAATTTTAAGGCGCGAAATATAGCACAGTGCTTTTTACAATGCCAGTTGTCCCTTTCTATGCTGTACAATACCTGGCTGATCCTGCCTGTTCCTGTCTTCCCCTCTGTAAACTGACCACCTTTATCATGGCTGCTGATCTCTGCTAGCATGATCAGTTTATGTGACTTTGTCATCCAGCTATCTCCTCAGTGTCTCTGCATCTCCCCTTCCCTCTCTCCCTGTCAGTTCAGTAGTCAATGGGAAAGCTGATCCTCTCCCTTCTCCTCTCATGCCTGTGTAATTCTATTCCTTGCAGCTGCTCCAGTGCTTGTAAAGTAAAGAAACCTGTATTACTTTGATTCTATGTTTTAGGTCCACTTCTCCCAGGGGGGTTATCTGATGTGGGGAGGAGAAGCGAGAGCCGCCGGGGGACCCCAGAAGAGCAAGTTAGGTGCCACTCCGTGCAAAACGAGCTGCACAGGCGAGGTAAGTATGATATGTTTGTTATTTTTTTTAAAAAACCTTACAATCACTTTAATTACTTTGATTCTCTGTTTTAGGTCCCTGTTCAGTACAGTGTGTGTGTTTTCCTAAAATTATAATGCTAAATACCTTCTTTCCAGAGCGCTGCTGTGCAGACACATGACCTCCCTCTACTAGCTTGCATTCACCACAGGGAAATCTCAGCCCCTCTCACTATACTCACTTGGGAAAGGAACCAGAGGGAGGTCATGTGTCTACACAGCAGGACTCTGCAAAGAAGGTATTTAGCATTATAATTTTAGGAAAACACACACACTGTACTGAACAGGGACCTAAAACCGAGAATCAAAGTAATTAAAGTGATTGTAAGGTTTTTAAAAAAAAATAACAAACATATCATACTTACCTCGCCTGTGCAGCTCGTTTTGCACGGAGTGGCACCTAACTTGCTCTTCTGGGGTCCCCCGGCGGCTCTCGCTTCTCCTCCCCACATCAGATAACCCCCCTGGGAGAAGTGCTCTCCCGGGGGATTACCTTGCAGGCGCGCTCCCGAGTCCAGCATTCGGCGTCCATAGAGGCCGAATGCAGGACTCGGCCCCTGCACCGTGTCATTGGAATTGATTGACAGCAGCGGGAGCCAATGGCTGCGTTGCTATCAATCTATCCAATCAAAAGCCAAGAACCCCAGGCAGAGAGACAGCGTGTCCCCGTCGGGTCAAGTTCCAGGGCTCAGGTAAGTAAAACAGGGGGGGCCGGTCACTGCCAGGCGTTTTTTCACCTTAATGCATAGGATGCATTAAGGTGAAAAAACACGTAGGTTTACAACCCCTTTATTAAATGTGACTTTACAATCACTTTAATCTATAAACAAATATACAACGCTCAAAAAAATTTTGGATACATTAGAGAAGGTTTTTTTTAGGCACAAAAGAAGGGAGTGGAAACCATCACTTAGGTAGTTGTTATTGTGACAAATTTCCCCATGCATCCCCCCTCCCCCCTGCTCTGTTCACAACTCTAAATTTTGGATTGCCCAATACTTTAGCCAGGGGTGCACAACCACTTGAGGGCCACTTAGTGATTTGGTGCACAATCGCGGATCACAATGAACCATGGGGTTTTACCACCCCCCCAATCTACAAATCTAAATGAGCCCTTACTGTACTGAGCCCCCAATAAGGCTACTTTCACACTGATGCAGTGCGGTTTAACTGCACCGCACCTGCAGCTTTCCTGCCGGATAGCTGCACTGAGCCATGGACTTCTATTAGATCTTGCGAGTGTGGTGCACTTTCTGAAAGCACACCAAACCCACAGGATATAATGGATGTCTATGGCTCAGTGCAGCCTACCTGCAGGAAAGCCGCAGGTGCGCTGTGCGGCACCTGCGGATCAGTGTGAAAGCAGCTTAATAACCCCTTTTAGAAGTTCTGATATGCCCATTGCAAAAGTGCAGTGTATGTGATGTTTAATTCACTGACTTTTTTCTCTTCCAGCTTCTGCTGGCATCGCTCTCTAGACTGCTATAAAGGTCCCAGGCACTCCACCAACATGATCGCTATCTGGGTGTGCCAACCTGCCAACCCAGAGCATGTGCATGTGCTCCCCTGGTTTGAGGTCACTGGCAACATCAGAGGGCTCAGCTGGCCACAGGTTGAGCACCCCTGCTTTTAAGCCCTAGTAACGGTCATCTGGACAAATGGGAGTCTTTTCTTCACGGGGACACAAACTGCAATAAAAACCTGTCTAAAAGGAGCAGAGTAAAAAACCTGACAGGGCTTATAAACCATCACCACTCTATCCAAAACTGCAAAAGTTTCTTGGCTTTACATCGTTAAAGCATATCTAAACCCAAAAACAAATAATGTAATAGATGTGGTTGCATTAGTTTTTCTTTCTTCATACTTTTCACATTATTTTAACCAGGCAGTCGTATATATGAAAGGGTTAACCATTTTCCTCAGTATTCAGAAGTGTATGAAACACGATGACAGCCAAAGGGTTAACATCATTTCCAGGGGCCAAGCAAGCATGTAAAAAACAGAGACCACAAATAATAGTGCCCACTACTGTAGTATTTAATGCAGTGCTTCTCAACATTTTTACCTTTGAGGAATCCTTGGCAATAGTTAAAATCTTGGCAAAACCCTAAATAAAATGTTTAGATCTACATCTTACAGAACATGCCTTTTCCCCTTGGTCCCCGCTAGCTCTCTTCTTGTCCATCCCAGGTGATATCACAAACTAGCCTGGGACAGACAGAAGAGGAGGACCTGTGGAGAACAGTGTAGCAAATACCAGTATGCTTCCTTCCACCGCACTGCAAATCCATAACACAGGGTCTCTCAAATGGGGTTCCTCCCCAAATCATTATTGTGACGGGTGTATATCCACCCAATGTTTTCAATATGCACTGACAGTGCGCATTGATGCCTGATGCCTCCTCTGTATTTGTGGCTCCTGTAAACTCACAGGGTGGCATCGAGATGAGTGCAGAGAATGGAAATCTGTGGCTGGATCAGGAGATGACATCTAGTGTATGGCATGGATGAATGCAAACTGCGGAAAGGGGGATCAGAGCTCACGGGCACATGACTGGATGAGACTAAATGTAGCAGGAGGTGAGATTATGTACAGTTATATTATATTTTCACCGCCTGCCGCACTTAGTCTAATCCAGGTGTGTGCTCCCCCTCTCTGCAGTCTGCATCACTGCTGCCATACACTAGATGTCACCTCCTGCTTTAGCCATGTGCTCCCTTTCTCTGTTCAATCCCCAGTCTGTAATCACTGCTGCCTTACACACCCCTGGGGACTTAATGTATCACCATATATTGCACTCACATAATGATGCATATAACAGGCTTTTAATTCAGTGGCAACATCCACAATCATACAATTTAATGCAATACTCGGCCAGCCCATGTTGTCAGAAGAGCCGCTCCACTTTGCAGAAATCTGGGAAAATGGCGGCAAGCGTGGGAACATCAGCAGACTCCATCTTTGCATGTTAAGCTCATCAGGCTTTTTCAGAAAGTCTGTGAGACCAGGATGAAAGCAGTGTGGGTCTGCCGGCGGTGACAGTGCTGGATCAAGAGTGGTGTCGGGTAAGTGTTTAGGGGGGGGTGCTAGCGGCAAAGACAGAGAAAATCTGTAAGGTGAACTTACACAGGACCCCGTCCCCATCCCCCTTGCACCCGCCAAAAAAAAAAAAAAACGGCATAGAGTTCCCCCTTTAAGACCATACCAGATTCGGTCTGGTATGGATTTTAAGGGGAACCCCCATGCCAAAACGGCGTGGGGTCCCCCCCAAATCCATACAGACCCTTTTCTGAGCACACAGCTCGGCAGGTCAGGAATGGGGCTGGGGACAAGGGAGCGTGCCCCCCACCCCAAAGCACCTTGTCTGCATGTTTATGGGGACAAGGACCTCTTCCAGACAACCCTGGCCAGTGGTTGTCAGGGTCTGCGGGTGGGGGCTTTTCACAATCTGAAAGCCCCCTTTAACAAGGGGGCCCCCAGATCCCAGCCTCCCACCCTATATAAATGTGTGGAGTACATTCACCTAAAAAAAAATAAAATAAATAAAAGTGTCAAAAATAAAAACAATACACAGGTTTTTGACAAAGTGATAAAAGCTGCTCAGTCTCTTTTCCTTCAGATTCCTTCTCCCCCGCTGATATCATCTTCCGCTGCCGGTTCTTTTTTTTCCGCTGTCCCCTCTCTCCGCTTTCTTCTACCTCTGGCGTTTCTCCTCTCTCCGCTGTCTTCTCTCTCTGTTCTTCCTCCAATCTTCTCCCGACGCTTGCTCCCAATGTAATGCTAGGTCTGCATTGTGCCATTACTTGTATAACCATGGGGCGTGGCCACCTTGTGATGTAATCCGGAGGCCCCACCCTCTTGTGACATCACTGCCCCATCGGTGTCCTGATATTTAGTGTAGTCCCACCAGTGTTGGCAATCGGTGCAGCCCCATCAACGCACATCATCTCCTTCCTCAGTGACGGAGAAAAATTACCTGTTTGCAAAATTTTATAACAAACTAAACTACTTTTTTTTTTCGGTCCTTATTCGTTTATTTAGCAAAAAATAAAAAACCCAGTGGTGATTAAATACCACCAGAAGAAGGTTCTGTTTGGGTGAAAAAAAAATAATAAAAATTTCATATGGGTACAGTGTTGCATGACTGCCCAATTGTTATTGAAACCTGAAAAATGGCCTGGGCAAGAAGGGGGTAAAAGTGCCCATTAGGCAAGTGGTTAACCACTTCAATACCGGACACTTTCGCCCCTTCCTGCCCATGCCGATTTTCAGCTTTCAGTGCTGTCGCAATTGAATGACAATTGCACGGTCATGCTACACTGTAGCCAAACAATTTTTTTTTATCATTTTGTTCCCACAAATAGAGCTTTTTTTTGGTGATATCTGATCACTGCTGGGGTTTTTATTTTTTGCGCAACAAATAAAAAAAGAGCGAAAATTTTCAAAAAGTTATTGAGGTGATGAGGTGGCACCAGTGAGGTGGCACTGATGATGGGCATTAATATGCAGCACTGATGGGCACTGATAGGTGGCACTGGTATGCTGCACTGATGGTCACTGAAAGGCTGCACTGATGGGTACTTATGGGTGGCACTGATGGGTATCAACGATAAGGAGGCACTGGCAGGCATTAGTGATGGGCACTGACTGGCACCATTTGTGGGCACTGATTGGCATTGATTTTGGAACAGATTGGCATCTCTGGTGGCCATGGGTGGCAAATCAGTATTAAACCAAAAAAAAACCATTATTGCAGCTTACTATTTTTTAGTTGTGATGGCTGCATTTGCTTTCTTTTTTAGGCTTTTTTTTTCTATTAGCTGAAGTTTGGCTTCAGTTTGTTAGTGTATTTAAATCTGCTAATACATTTAACACCCCCCCCCCAGACTGACAATGCTGCTTTCCAACACCCCTCCTGCTTTCTAATACAGGAGGGGTGCTACTGGCCAGCTCAAGCCTTAAAAAAAAAAAAAACAACAAATGTAGCCACCACATTTTAATTTTTGTTTGAATTTAAAACTGCTTTAAGGTTAAAGAAAAAAAAAAAAAAACCCTTCTGCCTTTAGAGCCACTTTAATAACTTGTAAAACCACTCTCTGTATATGGGATACCATTTTGGGTGTCTCATTGCATAATCAATTATTGGGAGGAGTCAGGAGCGAGCAACTGCAAGTTACTTTATGAATAAAAACAATTCATCATTAACCACTTCCATACCGGGCCTATTCTGGCACTCCAATCCTACATGTAAAAATCATAATTTTTTTTGCTGGAAAATTACTCAGAACCCACAAACATTATATATGTTTTTTTAGCAGACACTCTAGGGAATAAAATGGCGATCATTGCAACTTTTTATGTCGCAAGGTATTTGCGCAATAAATTTTCAAACGCGTTTTTTTTTTTTTTTAAAAGAACAGTTTCATAAATTAAATAACAAAACAGTAAAGTTAGCCCAATTTTTTTGTATAATGTGAAAGATGTTGTTACTCTGAGTAAATAGATACCCAACATGCCATGCTTTAAAATTGCGCACACTCATGGAATGGCACCAAACTTTGGTACATAAAAATCTCCATAGGCGACAGTTTAACATTTTTTACAGGTTACCAGTTAAGAGTTACAGAGGAGGTCTAGTGCTAGAATTGTTGCTCTCGCTCTAACGCAGGCAGCGGTACCTTTCATGTGTGGTTTGAACAACGTTTACATATGTGGGTGGGACTTACATGTGCGCGAGCACACGGGGACAGGGGAGCTTTAAATTTTTTTATTTTTTTTTTAAATTGTTTATTCTACTTTTATTTTTTCTATTTTTGCACTTTCTCTTTAAATTTTTTATTTATTTTTTTTTTTTTTATTACTTTTATTCCTATTACAAGGAATGTAAACATCTTTTGTAATAGGAATGGTACGTGACAGGTCCTTTTTATGGAGAGATCTCTCCTCCAGGCTGGAAAGCATGAGATAAAAAAAAAAAACGATCCCATGCTTTCCGGCCGCGACCGCGGCTTTGTTTACAACCGCGGCCCGGACGTGTCGTCATTACATCGCGCCCGGGCCTCCGACGGTCATAGAGATGACTGGTGAACATCTAGTCACCGAAAATCTGTATGCTCATCATCCGACAGCAGTGGATTCTTTCTCCGGGTCCCCGATGGCACGGGAGAGCCCGGAGAAGCACCAGAGAGTGGCAGGAGGGGGGGTGTCCCCTCCCGTCACCTGTAAAAACGATCAAGCAGTGGAACTGCTGCTATGATCATTCTTACGGTGCACAGAATCGCCAGCTCTAAAAGATAATACCTGAATGATGCCTGTAGCTGCACATTGAAATCAAAGACGTCATATGACGTCCTTGGGCTGGAAGTGGTTAAAAGACAGAAAATGTCTCCATGTTCAGTTTTGGAAAAAATCTAATGTCTTGGAGGCATATATCTTTAAAAATTTTCAAGGCCCGTTTCCTTGGCAAAAATTTCCAACAGCAGCCCAAGGTCTTTTTGTTTGCTTTGTGAACTTTATAAACAATGCAAGTACAGTACATACATTCTACATGAAAATTAGACATTTGCAATTAGTTTAGTTCCGAATTCGTTCTTTAACGAATTTCGACCAAGTTCAGTAATCCAGAAATATCTGAATTAACGAAAACCCGTTAACTAATTTTTTTTGAATATTCGTAAATTTGATTATTTTAAAATTCATAAATTCGGAAATTTGAAAATTCGGAAAATCAGAAAATTCAAAATCCAAAAATTTGAAAACCCGAAAATTCAAAAATCTGAAATAACTAATAACTATTACTAACTATTAACTCATTTACAAATAATCCTTTTTAAAATTCTATACATTTTTTTTTTTTTTATTATTATCACTTATCAAATCTTTATTAGTCTCCAGACACTTATGTTGTTAATCTAGCTGAAAAATACTTTTCTTCAATACACCTACCTACAATTTCGAAACCTCTTTTTAAGTTATTAGAAAACAATATTTCTGTACCTGAAATTCTTTTGGCCATTAAATCTCTCAAAAGTAATAAAAAAACCTGGTCCAGACGGTCTTTCTGCTCTTTTCTATAAAAAATTTGCAGATTTCTTAGCCCCTCAATTATCCAAATATTATAATGATAACCAAATTGCGACAATACTACTTGGTCTAACTTTCGCCCTATTTCTCGTCTAAACTACGACGCTAAAATACTTGCAAAAATTTTAGCAACTCAATTGAACACTGGAATAAATAAATTAGTAAAGATCAAGTAGGTTTCGTGCCTAGAAAACAATCGAGTGATAACATTCGCAGAATATTACATCTTATCCATTTAGCTTAAAATATAAAAAATCCTTGTTTCCTCTTATCTCTTCATATTAGGAAAACATTTGATACTGTCCTCTGGCCATACTTAAATTTTCTTCTTAAAAAATGGGGCTTCGGTCCTCACTTTTGCAACTGGGTTAATTCTCTCTACGATAAACCAAAAGTATTTGTACAATATGCAGGATTTGGATCGCCCCCTTTTGAAATTCAAAGAGGCACTAGACAGGGATGCCCTTAATATACCCATTATTATTTTGACTAGCAATTGAACCTCTTGCAATTTTGATTAAAAATAAGGTTAATATTAAAGGTTTAGATATTGCAAATTATCATCATAAAATCTGCCTTTTTGCTGATGATGTCATCTTATTTATAACACAACCATTGACCACCTTACCCAAATCTAAATCTGGAACTAGTTGCTTTTCAAAAAATTTCTGGTCTTTATATTAATAATATTAAATTGAAAACTTGAACATTAATATGTCAAATACCAATATTATTCACAATTAAAACACATTTTCCTTTTCCCTGGGAAGACTTTGCCTTATCTTATTTAGGCATTAAACTCTCCTCTTCTTACGATTCCCTTTATAATGCTAATTTTCCATCTATTATACGTCACTTGAAATCTCTTCTTGAGACATGGAAAAACTTTCAAATCTCATGGTTAGAGCACATAACATCTATGAAAATGTTTTGTTTTTTTTATCCAAATTACTTTATTTAGACTACTTCCTATTAATATTATTTCCCATATTCTAAGATCAATTCTAAATTTAGTACTTTCCTTTATATGGTAAAACCATATACTCTTGAATAAGTAGAGAGACTCTTTTGCAAACAAAAAAAAATGGAATATTAGCTGTTCCTAATATTTCCCCGTATTATTCAGCTGCACAAATAGCTCATCTTATGGGTTACCATAACTATTCAGACCCTCCCTCTGGATTTTCCTAGAAGCCTTTCAAATAGACCCTATATCAATTGATACTATTCTATGGATTCCTAAAAAAATGTGAAATTCTATTGATAACCTCATTATCACACATTCCATGTTAACTTGGCATAAATACAAAATTAGAAGTAATTTTATGTCCCCTTAGGCTTCCCTATTACCAGTTGTACGTAACCCAATGTTTCTGCCGGGATTCCATGAACACCTTTAATTCAAATGGTGGACTTCTAAAAATATTAATAAAATCTACGTTCTAATAACTCCCACTGGAGTATTAAATCTTAACTCTATGAAACAAACTCACAAATGACCTCATCAAGAACTTCCCAGATACCTAATTAAACAATTTGTATATCAAACTATAAGATCTTCGCGCAATCTAAAAACCCTCACTCTTTGAACATTTTTGTAAACTTGATCCTACTACTAAAGGTCTTCTCTCAATGATTTATTCATCCATACTTGATAATACAAAACCTCATTCATATATGACAAAATGGGAAAATGATCTTGGTAAATCTATAACAGAAGATGATTGGAAACAAATTTGGTACACTACTTCCCACTGTTCTATTAATACTGCCGCAGTAGAATGCAGCTACAAATTGCTCATGAGATGGTATTTGGTTCCCCAACCAAATAGTCAAATTTAAACCAACTATCTCAAATACCGTATTTATTGGCGTATAACACGCACCTGCGTATAACACGCACCCCAATTTAGGAGGGAATTTTAAGGAAAAAAAACTTACATTTAAATGCCCATCATTGCAGCCATGTCAGTGCAGCCATGTCAGTGCAGCCTTCCCCAGTGCAGCCTTCCCCAGTGCAGCCTTCCCCAGTGCAGCCTTCCCCAGTGCAGCCTTCCCCAGTGCAGCCTTCCCCAATGCAGCCTTGCATCCTGTGATCCCTGCCATCCTGTCTTTCAAAATCGCCGACCGCGATTTGAAAATGGCGCCGCCGGCGCCGAAATACACAGAGCCGGTCCTCGGATCTTCTCGGCGGCTCTCGTTTACTTTCGGCTCCACTCGTAGTCCCGAGCGGAGCTATCCGAACCCAGCCGAGTACACTCGGCTAGGTTCGGGTGGCGCTCGAGTGAAGACGAAAGTGGCCGAGAAGAGCCGAGGACCGGCACTGTGTATTTCGGCGCCGGCGGCGCCATTTTCAAATCACGGTCGGCGATTTTGAAAATCTGACAGCTCTGGATCACAGGGATCGGCGTATAACACGCACCCGCGATTTTCCCCTGATTTTAAGGGGAAAAAAGTGCGTGTTATACGCCGATAAATACAGTAAATGCTTTAGAGGTTGCTTAGATATAGGAACCTTTTTACATATATGGTGGGAATGTCCTAAATTAAAACAATTTTGGTTTGATATATACATGATGTTTACCATTTTTGGGAAAAAAACTTTACAAAAACCCTCTAATAGCCTTATTAGATCTCAAACCGAAAAACTTTACCAATACCCACTTCTGTCTTTTGACATTTTTATTTACTGCTGCTAAACAAACATTGGCAAAAGCATGGTGGTCTTCTACTCCAAATTCCACTTCGGTCAGAAACAAAATGAATGTGTTTATGTCCTAAGAAAAACTTGCTGCTATTGTTTGTGATGTATGTTTTGTACTGATTTTCTTTCTTGAAATAAATTAAAAAAATATTTATGAAGGAAAAAAAACAAACAAACAAAAAAAACGAACTATTAAATTATAGGTATTGGAACTTCCTTTCAAATTTGGCTGTTAGTGAATGTAATGAATACGAATTTATCCAAAGCAACGAAGCGAACACATTTTTCGGGAGCATATGTCTGAGAATACTTAGTAATAGTACTTAGTGCTTCTAAACACAACCTTCAAACCTAGTGTTTCTAAACACTACATTAAAAAAAAGACATTGCTTTCTTAAAGGCTTTTCCAACCTTTTGAAAGTAATAATAAATACACATGTAGTTACAGGAAAAAAATTTGCATCCCCCCCCAGTCATCTTCCAGGACAGCCCTTGAGAGATGGAGACAGCAAACACATTGCCTCCTGCTCTTTAAAAGGCGGTCCCTCAGGCATCTGGTCAGTTTTTTGTGTTTCCTCAGTCGGAGGAGACATGTTGCCTGGAGGAACCATCTTCTAAAGGGGAGATGGGGTTGGAGAGCATCCATCATCAAGGGCTGTCAAGAACCAGCCGAATATTCCCTTCACCTTTTCTCTCTGCAGGCCACAGGTTCCCTCCACATTGGTATGGAGTTCCCCGTCCCCCCTCTCTCCGGTGCCCGGCGAGAGAGTGGGCAGTGATGGCAGAGTGGCGGCAGCAGTGAGAGACCCTCTCCTCGCTGTAGACCCAGTGACCCGGAAAACGCTGGGCGTCATGGCACATATGATGTAATCACTGCGTGACGGTGGTTGTAGTTCTGGCCTTTGGCACAGAGAGCAAGGGGAAGGCCAAGCCAGCGTATAAAGGAGCAGCAGCATGAGCTTTATACGCCAGCAAAGGAGCATCATGGAGGTTTCCCACGTTCTGGGGGAGTCAAACGCTGGCTCATCACAGGTAGGCTGGCCTAGCCAGAACCTTTTTCCTGTGTATCAATGTTTTACAAAGGGGAGCTAGAAGACCCTGGGGTAACCACTTTATTAGCTCGGTTGGGCACCTTCAGACTCGGGACAGGAGGAAGGCCAGGAAGATTCAGGAATACCCACAAGGTTCAAACTTTCCCAGGAGGAAGTGGATGAACTAGTGGGGGCAATCTATGAAACCTTAGAGCTGAAGATAGAAAAAAAACACACTCTCAAGGCATGACAAAATGTTCCAAGGGTTGAATAAAAAGAAACCCAAGGTATTTCCAGTGCACAAAGTCATGACAGATTTAGTGCTTAGGGAGTGGTCAGAACCAGCCAAAGACCCTTCTTTTAAAGTAGCTTGAAAAGTTTTCACTTCTATGAGGACCCAAACTCTGGAATCAATCCCCAAAATTTGATACCCCCCTAGCAAAAGTGTCAAAACATTTGGATCTGATCTTTGAGGACATGGGCACTTGGGGGGGCCCCATGGACAAAAGAGGCGACATAATCTTAAAAAGATCATGGGACGCCGCTATGGTAAACCTCAGAGCAGCACTGGCAACAACTTGCGTGGCCTGAAATTTTGGTTAAAGCAGCTGCAAGAGCACCTGACGGCAGGTACCCCTAGGGGAGAGCTGTTAAAATCTTTCCCCATCCTCTTTAAAGCAGTAGGCTTTATTGCGGACGCATCGGCCGAGTCTGTAAAACTGTCAGCCTCATTATCTGTAGCAGCCAGGAGAACCCTTTGGCTCAAAATCTGGCTTGGGGACACAGCCTCTAAGTTACGCTAATGTAGCGTCCATTTTTCGGGCAGGTTTCTTTTTGGCACTCTCCTAGATGAAGCCTTAGAGCATAGAGCCGATAGGAAAAAAACCTTTCCGGTTAAGAAAAAATCATTTCCCAGAAAAAAATGTTGTTCCTATAAAGGACAACTGAGAACACAGGAAAAAGGAAAGCCAAAAAATCACTGGTCCGCCCAGAAAGGGAGGCAAAATACAAACGTGCCTTTTAACGCTCTTACAAAAATCCCAAACTGCGGTGATGCCAGCTGCCAAGTGGCAGGAAGATTAGAGAAATTCCTTCCACAGTGGAAAAAAATAACCTCCAACAGTTTTGTCAGGGAAGTGATCTAGAGAGGATATGCCTTAGTGTTCAACCAAAGACCTCCCGTAAGAGTATTGATTACTCAATTATCCAGGGACCCAGCAAAAGCTCAGGCATTGCCACAACTCATAGAGGAACTAGTAGACTAAAAAGTCCTCATACCCAAAACAGGAAGAAGGAAAGGGTATTTACTCGCTTTCGCAAATACCGCCTGATCTTCAACCTAAAGCCATTAAACACAGCCATACGGTACAAAAAATTCCGAATGGACTCAATCTACTCTGTCAGGAATCTGCTCCAAAAAGATTGTTTCATGGAAAAAATAGACCTAAAGGGCGCCTATCTGCACACCCCCATCAGGGAAAGCTCTCAAAAATGTCTCCACATAGCAGTACGGATAGGGGAAAGGGTCTATCACTTTCAAAGCCGAGCCTTACCTTTATCTTTACCGAGATCCTGGCAGAATCCCCACTAAGGCTGCAAGCCTTAACAATTATCCCATACTTAGACGACTTACTGTTAATAGCACCAACAAAAGAGAAAACTACTAAAAGACCTAAAAGTTGCACAACAGTGGTTATCCCAGTTAGGATGGATCATAAACATGGAGGAATCAAATCTCTCTCCCTCTCAAGAAATCTTGTTCCTAGGTTACACTATTCATTCCAAGGAACACAAAATAGTACTCCCACAAGAAAAAAAGTTGATCGCATGTAACAACGGATGGCACAGGTGCAGACAAATCTCTCAGTTACAATAAGGGAAATGATGTCAGCTTTAGGACTTATGACGTCCTCCATCCTGGCGGTCAAATGGGCCAGGTTTCACCAGAGACCACTCCAGTCCTTCCTCCTTCAAAATTTGTTGGGAAAAGACTTGGAGGACAAGGTGTACCTTCCAGAAAAAACAAAGCAAACCCTATGGTGGTGGAGAAACCCAGCCAATCTACGAGAGGACTACTGTGGACCTTCCCAATTTCACGCATATTGACTACAGATGCCAGCAGTCAGGGATGGGGGGCTCATTTAGAGGGACAATGGGCCTAGGATACCTGGACTCAACTGGAGAAAACACTCATCCAACTACAAAGAACTCAAAGCTGCAGGCAAAGGAATCTCAACATTCCAGAGTCAACTCAGAGGCCAACACATACAGGTCAGGTCAGACAATACAACCTCTGTAGCATACTTAAACAAACAAGGAGGGACCACAAGTCCCATCTTGATGAGTATAGTGCAAAAAATATTCTCCTGGGCAGAGGAGAATCTGGAATCTCTCTCAGCAATCCATCTCAAGGCAGTACAAAACAACCTAACTGACTTTTTGAGCAGACCATTAATCTCACAAGAAGAATGGTCACTAGATCCAACAGTGTTTGTGGAAATAGTTTCCAAGTGGGGCCTCCCAGAGATCGACTTATTTGCCAACAAAGCAAACACCAAACTACAAAGTTTTTTTTCTCGTTAAACACAAGAGATCAGCCATTGGCAGTCGACACCCTCCAGAATGCATGGACCTTTGGGCTATATTACGACCTGAAAGTCTGGAAGAAGTTTAACCTCTGGCTAACAGAGAACAGAAAAAGAGAATATGATTCTCCAATATTTCTACAGTTCCTGCAGGAAGGCTTTGATAAAAACACATCCTTAAGCACAATTAAGGTACAGCTTGCAGCCCAGCAGTCTACTTGCAGTGATCCCTACAACAGGATCCGCTCATAAATAGCTTTTGTAAAGCAGTCTCTAGACCATGACCAGTGCCATGTCATAAAATTCCCACATGGGACTTGTCTATCGTGTTAAAAGCAGTCACTAGGGAGACTTTTGAGCTCTTATCAAAGGCGTCGTCACGTACCTTGTGGACGAGCCCGACTTGCAGGGGATGGCCTCTCTTGCAGCTCCGACTCGAGGGCCCTGGTAGGGTATACAGGAAGCACAAGAGTCAGGAGTGGCATGAGTGCCTGGCAGGATCAACAGCAGGAGGTAGGTCTGGAACTCTGGAAACACTGTGCAGTGGAGATTAAGCTGAGCTGGTAGGTAGATTGGAACTGGATAGCAGGCTGGAACACACAGGACAGCAGACTGGAACACTGGTGCAGCAGACTGGAACCACATAGCAGACTGGAACTGGATAGCAGGCTGGAACACACAGGACAGCAGACTGGAACACTGGTGCAGCAGACAGGAAGGTCAGACAGGCCGGATCGATAGCCAAGCGGACTGTAGATGAGCCAAAGGGTCAGGCAGAAGAGTGGTCAGACAAGCCAGGGTCGGATGCAGGCAGAAAGCAGGGATGGTCGGAGACAAGCCGGGATCAGATGCAGGCAGACAGCTAGGATAATCAGGAACAAGCCAGGTCTAGTAAAGGAAACAGGTTCTCAGGAAATGCACACGTAACTCTGTAGAGCAGACAGCAAGATTCTCATGTGATAGATCAGTTTAAATAGCCCGCCTGGCGCGCGCACGCACACGTGCGCACCCACGCATGCGCGCAACTGCCCGCACAGGGCGTCTGATACTGACAGGACTTTCCTGACAGGCGTCCTTAAGACTGATTACCCTCAAAACGTTTTTTCTTATCGTTATGATGTCTGCTCGCAGGGTCAGCGAACTGCAGGATTTGTCAGTTAGAGAGCCCTTTATGCAAATATTGGAGGATAAGGTCATTCTCAGGACTGACCAAGCATTTATCCCCAAGGTTGCTTCTACCTTTCACAGAAGTCAGGATATAGTGTTGCCCTCTTTCTGTAGGAGGGCAACACTCCACAAGGGCATTAGCCACTTTCTGGATGAAAAAGTGTCGGCGCTACCCCAGAGTAAATATGTAAGGCTGCCACGTGGTCAAGCATGTCTATGTTCATTCAACACTATTGATTGAACGTTTTAGGTGGTCAAGATCAAGCATTTGGGAAGAAAGTCCTCCAAGCAGTGGTGCCCCCCCCCCCCCTAAAAAATTTGGTGAGTACTTGTTCATCCTCCTCAAGGGCTGTCCTGGAAGACGACTGAGGGAAAACCGGAGTTAGACTTACCGGTAACTCTGTTTCCAGGTCTCTTCCAGGACAGCACGTTCCCAACCTTTTGTATGTCTAAAATGAATTGTACTGTATGTACGGTTTAACTATATTTCAGCTCCATCTTTCGGTTCTTGGATAAAACTGACCAGATGCATGAGCCTTTTAAAGAGCTGGAGGCAATGTGTTTCCTGTCCGGTCGAGGAGCTCTATCTCTCAAGGGCTGTCCTGGAAGACTCCTGGAAACAGAGTTACCGGTAAGTCATAACTGATTTTTTTGCACAGGAGCCTGCAAAGCATTGTACCCATGATCAGTGGATACAAGTGCAATGCTCGGCTTCTGCAGACTCTTCCAGCTCTATATCCCCAATTACAGGTGTAACATGATGCAAAAGATGGATTTAGCCTTTAAATCTTATTTTATTATATTTTTTTTACCTGGTGATCTGGCTGCCTTTGGAGCTTCCACTCTGAGGCCCCCTTCACTTTAGGCAATTTGGAATCACATGCAGAATCGTGGGGCCTTAGGGGGTTGAGTCTTTTACAGAGCTTGCTTTTGTGAACTCCTTTTGCTGTTACTTTGCAGGCCAATCATGAGCTGCCACATTCCAGTTTGCAAACCTTCACTCGCTGTAGTGACTGGGCATAGCCACAGGTAAATTATCCAGAAAATTTGTCAAAAGAGCCTATGAGCTGAAAATAAATAAATAACTGGGTGGGAAAAAATTCCTGAAAGTTTTTAGATCCACTTTTAAAGTTTTAATTAATTTATATGTTTTGTGACTGAACCTTCAGATATGGTTGATCTGCTGCATCCCAATCTAAAAGCCATTTTCCATATAGTGTAAATCAGTGGTTCTCAACCGCAGTCCTCAAGTACCCCCAACAGGCCATATTTTGGGAATTTCTCTTAGATAAAATAGCTGTCCAAAATACCAAGCCATTGACTCTGATTTAAAGGACCTGTGCAAGGTAAAGGAAAACCTGCAAACATGGCCAGTTGGGGGTACTTGAGGACTGAGCTTGGGAACCACTGGTCTAGATGTTCTAATCGGAGTGAACTTTATTGTGCCGCAATTGGTTACTGAACATTATAGCTGCATGCTTTATGATTTCAGGGCATTTGAAGTCTTGATGGAAATAATAAAAAAAAAAATCCAATTTGTGTTGTACAGTTACACACAAGAGTTGCCTGTGCCCCTGGTTTACATTTCCTCTTTTCATTGAATTATTGGACCTGCAGTATGAGTAGCTCAGGCGACATGGACAAATTCTGGAGGGACTTCGGACAAATGTATTTCTGTGTACAACCAAGATTTGTCAGGAATAAGACTGCAGCTTTTTCACATCCAGAAGTTCATTGAGTCTGATTTTGAATCTTAGTTGAGTATTAACACAGTGTAGATATTTGCCAGCATACCATGGATCTTCAAATTGAGTCCACACATTTTTTCACTGAAGTATGGCCACATCACAAGTATGATCCAGTCTCCAGCTGGTTGTTGCTGCAGCACCCATTATTCTGGAGCTTTTTCTAGGAACGTGTGTGATGGGAATATGGATGGTTAGTTGAGTATTTAGACGTGTTGAATGGATATTGGGTACATGCAGAGGGCAAGGCCAAGCTTTTCTCTCTTAAATATTACACACAGGTTTTCACACAGATTCCCCTAGATTATACATAAATGAAAATTGCTTGTATCAGGTCACTAATGAAGTAGTGAAGAATGAACAAGACTCTGGATTTTGAACCTTCAGAACACACATCAAAGATTTAATTTAAGCATTACCATTCATTACAAAAAATATCAGCAACCTGTAAAGAACTATGCTCTATTTTCTCTACAGAGGTAAAAGAGGCACAGAGGAGGAAAAAACAAATGAAAGAAAGGTTCAAGCAAGAGGAAAATATTGCAAGTGCCATGGTGATCTGGAACACTGACATCTTGCCAAACTGGGATGCCATGTAAGTGTGTTCATAGTGCTAGCTTGAAGTCCAAGCAGCCAACTTTCTTTTGGGAAACACTTCGCAACCCATCAAAAACACTGATGTTTTGTTTCAGACTAGAAAAAATATACAACACACTTTGATGTGTTTGCATCTTCTGATGCTTATTTGGTCACATAATTTTGGAAGCTGCTGTTTAAGATGTTTTTGGTTTGCCCATCCCATGAATGTACAAGAAAACTGTACCGTAAATTCCTTACTGAGTTCATTGACCGACACAGCACCCACCCCAATTTTTTTTGGAGTTTATACTTCTGACACTGCTTTGTGATCAACTGGCTTGCCTTTAGCAGAGAGGGTGTTTATACCACTGTGGACTTGACCATAGGGGGTACTGTGTTCTTTTTCTGTCTACTGTCATACCACTGTAGGTGGTAGAGTAAATACTATGGTCAAAAATCGGAAGAGCTGCGTCCTTTGATGAACTCTGAGAAAGTGATTTTACACTGAGTAACAAGAATGCTGTTTTGTGTGTTTTTTCTTTTTAAGCAAAAGGGGGATAAAGGTTTTCTAGCAAAAAGAAAACGCAGAGAAGTGAAAATATTGAAACATTGGTACACATTTTGCTTACTTTACAAAGCCGTGTAGTCTATATATAATACTTTTCATGGAAGGTGTCCTTTTTCATTATGCCAGATTTGTGCCACAAATTACAAGGATTTATCCCTGTGTATGTAGCTATGAACTGATTATTCCTTGGTACTTTATTTCTTTTTTTTTTATTACTAGCAATGACATAATTGTGTATACAGTTGGACAGGAAACAGTTTTATGTGATGTTGTTTATAGGAAAACATAAACAACAAACATATTTCTAAGATTTTTAGTGTAACATATGTCCTTTAACTCCCATGGGTGGATGACCATGTTTCAGTTGTATTAAGTTTTCTTTTTATCTTCAGGCGGCATACAAGAAGAGTGCGAGACCTCTGGTGGCAAGGCTTACCTCCTAGTGTGCGAGGCAAAGTATGGAGCCTGGCTGTAGGAAATGAGCTGAATATCACTCCAGGTGAGCGAAACCCCTTCATCTGTGCAATTAACTGCTGTATAAATCTGAAAATAGATGCATGTGTACATAATTGGTTATTGCCCTTTGCACTAATGGCAATCTGTTTTATGCTTCCAGAGCTTTATGAAATTTTCCTATCTAGGGCTAAGGAGCGATGGAAGTGTTTTAGTGAGACAGGCTCAGAAATTGAGATGGAAGGTAAATGCTTTATTATCATCTCTTATGCCATTTAAGGTATCTATTCATGAGTATTGCATACCCAGTATACTCGTTACTGGACTGGGCATTTGTTAGACATTCATTCAGTGTTTTATTTGCATGTGAATATGAAGCTGAACAGTTCAGCCAAGCAAGTAGAGGATTAGCTGTCTAACAAATTAACATGCCACACGATTACTTTGTAATATAAGCAATGTTGATTTTAGTGAGAAGACATTTGCCATTTTTGGATGTCTGTACTTTATTTTACTGGCTGCAATACAGTATTTAAAAATTAAGGAATGGAAAACAAATGACTGGCAACACTCAAAAAGATTAATTTAAATGTGCAGGAATGTGCTGTCTAAATTGATAGATAATAAGATGTTGCACTGAAAAAATCTACAGCCAAAATATTTGGTTGGTTTTCTATTAAAGTGCTATTCCTTTTGCTCTGCAATCTAGCAGTACCTGGGCATAGGCTTTTGTAAGGCCCCTTTCACACTGAGGCGTCAGCGGTAAAGCGCCCCTCGTTTTAGCGGCGCTTTACCATTGTCTTTGCAGAGATTTTTGCCCGCTAGCGCGGCGCTTTTAACCCCCGCTAGCGGCCGAAAAGGGGTTAAAACCACCCACTCATGCCAGAGGTTTGGCGGCACTGCCCATTCATTTGAATTGGGCAGGAGCGATGTATACACTGCTTCAAAGATGCTGCTTGCCAGAGTTTTTTTAATGTCCTGCCAGTGCATTGCCTTAGTGTGAAAGCCCTCGGGCTTTCATACTGAGACTGCAGAGGAGCTGTTTTTCAGGCTCTTTACAGGCGCTATTTTAGCCCAAAAGCGCATAAAAAACACTTCAGTGTGAAAGGGGTCTTAGTCATTTATGGCTTCCTGTCTCCTAACACAGCTTTCTAACAATTCTGAAGCTGTAAAGGCCTATGTAAACATTCTTCACCTTCATTTTATCTTCCTTTTGTCCTTCCTTTCTCAGTTGATTAAAATTATTTATTTTCATTGGTTTATATCGGGCAAAAAATAAAATAAAAAAATGCTCCAGGCAATTGGGAAAGGAGAGATGATGGCTAAATTAACATCCGAATGTCTAAATTTTTTTGTCAGTTTTCACAGGTGTTTACTGTTTGCAAGGTCTTCATGCACAGGTACTGTTGGGATAGCCAGAAGAATGGCATAGATCCTTGGCAGGATATACAGTGGATAGAAAAAGTCTACACACCCCTGATAAAATGTCATGTTTCTGTGATGTAAAAAAAATGAGACAAAGATAAATCATTTCAGAACTTTTACCACCTTTTAATGTGACCTATAAACTGTACAACTCAGTTTTACAACAAACTGCAATCTTTTAGGTAGAGGGAAGTAAGATAAAAAAATAAAATAATATGGTTGCATAAGTGTGCATACCCTTACACTAATTCTTTGTTGAAGCACCTTTTGATTTTATTACAGCACTCAGTCTTTTTGGGTATGAGTCTATCAGCATGGCACATCTTGACTTGGCAATATTTGCCCACTCTTTTTTGCAAAAACACTCCAAATCTGTCAGATTGCGAAGGCATCTCCTGTGCACCGCCCTCTTCAGATCACCCCACAGATTTTTCAATCGGATTCAGGTCTGGGCTCTGGCTGTGCCATTCCAAAACTTTAATCTTGTTCTGGTGAAGACATTCCTTTGTTGATTTGGATGTATGCTGTGGGTCATTGTCATGCTGAAAGATGAAGTTCCTCTTCATGATCAGCTTTCTAGCAGAAGCCCAAAGGTTTTGTGTCAATAGTGACTGGTATTTGGAACTGTTCATAATTCCCTCTACCTTGACTAAGGCCCCTGTTCCAGCTGAAGAAAAACAGCCCCAAAGCATGATGCTGCCACACCACCATGCTTCACTGTGGGGTATGGTGTTCTTTTGGTGATGTGCAGTGTTGGTTTTGCGCCAAACATATCTTTTGGAGTTATGGCCAAAAAGTTCAACTTTGGTTTCATCAGACCATAACACATTTTCCTACATGCTTGGATGTTTTTCTTCATAAGAAAAGGATTCCGTCTTGCCACTCTACCCCATAGCCCAGACATATGAAGAATACAGGAGATTGTTGTCACATGTACCACACAGCCAATACTTGCCAGATATTCCTGCAGCTCCTTTAATGTTGCTGTAGGCCTCTTGCCAGCCTCTCTGACCATTCCTCTTCTTATTTTTTCATCAATTTTGGAGGGACATCCAGTTCTTGGTAATATCACTGTTGTGCCATATTTTCTCCACTTGATGATGACTGTGTTCCATGGTATATCTAATAACATGGAAATTCTTTTGTACCCTTCTCCTGACTGATACCTTTTAACAATGAGATCCCTCTGATGCTTAGGAAAGATCTCTGCAGACCATGGCTTTTGCTGTAGGATGCAACTAAGAAAATGACAGTAAAGACCTACTAGAACAGTTGAACTTTATTTGGGGTTAATCAGAGGCACTATAAATGATGGCAGGTTTGTACTGACTCCTTTTTTACATGAGTCTGAATGTAATTGTTTAATTCTGAACACAGCTACATCCCCAGTTATAAGAGGGTGTGCACACTTATGCAACCACATTATTTTAGTTTTTTATTTTTACCCCCCCCTAAAAGTTTGTAATTTGTTTTTCAGTTGAGTTGTACAGTTTATAGGTCACATTAAAGGTGGAAAAAGTTCTGAAATGATTCATCTTTGTCTCATTTTTTTTTTTTTTACATCACAGAAACCTGACGATTTAACAGGGGTGTGTAGACTTTTTATCCACTGTATATCCCCAAATAGATGGCACTATAAATGTGTCAAATATACTTTAAATAAGAATTCTAGGCATATTTTACATAATTGCATTGGCCCAGCTTGGACCAATGTAACTATGCATATACCATACCTGTGGGATCCCTTTAGAAACTGGAAATCACTGTAGTAGACAAAAAATGCCATACCTGGGATTCTTTAATGTGCAAATATATAAACTGTGCTCTACCGAAAGTCCTTATAATGTGCAACACACCTTTCCTGAAATGTCCAGGAAACAATCCTTTTTGTTTTTTCCAACTCCATAAAATAAAATCTAAGTTCTCCAAATCCAGTGTGTAATTAGAATTTCTTTAGTAAAGAAACACCTCAAATTCCCTCCTTGGTTACTTCTCTGCCGCAGTATGTCTGGTCAGCTCCTACCCTGTCCGCCTTAAGCCTAGGTTCAGACTAGTGTGATCTCAGACATCGCATGTGATTTGCACCCGCCATGCAGGTGCCGATCACATGCGATGTCTGAGCAATGCAAGTTCAGCCATACATTTGTATGGCTGAACTCGCATTGGATTTGCACAGAAAAGGTGCAGGGACTTGTTTTTCCCCGCACTGGAATCAGATCGCATGGGTGTTATCATCTATGTGATCTGTTTCCTGTACGAATCTACAGTTCGCACTGCAATCTGTGAACCGTTTTGTGGGTGTCATTAACAAAACTCAGGCCCCTTTCACATTACCGTGACTTCAAAGTCGCGCAATTTTTTTTTTTTTTTTTTGCCACTTCAGCAGACAGCATTAAGGGACTTGAATCAGCCTTGCAGTTCATCTTTTCCATCCCTGTCATTGTCTCATTATCATAGCAGTTTTAAAAGTAACACAATTTACCAACAAGTTATTCGAACTGAACAAACTAAACACAATACCCAATATACCCCCATTAACCCTACCCCCATAAACCCTTCCCACCTCTGCTATCCCACCGATCACTAAGTTAAGACCTATGCCGATCAACTCCTTGCCAATGATCTTACAATCTCAATTCCTGGGCGTAACTCCATGTCTTTTTGAAAGCTATCCATCCCTCCCATTTTGCCATGGCTCTGTTAATCTCCTCATCCATATTGCTTCCCCAACATTCCATTATATATGTTTCCTCAACCGTATCTATCCACTCCCAGATTAATGGGGTTTCCTTCTTTTGCCAGTTTTGGGTATAAGTCTCTTAGCGGCGTTTAAGAGATGAGGGGCCAGGGACCTTTTATACTGCTTTATGTCACCCACCCCACCATGGAACAGCACCACCCAAGGGTCTTCCACTACTTCTTTTTCTGTAATCTCCTTGATGAGTTGCAGAATATTTTTCCAGTATTCCCTAATTTTAGGGCAGTCCCACCACAGATGTGTCATGGAACCAACCTCTTTACAGCCTCTCCAAAACTCTGCTGATGTATTACCCTTAAATTTGCTTATTTTTTCTGGGGTTGCGTACCATCTTACTAGGCACTTATGGTTCATCTCTGCTGTTCTGCTATCCACTGCCGAGGCATGGGCAAGGTTCAAAATTTTTCCAATAACCTTCTTGTCTCGCATTGTCCCCAATTCCCTCTCCCATTTTCTAATGAATGGCGGAATCTCCGCTTCGTCTGCCCTCAATAATATTTTGTACATTTTTTATATAGTATTTCTCGGATCCTTTTCCACGAACAATCGTTTAAAAATGGAGAGATCTTCTCCAGGTCTAATAGGTTGAGGTAAATTTTTAATGAAATGATTCAGCTGGAGGGACCGCCATTCAACCATCCCCCGTGCAAGATTGTTGTGCATCAAATCCTGTGTAGGAATCATTTTTTCCTTTTTTGATTATATCCCTTATTTGTGTGACACCCTTTCTTAACCAAACTCCTCCTATACTATTCATTCCTGGTGGAAAGTATTCATTATCTAACAAAGGTGAATTGTATTTGCCATTAAGCCGTTTATATATCCCATCCCAATTTTTAAAGACATTATGTGTCAGTGTTTTCGTCTAATCTTCTATATTGTGGGGGGTTCCTTTAGTGTTTTCTCTATACTAACCCATTTTTTCTCATTTTCTTCCTTGCCCCATTCTACCACTCTGGACAATACAACAGCTTTGTAATAGATTGAGGTATCAGGGACTGCTAAACCTCCCTTCCTTTTCCCCTGTTTCAACGTTTGAAAGGAGACTTTCGGTTTTTTATGTTTCCAAATTAAATTCATTAGCAACGTTTTTAATTTTCTCAAACATTGTTGAGGGAGGGCTATTGGCACCATCTGAAATCTATACATGACCTTAGGGAGGATCACCATTTGTATAATATTAATCCGTCCCAGCCAGGATAGTGACGTTCTGAGGAATTTTTTACAGTCAGACCTGACTTCATCTAATAGGGGAATGTAGTTTATTTTGTACATCTTCTCCCGTGTATTTGCTAATTTAATTTCCAAATATTTTAATTCTTTAGTCCAAGTGAATTTAAACTCGTTTTTTAATATTCTTTCTGCTGTCTGGCTTAAGTTGATATTTAATATCTCGGATTTTGCAAGATTTATTTTAAAGTTGGAGATTTCCCCATATTGTTTCAGGGTATTTGTTAAATTGCGCATTGTCTTCCGGGGGTTCGTGACGTAAAACAGTATGTCGTCTGCAAAAGCCGAGAGTTTATGTTCTTCCTTTCCCAGCTTGAAACCAGATATGCTAGAGTCATTGCGTATCGTGGCCAGAAGTGGTTCCAAGGAGAGGATGAATAGCATTGGGGACAGGGGACATCCCTGCCTCGTCCCATTTTTCATCTCAAAAGGGAGAGACACTAAACCGTTTACTTTTATGGATGCAGTTGGGTGGTGGTACAATGATTTAATCCAGCCGATCATTCTTGGGCCGATGCCCATAGTCTCCAGAGTCTGAATCATGAACCCCCAGTCTACCCTGTCAAAAGCCTTTTCAACGTCAATCGACAGTAGCAGTCCTGGGGGGCCCCTCTCTTTTATCATTTGGAGTAGAAGTACAGTTTTTACCCCATTGTCCCTCCCTTCCCTTTTTGGGGTAAAACCAACCTGATCCGGGTTTACTAGTATGTTCATTACTCCCTTCAGCCTCCCAGACAAGACTTTAGCGAAAAGTTTTATGTCAGCGTTAAGTAATGAGATTGGCCTGTAGCTAGAGCACAACGACCCCTCCTTTCCTTCTTTTAAGATGACGGTGATAGCTGCTGAGAGTGTATCCTTACTGTGATTATGCTCTACCCCCAGGCCGTTCATATATCGGCAAAGCTTTGGGACCAGAATAGTTTTAAATTTTTTATAATAAGATATTGTGAATCCATCCGGCCCTGGACTTTTCCCCGGTGCCGATTCTGACAGGGCCTTCCCTATTTCTTCCTCAGAGATCGGGGCCTCCATTGCTTCCCCAGCCTCTTTGGCTATTTTCGGGAGTCCTGCATTCGTAAGAAAATTGGTTATTTTTCTGTTCTTTTCACCAGGTCGGACTTCCTGCTGCTGTACTGCGTATAGTTCTTGGTAATAAGTTCTAAATATATCTGCAATTCCTTTGGGCGAATAGACCATATTACCATCCTTAGTTTGAGATTTCTCTATATAATTGGTGGATTTTTTCTTTTGTAATATTTTTGCCAGATGTTTACTGGGTTTATTTCCCCATTTGTATCTTTCCCTTGCAGTCCTATTCAGGACCATCTTAGTTTTGTGGTCTTATGAAGCCTTAAGCTCCGTTTTATTTACCTTTTGATATAAGTCTTGGTGACGGGCCCCATGTTTTTTATGTTTTTGTTCAGCTTTGCCTAGATCATCCATAAGTATGCGCATTTTCTCAGTTCTCTCCTTTTTTTTTTACGTGATCCTAACTCAATCAGGATCCCCCTGATGTAGGCCTTATGGGCCTCCCACAAGGTTGACCCCGTTACCTCTCCTGTATCGTTTAACGAGAAGTAATTTTCAAGTTCCCTTGCTACCAATGCTGAGCCTTCCTCATCTCGAATCAGCTCTTCATTTAAGCGCCATCCGACCCGATGGCCTAGTTTCCCTGAAGCTAAAATTTTCATCCTCACCAGGGCATGATCCGATAGTGTAGAAATTTCAATCCTAGACTCCATCACCCTATCTATGTCCCTATGTTCTACAAAAATGTAATCTATCCTAGAGTAGGACCCGTGCACGTGGGAGCTAAACGTAAAATCTTGTGTTTTAGGGAGTTGAATCCTCCAAATGTCAACCAATTGGCTGGCATACAATTTTTGTTTAACCTCTTTCAATTGAACGTAAGTAGTCTCCCGCGCCCGGGTCCTACTGTCCAGGCCGGGTGTCATACAGAAGTTCAAATCTCCCATCATAATCGTATGTCCTCTCCTGAAATCCCTCAGCTTTGCCAAAATACTTTTTAAGATATTTCATCGGATTTTTATTGGGGGCGTAAATCTTTACCAGTGTACACTCCTCATCACCTAATTTCCCTTTTAAGAACAGGAATCTACCCTCAGGATCGGTTAACCTATCTTCCAGTGCGAAACAGGTTCCATTTGCGAACCCAATTGCTACCCCCCTCGCTCTTTTAGTAACTGTATCCCCATAAAACCATAACGGAAAATCCCTAGATGACAATTTGACATTTGACTCATGGAAAATATGTGTCTCTTGAAGAAAAACCACTTCCGCCCGTACCGTTTGAGCTCCTTCATTATCATGTGTTTCTTTCTGGGAATATTCAGTCCCCTAACGTTGTAGGTCAAAAATTTAATTGTTGTCATCTCTTTGATCCAAAATTCCTATCTAAGGCTTGTTTTGTTGATCTATAGCCAATTATAGCTGTTTTTACGGACGGTATAGCAGAGGAACCCCCCCTCCCTCCCCACCCACCCCATTCCTCCCCACCCACCCCATTCCTCCCATCCCCCCTCCTTTACCCCCACCTTCCCCAGCCCCTATCGGGCCCTTAGACCCTCGAAGAACACATTGTCTCATGTTCCTCAAAAGATCTCCAACTCCAGAGGTGGAACTCTTGGCGTGCCCCATCTTCCTCCCCATCCACTACAAAGCAGGTTTTTGGGGAGGTTGGCCGGCCGCCCGCAGTGTGCCCCTCTTATGACTGTTTAACCTTTCTTCTCTGTGCTCTCCCATCCGCCCCCACCCGTCATTTTGTTGACATACTGTAATTCTAACCAAGTCCCATAGCGCCCCCCTCCTCCCACTCATTAAACCATTCTGGCAGCTGTGGTTCTTGTATTTCTAGTTTTTTTACAAAAGTCCCCAAGTTCATCGGGAAATCTTAGCCTAGCTGATCTTCCATCTTTTTATCTGATGAGGCAGGCAGGGAAACCCCAGTTGTACTTTATGTTCTGTATCCTCATCTGGTCTAAAAGAGGTTTTAGCATACGTCTTCTAGCCAATGTCTCCGGAGCCAAGTACGAAAAAACCTGGATTTCAGGGCCCTCATACTACAGAGGAGTTTGCCCTCTTAAGTTTGCCCATATCCTGGCTTTATCCTCGAAAAATCGAAATCTTGCTATAATGTCCCACGTTCTATTGAGCCTATTAGCGTCGGATCTCCCCACCCGGTGTACCCATTCGATGTTCGGAAAGTCCTCCACACCTACACCAAGAATTGGGGAAAATATTTCTCCTATAACCTTCCTCAAATCTTCCCCCCCTTCTTTCCGGTACCGAGCGTATTCTCAAGTTCTGTCTTCTGTTTCTGTTCTCTTGGTCCTCTAACCTATAGAGGAATTTGGCCTGGTTATGTTGTATATTTTTAACTTGATCCTTGAACGTACGGATCTCCAGGGCTTCTTTGTACAATATGTCTTCTACCGTCTCTATTCTAGCCAGCAAGTGTCCCAGGTCCGACCTCAACATGTTAATCTCAGTTTTAATGGAATTTTCCAGTCTCGTGAAAATTGCCAGAATATCTCCTTTTGTGGGGAGTTGGGCCTCAGCCCTTTGATTCTAGTTTGCTTTCGATTACTAAGTCCTCTTTAGACTGGTTTGGGGTCCCTTCTTTCCTCTCCTCAGATCCCTTCTTCTTATCTGCTTTACCTTGCTTTGGGGGTGCTAAATTGCTGTTATTTGGGCTAAGCCCCTGGGCCAAGTACTGTTTAATTGTACTTCCTGACGTGTTGTCTCTTGGGGTTTTGGGTGCCCCCCCCAGCGGCTTTAGACAAGTATTTACTCATGGTGGGTCAGCAGACCCCCCCTGCAGTATAGGTGTCCGGTCCTAATTTTTTTTTTTTCTTCTTTTTCCCTTTATAAATACAAGTTTAATAAACTCTTTATCTCCTTATACGTATACCTGCGTTCCTCAACGCCAGGGTCCTGTTCAAGGCCTGCCCTTGCCTCCTTTACAATCTATGGACCCCTTCAATTTCCCCTGCAGAGAAACCAGGTGTGGTGCTACTAGCAGAGGGTTGCAATGAATCGACAGTTCATAAAAAATTCAAAGTAATTCAAAAGTTCAGCAAGTCAACCAATCCAGCTAAAAAGTGTTCAAGCAATCCTTCCCTCAGCCCCCTTCAGTTAAGTAGCATACTCCTGAGTACTTTCAGTGAAACCACATCATCAGAATGGAAATGCGACTTACAGCAGATACACTTCCTAGGTGCACAGTCATATCTTGATCTTCACACTGTGGGGTGTTCCACTCTTGCCTCTCTCTCTCTCTCTCCAGGGGTGCTGGGCATCAATGCTGTACTTACAAGGAACCATTTGGTGGTGGCTAAGGAGTTTCTCCCTCCGTAGCGCAGAGGGACTATTCATCCTATCCTCCGTGCTCAGCCTCCACCCTCCAAGGCAGAGCCGCTGTGGACGAAGATCCAGGGAGGGGGGAGGGACGGACGCCGGACCCGCACTGAATGTCTCGCCGCCCGGACTGCACAGTGCCAGTCCTGTGCTCCACTGTGTGGATAGGCGTTTCCAGCGCCTCAGAGGGCTCTAATGCATCCGACGAAATGAGGTCTCGGCCCCGGCTTCTCTCTTCCCCTTCTCATACTGTCACGCTCGCCAGCCGGCTGGCCTGCACACCCAGGCTCCTCCCTCCCCATCAGACGCCGTCTCACGTCATCCCCCTCCTCCTAACTTCATCCTAACCTAAAGTCACGCAATTTTGCCACGATTTCGCTGCATTATCAGGGAATGCCTTTGTAAACTTGAGGTATTTGGACTTCAACTTGCATAAAAGTTGGACCAAAGTAGTACAGGGACTACTTTGAAGTCGGCACGACTTGAAGTCGCACATATGATTGGTTATCATTGGAAATCATGGGGAATGACTTGTCATGCAACTTTGCAGTCCCAAGTCGCAGGACAAGTGGCACAAGTGTGAAAGGAAACTTGTTCAGGGAAGCCTACCTCACCTACATCTAAGAACTGTACCCGAACCACCTTCATCAGATCTTACCTCGCGGCTATTACCTTTTGTACCACCTCCCCCTCTCTTTAGATTGTAAGCTCTATGAGCAGGGTCTTCCCGTTCCTTCTGTATTGAACTGTTTTGTAATTTTTCTGTCCCCCCTCTACATTGTAAAGCGCTGGGCAAACTGTTGGCGCTATATAAATCCTGTATAATCATAATAATAATTCACCATAAATCTGTGTACACACCAAAATGGAAATTAATTTGCCACAATAAAATGACCAGTTAAAGTGGAACAACAACCCCAATTTGAAAAATAAAATTGTATGCGGTGTAAAATCTACAGAAAAACAGAATGCAGTGATTTGCAAATCTCATTAACCCATATTTTATTCACAATAGAAAATAGTAAACCTATCAAATGTATATTCTGGGAAAATGTACCGTTAAAAAGGGGTAATTTTGAAATTGATGGCAGCAACACGTCTCAAAGTTGGGACAGGGCCATGTTTACCATGGTGTAGCATCCCCTCTTCTTTTAACCACTTGCCCTCTGGAAGAAAGCAAGAGGTGGTCACACCAAATACTGATTTGTTTAGGGTTTTCCACCCGGCTGCGTCACTCATTCACAGTCCTCCGTGAATGAAAAACTAAAGCTAAAAGCCTTTGTTGCTGTTGGTTTGTAGTTTTCAATGAACTACCACAGCACTTTGAGTGCTGTGGTAGTTCATTTAGTCTTCCTGCGATAATGTATCGGCTTGCTTGTACGAGGTACAAGCAAGCGGATACACTGACAGATCTGCAGAAGACCTGCATGGCACCAGCGATCTGCTGAAAAAATTATAAATGCACATTTTTTTTTACCTGCAAAAAAATGTGCATTTTAGAGATGCACTGAAATTCCGGCGTCTGAAAAAAAAAAAATGGGCCAAAAATGGTGTTTTCTGCATTTTGCCGATAGAGAAAAAGGTGCCGATAATGGCCCCGAAAATGTATGCGATTTTTCTGTGATTTTACCAAAAATTTGTGAAAATTGTAATTTAACTGGGCTAACCCAGTGAGAATCAAAAACAACAAAGCTGTTACACAGGAATGTGACAAGTATTCAAATAAGATAGTGTAAATAAATGTAGCGCTATAACAAAATATAATGTAAACACGTATATCAAAACTTAATGGTGTTCAAAAATTAGTGAATGTTGAAATCCAACCAATATAATATATTTGTGAAAAACTGAAATAATATAAATGTGATAAAGTCCAATAGTGAAATGGATAGAAAGTCCAGCTGAGAAATGAAAAAATCCTCCAACGTGTAATTCAACCGCTAGTGAATCCTTGGAAGTGAAAAAGATTAAACACTCTTACCAGAGCAGGTGGATTCGGATGTCAGCGACACCGAATCAGACAAGCTTAGAAATCCAGATGGATGGCTCTCCCAGATGAAGGTAGGGACCCCGGATCTCAGAAGACATCTCCTCTTGGCTGGAACGACCTCAGCAGTATCCACTAAACCGAAGAAGGGGCAAAGCTCATCGCTCTTTACATTGCTTTTATCTCTATGTGATCACTTTTTTAATCGCTTTATACTGGTTGGTTTCAATAAACCTACTTTTTTGATCTGCACCATTGGAGCACTCCTTTCTTTTCTTCCCCCTATTTTGGTTTTATGAGAGATTATTGACGTTCCTATTGGATGTGTCGCTTCTTCGGTTTGGTGGATACTGCTGAGGTTGTGAACTTATTCTTTTAAGGTATAATTGACATATTTATAGCGCTGTCTTTTGGGGGATACATAAGGATGCCTATTGTTTTGCCATGTCACATAGAGAGTTAAAGGGTTAGCCATGGTCTGAAGATTTCGGCATACTAGTGTTAATCGAAATCTATGGTCACAGCATACATTTTCATTTTATAACATCAGCATTGTGATAATACAAACAATAGGTATTTTGACAATCAATTATTCGCTTACTTGAAAAATCTCCTTTCATGTTGTCAGTGCTGCCTGTCTGCTGGCCATCTCTTTCTACAACTTCCTGTATTCCCTGCATGCTTTGCAGCTTCTTCTCTGCTGTTTACTTTCAATTTCTAAGCAATTTCTTCATATCCCATTGTACCTTTCTGCCTGCAAGCAGAGATTCCTGTACGGACTGAATCTCGTGCTCTCAGGACTTCTGTAGTTCAGAAGGCAGGCTCTGTGAAATGTGTCAACAGGGTAAAGTGAATTTTGAACTTTTTTTTTTTTTTTTCTTATGAAATATGAATTTCTAAATTGCCTGTTACTTGGTCTATATTAGTGGATTTATGAAGTATTGTACCTAATGATTTATTTAACTTTAACTTATTTAATAAACAGCAGTGGCTGTTTTATATAGATGACTTTGAGTGGAATGCCATGTCATTTTTCCTAGGCACTATATTTTCTTTGTGTCTTATAGATGCAGGAGTGTCGGTCGCTGACAGGGAAGCCAGTCTAGAGTTAATAAAGTTAGACATATCCCGAACATTCCCATCACTTTATATCTTCCAGAAGGTAAGGCAATGTTCCTAATGTATTTCAATGCAAAGGATATTTTTTTAAGCTTTGTGCCCACTTATCAAAACTGTAATAAAGTAAAACATGACGAAACGTGGAGTAATTGCCCAAAGTGGCCAGTATTAGTATTTTAAATTTACGTTGATTGGATATTTAACAGCTTTTGCTTTATTCTCATTTCTTTTTCTCACTTTTCTAAATTGTCCATATGGGCAAGATTTTTTCCATGTGTGTGTTTGTTTTTTTTGTTTTGTTTTTTTTTTTTACCAGTTTTCTAAACTACTACCATTTCTGAAATTTCTCTCATACATGTAAAAGTCAACATTTTTTTGCTAGGAAATTACTTTTTCTAGCCACCCCCTAACAATATATATATTTTTTAAAGAGGTCCTGGAAAATGTAATGGTGGGTATTGGAATTTTTTTTTTTTTGTCGCACAATAATTGTGCAGCATCTTTTTTGGAAAAGTACAAAGTACACTTTAATGAATTTTAGTGAACCCAAACACAATATAATGCTCAACATATAAATGGTGATTTATGCTGAATAAATAGATGCCAAACAAGCCTTTTATAGGTTACTAATTTAGAATTGCACAGGAAGTCTGGCCCTAGAATTATTGTTCTCACTCTGACGTTTGTGGTACCTTACATGTGTAGTGTGATCGCTGTTTACATATGCATGCGGGACCTATTTTTATTATTCTCATCTATTTTATTTTATTCCTTTTTACACTGTCTCTTTAAAAAGAAAGTTTATTCAACTTAATTGCTGTCACAAGGGATGAACAACATCTCTTGTGCTAGTGTGGGCCATAACAGGTCCTCTTTAAAGAGAGATCTGGGGTTTATAAAACCCCATATCTCTTCTGTGGCCTCCAATGCATCTGATCAAATCGAGATCGGTTTGATCAGATGCTTTCACAAGCCTGTAACCTCTTGTAAAGAACAAACCAAATCTGGAAGTGACTAAATTCTAGTCACTTTTAGTCTCTGATGTCACACAGCGTGCGGAACAATATTGGTTTCTCTCACTGTGTCCAGGGAAGCCAGTGTTGCTGGTGCCATCATTAACAGGCTCCCCGATGGGACGGGCGAGCCTGGTAAAGGGGGCAAAAGGAAGGGGACCCCCTTCCACTACCTGTGGCTGTAAAGCCACTAAATAGATTGGTGGCATTGCTGTATCTGCTGTGCATTGTATTCTATTTTTTTTTTTTTTTTGTCAAGGTGGTGTTTGCTGGTCTCCCTTCCCTCTACTTAGCAACACCTGCCCAAGCGCATTCTGTGCCCATAGGTGGAATAACAGAGCATGAAAAATATAGCAGGGCGTCACCAGGGAACGTACTGGGGGTCTGTGGAAGCGAACCAGCCGCTCTACAGCTGTCAGGTTGCTTCCACCGGAAGGCTGGCAGTTGCCTTGTAGCAGCCAGGAGTGTGTGTAAAACCCTAAAAACCAAGGTGGGAAGGGGTGAGTTTAAAAGGACAGCTATGCAACAGGTGGTCAGAACGGGTGCCAGAGCTGCTGACAGGTAAGCCATTGGGCGATTTTTACGTTTATCCGTATTAAATATGGGTGAACTGACAGTAATGTGGCATACAGAACATAAAACATTGACATTTTATTTCTTGTTTCGTGTTTGTTTAGATGCTGCAGTCTATTGATACGCTTGGTAGCTGTAAAACTATACAGTATATGCAATGAATAAAGGCTTCTTCAGGTTTTTAGTTTAACAAATTAAGCTGGGATACTGACCAATTTACTCCTGCTTTTTTTTTTTTTCTTTTTCCAGGGGGGGCCATATCATGATTTGCTTCACAGTGTGCTGGGGGCATACACATGCTACAGACCAGATGTTGGTTATGTAAGTGGATCTTTCAGCAGAGTGATATTTGTTTGTTTTATTGGGATCTTTCTGTTTAGTTATTTCTGTTGTACCAGATTCTGCTGTATCACTTTATCTTCACTCATTTTTTCTTCAGTCTTTTTTCAGCGGGTCATTACATTTTCTCTCGTTCATTGGTGGACACTTGCTTCTTCGTTGTCTTCTTGACCACAGGGTTTATAGTGCACCTACAGCAGCAGGACACTAGTCAGAAAATAAACTCGGCACCACCTATGGGCAGCCTTAGCTGGTGCAAACCCCCTCTCTGTTATAGGCAAACTAGTTATCTCTGCCTAATTTTTAAGAAGTAAAGATCTAGTACCCTGCTTGGACCTGTGGTTTCATAGTGTTTTTTTTTTTTTTGGGGGGGGCGGTCTACTTTTTTTTTTTTCCCTGAAATTTTTCCTGCAAAGATCTTCAATCAATAGCCAGGCTGGCCGACAGGCTGGATTATCTAGATCCAGTGGTTACCCCAGTCTGGCCATAGAGTGCACACCCACCTTTAGCTATGCGCTGAGTCGGCTGTGACTACCCCATTTGGGTTAGGGGCGGCCGGCAAGTTGAACGTCTTTTAGGGGCACATATGACCAGGCACCTGATATTCATGTTGCAACACTACCCTGGCTGATAGCCCCCCTACCTAGGTGGGAGGCAGATCTCTCCATGGAGTGTCACCTACTTACTCCATGGAAGTGGTAAGTAGAGCTCCCCCTTTCCCATCCAGGCGGGGTGCAGGTGCTTTTAGGGGATGGTCAGTCCTGCAGGGTTCTCCTCCTCTCTTCTATGCCCTCTGTTGCTGCTGGGACCCCTATCCTCCACCACGCTCTAATCCCTCTCCCCTACCCCTCACTCTCTCCATCTCCCCTACCCCCATCTCTCCATCCTGCTGTGGGTTCCCAAGCATCCTGTGTAGGGCAGTTACCTGAGATTTCTGAAGGCTTTGCTGAATCCTCCCTGATCTGAGCATTTAGCAGAGGGGTTGTACATTACCCTGGGAGGAGTGGCACAGTGCCGTTTGTTTGTGCTGTGTGTGGCAGGCACCATGCTGCTTGGCCATTTATTGGGGTCTGGCACCATGGTTACTATGTGGCGGCCATTTTCTTGGGGTCTGACAGCCTGTTTACTATGCGTTGGCCATTTTCCTGTCATCCAATGGTGGCCAATATCTTGGGATCTCGCAGCCTGTTTCCTATACTTATCAGTGACCATTTTCCTATGACCCAGTGGCGTCTGTGTTGCTCTATCTGGGTACCTGGGTGGCGGGGGTGCAGTGGCCATTTTCTCTAAACTGCGTGGCGGCTGGATGCGGCCCCTCTACTTTCCAAACTCTGTCTTGGCGATGGTGCTTCGGCGTGTGCTGTGGCTCAAGTGTTTGTCTGCGGACCGTACATCCATAGTGGCTTTTGTCTTTCAAAGGTGAATGCTCTTTCGGAGCTACTTTGGACGACATTGTTAAGCATCTCACTAGGGAAAAATACTCCTTCATCCACAGTCCAGGAAGGGGAAGGACCCTCGTCACAAGAGGGCCCTTTTTCTGCACACACAAAAGATTTTTCATCCCTCTGAATCCCCAGACAAAGGCAGTAAATCTTTGTAGGTACCATGCAGCCATGGTCTCTTAAGCCCACCTAAGCTGGGAACAAGTCCTCCTCGGAATGAAGGGGTGTCTACGCTGGTTTGCAGCTCTGGGGCTCTATGCCTATAGCAGAGAGGGGGTTTATACCAGCTAGGACTGCACATAAGCAATGCCGAGGTTCTTTGCTGCCTAATGACGTACTCCTGTAGGTGGCGCTATAAACCTTGTGGTTAAGAATAAGAAGACAAAGCTGTGTCCATCAATGAACTCCGAGAAGGGGATTTTACAGTGAGTAACAAAGAATCCCATTTTTGCCAGTTTGTTTTAATAACATATATGTAGTTGGTTGATTGTATAGAAATCATCCTGTACACTTATGTAGTATTGCTGGTGAAGAAACATACCTGGCACTCAGTTGAAAATGTAGAAATCGTTCGAAGCAGCTATTCTGATCTTCAGTTTGTGTAACGGTTAAAGTGTTTTAAATGAACAGACTGAGCAACTGCCTTATTTGTGTTTGAGCCTTATTTTATTTAGTGATAGATCTTACCTAAATGCATGCGTTTTTCATGTACTTTGTGATTCACTTCATGCATGTTGTGGTGCCTTGTGCTTTTAGGAGTGTGTTGGTGCCTTTTTGACATATTTTTGCATGGAATTAATGAAAAATAGGCACATAAAACATGGAAGCATGTACTTTGACACTACTTGTGCTAAAGAGGTTATTTAAAGTGGTGTTCCGACCGAAATTATACTTTTTAAATAAAAATACCCCTATAATACACAAGCCTAATGTATTCTAGTATAGTCTGTAAACTAAGGTCTGTTTTGTTAGTTTATAGCAGTAGTTTGTTATTTTATAAACTTGCAGCAGGCCGTGGCCATCTTAAGTGTGGGCATCTGAAGCCAGACTGTATTTCTTCCTGGATCTCATCCTTGCAGATCTTGCACATGCTCAGTGCAGCACAAGCAGTGTAATAGGTTTCAGGTCAGGTTTCCATAGCAACGGCAGTGTCAGAGGAAGTTGCCGCCCCTTCCCAAAAGGCATTGCAAACAGGAAATGATGTGATGGGCCACGGCCAGGGAGGAGGAAGTGAAAAATGAATACAGCAGATATACAGTAGGTGCTGAGAAAAAAAATATCCAATTCGTTTACAGTGCACAGTTTAGTGAGGGATGCTGGAGAGTTGTAAAAATGGGTAGAACTCCACTTTAAATGCAGAATATACCCCTGGGGCACACCTAGACCTATCTTCCTACATCTAGACACCTGCAAGCTTCAGGTTTATGTATGTGTTTCTCTCCCCCACCAACGACCATGTCTTGCACCTCTATCTTCCAAAATATGCACTAGCAGCCTTTTACACAAAAACAACATACTGTATTTAATAGGGGTGTTGAATGTAATCATAGCATCGGTGTGTCGCAATTCAGCTCTCCGCGATTCTGCATTGATGCTACAACCAGCTAAATCGATTGGCGGATAACGTCATCCTGACTTGCCATGCCTCTCCTGGAAAAACGCTCCCAGGGTACTCTACTTACAGGTGTTAAACTAACTGTGTCTTATTGAATCCCATCTTAAAGTACATTAAGTTCCCCACTGTACATGCTTTAAAAAAAATATGTAGCTACATACCGCATTTTAGACTGCCCGGCCCGACACTCTTCTCCCGATCTGACAGCTACAGCGGGCGGGGCTAAGATTTCCCAGTTGATATCAGCCAGGAGGGAAGCGGCGGGCCAGGCAGTCACATGAGCGCCGAGGGGCACTCTGAAATGCATACTTTTTAAAAAGCATGTACAGTGGGGATGGGGGGATTCTTCCATCCTTCAGTTCCTACCCCTCCCTCGTATCCTAGACTCTTCCATGTCCCGCTACATGCAGGGAGTGTCTTTTTTTTTTTTTTTTTTTTTTTAAAGCAGATAGTTTTAAAAAATGGAGTTCTTCTAAATGCTTGAATTTTTTTTGGATGGAAATCATCAGCAGTAATTGCAGTGCATCGCGGAATTGAATAGTTGACCAGATAATCGTAATCGAATAGTGAGACCAGTGAAGATGCGCACCTCTGAAATTTAACCCCCCACCCCGGCAGCCATATGTGAAGTTTTTTTTTGTTTTTTTGTTTTTTTTTACTTTGCACCCAGAGGCTATATTTATAGGGGTTTTTTTGTTTTTTTCTATCCTCCTCAGAAGCCACATGACACAAGGAAGGCTAAAGCCCAGTACACACATACCAAAATTGTGCTGTCTTCTGTCAAACAGTTGTACTGGAAAACCAGCATTTGATTGGCACCCGCAGCCAATGGCTGCAAGCACTGATCTGTGTATTTTAGCAGGGGGAGGGGAGCCCCCACTGTCAGAATACAATTTAACAGCTTGGGAGATCCCTGCATCGGCATTGGTTGTATTGACACTGTGATCTGTCAGTTTTTTATTTTTTTGTTCAACACGCTGGTACGCAGTGTATTGTACATGTATAACCCTGCTTTAGGCCTGTTTCCATGCACTGCAGACAATGTTGCAGGGTGCTTGTCTGCATGGAGGAGCTTTTTCCAATCACCATGGCGACCAGGCAATTGATTTGTCTACCTCTGCCCTAGGATCTTCTTTCCATTAAGCTGATTGGAAAGGAGAAAAACTGTTAAGATTCACACTACAAAAGGAAACAAATGACTTACCACTTTTACTTTAGTAAGTGATTTATCCACTATGTATATTGCCTGTGATTAAAGAGGAACTGCAGTCTGTTCACATAATTTATAATAAAAACATTTTTGCCATTCTGGAGCTTCCCTCCAACCACTTTACATATTTTTTTTCATATACTGCGATTCTTTACTTGCCAAATATGCTGCAGAACTCTCCCTCCACTGAGTTTGGCTGCAACCATGTTAACTGTGGGCAGCTGAAGCTGCTGTCTGTTCACTTCCTGGATTTACACAGAAGGACCCCTCCAGCTCTGCAGCTCTCATTGGCCCTCTTATGACTCACCCCCCCCCCCCCCCTGCCTTTCTGACAATTGCTCACAAGAGTGAGAGAGAGAGTTGCGCATGATGTCATAAGCCTAGGCTTTTTACAAGACAAGAAACAGGAAGTGGGCTGTATAATCTATCCAAAGTTAAAACAAGGGCAGAAGATTTAATAGATGCAAAGTTGAAAAATGACTGAAGGTCCTCTTTAAGCTTTAATAAATAGCTGCTTTACAGATGTAATTGTAGAAAGTTTCATTTTATTTATTTTTTTTACATTTTGCTTAGTGTTATATACTCTGCCAGTCTTAATTTGCATAATTTTTTTAAAAAAAAGGGAGTTCAGGATACAAATTTACGAACGCCTCCTTCTCTGTCAAGGAGATTTGGAAGATATCGTAATGCACTGTACAACAGAAATGTGGCCTTTTAGTGCCAGTAATGCCCATTTTTCTCTAAGTTATATAAAGCCCTGGCCACAGTTACTGAATAGGAGTACTGAATAGGAGTTTTCTAACTCAGAATAAACATTTAGAGCCCTTGCACACTGGGGCGGTTTGCAGTCGCTATTGCGCTAATAATAGCGCCTGCAAACTGACCTGAAAGTGCCGCTGCTGTGTATCCAGTGTGAAAGCCCCGAGGGCTTTCACACTGGAGCGGTGCGCTGGCAGGACGGTAAAAAAAGTCCTGCTAGCAGCATCTTCGGAGCGGTGAAGTAGCGGTGTGTATACCGCTCCTTTACCGCTCCTGCCCATTGAAATCAATGGGACGGCGCGGCTATACCGCCGGCAAAGCGCCTCTGCAGAGGCGCTTTGCGGTGGTATTTAACCCTTTCTCGGCCGCTAGCGGGGGTAAAACCGCCCCGCTAGTGGCCGAATACCGACGGTAAAACGCCGCTAATAATAGCGGCGTTTTGCCGCCGCCCCCGCCCCAGTGTGCAAGGGCTCTAAGCAGAAGTAAAATGGGGCTTTGCTATATTCCCTAATTCTGTTTTACATGTCTAGAAAGTTAAATGTGTGCCTTCTACATGCAGACTGACTGAGATGCTGTCCTAAATTAATTGCTTCAATTTTCTTTTGTTTTTCTCTTGTAGGTCCAAGGCATGTCTTTCATTGCAGCAGTCCTTATTCTGAACTTAGAAGAAGCTGATGCATTCATCGCATTTGCAAATCTTCTGAATAAGCCATGCCAGCTGGCCTTCTTCCGGGTAGATCACAGCATGGTACGCCATACCAATATCTCTTCACATGGCGTTTCTTTATAGTGAATTACTTTTGCTTCCTGCATTGGCAGTGGCATAAAGAACCGTTATTAGGATGCTTTCAAGATAGACTGTTCTCTCACTGCATTTTACTGTCCCTTGTGACAAAATAAAATGTACTCTAGAACTGTTAGTAAGTTTGTGTTTTAATGCAAACAGTAAATTGGTTTGTGTTTTGTAAAATACAGTACTGATTTTTTTCTTTTCTAGCATATTCCTCCCAAAAGTTGTATTTTAATTATGGATGTAATTTGGTGGGCTAGTTTAGTCAACTGCTTTTTAAATGTCTTGAATACTCCAACTCTGAGATATCTGTGCCATAGCTCCTGAATTTGTACCTGTCCACCTGGGAGTTTTGAGTGTTTCCACTTCCCTGTCCTGCTGCTCGTCCTGTTGTGATTTCCATAATGTTAAAGAAAAGATCCAGCAGAGAGTGGAAGTCTAGCATCTACTTAAAAAGGGGCTCATTTATACCAGAGAACTGATAGTTATTTCCTCTGTGCTATACACCAGTGGTTCTCAACGCTGTCCTCAAGTTCCCTCAACACAGTGTTGCCAACCTACCAGGTTGAAATTTACTGACACAACACCCAAAATTTACTGCCACAAACAAGTTTTTTATGGCATTTACAAAATACAGTATTTAGGCTACAAACAAGTCTGCAATTAGCAATGTAATTTTAGGTAAAGATTAAGGCAAAAAACATACTTCTTATTTTCTTTTTGATATAATAAGTAGCTTAGGGACAGGATTAAGGAGGGTAATAAATTAGAATGGGCAGGCATACACACATGAAATTGACTCTCGCAGTGACACTGACAGCAGTGTGCAGCAGCACAGATGACACCTCACTGACATGACATGTCCCCTCTTGAGTCACAGTGACAGTCTCTCTCCATGCCAGGTGGTCCCTTCTGTCCACTCCAGTCCAAACAGCACTGACAGTCCCTCTCCCAGCTTGCCTTGCTCCCATCCCACATACGAGGCTCCGCTCGAATTCCTTGCACTATGACATCATGCGACACGCTCAGGCAAAGCCTCCGCCAGACCCACCAGCGCCACCCAAACACACTGTAGCAGGCACTTGGATGGTTCTCGGCCCGTGAGCCAAGTGTAATAGCCATATTTTTTACTGGCAACCATTTACTGGCAGAAGAAAAGAAAATTTTTAACTGGCTGCCAGGAAAAATACTGATGGTTGGCAACACTGCCCCAACAGGCCATGTTTTGGGAATTTCTCTTAGATAAAATAGCTGTCCAAAATACCTTTTATTTTCACCTGGTGATCTGACCAGTAAGTCTGTTGTTTTTCAACAGAGAAAGCTGTTCTTCAAATGTAGTAGTTACACAGTAGTTATTACATTTGCCACAAGGAGCGGTACTAACACCCCTTGAAGAGGGTCTACCCCCTTTTTGTATGACTCCTTAATGAATATAGATCTCCTAAAAGGTATTTCTGGCTGTTGATTGACATACTTCGAGACCACATCATCCACTAAAAGCAAGTACCAGAATTTACTAAGAATATCTTGAACTTGCTTGTGCTTCCCTGAATAATGCGTGATTATTCTAATCGTTTGAGGGCTAGATTTCCTTTTAGACTTGTGGATTAGGCTAGCTCAATCTTGATGTTTAACTCGTTTATAGGCCTTCCTAAGGCATGTTTTGCTGTATCCTCTATTCATCAAATGCGATTGGAGGGCCCTAGTTTCCCTCACAAAAACTTTTTCATTCATACAATTCCGGTTGATTCCTAGATTTTGATTGTACGGAATACTGGAGATGGGAGAAAAGGAGTGTGAACTGGTTGCATGTGAGATCGCATTTTCTGCGGATGGCTTTTTATACAAGGAAGACCCTAAACTTCCATTAGGGTTGGCATAGATTTCAACATCTAAAAAAGTGCGTTGGTGCAACCTGCGTGCTTTTTGTGGAACTGCTCTCCTCCCCTTATGCCCCGTACACAAAATTGGACTTTCCGACAACAAAACCGTGGATTTTTGTTCGATGAATGTTGGCTCCAACTTGTCTTGCATACACACGGTCACACAAATGTTGGCCAACAATTACGAACATAGTGACGTACAAGACGTACGTGGTATCTCCATTACGAGTGCTATTTATATCTCCGGCTCGTACTTGATTCCGAGCATGCGTGGACTTTTGTCCGACGGACTTGTGTACACACGATCGGAAAGTCCGACAACAAACATTTGTTGGCGGAAAATTTGAGAACCTGCTAGCCAACATTTGTTGGCGGAAAGTCCGACAACAAATGTTCGATGGAGCATACACACTTTCGCCAACAAGCTCACATCCAACATTTGTTGTCGGAAAATCCTATCGTGTGTACTGGGCATTACTCAGCCCAGGGAGCAAACACCTGAAGTTTGATGCGCATGCAAAAACGCTTGAACACACAAGAGAGAGAAAAATCTAAATCACCAGCAACATGCTCTGGTCACTTGAGTGCTGTAGTTCTGCAGTCAGTGTTGTGAATTTTGAAGTGCTTAGAATATATAAATTCATTAAAGTGTATAGTCTGGGCACATGTTCACTTTAACACCGTAACACGGTAACTGTTTGATGGAGGAAAAGCTAGTCACAACTTTGACAGTCACAAGAGGCTCCCCTATTGGTTGTTTTTTTGTTCATCATTCTTTTTAATAACACTTTACTTAAATTGGTGTGCTATTGACATAATTGCAGCTCAACCTTGTTTCCAGGATGCTTTTTCTATAAAAGTAAATGTGTCTGATTTTACCAGATATAATTACAAAGAAAATTACTGTTCCACTAATTTTATATTTACAATTGTATTCCTGTGTTTAGTTGTAAAGTACATCTAGTGATGTATATGGGAGTTAGATTGGAGCGCTAAAACGAAAAAATACATCATAACATGGGCATTATTTTATATCTTGACACAGGATGAAAGATATCTCCGTCATTGCTTCTATTTTTTCAGACAGCTCTCCCAAGAGCAACATGCTTACTGATTATTCTGTCTTTCCTTTCTAGATGCTTAAATATTTTGCAGCGTTTGAAGTTTTCTTTGAAGAGAATCTCCCCAAGCTTTTCCTACACTTCAATTCCTATGGTCTTACACCAGACCTCTACCTGATAGACTGGTATGTTTATTGTCTTAAAAATGTTAGCTAATCATGTTCTCAGTATTTCCATTCTTGATTTTTTGTGGAAAAACTTGCCTTGAATGTTTTCCCAACAGGATATTCACACTATACAGCAAGTCACTGCCACTTGATCTTGCCTGTCGCGTGTGGGACGTGTTCTGCAGGGATGGAGAAGAATTCTTGTTTAGGACAGCTCTGGGAATCCTGCGACTTTATGAAGATATTCTCTTGCAGATGGACTTTATTCACATAGCACAGTTTCTGACTAAACTGCCTGAAGACATTACATCTGAGAAGCTCTTTAGCTGTATAGCAGCCATTCAGATGCAAAACAGTAATAAGAAATGGACACAGGTGAGTGGAAATCCTTTAAAGTGGAAGAAAAGCCTAACTAACTTCTTAAAAATTTTCTCTCCCCCCTCCTCCTACCTAACCGGTATTACAAAAAAAAAAATGTGTGTACTTACTATTTTAATGCAGTTCGGTCAAGTGATTCCATAGCTCCATCTCCCCTCTGTCAGTTGAGCTGTAGGGAAGAGGAGGGAGTGTCGGCAAGGGCAGGGCCATGGGAGCCTTTCCTAATCGTGATGCCCCAATGCTGAGGATATGTTAGTGGTTGTAAACTCTCCCCGACAACTTTGTCCCATGTAAATCAGCATAAAAAACCCTAATGAACACTGCTTGTAGATATCTCCTTACTTGCTTAGTATTGTTGTAATCCTTTTTGTTCATTAGAATGACTACACTGAGCATGCCCAGATCTCCCCTGATTTACGACACACTCTGTGTACTTGTCTGTCTATTATCAGATCTTCCTACGGCACAATACTGAAATCCCACGAGACTGCATATTCACTCTGAGCTTCCTACTACACCCTATGTGAGGTCACATGGAGTGTAAACTTGGGCATTGGACAGCATTACTGCAGCCTTATCAGCTGAAGCTGATAAGACTGACACAGGCAAACACTAGATAATCACCACAAGTAAATACTATGAAATAAAACAAGTCATCAGAGTGGGAGAGTTTACTTCCTCTTTAATAAAGTCTTCCTTGTTTTAACTGTGGGCAGCTGAAGCTGCTGCCTGTTCTCTTCCTGGATTTACACAGACATACAGAGGCACACCTCCAGCTCTGCAGCTCTGATTGGCCCTCTTATGTCTCATCCCCCCTCCCTTCCTGGCAAACTCTCACGAGAGTGAGAGAGAGCTGTGCATGATGTCATAAGCCTAGGCTTTTTACCAGACAAACAGGAAGTGGGCTATGTAAGGTATTTACTGGCAGAAAAGTTAAAACAACAAGGGCAGAGGATTTAATAGATGGAAAGATGAAAAAAATGACTGAAGTTCTGCTTTAAGCCGGAAGGTGACAATGTTCCATAATACTGTAATCATTGGATACAATTTCTTTATTAAAATAGGAAAGAAAATATTTGAATCGTGCAGGACACAGGGCTTGTAGTCTTAGACCATGGGTTATGCTGCTACCTTCAGGTGATTGTACACTGGCAAAAAGTTTTGCTAGGACCCCCCATAGAGCAATTCGCACATAATCTCACCCTCTCCATGAGGGTTACATTTTTTGCTAATGTCCTTATAGAATGGGATTGTTCTCCAGGGAAGTATTTATTTATTATTATTTTTAAACTATTTAAAAATGTTCATCTGAATATTCTATCAACATCTATAACCTTATTGCCTTGCGATACCTGGCAGTTTCTGGATCAGTTACCCTTGGTGTGTTCCTCTGAGTTCATACTGAGACTCTGCTCCTTGGGACCAGCCACTGGATTCTGTTTTAAGCCCTTGCCTTGGTACGACGTATGAAGTTAGCTGCAGGGTGCTTTACAGGCCCAGGGCCATGCCCACAGTGATGGACAAAGCCAGGACCGTAATAGGTTTAAGGCCATGACAAAGCTATAACAGGGTTTCCCTGTATATGTACTCTAGTTCCTGGCTTTTCACAACATTATCTGCAGGTCATAACACACTATGTTCTTTAGTAAGCAGAGGATTTGGAATCATTTACTTGTAAATTGTGGTAATTCCTGTCATTTTGTAATTTGTTGCCATTTTTGAGCTCTCACAGCTCCTCCCCATATCAGATAACCCCCTAGGAGAAGCACTCTCCCGGGGGGGGTTACCTTGCGGGCGCGCTCCCGAGTCCACCATTCGGCGTTCATAGCCGAATTTATGACTCGGCCCCGCCCCCGGTGCCCGTGTCATTGGATTTGATTGACGACAGCGGAAGCCAACAGCGGTGCTGCTATCAATCTATACAATCAATAGCCGAGAACCCCGGGCAAGGAAAGAGGGCGTCCCCGCCGGATGAAGTTCCAGGGCTCAGGTAAGTAAAACGGGGAGCTGGGGGGCCGGTCACTGCCAGGTCTTTTTTCACCTTAATGCATTGGATGCATTAAGGTGAAAAAACACAAGGGTTTACAACCTTTTAAGAAAAGGTGGACATATCCTTTAAGAAGTACAAACTGTTTTCCACTGTGGATACACTAATTGATGCAGTGTACTCTAGTCTTTGCGTAACAGCGCCTGATTCTCCACAATCTAAACGGACACCTATGGAACTAAGGGATTAGCTAAATCTAAAAAGTCTTTTCATATACAGACACAGATTTGAGCACTTTTTATAAGGACTGGCTAAGCCCTGAGAAGGTTTATTCTCCTCACAAGCTTTTTGCTGATGTTTATCCCATGGGTTTTAAAATAAATGGTCTAATCTTAATAGTGGATTCTGCCATTTCAGTTCTCAAAAAAACCCTTACTGTTCCTTTTGATGAGGATGTTTCTTTCTTTAGGGATTCTGTTGATAGGCGTTTTAAAGCCCTCTTAAAGGCCATAGTTGCTCTTGAATGTTCAGCTCTCCAGTTGGCAATTTCTGCCATGTCTATTTGCCAGGCTATCCCAATTGGTTGAGACAGATTAACAAAGATTAGAATGTGTCTTGAAGACCCTGCTCTTTTGGAAGAATCACAGCTGATGCTTTCAGCCTTTTTGTTGTGCTGATGCTCTTGAGATTGTAATTCTCCAAGTCTCAAGAATCCCACTTTAACTCTGTGCATATACACTGAATTTTGTGGCTAAAAGCTTTGTCTGCTGAACATGCTTGTAAGAAGCTTTTTCTCTGCATGTTATTGAGGGTGATCAACTCATTGGAAAATCCCTTGACAAATTCATCAAGAAAAGATTTGTGGGAAAGATACGCCTACACATAATGAAGAAGTCAAAGACTCTTATTCCTCCAGTTTTCAACTCTGTTCAAAGCAATCAGTACTTCCACCTGGGTGTCAACCTCAAAAGGCTTAACACACCTCCTTTCATTGCAAACCCTGACCCACAAAGCCTTCCCAGAAACCCCCCCCCTCGCCACTCTAAATCTGAGATGCCCTGGACCTCTGGGTCCACTCTGTCATTTCAAACAGGTACAGAGTAGAGTTTCTATCTCTGCCCCTTCTTGCTTTTTACCTTCCATTGTGCCAGCTTTAGACCAAAATAAAGTAGATTTTAATAAGATTTTAAATAAGATTTAAGTGTTGATTGTACCAATTCTTTGCGAATAATGTTTTTAAGGTTTCCCTTCAAACCTTTTTAACATTCCCAAAATCCGAATCATCCATCTAATACTGGACTTAAAATTCTTAAACCGATTTCTTGGGGTACCATAAATCCTGAATGAAATCTACAAAATTTGTCATTGCTTGCCTTAAACAAATGGAAATTTCTTGCATCAGTAGAAATACAAGATGCCTATCTCCTTTTAATTTTCATACATCATGGGACACAGAGTCAGGCTAATATTCATTACCTGCTGGGCTATACTTCATCTCCAGGTGAATGGACACTGGTAGACCAAAGGTCTTTAGACAGGAAGTGATCCCCTATATAACCCCTCCCACAGAGGAAGCACTTCAGTTTTTTACCAGTGTCTGCAAGGTGGATGGCACGGTTTGTTTGAGCTCTCTGAGTTCCAAGTCTCTAGTCCCACAAACGGTTCTTAAATGAATCAAGGGATTGACCGATCAGATCCATTTGACACAGACTTTATATGCATAGATAAATGGTACCCGAGCCTCGCAAAGAAGACTCAGGACCCTGCGAGGTTTTGCCTGTAATGCGGCCTCTGGGCACTGGACCCTGCGAAGTGGAATCCTGGAGACCCCAACGCTAAGGCATTCCTGCAGGGTGCTCTACGGGTCCAAGGGAGTGGACCCTACACATAAAGAGTACCCAGTCCTTAAAGGTGCTCAAGTGACAGGAACCTGCAGTGATGCGTGAAGTTTGGGCTCTTAGTTTCTAAGCTGCCCTGTGCCCTGACGGTAAGTGAAACCCCTTTATTATTGTGGGGTGTCCCAGTGATTGTAACAATCAGTCAAGCTAGCTAGAGACTGGACACCTGTGTGCGGTGACCATACGGGGGAGTTTTTGGCTAGCTGTGGGTGTTTGAAAAGTGTACTTTTTTTTGCTTGCGTCTGGCTCTTTTTTACCTGTATGATGGTGCACGGCGGTGCGCCATTTCGCCTTGGTTCACCATGGCGCACGTGCATTCGCAAGAGTGACGCTGTGCTCAGCAGTTTGTTTGTTTTGGCGGCCATGGCACACATGCATTCGCAAAAGTGCCACTGGATTCAGAAGTTTGTTTAATGGCCATGGCGCACGCGGCTTCGCCGCACATGCGCAGTAGCCTTTCTCTGGGAGCACGAACAAGCATGCAGTGCTTTCAGAAGGCAGCTGTGGGACACAGAGCAGACTCTGAACAGGCACTTGGAGCGGTTCATTTCTCCTTACCCGGGTCACGTGAGTCACCAAGTGTTGCTTGGCAGGCTAAGGTGCTTAGCAGTATTGTTGCATAGGGGCTTGGTGAGCCCTATTAAAGGGTCTCCCTTTTTTTTTTTTTTTTTTGTGGTTAGTAAATGTCTTCAAAAAAGAGGCGTGGGACTAACACTACAGGGAAGGGCACTCCTATGTCGTCAGTAGTTTCTGATGAACCTAGTCGTATCCCTAGTGTTGTATCCCCTGAAGGACCAGAGGCTACCTGGCAATCTGAGCCACTGCACCTATCTGGTATTGTGCCTACAGTCAACGCTGCTGCTTCACCCTTTATCACCAAGAATGAACTGTCCTCGGCCCTAGCCGGCTTATAGCACAGGATTGCTGACAGGATTGCCTCCATCCCACACGGTGGCAAGAAGCGCGACAGATCCCCCTCCCTGGAGCCTCCTAGTTTGGAGCAGGAATGGGTTAAAAATAGGGAAGAGCTAAAAGCTCAGGATTCTGTGGAGGGTCTGGCGGATGAGTCTGCTTCCGAGCAATCTGGACAAAAAGATATCCAGTTAATGTCTGCCTCTCAGTCACAGAGGCTTTTCATCCTGACTCTGACTGATATGATTCATTCTGCCTTTAAGTTGCCTCTTGCAGATGTGACTGAGCCCTCCTGGTCCTCTTGGGATCCCTGAGGCCGCACAGGCTTTCCCCCTACACCCCCTGCTGGAACAGGCACTGTATGCTGATTGGGAACATCCTGACAAGATTTTGTTCTTCTTAAGAGGTTTTCCCTTTTTATATCCCATGGATGAAAAGTTTGTTAAAAAAGGGAGCATGCCAGCCATAGATGCAGCAGTCTCTTCCTTAAACAAGAACTTAACTTGTCCGGTAGATAACTCACAGAGCTTGAAAGACCCTGTTGACAAGAAATTGGAGTCATTATTAAAGGCTTCCTTTTCTTTGGCCAGTTCAGCTCTTCAGCCTGCTGTTGCAGCAATTGGTATCTGCCAGTCCGTAAAGGATCAAGTCAAATGGCCTGATAGGCCTAACCAGGAGGATGATCTGCCTGAAAATAAGACAGATATTCCTCGAGCACCGTGTTTTGCTGTTGACGCCTTAAAAGGATTCAATACAGCAGGTTTCTTGTTTGGCTCTCTTGTCTGTATGTATGCACAGACGTCTGTGGCTTAGGAACTGGTCAGTCGAGCTTTCTTGTGAAAAGTTATTGGCAGGTTTCCCTTTTCAAGGGGAACGTTTATTTGGTGATCATTTGGACGAATATATCCAAAAGATTTCCGAAGGGAAGCGTTCTCTACTTCCTGTGAAGAAAAGCACCAGGCATCCCTTGTTTAAAACTTCAGGGATTGCTTCCTCAAATGTCTCAGCGCCAAGGCAGTTCTGCCGCCAACAGAGCGCTAGGGCCAGGGGCAAGCTGCAAGGCCAAGGCCAGAAAAAGCCCTGGGTCCAAAATTCTTCTAAACCCAGCAGCAAGCCTTCCTTTTGAGTGGATGCCCCCACTCCATCTGGTGGGGGGAAGGCTGCTGCACTTTGCGGACATTTGGAGAACGATAATTCAAGACGAGTGGGTCACCTCAATTATATCCCACGGTTACAGGCCGGAGTTGGGGGGGTTCCCCCTCCAGAGGCTTTTAAGATCCAGCATTCCCTCGGATCCTCCAAAAAGAGACTTATTGCTTCAGGCACTACATCATTTACTGCATCAAGGAGTGATTGTACCAGTTCCTGTATCCGAAAGAGCGAACCTGTTTTACGGTTTAAAAACCAAAGACCATTTTTGGACCTAAGATCCCTGAACCAGTATCTACTAATCCAGTCCTTTCGGATGGAATCTGCTCAATTGTAGCCTTGCTCTAGATGTAAATATAGATCGATATAAAAGACACGTATTTATACGTACCTATCTTTCAGCCTCATCAGAGGTTCCTGCGATTTGCAGTAGAGGAACGTCATTTTCAGTTTGTGGCTCTAGCCTTCGGGCTTGCTACAGCTCCCCGGTTGTTCACAAAGGTCCTAGCACCTGTACTGGGTCTTTTAAGGCCCCAAGGAATCCCTGATGCTTGGGTATCTGGACGACCTCCTGCTTAGAGATCACTCATTACAAGCTCTAGAACAGAGCATAACATGCACAGTGCGGTATTTGAAAAGCTTAGGCTGGATCAGAAGTACCGAAAAGTCAGCCTTGAAACCAGCTCAAGGTCTAAAGTATTTAGGTCTGATCCTAGATATGGTCCAAGCAAGTATTCTTGCCACCCGCAAAGATCTGTGCCCTGAAGAATCAGATAAGGGTCTTCTAGGGAGGATGGTATCCTCAGAGGCGGTGCCCTATGCCCAGTTCCATTCCAGGCCTCTATAACAAGACATCTTGTTGGCCTGGAACAGGAGAGGACAAAATCTGGATTATCCAATGTTCTTATCTCCTCGGGCATGCTTAGGCCTAAACTGGTGGTTCCAGAATCAGAACCTGCGAAATGGAAGATCCTTGAAGAGTACTGACTACAGATACCAGTCTCTCAGGCTGGTGAGCGACCCTAGGGGGGCTCACAGCTCAAGGGAAATGGTCAAGGACAGAACAGATCCTGCCCATCAATGTGTTGGAATTACGGGCAGTACGACTGACCCTACGGTCGTTGACAGTGGAGCTTCAATACTGCCCTATTGTGGTTCAGTCCGACAATGCCACTACAGTGGCCTATATAAACCACCAAGGCGGTACCAAGTCTTTCAGCTCTGAAGGAGGTGAACCACATACTAGCCTGGGCAGAGGGACATGTGCCGATTCTATCGGCAGTCCATATCCCAGGAGTAGAGAACTGGAAGGCAGATTATCTCAGTCGACAGCAGATCTGCCCGGTGGAATGGTCCCTACACCCAGGGGTGTTCCAGGAAATTTGCCAATGTCGGGGATGGCCAGAGGTTGATCTACGGGCATCCAGGTTCAACAACAAGCTACAGCAATTTGTGTCCCAAACGAGAGATCCTCTGGCAATTGGAGCAGATGCTCTGGTAGTTCCATGGAGCCAGCACTCCCTAGTTTATGCTTTCCCTCCGATCCTTCTCCTTCCACATTTGTTGCGCAGGATTCGGAGACAGGGGGTTCCAGTCATTCTGGTGGCACCTGCCTGGCCCAGAAGGCCCTGGTTCCCGGAGATTGTGAGATTGGCAATAGACAGGCATTGGATGCTTCCACGTCGCCCCGATCTACTGTCTCAAGGTCCTATATTCCACCCCAATTTACAGTCTCTAAATTTGACGGCATGGCTATTGAAGCCAAGGTGTTAAAGGACCGTGGCATCTCGGGACCAGTGTTGTCTACCCTAGTGAATGCTAGAAAAGTTGTCACTAGGAAGATCTATCATAAGTAGGGATGGCCCGAACATCCCCCTGTTCGGTTCGCACCAGAACATACCGAACAGGCAAAAAATTTGGCAGAACACACAAACACCGTTAAAACCTAGGGGACACAAACATGAATAATCAAAAGTGCTAATTTTAAAGGCTTGCATGCAAGTTATTGTCATAAAAAGTGTTTGGGGACCCGGGTCCTGCCCCAGGGGACATGTATCAATGCAAAAAAGTTTTTAAAAATGGCTTTTTTCGGGAGCAGTGATTCTTTTAATGCTTAAAGTGAAACAATAAAAATGAAATATTAATTTAAATATTGTGCCTAGGGGGTGTCTATAGTATGCCTGTAAAGCAGCACAGTTTTCCCGTGTTTAAAACCGTACCGTAGTAAAATGGCATTTCTAAAGGAAAAATTGTCATTTAAAACTGATCGCGGCTGTAATGAATTGTCGGGTCTCCGCAATATAGTTAAAACTCATTGAAAAAAAGAGCATGGGATCTCCCCCCCCCCCCTAGTCCATTACCAGGCCCTTTGGGTCTGGTATGAATATTAAGGGGAACCCCGAACCAAAATTAAAAAAAAAAAATTGCATGGGTGTCCCCCTAAAATACCAGGCCCTCGGGTCTGATATGGAAATTAAGGGGAACCCTGCGCCAAATTTTCTTTAAAAATGGCGTAGGGGTCCCCCCAAAATCCATACCAGACCCTTATCCGAGCACGCAACCTGGCAGGCCTCAGGAAAAGAGGGGGGAACAAGAGAGCGCCCCCCCTCCTGAACCGTACCAGGCCACATGCCCACAACATGGGAAGGGTGCTTTGGGGTAGCCCCCCAAAGCAACTTGTCCCCATGTTGATGGGGACAAGGGCCTCATCCCCACAACCCTTGCTCGGTGGTTGTGGTGGTCTGCGGGCAGGGGGCTTATCGGAATCTGGAAACCCCCTTTAACAAGGGGATCCTGGCCCCCCCTGTGTGAACTGGTAATGGGTACATTGTAAGTGTTCACAAAAAAAAGTGTCAAAATGTTAAAAAAAAAAAAAAAAACAAGACACAGCTTGGGGACAAGTCCTTTATTAAAAAATAAAAAAAATAAAAATGTCCCACGAAGTCCATTCATCTTCTTCTCCGACGGACTGAAAAATAAAAAATCCGCCTCCATGGGAGGCGGCAGTTTTAAAAAAAAAAATTTGCATTGATACATGTCCCCTGGGGCAGGATCCAGGTCCCCAAACACTTTTTATGACAATAACTTGCATATAAGCCTTTAAAATGAGCACTTTTGATTTTTCATGTTGGTGTCCCATAGTCTTTATCGGTGTTTCGAATTTTCCCCGAACACCGCATATTGTTCGGTGTTCGCAGAACATCCGAACAACCAAAGTTCAGCCCGAACCGTTCGCCCATCCCTAATCATAAGGTCTGGAAGACTTATATTGCTTGGTGTGAAGCATCCTCAGAAATACGTGATTGGGAGAATTCTCTCTTTTCTACAGTCAGCTGTGGAAATCAAATTGGCTTTGAGTACAATCAGAGGTCACGTTTCAGCCCTATCAGTATTCTTCCAAAGGCCTTTAGGCAGGGTGTCTCCCTCCCCTCAAGGCTATTGCTCTGGGACGTCCCAGCAGGTAATAAATAGTAGCCTGACTCTGTGTCATGATGTAATCAAAAGGATTTTACAGGTAAGTATGAAAAATCCTATTATTCCCATTTTCCCACTACACCATCGCTGTCTGCGTTTTTCTGTGAAGGACCAGCACTTCCAGTTTATGGTGCATCCATTCAGGCTCTCATCTGCACCTCGAGTGTTTGCCCTACTTTGGCTCCTCTATAAACCCAGGTCATTCATGTCACAGGTTACATTACATTGAAGACCTTTTATTGCAAGACTCCTAATCCAGGACCTTGTCTGCCAACGTGTAAATAACTATTCATTTCCTACAAACCTTTGGCCGAATAAAGTGGTTGTAAATGTATTTTTTTTTTATAAATAAAAATTGATTTATACTTACCCGCTCTGTGGAAAAATTGCACAGACCAACCCCAAACCACCCTTTCTCAGGTCCCCCACCAGCAAATCTGGCTCCTCCCCTCCGGTGTGTGCCCTCATATAAAGCCACTTTCTTCCTGTCTGTGTCTATAGACACAGATAGTGGAGCTTGGCTCCGCCCCTGTTCCCTTGTCACTGGCTTTGATTGATAGCAGCCAGAGCTGATTGTCCTCGCACCCTCTGGAGTACATTCGTCCAATCTTGGACATAGCCTCAATCAGGAGAACATTGCCTCCCTTAGGTCCAGCTCTAATACCCTTATGTCCCAAAGACACCCCTCAATTTGATCCTGCCTGAGGATTCCAGGTCTAATGGTGGCATACTTCGAAGCCATTCCCCTTGCCTAGTTTCGCTCTACACTTGTTCAAGCAAACATTTTGTGGAATGTGGAATAAAGCAGATCCATTCCCTGGATCACCCAGTACCTCTACCCAGCCAAACATAGATCCTCCTCGTGTGGTGGATCTCCAATTTTGCCCTGGAATTGGGGAAGTCTTTTCTTTTCACAGAACTTGTAAAGTGGCAATGACAGATGCAAGCATAGCCTGGAGAAAAGCTTACAACCTCCTGACTGTCCAGGGAATGGACAGACTGCAAGACTCAACTCTCCAACATACTGTACCTGGGAACCATTAGATTGTCTCAACAACCTTGGACCACCCTTCTACAAGGTCACCCAGTCAGAATAGAGTCACAGTGGCCTTAGTAAATCATCAAGGAGGCACCAGAAGCTTAACAGCCCTAAAAAAAAGTTAAAAACCTAAATGGCTAGAAACTTTCATTCCATCTCTCTGTCGTCCACATTCTGCGAGTGGACATTTGGTAAGCAGACTTCCTAAGTTGTCAATGCCTACACTTGAAAGAGTGGGAACTACATTTTTGTGGTGGGACTTTTTGGCCATCAATGTATACCAACATTTGTAAAACAAACTGTATATTCAATAAAAAGAAAACCTTTCATGTTTATTGTACAAAAAAAACACACATAAAATCGAGGCTGACAATTATTTCACATTTCTCATGCAAGATGATAAAGTTACACACTCACTGTACCATCAAAAGTCAAAATAGTGACAGATATTATGAGACATATGTTGTTTTTATGAAAAACTCAATGCATTTTGAAGCATTCTTCTTCAGGTTGTAGAGAGAACTGCTGTCTGGATGCTCCAGGAGGTGTGCCTGTATCCTGGAGTCAGTGGTAAGAGGCGCCCCCCGGGTAGTCTCGGGATTTATGGCCATGGCACCTGCAGGTGGAGCCATATGCCTAAATGGGCGTTTCAATGATCTTGCAGGGTGTATCTATGGCTTTTTCGCATTCCCTTAATCTGAAGGAAGAAGGATCAGGGATCATGGCAGAGCTGGCATCAGAAGGGGTTAGATGACATCACCAGAAGTGATGTTGTGTCTTGCCTGGTAGTGATTATATAGAAAAGATAAGGAGGCACCATCTTGTATGGGGGCTAAAAAATAAGGGCAATTGGCTTGTTTGGTACTATGCACTACACCTGTAGACAATTAGACATCAGATAAAAGGATGACTCCTTGAGCATACAAACAGTTGTATGGGGAATCTTGGAAGATACTGCGGGCTGAATCCATAGTGGTGTTTGGGGAGAAGGTATGCAATATTTTATTAGAGAAATTGGACCTTTGGATCTAAACCTGGTGCTCTCTGCTCTTTAAAGATTCCTTTTGAACCATTAGAGGCATTCCGTTGACAGGCCTCACCTTTCAGGGTGCCTTCTTGGTTGCCCTGTCAGGTGTGTTTTGAGTTAGCAGCTGTCTTATAAAAATAGTTTTCTTGTTTTCACAAGGTCAAGGTGGTTTTGAAACCAAAATCTTCCTTTTTACCTAAGGGAGTCTCCTCTTTCCACTTCAATGAGGACATCATCATCCCTTCCTTCTACCCTGCCCCAAAACAAGACAACCAAATTGACTTACACTGTGTTGGGCTGTCTACTTGGCAGCTCTGCCTTTTGTCGCAAGATGTTGTCCCTTCTCGTTCTACCTTGAGGTCCTTGTAGAGTACACTATGCTTTCCACTCCACCATCGCCAGGTTCCCACTCCCATTCCCATCGGAGCCCTTTCCACAAGGGCTGTTGGTGTCTCCTGTTATAAGCATATTTTGTTGAGACTCTTTAAACCCTCCTGTTTCCTGTTGGCTTGTTGACAGTTCTATGTTCCTATATTGTTTCCTGGCTCTCAATTGTATTGCTTGGGTGTGCCCCATTGTCTAAAGCCTAGTACACACCACTAGTGTTTTTTCGTTCAACCCAGTGGGTTAATGGGGAAAAAAAATGGACAGCTCCGGTCGGAGCCGCTGTACTAACACTGTGATGTTAGTACAGCTATGCTATCTCCACTCCAGTCAGTGCTCTCTCAGCCATTGGCTGAGCGCACTGATAGGGAGCTGGTCAGCTGCTGGTTTTCCAACATGCTTGTCTAACAGAAGCCAGCCAAATGGCCGGCCTCTGTCAGACTGGCTGCCATACACACGGGCCAAATGTCGGCCAGATTTTATTCAACCGACTGATTTCGCTTGACATTCGGCCTGTGTGTACTAGGCTTAAGAATAAAAGTCCTGTACTGTATGATTAAGATAATAGGAATTTTGACTTACATGTAACTTTCTTATCTTGGAGTACAGTACAGAACACATGTCCCTCACCTCTGTGTCCTGATAACTCCTTATTACTTTCTTGAAAACTGGAGCTTCTCTAAGTGGGAAGGCTTCTGTGGATATGCTCTACGGTGGCCCTAGTAAAGTTTTTATTTTTCCAGTGTCCATTCACCTGAAGGTAGCAGCATATAACCAATATTCTAAGAATACAAGTCCTGTGACCTATACTGTACTCAAGGAATTCAAGATATGTCAAAAGTTTGTTTTTTTCTTTCATTTGTGTATACTTGACAGCCTGTATAAAAGTGTTTGTTTTATTGAAATAGTGTATCAAAAAAAATTACAAGTTGTGCCATTTAGTCATAGAGTCATTGTCAAAATAGGCAAATGATTAATGTTTAGATGGAAGAGTATTATGAGTGATTGAGTCTAAAGTTTTTGGTATTTGGATCATGGAAGCGTTTATATATGAGAAACAATATCTAATAATGGAGGAAAAGTGCTTGATGCCTTTAATCAAGCATGGTAGTAGAAATGTAACTGTATGGTGCTGGTAAGATAGTAGATTTACACAGGCTGTGAGGAATAATGAACTAGAAATATTACCACTTTTGTCATGCCATACCCTGTGGTCGGTGTTTGGTAAAAATGTATTATGCAGTAAGACAACGATTTTAAGCATACTTCTATGCAAAATCTATTTAGTTAAGAAACTGAAAGCTAGAGTACGGTCTTTGATGAGCTAGCTGACACAGTCGCTAGATCTCAAACCTGTGAAGAGCTTCAACATTAAGTTATAGAAAAAGCCAGTCACACCTCTAAGAAAAGCTATGAAAGCCATGGGCTGAAATTGAATTGTGCAAGAAATAACAATGTATAACAAGAATATATATACTGGAATTAACAATAATACAATAGCATATTTCTCATTTTTTTCTGCTTTCTGTATTGTAGGTATTTGCATCACTAATGAAGGATTACAAAGAGGGTGAGAAGAATAGCCCTGCATCAAAAACCTAAACACTTAAGATTTTTCTAAAATACATGAAACCACTCCAATGAACAGAAGGACACCATGTGTATCTTAGTATTGTAAACCACTACGGATAACTATGATCTGTGGATCCCTAGGAAATTGCACATTGACTACAGTGGCTGTGGAAAATAACATTTTCTTGTCAGTATTAAAATGAAAACACAGATATTTGCATTTGGTTTCTTGAGGACACTGAATGCAGTTTTTTTTCCAGCTACAAGGATCATATTTAATATACAAAAGTTATTTAATGCAATAAGCCTTTGTAACAGAACTTTAACTTGGTACACTAAGTGATGTTTTTAAAACAAGATGCACTTTTTATTTTTCCTTTTAATTAATGGAAGTGCAAAATCGTCTATCAGGCATCTGTCAAACTGCAGTCTGAACCAAACTCTGTGGTACTCATAGACCCTAGATCCACATGGGTTCAAGTGGACAGAGGACCAAAGATGTGTCGGAGATTTTGTGCAGGGTAGGTAACAGCTGTAATGGAATGATGGCAGTGTTTCTGTAGTGCGTATGTTACAAGCAATGAGAATACCAATAAACAGCAGCACAGTGAAAGCAGCCAAGTCTTAAGACTATAACTACTAGAACGTGGCACTCCTGCCAAGCACATTGAAGAACCAGTAAGCACTCCTCTTCTCTTTATTTCTAAATAACTTGGATATCTTTTATTGCAGTAAAGCAGGTTTGTCATGGAAAACCTATAGACCCAAAAAACCCACTGTACTGTACTTTTAATACTGAAGCTGAATTGCAGTGTATTGTTGATGTTAAGCATAGATTTTGTAAGAACAGTCTGCTAAAAAGTTTTGCCCCAATTTTTTCTGCGTAAGAAATATTGTGGCAAGGCTGTGACACTTTGAGTAAGAAGCTTATAAAGTAATGCTTTTGGAACTAGAATTGAACATATTCTTTGCTAGTGAAGAAAAGCTCAGTATTATACTCTTTTATTTTCTAGATGCCCCTTGGGTTGTATTACTCACTGGCATTTTATATTTGTTGAGGACTTTGACGTTACGATGTTACATTTGGGTTTCCAGTTCTGCTCACCTTCCACAATCACCCCAAGGGGCCCCACTCTTCCTTTATCTATCTTTCCTTAGTTTAGGTATAACTAAAGGCAAAGCTTTTGCTTTTTTAGTTTTGGATAGAGTAGAGATGGATTAGAACACCAATTAGGTTTTTATTGTCTGTTTCCCCATTAGGGAGATTCACCCTATTTCTCATGTCTGAGTTGTCCCCAGAAAATAATAGAGGGGAAATCTACCAATGGGGACACTAGTTCTGGTGACCTGGGGGGCACCAATGGATTCCTTTATTTTGCAGGGATTCACTCTCACTTTGTTTGGCTATGGAATATGACGTGAAGGTAAATCTCCACAATGGGACATAGATGGTGAAAAAAATCTGACAGTGGTTATAATTCCCTCCTTGTATCCTAAATGGGAAAAAAAAAGTTTTACCTATAGCTCTACTTTAACATTTGGGAGAATATGGAAGCATGAATATGGGAGGCAGAAACAGGGTAGGAACACCTGAGATAATTCAATTGAGATATTTCACCCCATTAGTTTTCAGAAGAAACAAGAAGTCAAGGAGATATGCCTATCAATTGCTAAAACAGAAAATATTAAGTTGGATGCATTTTGTTTTTTGTGGCAGAATCATGCAGCATTCCCCCAGTTTGAATCGCCACTGTCCCGAGTGGATACAACAGCCCTTTTTTGTTGAAACCCAATACATTGAAAGAACTTACAAATATGTTTTTACTTTGTATTAAATAGAAGTGAAATATCTTGCATGATATCCATGTAATCTCATGGTGTGTACCATCATCCCAATATGTTTAGAGTATTAAAGTTTTTTGAGATTTTAAAGTTACATTCATTTAGGTATGAATACACATCCATAATGCAATCCATAATTTGTTTAAAACAGTCTTGAAAAACAGTTTTTTTTTAAACTATTTTGAGGCTTGTCAGCCTGTTAAAACAGCCTGTAACCTGAATATGTGTTTATTACTAGATGATTGTACCTCGAAAGTCCAGGTAAACTTCTTCTTTTCTATGCTTTTTGTCTAAGAGTTTATCTTCAATGTCATGGAAGTGATTTTGATGGCTGTTCTTTATGTCCCTGTTATACCACTATTGTTTAATTTACGTTACAGCTGAATATTGGGCAACAAAAACACTTTTTATAAAGTTAATGCAGTACTAAAGTGCTGTTACTTCTGCCAGTAGTTGGGTAACAAGGTACATTCATTTAGAACACAGATTTCCACTACAGTGTTCACCAACATCAAATCATTGACACCCTGTTCTGTTCGGCTGTTAACAGAAAAACAAAGGAAGCCCTTTGTAGCCTTAAAGCGGTATTCAACACAACACCAAAAATGTAATATATTGCAGCTTACCAATCATTAGATGAAGTGGCTGTTATAGTTTTCTTTTTTTGACTTTTTACCCTCTGTTTTCTCCTGGTGAACTGGGCAATAAGACACCTCCTGTATTCTGCAGACACCACTCTGGATAAAGGTGCACAGGGGGCAGATTTGGACAGCAACATTGTAAGTCTAGGGGAGGGGAGAAATACTAGCAGACTTAAATAGAGTAACAAATTAAAGCGGACTCTAGCTAATGCTTTATAATGAGTTACAGCAAACCGTTTTTTTTCATTTTGGGATAAAGGTTTTACATAAATAAATAAAAGCTGTTCATTTTAAAAGAGAAGTATGTTTTAAAAATAAATAAGCATACTCCCCTAGATGGCCCAGCTGCGTCTGTCACCAGCGATCTCTCAGACTGAGAACTGAGCGATCAAACACCGGTGACTCACTCATTGGCTCTCTGCTCTGCCCCTCCCCCCTCCAGTGCTTACTGGAGCGCTGGGCTCTAGAGGGGACGGGAGTGGCTAGGTCAGTCTCCCAGCAATTCGCTGAGAGGTTGAACCAGCTGCCAGTTCAGACATCTGGGTGGATCCCGACTTTAAAGTCAGGATCTTTCCTGAGCATTGACCAGCTGAGTGATTTCAGCTGACAGCGGGCTTTATCCCACTGTCGGCTGAAAACAAGGAACTGCACTCCTGTGATCCATAGGAGAAGCATGGCTTTGGCTATACTTCTACTTTAAGCACCTCTACCAGTGTTCAATGGTCTGTCTCATCTCTGTAACTACAAAAGAGTTTTCTGTTGAAAAACAACAGGACCTACTGGCTGGATCACCACATAAAAATCGAAGAAAGCCTAAAAACAGAAAACGAATGCAGCCATCATCTTTAAGACTTGGTAAGCTGCAATATAATAAAGGCTTGCTGTAAAGTTTAAAACTGCTTTAACGTGTAGAAGGATTCAAACCTTTGTCAGGATTTTCTTGTCTGTGTCCCTGTTCTCCTTACTTTTTGTTGTGTCAACACAGAAATGATAGGAAATATCAGCAGTGTGAATGAAAGGAGCAATAAAAACCTGAAATGGGTGGTAACATTCTTACGCTGTGTTCCTGTATTGGGGAATTTCCCTCTTGCTTCTTGTCTCATTCACCTGTTTCCAAGGGGGACAAAGATGGCTATAAGGGTGTAACTCTTCTCCACTCAAAGTTTTGAGTGGAGGTGGCAATAAAAAAAACTGTCAGGTGATTTAACCCTTTCTCCAGTCTATCCAGCACATAAAAAAGTGCTTGGAGTTCTAATCAATGCATGTTTGTTCTCCTTATTTAGGTGTACTGTGTTGTCTGTAAGGTTTGATCTACATTATAAAAAATTCTTCAATTTTCTTTAGATTTACCTTTAAATATGTAAGTGTTTAGGTTTTACCTCATATTATATGATTTTGGTAAATCTAAAGGAAAATTGTATAATGTATGGCCAGCCTTAGTCAATATAGGCCTGTGCATCTAACGCCAAAATGTAGGAACAATGTAGCTTTGATGCCAAGGCTCAAGATACATTGACACACAGGGGATTATGTATGAAAATTATACATAAATTATATTATCAAAACAGGTCTTGTTGCACATGGTGGATCACAGAAAAATTGCCTGAGCCATCCAGCACAGAGCGAAGTGTCTACTTGCCAGGGCTGTAGGTGACCCCTCCTCCCCTACCACTGCTTTACCGACTGGCTCTGGGCAGGAGATACTAGTAGTCAGGGTACCTTTTCTAGACCCCATGGCAGCCAGGATTTGTGCAGCTCAGACATCGTGTATAAAATTTCAGAGAGTTATATGAAAACTTTGATGTTGCTCATAACAATCATTCACCTTCTTCCTTTTACTTTTTCTAATGCAGATGAATTGAGACACTGGTGCTAAGTACTATATATAGACCGATCTCGTAGAGGATGAATTCATACCTTCTATATCATCTTGCCAGTAATACCTTTTCATTTCTATAATTTTTTATCATAGGTGTATTTTAAATGATAGAGACAGAATATCAACCAAAAATCTAGAAAAAAACACATGATACAAATGTTATAAATTGAGTTGCAGTTCAAGGAGTAAAATAAGTATTTGATCACCAAGCAAAACATGACTTAGTACTTGGTGGAGCAACCCTTGTTGGCAAGCAGACGTTTCTTGAAGTTGGTGACCAGGTTTGCACACATCTTCAGTGTTCTGGCTGAAGGAAAAAGGTTCTTATTCACGATTGCACAATACATGGCCCCATCCATTGGCCCCTCAATACAGCAAAGTCAGCCTGCACCTTTAGCAGAGAAGCAGCCCCAAAGCATCATGTTTCCACCTCTGTGCTTGACTGCAGGGATGGTCTTCTTTGGGTCATAGTCAGCATTTTTCTTCCTCCAAACAGGGTGAGTTGAGTTAATGCCAAAGAGCTCAATTTTGGTCTCATCTGACCACATCACTTTCTCCCAATCCTTCTCTGAATCATTTAGAAATTTTAGATGTTCACTGGCATGACTGTACATGTGCCTTCTTGAGGAGGGGGACTCGCCGGCAAACTTACAAAATCTGCAGGGGATCAAATCCAATATTTTTTTCCCCCACCGTATGGTGTAAACAGGGCACATAGAAAATAACTGCTTTTAGGTGACCTGTTTACATGATTTGTGTGCAGTAAAACACAACTCAACGGACATGGAGTAAACAAGCCTAAGGCACGCAGAAAAAAGTCAGCAAAAACCATGGTGGACCATGAGCTTGGCTTAGATTATCTAGGGGTAAGAGATGCCCATTCTTAGGGAGAAGCGTTAGGAATTGACTAGCTTTGAATGTAATCGCCTGCAACAGGTTATATCTCCCGCCCATACCATCACTGTTCTAGCAGTTGAAATTTGCTTACCACACAAGGCAATCATCAGTTGTCTGTGATTGTGTTCTGAGAGCTTGTGTTTTGAATTTACACAAAGTAAGAAAGCATCTTTCATTTTCAACTCCAATGTCTAACAACCTCACATGTATACACTACAGTGTTTGTACTTATGGTTCCAGGTAGGTTACATACACAGGTACTACAGCTGCTGCAGTTACATAATACTACAGAGTAATTGGAAAACTACTTTAAAAAGTATTTAAGGATTTAAGTATTTGTGCTATACTTAATTCTTTAATACATGAGTTCATGTGTCATCCAAAGACCACAAAACACTGCTTGAGTACAGTTCTGCTAACAGAGAGAATCCTTGGCAGCATATGTTAAAGAATATGTAAACCCAATATTTCATATTCCAGATATGTGCCTGATGTACCATATATTTGTGTTAAAAAGTATCCTGTTCTTTGTATTGTTTTCTTTGTGTGGAATACCTGGTGATCCTGCCAGTCCCTCTGCTTTCATAATAAAAACTGGCCATACCAGGTATGAGAGCACACCGTGGTCAGTTCTCTAGGTGCGCTGAGAAGTCGGCCTGCTCTCCTCCGATGATAAGACTTGTCCTGACATGTCACCCCAAACCCCACACAGCCATTCACTGGAAAGATCAGTGTGCTGCTGTTTCTCCTCCTCCAGCTGTCTGAGTTCTTTATGCAGCTGAAAGCAGAGGGTTTATACACAATTGTTTTTTGCCTTTCATTTCTATTTTAAACTGAAAGGGTTGTTTTACAAGGTGAGGGTTTATGTATACGTTAACATTCAAGTTAATGACTGCCACGGCTAGTCAATACAGAGCCAGAGTTGCCATGATAGTATGGCAGATGTGAACAGTAAATGTGAATCCCAGCATTCCGTATTGTTTTCATACTGACAATATTCAATTCATACCTTGTGATTTCTCGAGATCCTGTATGACTGCTTACTAACAGTAACCAAACATTCTTTGTTTTTCTTTAAATGTCTGCTTTTAAAAAAAGCTCTTTCAGTTTTACAATTTTATTCTTGTTATTTGTATGTATAACTCTTTCAATGCAACATGTTCAGTGGGGTGAGAGTTGTCTGAAACTCCAATAGTGGTATTATGATGTGCAATATTGAATCTCCAGGCAAGTTTTTTTTCTAATGTGTTTTTTACCCCTATAATGTCAATTGTTTTATATGGTCTGTAACATGTTCCATCTGGCAGACCGCTGTTTCAGCGCAAAGGATGCAGGCAGTTTGCCGATTAAAGCAATTTTTAATGGAAAGCTATTGGTAAAGTTGAAGTGGCTTTTCTAGCATATTGTTTTTTCACATAAGACATGCAGATGTGCTTACAACTGCTCAGTCTTACCAAGGCCTTGCATTTCTGTTTCAGATTTTAAATGTAGTTCCAGATTTAGAGGACTTCCAGTCACATACATGATACTCAATGAACATCTACTGGTGAGGAAACATTTTGCTCCTCTGAAGAATGAATATCTTATTCACACAAGGTTCCTGCAGTTTAGGAAGGGGCTATGGAAACCCATCCATAACACCACATGAAAAGGACATAAACCTATGTTCTTTCTCTGGTATTTCTATGCTGCAGTTTGTTCTTATAACTGTTTTGTAAACTCTTGTAATAGTTTTCAGAAATCACCAAAGTGCCACTGTGTACCGATTCATGCACCATAAGAGTAGATTTAAACATGCGTCTAAGTCTACCTCTCCTCTGAAATCTAATCCCCTTTCAGATTTAGATTCAGAGGCAATTGACAGGCAGTGGATAGGCAATATGACGTCTCCTTGCTGCCTGATTTAACCCAATTTTTGCCAACAAACGCACAGCAACTGCGTGAATTGAACACAGTTGCAGGGTGCTTGCAGCGCTTCCCAAGTTCACCTGAATATGTCACATTTGGCCAGCCTTGCCGGCCACCGTTCTCTACATGTTGGGTAGATTTTGCCACGGAACATCACAACCACTGCATGTAAACACCCTCGTCTGCTGCCTATTGCAGTTTAACCACTTAAGGACCAAGCCTCTTTTTAACACTTGTTTACAAGTTAAAAATATTTTTTTTAGCTAAAAAACTACTTAGAACCCCCAAACATTATATATCTATATTTTTTCTAACATCCTAGAGAATAAAATGGAGGTCATTGTAATACTTTGTCACACCTTATTTGCGCAGCGGTCTTACATGCGCATTTTTTTTGGAAAAAATACACTTTTATTTAATTAAAAAATAAGACAACAGTAATCTTAGCTCAATTTGTTTTTATATTGTGAAAGATAATGTTACGCTGAGTAAATTGATACCCAACATGTCACACTTCAAAATTGCGCCCGCTCTTGAAATAGCGACAAACTTTTACCCTTAAAAATCTCCATAGGCGATGTTTAAAAATTTCTACAGGTTACCAGTTTTGAGTTACAGAAGGTCTAGGGCAAGAATTATTTCCCTCGCTCTAACGATACCTCACGTGTGGGTTGAACACCTTTTTCAAATGCGGATGCTACACACGTATGCGTTCGCTTCCGCGCGTGAGCTCATCGGGATGGGGAGCTTTGAAAAAAAAATTATTTTTTTCTTCTTCATTTTACTTTCAATTTTTTATTTTGACACAGTTTTTAAAAAAATACAATAAAATTTTGGGTCACTTTTATTCCTATTACAATGTATGCATGTAAACATCCCTTGTAATAGAAAAAAAGCATGACAGGACCTCTTAAAATGAGACCTGGGTTCAAAAAGACCCCAGATCTCATAGTTACACTAAAATGCAATAAAAAAAAGAAAACATTTCTTCTTTAAGAGCTATGGGCAGAAGTGACATTTGACATCGCTTCCACCCTCCCATTCCATGAAGCCGAGCGGGGGCCATCTTCCCCTCAGTCGGCAGCCAGCCATCCACGGGAGAGGACGCGATTGTCTCTGCCACTACCAGCATGTCCTGTAAGCGGCGTAGATGACCGGAGCGTGGCCTTGAGGGGGTGGGCACCTCTCCCGCCACCGATTAAAATTGATCTCGTGGCGAATCTGCCACGGAGACCACTTTTATCTTACCAGGGTAACCCCGGTGTTTAGCTTCAAAATACCGACGTACGGGTACGGCGAATTTGCATGAAGTGGTTTATCGGTGATAAATAATGCGGCTCAACCGCACAATTTTATACCCCCCCCCAACTACATGTCTAAACTTAATATGCGATCGCACATAGAAGAGTCAATCCAAAACACACTGTATGAGCCCCAAATACAAAGCATGGAGTGCTGTGGGGATCAGGTCATTCACTTAGCTTGGTACTTACCATAGCTAAGGTCTCTCGTATAATATATCTTAGAGTAGTAGTCTTGGGTAAATTTTACACCTTTTTAAGCAGAAGCCACTTATTTTACCAATACTTTTCCTTTAAACTGTTTCATTTTCTGATTCTCCTTCCTATCTAAGCAGCAACATTTTTACTATTATCTTGTGTAAGTGCATTGCTTACTTGTAATTGTTTTTTGTAGCCCCACCTGCAGTTGTGCGTGAAATAAGGATACAAATGTAAACTGTTTAATCTGTTACCAGGCCTGGACAGCAATGAAACCATGGAGGAACGAGACCAGACTGGCTCACCCTTTTCCTGTTTTTGTTGCTGCTCTAAAACTTTTATGAAATACACGTGTAAACGCGAATGTTACATATAATTTATGTATTTCTTTTATGTCATTCAAAGTATTTCTAATTTTTTTGTGGCTATTGTACAGTTTTCTTACTTTTCAAGTATAAACATGTATATAGAACATGTACATAGAAGGGACTTAGCCTTCATTTGAAACCACTAGATGAACACTTCCGATGTAAATAAAACTTGGAAGCTGAAACTTTTACAGAGTGTCATGTTGTCTGTTTTGTAATATGCAACAATTGCAGTTTAAAGCTGAGCTCCAGCCCATTCTGGATATTGGGTTCTGAACAGAGTAGGGAGAGACCCTTTTTGAAGTTTTTATTTCGTCTGTGAACAAATTGCACGTTTTTCCTTAATTTTCTGTACTTGTGACATCCATGCAAGAAATGTGGGTGTGGTGGTCATGTAAAAGGAAGTTCTAACATTTCCCCATTTAATTTAAAATGTCTTTGCGTTTCCCTGCTTCCTTGTTGGAACAGTTAACCATTACTTCTTGTTTTAAAAAGAAGAGAAGGGTAGTATTAGCACTAGGGAAATGGCAATAAAAATCTCAAAAAGGCTCTACTCTTTTCCAATCAATGCAAATAAAAATAAACATTTATGGTTGGAATGGGGCTTTGACGGCTATAATTCTTTTATTGTTTCAATCATATGGGATGTTTTTTGGAAAGTATTAACGACAAGACACTGGTCCTACAATCAATGCTTCAAAATTTCAACTATGCCTTTAAAGCACTCGCCAACAATCACTTTATAACCCTGACCCCGAACATGAGGCACCAGCTTTTACCCCCAAAGTACAGCCAAAGCTTGTATTTGGATATATTTCTCCTATGGATCACAGAAGTGCAGGTTATTCTGCACTCCCGTAACCCATTTTCAGCTGACAGCGGGCTCAAGCCTGCTGTCGGCTGACGTCACAGAGTTGGTCCAGGCTGGGGAAGGATCGCAACCATATGGTTGGGATCCGTCTAGAAGTCTGGATCGGCACCTGGCTCACTCTCAGCAAGTCGCTGAGAGCCTGAGCCATCGGTTCCCGACTCCTCCACAGCCCAATGCTCCAGTGAGCGTGGCGGTGCAGAGCAGATGGCAGTGACTGACTGTTCATGAATTCCTGCAGTAAACGGCACAAATATGTAACAAGAAAACAGAGTTGGCATATTTTTAGCCTGCAGTTTTAAAAAGGTTAGATGACTGGATGATTTAATAATCCTTTTTATGGTCCTCCCCTAATTATTGAATGTGGTGGCAATGTATAGCCATTATCACAAGTCTTATTTTATATGAACAAAAAATTTTTTTGCTTTCAGTTACGCTGGAAATGGTTTCCTGAAGCCAGACATCCATCCCTTTCTAATATAAGTAGCATTGTGTGTTGAAGCATAGTTCTAACTTTGTTATACTATCAAAGCTGCTGACTTAAGAGTTTTTGCTACTTTGATACCAAGTCAGCAAGATATAGACTCCCACCCAATGAACTGCATTTTACAGATGAAGCTCATTGCTTTGTGCTTCTTTTGTATAGAATCTGATTTTTTTCCAACACAAATTATAGGTTTCAATTATCTCTGAGTGAATAAAGCTGTCATACGCAGCTCAGGTAAGTGAAGGCATGGACATTAGCAGTTTAAAAATGCACAAATTCATTTTTTAACTTTTTTTTTTTTTTCTATAGCCAAAACAATTACATTTTTTGATGAGGTAAGAAGGGATTTAGAACTGTCACTTTTTTATGTTGTCTTTGTTGTAGGCAAGTAGATCAACCCTGATTTTTTTCATGGCGATTATCACCAAAAATCACAAATTTACCCTGAACAAGAGGGTATTCTGGTATGGATGCCTGTTGCTGTGACAGCTACGAAAATATTTCTCCTCGCTTTGTAGAAATTTTCTTTCATATGTCCGTGGCATAGAATGTTATAAGATAATGGAATTGTCTCATAGATTAAAACATTTAATATGAAAAGTGTGCTCTTACATGGGCATGAAAATTGAAGATCTTAACCCATAAGTCAAGGTGAGTCATAAGGTGGCTGTGAGTGGCTTATCGCTCTGTGATGCTTCTGCAGGATACATCATAACTAGGATCAGTAAAAACAAAAAAAAAACCCTTCATAATCCCCTCCATGCTGTCCTACATTGCATCTAAGGCCAAGAACTAAGCGATTACATGACTGCTGATCCCTCTGGTCTCAGTCTCCCCTGAGCGGAGACCAGTTACTGTCAGTTCACTGCTGCTCTCCACTCTTGCCCCTTTAGCAGTTACTGGGCGCAGCTGGCTCCACTTCTCAGCTGTAAGCTGAAATGTGGAGCCAGCTGTCAGGCAGCATGGTGGAATCCAACATTATTGTCAGGATCCTTCCAGAGCCTGAAGCTCCGGACCATGACACTCCCACCACCATGCTTGACTGTAGGCAAGACACTTGTTTTTGTACTCCTCACCTGGTTGCCGTCACATACGCTTGACACCATCTAAACCAAATAAGTTTATCTTGATCTCATCAGACCACAGGACATGGTTCCAGTAATCCATGTCCTTAGTCTGCTTGTCTTCAAACTTGCGGGCTTTCTTGTGCGTCATCTTTAGAAGAGGCTTCCTTCTGGAACGACAGCCATGCAGACCAATTTGATGCAGTGTATGGTCTGGGCACTGACAGGCTGACCCCCCACCCCTTCAACCTCTGCAGAAATGCTGGCAGCACACATACGTCCATTTCTTAAAGACAACCTCTGGATATGACGCTGAGCACCTGCACACTTCGAGGCCTGTTCTGAGTGGAACCTGTCCTGTCAAACCACTGTATGGTCTTGGCCACCATGCTGCAGCTCAGTTTCAGAGTCTTGGCAATCTTCTTATAGCCTAAGTCATCTTTATGTAGAGCAGCAATTCTTTTTTTCAGATCCTCAGAGGAGTTCTTTGCCATGAGGTGCCATGTTGCACTTCCAATGACCAGTATGAGAGAGTGAGAGCGATGACACCAAATTTAACACACCTGCTCCCCATTCACACCTGAGACCTTGTAATACTAATGAGTCACATGACACCGCGGAGGGAAAATGGCTAATTGAGTCCAATTTGGACATTTTCACTTAGGGGTGTACTCACTTTAGTTGCCAGAGGTTTAGACATTAATGGATGTGTGTTGAGTTATTTGAGGGGACAGCAAATTTACACTGTTATACAAGCTGTACACTCACTACTTTACATTGTAGCAAAGTGTCATTTCTTCAGTGCTGTCACATGAAAAGATATAAAAAAATGATTACAAAAATGTGAGGGGTGTACTCACTTTTTTGAGATACTGTGTGTGTATATGTGTATATATATATATATATATATATATATATATATATATATATATATATATATATATATATATATATATATTGGGGACGGAAAGTATTCAGACCCCCTTAAATTGTTCACTCTTTGATATATTGCAGCCATTTACTAAAATCATTTAAGTTCATTTTTTTCCTCATTAATGTACATACAGCACCCCATATTGACAGAAAAACACAGAATTGTTGACATTTTTGCAGCTTTATTAAAAACGAAAAACTGAAATATCACATTGTCCAAGTATTCAGACCCTTTGCTCAGTATTTAGTAGAAGCACCCTTTTGATCTAATACAGCCATGAGTCTTTTTGGGAAAGATGCAACAAGTTTTTCACACCTGGATTTGGGGATCCTCTGCCATTCCTCCTTGCAGATCCTCTCCAGTTCTGTCAGGTTGGATGGTAAACGGTGGACAGCCATTTTTAGTTCTCTCTCCAGAGATGCTAAATTGGGTTTAAGTCAGGGCTCTGGCTGGGCCATTCAAGAACAGTCACGGAGTTGTTGTGAAGCCACTCCTTCGTTATTTTAGCTGTGTGCTTAGGGTCATTGTCTTGTTGGAAGGTAAACCTTCGGCCCAGTCTGAGGTCCTGAGCACTCTGGAGAAGGTTTTCATCCAGGATATCCCTGTACTTGGCCGCATTCATCTTTCCCTCGATTGCAACCAGTCGTCCTGTCCCTGCAGCAGAAAAACACCCCCACAGCATGATGCTTCCACCACCATACTTCACTGTTGGGACTGTATTGGACAGGTGATGAGAAGTGCCTGGTTTTCTCCTCACATACCGCTTAGGCCAAAAAGTTCTATCTTGGTCTCATCAGACCAAAGAATCTTAATTCTCACCATCTTGGAGTCCTTCAGATTTTTTTTTAGCAAACTCCATGCAGGCTTTCATGTGTCTTGCACTGAGGAGAGGCTTCCGTCGGGCCACTCTGCCATAAAGCCCCGACTGGTGGAGGGCTGCAGTGATGGTTGACTTTCTTCAACTTTCTCCCATCTCCCGACTGCATCTCTGGAGCTCAGCCACAGTGATCTTTGGGTTCTTCTTTACCTCTCTCACCAAGGCTCTTCTCCCCCGATAGCTCAGTTTGGCCGGACGGCCAGCTCTGGGAAGGGTCCTGGTCGTCCCAAACGTCTTCCATTTAAGGATTATGGAGGCCACTGTGCTCTCAGGAACCTTAAGTGCAGCACAACTTTTTTTTGTAACCTTGGCCAGATCTGTGCCTTGCCACAATTCTGTCTCTGAGCTCATCATGTAGTTCCTTTGACCTCATGATTCTCATTTACTCTGACATGAATTGTGAGCTGTAAGGTCTTGTATAGACAGGTGTGTGGCTTTCCTAATCAAGTCCAATCAGTATAATCAAACACAGCTGGACTTAAATGAAGGTGTAGAACCATCTCAAAGGTGATCAGAAGAAATGGACAGCACCTGAGTTAAATATGAGTGTCACAGCAAAGGGTCTGAATACTTAGGACCATGTGATATTTCAGTTTTTCTTATTTAATAAATCTGCAAAAATGTCAACAATTCTGTGTTTTTATGTCAATATGTGGTGCTGTGTGTACATTAATGAGGAAAAAAATGAACTTATATTGCAGCCATTTGCGAAAATCATTTAACAAAGTGAAAAATTTAAGGGGGTCTGAATACTTTTCGTCCTCACTGTATGTATGTATGTATATATATATATATATATATATATATATATATATATATATATATATATATATATATATATATATATATATATATATATGTATGTATATATATATATATATATGTGTGTGTGTGTGTGTGTATGTGTATGTATATATATATATATATATACACACACACACACACCTCCTAACATTTGAATTTCATCAAAAAGTTAATTTATTTCAGTAATTCAATTCAAAAAGTGACTCATATTTTATGGTTATATTAACACGTTGTAAAAGATTACAAAGATAATCAATCTAAGTGGATGCAATAAAATATCCATGAAAACCATTAACAGACATGTGAATCATTTCAGTGCACTGTATTTACCTAAGTTATTTTTCCCTGAGGGGGTAGCTGCATCAGTATAGACTCAATTTTAAAGATTGAGGGAACCCAAACAAGTTTATACAGGCATCGTGGAACAATAACAAAAACAGGACCCCCCCAGAAACTATGTCCTTAGCGTGGACCGTAACATGCATGTAATCAGTGCAACAGTAGATAACCCACTAAGAAAAAGTTTTAGAGGGTGTGTAACAATATTCGTGGAGAGAAGAGACAGTACTTAGAGAGAGGAAAGTGAGAGAGCAAAGAAAGAGAATAGAAGGAAGAAAGAGAAGACCTAGGGGTGGACACAAGTTCTTTGACGTTTCAGAAAGAAAATGCACACGTAAAATTATATTTATATTATGACTTAAGCCTGTTACCAAGTTTTTGCGAAGAAGAATAGTCCATCCAAATATAATACAGAAAGTGCAGCGCTGGACATATAAAGTGAATAGTGAAATTTGCTAAACCAGATAATAAATTAGTGAAGATTAATCAACATCAATATATAAAGTGGTGACCTATAAACATAGATTGTAAATTATTTTTAAACATCAACATATGAATTAATAAAAGTGAAAAAAATTCCTGTAAATAAAATTTTTGAAGGTGCATAAAAGTCCAAAGCAATGTATTTGATGCAATGTAGATTTCAGGGGTATATCTTCAATAATCAATATTGCCCACCACCGAATAGATGAATAAAAGGCTTACCAGAAAGCCTGTGACCGCCCTTATTCAGGGGGGTCAAAACAGGCTTAGCAGATATAGGGGGACCACCACAGGGATACTCCAGTTGACCCCTGATGGACCGGTGAATCAGGACACCTTGCCAGATAACGAGCCAGCCGACAACAGCTGTGGATGTTCTCCCGAATCCTGTCCTCTCATGGGGCAAACTTGAAGTTTCCACGGATCCAGTGCAAAAAGATGTAATATCTAGTGCCAAAAAGAGACAAAGAAAAAATGCTCCGCTGGTGCAGATAACTTTGGGTTTCTTTTATTGGCAAATTGCGGTATCAGGCATTAAAAAGCAAAGAAAATGAAGTAAAAACGAACAAGATAAAAAACGACACTACCGCCGTTTGTTTAAAAATCGCGCATGCGCGGTGCGTGCAATGTTGTGACCCTACGGCCGTTTCGTCACAACTGACGTCATCTGACGTCACGTCAGTTGTGACGAAAAAGCTTTCCGGGAGCTTTTGGACATCACTGCAGCCACCATCTAACCCAAGTTATCCTTTGATGACATTTTACTTGTATCCCAGCACTAGGGCATAGTGCTGTGCTTGTGAGTACCTTGATTTTTAATAAATTACATTTGTTTTAGCCACGCAGTGTGCACTATGTATTTTCATTTTTATTACATGTGATATGACCTGCAATTTTGAGTGCCATCTCCATTACCGTGGGACCATCTTCCCAGACAAGTCATCATCCCCCTCCACCAAGTGTGGTAAATGCTGTTTTGACCCACCTGTTAGTTCAGGGGTCTATTTGCTGAGGTGAGCGGTTTGGCTGGCCGGTGGTGGTATCACGGATGTGTAGCACTGCATGGAATATCTTGAGCACCTATATCATCACAGTGGAGAACCTTTTTTCCTTATCCTCAACTTATTCTACTTTAAAGGGACTGTTTCTTTGGACTTTTGAGTTTAGCGCTGCACTGCTTTATTTATCATATGTTCTCTGAGGTTTTATATGTTTACCTTCAGTGCACAGCAGCTTATATTTCGTGCTAGTTGTATTTTTGCGCTGACTGTATTACTTTAACAGTATAGATAATAAGGCTGTGGAGGGGGAGGGGATGAGGGGCTTGTCACAGCCCTCTGCATAAACCTGAAAGATAAGCGACCAGAAAGGGAGCATGCAGTCACATTCCCACCAGATGTGTAGATCTGTTCCTCTCTCTGAATGACAATGCCAGCATATATCGTAGAGGTTGGGAAGATCCGATGAACAGTCGCAGGATCGCGATATCATCTAGACAACTTGTAATTTTTCTCCTGTGCGTAACCGGAGATAGAGGATTTATGGGTGAATAGATATGCAGTGTGCCAATCCTCAGTGGAGACCTCAAACCCCAACTCCCCAGAAAATTTGTTGGTGCATTGTGAGTATGGGCCAATATCGATTTATAAATCGCTGGGGACCTCTGGAAGAAGGCATAAGCGTTCAAACTCCCGCAGGGGCCTATGCACTTCGCCCGAAGTTTTGTCAACCAATTGATTGATAAAGATGTTGCTTCAGGGTGGGTTACAAAGGACTGTGAGGGGTGTTTACAAAAGAATGGGCCACGGGCAAAGGTGATCTGTCATAAGTGCCAAAGGCCCTCACCCGTAAACCATCTGGGAGAGCTGGGTTGTCAAAGAATGGGGTCAGAGGACTCGGATTTGAGGAAAGTGAGTAATGTTCCCTTCGACGGTACCAGACTTGGAGTGTAGCTCTCATTAACGGGGAGAGTGTAGTGAGAGATTTATATGAGGTATCATGACCCCAGATTAGGGCACGGAGGTCTAAGGGAGACAGATCTTGCTCCACCAAAGTGGAAACTTTATGTAATGGGCGCGGGAACCACTCCAGCAGGCAAAATATAATTGTGGAGGTGTAATCTATTTTAAAGTCAGAAAGGCCCGTCCCACCCTCTGATTTGGGTTAACAGAGTAGTTTGTGCTTTAATCTAGGGTAACCCCCACGCCAGACGAATCGGATTGCAAGAGAGTGGAGAGTACGAAAAGAGGTAGAAGGGAGTGCAATCGGAAGAGTTTGAAATAAGTACAATCATTTTGGAAGTATATCCATTTTAAGTATATTGATCCGACCAAACCAAGAGGCCTGAACATCTTGCCATGTCTCGGTCATCTGTCTTATGTTTTTGAGTAATGAGGAATAGTTGAAAGTGTAAATGTCGGGAATAGGCAACGGAATGGCGGTGCCTAAATAAGTGATCGCTTTGGGCTACCAGCGGAATTGGAAGTTTGACTTAAGAGGTAAGGAGTGTGTCCCTGGTGTAGGGAAATGTTCAGGGCTTCTGTTTTAGCAAGATTTAATTGAAAGTTGCTATAGATGCCAAATTTATGCAGTTCTGCCGAGATAGAAGGGACACTAATGTGTGGTTGGGTGACATACAAGAGGAAGTCGTCCACATAAAGTGATAATTTACAGGGAGCCGAAGGGGTACTTATACCGTGTATGGAAGGGTTAGAGCGTATAGCTTGTGTGAGATGTTCGATAACAATCGTAAACAATAAGTAGCAGCCCTGCCGGGTAAACTCATATATTTTATATAGATGCGTTACACACAGAGTGATATATTTCAAGCATTTCTTCCTTTGAAGTTTTTAGGATTGTGGCTTACAGCTGGTGAAAACCCAAAATTCAGTATCTCAGAAAATTTGAATATTACATGAGACCAATTGAAAAAAAGGATTTTAAAACAGAAATGTTGGCTTGCTGAAAAATATGTACATGTACAGTATAGTATGCACCCAATACTTGGTCAGGGTTCCTTTTGCATGAATGACTGCATAAATGCGGCATGGCATGTAGGTGATCAGCCTGTGGCACTCCCAAGGTGTTCTGGAAGCCCCAGTTGCTTTGATAGCGGCCTTCAGCTAGTCTGCATTGTTGGGTCTGGTGTCTCTCATCATCTTGACAATATCCCACAGATTCTGTATGGGGTTTAGGTCAGGCGAGTTTGCTGGCCAATCAAGCACGAGATACCACGATCATTAAACCAGGTATTGTTACTTTTGGCAGTGTGGGCAGGTGCCAAGTCCTGCTGGAAATGAAATCAGCAACTCCATAAAGTTGGTCAGCAGAGAGAAGCATGAGGTGCTCTAGAATTTCCTGGAAGAGGGCTGCTCTGACTTTGGACTTGATAGTCGATAAAACACAGCAGACCAACATCAGCGGATTACATGACTCCCCAAATCATCACAGACTGTGGAAAATTTTGCATATCATTTGGAAATCAAGGTCCCAGAGTCTGGAGGAAGAGTGGAGAGTTTCACGAAACGCGTCAGCTGATCCCTGTACACTTCTGCTGTAGTGTTTTTGTATACCTCCATGATCCAACTTTTTTACTAATAAAGGCACTTATCATCAGACCGGTGTGCGGCTTCCAGATCCATTTGCTTTTCTCTGCATTTACTTTTCATGCAATAGCCAGGTCATGGAAGTCCCCTGCAATCCCTTTCGACTTGGTGAAAACTAAGTTTTTATGGATCATGGTTAATGAAAGCTTTTGACAAAGTTTGGGAACCTTGGATTAATTATCTGTCAGATGCCTTATGAGTTACTACTAGTCACCCATGTTCTGATTGGATGGGGTGCTGTCAGAAACCATGAAACAGACTAAGACAGAAGTACAATAAAATCACACTTGTTTATTGATAAAAATAAAAAGGTAAATAGAGTAAGCGTAGTCAAAGCATAGCCAGAGTCCAGAAACCGGATCGGGTAGTCAGCCAAGCCAGAGTTTAGTAGTAACCAGATCGGGTAATCAGCCAAGCCAGAGTTCAGTAACCAGATCGGGTAATCAGCCAGGCCAGAGGTCAGGGATCCAAGTAGAGGAACAGCAAGCAGGATAAGGAGCCAGAAGGGATGTCAGCAAAGCCAGTCTTTAAACATGAATGCAGGAGATGGTTGATGTGACCAAGGCGAAGGCAGGAATGAAGTGAGCTGGAGATCTTTAAGTAGGCGGGACTGACAAGCAGATCCACAACAGCTGGTTAACTGTGGAGAGAGGTGAGAGCTGGCAATTTGCCGACAGCTGAGCGGCCAGCTCAGAGAAGGAAGGGCTGAGCCAGCCCTGACAGGTGCACTCTTTACCCTTCCTCCCCTCTTATTTTTTTCTGTCTCTCTCTCTTTCCTTTGTTTTATTGCTCCCTTTGCTCCCTTTGATCTGTCAGTGAGCTATACAACATCAGGCATTATGCCACGTATGAAGTGTTGTGGTTAAGGCATGGCCTTGATTGTTGCTCTTATTACATCCTCTTATCCCCACAAATTCTAGTGGATATAAAACATCTACAAGCCCCTGATAAAATGTCAGGTTTCTGTGATGTAAAAAAAATGAGACAAAGATAAATCATTTCAGAACTTTTTCTACCTTTTAATGTGACCCATAAACTGTACAACACAATTTAAAAACAAACAGAAATCTTTTAGGGGCAAGTAAAAAATTAAAAAATAAAATAATGTGGTTGCATACATGTGCACACCCTCTTATAACTGGGGATGTAGCTGTGTTCAGAATTAAGCAATCACATTCAAACTCATGTTAAATAGGAGTCAGTACACCCCTGCCATCATTTAAAGTGCCTGTCACGTACCCGGTCAGAGGCCGAAGTGCCAAGAGGGCTCCTCTTGTGGCTAAGTGCAGTACACGCCTGAAGATGGTACATAAGGTGTAGTGCCCAAAGAAGCACAGGTTACCAGATGGGTACAGGAGAGTAGAGCCGGTGGTCACCTGAAGTATACCAGATAATGCAGGATACACAGCTGGGCCAAAGTCTTTAGGAATCTTCAGTAACACTTTGCAATGGTGTCTGCAGGAGACGGTAGTGGAAGCCAGGCCAGGGGTCAACACTGTAGATCCGATAGAAGGAAAAGGCAGGTAGCAGGAACAGGGTCAAGCCAAGGTCAAATACAGGAAGGCAGGCCAGGAACAGGTAGCAGTAGCAAAGTCTGTGATGCAAGCTGGGATCATTTACTGGAGATAGCAGCAAAGTCGATAAAGCAAGTCAGGGGGTCAAACCAAGAGAGCAGATCAGACAGGTCAGGAGCAAGCCAGGTCACAACAGGAAATCCAAGTAGAATATGCACAGAGGCTCAGGAACACAGGAAGGCTGACGACAATTGTTGGAAGGCAACATGATTTATTATCATTTTTCTGGAGTTTCTTTCTGGTTGATACAACCAAGCCTTTGCTTTCTTGGGGGCGGTCTGGAATGTCTTTGTAGCATATCTGAAAGAAGAGATCAGGCCTCCATCAAGGCTGAACAATGCTTGGCTCCAGACCATCTGTTGTTATAATGCTATGCAAGCAAACTTGAAAGGGACCATAGCTGACAGGATGATTGATGAATGTCCTGCTACAGAAGATCAAAATATCAAAGGCATTGAAGATTTACATGGACAATGCTGCCCCTAGAGACCAATACAGCAGGACGGACAGTAATATAATATATTGAGGAGGACTGCCCCATAAGTACTGTGATTCATCAAAAGTCTAGATGGGATGGCAATGGGGTTGGGTCTGGATGGTGTATGATTGAAGTATAAAAGGACTGAATAAGTCAGAGAGCTTCCTCTCTCTACCCTTTTCGCTCTTGGTTCAAGCCTGGTGGCTCCCTGAGCCGCATGGCTTCCTCTTTTGTCATCCTGAGCCCAGCCGACGAAACAATATCTCGAGGAAAGCATTGTGATAAGTGTTATTTTGCCATATACTCTGTATAATTCTCTATAGTATTTCCATGCTAGCATATTCCTATTTTCTTGGGAAATAAATAAGACATTGTTTTACTAAGCAGTGTATTTGTTTTCATAGCTAACCTTATATCATTGTGCTTATCAGAGTTTAAATAGACTAGCTAACTAGGGGAAAAGACAAGTTAATACATATATGCAATAAATAGAGGGTATCCATAACCACCTTGAATAATATTTATTGCACCCATTACTACAATGCAGCAATGTGATGGGCTCAGTAGCAGTCTTTTATAGGCCAGTAAGTGGCTGCATCTGTCACATTGTGCGTTTGCCAATAAGCACCATCGCGTATGTATGTACTTATGTTAGCACCGTTGCGGACCTGCGTGCGTCCATTCGCACTTCTTGCACTAGTGCGCAGGGCAATGTGCCAGAAGTGTCCATTACCAGTACTGGCACTATTGCCAGTTCTCCTATGGCCATTTCCCTGACAGTGCCTCTGATTAACCCCAAATAAAGTTCAGCTGTTCTAGTAAGTCTTTCAGACATTTTCTTAGTCGCATCCTACAGCAAAAGCCAAGGTCTGCAGAGAACTTCCAAAGCATCAGAGGGATCTCATTTTTAAAAGGTATCAGTCAGAAGGGTACAAAAGAATTTCCAAGGCATTAGATATATCATGGAACACAGTGAAGACCGCCATCATCAAGTGGGGAAAATATGGCACAGCAGTGACATTACCCAGAACTGGATGTCCCTCCAAAATTGGTAAAAAGACGAGAAGAAAACAGGTCAGGGAGGCTGCCAAAAGGCCTACAGCAACATTAAAGGAGCTGCAGGAATATCTTGCAAGTACTGGCTGTGTGGTACATATGACAACAATCTTTTGTATTCTTCATGTCTGGGCTATGGGGTAGAGTTGAAACATCCAAGCCTGGCTAAATTTTGCATAAATGCATCTGTAGTCTCCCAAAAAGCATGTGGGAAAAAGTGTTCTGGTTGGATGAAACCAAGGTTGAACTTTTTGGCCATAATTCCAAAAGATATGTTTGACACAAAAAACAACACTGCACATCATAAAAAGAACACCATACCCACAGTGAACCATGGAGGCGGCATCGGTCTTTTGGGCTGTTTTTCTTCAGCTGGAACAGGAGCCTTGGTCAAGGTAGAGGGAATTATGAACAGTTCCAAATACCAGTCAATATTGGCACAAAACCTTCAGGCTTCTGCTAGAAAGCTGAACATGAAGAGGAACTTCATCTATTAGGATGACCCAAAGCATACATCCAAATCAACAAAGGAATGGCTTCACCAGAAGAAGATTAACATTTTGGAATGGCACAGCCAAAGCCCAGACCTGAATCCCACTGAAAATCTGTGGGGTGATCTGAAGAGGGCTGTGCACAGATGTCCTCGCAATCTGACACATTTGGAGTGTTTTTGCAAAGAAGAGTGGGCAAATATTGTCAAGTCAAGATGTGCCATGCTGATAGACTCATACCCAAAAAGACTGAGTGCTGTAATAAAATCAAAAGGTGCTTCACCAAAGTATTAGTTTAAGGGTGTGCACACTTATGCAACCATATTATTTTATTTTTTTATTTTTACTTCCCTCCATCTAAAAGATTTCAGTGTGTTGTTTAACTGAGTTGTACAGTTTATAGGTCACATTAAAGATGGAAAAGATTCTTAAATTATTTATCTTTGTCTCATTTTTTTTACATCACAGAAACCTGACGTTTTAACAGGAGTGTGTAGACTTCTTATATTCACTGTATAAATGATCGCTACATGGTCCAATGTTTCCCTCTTTCTCTCTTAAAGTGTTTGTTAACCCCCCCAAAAAAAATTCAGATCCTGGTGCGATCCAGTCCAATGCAGAGGGTTTCTCAACCAGGTTAAGATATACTTTGAGATGCTACCCCAGGCGTTTTCCACGGACAGAAGCAAAGTAGGTTTTGTGATAGCTTTGCTTTCTGTGAGAGCCTTGTTCTGGGCAAACCCTCTATGGGAGACGCAAAAACCTGTTGTCTCGAGTTACCCTGAGTTTGTGGCCTCCTTTAAAATGGTATTTGACGTTCCTGCACGCTCTGCTTCTGCTGCCAAGTCCATCAAACAGAGTGTGAGAACTGTTGCAGACTACGCCATTGAATTCCGTACTCTGGCAGCAGAGGTTGTTTGGAACAATGAGGCTCTCATGGCTGCTTTTTCTCATGGTCTCTCGGATTACATTAAGGATGAGATAGCAGCCCGAGATATACCCACTGAGCTGGAGAAGTTGTTCACGTTTGCCATCCTCATTGACTCCAGGCTCAGGGAAAGACTCTCTTTTAAGGAGCACTTGTGGAAGCCTCCTGTACATTTGCCTCTGAGCTTTGCAGTCCCACCCATGCCTCCCTCACCTCCCATGCTTCCTGGTACCGAGTCGGTCAGTGAAGATGAACCCATACACTTGGGCTTCAAGCGTCTCTCTGCGGATGAGAGAACCTTTAGGAGGAGGGAGAGATTGTGCCTTTATTGTGGCCAGGCAGGTCACTTTTTGAAGTCTTGTCCTACCCATCCAGGGAACGCCCGAACCTTGAGGTCCTGTCACGGACAGACCTTAGATGGCGTTGCTTTGTACCCAGTTATCCAGAAGGATAAGCCCCTGGTTTCAGTCACCCTTTCTTGAGCTGAGTCCTCCGTCGAGATACAGGCTTTAATCAAATCTGGGGCTGCAGGCCTGTTCATTGATGCTAAGAAAGTATGATAATACTGCACAAATATACAACAAAATGTGACAGCAGCTACACAAAATGTGACAAATTTAAACAGAAGGTGCAAAAAAAATGTAGCGCTAACATACTATATGCTCTGTGGTGCAGTGGAAAGAAAAAAATGTTAAAACCAAAAACCAAATGTGACTGTCAATCACAAAGTAAAAAGTCCAAAATGGAATAAATAAAGTCAGCAAAATCCAAAGGACTCGATTCTGCTGCACCTGCGTGACACTCCACTTGCCATTGAGGCTCTTGATGGGAGACCCCTACAGCCTGCCTGTGTGACTCATGAGACAGTTCCGTTGTCCATGGCCGTAGGGGCTCTTCACCATGAGATAATCTAATTCCAATTATCTTCACTCTCCTCCCTGCCAGAGGAGCACCGCTATTTTAACGAAGTCTTTGACAAAGGTCAAGCCAATAGTTTGCCTCCACACCAGCCGTATGGTTGCTAAATTGACCTTCAATCTGGTGCTATACCTCCTCATTCCCGGGTTTACCCTTTGTCGGTCTTGGAGGATAAGGCCATGAAGGAGTATGTTGCAGACAAACTTTCTCGAGGTTTCAATCCTCGTCTCCTGCTGGTGCTGGTTTCTTCTTTGTGAAGAAGAAGAGTGGTGAACTGAGACCTTGTATTGATTATAGGGGTCACAATAGTTTCATAATTAAGAATGCCTATCCGATTCCATTGATTATGTAGTTATTTGACCAGCCTCAAAGGGAGCAACGGTTTTCATGAAGCTTGATTTGAGAGGGGCATACAATCTTGTGAGGATTAAGGAGGGCGACCAGTGGAAAACTGCGTTTAATACCAGAACAGGCCATTATGAGTACCTTGTAAAGCCTTTTGGCCTTTGTAACGCGCCGCCAGTTCTCCAGGAATTTATTAACAATGTCCTCTGAGATTTGTTGCAGTTATGTGTGGTGGTTTATCTCGATGATATCCTCATATTTTCCAAGTCCCTGGAGAGCCACCACCCAAATGTCTGTCGTGTGCTTTAGAAGCGAAGAGAGAACAATCTCTATTGTAAATTAGAGAAGTGCGAATTCCATTGCGAACAGGTTAAAATTCCTGGGTTATGTAATGCCTCGTTTCCACCGAGCGGATCGGTTCGGTTCGGTTCGGAACGGTACGCTATTTTAGGTGTTTCCATTACGAAAGCGTGCCATACAAACGAACCGTACCGCTCCATTCAGGGTCCTGCTTCAGATGTGGGGCCATAGAAAACGGAACGGTTCGCTTAGGGCGGAGTTACCGGCGTCATACGATCTTTTCCACTGATTGGCTGTTACAAAACCCTCTGCTGTGCTCTGATGATGTCAGAGGAAAGCGCCTCAAACACATGCATAAAAGGAGAATTAAAGGAAAAGGATGCCTGCTAACAACAGCCGTGTTTGGTCATCACAGGAACTATCTACTTTCCTTAGCATAATTGGTGACAGCGTTATTCAGAGTGAGCTTGATGGATCAGTAAGGAATGAAAAGGTGTACAAAGATATTTCTCAGCGGATGGCAGCCGAGGGATTTGAACGCACGTCGGGTCAGTGTAGGGCAAAGCTTAAGAAGCTTAAAGGCCAATATAAAAAATTTAAGGACGACAACAGCCGTAGTGGAAACAGTCGGAGAACTTGGAAGTGGTATGACGCCATGGACGCCATTTACGGTCATAGGCCAGCAAACCAAGGCAGGGAGGGAGGTCTGGACTCTGCAACTTCAATGCTCGAATCCATGATAGACCCCTTTGGTGAGTTTTTTTTTTATTATACATAAGATTTTGCTCTGCTAACCATTTAAAAATATATATTTAACCATATGTGCATTTTCAGAAACAAGTGATGGAGTCTCCAATGATGCATCAAACGACGATGGACCTTCAACCTCTTTCAGCAGCACCAGTACTATTTCCTCAAGCCAACCACAGAGTAGCCAATCACAGAGTAGCCAACCACAGAGTACGCCCAATGCACCCCGGCACACTGGTAAGACATGATGATAGTTTCAATTGTGCATTTTATTAAAATAAATCAGAATTGTGGCAGATGTGCAGGGGGTACAGTGGTGGAACAGATGAGAAGGGGCTTCAGCAGTGTGGCAGATGTGCAGGGGGTACAGTGGTGGAACATATGAGAAGGGGCTTCAGCAGTGTGGCAGATGTGCAGGGGGTACAGTGGTGGAACAGATGAGAAGGGGCTTTAGCAGTGGACATAAGAGCAGTAGGGCAGATGAGAAAGGAGGTGTATTGCCGGGGCAGCTGAGCAGGGGTAACAGAGGTGGGACAGAATATCAGGGGTAACAGAGGTGGGACAGGAGAGCAGGGGGTACAGTCTGGTGGGGTAGATGAGAAAGGGGGTTACAGTGGTCATACTCATGCTTCCAAAAACTATTCTGGTCTTTTGTATATTGCAGGTGAAAGGAGACGGTTGCAGATGGATCTGCGCACAGTCATGGAAGATATGCGGCATCAGAGGAAAGGCAGCTGGAAAGAATTGAGAACCTTTCTGAGAGGCGATTTCAGGCACTGCGTCAGGATGCACAGGAAGCTATGCGCCAGGAGGCAGAAATCGCCCGGCAGCAGATGGAGCAATTGGCTACCTTCAACCAGGCCTTCCTTGGTGTCCTTGGTCAGCTTGTTCAAGTGCTTGGAGCCAGTCGTGATCCCAGGTTACCACCCAGATGGTAGGGCCTTTCATGCAGCACAGAATTGTACACTTGTACATGTTTCATTAAAAAAAACATTTAAGTTAAGTTTTCATAGAAAAAAGATTGACTTTCTAGAATATATAGAAATTTTTTTTTGTGAAATAAAAATCAAGAGAGAATTTTTTGAGTGTGTCTGATTTAATGTAACACTTTATTAACAATACAGTAATACTTTATTAAAACTTGTAAAAAAGAATTTAAGGAAATTAAACATTGAGGTGCCGCATCAAAGCCTGACGTATTTCACTGCACTCTTCTTCCATATCCTGTGCTGCTATCACTACTGGCTCTTCTGAATCTGTATTCCAATCCTGGTGGAAGTCTTCTCCATGACTTTCACAAAGATTGTGAAGAGCACAGCAAGTTAGCACCATGGATTTGGCAAGTTTAATGTCACTGTCATTCCTCTTCATAAGACACCGCCATCTACCCTTAAGTCTTCCAAAAGCATTTTCCACTACAACCCGTGCACTGGATGTTTTCTTGTTGTAGGTTTGTTGTTCTGGTGTCAGGCGGCCATTGTCAGGAAATGGTTTCAGGAGCCAATTTTGTAAAGGGTAGGCAGAGTCCCCGAGCACATAATAGCCAACATTCACCCCACAAATGTTCTTAGTGCACACAGGGTACAGGCCTCCCTGGCCAACCCAATCCCAAAATGTGGACAATCTTAGAACCCGGGCATCATGCAAACTCCCAGGCTTTCCTACATTCACATTCCAGAACAGTCCTTTTCCATCCACTACTCCCTGGAGGATGATGGAATGCCAGCCTTTTCTATTAAAGTAGTCAGTGTGGTATTCCTGTGGTGCTATTATTGGTATGTGTGAGCCATCAATAGCACCAACACACTGTGGAAGGCCCCACCTGTTCTCGAAGTATTCAGCCATGTCTTTAAGTTTTTCCCTGTCCGGAAAATGTACTAATTCAGGAGCTAGCAATGTGCAGAGACAGCCTTACAGAAGTCCTGCACACACCGGCACACAGAGGATTTACTGACACCAAAAAGATGACCTATACTTCTGTATTCACTGTTGGTAGCCAGCTTCCACAGTGCAATGGCAACTCTTTTCCTCACAGGCAAACAGGCTCTGAAGTTGGTGTTTTGTTTCTCCATCGCTGGACGTAGCTTTGTACAAAGGTAAGAGAAGGTTTCCTCAGACATTCGGAAGTTGTGCACCCACTGTGTGTGTGTGAATCCCGGGACGGTCACATCCCACCACTCATTGGCGCGGGGAAGAGCCCAAATGACTGGTCGACAGTGCTGCTTTGCCAAGAGGAGAAGCATCTAAAAACATTAAAAACACAGATGGTAACAGATCATAAAATAAAAAAAATATTCATACAACATATACATTTTTCATTATTCTTGGTAAGTGTGGCAGGCAGGTTGGTTAATGGGTCAGGTAGGTGGGTCAGTGTGTGTGTGTGTGTGTGTGTGTGTGTGTGTGTGTCAGGTAGGTAAGTCAGTGTGTGTGTGTCAAGTAGGAAAGTCAGTGTGTGTGTGTGTGTGTGTGTGTGTCAGGTAGGTAGGTCAGTGTGTGTGTGTGTGTGTCAGGTAGGTAAGTCAGTGTGTGTGTGTGTGTCAGGTAGGTAAGTCAGTGTGTGTGTGTGTGTGTGTCAGGTAGGTAAGTCAGTATGTGTGTGTGTGTCAGGTAGGTAAGTCAGTGTGTGTGTGTGTGTCAGGTAGGTAGGTCAGTGTGTGTGTCAGGTAGGTAAGTCAGTGTGTGCGTGTGTCAGGTAGGTAGGTCAGTGTGTGTGTGTCAGGTAGGTAAATCAGTGTGTGTGTGTGTGTGTGTGTGTGTCAGGTAGGTAAGTCAGTGTGTGTGTGTCAGGTAGGAAAGTCAGTGTGTGTGTCAGGTAGGTAGGTCAGTGTGTGTGTGTGTGTGTCAGGTAGGTAAGTCAGTATGTGTGTCAGGTAGGCAAGTCAGTGTGTGTGTGTGTGTGTCAGGTAGGTCAGTGTGTGTGTGTGTCAGGTAGGTAAGTCAGTATGTGTGTGTGTGTGTCAGGTAGGTAGGTCAGTGTGTGAGTCAGGTAGGTAAGTCAGTGTGTGTGTGTGTGTCAGGTAGGTAGGTCAGTGTGTGTGTGTCAGGTAGGTAAGTCAGTGTGTGTGTGTGTGTGTCAGGTAGGTAAGTCAGTGTGTGTGTGTGTGTGTGTGTGTGTCAGGTAGGTAGTTTGCTTACCCTATAGCGCTGCCGTCTTTGTCTTTGCCGCATAAAGGTGTACTTCTCCTCTCGGCTCCATATCCAAGCTAGAAGTTTTCTTTTCTTTTCTGCTGTGTTTCTCATTGCCGCTCGAAACCTTCTCTCATACAGTGCGGTATGTTTTTTAAATATGAAGAACCAAAAGGCAACTATAGAAAAGATGAGCTGCTGGATGATCTCCATTGCTGTTGATTCTCAGGTTTCCTGTCGCACAAATATGACATCACACTAGCATTTTTTCTAAACCCTGTATGGCCCCCTTGTGGTCCCACTTGCGGTGGAAACGCTCACCATAATAGACCGGACCATTCGAGGCCATTCAAACTGTACCGAACCGAACCGATCCGCTCAGTGGAAACGAGGCATAATTTCCACTGCTGGTTTTTCGATGGACCCAGAGAAACTTTCAGCAATCCTACAGTGGCCCCGACCCGTGGGTTTACGTCCTCTGCAGCATTTCCTGGGCTTTGCCAATTATTATTGGAAGTGTATTCGTAACTTCTCATCTCTGGTCAAGCTGACTGATATGACCAGAAAGGATGGTACCCCACAGAGTTAGTCTCAAAGAGTAAGGCCTTTGAGAGTCTCAAGGCTGCCTTTTTCTGCTCCTGTGTTGGCACATCCTGATCCTACGTTACCTTCTATCCTTGAGGTTGATGCTTCTGAGACTGGTGTTGGCTCCCTTCTGTCTCTACGTCGTACCTCTGAGAGCGCTTTGCATCCTTGTGGCTACTTTTCCAAGAAATTGTCACCTGCAGAGTGCAATTACGAGATTGGTGACAGAGAGCTGTTGGCGATCATTTTAGCCCTGAAAGAATGGAGACATCTCCATGAAGGTACCACTGTGCCGGTTCTCATTCTTACTGACCATAACAATCTCACATTCTTGCCTGATGCTAAATGCCTCTCTCCCAGAAGGGTGCGATGGGCTCTTTTTTTGTCAGGTTTCAATTACATTGTCTCATTCTTATCCGGTACTAAGAATGTAAGGGCTGACGCCTTGTCACGACAATTTTCCTCCACTACCAAGTTGACGTCGGTTCCGGTTCCTCCTGATCGTATTCTGGCTACCGTTCGCACCAGTCTCACTTCTCCTTTGGGTGACAAAATTCTTGCTGCTCAGGTCCATGCTCCTTCTGAGAAACCTTGTGACCGCTGCAGTTTCCGTACTGCTGTGCTCCAGACTTACCATTCTCCCAAGCTGCTGGCCACCCTGGGAGGAATAAACTCTTTTGGGCCATTTCCCAACAATTCTGGTGGCCTAGTCTACATGCTGATGTAACCGCCTTCGTAGCTGCCAGTTCCGTGTGTGCTCAGTGTGCTCAGTAAGACTCCACAACACCTTCCAGTGGTCCTCCTACAACCCATACTCAATGGAGGGAGGCCGTGGACCCACCTGTCTATGGATTTCTTTGTGGAGTTACTCAAGTCCCAGGGCAACACAGTTATCCTTATGGTGGTTGACCGGTTCTCAAAGATGTGTCATTGTATTCCACTAAAGATGTTGCCCACTTCTAAGGAACTGGCTTTCATTTTTGCTCGGGAGATCTTTCGCTTACATGGGCTACCCAAGGTGATTGTCTCGGACAGGGGTAGTCAGTTTGTGTCCCGGTTCTGGCGAGCCTTTTGTGCACAGTTGGAAATTCAGCTTGCTTTCTCCTCTGTGTATCACCTACAGTCTAATAGGGCCGCAGAATGAGCCAATCAGTCCTTGGAACAATTCCTACGTTACTATATTTCTGACCATCATAACTTGTCAGACCTGTTACCGTGGGCAGAATTTGCTCACAACAGTGCCTTGAATTCTGCATCCTGATTGTCCCCGTTTATGGTGAATTATGGTTTCCAGCCTTCCATGTTGCCTGACTCGTTTGTACCGCAGAGTTTTTCTGCATTAAAGGAGCATCTCCGTGGTCTTCGTTCCACTTGGGCACAAGTCCAGGAGGCTTTGCGACATGCTAATGATAGGTACAGACTCCATGCTGACCGCAGACGCCTGCCTGCGCCAGGTTGGGGACAGGGTCTGGCTGTCATCCCGCAACCTCTGACTTTGTGTTCCCTCACTGAAGTTCGCACCTCGGTTTATTGGGCCTTACCGTATATTTTGCAGGATTAACCCAGTGACTTGCGCATTAGACCTTCTTTCTAGTATGCGTATTTCAAATGTATTTCATGTCTCCTTATTAAAACCTGTGGTCTGCAATTGTGCTTTACCACCTCAGTGCCACATCCTCACCCTGTACAGGTTGAGAACCATGAGGAGTATGAACTACAGTCCATTGTTGACTCCCGTAGGTTCTGTGGGCGCATACAGTATCTGGTGCATTGGAAAGGGTACGGTCCGGAGGAATGCTCTTGGGTCTCAAACTCGGACGTACTTGCCCCTGTCCTCCTCCGTGATTTCCATAGACGTTTTCCCCTCAAGCCTGGTGGTCCTCTGAGGGGGAGGGGTCTTTGAGGAGGGGGTACTGTCAGGGCTGGGCTCAGCCCTTCCTTCTCTGAGCTGGCCGCTCAGCTGTTGGCTAATTGCCAGCTCCTATCTCTCCACAGTTACTCAGCTGTTGATGATATCCTGCTCATCAGTCCTGCCTACTTAAGCCATCCAGCCCAGAGGATCTCTGCATTCACCTTGGTCAACATCACAGAGGCTATCTCCTGCATTCCTACTAAAGACTTGCTTGGCTAACATCCCTGACGTTTGGCTTGTCTGACTATCCATTCCGGTTACCGAACTTTGGCTATGTTTTGACTACATTTGTTCTATTTACCTTTATTATTCAACAAGTGTGGTTTAACTGTACTTCTGTCTCGGCCTGATTTCATGGTTTCTGACACTCCCCCTCACCCCCTTCTCCCTGCCTGTCATCTCTGTGTCTCGGCTCCCCCCCCCCCGTCGCTATTAAAAATAAAAAACCTACAATGGTCACTGCCAGCCCCTCTATTAGAGCTTGGCATACCACACAATGTAAGTCATTCCTAAAAAGGAGGCTTGTAAATACCTATTTAGAGTTATCCTCAGGCTTTACAGCTCCGAGACCGGGCTTTTGCGGGAGGGGCTACGTGATCTCCCCGACTGATGTCAGAGGGAGATCTCGGCCCCTCCCACAGAAGCCATGTATTGGAGTTGTAAAGCGGCCTCGAGTTACATGACCAGCCTGAAGATAGCTCTAAATAGGTATTTACAAGCCTCGTTTTTAGAAATTACTTACATAGTGTGGTATGCCAGGCTCTAATAGAGGGGATGGCAGTGATTTAGCATTTAGACTTAACAAACACTTTAATATTGACTCCAAAAGAGTGACAGAAAAACTTGAATATACCCACCTCTCTCTCTCACCTTAATGTATATCTATAGCATACTGGTTTGTTTTTATTTTTTATTTTTTTTGTAAGTATTGGAATCGTGTATTTCTCCTTGAAATTTGAAAAAAAAATTGGAAAAAAATAATAATTCTGACCATAATGCATATAACCAAAAGGGGTGCATTAAATCAATACATCAATAACATCTTACATTTAGTTAATTACAAAAAATGCTGTTGAAATCAATAATGGTGCATTGAATAAATGCATCATTTGTTCATCCAACAAACAATACATCGAAAAAAAGATATAAATTGTGCAAAATCAATTCAGTATATAGTAAAACCATGCAGTGTGTAATAAAACATCTTCCACAAAGTGAGAAATGTGATTAGAAGGCCTTCAACGTGGTAAAGTGCCTGTGCTTACACACTTTAGGATGCACACCAGTGGTATAACGCACCAGATTTGATGGGCTACTTGTTACAAAATGGTCAAACAGCGCAGGATAACGCAGGATAACATTGCTCAAAAATCCAAGAATCTTTTGGTTCCTAAGATCTTCATACCACTCATGAAAAGAAGGTCCCATTCACAAAAATCACAAAAAAAAAAGGAGAAAACACTTATAGGGTAAAACAACTTCTTTATTAAAAGGTCACATTAAAAACAATCCAAAGATACTCACAAAAACAGCCCAGCCTAGCACTAAGGATCTAATAGCCAAGACATAAATTGAGCACCACACCAGGCAGTGCACTTCCTGTTTTGAAAGTTGCCTCCTGTTAGTGTGGTGACGTTGCAGTTCTCAAGCCCCATCCAACATGTTTCATCTATACAGATGTCATCAGGAGCGGCGCAGTGATGTTTGTATTGGCAAAACATGTTGGACAGAGCTTAAAGTGGTTATAAAGTCTCATAAACACACTCCCATTATCCATTCTCTTATGTGGCAATAGTAATGAGAGTTTTTTATTTTTTATATAATCTTCTCCAAGTACCTTTTAGATAGAAGCTCTTCGTTGCGGTCACATGGTTCAGTCTGCTCTCACTCCCAAGCAGAGGGACTCCAGTGGGAGGGGCTGTTATTCCTCCCTCACGTCGACCTTGTGAGAACTGGTTTCAGTTTCTTCTCGACGGCACCATAGAGGAGGGGGAGGAGCAGCTGCCAGGGAAAAGTATTACTCAATAAAGGCAGAAGGAGAGGGGAGGAATGAGGAGGGGAGGAGATCGGTTTCACACACAGACTATGGAAATGAGAGGGAGGGGGAGAGTGGGAGATGCAGAGATGCTGAGGAGAAAGCTGGATCATGGAGGCACGTAATCTGACCACGCTATCATGGATCAGCAGCCATGATAAACGTGGTCAATACACACAAGGAAACGCAGGAATAGGTAGGATCAACCAGGTATTGTACAATATAAAAAGGGGATAATTGATATGGCAAACAAATGGCAAAACAAGAACCCTCTGGCGGGACTTTAAAAGGTGATGACTCCAAAAATGCGTATGCACAGAAAGGAAATATAAAATTGATATGAGTTTAAAGATGCAAAATTTAAAAGGATAGATACATGGAGAGTTTGTATCACAGTTATAACCACATGAGATCATAAGAAACCAATTAGTTTACATCACTCTTGTGCAAATGTACAGAGTGAAACTCTATGCGTTTCAAGATTATGCGTCATTCCTCTTCATCATCATCAAGAGCAAGTGGTAAAATGCTATGATATCAGTTATGTGGAAACAGATATTTTGAGTACGAAGACATGGGGTAAAAGGCTAAAAGTGAAAGGAAAAATGGCTGCGCTGAACTCCACGGTGCCCCAAGAGGACAAAGGCAGGAATGGCCGGACAACAATGGAGCTCAAAAGCGGGGAGCAAAAATGGCACCCGACCCAGTGCCAGAACGTCCGTGACAGAGATGTAGATGGCCCAAATCAGAAATCTTGCTTGCATCGCAGCAATGTTGAAGGTGAGGATACTGGCTTGATACTGATGACTACTATCTCACCCAGGCACCGTGGAGTCCAGCGCAGCCATTTTTCCTTTCATGTTTAGCCTTTTACCCCATGTCTTCGTACTCAAAATATCTGTTTACACATAACTGATATCACAGCATTTTACCGCTTGCTCCTGATGAAGAGGAATGATGCATAATCTTGAAACGCGTAGAGTTTCACTCTGTACATTTGCACAAGAGTGATGTAAACTAAGTGGTTTCTTATGATCTCATGTGGTTATACTATATTGAATTTGTCTATCTGTGATACCAACTCTCCATGTATCTATCCTTTTAAATTTTGTATCATTAAACTTATATAAATGTTGTTATATTTCCTTTGTGTGCATACGCAATTTTGGAGTCATCACCTTTTAAAGTCCCACCAGAGGGTTCTTGTTTTGCCATTTGTATGCTGCATTAGGGATGTGGGTGATTTCTCCAATTCCCCATTAGAATTGAGCGATTCCATATAATTGATATGGCAAAATCACTGTGCTATATATTGTGCCTTAAAGGGACAGGAACATGTTTGTTTTTGTTTTTTAAGGGTTACAACCAGTTTAAGTACTGCAACATCAGTACACTGACAGGAGGCCACTAGCAGAGTAGGAAGTGTACTGACTGGTGTGGTGCTCGATTTATGTCTTCGCTATCAGATCTTTAGTACTGGGCTGAGCGCTCTGTGAGTACCTCTGAATTGTTTTCAATGTGACTTTTTAATAAAGAGGTGATTTTACACTAAGGACTCTTTCTCCCTTTTTATATTTAAGGGGGTTTCGGGAGAGTGCAGGAATGTTTGTATTGCTTTTTACATTTTTAAATTCCAGCTTAATGTCTAATTTATGTATGGTCACCATATCCCAGAGAAAATTAGCATAAGTCATCATTCAAAAATACAGAAATCCTGTCTATACTGCAGTTTTGGGCTCTAACTATCCTAATTAGTGACAGTGCTGGTGTCCCTATAAATGTCTTCAACACAACGCATACTGATTGTTGTACAGTCCTTTATATTGTGAGATAGAGCTTGTGTCTTGCAAATCTTATAAGATCTGATTAATTTAGTAGACTTCAAACAGCTACTGATCTTTAATTGCATCCATTTTAATATCCTTTTATTCAAGGCAAAGATTTGAATTTGTATCATCAGTTTTTCAATTCCCAAAATGCATTTTATGACTCTGCAGCCAGCTATTGCACACGCTTTTCTAATTAAAATTAGCCACAGGAATCTCTTAATGAATTCCCTTCAGAGGGTGGAACAGAACCAATTATGTGTTACTGATACAAATTGTATTGTGGCTGATGCCACACTTTTTGTGACAGCTTTTGTTTTTACAATCCTAAAGCTTCGGTCAGTTTGTAAAATTAAGTCAGTAATTGCAAATACTGTGTACATCTGTGAGTTTTAAATAATTGTTACAGGGATAAGTGGAACATTAGGCAACAAAAATAAATGTATTACATAGCTTACCAAGTAGTTTAGGTTGCAAAAAAGTGTTATGAATTTGGCTTGTGTGCTTTTCTGAATAGATGAGCATTCTGAGAACAGGATCCTCACCCTAGAAAGAAAAAAAAAATAAAGTCAGCAATTACAAATACTGTAGCTGCTGACTTTTATTAAAAGGACACTTACCTTTCCAGGAATCCAATGCTGTCTTTACCCGGCATATTTACTTTGGAAAGCTGGCTGTGATTACTTTGCGGCTTCACAACTGGCTCCCCGCTGCACATGCGTGAGCCGCGCTTTAAAATCTGAATGGTCCCATAGCCTCCTGGGACCTGTGACGTGTCTCAAGAGGTTGCGGGCAGAGAGGGTAAGAACTTTATCTCTCCACCTAAGCGGTCATGGCGGAAGTGGGGATTGGGTATTTGTCATAACCAGGTACCTGTACGCCCCCCCCCCCCCCAAAAAAAAACAAAAAACATCCATATATGATAGAGGAGGTGGGGAAGAAGGAAGAAATGCTGAACTTCCAACTTTGGATGAAGTTCTGCTTTAACCTGTACTGTCCCAGAATGAGGATGATGCTGACTGTTTCCACACATTCAAATTATTCAATGTGGTGGGAGATGGATGGTTTAAATTCTGAAAAAATAAGCATTCAACACTTCACATAAAATACATTGCTTACAAAGATTTTCTTATAGAAATAGACGGCAAATTACTACTTTGCTGCTTGCGCCACAAAAACTACACTCCGTTGCTGTGAAATCGTTTCCCAAAGTCTGCAGAGAAACCCAGACTTTCAGGAGCTTCAATCTTCTGGGTCCCCTGCAGCTCTCACTGCTTCTTCCTGCTTACATCCACATCACTAAAAAAATCATCAGTTCATTTGAAAAATGTTAAGAGGTGTACCCAAGCTCCTCAGAATAAGTGCTTAAAGTACAGAATAAGGGTTTAAATGTGTTGGCTATCCATAGGCACAGCTGGACCCTGTAGGCATCTTGCATTCCTGACACTGAGGTCCCTTGGACTATACATTATTTATTATTATTACTATACAGGATTTATATAGTGCCAACAGTTTTCACAGTGCTTTACAACATGGGGCAGACAGTACAGCTACAATACAATTCTCAATATGGGAGGAATCAAAGGGCCCTACTTGTTAGAGCTTACAATCTAGGCCAGGATAGGTGAGGTCTAAACGTTTCCTCTGTGCTTTCCAATGATGAACTGTAGAAAACACGGCACATTGCTCTATATACAATATATATAGATACACTATCTATTTATATTTACTGTTTTCAAACTATTTAACATCATTATACCTATATTTTTGTGGTGGCACAATTTTCAGATTATATTTGACTATAGATGAGCAGTTATATAGTGTGTGACTTTCCAAGAGAATGATGATTTGGATACTTTGGAATGAGAGAAATGTTTGCTACAATGGCATATAATTGAGTTGGTCACTAAAGGACATTGGATTGCACTTTCTGGCAGGTTCCAATCTAAGACTGGCCATACACCCAGGGCTTTTTTTCAGGGGGAACTTGGTGGAACTCAGTTCCACCACCTCTGGCTCAGACCCTTGGGGGGAGCCTGCTCACCACAATCACTTGTAAACACAGAAGTCCAGTTTCTGTGTTTACAAGTGACAGCTCTGCACCCTGTGTGTAACCCTCCTGAACTCTGCATGTTTTACAATCCTGGTATTTAATGCCCCTTTAAGACCCTCCTTCTGTTTTGTGAAATTTGACTGACCACACCCACTATTTAATGTGATTTGGAGGGTGTGTGTGGGAGGAGGGGTTTTGGGGGATCGTGGTTGAGTTCCAGCACCTATTGTTTGAGAAAAAAAGGCCTGCATACACCTATAGATTATCTGCAGATTTTCTATGGTCAGATGGAAAAAGTGGAACCGATTCCTCCATCTATGCTGAACTGTGTGGATGGAAGAATCTCCCACTGGCCCAAGCTTCCATATCTTGCTAGTTGGCCCGCTGGCTCTCACAATATCTGAATATTCTGATTGGGTGTAGGCATTGTTTAGGTTGAGAGTAGGGCTGAAACAACTAATCGATTAATCGACAACTAATCGATTATTAAATTAATCGATTACTATTTTCATAATCGATTAATCGGCCAGTAACATAACAGGGTTAAAAAAACTAAAATGAGCCCTTTATAATACAAAAAGAGCAAATAATCACTACTGTAACTATGCTTTTTTCAACCGCTGCATATTTGGAAAGGGTCAGGGAATTTTTTTTTAAACACAAAACGGTGCTTTTTTGGTTCAATATACTTCAATGAAGAAGATGCAGAAAAACATGTAATGCGTTTTTGCAGCAATTTGTGTTTTTTAATCTGCCGAACAACAAATTGTCTAAAAAAAAAAAATGCAAAATCATGTGCGCAAAAAATCAAATGCACAGCAAAAAGCACTGCAGAAATGGAGCAAATTGCATAAGTGTGTACTGAGCCTTATGCTGGCCACATGGATCACTTTTCAGACAAGAATATTCATACGAAAAATCTTTGTACATTCGCTGAATTAAAAAATGTTTCATTTCATGAAATTTTCACTTGTTTTTAACAGTCTGTGTTTAAAATGAATGTAACTTCTGAACGAAAACCACATACACTGTCTGAAAATTCCTTTGACCAAGAAGTTTTCTATTATTTCCAAATTTTCCCATCACTGTGGTTGAAAATGAACGTAGATTTGACAGCACTAACGATTAGAAAATTGAACGAACGTTCTTAAAATGACATTTTTTTTGAAGGAAGATTTTGTTTGTTTTTTTAAATAAAAAAAATTTGATCTCTGAGTCTGATATTTACCAGATTCACCCATTAATATACTGTTAGAGGATATATACTGTATATACTATCTCTCCTCTAATAGTATATATACAGTATATCTCCTCTAATAGCATATACAGTATATCTCTTCTGTCTGTTATGGATTAGAGATTTTGCTCCCTAACCATATAGTTGGTTATTTACATTTACTACTGAAAAGAGATAGTTAAGAATGAATTGCCTTTTTTTAAACTTTACATATTAACTAAATTTTACACCACACTTTTTTTAAAAGTTTTTAACCGATTAATCGAAATAATAATCGGCCAGTTGCAGCCCTAGTTGAGAGCCAGCGGGGCCGACTAGCAAGATACTGAAGCTTGGCCCAGTGGGAGATTCCTCCATCCACACAGTTTAGCATACATGGAGAAATCAGTTGCACTTTTTCCATCTAACCATAGAAAATCTGCAGATAATCTATAGGTGTATGGCCAGCTTAAGGGGGAACTGCTGTTCAGGATTTTTCTAAATTGATAGCAGAAAAACTAAAGACTGAATTGAAAAATACATTATACCATTGTTTTTTCTTTTCAAGTGCAGGACAATCTAGATACAGTAAAACCTCGGATTGTGGTTTATGAGCGTTTCACAATACGAGCTGTTTTTTTTTTTTTTAATGCTGACTCAATTTGTGAGTGTTGTCTTGCAAGACGAGCAGGATTCAAGCCTCTGGGGTGTGCAGTACCGCATGTAGCCAGAGGTGGGGAGATGCTCAGAGATGCTCAGAGACACTCGGTTCCCATGTGTCTCTGAGTAGTCTCTGAGTGTCTCCGCCGCCGCCCCCACCGCTGGCCACATGCGGTACTGCATACACTAGCAGTGACACTGGAACAAACTATCTGGGTTTACATTGTTACATTGATTCCTATGGAGAAACTCTCTTTGCTATACGAGTGCTTTGGATTACAAGCATTATTCTGGAACGAATTATGCTTGTAATTCAAGGTACTACTGTACTTTGGTATGTTATTCAATTGAGCAGAAACCTGGAGAACATTGTACTGCACTTCTTGACAGACAGGGTAGAGCATTATCTGACATCTTCAAAGCAAAGGAAAGACTACCACATAGGAAAAGGTTTTTTTTTTTACCAGCAGCTACACTGTACCCATGTCATGAAACCTGTTATATGGTATTGTACAAAGTGGTGTGAATATATACAACATCTCCTTTTCTAAAAGCTGATATGATATTGGCTGGCAGCTCCGAAATACGAAAAAGTTGGCCATGCAATAACACCATGCAATAAATAATAGCCTGAATCAAGCTCCAGTTTTGGTTCATTTGTATTGTGGAGGTAGGCTTCATTCCCACAGGCACAGAGGCGTTTATATGCTTTCGGGCAGCCTATGTTCGTGAATGCAGATGCAGTGTCTGTATGGACTCACCTGCACATCCAAGTTTACCAAGAGACGTGGGGTCCATTGTGGAACACAAGAAATCCCAAATCTTTGAGTTATATATGCTGCCTACAGAAGGATTCATCACTGAAAAACTAAAAAAAAAATGTAGGCTAGCCCAGAGTATGATACTTTCTACTATTAGCATGCCTTAGTTATGTAGCAAAGCAGTACTGAGAACAAGATCTTAAACACAGAGGGGTGGGACCTGTGTTCCTCAATGGAGGACTCTCAAGAAAAAGCAAATACATGAATTATATTTCCATTCTTTTCCACTTGCCTCAGAGAAGTGATTTCTGCAAGGAAAACCACCTTGTGGGTGAGAGTAGAGAGGAGGTACACATCTGCCATCCCCCACCAGTTAGACAGGACACCACTAGTGTAGGGACTGTGCTTCTGGGTCCAGGTTGCTTCCAGGTGAGGAAATCTGCCTGCCAGTTGTCTACACCTGGAATGTACAGTTTATCCCTGTACAGGATTAGCTTGACCTCTCTTGCCACAACGAGACTTATAGTTCGTTTCTGATGGTTAATGTACACTACTGTCATGGTGTTTTTTTTTTACTGAATTCAGATTGAATGGCCCTCCAACTGGTTTGTGCAATGCTGAAGCGGCAGCCAAATAGCCCAAAGCTCCACAATGTCTATTGGGAGACTAGGTCCCCTGCACTTACAGGTTACCCAAGAGTCCTCTCCAGCCTGGCAGATGGGGGAAAGGACTTCCCTTATTCCAGATTCTTGAGCCACCAAGCCAGGGATAGCCTGGTACTTGTTGCGAAAGTGTAGAGTCATATCATTTCTGCATTAAAGAGTTTGAACCTATGACTGGGGAATTTTCTCCTGTGGAATGAACACTGTAATCTGAGACTTTTTCATGACCAGGCCAAGGCACTCTAAGCGATTAGTTGGTTCCAGTGCCAATTTTTGAAAGTTCAGGATCCACTAGAACCTCTAACCTAGACAGTCAGAGAAGCGTTGTCCTACAGAGCCCTTACAGACAAAAGGAGGTTGTATCCCACAATGGAAATGCCATGAGAATGCAGCAGGGATAACAATGAAGCCAGCACACTGGTGAAGACCTGTGCCCAGGGGAGGGCCACAAACTGGTATGAAGGGGTCCCATGGCAAAGTGAATATGTTGCTGATGAGCAAAAAGTAAGCGTCTTTGATGTCAACAGAAGCCAGAACGTCTACTTGAGGGAGGGAGGTGATGACAGATCTGGTGCATTCTATCCAGAACTTTTGGACCTAAATTAAATCATACAGAGCCTTGAGATCCAAGATCGGATAAAAGGTGGCAGCTGGCTTGGGAGTAGTGAACAGGTAGGAAAAAAAGCCCTGGAACCATTTGGGCCTAGAAAATGGGGCAACCACACCTTGAACCAGAAAACCCAAGAGGGCACAATTAAGTTTTTCTAATCTGTGCAGAGTCATGGGAAGGTTGGAAGTAGGAAAATTAGGAGAGAGCAGGGAACAAAGCTCTAGTTTTTAGCCCTGGGACACCACCTCCTGCACCCAAGGATCTGGAAAGGTCTACAGACGTCTCCCTACTCCAGCAAGTGGGAGTGCACTTTCATACGGAGGTAAGCTTGTCAGAAGATTTGGCAGACTTGGAAAGCCTGACTTTGGGGGTGGACAGAAAGCCAAGCTTAGGGGTTCTTGACAATGAGGTGAAGGGAGTGGAGAAACTAAAACACCGCTTTTTAATGGGCAGCAAGAGAGATGAATTTGCTGTCTGCTCCTTAAGTTTCTTCTGCTGTGTAAGATGGGTGCCAGTAGCATCCTTGATGATATCAAGAACCAGTTTGAAGAGATGATGTCCTTCAAAGGCCATGCAGGTCAATCACATATGCAACGGTCACAGGTGAATCGAAATGCTACAGCTATCTGTTCTACACATTCAACAACCACAGCAGTGGGTAGATCCCTTTTAAAGGATTTTGAATCCAGTGCAGGACAGCACCTGCAATCAAGAATAGAGTTCTAGAAACCGCTTCCTACGTCTTATCAGTTGGATCCTTAAAAGCAAGTGCATCTTTTAGCTTCCAACAATATTGCATCATGGCCAGTAGATGGAGTTAACTAAAATATAATTAGAATTTGTCAGGGTGGGGCGAATACTGGTCACATTTGTCTAATTCATTTTTTTTAGAAATAGACTTCATAGTATTGGGCCATGACCATGCAGCGGTCGGCCCACAGGAATGTTTACATTTAGCTTAGGTTCTTCTTGCTCACAGTAACAGCTGCAAGAGTAAGTTCCCATGCATTCTACTATGAGGACTCCAATAAAGGGTTTATAGCTGGTCTATCAGAAATAACGGGGGACACCATAGTATCAACCTATAGCTGTGACTATTCATTAGGGATGAGCTTTGAATTCGTGTCAAACTCATGTTCGACTCGAACATCGGCTGTTCGCCAGTTCGCCGAACAGCAAACAATTTGGGGTGTTCGCGGCAAATTCGAAAGCCGCGGAACACCCTTTAAAAGTCTATGGGAGAAATCAAAAGTGCTCAATTTAAAAGCTTATATGCAAGTTATTGTCATAAAAAGTGTTTGGGGGCCTGGGTCCTGCCCCAGGGGACATGGATCAATGCAAAAAAAAGTTTTAAAAATGGCTGTTTTTTTGGGAGCAGTGATTTTAATAATGCTTAAAGTGAAACAATAAAAGTGTCATATTCCTTTAAATTTCGTACCTGGGGGGTGTATATAGTATGCCTGTAAAGGGGCGCATTTTTCCCGTGTTTAGAACAGTCTGACAGCAAAATGACATTTCAAAGGAAAAAAAGTCATTTAAAACTACTCACGGCTATTAATGAATTGTCGGTCTGACAATACACATAACAGTTCATTGATAAAAACGGCATAGGAATTCCCCACAGGGGAACCTCGAACCAAAAAGGTTAAAAAAAATGGCGTGGGGGGTCCCCCTAAATTCCATACCAGGCCCTTCAGGTCTGGTATGGATATTAAAGGGAACCCCGGGCAAAATTTGAAAAAAAATGGCGCGGGGGTCCCCCTCAAAATCTATACCAGACCCTTCAGGTTTGTTATGGATTTTAAGGGGAACCCTGTGCCAAAATGTAAAAAAAAAATGGCGTGGGGTCCTCCCAAAAATCCATTCCAGACCCTTATCCGAGCACGCTACCTGGCAGGCCGCAGGACAAGAGGGGGGGACGAGAGAGCGCCCCCCCCTCCTGAACTGTACCAGGCCACATGCCCTCAACATTGGGAGGGTGCTTTGGGGTAGCCCCCCAAAGCACCTTGTCCCCATGTTGATGGGGACAAGGGCCTCATCCCCACAACTCTTGCCCGGTGGTTGTGGGGGTCTGCGGGCGGGGGGCTTATCGGAATCTGGAAGCCCCCTTTAACAAGGGGACCCCCAGATGCCGGCCCTCACGCCTGTGTGAAATGGTAAGGGGGTACAAAAGTACCCCTACCATTTTACAAAAAAAACCTGTTAAAAATGACAAGACAGTTTTTGACAATTCCTTTATTTAAAGTCTTCTTTTTTCCATCTTCTTTCTTCTATCCTCTTTCTTCTATCTCCTTTCTTCTTCTTCCTTCGGTTTCTTCCTCCATCTCCTTCTTCTGGTTCTTCCTCCGGTGTTCTCGTCCGGCATCTTCCTCCGTGGCGTCTTCTTCCCTTCTTCTTCTCGGGCTCCTCCGCATCCATGATGGAAGGCCCGCGGACTCATTCTGCTTGCTGGGGATTTTAATACTTCATTAGAACCTACTATAGACACATCCCAGGGAAATCTAGTATTCAGCATAAACGTCTGATATTCATACGCAAATGTTTACATGATGCCCAGTTAATGGACATATGGAGGATTATGCATCCGAGGTCGAGAGATTATACCCAAGTACATCAAACCTATTCTAGAATTGATTTCTTTTTCATAGACCATCACCATCTTTCACTACCCATGAATGCTGACATTGAAACCTCCCCCATATCAGATCATGCCCCAATTGTACTTAAATAAAAAACTCCCTCCATGCCTCTTAAGACCACTAATTAGAAACTCAATGAGAATCTCATAAATGAGGACATTGATAAGAAAATGATAGGAGAAGAGCTGGCCACCTACTTCAAAGAAAATATGCACCCGGACAGCTCACTAGGTATACTTTGGGAAGCGCATAAGGCTCATATCCGCGGTAAACTTATTGAGCTAGGGACTAGGAAAAAGAGAGAACACATGCACCAACAAACTGAGCTGATTCGAGACATAAGTGCGCTTGAGCAGCAACACAAAGCTAACCAGTCCCAGGCAGTACTTCACACTCTAACATTGAAAAGAGAGGAATTGAAAGCCCTCTTTCACGTAGAGCAAAAGCGGCACTTCTGCATAGTAGCACAGCGATTCCATGAGTGGGGTAACAAACCAGGAAGATTATTAGCATGCTCATTACAACAGAAAAAAACTGCCTCCTTCATAGACAAAATTAAGCCCTAGATACCCTAGTACACGAAACATCGGATATAGCTAAAGCATTTAGAACGTTTTACCAACGTTTATTCCATGTCCAACACACTGTGGCAGACCAAGACACCAGAACTGCCCTCATCCGTGACTATTTAGCACAGGCCGACTTACCCAGACTGCCATCTGATACCTTAGCTACCCTGGAGGGAGAATTCACCATCTCAGAGCTGCGCATTGCAATAAAGGCCATGGCTAATGGCAAGGCACCTGGGCCACACGGCTTTACAGTTGCATACTACAGATCTTTTGCAGACATCCTATTGCCCCGCCTTGCCTCCTATGCAAATGCGATCTCTTCGGGGGGGAGCCTACGCCCAGAAACCCTCCATGCACACATCACTGTGATCCCCAATCCTGGAAAAGACCCTAGTATCTGTGGTAGTTATCGCCCTATTTCTCTACTGAATATAGATGGCAAGTTGTATGCTAAGGTCATTGCAAATAGACTCCTCCCTTTAATCCCACGTTGAGTCTCTAGGGACCAAACTGGATTTATCCCAGGAAGAGAAGCACGAGGTAATTCTCTTCGCACTTTATCCCTAATAGCCTATGTGCGAAGTTCCTCCCAGCCCACCCTTCTATTATCAACAGATGCAGAAAAAGCGTTTGATAGGGTAGACTGGGAGTACCTTATGGCAACATTATTACATCTAGGAATTGGCCCCTCCCTTCTAGCTCATATATCAGCTTTATATAACCTCCCCATGGCCCAAATACGAATAAATGGTACCGTAAGTGACCCCTTTACATTTTTCAATGGCACCCCCTCACCCATTTTATTTGCCTTATCATTGGAACCTTTCCTATCGATGGTCAGACATAATCCCTGTATCCATGGGATTACCATAGGGGGCGTAGAACACAAATATGCTGCTTATGCGGATGACATTTTGTTTTATATACAGCAACCCAGGATCTCTCTACCTAACCTCATGTCAGCATTCTCAAAATTTAGCGCTATATTTTAAAATGAATATGACCAAATCAGAAATTCTAAATATCTCGGTGTCAGACAAGACCGCAGCTAAACTGAAACAGTTCTTTCCCTTTAGTTGGCAAAAAAGTAAGATAAAGTACCTAGGTATATACCTCACCCCTGATCCGGCTTCTTTATTTCGCACTAACTTTGTGCCCCTCCTCAATACAATTAGGGCAGACGTGCAAAAATGGTCTCAAATATCACACTCTTGGTTGGGGAAGATCAGTGTGGTGAAGATGAACATACTACCCAGGCTGCTGTTCTTGCTTCAAATGATACCGTATGGAATACTTGCTGGTTTCTTTACGCTGATTAGATCATTGATAGGCAAATATGTATGGAACAGAAGGCAACCCAGACTGGCTAGGTTTCTTCTTGTCAGACCTAAAAGGCAGGGGGGCTTGGCCCTACCTAACCTTAAGCAATATTTTTGGGCAATAGTATTGAATAGGATTTCAGACTGGAAGTATAAAGACTCAAAATTATGGGTTAACCTGGAAATAGCACTCAGCGGCTCAGACCTTTTTTCCCCAAATATGGATCCCTAAGAAATATAGAACTATGTCCTTGACTTCTTCTCCGCTCACGCACTCGACTCTTATGGTGTGGGACTCGCTGTGTGAGGAACACAAATGGCCATACAACTCCCTTCTTATGCTACTGACTGGTCATAACTATTTTCCCCCTGTAAACATAGATCCTAGGACTAATGCCTGGAATCTTGGAAATTCACCTCTACTTCACCAAGTTGTCACTCAAACAGGCATTGTTCCTATGTCCACATTACTTTCTAGCTCTACAGCGACGCCCTTGGAACACTGGAGGTATCGCCAATTGACAGCGTTTGTTCGCTCTCTCCTGAAACCTATGCGAAATACCTCAGATTTAACATCTATAGAATCGGCCTTTTCTGAGGACCAACCTGTTGAGAGACCCATCTCCTATTTTTACCAAGCTTTACAGATGTTAGCCATCACAGGAAATCCTACTTTCCTTGCCAACTGGGAGAAAGACCTTAAAGCTGGATTCCGGCCAGCTAAAACATTTTTTTAAAGTCAGCAGCTACAAACATTGTAGCTGCTGACTTTAAATAAGTAGACTTACCTGTCCTGGGTGCCCGTGATGTCGGTCGCCCGAGGCCGACCCGTCCCTTGGCTCTCGGGTCCCGGCACCGCCATCCTACGTAAGGGAAATAGGCAGTGGAGCCTTGCTGCTTCACTGCCAGTTTCCTACTGCGCACGCGCGAGCGGCGCGGCGATCTGTGAATGGCCCGTGGTGTTCTGGGAACACACACAGTTCCCAGAAGACAACGGGGCCGCTCACTGAGGAGCAGAACACGCCGCGGAATAGGAAGAGGCAGATTAGGAAGACTGCCTAGCAACAAGGGTTTAGGTAAGTATAAATTTTTTTTTTTCAAATGTTTTTCTTTTAATTTTTTTAGGATTTTTGGTGGAATATTTTTTTCAGGGTGGCCCTCCACTTTAATAAAGAGTTATTAGAAGTCCAGAAGTCCACTATTCTTCTAATGGTTCACACCTCATCCACGGCCTCCAAAACAGCGGAATTAAACTATAAACTGCTGACGAGATGGCACTATACCCCAGAGGTATTACACAAAATGTTCTCTGAAACATCACCTCTATGTTGGCGAGGGTGTGGCGAATGTGCTACACATGCACATATTTGGTGGTATTGCCCACTGATACGCCCATACTGGTTGACTATCTTGCATTGGGCGAAAGAGATTCAAGGTACTGAGATCCCTAATGACCCATGGGTTATATTACTCCATTGTACAGGCTCACCAGTAGGGACATATAAGAAATCTATAACGCCTCACTTGCTTAACGCAGCAAAGGCACTCATTCCCCGCTATTGGAAGCAACCGACCATACCCTCCCTACGCCAATGGCTAACGGAAGTAGATCACATGTATTACATGGAAGATGTCACTTATTCCCTCAGAAATAAATCTGATTTAGTCCAGAAAATATGGTCCTGCTGGTTTTCCTTCAAATATACATCCGCATATACGGATATTATATCTCAAAATAAGTAAATGATATGATACATATTGACTATATTATTTTAGAAGGACTGGACCGAGGCAGGCATCCCCCAACTTTCCCCCCTCACTCTCCCTCCTACACTCACCCTTGTTTCTCCCCCCCTTCTCTTCCTTTCTTTTCTTCTTTTTCTTCTTATCATTTTGTGGATTTCGCAAATGTTTTATGTTTAAGTGAGGACCCTCACAGAGTATACTATGATATTTTTGCCACCTGCCAGCTGACAACTCCTGTAGTCTGGACAACCGGATTAGCTGGAGACTGTAATTAGCCATGTTTAAAGTTTATGACACCATTGTTGGATACTGGAAATGTCTAATAGTCACCTTTCCTCAACTGTCGGCTATGTTGTGTTATGTTATTTTAGGGCCCATGGCAGATATATTATAGTATAGTATATTTCCTCATATATGCTCTGTATTTTATATTCTCCTAATAAAAACTAATTAAACAAAAAATAATAATTTTTTATCATTTTTTTCACACAGATAGACCTTTCTTTTGGTGGTATTTAATCACTGCTGGGGTTTTTAGTTTTTGCTAAACAAACAAAAAAAAGACATAAAATTTTGAAAAAAAAACATTTTTCATAGTTTGTTTTATTTGCAAACAGGTAATTTTTCTCCTTCATTGATATGCGCTGATGAGGCTGCACTGATGGGCACAGATAAGGTGGCACTGATGGGCCCTGATAGGTAGCACTGATGGGCGGCACTGATAGGTGTCACTGATAGGTAGCACCGATAGATGGCACTGATAGGCAGCACTGGTGATGATGAGGCACTGATTGGTGGCATTGATAGGTGTCACTGTGGGCACTGAAAGGCGGCACTGATCACTCTGCGGCAGCTCTCCTTGATCAGGACCGATGTCCCTCTGACAGCCACCGGTGATCTGCTTTTTTATTTCTCCTCACACTATCAGCGTGAGGAGAAAAAATAGCTGATTACCGTCTTTGTTTACATCACATTACCCCTTACTCCGATCTGTGATCAGCTGAGTCTCATCTGATCACAGAGCGTGCCGCATGCGCCCTGCTGGCTGCTCGAGCATATGACCATCATATGACGGCCTTCTGGCAAAGTAGGTCTGTGCTGTAGCTGTCATTCGGCTAGAGTGCGGATGGGAAGGGGTTAAAGCAGAACTTCACCCAAAAGGGAAGTACTCCCCCCTACCCCACCGCATTTGGCATGTAATATTTTGTTTTAGAGGGGAGGTAAATGCTCCCACTTCCGCTTGGATCTGCTACTTTTTCAGGGTAATATCTGGGTTTAAAAGGGCATTTGGTGCACAGAAGGTTGATTTATATCCACGTGGCTGTTAAGGAATATACTGTATTTACAACCCCAATTCCAAATAAGTGGGATGCTGTGTAAAATTGAAATAAAAACAGAATGCAGTGATTTGCAAATCGCATAAACCCATACTTTATTCACAATAGAAAAGAGGAAACATATCAAACACTTAAACTGAGAAAATGTACCATTTTAGGGAAAAAAATGAAATTGATGGCAGTAATACATCTCAAAAAAGTTGGGACAGGGCCATGTTTACCAAGGGGTAGCACCCCCTCTTTCTAACAACACTCTGTAAACATCTGGGAACTGAGGAGAACTGTTGCTGGAGTTTTGGGAGCAGAATCTTGTCTGATATAGGATTCTAAATTATGTGAAAAACAATTGACGCAGTTATACAATAATTCACAATATAACCAAAAACTGTGATTGCTGCTAAAACATCACCCAGTGCTTTTCGTTACACCTCTACATACAGTCCATATACCATACATTTAGATGTAGTGCAATCCGAGTAAATAAACTGAAAAACAAAATGCCCCGCCTTCAAATTATATTAAGTGTCCATGAAAGTCCTCCACCAATGTGCTGTGATCTTAATACTTCCTCTCAACTTCTAAAATATCCCATCCAGGTGTCACATGCATCCACCATGTGCTCATATCACACACTCACAGAGGCGGACTGACCATTGAGCCACTCGGGCACTGGGCCACTAGCGGGCCCCATCAGGGTTTCCAGCCTCAGTAAAACCAGGGACAGTATGTATAAATCTGTGTTTTTTTTACATCTGTCTGTGTATACTGTGTGTACATATATGTGTATACTGTGTGATTGTATACTGTGTGTGTGTATACTGTGTGGCCCCATAATCTCCTATTGCCCGGGGGCCCCATGAGTTATCAGTCCGCCCCTGCACACTCACCTTCTTTTATTGACCCCTAATGATGTATTAAGGTCATAACACGCTTTTTGCCCCACCATGGGCTATTAGGCATCTGCTCTCCTTCAGACTTTTCTTCTCCAGCAATATACCACTCTCAAGTAGATATGCATGCAAAAACAAAATGGGATCAGAAATAGTGCTCTCTGTATAATCCAGACATCTCAAGTCTCCCGCGACTCGCGGGGGTCTCCCGCATTGGTTCATGGACACCCGCGAGTGTGGCACGATCTCCCGGCTGACAACTGTAGCAGCCCGAGCCGCCCCCTCCTCCCAGCCAGGGGAGGCAGTGGCCTCGCTATGGCGATCGATTGTGCCAAAGCAGGTGCAGCACAGGACTTCCTATGTGTCCCAGACTGTTACCCCGCCCTCCTCTCGTAACCCTCGAGCTCCCCCAATCAGTGAGCGCCCTGCCCTCTGCCCTGAAAATGGGTTTGCCACCTCCCTGAAATTAGTTTTTGCAGGTTGGGATGTCTGATAATCCTATTTTATTTTATTAAAACTCCCACATAAATGAACTCACATTAAAGAAGCATCCTAAGTGCTAAGGTAACAGCATAAAACAACATAGATTACGGCCAATGCATCCACATATCCAGAACATCTCAGAAAATCTCTTCAGTGTTTCTCCTGCTCCTACGCGCATTATGATCCTAATAAGAGCTTCTTCTGTAGCAGCGGGCACGCTCTGTGACTGATCACAGATCAGGGTAAAGGGCCAATCACAGCAGCCCTTTACCATGTGATCAACTGTATCCAATCACAGCTGATCACATGTAAACAGACTTGTTGGTTATCAGCAGTCCTTTCCTTACAAGCTGTGTCTGTGTGAGGAAAGGAGTGCTGATAACTGGCAAGCCTGTCAGCACACTGCTTACATTGGTATTCAGTGTCCTGATCATCAATCAGCTTGCGGGTGGTGCCGCCGCCATTTGTGGTAAAGGAAACCGGCATTGAAGCCTTACGACTTCACAGCTTGCCCCCTACTGCGCATGCGCTAAGCGCGCTGCATTGGCCCGGCGGCGGAGTAAGGAGGAGGGGGGCTGAGGTCCCCCCCAAAAGGTGCCAAATGTGGGTCCGGAGGCGGAGGCAGATAAGCGAAGCTTCCACTTTTGGGAGGAACTCCGCTTTAAGCTCTTATCCATTCTCCCAGGAAAGGAGAACTGTAGGTTTGGGAGAATACTTCACTTCCCAACATCTACCAGCTGGCAATTTCTTTCCTCTCAGAGGCTTACCAGCGCTGCATTAGCGCCCATTCAGCGCCCCGTTCACCCCTCTCGTACCATCAGCCCTATTTCTGTAAACCTGTAGAGAGCTTGGTGGGCGGACGATTACCCTCTGAAGCCAGCAGATGGCGCGCACACAATTCTTCAGTACAGGACATTGCAGGGCTCTTCTAGCCAGCGCTGTTTGTGTCGGTGCTCACTTCCTGTTGTCTACACGTGTGGAGCAGAGCTGTACCTGGGATACACCATGAAGCCGGTGAGTGTATGACTTATCTGGGCACTGCCTCTTTCCTGCTCTTTCACCGCTACAGCTGCCAGTCACTGGTCTGCTGATAGAAATGAATGGGGCACGGAGTGACTTTTCTAGTGAATGGGAAGTCTGGCAATGACAGGAGTCCATGCATGGTAGAGACATGCTGCTGCTGGCTTGTCTGTCTGATAATACAGGATGACGTACTGAGCCTCTCTAGCGTTTATACTCATCTGAAATAAGTATGGGTAGTGCCAGGACAAGGTCAGCCAACACCCGGGGTGAAGCAGGCAATCTTGCCATGAATAAAGCATATGCAACATGAGAGTTTATTGGGGTCCATTCATAGTGTGTGGCAGCTCTCTGCTCTACCTGCAGTAAGATGCCGCAACTTTATTTGACGTGTGCAAAGTGACAGTGTACTATGTGATTAACCACTTGCCTACCAGGCACTGTCACCCCCTTCCTGCCCAAGCCATTTTTCAGCGCTGTCACACTTTGAATGACAATTGCGCGGTCATGCAACACTGTACCCAAACACATTTTTTTTATCATTTTCTTCACACAAATAGAGCTTTCTTTTGGTGGTATTTAATCACTGCTGAGTTTTTTGTTTTACAAAAAAAAAAGACCAAAAATTTTGAAAAAATGTTTTTTACTTTTTTTTTCTGTCAGTAAATTTTTAAGTAATTTTTTGCCTTCACTCATAATGCGCTGAGGAGGCGGCACTGATAGGCTGAACTGGTGGGCACTGATGAGGAGGCACTAATATGCCGCACTTATGGGCACTGATAGGTGGTACAGATGGGTATTGATGGGCATCACTGATAGGTGGCACTGACTGGCATCGCTACCGGGCACTGATTAGTGGCAGTGGTGGGCACTGATTGCTGCCAATGGTTGGCACTGTATGCTGGCATTGGTGGGCAATGTTTTGTGACACTATTTATTGTAATCAGGGCACTGATGATCAGTGCCCTGATTACATCCCTAGATGTCCCCCTGTGAGGAGATGCCGCTGGTCGGCTCTCTTCTCCTCACACTCTGTCAGTGTGAGGAGAGATGATTACTGGCATCTCTTTGTTACAGGCTCTTTACAGAGATCGGGGCCGCGCCGTGGCCTAGCAACACGGCGCGGCCATTCTGGGACGCCATCATATGACGTCATGCCAGAACGAGAGCTGCACTGCCCCACCGTCGTTTGACGGGTGGGCAGCAAGCAGTTAAATGCAGCAGATCACTGCAACGTGTCTGTGGGCTGCATTGCAATGCAAATGGGAAACATAGAAAGCAATTATTTTCTGTGTGTCCTAGTGGTGATTGATGTTCTTTCAGTGTGGAAAAATACCAGTTACACATTCTCTCCCGCAGTGAAATATGAAGCTAGTGGTGACATGCTCCAGCATAGGTGTGCGGGAAAAAATGCCCCTCTGTCTGTGAAACAATAACCCAGAAAGTGCAGCACTGACTCCTAATATCAAAAGCTGTGTTGTGTATCAAAAATAAAGGAATTTTAATATAATACAGGGCTTGACAAACTTGGTTTGAATCTAGGAGCCCGCTAAAAAGTTAGGAAACAAACTTTAGTACATTATATTTTTTATAGGTGACTCTTTAAAAGCCCCTTATGGGTCATCAGTTTAGTGTTACGGAGGTGGTCTAGTGCTAGAATTATTGGTCTCATTCTGGCGTACTTGCCGATATGTAATGTTTATCACAATCAATGCTTTCATGCAGAGGCGCCCTCCTCTGTGTCCACTTCCCCCCCTTTACTCTGTGGCGCCTGCTATGCCATTTCCGAGCCGCAGACTGGCAAGCGGAGCCCAGAATACATTGCAGGATGCACTTCACCCACTTGTGTGTAAGCAATCGGGCAGCAGCAGAGCCGCCTGAATGCTTCCACCTAACTCGTGTGGCTAAATGTACAAAAAAAACTACCTGCGTGTCCCGGGCATCAGGCAATACAAATTGTGCGTCTATACAGCATTGAATGGGTTGACAAAAGCCCTGGCGCCAGGAAGCTATTTCTAGGCGACATGACGCCTGGGATTTGGAGAGCCCTGACACAATATAGACATAATGAATCAATACAGTACACTCCCAACAACTGTCTGTGAAAGTCGCATCTAATTCACATCCGAAATAATTTAAAGTACACAACAACATATATGTGTACTCTAGGTGTGTGCATCTTCACTGGCCTCATGATTCGATTCCGCGATACATCATGATTACTGCGCGCGGTTTTCATCCAAAAAAATTCATGCAGTCAAAAGAACTCAATTTTCCCAAGTCATCTTCCAGGACGGCTTACAGAGAGATAGGTACCTAGCACAGGAAACACATGATCCACATTATAAAAGACAGCCCACAGACAGTAGCCCCTCTATTTGTTTCCTCCGGCCAGACAGGAACTCTGAAGAAATGTATTTTTCTCTGGCCTTCATGCTAGGTGGCGGGGGCATCCCGGCTACAGCATCCCAGAAACGGGCAGTGAACCTGGGGAGGCAGGTAGCTCGGGCTCTCTCGGGCTGGCCTGGAAAGGGAGTCTTGAATTTTTACTCCAAGGGACCCCCTCTCTCCACAGGCAGAATGCCTGTAGATTCAGGTACACTGGAAATGTGGGATTTTCCGGGGGGACAGTGCGGACTTGAAGGATGGTGTTCTGAAGTTTGGTGCTCAGCTCAATAGCGTAGTGGTCTATGCTCCTACCTTGAAACAGAGCAGAGAAAGTGGCTTGGCAGCTATGTTTTTGGTAGCAAACAAGGACCTGGTGGTCGGGATACAAGCTCCATGCACTGTTCCAGGGGAGGCGTCCGATCCATAGCGCCAGACTGGGTTCCTCACTGCTACAGAGAAGATGGTGGAAGCCATTTTGTACTGCGCTAGTAAGTCATCAGGGACAAGACTGTAAGCAGGTCTGGGACACCTGCAGACCCTGGCCCTAAGGTAAGAAAGAGGCAAATGGGGGTTCCTCTTTTCTTGCTCCCTGGTGAAGGGGTTTTGAGATGATCCTCTGTACTATCCACAGACAGGTCTGGTCTGGGGAGTCTGGCTGTGTGTGTATCCCTCTTTTTCCCTACCAGTGGTGGGGCTTTATTTGGGTCTTCCTAGGTGGATGGGTGCTGGTCATAAGGTGATCGTCTGCATCTTGTCTCTCTTGGTAAAAGCTCATGCCGCCTTGTGTCCTCTCCCTCTAGGACAGAGAATGGGAGCAAAAAGGGAACCACCTAAGGGACAGATGCACAGCCTGCAAGTACAGGTTATCTACTGCCTGGATACCAGCTCCAGTGTCGCAAAGCTCTTTGAAATGGAGTCCAGATTAAGGGATTCCTAAAGAGCATTGGAAAAAGAAATAACAAATTTCTTTTTTTTTTCATGAAGGCTCCTTCTCCGCCGGAGGAGAAGCAGCTATTCTCATGGGCGCTGAGGCTCTAGGGGAGCCCTCCCTTACATTTGGTCAAACATCATATCCTCTCTTGCTGGCTGAAATACTGATGTTTGCTGTTGATTAATATGAATGGATCACGGCCACTGGCTTCCTCAAATCTTTTGAAGAGAGTACTGTATGGCTGGAGCAGAGGCATCCAGAGTCCCTGATTACCTCCAGATGGGGGGAGGGGCACACGTCTGCAGAGGCAGGTAAACTATGTTGGTAAGCCAGGACAGTATGCAGCCTGCTATGCTGCAGGTCCCCCTGAATGGACAGCTATAGGGTGGTTTTGTGAGTTTTTCCTGGTGCCATCATCAGCAGACACCAGGGAGGGAGCACGTTTAGGGAAGCAGTAGGCGGACCTCGAACTTCCCAGGGGTATTGACTTCATCCGATTCGCAAAGCTACACCATGTACTCTGGTTCCACCATGACACCTGCTTTAATTTTGGTAGATGGCCACAAGGTGGTTACCCTTAGGAGGATGTCCTCTTTGGCCACTGGTTGCTGTGGTTGTTTGCATACTTCCTACAAACACAGGGTGAATGTGCTTTTGTGTTCCTGTTCACCATTAACGTGGTCATTTGGAGGCAGAGGCCCTAACGCCTACAATCTGCAGAGCAGGGGCTGGCAATCTCAGAGATCAGCGGAAGCTGCAACCAGTTGACTCCTTCCTACACTTAAGTCACGTTTGTGCATGTGCAGAGCTCCTGGGGTCTGCTTACTCTGTTTACCATCAATTACACTTTTTGTTTTCAGCAATTAAACCACAGCTAGTGGGTTCTGCTGTAGTTTAATCAGGACTTTTTTTGTACTGGGATTTGGGCAATAACCCACCCCTAGGCACGACTGGAAACCTAGATTATGGATCCTGCAAGAGCCAATTCACAGTCTTCTGGGCGTAACCTCCATACAAGGATTGCATGGACAAGCCCGTGTTTAATGATTGCTCGTTAAAGCGGAGTCCTGTTAAAAAAAATAAAAATAATAGTCAGCAGCTACAAATACTGCAGCTGCTGACTTTTAATAATCGGACACTTACCTGTCCCAGGGTTCAGCATTGCAGGGGAGCGAATCCCCGCTCGTCTCCCCCTCCTCTCTGCTGCGCCGCCATTGTAAGTGTTGGCACCCAGCTGTGGCTTCACAGCCAGGCACCCACTGCGCATGCACGAGCCGCGCCGTGACTGGCCAGGCACTCTTCTGGGACCTGTGACGTGTCCCAGATGATTGCCGAGAGGGAGGGGGGAGAGGTGATCTCCCTTCCGGTGCCACGGTGCGCCGGGAGGAAGTGGGAGCTGGAACCCTCTGAAAAGAGGGTACTGGCCCCCCCCAACAAAAAATGACATGCCAAATGTGGCACGTCAGGGGGTCACCTCCCTTAAGGGCTCCTTCACACGGACGTTTCCGTGTACGGAGCCCTCTCTGATCCCCGCTGAGCAGGCAGAATGACAGGTCCGGCTCTCCCCTATGGGGGATCGGATGACGAGGGACCGTAGAGTCCGTCGTCACCCGATCCGCAGACGGATGTAAAAGTAGGGTTTTCCTCCGTCGCACTTTTTCGGATCGGAGCGGGTCGGATGTCAGTGGACATGTCACCGCTGACATCCGACGCTCCATAGACCTCCATGGAGTGTCCGTTCAGGTCCGCCTAAAAAACTGACAGGCGGACCTGTACGGATCGGCCGCGTGAAAGAGGCCTAAAGCGGAAGTTCCATTTTTGGGTGGAACTCCGCTACCGTATAATACCTGCAGGTGTTGGCCTTCCGATTGCTCCTGTTTCACGCTTCAGGGCTTATCCAAAGGTGTCAGAAGCTTTCATTTATCACTAGATTTGGACATGTTTGTCTCCCACCTTAGTGCGGGCCATGTATAGCAAGTTAAAGCGGAGCGCCACCAAAATTTTTTTTTTAAAAGTCAGCAGCTACAAATACTGCAGCTGCTTACTTTTAAAACATAGACACTTACCTCTCCAGGGCGCCCGCGATGTCGGGACCCGAGGCCGAAACGTCTCTCCGTCCTCGGGTGCTGCCGCATCCATCTTCGGTAAGGGAATCGGGAAGTGAAGCCGTGCGGCTTCACTTCCCGGTTCCCTACTGCGCATGCACGAGTCGCGCAGCGCAATACGGATGGTCCCTGCTGCCTCTGGGACCCGTGTGTTTCCCAGCAGGCAGCGGGGAGGGAGCAGGAAGTGGCGTAAATACCCGCAGATTCTGTGGCTATCTATGCCGGAAGTGATTACAGATACCTGTAATATACAGGTATCTGTACCCCCCTCCTCCCTGAAAGGTGCCAACTGTGTCACCGGAGGGGGGGAGGAATCTGATGAGTGGAAGTTCCACTTTTGGGTGGAACTCCACTTTAAGTGTACAGCAATCTCTGTTAACATACATTGTTTAAATATGTAGTTTAAGGAGACTCCACTTTTTACTTTTGTTCCAAATAAAATATTTGGTTATGTCTAGGAACTGAAGCTGTACATATTATGGGGTAACAGTATCTGCTATGCACTCCAGTTTGTGTGCCTAGACTTCTATCACCTGGAGCTCCCTGGGTTCCTCCACTGAATAGATGTAAAATAGATTGGTAGCCAGAGATTAGGCTATATCTATGACATGTGTTTATACGAATGGTTGGCATTAATTGAGTATGAATTGCTGTGTGTGTGTGGGGGGGGGGTTGTATTAGACTAATATACTATGTCTCTGACCTCACACTGCTCCTCCAAGTATGTTATAAATCTATATATTTAAATACACAACATTGGAGCTGCTGTTTGTGTTATTTGGGTTATATTCTTCTGTTTGTGTTATTTGGGTTATATACATGAGAGGCATTCTTATGGCTCATATGTGATCTAATGTATGGACTCTGATGCTACGTTACCGCTGTTGCGACTTTGGAGTGCAGCTTTGATCCAACTTTACAGCCTCCGGATCGGGGTTCCATCAGAGGTCGCATCGGGCTAGTGCTGGGACCTTTTCTAGGTCGTTGCAACTTTGAGTCGCTTAGATTGGAACGGGTGTCATTGAAATAAATGGACAGAGACTTGCCATGCGACTGTGTCCAGGGTCGCATGGTGTGTCGCACTAGTGGAAACAACCTAATAGTTCTAATGACCTGCTTGAAGTTTAGCCATCATTTGTATATGTGGCTGTATGAATTGGGAGGCTTTTACCTGACCTTTACATTGTCTCGTACAATCTCCAGTAGGTTGTCTTAATGCATTATTAACGTTCATAGGCAGATGTCTAAATTGCTTAGAGGGAGAGAATCTCTGGTCACTGAGACCTTAAAAGGTATTTTGTCTTTTGCATATGTACAGCAAAGGCTCGTGGTTTTTTTTTTTTTTTTTGCTGCTGAGCCCTAATTCAGCAGAGGATCAAATCCCTTACGTTCAGCATGCAGTACCATATGCTCTCTCCATGTCTGGATCTGGTAAGATTAGAGAACATTGTTTCAGCCATCTACCAATGGAAGGAGAGAGTAGAAGTAGAAAAATCTACTTTGCAAGTCAATAATTTGAAAAGTAACTCAGGAGGTTCCCTCATCCTTTATTCTTGTATTTTTGGTGTTCTTCCTCCAGGAAGGATTTGGAGTGGATGTGAGCATGTGCAGTCATATTTGGGGTCTTCAGCTTTATATATTCTTTAAAAAGATTTTATCTTCCTGTTCAGCACTGGAGGTGTAGTCTGGGCATACAGCCAAGACAGCTGATTGGAGGAAAGGCATACATCTCTTCTCCTTCATAGGTAGAGACTTTCAGAGCTGTTCTTTGAATAGTTCAGCACTCTGCTAATCTATTTATAGCATCCTCCCCAACACAATACTCCGGGTGCTTTTATCTCACTTGACAATGGACTTGTCAGAAGTTATCAGGATGATAACAGAAGAACGGAGTGGGAGACCGCTAAGGGACTTAATGCTTTGAAGAGAGATAGTAAAACATTGCAGATATGTGCCCAGCTCAAATTTCACAAATTGGGTTTACATTCACTTTGACATCGTAGTTGAATATGTAAAGTTCTATCGTTTGCATTACTGAGGCCTTTAATTGGGGTTGTGTGGTCACTATAATCTTTTCTAGGGTTTAGGATTTATACAGCAGTATAAACTTGTATAGCTGGTGGTGTAACGGCCATTTTGCTACAGATGCAGGCAGCTCCTTCTTGTGATGCTTTCCTCGCAGCACTAATGGGCAGGAATATGGCCTGTAGATGTGGGTTCACGTCTTGCTATGTCTCTGACCCCTATACCTGACTGGGTATGTTTAGGTTCAGTACTCTGTATATGTTAAAAACATCATTGCATCTTTTACACAGCCTTCCTAACAGAACAGCTGTAGCAAGTCAAAGTAAATGTTCTGTTACTACTACAGGTTCAATCTTCTGGAGTAGTGATCTGCATAACTTACCACCACCATCACAATCTTCTTATGAACTCAGACGTCAAACTTTGGGCAGAGCTCCTGTCATTCATGAAGTTGCCAGGATCATTTTTTACCCAGTTCCTTTTCAGACACTCATAGCTGCCGTACCAGCATTCAGAGCTGCGAAAGGTTAGCGCTTCTCCTCCCCAGTTCTGTAAGACCGCATCTGTGTCCAGCTTCCAAACCTTCATAAACATTACCGATCAGGCCTGTACTCTAACCAGAAATGGGCTGTTGGGAGGAAGGTGCTTAAAGCTGTGGTCCCGCCCTGATCAAGTAGTTCTATTTTGTCCTCTCTGTAAGCCGTCCTGGAAGATGACTTGGGAAAACAAGAGTTATTACCTGTTAACTAATTTTCCAGAAATCTTCCAGGATGGCGTCAGTTCCCTCCCTTGTTTTTATAAGTCTAATTATGTAATCCTAAGCTGGTTGCACCGATGGGAGTTTTTTATTGTTTTTTATCTGTGCCTTTGGTTATTTATTAAATGAGTTAATAGGCATTTTTTTTTTTTTTTTTCTGTTCTTTAAAAAAAAAACAAAACAAAAAAAAAAAAAAACACTCCCTGCATGTAGCAAAGTGTGAACACAGCAGACAACTTAGAGGCGCTCCAGACTGACCCAAAAATACTATAGGAGATGGTCAGAGATTGCAGACGTGATACAGGAGATGGTCAGAGACTGCAGATGTGATACAGGAGATGGTCAGAGACTGCGGACATGATACAGGAGAGGGTCAGAGACTGCAGACATGATACAGGGAGAGGGTCAGAGACTGGGGACATGGTACAGGAGATGGTCAGAGACTGGGGACACGGTACAGGAGATGGTCAGAGACTGGGGACACGGTACAGGAGATGGTCAGAGACTGGGGACACGGTACAGGAGATGGTCAGAGACTGGGGACACGGTACAGGAGATGGTCAGAGACTGGGGACACGGTACAGGAGATGGTCAGAGACTGGGGACACGGTACAGGAGATGGTCAGAGACTGGGGACACGGTACAGGAGATGGTCAGAGACTGGGGACACGGTACAGGAGATGGTCAGAGACTGGGGACACGGTACAGGAGATGGTCAGAGACTGGGGACACGGTACAGGAGATCAATGCAGCCTCACCAGTGCCCGTCAGATGCAGCCAGCCTGTGTCCCCAGTAGTGCAGCCAGTGAAGGGAGAGGAGAGCCGCCGCCTGTTTGATTACAGCGCCAGGAACATCACAGCCTTCATTTCAATAGCTGTGTGTTCCCCGCTGTGCGCCGTCACATATAGCCCCTCCCCCTTGTCCGGGCACCTTGATAGATCACCCGTCTAATCAAGGTGCCCGGACAAAGGGGAGGGGCTGTATGTGACGGCGCGCAGCGGCGAACACACAGCTATTGAAATGAAAGCTGTGATGTTCCCGGCGCTGTAATCAAACAGGCGGTGGCTCTCCTCTCTTCTTCAATATAGGAAGCCCCCCTGATAGGCGGCACCGGGTGCGGAGCCCCGCCCCTTTCGGCATTGGCAAAAATTCTCTTTCAGCTTTTTGCCGAAAGGGCCACTTTCGGCCAATGTGTTTCGGTGGCCGAAATTTTGGTGCATCCCTAATTTTTTTTACTAGTAATGGCGGCAATCTGCAATTTTTTTTTTTTTTTTGTGACTAAGACATTATGACGGACACATCAGACAATTTTGACCATTGGCATTAATACAGCGATCAGTGCGATTAAAAATCCATTGATTACTGTAAAAATTCACTGGCAGTGAAGAGGTTAACACTAGGGGGCGGCGACGGGGTTAACTGTTTTCTGGGAGGTGTTTCTAACTGAAGGGGGAGGGACTAACTACAGGAAGTGGCAGATCGTGGTTCCTAGCTAATAGGAACACACGATCTGTCACTCCTGTCAGAACAGGGAAGTGTGTGTTTACACAAACTCGTCCCTGTTCTGTGTCTCCAGCTCACGATCGCCACGAGCATCGGCACACCCGCTGTGTAGTGCGGGCGCGCACTGTCATCGCGGCTCCGGCCAGTCACAGCACCGGAGCCCTCGATACCCGAAACTAACTCCGGGAGCGATGTCGCCTGCCAGTGCTGTGTATGGGCACCACACCGGGGGCTTCGATCTCAAGTGAGTATTACATAATGAGCTAGTATGCTTTTTTTCTTTTTTTTTCTATGTGGGTTTACAACCATTTTAAACTTCAGTAAAGATGTAAAGCCTCTCTTAAAACAAGCTGGATGCAATCTGTTCTTCAGTGCTGAACAGTTGATACTCAGGGTACCTTTCATTGCATACTTAGCAGTCACGTGACCACACACTGGACAGTGAACGGAGCTGCATGCTTCGATCTCACAGCCATCCCCACTCCACTGGCTCTTTGAAAATAACATGGAAGCTATACCTGTTAGTCCACCACTGTTTTTGTACTATTCTGTTGATGTATATTTTCAATAAAACCCTTTGTACAAGAAAATAACATGGAAGCTGAAGTTTTGCCCATTTAGGTCAAAGTAACATTGTCTTCTGATAGCCCACTGAACAATGTATACTCGCCCATGCTTACCGCTGTACTCCAACAAAGTCCTTGCTGCTTTGCTCTAATGCAGTGGGGCTTCCAGGTATGAGGAAGACCTTAACTCTATCATGTGTGGAGAGCATTGATATCACCCACACAGGTAAGATTTAACAATGGCTCTTGCCTAGGATGAAGTTGTGCAGCAGTCGGGCAACCAGGGAGCCTGGACAGGTTAGTGCTGGGGAAGAGGGGCTACCCAAAGACACTGTTAGGCTGTGAACAAGCAAACTGACAAGTGTCTTTTTAAACAGTGCAAATGTATTTCTGTGAACGTGTCTAGCTTTCTACAAAGAACTCTTCCTCTGCTTCTTATTCTTATGTAGAGGAGACATCGGAAACAAGCGCCTAGCTTTCGCAAGCTGCTGAAGACCAGCAAACTCAAACTTGAAAATAAGTTAAAGAACAAGCAGTTCAAACAGGAGAGCTCTGCAAAGAAATACAGGAAAGAACAGAAGAAGCTGCGGGAGGCTGTGCGGGATGTCAGCTCCAAAAGACCTGTTCCCCTGGATAATGTGAAGAAGAAACAGCCAGGTACCGACAGGACAGTTTAAATGTAGCTTTTAATGAATATCAGTGCACAGGGTACCCTTGCACTATAAATTAAATAGAAGCTGTAATCTTTCTGAATACTTCTAGATATATTTGTGTAAGAGATCAGCTTAAATCGGTATTAAACCCAAAATCAAAATGTAATATATATTGCAGCTTTTTTTCCCCTCTGTTTTCACTTGGTGATTTGGTCATAACACATCTCCTGTATTAGCGTGCCCCCACTCTGGATAAAGGAGCACCTTTGGACCGCCGCATTACCAGTCTGGGAGTGTTGGGTGTGCTAGCAGATTTAGATACACTAACAAATCAAAGTGGAACTCCAGCTCACTGCCGTTACACATGCAGTTACAGCAGCAGTTTTGTTCCTTTTGGGATAAAGGCTAAGGTAAGCACCCCTGTCAGTGGTAAATGGTTTATCTCAACGCTCAAACTGCTGCATTTGCAGGAGAGTTTGTTCTGTTGAAAAGCAACAGAATTACTGGCCAGATCACAAGGTGAAAATAAAAGAAAGAAAGCCATAAAAAAAGAATGCATCCATCCCATCTAAGAATTGGTTAGCTGCAGTATAATTGTTTGCCTTTGGGTTTAGTACTGCTCTATTGTAAAGGATATTATCAACATTACAAACTTTGTTTCAGAATGCATTTGCTTGTGATTACTAATATATACTACTATTTCCTTCCTTGATCCAACTGCTGATTAAATCAAAAGGCTCTCTTTAGTTATGACTTACCCATATTAGGATGGGAAACACAGACCACCCCACTTTACTTGAATCAAGGGGTATGCATGCCCACACAGCCGCTTCATCCTTCTCATTCGTTCATTGACAGACACAGCCTTCATAATCATAGTGTTATATTTCCTCTATTAGGAGTAGGACTAGGCAGAACAAAAAGCAAACGAGCACCTGGCTACGCCCATGGGCTGTCCAGTCAGTATATAACCCCCGCCCTACTCTAGGTATTCAGTTTTTTTTTCTGCCTAGTCAGGAGTAGGGACCTGTGGTTCTTTGGATTTTTGTTTTATTTCTCTTTTTTTTCCTGTAAGGAGCTGCAATCAACTGCTGGGCTGGGTGACAGGCTGGATAATATAGTTCCTGGTAGTCTCCCCAGCCTGGCCATCGAGCACACGCAGACCTTAGCTCCGCGATGGGTCGGCCGCGACAAGCCCATTCTGGACCAGGGTGACCCGCGAGATTGAGTCTCGCAGGGACACATATGAACGGGCTACTGCTGTCTGGATCACAGTGTCGCCATGGCCGACAGCTACTCCGTCTAGGCGGGAGATGGATCTGTGTGGCAGCGTTACCCGCGCACTTCCCTGGAGCGGTAAGTAAGGGGACTCCTTCCCTGGCGAGGTGGGGGAGCGGGTACTCCCTGGGGTGGTCGGTCCTTCCAGGGTTCCCCCCCCCAGGCGAGGAGGATCTGTCTGGGAGAGGCCCCCCACCTCTCCAGGGAAGGGTACTCCCTGGGGTTGTCGGTCCCTCCGGGGTTCTCCTCCACCCCCCCTTCCTCTACCCCCCACCCCTTAACTGGGTGAGGTCCAGGCTTCTGGCCTAGGGATTTTTTGGGACAACGGCCCAGTTTTCCACCTTCGGGTTTTTAGATTGGGGGGGTATCTGGGGTGAGGCCTGTAAGGAGGTTGTTCAGAGGTCCTGGGGCTAATTTAGCCATGGTTTTGCGGCCTACCGGCCAAGCTATCGCCATGGCTCAGTCGGCCCGGTCCCCCCGTGGACCAGCGGCGGGCATCCAAAAATTTAGCCCGCGGCTTTTGCGGCCTACCGCGATCCCCCCCGCGGGCGGTGTGCTAGCGGCTAAAAAATGTTGGCGGCCTGCTAGGCCTCGTGGTGGCCACTCTTTTTGAGGGGTAGCACTGCAGTAGTCTTTGCCCCTTATGTGAGGGGCCACGGTTTGTGCCCCTGAGGAGCCACGGTTTTGTGCCTCCTGTGGTGGGGGCCACGGTTTTGTGCCTCCTGTGGTGGGGGCCACGGTTTTGTGCCTTCTGTGGTGGGGGCCACGGTTTTGTGCCTCCTGTGGTGGGGGCCACGGTTTTGTGCCTCCTGTGGTGGGGGCCACGGTTTTGTGCCTCCTGTGGTGGGGGCCACGGTTTTGTGCCTCCTGTGGTGGGGGCCACGGTTGTGTCTAGAGATGTGAAGGCCTGGAAAAAAAACAGAAAAAATCGGGAAAAAAAAACTTGTTTTTTTTCCAAAAAGTTTGAAAAATTTAAAAAAGAAGAAAAAGATTGTGGAATATTTTATTTTAACATGATGAATAAAATATTTTAAGACAGGGTGTTTAAATATTTTCCAAATCATTTCTAAAAAAAATGTATATCAGATTATTCTAATTTCTGTGCACTGAGTGAGGACAAGCAAGTCCTAGGTAACAAACTGAACGCTCCAATGCAAGAACAGTATGCATTTCTTCCTTTAGGAGGTGCTGTGCTGCTATTGTAACAAGAACCGGTCCAGTCAAACCTTAAGGGCCCTTCCACACTGGGGCGGGGGCAGCGGCTATTGTAAGCGGCGCTTTACCATCGGTATTCAGCCGATAGGGCGGTTTTACCCCCGCTAGCGGCCGAGAAAGGGTTAAAAACCACCGCAGGCGCTTTGCCGGCGGTATAGCCGCGCTGTCCCATTGATTTCAATGGGAAGGAGCGGTGAAGGAGCGGAGTATACTCCGCTCCTTCACCGCTCCGAAGATGCTGCTAGCAGGACTTTTTTTTTCCCGTCTTGCTAGCGCACCGCTCCAGTGTGAAAGCCCTCGGGGCTTTCACACTGGAGACAAAGCAGCGGCACTTTCGGGTCGGTTTGCAGGCGCTATTATTAGTGCAATAGCGCCTGCAAACCGCCCCAGTGTGAAAGGGCCCTAAGTTTTTAGAAGTTCCTAATTTGTGATGACGGACAAAAAAAAGAGTAGCTGCAGAAGCAGAGACGGATACTGACAATTTCAGCTCAGAAAATGATTCTGAATAAATGTCCATTGAAACTTAGTCCCACTCTCTTCCTAACACTTCCCCCATCTTCAATTCTTTTTATGAGAATGGGGTTTTTATTTTTATTTAATACTGTGGAGAGGAAATATGAAAAATTGTTACTTTGGTTTTGAAAATTGTTTTGTGAAGGCTTTTTGGCTGTTCCATTTAAACTAGTAAGCATTTCTGGAGATTGTTGCTCCTTTTGTTACAAATAAATATTATAAAAAAGTAAAATTCTGTTTCTAATAATTATTTGGCTACACTATATTTTTAATATGCTAGTTGTGATAATTTTATGCCAATTCAAATTGTCTAGGAACATAAAATATGACTATAAAGTAACAGAATGACTTTCAATCTTAAAAAGACAAAAAAGTGCTAATGTAGCATTTTTTTTCAATTTTTCCGAAAAGAACGTTTTTTCTTTTTTTCCGAGCTTCAAAATTTCCGGAAAATTTCCGGAAATTTTACATCTCTAGTTGTGTCTCCTGTGGCGGGCCACGGTTGTGTCTCCTGTGGGGGGCGCCACAGTTGTGTCTCCTGTGGGTGGGAGGTCCACGGTTGTGTCTCCTGTGGGTGGGAGGTCCACGGTTGTGTCTCCTGTGGGTGGGGGGGCCACGGTTGGGTCTCCTGTGGGTGGGGGCGCCACGGTTGGGTCTCCTGTGGGTGGGGGCGCCACGGTTGGGTCTCCTGTGGGTGGGGGCGCCACGGTTGGGTCTCCTGTGGGTGGGGGCGCCACGGTTGGGTCTCCTGTGGGTGGGGGCGCCACGGTTGGGTCTCCTGTGGGTGGGGGGCGCCACGGTTGGGTCTCCTGTGGGTGGGGGGCGCCACGGTTGGGTCTCCTGTGGGTGGGGGGCGCCACGGTTGGGTCTCCTGTGGGTGGGGGGCGCCACGGTTGGGTCTCCTGTGGGTGGGGGGCGCCACGGTTGGGTCTCCTGTGGGGGGTCACCTGTTTGTGTCTCCTGTTTGCGTCTCCTGTGAGGGGCTCTGCGCCCCCTGTGAGGGGTCACAAGTTTGTGTCCTTGTGAGGGACCATTGTTTGTGTCACCTGTGAGGGGCCCCGGTCGAGGGGCGCTGTTTTTTTCGCACTTATGCTATCTGTGTACCTTTTGGATAAATGGTTTTGTGTGGCGAACGCGTTCCCTTCCTCCTCTTATTCAAACAAATTTGTCCATGAAGACGGGGAGTGTCCAAAGTGTCTTTGGTGTTTCTAAGAACGCTTGCTGTAAGGTACCCCTTTGGGGAGTCCCTCCTTCAGTAGTGGGATGTTCCACCAGTAGTGGACCCCCCTATCTCTAGGCTGCTCAAGGCAACCGTGGTTCCAATAGAGGAATCTCTGGTTTCTAAAGGCCAGCGGACATACCTGGAGGGGGAGCAGGGTCCCCCTGTCTTTGCTGAAGTGGCGGACCTGTTGGTCCAGGTGCTACAGTTGACCACTAGGTCGCTTGGCTGCAGTTTCCCTGGATGCTGAGCTCTGTTTCCTCAGTGGTGCTGAGACATGTATTTTGGGATGGAAAAAAACAGAAAAAAAAGCAGCGCCGCTCTAAGGGTAGTAAATGAGATAAAACAAGGCTTTAATACATGTTAAAATTTTGCACTCACATTTTGAGTAGTAAAAACAGGCATGGAATAGTACTCCTTGACATCATAAAGTCTCATCCGGTTTCCCGCTGGGCTGTAGTGGGGTCAGACCCCGGCCGCTTCTGCAGGTACGTCGGTGGATGACGTCAGATGTAGGGGAGCAGGTGGCGCTATAGTCACTCTCCCTGCTCTCCCACATCTGACGTTGTCCACCGACGTACCTGCTGACGCGCTGGCTGAGGGAATCCCTTACCTTGGAGCTACGGACGCCACCGGAAGCTGCCGGGGTCTGACCCCACTACAGCCCAGCGGGAAACCGGATGAGACTTTATGATGTCAAGGAGTACTATTCCATGCCTGTTTTTACTACTCAAAATGTGAGTGCAAAATTTTAACATGTATTAAAGCCTTGTTTTATCTAATTTACTACCCTTAGAGCGGCGCTGCTTTTTTTTCAGTTTTTTTTTTTTCTCTCCCATGTCACAGAGTCCCTTCTGCTCTGAGAAGCTGGCTGCCGCTGGTCATTTATACCGGAACCTAGTTCTGTAGGTTTGGACCGGTTTTACTATTTATTACTCCTTGGTGATACCCTATTGCTTCCTCCCCTGATCCACACCACTGCCCCATATCTCTTCACCAGCAGCACCTGTCAGCGCTCCATTTCCCCTCTGGTTATGTATTTTGGGATGGTAGCATGTCGCGTCTTGATCTTGTCCGGTTACAAGATAGTTTTCCGGCTGCGTTCCTCCAAGGAAGTTTTCTGCTTCCAAGGGCGTTTGTCGCCAGACTGCTGGCTGATCTCCACGGGGGGGCTGTGCAAGCCCTGTTGCGGTCATGGGGACTCTCTAACTTCTATCGACATCACGAATGCTACTTACGCATTCTGTTGTGTAACCGTCTCCAGCACTCCCTTTGGTTTTTGCTGTGGGTGCGGAGCATTATGAGCGGGGGATGTTGCCCCTTTGGGTCTGGCCACCACTCCTCGGGCGTTCACAAGGTGTTGGCCCCAGATCTGGTGTGGTTACGTTGGGGGTTTTGCGATCCTGGGCTGCCTGGACGATCTTCCCTGACTCCTCGACGACTCCGAGGAGCACTGTAATTCTTATACAGACCTTGACTGATCTCAGTTGGAGTCTATACTATCGGATGTCTGCTTGGCCCTGCCAGATCGTTGGATTATCTGAGCCTGACCCGGGCTTCAGCTCTGGACAGAGTGTTGCTTTCTCCCGGGCAATACTCCGGAAGTTGCATGTTGCGTTTTGTTTTTCATTTACTGTCCGGCAGGTGGGCTCCTCTGCAGATCTGCACGTGGGTGTTGGGTCCGATGTTATCTATTTTTTTGAAACTATTCCATTTGCATAGTGCCATACAAGCTCCCTTAGGGGAGATCCTGGCATAATGGGACAAATACCCGGGGTCTTTGGACAGTCGGATTCGAGTCAGGAATCCAGAGTTTTCCCTAGTCTGGTGGCTTTGCTCTCCGGTGCTTTAGTGAGGTAATCTTTTCTCCCCTTGTATTGAATAGGGTGACCACCAATGCCGGTCTGCCCGGGTGGGGAGAGGTCCTAGGACTGAGCTCTACTCAGAGTTGTTGGACGTTGGTGAAATCCGGACTACCGAGTGATATCTTGGAACTTCATGTGAAAAGACTAGTTCTGGATCATGAAAGGATCAACTTCGGGGGCTCCAGGTATGGATCCAGTGGGGCAAAGGCAACAGCGCTGGCATATGTCCTTCGCCAGGGCAGGCCAAAATAGGCTGTTGGCAGTATCCTCCGGTGGGCAGAGCGTCTTGTTCTGGCCTTTTCTGACATACTCTTTCCAGGAGTGGAATACTGTAAATCGGATACCTCAGTTAGTTAGGGTTGGACCGGAGGGGGGGGCCTTTACTGGGCCGCATTTCATCGTATTGGGCTCCACGGGGGCACGTCTGAGGTGGTTCAGTTTTTGCATCTTGACTCGACAGGGCGGTACCAAGGTTTCGGGCAAGGTCACGGGATCTTCTGGCAGCTCTAGTGACCCACGTTTACTCTATGCCTTTCCTTATTTCCAGTCTTTGCTGTGGCCTTTTGGAAGGATCACGGCTGCGGTGATTTCAGTCATCCTATTGGATCCATATGGGTCCCAGTGGTCTGGGTACATCGACCGGGTGCCCCCGGTCGCCAACGTTTTTCTGGGAGACTGCCTTTCAGGAAGGACCTACGATCTCATAGACCATTCTTCCATCCTGTTTTTAAAGGTGTTGGTTTTCAACGGCCTGGCTGTGATGAGCCAGGTGCTGCGGTTTCCAACACGGCTGTTGGGGGGGAATAGAGGAAACGGGCCGTAACTACCATCAAGGCCCAGGTGTTAGCCTGGGTGATTTTTTTTTTTTTTCTGCGTCTCCTGGTCTCGCACTTCCTGGTGCATACGCTTTTACAGGGGTTAGACGTCTGTTTCCACCAGTGCGGTTCTTCTACCGCCGTGGGACCTGAGCTTGGTAGTTTCGGTTCTCCAGAAGTCTCTCGATCTCTTCAAGATATTCGAGAGATTCCATTACTTTTTCTGGCTCAGGGGGTGGTCATCTGGGGCTATCACCTCCGCTCAGAGTCTAAAAAAAGGGGGCGTTATCTTGTCATTCAGCTTACCCAGGTTAAGGTGGTGCTTTGCCTTTTTTTTACAGAGTTCCGTCCTTTGATTTCCATTTGCATAAGGACGTTGTATTGTCTTGTATTCTAGTCAGCACTTTCCGAGGAATTTGCCTTATCTGCTCTGAAGGGGTATTTGCGGACGGGCCAAGAAAGGAGCGTTCTGGTTTTGTCTAAAACTCTTCTCTGTTGGGGGGGATTCTGTCAGGGATCGGGTGCCTCCTTTCCTGTTATGGTGCTTTCTTCTCGGGCCATTAGTGCTTCTTGGGCCTTCTGTCATCATGCGTCCATTGTGCAAGTTGGCAAGGAGACCACTGGTCGTCGGTGTACTGGTTCACAAGTCTACGAAGTGAATGAGTGGCATCTGCGGATGCCTCTTTTGGCCGCAAGATTTTTTTTTTTTTTTTTTTTGCAGGCCGCTGGTTAGAAGGTCTATTCCCTCCTTGAAGGGGTATCGTTCAGTTGGGGTTCCAGCTTGTCCTGGGTAAAGTTCCTGTTACCTGGTTGGCTCTTGTATTAGCCTTGGGATTTTTCGTTTTCCCACCCCTCATGTTGGCACTGCTTTGGGACGTCCCTATCGTTATGAAGGCTGTGTCTGTCAACGAACGAATGAGAAAATAGGATTTTTTACTTACTGTAAAATCCATTTCTCTAAAGTTCATTGACAGACACAGCACCCACCCTCCCGTGGAGTTCTTTTGATACTTCTATTACTGCTTGCTACTAAACTGAATACCTAGAGCAGGGCGGGGGTTATATACTGACTGAAGGATGGCCCATGGGCGTAGCCAGGTGCTCGTTTGCTTTTTGTTCTGCCTAGTCCTACTCCTAATAGAGGCGATAAAACCCTATCGTTATGAAGGCTGTGTCTGTCAATGAACTTCAGAGAGATGGATTTTACGGTAAGTAGAAAATCCCTTTTATTCATGCAGTTAGCTTGTGGCTGTCAAGCTATTAAAGCAGAACTAAACCCATTGATTTAACAGTTTCAAAAAAGTTACATTCTTGACACATTGTGGCTCTCAACCAAACTGTCAAACCATCAAATGGCTGGTGTCATAACTGATCACATGTGCAGCATCATGGCAGCTGAAGATCAGAGGCCAAGATGGCAGCTTCCTTGGCTGAGAATGATAAAAGGGTTTAGTTCCACTTTAAGCACTTTTGATGAAACTTTAGTGATGGCATGAATTAACTTTTACAATCTTGTAGCCATTGAAGAAAATGAGCTGGATGAAGAGTCCCTACCTTTGGACATGATCGATGAAGATGACCTGCAGCTTATGAGGGAGATGGCTCAGAGAGCTTCATTCCTGACTAGAGATCTTTCCTCCAGGTATTATTACACTTTGTGTATAATGTAATTTTATTTTTGAGAAGTCCATTGTTTTGCTAGCTTTATTGCTCAGCGGAGAGATAGAGATACACACATACATACACACATACGTACACACACATAGATATAGATATATAGATATACATATAATAGGGGTGCAACGGATCGTCATCGATCCGTGATCCGATCCGCGGAGGTTGATCCGATCCGTGGAGGTTGATCCGTACGGGACACCCGCGATCCACGGAGCGCTCTGTGGCCTCGGCCATAGGAAAGGCCGCGGCTTCAGCCTAGCTCCGGAGCGGCGGCCATCTTGGTACACCCGGCGGCCGTTTAGCACGTGATCGCTCTGTCAAATGACGGAGCGATCACTTGTAACAAAGCCGGTTCCTCTCTCCCCTCTGTGTACCGATCTGTACAGTGGAGGGGAGAGATCGGATAGCAGCAGTGCCAATACTCTGCAATGCCCTGCCAATACTCTGCAATGCCCTGCCAATATTCTGCAATGCCCTGCCAATATTCTGCAATGCCCTGCCAATACTCTGCCATACCCTGCCAATACTCTGCCAATATACCCGCCAATACCCTGCAATACCCTGCCAATAGGGAGATTGTGGATATTACAGTGGGGGAGATTTTTTTTTTTTTTTGTTGATCCGAACCGTGACTCCTAATCCGAGGAACAATCCGAACCGTAAGTTTTTTTGATCCGTTGCACCCCTAATATATAATCTCTCTCCATTTTTGATTATGGTGATGGGTGTCACGCCACCAGGTGTATGATTGTCATTTCCAAACCTTCTTTTCTTCCATGCGACTTTCTTTGATGGAATCCAACTTTTATATGAACTTTTTTTTTGCACTATTCCTCTTTGTTCACATGTGAATTTTGCATATGTGTCTTTAAACTTATTTCACCGTTATTATTGTTTTATATACTATTGTCTACATATTTAGTATATTTTTATATTTGTTTGTATTCGCACGAATGCATTTTTATTTTTTAGCGTTGCACTTTTTATACTTTTTATCTGTGTCTGGGTTATAGTGCACAGCTGCTTTATTAAATTTTAGTTCCTAGCGCGTATATACCCTTTACATATATCGCTACTTGAGCTGTGCTGTATAAGTCAGCTATGTAGATAGGCCATATCTAGCCAAACTTTGAAGTTCTGTACCCAGACTGCTCTGGACTGAATGTGCGTGGCTGCATTGTCTGGTAACCACTTAGCTGTGTAGCACTTTCCAGGTCCAGAGCTACCTCCTGTGCTTACTCTCTCTGAAGATTCACTCTGTGATTAGGCCGATTAGGCTTGCATTTGAAATCTTCCTTGCTAGTTATACAGCTGGCCACCTTTTGAATTTGCCACTTTCTGCTGGTTTTACACACGTGGTTGCTAAGGGACATCAGCAGGGTAGCGTGTGGAATGCCTTTGCTTCAGTCTTTTTCCTACCTTTTAAGCACCACAGAATTATTGCCCCATCTGCTGCTCCGGCTTTAGAAAGGAGTCACATGGAACTCCAATCCCTGATCTGATTCTACAAATTTCTTCAGCAACTTTGGTTGCCTTCAGACCAGCTACCAACTGCCTGGGAGGTGACAATGCTGCTGCAACGGGTGACCCCAGCTCATGCTTTTCTATTGATTTTTGGGGACATTTGCGCTGGGAAATTTCTGAGGGTACTGATGTCTGCATTCTGAAATCCTGATACCCTATGGTTATATTGTCTACCTCATCAGAGTCCATCTTAGCCCTGTCGGCTAGAAGTCGCCTGCTTTGTCATCGGGGATTTCTGCTGCAGTCACACAAGACTTTGTGGACAAATTCGCTCAGTTCTTCGTGAATGCTGACTGTAGTGGCGGTAAGCATTGCTTCTATGCCTCCTCCTATTGAATCAATTTCTGATCTCCCCTTAGAAGATGCCTCTGACCCTTTTTTTTTACTGTGGCAAAATGGTTTACATCTTGATCTCACCACATCTAGATCTCTCCACCAGTGGACCCCTTTCTGATAGAGCATGTGAAACCGATGTCTGGAGCCCTATAGTTTGGTTGTGATGGCTTGCTATAAGCACCTAAGTTGATCACACTTATAGTTTTCCACACAGATTCACAGAGCACACTCCCCTTGAGTGGTTTTAAACCCTTACATATAACCAGTGAAGTGACTGACCTCAGATGATACAGAGAGATAAGCGAATCCTTCTACATAAGTTACACCTGTTTATCTGCAGTCTTCTTTTCTCTACAGCCTTTCAAAATCCAGCATTTATTAAGCTTGTCTGAGCTGTCAGAAAAAAGGGTCAGAGAACTGAAATTACACTCTGCGGAGCTCAGTGAGAAGAGCTTTAAGAACTGAGTGGAGGAAGGGGACACCCCCCCCCCCCCCCTTTCACACAGCTTACAGGGACAGTGCTGAGGCTGTCACAACTGGAGCTCCCTCCCCTGTCACTTTTTTTTCTCTTGGTGTCAGGAAAACTGGTCAGAAGTAACTCATGCTTATAGCAGAGAAATGAAGCAGCAGACAAAAATGACACTTGGTGATCTTTGTTTAGACAATTGGACACTATAGTGGGATAGGCTTTGTTCATATTTCTTGTCTGAGGTTTACAACCACTATAAGGTGCTGGGAGGCAGATTCTGTGCCCAAGCAGCACCTGGCCTTACTGGGTCTTGAAAGCAACACCTTCTTTTCAAGCTTTTAACTATTAACATCAAGTATATTAGTAGAAGTCAGAATTTTCAGCTGTCTTATCTTAAGAACTCTAAGGCTTCATGCACACTGCAGCTGCCAAACGCCTGTTTTACTTTTTTCTGCCCCTAAATGCCCCTCTGTTAGCCTATGTGTCCATGCACACATACTATGCTGAATGCAGCAAAATCTCATTTTGGAAAGGAGTGTATTGGGCAGAAACAATGCCTGATGCATGTAAATGCTACTAAACGCTAGACATGTTTAGCTCTTGAGCATTCATTTATTTCAATGGCCAGAACAAATTAATATTCTGGCCAATAAAATAAACACAAAAGCTTGATGCGCCTGAATGCGTCTTAATGCGCCTTTCGGAGTTTTTGTTTAACACTGCTTTTCTCCTGCCAGGACAAAGCCATTCAGAAGAGCTCAGTGTGCAAAAGGTTTTCTGAGTCTCATTCTTCTCCTTTACTTACAACAGTAGTAGTCAAACCGACTGGTTCTCTGGCAGTCCACAGGGCTGGAGGCAAGAATCTTGCTTAAGTTCTTGGGGAAGTCTTTGGCATTAAGGGGTGCCCCTACTTTTCCAAGTGGAGGGATGGTTGCAAATCTTTGCAGGCTGCTAGGGAGTTTGCCCTTCTGTCATCCAGGTACAGATAGTGTACCTTTTTGGCTTTACAGGCTAATCTCTTGCTTTTGGCACTAATCAACTGTTCACCCCTAGCCTCCCATGCAGCCACACAGATTACCAGACCACCCCTGCTCTAGGGTCTTCTTTACCAAGGGGCTCTTGCCCTATCTCCTGTGCCAGCATTGTATCAGGAGCGGTCTCATATCGTGGCCACTACCCTCTTCCTCTGAAAGTCTTTCTTTGGGCCATGTTGGTCCTTTTACGGGTTCCAGGCACCCTTCAGTGTTATCATCTCTCCTCTTCTCTAGAGCAACCCTCTGACTTGCTCAGCAGCTAGGATCAGCACTGTTTTCTCTGATCAAAAAGGACCCTGAAGACATCATTGTCACCACAGCAGACATCGATTCCTCCAGATGTTGGTTTTAGTGTCTGTACTGGTACCTTTTCTTGGCATTCTCTATTGTGGAGCACTCAGTTGACCACCTGTGAAGAGAGCAGTTGCCATGCGAATTAGCGGAAAACATTTTTTCAATATACCAATTTTCCTGTACGATCGAACTGGACCTGGTTTCTCAATAATATAAACTACTTATGTGCTGCCAATACTAAAACATATATTAAAAAAAAGTCCCTATAATACAGCTGCTGCAATCACAACCGTGTGTGTTTACCACTAAATAAAAGTGAAAATTAAAGACTAAAATGTGTTGTGCTACTGTGTGAATGTTAATACCAATGTATATTTTGTTCCTGTGTGTAGATAACATGAATAGTGAACTGATGACCAAACAAATCAAAATCAAGAAAAACAATTAACGGATGACACTAGAAAGATCATAAAAAACAAAATCCATCAGCCCCATAAAGTGCTAAATGCTGTCCTCATATATTTCCAGTGCTCTAAATGAATTGTGCTTTAAAGTGCAATCTTCACAGGGTGTGTAAACCCAAAATCCCGGTGCTGTAAAGACTTTTATCGAAATATGTACCACCTTGGAGATGGGTAAAAATGTACATTTATCTCGCTTTAATGACCTATAAGACAGTATTTTACCTATTTTATATCTGCTGACTTTTAATAAAAGGACACACACCTGTCCAAGGATTTTGTGCTGTCCTCACTCGAGATGGTTCCTCGCTGGTCTTCAGAGCGCCAGCAGGAAGCCGGCTGTTACCCCTTGTGACTTTATATCCATCTTCCTGCTGTGTATGTATTAGCTGCTCTGTGCTGTATAAATGGTCATGCAGCCTTTTGGGATCAGTGGTATGTTAAAAAGAGGGGGGGGCAAACTTTTAGGCAAACTGAGCAGAAGTGAGTGCTGGTACCTATCAAATCTTAGGTCTCTGCCCCCCCCCAAAAAAAATTATTCTGCTAAATGTTGTCCGACGGGAGGACATAAAGCAAAACTTCTCCTTTAGTGTGAAGTTCTGCTTTAAGTAAAAAGTTAAATGAAAGCTAATGCACTCTAGTTGCAGTAAACATTTGCACACTAGGTTTTTTTTGTTGTTTTTATGTGACGTGCTTCTGCTTTCTACTCAGTTTAGAAATGTAGTTTAGCCTTTTCATTAAATAAGTGTAGTAAATGGAAATGGAATGCTGTCATCATGGACAGGTAACCTATATTGATGATGTGTGCAAATTTAACTTTTTTTCCTGATTCTGCTTTAGCCAACCAGTTCATGCTACAAAAAGAAAACAGGATAGTGTGATTGAGAAGTATGAGAAAATGCCCAGACGTATGAAAACTGAACCTGAAAGAGAGGTCATTCACCTACTGCCGATTAAAGACAAAAGGGGCATTATTCCCCAGAGCATGGAGAAGCCAGGTAATTTGTTTTACCACTTTACATTTTTCTGTCCGATGCATGTGTTCTGTGTTTATTGCTTTGTTTTTGTTATATAACGCAAAACTTATCTTTTGCAGTAGTCCACTGCGAGGAGGAAGAAGAGAACCAGGAAGAGCTAATGGAGATGCAAGAAAATGAAGGTGAATTTTTTTCAGTCTACATTACCTGAATCTGTGCATCAAGCTAATGATGCTACATGAAAATAGTTACACGGCAGAATTCTGTCCATAGTATGAAATAACATGCACTTGGGAGAGAAGATATTGGTTGAAGCCAGTGGAATGGGCATTAGGGAGTATTGGGCTGAGGACAAGTTACTTTGCATATACTTTGCATATACAGAAAGTCCCTGAGTTACAAACACAATAGGGACTGTAGCTTTGTTCGTAAGTCGCAACACTGCATTTGTATGTGTAACTTCCAGTCGGAACACTGCATTCGTAAGTGTAACGTCCGCCTGTGCATGCATGTGGGATGTTGCGGACGCTTGTTATGTTATCTGGGGCTCTTCTGGCCATGCAGTACATGTAGTACTGCAGTATGAGTTGTGTCCGGAGGTATCCAGGACCAGCGTGGAGCACAAGTGGCTGGCATTTGAGGCCGTTTGTAAGTAGGAGTCGTTCGTAACTCAGTTGTTCGTAACTTGGGGACTGCCTGTATAGAGTCTGCAATATATTAACATATAAATAGAAATTCTTGTGATTTGAAAGGGGTGTGTGTGTGTGTGATTACACTAGGGGCTGAATTTAATCAGTTTAGAACAGTCAGGTATGTGTATAAACGAAGTATTGGATCTCACTTCTAATGTTAAAGGAGAAGTCCAGCCTAACACTAAGATAGCTACATCTATAGACATCCATGATCTAACGCTAACCTATCTAACCCTGTAAAAAAGAAATCAGTATACATACCTTTTCTGAATCCAATCCAACCCAAACCCACGCTGAGCTGTCAGCCGCGGCTTCGCTATGGAGGCAAATGCAGAGGAGGCAGCCAACAATGGAAGCCCCATAGTCCATGGGTGACGTCACTTCCCATTCATTTCATAGCCATTGTTGACTGTGTCCTCTGCAGAGCTTCTGCCACTGGAGACCGGATTGGATCGGCTTCAAAAAAGGTATGTATTCTGATTTCTTCGTTACAAGGTTAGTATTAGATTGTGAATGTCTATAGATGTAGTGTTAGGCTGGACTCCTCCTTTAGGCTACTTTCACACTGGGGCGGGGGTCCATTAGCGGTAAAGCGCCGCTGGTTTTAGTGTCGCTTTACTGTCATTTTAACGGCGCTTTTCGGCTGTTATCGGGGCACTTTTGACCCCCGCTAGCGGCAGAAGAAAGGGTTAAAAGCGCCCGTGTTGCGGCTCTTCTGAAGCACTACCCATTCATTTCAATGGGCAGATGCTATGTAGGAACGCTGTATACACCGCCTCAAAGATGCTGCTTGCAGGACTTTTTTTTCCTGTCTCGCAAGTGCATCACCCCAGTGTGAAAGCACTTGGGCTGTCACACTTGGGAGGCATGAGAGGCGCTTTACAGGCGATATGTTTAGCACTGAAAAGCACCTCAGTGTGAAAGTACCCTAAAGGTTAATATATCTTCTATGACTTTGTTCTAATGATGCATCGAGTAAAGACAGCATTACAGGCAAAAAGTAAAGAATTTGGACACTAAAGAACCTTGAAAGAGAATTTTTTGAAGTATATTATACTTCTGAAAAGTGTAACACTAAACATACTTTTTTAATTATGCATATATAGTGTTAATAAATTAAACACTACTTGGTGTCAAACAAATATGTTTCATCACAATCTGCACTTTTTTGTGTATAAATTATGTATTTCTAAAGTCCACCTCCAGTCACGTTTTTTTTATATTACAGTATATATACCATGCTATCAATACTGAAAAATGTGTTTTAAATCATAAAGAAAAAAGTATGCAGAAAATAAAAAAAAAAAATCTTTGAAAATCCAAAGTACCAAAAGTACTTCTTGTGATGTTACTGTAAAGTAAAATTCCACTGAAGTGAAATTTCTTTGCAGTCTTTATCTACCAAAGTGAATCGGTACAAATGAAAAAGCCCTTTGTGCTAATTCTCCATCTCAATCAGAAAGCATGTATGAAGAATGTGATAAAATTTCACATTACAGTGGCAGATCACAAGAAGTACTTTTGAGACTTTGGATTTTGAAAGACTTTTTGCTTGATATTCACATGCACTGTTCCATATAAAATACTGCCTAGATATGACGCTAGGTATTTGTAGCTATTGTAATGTTTTTGTTTTTTTTTGAGTGGGAAAGACCTACAACTTCTGACAAGCTTGTTGCTACCTGTGCCCACATTTGAGAGATTGACTTTTTTTTTTTTTGTCTTGGCAATAGTTGGAATGTCCTAGTTCATCCCCACTGTTCCCAAAAGTTGAAAAGTTTTTTGCTGGAATCTTACTTTTAATTGGGTTGCTGTCTCCAAACCCATAACTGGAAAAAAATTGGTTAACCATTTTCCGCCCGGCCTATAGCAGATTTGATGGCCGGGCGGTGATTCTGTTATTCTGACTGGGCGTCATGACGTCCAGCTGGATAACAAGCCGGCACGCGCCCCCGGGGGCGGAGGTGTTGTGTGTCACTGTGACACACTGCATATCCGATCGTGGTAAGGAGCCTCTGCTGACAGAGGCTTCTTGCCACGTGATCAGCCGTGACCAATCACAGCTGATCATGGCGTGAACCAGGAAGTGCCGATAAACGGCATTCCTCGGTTTGCGCTGACAGGGAGAGCCGATCGGCGGCTCTCCCTGTCGGGGGGAGGGGGGGTCTGTGCTGATAATTAGCACATTGGGGGGGGGGGTGCCTGGTATTGAAGTGGTTAAACAGTCTATACAGTAAGAAAAATCTGATTTACATAGGGGTTGCTAAAACAAATCCCTTATCGAGGCTGTGATCGGGAACAGTTGTCTTTCACAAATTCTCAGCTGTCTCATTTTATTTTGCATGAGTCTGTGTGCAGGAGAGCAGCTCCCAATCTCCGCTTCAGCGCATGTGTTTTTTTTTTTTTTTTTTTCATTTGCTGAGACTGTGACAGTTGTTCTGCGCAAAGCTTTAGTTGTCAACTACACGTGACATAATTGCTAGGGGAGGAACAGCAGGAGCCGCTGGAAAGAGAAGAATCTGACCTACCTGCAAGTGTCACATTTTTCTTTTTTTTACCCCTGCAAAAAGTTAGTAAAATAATTGCCTAGAATGGGCAATGATTTGTACAAATAGAGCACTATTATATTTAGAAATTTAAAAGCTAATTTTGGGTCTCGTGATGGGTTCTTTTTAATACACGTACCTGGTTCGGTGTTATTGACTTTATAGGTCACCGTCTCTACAGTGGAACCTCGGATTACGAGCATAGTCCATTCCAGAGGCGGGGGGGGGGGGGGGGGGGGGGCTTGGCGCCGGAAAGCCTCGAAAGTGGCTGAAAGGGGGGCGCCGAAAAGGCCCGAGAACACTTCAGGTGACCTCGGCAAACCTCGGAAAGGCTTCCTACCTGAGATTTGCCAAGGTCAGCCGTGCTGTACTCTGGCCTTTCCGTGCATTTCCGAACGTGACGTTCGGCTTTGGCCTGAATCGTGCTCGTGTTGCAAGACAACACTCGCAAACTGAGTTACAATTTTTAAAAATACAGTGCTCGTATTGCGAAATGCTCGTTTACCACGTTACTCGCAATGTGAGATTCCACTGTACGTGCTTTTAACTTGGCCATCTACGTTTGTCCTTATTGTCCTCCTTTTATCCATTGTTGGGAACAGCAGGTAACATGTCTGAGTGACCTATTGATTAAAAGTTAGACGCAGCATGTAATCTTTGATTAATGCTCATCAATGAGTAGATACGGTACCCCTTCATACTTTGACCCTATAGATCAGGGGTATTGAATTAAAATTCAGAGGTCCGACCAGTAACATTTTCTCCCACCAGAGGTCCGAACCAAATTTTTTTTTTCAGCCCTCCCTTTCTGTATCACAATCCTTTATTTCAGTGTCCTCAGTTCTCCCCACACATCACAGTCCCCCACTTTACATCAGTTTCCCCTTCGCAATAGTGTTCTTAGGCCCCCTGCAGATCACCCCCGCTCCCCCTTTTTTACAATAGTGTACTGAACCCTCTTCACATAAACACACCCTTTATACACAGCAGTCCTCAACCCCCCTTGAAATCATCACTCCGCCCCACAGTACTGTCCTCTGCCAATTTTACATCACTCTCCCACAGCACTGCCCCTTTCACATTATCACAACCCCCTCCCCCCTCAATAGTATGCTTTGCCCTCCTCACATTAACACACTTTCCCCAGCACTGCCCTTTTTTACATCACCCTCCCAGCACTGCTCCCTGCCTTTTACATCACCTTCTCCCCTCGCAGCACTGTGTCCTTATTTGGCTAGCCTTGGATGGCATTGGCGTCGTGTCCATTTGTACCCCCTCTCGCCATCGAGGGCGACTTCCAGTGCACACCCCGTCCTTGATGTCATGTATCCCTCCTGCGCTGTGCCCGGAGTCCATCGATGTCCGGCGCAGCTGTGCCCTCACACATGCACGGGACATCCTTGGGCACGGCCATCGCGCATTTGTGGGGTTATGTGCATGCAGCGGGGCTGTTTACACGCCACATTTCGGCGGTGTTCTACTGGGGGCTCCTAAATGGTGTGTCTTTGCAGGTCTGGATGAAACGGCCACTAGGTCCGGATACGGACTGCGGTCCGCCATTTAGTGATGCCCGCTATAGATAATATTGAAATTATAAATGCTCATCAATGAGAAGATGCAGTACCCCTTCATGCTTTGACCCTATAGATCATATTAAGATGATTGTCAATGTACCCTGGACCTTTGTAACTTTGCAAAATGTACAATAATATGATTATGAAATTAACAGGACATTGTAGAAAGCGGAAAAAGAGAATCAATTCTATGTTTGTTTTTCATACTCAAATTATTCAAGTACGTTTTGTCTTCGAAAGTCATGAAAACAAACTACTATGGCTGTTTTTTTCCTGTGGTTATCTGCATATTTATACAGCAAAAAAGCAGGAAAGTAATAATTTGCATATACCATGAGCTGTGTGCTTTGAAAAATAGCTCATAATTTATTATGTTTGTGCATATAGATCTTTTGGAATACTGACTTTTATACGATCACACGAAACAAGCTTTTCAAGCTAAACTCTGATTGTTTTTGTATGGGAGAAAATAAAACATAGTTTTGTATATCTCTTACTCCTGAAGGCTTTCTTTTAGTTGTTGTTCCCCAAAACCGCTGTTCTTTGGTGCTCTTTTGGTTGCAGGCAGCAAGCAGTCCTATGTAGTATTCACGTCCTTCATTTAAAGTTAAAATGCAGAGGGCCTGCCCAAAAATTAGAGCATTCTAGAGAAGAGGTGAGCGCCAGCTGTGAGGGATAAGGTAAGTAAAACTACTTTTTAATGTTGCTCTGGACAAAAACAGGCATTTAACCCTTGAATTGTGGGAGAAGCACTTTTGCAGGGGTAACTTTTTGATTTTACCTAAAGTTCAGCTTTAAAGTTTGTGTTTTGTTTTTTCTGGTTTTGGAAGGAAGTCAGGTAGTGAGAGAAAATCTGCTGCAGGGAAACCAACACAAATAAAATATTTACCTATCCTGTTAAAGAAAAACATTTTATTTGTCTGTGTTGCTGTTGGAGAGTTCCTTTTGCTTTCTGTCTGTAATAACGTTGTCTTTAGGAGAAGTGTCGGTAAAAAACACAGGGGTTCTAATCCTATCCCACTCTATGCAAAGCTTTTTAATCTATAGATTTTTTTGCACAAATCTGTGTAAATTTAGTGAAGCAAAGGTATTTAGATTTATTTGTTTTACCAGATGTGCCAGAAGAGCCACTGCATTTGATGAGTACAGAAGAACTGATACAGCATAGAAAAGAAAAGCTGGAAGAGAAGAAGATTCACATTGCGACCTTGGCCTCATCCATACTTGCAGATCCAGAGAACAGTGTGTGTGGTTTGTTTTTTCAAATACAGAGGCATGTGTTTATCTTTATCTTTAACCGCCTCAATACTGGGCACTTACACCCTCTTCCTGCCCAAGCCATTTTTCAGCTTTCAGCGCTGTCACACTTTGCATGACAATTGCACGGTCAGGCTACACTGTAACCATATGAAATTTTGAGGACCCCAAAAAAGGACCACAAATTTTGAAAAAAAAAAAAAGTTTTTCTTAGTTTCTAAATTTTGTATATAAGTAATTTTTTTTCTCTTTCGCTGATGTGTTGGCACTGGTGGGCAGAGATGGCAGGCACTGGTGGGCATTGATGAGCAGCACTGACTGGCATCACTGATGGCCACTGATTGCTGGCACTTGTGGGCACTGGTTGGCATGGATTGCTAGCAGTGGCATTGCTGGCACTTAATTGCAATTAGTGCCCCGATTACATCCTAGATGTCCTCTGTGAGGAGATGCCGCTGATCGGCTCTCCTCTCACTCTCAGTGTGAGGCGAGGAGCGCCGATTACCGGCAACTCCGTTTTTTACATGTGACCGGCTGTGATTGGACACAGCCGATCACATGGTTAAAGAGCCACTGCTCTTTACACAGATTGGAGTTGCGCCATGTCCTAGCAAAACGGCACGGCCTCTGCGCGTGAGAGTGGTCTTTCTGGTAGGCCGTCATATGACGACCACCCAGAACAAGAGCCGCACCGCCCAGCCGTCATTTGACGGTGGGTGGGCGGCAAGTGGTTAAATATCTTTACTATTCAGTCTGAGCACCAGGCAAACATTTTATCAATGTAACATTATGCTCAAATAAAGCTTTAAGTATAACAAAAGGCAAAACTTTTTTTTTTTTTTTTTTTAGTTTTACATAGGGTGGAGAGGGATACGATCTGTCAGTTTTTAATGCTCTGTGTGCCCCTTATGGAGATTCACCTTCTTTATTTGTCCTGTTTACCTTTATCATTGAGCCCGGGTTCACACTGCAGCGATGTCAGACATTAAATGTGATTCGCGCCCGCACTGCGATCTGTGCGGTGCGAGTTCAGCCATACACTTATATGGCTAAACTTGCATTGGATTCACATAAAAAAAGTGCCGGGATCCCCCCCCCCCCCCCCCCCCCAGGATGGAATTGGATCGCAAGGGTATTCTCACCCATGCGATCTGATTCTTGTCCGAATCTACAGTTCGCACTGAAATCTGTGAACCGTTCCGGGGGTGTCATTAATATCGTATTGACACCCGCAGCGGTTCAGAGGGCAGTGTGAGCTGCCTGCGGGAGAGATGCAATGTCGGAACCGGCGCTGGTTCCTGCATCGTTACAGTGTGAACCTAGGCAGAAAGTGAAAGTAAAAGAAAATCTCAAATTCTGGGTTGTCCCCAGAAAAGTAATGGAGGGGAAATCTTCCAATGGGGACACTAGTTCTGGTGACCTGGGGTTCCCAAGGAATTCCCTTAATTTTCAGGGATTTCCTCTCACTTCCTGTTTGGCTATGGGACAGGAAGTGTTGGTCAGTTGGCTCTGTTGATCAGTGTGTTTATGTGAAAAGCCTGGACATGCATATGCAGTGTGTATATGTGAGACATGATATTGTTGCAAACATTATGATAGCACCTTAGTATGAGAGGGGTTTATGTATACTCCCTATTGTCATTTTGTAAAAATTAGGGGTTATTTGTATTACATACTGAAATCGAATTTTATTTTGCCTTTTAAATAGATCAAAAAGCTGAAGGAACTTCGTGCTATGCTCATGGAACAGGATTCTACTGTAGCAGTGACTGTTCGGAAGCTGGTATTGATATCATTGATGGAAATATTTAAAGATCTTGCCCCTTCTTACAAGATTCGTCCACTGACAGAGGAGGAAAAGACTGCTCGGGTGAGACATGCATAGGAATTTTTGAGCACAAAAAGTTAAGCAGTGTTATTTTCAGTGAATGTGTGTGTGTATATATATATATATATATATATATATATATATATATATATATATATGGGATAATCCATTTACCTCCCTAAATGCCACCTCTTCTTGTCAGGTAAACTTTTTTTTTTTTTTTTTCCCCTGAGCTCAGCTGAGTCACATTCAATATAGTGCTTTATTGTGGCACTCTCATAGCTTTAGATAATCTGAAAAGAATGATGCTGTATAAATTAAATCACATTCATTAGATTATGAGAAGAATTTGATTACATTTTTTAAATTGAGATATTTCGAAGCTAAGCGCCAAAATTGTCCCATAATCAGAAATAGCTGAGGGCTTTTTTGTGGCTAACAAGCTATTAGATGAGGACCATTTCATTATTATTGCTGCTGGGTTTGTTTCTTATTTCTTATACTGAGTGTTTACAGATCCTTGCAGTTTTATTTTTTCCTTAAACTAAGGCATCCTTATTGTACCTTTTACAGGATACAAGACTTGAATTAATAGACCATGGGCTATTTGCACCTGCCTTCAGGTCATTGGACACTGGCAAAAATAACTTTTTGCTGTGGGTGACTAACACTTCCAGCACTACCATTCGGGCTCTCTTCTGCGCCCTAAATGCTCTTCTACGTTCCCAGGGCAATAATGTCCTAGGTTACTTGGATGACAACTTACCCTTTTTTTTCTTTTTTTTTGGATGACTTCTTACTGAAGAACTTTTCAAAATCTTGGCTTCCAAAGTCCAGTGGATGATTCATATCTTTCATACATTTTGGCTAGATAATCAACCTTCCAAAGTCTTCTCTCCCAGCCCTCTCACTGTCTGGAGTACCTCGGTCTAATCTTGGACACAGTCCAAGCCAGTATTTTCTATCTCCAAGAGAAGGTTGCTTCCCTAAAGGTTCCAAACAAATCCCTCGGGTCAAAACTGCAGTTGGTTTCTGCTTGAGTGCTCTAGGCTTGATAGTAGCATCCCTCAAGGCTGTCCCCCCTTGCCCAGTTTTCACTCCAGGCCTCTAAACCCTAAGTAACGCTTTCCTCCCCTACCTTGTGCAACAGTTGAATGAGGGATATTAATGAAAGGGAAGGCATGACCTAGCTTGAATGGAGCCCAAATTTGGTGAAATGAGAATTGGCATATTTTGGCCTTTCTTCAACCAGGTCTTGAAAAGCATTTGTCTGAGTACCTTCAAGGGACAGGTTTCTTCTTTATCCATCTTGGTCCAAAAACCTCTTGCCTCAATATCCTTTATCATTTTTTTTTCCTCTCCCCAGGGCATTGCTCATATAAATCCCACAATTTGACCTCCTGTGTGATCTTGGGATCTCACCCCCCTTTGAACCTATTAGAGATATGTCATTGGAAGATCTCACTTATAGGTTGTCTTTCTGGTAGCCATTACACTTGTAAGGCTTGATTCTGAATTGATTCCTGATTGATTCTTTACTATGATGGGCGCTTTAGTTTTGTCACGTTTTGTACGTTTTGCACAAAGGACAAAGTTGTTGAGACCAAAACCTCCCTTCTTACACAAGGTGGTCTTGTGTTTCACCTCAATAAGGACATAATTTTTCCATCCCTCTGTCCTGCTTCAAAACATTACACGGAAATTGCCCTATATTGCTTTGATGTGGTCAGGGCTGGCTGGGTCTACCTAAAAGTTACACTCTGCCTTATCCACCAATCAATGATGGAATGGGGAAAATCTTATGGAAAAGGTCCCTCCTTCCCCATTCAGAGCCCACTTTGCCAGGTCTGTTGTCTCTTGGTCTTTCCAGCATCAAGCATCTGCTTTACAGATTTGCAAGGCCGCTACTTGGTCCTCTGTTCAGACATTCTCCAAGTTGACTGCTCAGGCCTTAGCTGATGTGAGGTTCAGCTGCAAGGCTGTTTGTTTAGGTTCTTTTAACCTTTGTTTTCCTGTGGGCCTGTTGGCAGTTTGGTTTATGTTGTTGCCTACTCCTCAGATTATTGCTTGGGTATGTCCCATGGTCTGAATACCATTTCAGTGTCCTGTACTGTACGATTAAGATAAGAAATTTGACTTGCCTTTAAATTCCTAATTTTGGAGGACAGGACATGGACTCCCTTACTTTGTCTTGATCACTCCTTGCTTGTAAAAAACTCATGGAGTCTCAGAGTAGGTGGGATTAAGTGATGCGCTCTCTGGGTAGCCCTAGCAAATATTTTTACCAGTGTTCCAACACCTGGTAGCTGCACATAATCCACAGTCTATGAATACAATCCTGTGCCCTGTACTGTTCTCCTAGCTAAAGATTTTACAGGCAAATCAAATTTCTATTTTTGCATATTGCATTTTGTCATTTACAAATCTACCTCTAGTTAGTTGTCTGAAAAAATAGGATCATTTTTACTAATAAATCAATGTAATGCACTCTGATAGAGAAAGCTGTACATTTCAGGAGATTTTAATTTACACCCTACTATACAGCTACTACTGTTTTCTGATAGCCGCAAAACCGGTCAACATATTTTCCCACTATGTATTGGTTTGATATTTCCACTCCTGATCCGGTGTTTGATTTTCACTACTTACAAGTAGTCAGACTACCAATGCTTGGCTTTCTCTGGCAAAACTCATACTGGCCATGGAAACCCACTGAGCAGCCTGCTTTTGGGTTTTGTAGGCCAAGCTGCATCATACCAAAAGCATCCTCCTGACCTTGTGTGAGCTTTGCAGCTGTTTTATAGGCTTAGCTAATCATGGTATCCATCAGTGGAGGGAGATGTGTGAAGGTTTTCCTGGTTATGTCTGGAAATGAAAAACCTCCTTAATGCAGTGCTGGATATGCAGTAACCCAATGCAGCTGAATACCTTTTAATCAGTTTAGTTAGACACAAGATCTATTAAAGAAGTCCTTTTTTTTTTTTTTTTAATTAAAATGGACCATACATAAAATTGCTTGTTTGCTCATTTGATACAGCCTGAGTGTATAACACCATGGTCATAAAATGTTTTGATTGGACTTTGCTCTGTATAAAATGTATTTAAGTCCATGAGAACAAAAAATCTGCTGTTCTGAAGCTGTGTAGTCCCTGTGAGATGTGTGTGTGGGACAGAATGTTTCATATCCTCTTATCGTGGGATTAGATGGTGCGTGGCAACTATCAATCCTTTATTAAATGACTTTCTAGTGCATTTTAGTCACATGTAACATTTACTAAACACTGAACTCTTTATCATAGTCCTTTTTGGTCTCAGTCCAGAGACCCCTTTGTTTACATCTGCTATTTATTTTAGAGGAATAGGACTGGTTTGTATAAATTGTAGGGGTACATAGCACAGATTTTTATTCTGACTGAGCTATTCTGTGATGCTCTTTCATTTATGCAATATCAGATTTGCACAAAGCCCCTGTTTTCTCCTAATTATGTGGCAGCTACTATTTTTTTTTTTGTTCTGCTAGGATTATCTGTCTCTTTCGGGTTCATATTTTTAGCATACATAGCCTGTTTTAGGCACCAGTAAATGGTTTCTATAATTTTGCCTTTGGGTAGAAAACCATGGTTTGGGGTTTTACATATCTCTGACCTAAATCGGTCTTTCCAGACCCAGCAGTTCTCCTTACTGCAGGAGATATCCGATAATCACTCGGTCTCTGACACGCTTGGACATTACCCATAGCTTACTGTAGTGCTTGTTGTGCTATTATCAGCAATACGGTAAAGTGAAAAAAAAAAAAAAGTGCCAATGGATATAATAACAGTAACATGATAGGCACAATACCAATCCAGCTGCAGCAAAAAATTGTCGAAAGGCAATAGAAAAAAGTTAAAAATGGCGGAATTAGAGCTTCCCGCTGATTGGCTGAAACGCATCGAGGCATTATCACGTCACCGCGACTTACTTCCACCCGAAGGAGTACAGGGAATGGAGCAGCACCGCGACCAGCGGTAAACACCACCATCGTGGGCCGAGTTTCCCCTAAAAAAGCTGTTACACTCGCTGGGTGCCAGGATGGTTAGGCACCCTAACATGTGAGTGGCATTTTTATTTTTAACTGTTTTTTGGAACAATATATTGCGCAATGAGGATTTCTTTGCACTGCATGAGATGACAGCAATGGATCTCTACAGGGGTATGCCAACATGTGCAAATGACCACACTAGCGATAGTTGGATGTAAATTCGCCCCCTAGAGTTGACCATGTGGGGCATGCAAGTCTAAGCACATTGGAGCACAAATATATAAACTTTGAGCATGAGCACTTTATATCACTATATATTGGGACTGTTTCATATTTGTGTATACCATCTGTACCAAACCTAGCGCGGTGGACTATTTTATAATACGTGGACAGATTCTGATTCTGTATATATCAGATTTGGATTAATAAAATTCTCACCTGCCCCTTCCCCAGTCATCTTTAAAACATTAAAGATTCCAAACTCTTTTCATCCTGTAACTTATTGTGTAACTCTGCGTGAGTTGGAATGGGAGGCTGGTTGGGACTAAAAAAAAAAAAGCGCAGCTGTCTAATACTTGCATATTTATACAATGTTAGGTCACCTTGCAAGTGTACTGAAAAATACCCAACGATCCTGCCAGTAATGCAGTTGGCTGCTAACTTCCTATAAGGGTTGACCAAACTATCCACATCTCCATAACTCACTCCCCTCCCTTACCTGTTGCCTGCTGTTTCTCCCCCTTTTCTGCTATTTTGGTGCAATTTTTCACCCCCTGCCTTTCTTGCAGGATCATCAGGTATTTGTAAGTATTCGCAGTGTTATTCAAAGTCTAAAGGTTAGAGGGAGAAATGTGCATGTATTAAAGGGCTGTGTTGAATTGTTTAATTTTTTTTTTGGTTATCCTCTGTGAAAAAGAACCAACACTTTTTATTTTTATTTTTTTATGCAGTAATTTGAAATGCACAAAAGTAATTAGAATACATCATATTTAATAAAATGTGTGTATGTGACAGAGCTGGACTCATAGATGGTCTGCTGTTATAGGAAACCCTGTGGAGTAGGTTATCCTTCTGGGGGCTTTTACCCAATAAAGGTGTATTGTGGATTGATCTTATTAGAGTTCCAGGCTGCAGCCTCTGTTAGCGACGGAAAAGACGATCTGCTGTCAGCTTTCAGATGGATATGAAGGTGCACCTATAAAGATCTGTTACTCTTGAGGGTAAATTTATTGTAGTTTATTGAAGGTAACAGGTAAAGCCAACACATTTTGAGGGAGTTATCTCCCACTTTATCAGCCCTGAAGTAGTTAACCAGCTTTGAGTAGTGGTGTGATGAGATTTGGGAGCCTATAATGAGGCTGGATCAGAACTGTCAGGTTGGATACCTTTGACAGTTCCGATCCAGCCTTGTTATAGGCTCCCAAATGTCATAACGCCACTAGTCTAAATTAAAATCAATAAATTGTGCTGCGCTCCAAGTGGTAAGAAACAAATAAAGTGCTTAGTGACTACTAAAGTGTACAGTGTTCAGAATAATGAACTCAAAAAATATTCAAGTTAATACACTAAAAATCATAATATAGTACAAAATAATAGTAGACAATCTAAAGTGCTGAATGCTCAAAATAAATGGGTGATACACTTCCAATGTGCAATATAGGTGCAACTACTACAAAGGAAAATAGCATCCAACCAAAGCCATCTTAAAATTAAAAGTACTAATGCCGAAAAAGTCCAGAGTGAACATGAAACTTCAAACAGATGCTGGTGAATACAGTGTAAAGTGCTGAATTCCAACTGACTGTGTTGGTGTGGAATTCAGCACTTTACACTGTATTCACCAGCATCTGTTTGAAGTTTCATGCCCCCTTTTTATGCTATTTTGTTACACAGCATTTAAAAGGAGCAACAGCAAAAAATATAATGTTTGATAGGGTTCGATCGGATTAAGATCATAGAAGACCACACTAGTCCTTTGTTTTGTTCTTAGCTATTCTTGGGGTGCTTTTAGTTGTGTGTAATGATTTATTATCCTGTTGGAGGATCCACGACTTGTGACTGCGACAGAGCTTGCTGACACTGGGCAGCACGTTCCTATCCGAATATTTTGATACCTCATTGTGCCCTGCACAGATTTAAGGCAACCCCAGTGCTAGATGCAGCAAAGCAAAAAAACATAATCAAGCCCTCCCATGTTTCACAGTAGGTACAATGTTATTTTCCATTAAAGGTGTTTTTTTTTTTTTTTTTTCCTTACATGTGAACATTGCTTATTGTGATCCATGTTCCGTGCAGTGCACACAGTGAAACCAAACAGCACAGTGACAGTTAAACCTAAACATATACACACACACACTATATTATATATACACACACATATATTATATTATACACACATACATGGCTCATAAAATTATAATATCATCAAAAAGTTAATTTCAGTAAATTCAATTCAAAAAGTTAAACTCGTATATTTTATATAGATGCGTTACAGTGATACATTTCTAAGCTTTTATTTTTTTTTTTTTTGAGGATTATGGCTTCCAGCTAGTGAAAACCCAAAAGTCATTATCTCAGAAAATGAGATACTGCATAACACCAATTAAAAAAAAATAATAATTTAATACAGAGATATTGGCTTACTAAAAAGCATGTCCATGTACAGTACAGTATGCACTATACCAATACTTGGTTGGGGCTCCTTTTGCATGAATTACTGCATCAATGCGGCGTGGCATGGAGGCGATCAGCATGTGGCACTGCTGAGGTGTTATAGAAGCCCAGGTTGCTTTATAGTGACCTTCAGCTCATCTGTATTGTTGGGCCTGGTGTCTCATCTTCCTCTTTAAAATATCCCACAGATTCTCTATAGGGTTTAGGTCAGGTGAGTTTGCTGGCCAATCAAGCACAATGCTACCATGATCATTAAACCAGGTATTGGTAAATTTGGCAGTAAATGCAGGTGCCAAGTCCTGCTGGAAAATGAAATTAGCATCTCCATAAAGCTGATCAGCAGAGGGAAGCATGAAGTGCTCTAGAATTTCTTGGTAGAGGGCTGCGCCGAATTTGGGCTTGATAAAAAACAGTGGACCAACACCAGCAGATGACGTGGCTCCCAAATTATCAGGGACTGTGAAAAATGTTTTAATTTGGAAATCAAGTTCCCAGAGTCTGGAAGAAGAGTGGAGAGGCACAGAATCCAAGTTGCATGAGGTCCAGTGTGAAGTTTCCACAGTCAGTGATGATTTGGGAAACCATGTCATCTGCTGTTAGTTTTATCAAGTCTAAAATCCACTCTCCTTTACAGATCTTCTTTAAATCCTTAAGGTTTCTTAGCTGTCTCTCGGCAACTCAAAGTTTCAGCTGCCTCCATAAATTTTCTATAGGATTAAGGTCTGGAGACTGGCTAGGCCACTCCATGACTTTAATGTGCTTCTTCTTGAGCCACTACTTTGCTGTTTTGGCGGTATGTTTTGGGTCACTGTCATGCTGAAAGACCGATCCATGACCCATCTTCAGTGTTCTGGTTGAGAGAAGGTGGTTCTCATCCAAGATTTTACAATACATGGCCCCATCCAATAGCCCTTCAATGCGGCAAAGTCGGTCTTTACCTTTTAATAGAGAAACAGCCCCAAAGCATAATGTTTCCACCTCTGTGCTTGAATGTAGGGATGGTGTTCTTAGTTCATAGTCAGCATTTTTCTTCCGCCAAACACAGCGAGTCCCCCTCCTCAAGAAGGCACATGTACAGTCATGCCAATGAACATCTAAATAATTCAAAGGATTGGGAGAAAGTGCTGTGGTCAGATGAGACCAAAATTGAGCGCTTTGGCATTAACTCGACTCGCCGTGTTTGGAGGAACAAAAATGCTGACTATGACCCCAAGAACACCATCCCTACAGAAGATATACATGTAAAACTTATGTAGGGAGATTTGTTTAATCTCTGTGCATCATCTGAGGCTGTTCACTTCACTGGGTATATGTGAGGGTTAACATCCACTTTAAATATGCATATGCCAGGGAAACAGCAAAAAACCACTGGTGGCCTAAAATTTTCAAAAGGCAACACATTAAAAGCCCCTTCAGGTCTTCAGTTTAGAGTTAGCTGTAAATAATGGACCTAGAATTATTGCTCTCATTCTGGCATGCACTGTGATATCTGCATTTCTGGAAGTAGGTGCCTCAATCTTGCATGTTTACATTAACATTAGGTGTATGTGGGTGCGCAGGGATCCAAAATATATTTTACAAGTGTACTTGTCATCTGTGATAATCTTTAGATAGGTAGCTTCATATTGGTCAAACTCGATGAGATATTGTGCGTATCTTATTATAAATGCTAACAAATAAATCATATTTTGTTTTGCAAAACAGGTCAAGAAGGAAACCCAAAGACTCAGAGAATTTGAAGAAGGTTTAGTAAGTCAGTACAAATTTTACCTGGAAAATCTGGAACAAACAATAAAGGGTAAGTCTGTGCTGTGCAACATTATGTGAGCATAGTCGATATGTAGTCTATTAAAAATGAAATGTACCGTATTTATCGGCGTATAACACGCACTTTTTTCCCCTTAAAATCAGGGGAAAGTCGCAGGTGCGTGTTATACGCCGATCCCCTGCGATCCGACCTGTCATATTTTCAAAATCGCCGATCGCGATTTGAAAATGGCGCTGCCGGCGCCGAAATACACAGTGCCGGTACTCGGCTCTTTCCGGCGGCTGTCGTTCATTTTCGGCTCCACTCGTAGTCCCGAGCGGAGCTATCCGAACCTACTCGGCTAGGTTCGGATAGCTCCGCTCGGGACTACGAGTGGAGCCGAAAATGAACGACAGCCGCCGGAAAGAGCCGAGGACCGGCACTGTGTATTTCGGCGCCGGCGGCTCCATTTTCAAATCGCAATCGGCGATTTTGAAGCCCAGAATGGCTGGGATCACTGGGGGAAGGCTGCGCTGGGGGAAGGCTGCGCTGGGGGAAGGCTGCGCTGGGGGAAGGCTGCGCTGGGGGAAGGCTGCGCTGGGGGAAGGCTGCGCTGGGGGAAGGCTGCGCTGACGGAAGGCTGCGCTGACAAGGCTGCACTGACATGGCTGCACTGACATGGCTGCACTGACATGGCTGCACTGACATGGCTGCACTGACATGGCTGCACTGAGAAGGCTGCAATGATGGGCGTTTAAATGTAAGTTTTTTTTCCCTTCAACTTCCCTCCTAAAAGTTTTTTTTTCCTTAAAATTCCCTCCTAAATTGGGGTGCGTGTTATACGCCGATAAATACGGTATCTCTTTGGTTTTTTTTGGTTCTAATAAACATTACATGCCTGTCATTTTGCTTTTGTGCTAACAAAGATCTGCACTCAGTATTTTTTTCGTGTTTGTGTTCTACAAAAGCAAAAGAATTCCCTATTGCTGAAAATTCCAACAGTTTTTGAATAATAGATCTCATTGATAGACATTTATAGATCTGCAGTTTCTAATATTTTATTTCATCAAGCTCTTGATTGATCCCTTGTTCTCCCTGCATATTTTGCACACAGACTGGAAACAAATGAAAACGAAGAAGAGTGAGGTGGTGTCATTAAAGGCATACAAAGGACTGGCAGAGGTGGCAGTGATGTGCTTGTGTGAGCTCATGATCTCTCTTTCGCACTTCAATTTTCACAACAACATCATCGTCCTTGTAGTACCGCTTGTTGATGACAAGTGCAAGAAGGTCAGCTGTCTCTTTGCATACCTCCTTTTTTTTTTTTTTTTGTGTGTGTTTTCTTACACGGGCTTTACTGTCTTGCTGCACATGATCAAACGTCTGTGTTGTGACAAGATGTAAGTGCTAGACTGGGAAATCTGTTACAAAGGGTATAAAAAAGTATAAATACTTTTAATCCTGCTTTGAAGCTGAACTCCAGGCATATGTAAAAACAATATATAGTGCATTATGTATTAATAAAAATGATTTGACTTGCTCCACACCTATGCTTGTGTGTTATCACATATTCATTTCTACAATGGCAACGTACATTCACATAGTAATCAACGCACCTGGCTCTTTAATACACTGCAATACGTACGTCTGAAAACACAAGCGATGTGTTGTGATGTGTCAGGTACTTTTTTGCTTGTTTAGGACCCATAGAAAATAAATAGTCACAAGGACCATAATGCGTCAAGAGGTTATTAGAGGCACCCATGCAAGGCAAGGTAACGGTGTCTCTGCATGGGGGGCCCCCCTGACCCCATTATACTTGCCTTTATAGCAATCCCTTGCCCCTCTTTTCTTCTCTGCACTGAAATCACTTGAGTCTTTGATCCTGCGTAGTTGTGACCTCACTCCTCCTGGTCATGTTTGAGTTCCTAGGCCTAGTGATTGGCTGCTAGACCTGAGCACAGCCACCTGCGCCATTGTGGATGGCTGCAAAGGTGAAATGAGAGGCGGGGGATGCTGGAAAGGTTGGTTAGTATAAAGGGGGGGGGGGGGGGGGGGGGGGTTGTAGACATTTTTGTTACTTTACTCTGCATGGGCAGGCTGATATTTCCTCTTTAATATATTTTGAAATACTCTTAATACTCTTATTACTTGCTTGTAATCCTCTGCTCAGCAGCACTCTTGACCAAGCTCTTTTGTGATCGAGAGTATTTAGCGGTTTGCCAGAATTTCACTTTATAGTCATTGTTAAATCTTGTACAGATTGTTGTGTAGCAGGGATCTAAAATCATTGTAGGTAATCGAGGAGAGAGGAGTAGCAGACACTGAACGGTTGGTGAGTTGAATGAGTCTGGCAGCAGGATTCATGGTGAACTGAAGGGGAATAGCCTATGTAATGCTATTGCAACTAAGACTTCTATTGATTGATTTAAAAGAATACTTTGAGAAGTTAACTGGGTGCCATTGCTGACTTCAAAAAAGTGACTTGGAACAATTTTACAGCCAGTGAAACTAATGGATCCGAATAATAGCCAGGCATTTGTTTGTTTTTTTTTGTTTTTTTTTTTGGACAAGTAGTGGCAGCCTCCATGTTTTTCTTGGTACAGGTGTCCTTTACGGTAAAAAGCAATGTGCGCAGTGTGACACAATATACCAGTGAGAATTCATCTGGTCTGGCATTTTTGGAAGTGGAATTTTGAGTTTTCTGCAATGTTTTGCTCCAATAGTAGTGAATATAGCAAATTATGTAACTGGAAGACAGTGTTTGTCATATTGTGTAAGTACACACATAAGTGTCAACCATATCCTTGGCGTAAATGATTTGTTAATATAAATTTGGTTTCCAGAATAGGATTTTGTCTACAACTAGAGGGCAGTAGAGTGTTGTCATTGTTTCAGTGTAGTTGATGCCAAAAAGGATTATCTCCTGAGAAGAAACATATGTAAGACACAGCCCAGGAATTTGGGTTTTAAGGCAGATATCGTCTCCTCAAGAGACAGTCACTTTGCAGAAAATGAGGGTTAAAAGGCACTGGCGTTAAGGGAACACAAACATCATTTTTTTACCATTTTTTAAAACTTTTTAAAAAATATTTTTGTACGTAGATTACAGCATGAACTACTGATGGGTTGTTGTTAATTTGTCTGCAAGACAGGTAGAATCTAACAAATATACTGTATGTTCTTTGTATGTTGGTGTTTTTGGTGCTTCTGTGGGCCAAATGTGTCTCTTGAGCCACGTCTGGTAACGAAAGAGAACAAATTCAAGAATCTTGGTGTATATATAGGAAAGTGGCTTAAAAGGCACCAGCTAATTAGACCAGAGAGAATAACCATTAAATACTTTGAACTTTAAACATAAAGATACAGGTCCTCTTCAGCATTTAAAGTGGTTCTAATTTCTGCTAGTGCTACAACCTCTAAATGATAGGGTGTACTAGCAGCCACTGCATTAACATTTTTTTCACCAAATGCCAGTGTCACATATCCTTCTTTTTTTTTTTTCCTTCTTCTTGCAGCATGGGTAGGGGCTAATTAAGATCAGGTCACATGTCTGTCAGGTCGCAGCCCTGCCCTCATCCCAGCCGTAGTAATCACTTAGGCCAGGGATTTCTTTCACAGAAGGCCATGTTTAGATAATTGAAAGAGGGGAGCATGTGCAGTTTGGTGGCGATGGCCTAGACAGCTTTTGTGAGTCTGCCACCCTACTACTAGTGCCTGCAGGCTGTACAAAGAATGTCTTTATAAATTATTTTTATAGCTAAACAAAGAGCACAGACCTAATTCTGAAAGTGTTTGTTTTTTTTTTCTTTTAAGTGACGCTTTAGGCCCCTTTCACACGATCGGACCATTCAGGTCCGCCTGTCAGTTTTGATGGCGGACCTGAACGGGCGCTCCATGTTAGCCTATGGAGCGACGGATGTCAGTGGAGACATGTCCGCTGACATCCGACCCCGTCCGATCCGCTAAAAGCAGATGGATGGCCCTACGTCCAGGTCCATCGCGATCGGATCAGGTGAGATCTGATGAAAACGGACATGCTGTCCGTTTTCATCCGATCCCTTCACGGCGCCTGACAAGCCCCTCCCCGCTCAGTGAGCAGAGAGAGGGACCTGTCATCCGCCGGCTCAGCGGAGATCAACGGACAGATCTCCCGCTGAGCCGGCGGACCGAGGCGTGCTCCGTAGAAACGGAGTCTGCCTCGTGTGAAAGGGGCCTTAAGCTCCCATGTTCTGATGTAAAGTAATTTTCTTTTTATTGGCACATCTTTTATGATGAATGGCAAATTTCACAAACATTGGTTTATACAGGAGGAAATAGACATTCTCTCACATTGCTGTGAACAGGGCAAAGTTATTTTTTGTGCTCACATTGATGATTTGGGGTTTTTATGCTGAAAAGTCCAACATTCATGTGTGTTTTGAGAATCTGCTCACACCCATCCATTTCCTATATTTCAAAGTATATATGTAGCTAGATCTAGTCTGTGTGCTTTGCAACAGTTTGTTCTTAAAATGCTGTATGGCATCTCCTCTACAGTAGCATATATTTTTGGCCCATAGAAATGAATTGGAATCACTGAAAGGTGCACATTTTTTGTTTCTTTTACACCATGTGTTGAATGTTCTTCAAGGTCATAAGCACATGCAAAGACATGGTATAAATGCAATATACTCAAGCTATTTTGTTGGTCTCCATTTAAAACATCCTCTGTCATGCATTGTTAGAAGCATTTCTTTCAGCTAAGGAATCACAGCACCTTCTCCATCATGTAATCTGTATGCGAATTGACATGTCAGATTGGTCTTAGATATGGTATCATTTGTCTTTCACTGCTCTGTGGAGGGGGCGGGGGGTGTTTTAACACACCAAGTAATGCCTAATATTTTGTTTGTAATTAAAGCGTCGTGGTTTTTTTTTTTTCCCGACACAGAGCGGTTATCTCAGCCCCGCCCCCCGCTCTCTCGACACAGCATTTGATGGACAGCAGTGGGAACCATTGGCTCCCGCTGCTCTCAATCTGCCCAGGGAGGAGGGAGACCGTGACAACAGTCGCTGCTCTTGTGCACCTCACTGGATCGGATTAGGTAAATATAAGCAGGGGCTGAGGGGGATTTTGCAGCACAGATTTTTCACTTAAAACATAGAATGCATTAAGGTGAAAAACCTTTGGGCTTTTGAACCATTTTAATCTTTGGGTAACTAGAACATTCCGGTGGGTTTTAATTGGGGGTCTTCCTCTGTTGGTCACATGTTTTAAATTTGTCTTTAGATATATATTATCATTCTGCAGTTTACGACACAACTTTTCTGAGAAGAAATTAGATATTGTAGTAATAGTATTTCACCAGCATTGAGAGTTCTGGGGATGTTCATTTGTACTAGGCAGACCTGATTCCATCTCATGCCTACATGAAAAAAATGCAAATCATATATCATAAAATAATAAATAAATAAAAATACTGAGGTAAGTTTAGACTTCATACTCCAAATATGTGGATGACTGGACAGTAGAAAAATTATCCAAATAAAAACATTTGTGCACCCTGTGCTCATGGAGTTAAAGCAGAACTCCAGGATTTTCAAAAAATACCCCATTAGTACACCCCCACACACAACACACTAAACGGTTATTACATTTGTGAAATTTCCTATTTAAGATATATGACTGATTTCATTTTCAGGAATGCAGCTCTGTAATTCGAAAAATGCAGCATCTTTTCTGGCAGGGAGGATCTCTTAGAACAGTGATTGCATCATCTCTCTAACTGTAATCTGCCTATATTTTCCATGAATCCTTGAGATGGGAGTGAATGTGGGAGGTACATTAGGCTTGTTCATATAAATGTGAACTCTCCCACATAAATTGCACCCCTCATTCTGCAGCCAGCAAGCCATACATAACACATTGTATGATAGGTTACAGCCTTATACATGCAAAGCATTTTAATATAAATGCATATTTAATATAATTAATGAATTTAATATAAATACAAATTAGTGCCACTTGTCAGGGACCACCATGTCGCGCACCACCAGTGCTGCTTGTCAGGGACCACCAGTGTAAAGCTGGGATTATTATCAGAAATTACTTGTATGACACAGCACGGATCTCCCACTCTCAGGTATTGTATGTGAGAACGCCGATCGCTGATGCCTCACCCCCCACCATTTATTATCATTGACAACACACTGTTCCTACAATGACGGGGTGTGTGTTCTCATATAGCAATGTTCTCATATAACAATACCTGGCACAGATGGGAGATCCCTGCTGTGTCATACAAGTAATCACTGATGATCCCCGCTTTGCACGGAGATAAGGGGGGGGGGGGCAGTGCGGCGGAGGAGGGAGCAGAGGAGGAGGAGAGAGGACACCTCCATGGGCAGCACAGACCGGGGGCTGTGAAACCCCTTCCGCCAACATGTCTGCTTCCTCCCTGCTAGTTTTCAGAGGACTACAAGGAGGCATATCAGACCGCTGGCTGAGCTTAGAAGAGGGATAGAAGCCAGCGGTCTTACAAACAAAATGTCAGCAGGCAATAAAGTTTTTTTTCAGCAAGTTCAGCCTATTACAGAGGAACTACAGAGCTCAGAAGAACATGGATGGCAAAGTTTGTGAAGGTAGGGGATCAGCGACACGGAAACATTTTTTTGGACGGAGTTCTGCCTTAACAGGCACCAGGGGTATCCTAAGAGGAGAAATGGGCATCGCCACGTTATCTAGTAAAAGGGCAGAATTCTTTGCAATATTTAAAGTGCTGTGCCCTATAAGGCTGACTCAACTTTTTTCATCTCCTTGTTTTATTGATCCTGTATGCTTTTTAACACCAGATTGCTATAGTTTTGTGTTTTTGTATTCTGCAGATTGCCGAAATGTGCACTGAGGCAGTGAAAAAGCTTTTTAGACAGGACAAGCTTGGCCAGGCTTCTTTGGCAGCAGTGAAGGTGATTTCAGGATTGGTGAAGAGTAAGAATTATGACGTCCGTCCAGAGGTAAATTGAAGATACTCATATGAATTGCCCATACGTCATTCAGCCCGTCAACGCGGAATGGCTTCTAGTCTGTAATAGTTCTGTATGACTTTTATGAGAATGTTGGTGGTTTTCTGTGATATGCATTTATGATCTTTCAAAATCCAGAAATCCCTGTATGTTGTGTTAAATGCTTAAATTTCAAACACATTTAATGATTTTCAGCTCTGTTAGAGCTGTTACAGTAAAGTAAACTGTGCAGCTTTTGTAATTGTTGCATTTCAGTGGTTAAGGAAGGCCATGTTACTACTTTGCAGTTATGTGTATTGTTGAGACTATGTGCCAGACAAGTATGCTGGAACGAACTAAGCTTGTTTATTACACAGGGACTTGTGTGAATCCTGAACATGTTACAGTGAGCTGGAAGCACTGTGCATGTGACAAGCCATTGTTTTCCAGCATACAGAGAGAGTGTTTCAGTAAATTAATTAGTGCATGAGAGAGAGTACACTATATGAACCAAATTTCTCTAGCATTACTAGCAAAGTGGGCTTGGATGCAGCCTGTTTAACCTTCTAATAATTGAAAAGATAGGCAACTTTAGTAGTGATACCTCTGAACAGAATTACTGATTACAGTATAATCCAGAAGATCCATAGTTAAAAAAAAAAAAATCTATTACTATATTTAAAGAAGTGCTGCGCTAATAATAAATATTATTATACACGATTTATATAGCGCCAACAGTTTACACAGCGCTTTACAATGTAGAGGGGGAACAGCACAATTACAGTACTGTTCAATACAGAAGGGACAGGGAGGGCCCTGCTCGTAGAGCTTACATTCTAAAGGGAAGGGGTGATGGTACAAAGGGTAAAAGATGGGAATGATTTGATGGGGTGGCTCGGGGACAGTCAGATGGGTGTGGGATAGGCTTCCCTGAATAAGTGAGTTTTCAGGGATCTCATAAAGGTGGACAGGTTAGGGGCTGATCGGATATACCGGGGAAGGGAGTTCCAGAGGATGGGAGAGGCTTTGGAGAAGTCCTGAAGGCGAGCATGAGAGGAGGTAACAAGGGAGCTAGAGCGCAGGAGGTCCTGGGAGGAGCGGAGGGGACGATTTGGGCGATATCTGCAGATGAGATTGGTGATGTAGCTGGGGGCAATGTTGTGGATGGCCTTGTATGTTGTGATTAGCACTTTGAATTTTATATGGTGTGGTAGGGGAAGCCAGTGAAGGGATTGGCAGAGAGGGGCAGCAGTCACGGATCGGTTAGTGAGGTGTATAAGTCTAGCAGCAGCATTTATAGGGGGGATATGAAGGGGGGATAGCCTGAGTAAGGGTAGGCCATTAAGGAGAGAGTTGCAGTAGTCAAGGCGGGAAATAATCAAGGCGTGAATAAGTTGCTTTGTGGTGTCATTAGTCAGGAAGGGTCGAATTCTGGAGATGTTGCGGAGGTTAAGGTGACAGGATTTAGCCAGTGATTGGATGTGGGGGCTGAAGGAGAGATCAGAGTCAAGGATTACACCCAGCACCCTGGCATGTGTGGAGGGACCAATGGTTGTGCTGTTGATCTTAATGGTAAAGTCATGGGGGGGGGGGGACTGGGAAGGAGGAAATATTATAAGCTCAGTTTTAGAAAGATTGCGTTGGAGAAAGTGGTGTGACATCCATACCGATAATTAAGTTAATATACTTGGTGATCAATAATCAAACATATGACATATAATCCGTGCATATAACCAAAAATGTGTAATGGAGCACAGCGATCATGGGAGATGTATTTATCTAAGATCCACCCAACTGTAGCCACCAATCTTCCCGAAGGGTGCCACTATATAAGCCTATGGTAGTCGATGGGCAGTTACATTTGGGCGAATCTCGGGTAAATAAACCATAAACACTATGCTCTGTGCCCCTGATGACATCGGTAACAACAAAACCTGATGGAGCTTTGAGATCCAGGAGTGAGCTGGTGCCTGCAGGCTGAAGGAATGTTAAACTAAATCTGATCTGCAATATGTGGGGAGGTAACCTTTTGCTTCCCGATTTAAGGGTTTGGGTATAACCACCTGAGGTAACCTGACCACCCATCTGTGTACATCTACTGTATGTCAGAACCTTTGAGCCTGTTACCAACTGCCTGCATATACCAGAGTAACTGGGTGATTGCTGTGTCCAGTCGGGCATACCTCTTTGTCATGCCCTCTATTAACCCCATATTTCAGGCAAGGTACCCCCCTCTTTGCGTGTCTGTATCGAGCTGGACATGTGTATCCAATGTTTACTTGCGTTTACTCCGCTTTGTTTTATGACAATTTCAGCACCTACCTATCAATTTATACAGGAACAGCTCTGGACCAGACAGTAAAAAGCGGTTTAGGACTTGTTAATGCTAAATGTAGGGATATATATATATATATATATATATATATATATATATATATATATATATATATATATATATATATATATATATATATATATATATAGCAAGCCAGGAAAACAAAATATTTTAAATGTGTCTAATGCAGGGCTCGACAAATCCTAGGTCGCCGTGGCGACACAATGCTCACATATAGGCATTTTGAATCACGGGCAAAATCGCACCATTCTGCTTACAATTTTAAAATGTCAAATGAGCATCTTCATCAGCATGTTCAGGTGCCATTCATTTCAATCAAATTGAACTGCAATCGAAGAATCGCCCCGTGTTTTTAGATGCCATTGAAAGCAATGGCACCTGAACACACTCATGTGCGATTTGACATTAACAGCGGGTTTTGAAATCTCGGGCAGAATTGCGGCGATTCAAAATGCTTATATGTGAGCAGAGCTAAATCACCCCACAGCATTAGCTCTGTCTTTCAGGGGAGCGTTGGCTGCAGCTGTCAAGGCTGAGCTGTGAATCGGGCAGTGCTGCTTCCCCCATGTGAATGGAAGAGGAGGAGGAAAGTGGATCTGCTCTGCTCCCCGCCCATATTCCCCTTTGTCTGCCTATGCTGCAAACTGCCGCGTACAGCCACTGCCTGTGTGGGTAGGGAATTTGAAATGCAGCAGCATTGCTGAAATTCAGAGACCAGCCTTGGGAGAACTGTGACTGAACTCACTGTGGGCGCTGCTGGGCTTAAAATGCCCTCAGAGGAGAGTCTAGGGAGTTCCACTACTGCTGGAGAGCTTGGCTATCCCCCACTTCCGCACCGCATTAGAAAAAGATGTATAGATAGGATTACAGTACTGGGGGATGTCTAGGGTGTATGGGGGAAGCAGTGGTGAATTGGGCTCTAAGGGTATCTTGCATGGTCACAGTGCTAGGGGGGTCATAATGGGTGGTGGTGGTGGGGGGATAGAAATGGGTAGAGGAGGTCACATTGTGGTTGGTATGAAGGAAATGGGTAGAGGGGTCACAGTGTGGGGGGAACCGGGGGGGGGGGTGATTATGGGTGGAGGGGTCACAGTGTGGGGGGAATGAGTAGAGGGGGACACACTGCACAGCATTTCGGGGGGGGAGAGGGGTTATCATGGGGGTCCTAGTGCAGGGAGGGGGGGTAATTGGAAAGAGGGATAACAGTGCAGGGTGCATTGGGGAGGAATGGGTAGAGGGGTCACAGTGCTGGGGATATTTGGGAGGTAGAGAGGTGACAGTGCTGGGGGTACCTGGGGTGTAAAGGGATCACGGTGCTGAGGGTATCTGGGATACAGTGATACTAGAGGTATTTAGAGTAAATATGGCAACTGTTTAGGTGGTACATGGAATTTAAAGAGGTTACAGTGCTGGGTGATATCCAGGGGGTATAGAGGTAGTAACACTGCTGGAGGGAAATCTGGTGTGTGTGTGTGTGTGTGTGTGTGTGTGTGTGTGTGTGTGTGTGTGTGTGTGTGTGTGTGTGTGTGTGTGTGTGTGTGTGTGTGTGTGTGTGTGTGTGTGTGTGTGGCGCGTGGCTGGGTTGTGTTTAACTATGCTCCTTAAGCCCCTCCCACTGTTCCGTTCAACCACACCCACTTTTGCCACAGAGCAAAAAAACTGACTCCTAACTTTTTTAGCTGGATCCAAGATTCAAAGAAAATTTGTCAAGCCCTGGCCTAATGTGTAATTGTTTTTGATACAATTAATTTGATACCCCTCCCATGTGATTGTACCAAGCACAGTGAGAGGAAAAATACTTGGCTCATAACACTGTATAATGCTGATAGGAGGAACAGTTCACAATTGCACAATTCTGATGCATCTGTACTCTCCACTCTGCTGTCTAGCCTAACCACTTCAGCTCTTGAAGGTCTTACCCCTTCATTAATGACCAGGCCATTTTTTGCGATATGGCACTGCGTTTAACTGACAATTGTGCAGTTGTGCGACGCTGTACCCAAATAAAATTGGTGTCCCTTTTTTCCCATAAATAGAGCTTTCTTTTGGTGGTATTTGATCACTACTGCAGTTTTCATTTTTTGTGCTATAAACAAAAAAAGAGACAAAAGTTATAGCGTCTACAAACTATGGGATAGATTTTTGGCATTTTTATTTTTATTTTACTAGTAATGTCGGCGATCAGCGGTCCTTAGCAGGACTGCGACATTGCGGCGGACAAATCACCTGACTGACACTTTTGGCATTTTTTTGGGGAACCAGTGACCCTAATCCTAATCGTGATCAGTGCTAAAAATATGCACGGTTACTGTGCTAGTGACACTGGCAGGGAAGGGGTTAACATCAGGGATGATCAAAGGGTTAAGGGTGTCCCTAGGAGGTGCTTGCTAACTGTGGGGGATGGACTTACTGGAGGAACACGGAGATCCGTGTTCCTGCTTAGTCGGAACAAAAGATCACTGTGTTCTTTCCTGTCAGAATGGCGATCTGCCTTGTTTGCATAGGCAGATTGCCGTTCTGCCTCTCTGGGGAACGGTCGTGGGTGGCCGGCGGACATCGGGTCCACCGGACCCACTGATTGTCTCCCCCTCTGTCCAATGGGCATGCACCCACAGTATCTATTGCATGAAATTGCATACAGGTACATGATTTTGCGCAATAGAGCCGCCCTGCCTCCGTATATCTGTGGTAGGCGGTCTTTAAGTGGTTAAAGCAGCCTAATTAAACCCATATAGTCTTACCACATCAATGTTATTTTTAGGTGCTGAACATCTTGCTCCATCTAAGAATTAAAGAAGTACAATTGAATAAGGATGCAGAAGACCTTGCCCCCAAGCAGAAACTAATGTCCTACAAAGACAAGAGGAAGAATCTGTCTAGAATGCAAAGAAAGGTAAAAACTTGTGTGTTAGGACTCATTATAGTAAACCTAGATATTGAAACCTGCTGACCTTCCAGAATACTTTAACTGCATTGGGGTTGAGATACTAAAGGTGTAGAACATGTTCACTTATCTTTGATATGGTGGCTGTATTAGTTTTGTTTTCTTCTTTTTAGGCCAAGTACATTTTCTGCAAGTAGAAAAAATACCAGTTGATCTAAGCAGAAATACAGTGGCCTCCTTGTCTCACTTCCTATGAGCTTAACTCAAACAATTGTATTTGCCTTGTCAGCCATCTTCTGTAAACTACAGATTTACCGTATCCCCCATCTCCATGTAATGGAGAAGGAGAGGAGGACTTGTAATACACATCAAGAGAGCAGCCTAGGGTGACAACATTGCTCTTCCATAGATACAGTTGAGTGGGTGTCTTAGTCACCCTAGTACAGGAAGTGTGTTGCTGGAGGATGGTGATAAAGGAAAAAGGGCTGAAAAAAACAATGCAGCCACCACATCTAAGCTGTAATATTATATACTGTATTTTTGTTTTTGGGTTTAAGTATGCTTTAACAACAATGTTTACTGAGATTAGTAATTGGGGTGAAGCCGTGTTCACTTTTACTACCCAATCATATGCAAGGGAGGTTAAACTAAACAAAAGATAAATCCCTGCACATGGTTGATGTACACCTTAGTAAATCCAATTCTACTCTCATTCTACTACTAAGGTTCAGAGGATACTAGAACCTTCACTTATTAAAGTCTAATTAAACTTTCAACCTAAACCCTTAACATACATTTGAGGTGCATCAAAAGTGTACATAGTCTTACAGTTTGTTTCCTTTAGGAGCAGACACAGCTTGCTGTAGTGAAGGACTATGAAAGCAGTTGTCTTTTTGCAGATGACTGAAACTCCCCCTGCTGAGTCAAAGCTAGAGCTCTTCAGTCAGCAAAGCTCATGTTCCCTGCTAATTGAAGAGCTCCAGTCCTGGCTTAGTAGGGAGTGTGTCAGACCTTTACAGAGTGACAACTGGAACCACATAAATAGAGGAAAGGAAGGAGAGAATCCCTGGTGCCGCACATCAACGAGGTTGTGTGATAATGAGAGACAGCCTCAACCTGGGCTCCCGCCAGGCTTCGTTCCAACGTGTTTCGCTCTACCCCCAGAGCTTAGTCATGGAGAATGCCATGGGTGTGGGGGAGTATAAAAGCATTGTTGGTAGTTGCTCATAGGGATGATGAAGTGTGGAAAAGGTGCAAAGTGAGGTGAACTGTGGAAAAAAAGAAGAAAATCTATGGTAAAAAAAATGTAAATGAAGGGATGATAATGAAATGTGCAAAATGCATAAGGAAATTGAGATAAAAAGTATGAATTGATATTGCACCATCTTTTACCATTATCATTACTTTCTATTTTCTCTTTTTATATTTTTACTTCCATTTGTTTTTTCTTAATTGTTTCATATTTACTTTTTTTTCTTTATCGTACATCACGGGACACAGAGCACCATAATAATGACTATGTGGGTTATACGCTTACCTTTAGGTGATTGGACACTGGCAACCAATAGTAAGATGGTTCCTCCCATATAACCCCTCCCACACCGGAAGGACCTCAGTTTTTTCGCCAGTGTCTTGAAGGTGATGGTCACGGATATTGAAGCTCTTCAGTTTCTTCAAAGAATGTCCCACTGAGGACGTTATAATTGGATCCATTCGGATGGCTTACTAAAGCTAAAGTGGATGGTACCCCAACCTCGGCTCAAGAACGAGGTGTTGTTTGTAATGTGTCCTTTTTAGGCGCTGGACCCTTGTTAAAAGTTGGTATTTCTGGTCTACTTTGCCCAAGAAAACCACAAAAGGTGCTTTACAGGTCCAGGGGTGTGGACCCCAATATATGGGGGACCCGGTCCCTGAAGGTTCTTAGAGGCGCTACCCGCCGTGATGGGGGAAGATTGGGCCTGGCAAGACAGGCCCTGCTGCATGGGATGGTGAGTACTCCCCTTTGGGGTATATATATATATATATATATATATATATATATATATATATATATATATATATATATATATATATATATATATATATATATATATATTTCTTTCTCGAACATCACGGGACACAGAGCCACAGTAATTACTGATGGGTTATATAGGGTATCGCTGGTGATTGGACACTGGCACACCCTATCAGAAAGTTCAACCCCCTATATAATCCCTCCCCTTGCAGGGATACCTTAGTTTTTACGCCAGTGTCTTAGGTGATGGACGTGTAAAGATGTCCTGCGCTGAGCTCCAATAGGAATATCCTATATCCTATACTGGGGCAAGCCAGGCGAACCGATCCATTCAAAGTGTCCTTTCGTGGCCGAATTGGATGGTACCCGGGCCTCGTGTCCGAAGAAACGAGGTTTTACCTGTAACGCTTCTCTTTTTAGAGAGCTGGACCCCGCATATTAGAAAATGGTTTTTCTAGCCTAATTTTCTAGCCGGGTGCTTTACAGGTCCAGAACTGAGCCCACCGTGAGACGTGAAGATTGGGTCTGTATAATAGAACTCTGCGGCTGGATAAGGTAAGAGGAGATTCCACAGAATTTTTTAATTCTAGTAGGTTTTCTCCTTTAAGGTAAATGCATGCTATGCCTATTGTGACCACCGGGGGCTGCCAAGAGCACATACCTTCACATGCTGATGTCTGTCTCAGGGTTCTCACGCTGCACAGCGTCTCCGGCCGGCTCCAGGTAGGATGGATGGGGGGGAATTTCTCATGCTTGAATGCCCCCCCCCCCCAGGCTCCCCCAGGGGGAGGCCACAGGGGGTCTGGGAAGCGGTTAGACAATGCTCGAGCACCGCCGCCGCCATTACACAGGCCCCATCACTACCGGCCTCTCTCCTGCCTCCCGCAGCCTTCCTCCATGTTATTTCCGGAGGGTCGGCCAGCGCGGGAAGCGCTCGTTTTTTCGAAATTCGAGGGGGTGGGGGGGCGCCAGAGGGGAGGGGGGTTCGGAGCGTCAGCACAGGTGCTTAGACTCCCACTCAGGCCAGCTGCAGGCTATTAAAGCACTCTGTACAGGTGCACACAGCCTTTGGAGGGACCGTGTTAAACAGGTCATCAAAGTTTTACCAGAACAGCAGGCCCAGGGGTTGGCTAACCTTCCTGCGGCCTTATGTTATGTTGTTGACGCCATCAGAGATTCTATCGCGCAAACCTCTCGTCTTTCACTGGGGTTGGTGCATATACATAGAATCCTATGGTTGAAAAATTGGTTAGCCGAAGCACTATGTAAGAAGCTGCTGGCTGGATTTCCGTTTCGCGGTGCAAGGTTGTTTGGAGATGACTTGGATGACTATATCAAGAATATCTCTGGTGGGAAAAGTACTCTCTTACCTGTCAAGAAGAAGAGTAAGCGTACCCCTTTCAAACAGACTCTTTCCCCAGCGCCAGGGGCTTTAGCCTCCAGGCAGTCTCGACGGCCTCCTCCGCCTGGGTTCAGAAGCAAGAGTCAACCCCAGGAACAAAAGAAGTCCTGGGGGAAGAAGCCTACTAGGAAAAAAAAAAAAAGACCTCTTCATGAAGGGGCGTCCCCGCTCGCTCGAGTGGGGGGAAGACTGCGACAGTTCTCAGAGCTCTGGCAGGAGGACTTCCAGGACAGATGGGTAATCTCCACTGTAACCTTAGGGTACAAGCTGGAGTTTCAGGAATTTCCCTCTCTTCGGTTCCTAGGATCAAGTGTCCCCAGAGACCCAGAGAAGAAGCAGTCGCTCCTTCTTGCGTTAGAGCGACTTTTGTCACAGGAGGTCATTATGATGGTTCCCGCAAAGGACCAGGGATTGGGATTTTATTCCAACCTTTTGGGGATGTCAGACCCATTCTGGATTTAAGGGATCTAAACCGGTTCCTAAGGATACAGTCTTTCTGTATGGAATCAATGCGGACAGTAGTCTCCACCCTGCAGGGAGGAGAATTTCTGGCATCGATAGACATCAGAGATGCATACCTACATGTGCCCATTTTTCCTGCGCATCAGAAGTTTCTGCGCTTCGAGATAGGAGGGCGCCATTTCCAGTTTGTGGTTCTGCCTTACGGGATAGCCACTGCACGGCGAGTGTTCACAAAGATCTTGGCTCCTCCTCTGGCCAGATTAAGGGCCCAGGGTATAGCTGTCATAGCAGACCTAGAGGACCTGCTACTAATAGATCGGTCGGTAGCTTCCTTGAATGGGAATTTGAGGACCACAGTCAGCTATCTGGAACACCAGGGTTGGATCCTCAACCTAGAAAAATGTTTCCTAAAACCAGTAAGAAGACTGGAGTATTTAGGTCTGATCATAGATACAAGCCAGGAGAAAATATTTCTACCACAGGCAAAGATCACTGCTTTAAGAGAGCTGATTCTGGCAGTCAGGACCAAGAAGGGTCCTGCTGTCCGCCTTTGTATGAGACTATTAGGGAAGATGGTGTCTTCATTCGAAGCAGTTCCCTATGCTCAGTTCCATTCAAGAATGCTGCAACACAGTATTCTGTCGGCCTGGAACAAGAAGGTTCAGGCATTAGACTTTCCGATGCACCTGTCGCATGCAGTGCGCCAGAGCCTCAATTGGTGGCTCATACCCGAAAACCTGCAGAAGGGGAAATCCTTTCTACCAGTTACCTGGACGGTGGTAACAACAGATGCCAGTCTGTCAGGTTGGGGAGCAGTTCTGGAACAGTCTGCGATTCAGGGGCTATGGTCCAAGACCGAGAGGACCTTACCCATCAACATTCTGGAGATCCGGGCGGTATACCTGGCCCTAAAGGCCTGGACTGTCAGGCTACAGGGTTGCCCGGTCAGGATCCAGTCCGACAATGCCACAGCAGTGGCTTATGTCAATCATCATGGAGGCACCCGGAGCCGAGCTGCTCAAAAGGAGGTGAACCAGATCTTAGTCTGGGCAGAGACGCATGTGCCATGCATATCGGCAGTTTTCATTCCAGGGATAGAGAACTGGCAGGCGGACTATCTAAGTCGCCAGCAGCTACTTCCAGGGGAATGGTCTCTACATCCCGACGTCTTTTGGAATATATGCGAAAGATGGGGGGTCCCAGATGTAGATCTCTTTGCATCCCTATTCAACAAAAAGATACACAGATTTGTGGCAAGGACGAGGAATCCTCTTGCGTGCGGGACGGATGCGTTGGTGATTCCGTGGCATCGGTTCTCACTGATTTATGCATTCCCGCCTATTCTGCTGCTGCCACGACTCCTTCGCAGGATCAGGCAGGAAAGGAAGTCGGTACTTCTGGTGGCCCCCGCTTGGCCCAGAAGGACTTGGTATGCAGAAATAGTAAGGATGACGGTGGGTACCCCGTGGACCCTACCGGTACGCCCAGACCTGTTATCTCAAGGTCCAGTGTTCCATCCTGCCTTACAAACGCTAAATTTGACGGTTTGGCTATTGAGACCCACGTTCTGAAGAGTCGTGGGCTTTCAGGTCCTGTCATATCTACCTTGATTAATGCAAGGAAGCCAGCTTCCAGAATGATTTATCATAGAGTCTGGAAAGCTTATGTTTCCTGTTGTGAATCCAGGGGTTGGCATCCCAGAAAATATGTCATAGGTAGAATTCTTGATTTTCTACAATTAGGATTAGAGATGATATAAAAGACAAGTGCAGCGCAATAAAAAAGTATACATAAAATTATGATAGGATATCTATAAACAATTGATGGAAATAAAGTCCTTATTAACTCATGGATGGAATATACTCCCACTCTCGATTGAAACAGGACAAATAAAATCTTCTCAGATACTCTTGCAAATTAAATCTGTAGGAAATTGCGCTTACCAGAACTGTTGGAACTCCAAATTATACAGGCCTGATAACCAGAAACATCAGCAGAATGGCTTGGATCCCTTGGATACTTATCCTCATCCACCAATGGCTCTTACAAGCTGGAGACCGTGTAATTCTTAATACAGCATTCAGATTTTCCTTAATCACATCCTCAGTAGGTGTATGATGAGCAACATAGGTGGGATGCCCAGAAAATAAAAAGAAAGGAGTCCTCTAAGTGCAGACTGTGTGCTACTTTAATAAAGACTTCCAAGGCAAATGACAATAAAAAGCGCTGAAAGCGCAGTATAAAAGGCAAATTAAACTTCAAAACCTATCCAGTAAGACACTCAGCTAGGGCGCTGAAGCACAGTATAAAAGGCAATAAAGATTCATGAACGATCCAGTGGGGGTTGAACTTTCTGATAGGGTGTGCCCGTGTCCAATTACCAGTGATACCCTATATAACCCATCAGTAATTACTGTGGCTCTGTTACCCGTGATGTCCATCGAAAGAAAAGGATTTTACAGGTAAGCTGTCCTAAAAAATCCTATTTTTCCCCTTTTTGTTTTTTTAAAAAAAAAATTTTTTTGCCAGAGTAGTCTGATCCGGGGTTACAGAGGCTGGTGTGCGCGTCCGCCGCTGCGGTCCACGTCACGGCGACGCGTGCGTCAGGACAGCGCAGGCGCCGTGCGGTGGGTGGATCGCCGGCCATTGATCCGCGCGCTCGCTTCCATGCTAAGGTGTTTTAAGCATGGAGCTCCTGGCGTGCGCGTGGAGGAGGCAGAGCGAGCGATGGGCACGTGAGTGGGATGGTCTTGGACACTACGGTGACAGGTTAAAGACTGGTTGTAATTTGTGGGGAGTACTCCTTGTTTATTTCTCGTGCGTAAGCTATGTCTTCCAAAAAACGAGGAACAGGGAACAAGGCAAGCCCAGGGGTAAGAGTCCCTCCACAAAAAGCAGGAGACCAACCCCATATTGATGCGGCCTCAGTTTTTTTACTGAAGGACCTGTGGTTTCTGACCTGCCTGAGCCATTGCACTTGTCAGGCATAGTAGCCACTACCAATGTGCCTGCCTCGGCTTATGTTACAAAGGATGATTTGGCATCTGCTCTAGCAGGTCTTGAAGACAAAATAGCTGACATGATTGCCTCTGTAATACAGGGGGGAAGGAAGCGTAATAGATCTCACTCCCCGGGCCTGGGCCAAGTGGTGAGTCACTAGAGCCCCAGGACTCTTATAGCCAGATGGGTCCAGATAACCTGGAACCAGAATGGGCAGAGGATCCAGAGGAGGTGGTCAAGGACCAGGAGGTAGGAGAGGCTGAAGATTCCTCGGCTGAGGACTCTGGCTCTGAAGAGCCAATTTCAGCCTCCCATTGCCAAAAATTGTTTATCCAACCTCTAATGGAGATGGTACGAATTGGGTCTAAATTACCCCAGGTTCAGGAGTCTGCACTCTCCTGTTCCACTCTGGGATCTTTGCGGCATAAACAAATTTCCCAAGCCTTTCCCTTGCATCCGTTGCTGAAGCAGGTGATTTATGCGGACTGAGAGCATCCTGACAGAATATACTTACCTCCCAAAAGGTTTTCTTTTTTATACCCCATGGAGGAAAATTTCAGGAAGAAATGGAGCACACCTTTGGTAGACGCTGCCATATCTTCTGTACATAAAAATGTAACCTGTCCAGTGGATAATGCCCAGGTTTTCAAGGATCCGGCTGATAAGAAGCTAGAGTCCTTATTAAAAGCCTCCTTCTCGGTTGCTAGTGCAGCAGTTCAGCCTGCTGTTGCAGCCATTGGGATTCGTCAAACCCTAAAGGATCGCTTTAAGAGGTTAGTGAAGAACATACCTTGCCAGGAGGAATCTGCTGAGGAACTGTCAGAGATCCCTCATGCCTTGTGTTTTGCGGTTGACGCTTTAAAGGACTCAATCCAACAAATGTCTTGTTTTGCGTTACTATCAGTTCATATGTGCAGAGTATTGTGGCTAAAGAACTGGTCTGCTGAGACACCATGTAAAAGGCTACTTGCTGCATTTCCATTTCATGGAGAGCGCTTGTTTGGCAAAGATCTGGATAAATATATCCAAAAGATCTCTGGAGGAAAGGGCGCTCTGCTTCCTATTAATAAGGGGAAGCAGCCTTCTTACAAAATTCCTAATTCCCCAGGGCCTGGTGCCTCTTCTCCTAAGCGGTATCGACGGCCTCAGCCGTCTGGGTTTAAAAGACCTCAGGGTCAGAAAAAACCCTGGACCCAAAAGCCATCGAAGCCCAACTCCAAATCTACCTTGTGAAGGGGCGCCCCCGCTCTCACGGGTGGGGGGCAGGCTTCGGCTGTTTGGAGAGGCCTGGGAAGAACTGGTTCAAGACAGATGGGTCATTTCTACTGTAAAATACGGTTACAAAATAGAATTCCGGGAGTTTCCCCCGAACAGCTTTCTACACTCAAGGGTTCCAGCAGATCCGGAGAAAAGAAGATGCCTACTCCTAGCTTTACACCATCTGCTGTTGCAGGGAGTAATTGTGGAGGTCCCGCATGAGGAAAGATTCAAAGGGTTTTACTCAAACCTATTCACCGTGCCAAAACCAAATGGGGAAGTGAGGCCCATTTTGGACCTCAAGGCTCTCAACTTCTTTGTAGACGTCTGATCTTTCCGTATGGAATCGGTTCGTTCAGTAATAAGGTCCCTGAGAAAGGGGGACTATCTGGCGTCCATAGATTTCAAGGACGTGTACCTTCATGTGCCGATCTTCGGTCCTCACCAAAGGTTCTTGCGCTTCGCTGTAGAGGGCAGCTATTTCCAGTTTGTGGCACTGCCCTTCGGTCTTGCCACGGCTCCCGGGGTCTTCACAAAGATTCTGGCCCCAGTGTTGGCTTCCCTAAGATCTCTAGGGGTTTCCATAATAGGATATCTGGACGATCTACTTCTTCTAAGGGAATGCTCTCCCCCTATGCTAGTTCTCAACATATCAAGAACAGTACAGGTTTTACAATGCCTAGGTTGGGTACTGAATTTGGACAAGTCAGCTCTTTGTCCGACCCAAGCGTTGGTATATCTGGGTCTGGTCTTGGACACTGCTCAAGAAAGAGTGTTTCTTCCGCCCTTAAAAGTCACCCCCCATAGTGAAGCTTGTACAGAAGGTGAAGAAAGATCCAACACCTTCTGTTCGGCTGTGCATGAGGTTTTTGGGCAAGATGTCGGCTTTCAGCGCAGTGCCATATGCACAGTTCCACTCCAGAATGTTTCAGAACAGTATCCTGAAGGCGTGGGACAAGTCTGCTCGAACCTTGTATCAGCCTATGGTTCTCCACAGGTTCTATGGAGCCTATCTTGGTGGTTAAGGACCAGCAACTTAAGGAAAGGGAAGTTTTTCCCGCCTGTGGCCTGGAAAGTGGTGACCACGGACGCCAGTCTTCTCGACTGAGGAGCAGTCCTAGAGGAAGCATCCATTCAGGGAGTATGGTCCCAGACAGAGAGGACTCTGCCCATCAACATCTTGGAGATCCGGGCTGCGCGTCTGGCCCTACGATTCTGGACATCCAGTTTTCGGGGTTTTCCTGTCAGGATTCAGTCCGACAACTCCACGGTAGTGGCATATATCAACCACGAGGGAAGTACCAGGAGTCGGGCAGCCCAAAGAGGTAAACCATATACTGACCTGGGCAGAAGAACGTGCCGTTTCTGTCGGCAGTGTTTATCCCGGGGGTGGACAATTGGCAGGCGGATTTCCTAAGTCGCCAAAAATTGTTACCAAGAGAATGGTCCCTGCATCCCGAGGTTTTTCTACAGATTTGCCCAGATGTGGATCTGCTGGCATCCAGATTCAATGCCAAACTAGACAGGTTTGTATCCAGGACTAAGGATCCGCTTGCTGTCAGGACAGAAGCGTTAGTGGTTCCTTGGGATCAGTAGTCCCTGATATATACCTTCCCTCCGATCCAGATTCTGCCGCACTTACTGCGCAGGATACGGGAGGAACAAAAGCCGGTGATTTTAGTGGCCCCAGCGTGGCCTAGGAGGTCATGGTACTCGGAGATTGTGAAATTGGCAGTAGGGGACCTGTTAGTCCTTCCTTGCCGCCCAGACCTGTTGTCTCAAGGGCCCATATTCCATCCTTCTTTACGGTTGCTGAATTTGATGGCCTGGCTATTGAGACCAGACTATTGAAAGACCGTGGTATTATGGGTTCAGTCTTGACCACTTTGATAAATGGTAGAAAGTCCGTTTCTAGAGCTATCGATTACAGAGTATGGAAGTCATACATTTCTTGGTGTGAGAAAAGGAAATGGAACCCTCGTAGGTATACGATTTGGAAGAGTTCTCGCCTTTCTTCAAACAGGAGTAGACTTGCAGCTCGCCTTAGGGACAATTAAGGGACAGATTTCGGCCTTTTGAAGCGAGTAACGCACCTGAGGCCACCGCTTAAACCACCTTTATGTCCATGGGACATAAATTTGGTGCTTTCAGCCTTACAGAGTCAGCCCTTTGAACCTATTAGGCATATTCCTTTTGTCCTATTGACCAGGAAGTTAGTTTTCTTAATAGCTATAACATCAGCTAGAAGGGTGTCAGAATTGGCCGCCCTTTCTTGCAAGGAACCTTTCATGGTTCTTCATCAGGACAGGGTGGTCATGCGTCCTTGTCCAGATTTTCTACCAAAGGTAGTTTCCAAATTTCATTTGAATCAGGATATCATTTTACCTTCCTTTTTTCCTAACCCTAAAACTAGGGAGGAAAGGTCGCTTCACTCACTGGATGTGGTGAGAGCGATAAAGGTCTACTTAGAGATGTCAGCTCCCTTTCAGAAAACTGACTGTTTTCTTGTCTTGCCTGAGGGTCCTAAAAGAGGACAGCCGGCAACAAGTTCATCTATATCCAAGTGGATTCGCCAGACTATTGTCCAGGCGTATGGATTAAAGCGCAGGGTTCCACCCCGGGATTTAAGAGCACACTCCACTAGAGGAGTTAGTGCATCATGGGCAGTACGCCAGCAGGTGTCTATGGCTCAGGTTTGCAAAGCAGCCGTTTGGTCTTCAGTTCATACGTTCACCAGGTTTTACCAGGTGGATGTGAGATCTCCAAAATGAGACTGGTTTTGGCCACAGCGTGTTGCAGGCTGCTTTAAAATCTCAGATCCGTTAGGTCTAGGGATGATGTGTTCCCCCCCTCAGATGCATTGCTTTAGGACATCCCACATAGTCATTATTATGGTGCTCTGTGTCCCGTGATGTACGATAAAGAAAAATGGATTTTTAAAACAGCTTACCTGTAAAATCCTTTTCTTGGAGTACATCACGGGACACAGAGGTCCCTCCCCTCTTTTCTGGGATCATCATTGCTTGCTACAAAACTGAGGTCCTTCCGGTGTGGGAGGGGTTATATGGGGGGAACCGTCTTACTATTGGTTGCCAGTGTCCAATCACCTAAAGGTAAGCGTATAACCCACATAGTCATTATTATGGTGCTCTGTGTCCCGTGATGTACTCCAAGAAAAGGATTTTACAGGTAAGCTGTTTTTAAAAATCCATTTTTTCCCATCTTTATTTTTCTTTTCAATCTGTATTTGTATTTTTTTCATCCTGATTTTTATCTTTGTTTCATTATCCTCTTTTATGCATTTTGCACCATTCATTATCATTATCACACAACCTCGTGGATGTGCGGCACCAGGGATTCTCTCCTTTCCTCTAGTGATCACCGAAGCTGGGATGAGCTCCATTTCCTCACCGGCACTCCTGTAGCAGTGGACACAGAACTAATTATACTACCCCTCCAGAGTGAAAAACAAACCTGAGTGGCACACAAATCTATCGTAGGTCACACCATGTAGAGGTGAGCTCAGGCATCTTCCAAACTCCTCTCTAGCCAAACTGCAAACTTGTGCTATGGTGTGTGTGTTTGTATTTTTTCGTATTTTTTTTTTTTTGTTGTTCTCCAGTGAGCTTTAAGCTGGGTTATTCCCACCCCACAGCCCACATAAACAGTGGTAGTCTGTGGGGTGCGAATGACAGCCCACAGCTCATTGTATTAAAAAAATAAAGGGGGAAGGTTCGGGTAGAGATGAATTTGGAGGATGCCAAGCTCATCTCTACACATTAGGAGCAAGGATGCTTCTCTACAGCATGCTGGCAGGGGACAAGCTTTTCTATTTGGATGGTGGCTGTTTTCTACATAAAACAATTTGTAGGTGTTTGCACACCTTTTACTTTGATACACCAGGGATGTATTCTATTCTAAAACCCCAAATTCAGTTTTGCTTTAAGCAGAGAACATTTGTGAAGTGAAGTGCACAGAGAATATAAAACCAACCCTGCTCTCTTTTAGATGCTCACAGTTCTCCATTTGATGGTTGAAAATTGTATACTGCACCTTTTTAATAGGGGGAGCACAACCTCCTTGTGTCTGAATAGTAGAGGGTCCCAAAATTACTACAGAGTTTTTGTTGTGTTAAGTTCAGCCCCTCAACCTCTTGAGATTCAGGGGTCCACATATGTGGTAGGATTATACCAAGCTGTGGCAGTAGGAGGCTTTTTTGCTGCATTTTGTCTGGGGGCAACAGACCATTTGACACAGCAACCACTGTTATAACCTACTTGCATTCATTGATTTGCGTATCTTTCTATTTTTAGTGGAGGAAAACAGAAGAAAAACTAGAACGAGAACTTCTTGAAGCTGAAGCCTCAGAAAGCAAAGAAAAGAAATTAAAACTGGTAAGACCTTTCAGAAAATTATAGTTGCTTTGTGTTACACAACATATATGACTCTTAGGTAGAGGCATGGTAGGATTTGTAGTTTCAGCACAGCTGGAGTACCAAGGTTGCCTGTCTGTGGCTTACTGGATCAGCCTGTAAATGTTTGTGCAGTAATCTACACTTTAAATTGACCCATTTCTTTCCTTTTTTGAAATTGTCATCATAGCAGTATTTTTTACCTTTTAATAATTCATGCAGCGAGGTAAAAAAGTATTTGAATCCCTGCTGATTTTGTACGTTTGCCCACTGACAAATTATCAGTCTATTATTTTAATGGTAGGTTTATTTTACCGTTCAGACATAATAACAACAAAAATATCCAGAAAAACACATTTTCAAAATAGTTATTAATTGATTTGCTTTTTAATTAGTGAAATAAGTAATTGATTCCCATCAATCTGCAAGTTTTCTGCTTCCAGGTGTCTGCTATACAGGTAACAAGCTGAGATTAGGAGCACTCTCTTAAAGGGAGTGCTCCTAATCTCAGCTTGTTACCTGTATAAAAGACACCTATCCACAGAAGCAATCAATCAGATTCCAATCTCTCCACCATGGCCAAGACCAAAGAGCTGTCCAAGGATGTCAGGGACAAGATTGTAGGCCTACACAAGGCTGGAATGGGTCTACAAGACCATTGGCAAGCAGCTTGGTGAGAGGGTGACAACAGTTGGTGTGATTTTTCACAAAAGGAAGAAATGCAAAATAACTCACTCTCCCTCGGTCTGGGGCTCCATGCAAGATCTGACCTCATGGAGTTTAAATGATCATGAGAATGGTGAGTAATCAGCCCAGAACTACAGGGAGAATCTTGTCAATGATCTCAAGGCAGGCCCACCAAGAAAAGTATTGGTAACACGCTACGCCATGAAGGACTGAAATCCTGCAGCGCCCGCAAGGTCCCCCTGCTCAAGAAAGCACATATACAGACCTGTCTGAAGTTTGCTAATGCACATGTGAATGATCCAGAGGAGAACTGAGGGAAATTGTTGTGGTCAGAAGAGACCAAAATTGAGCTCTTTGGCATTAACTCTCCATGTCTGGAGGAGAAGGAATGCTGCCTATGACCCCAAAAACACTATTCCCCACGGTCATAAATAGAGGTGGAAATATTATGCTTTGGGAGTGTTTTTCTGCTAAGGGAATGGGACAACTTCACCGTATCAAGGATGATGGATGGGACTGTGTACCGTCAGATCTTGGGTGAGAACCTCTGTCCCTCAGCCAGGGCATTAAAAATGGGTATTCCAGCATCACAATGACCCAAAACACATGACCTAAAAGTAGTGGCTCAATAAGAAGCACATTAAGGCCCCTTTCACACTGGGGTGGGGGCAGCGTCAACGGAAATACAATAGCGGCGCTTTACCGTCGGTATTCGCCCGCTAACGGGGCGGTTTTACCCCCACTAGCGGCCGAGAAAGGGTTAAAAACCACCGCAAAGCGCCTCTGCAGAGGCGCTTTGCCAGTGATATAGCTGCGCTGTCCTATTGATTTCAATGGGCAGGAGCGGGGAAGGAGCGGTGTATACACCGCTCCTTCCCCGCTCTGAAGATGCTGCTAGCAGGACTTTTTTCCCATCCTGCCAGTGGCACCACTCCAGTGTGAAAGCCTTCGGGGCTTTCGCACTGGAGAGACAGCAGCGGCTGTTTGGTCAGTTTGCAGGCGCTATTATTAGCCTGCAAACCGCCCCAGTGTGAAAAGGGCCTAAGGTTTTGGAGTGGCCTAACCAGTCTCCAGACCTTAATCCCATAGAAAATATGTGGAGGGAGCTGAAGGTTTGAGTTGCCAAACATCAGCCTTGAAACCCTAATAACTTGGTATAGAAGACAGACACCTGGAAGCCAGAAATCTTGCTGATAGGGGATCAATCACTTATTTCACTTATTAAAATGCAAATAAATGTATAACTTTTTTTAAAAGCGTTTTTTTGGATATTTTTGTTCTGTCTCTCACTGTTAAAATAAACCTGCCATTAAAATTATAGACTGATCATGTCTTTGTCAGTGGGCAAACGTACAAAATCAGCAGGGGAATAAATACTTTTTCCCTCACTGTATATGCATGAGTATGAACATAACTATGCATTTACTTCACATTGTTTTCATTTGTCACATAACTTGGCCATGTTTAGCCTTTTTAAATGTTCTCCTTATAACCTTTAAAACTGGCTACAAACAGTCAGATTTTTATTTATTATATTAATAATTTACCAACAATTACATGTTGTAATGTTGATCTGTCTGAATGAAATCTTTAGTGTATGGCCACTTTTGTGTTATATGTGGCTATGGAAGAGTTAACTACAAAGTTGTGGTTCCTTAAAATAATTGTCTGTATTTTTCTCCCTTTTCCCACAGCATACGGAAACATTGAACATTGTTTTTTTAACCTACTTCAGAATACTGAAGAGAGCACAAAAATCTGTTCTCCTTCCTGCTGTCTTGGAAGGCCTGGCAAAGTGAGTGTATTTGTCTTGGGGGGGGGGGGGCAGAAAGAGTGTTAAGGGATAAGCGCAATAGTGTGATGCTTCATTAATGTCTCAATAGGTGCACAACCGTTCCATAGTTTGCATACTGCAAAATTTCGAGTTTGTGCTCTTTTTATGCACTTTATTTTATAAGTATGGTAGTAAGACATGTTGTGTAAACTGGTGATTGGCCAGGTTGATATTTTTTTCACTGTGGCTTCCCTGAAATATATAAGCTGGATTATCTGGGTTCTTTTATGCCATATATCAACCACATGCCTACCGGGCACTTTTACCCCCTTCCTGCCCATGGCAATTTTTAGCTTTCAGTGCTGTCGTACTTTGAATGACAATTGTGCGGTCATGCAACACTGTACCCAAACATATTTTTATCTTTTTTTTTTTTTCACACAAATCGAGCTTTCTGTTGGTGGTATTTAGTCACCACTGGGTTTTTTATTTGTTGCTAAAGAAATGAATAAAGACCGAAAAGTTACCTTTTTAATAAAATTTTGCAAACAGGTAATTTTTTTTCTTCACTGATGGGCACTGGTAGGCCGCACTGATGGGCACTGGTAGGCCGCACTGATGGGCACTGGTAGGCCGCACTGATGGGCACTGGTAGGCCGCACTGATGGGCACTGGTAGGCCGCACTGATGGGCACTGGTAGGCCGCACTGATGGGCACTGGTAGGCCGCACTGGTGGGCGACTGCACTGATGGGCACTGGTAGGCCGCACTGGTGGGCGACTGCACTGATGGGCACTGGTAGGCCGCACTGGTGGGCGACTGCACTGATGGGCACTGGTAGGCCGCACTGGTGGGCGACTGCACTGATGGGCACTGGTAGGCCGCACTGGTGGGAGACTGCACTGATGGGCACTGGTAGGCCGCACTGGTGGGAGACTGCACTGATGGGCACTGGTAGGCCGCACTGGTGGGCGACTGCACTGATGGGCACTGGTAGGCCGCACTGGTAGGCCGCACTGGTGGGCGACTGCACTGATGGGCACTGGTAGGCCGCACTGGTGGGCGACTGCACTGATGGGCACTGGTAGGCCGCACTGGTGGGCGACTGCACTGATGGGCACTGGTAGGCGACTGCACTGATCATCAGAACACTGATAATCCATGCCCTAATTATCAGTGTACATGTCACTTTTAGAGAAGTCGGTTATCGTCTCTCTTCTCTCCTCATGCTGTCAGCTTAAGGAAAGGAGTGCCAATAACCGGCTTCTGTTTACAGCTGTGATTGGATACAGCTGATCATGTGGTATAGAGCCGCTGATTGGCTCTTTACCTCAATCTGTGATCAGCAGTGTCCTCCGCAGTTGGCAAGTGGTTGAGATGAATGCCTGAGAGATACAAGCATAAATATAACAATATGAAAACCGTTTTGGTTCTACAAATACACACTACCCCCAATATAGTGTTTATAGGTAGCTTTATTGGCTTATTTCCTTACCAGTTCACGTATCCTTGTACTTGGTACACAATAGACTTTTTATGATCCCATGATGTAGAAAGCAGTAACCAGTAGGAATTTGAGATTTGAGAGATTTGTTTTCAGACTAATGAAAGATGTTTCCAAGTCTGCAACTTTTGAGTCCTTTTAAAACATTGCATTACTGTCATAGGTAAAAAAAACAAAACTGGTGACGCTGAACTTCAGACAGACAACTATATATTTAGACTCCAGAACAACATACTCAGCGAGGTGCTGGGAACTTTTAGACTTGGATGTGCAGTCAGATGAGGGAAAACTTCAAACGAGCTCAAGATCTTTGGTTAGGTGGCTCCCACACAGCAAGGCTTTCCTTAATGGGTACCCAGCAATAGTTCAAACCATAGAAATACAAAAAGAGTACCAGACTGGATGAAAGAGCCCAAGATCATTTTAATTGTTGGCAAAAAGTCATATAAAACAGCCAATGTGTTTCAGCAGCAACACAAACTTGCCCTTCAGAGCATAACACAGGATAAAACTTAAATGGACTGGTATTTGTTTTTGCTTTGTTTTTGTAGGGAACCTACCAATTACCAGTGTTTTATTGTTCACAACTTAGGCTTGATTCCTGCCTTTTGTGTACATTTCCATACATTCAGCTTACATTGACACGTTTCATGTATTGCCATTAATTTGCCTAGGTGTGAATGGACCCTTAATGAATAAGTTGACTTTTGGAACATGTTACAGTGCTTTTAGGGTGGAACATGTAACCTGTTTCAGCATCTTTAGCTCCCACCCCTGCTACCCTCCCTCCCTGTGACAGCAGGCTGGGGATCTTCTTCCTACATCCGCTGTCACTATTTGAAAGCAGCGCTTCCATGTGGAGTTCTCCCCACGTGGCTGCGTCATTCACTCCGTCTCCTGTAAATGAATGCCTACAAGTACCATCAGCCATTGTAGCTAGCAGCTTCAATGAGCTTTGAAGCTACTGGTGAACATTCTCGTAGTCCATTGATCTTCCTGCTGTCAGGTAACTGCCTGCCCTTACAAGGTATGGGCAGACAGCTATGCTTCTGATCGCGGATGCAATGCTCTGCAGGCTCCTTAAAAAAAATAAATAAATAAATAAATGCACTTTTTTTTTCTACCTTTTTTCTTTAAAAAAAGTGAACTTCTCTTTTTATCAGTGAACAACTTTATTTGTTATGTGGGTTTTGTTCAGGCTGTGTGTGATTTTTTTTTTTTTCCCCATTGAGCCCTTGTCTAGATTTTGTGCTTAGAAGTTATACTGTAATGCTTTCTTTTTTTTTTCAGGTTTGCACACCTGATAAATGTAGAATTTTTTGATGACCTTCTGGTTGTTCTCCATAAACTCATTGATTCTGGTGTAAGTGTTTATTTTCTTTTTTTTTTATTGGGGATTTCCACTTGAAACGGAAATTCCAAAGTGTTTGATATCTCTGTGTAGTAATAGCCAGTCTTTTTAAAGTTGCTTCCAAGTAACTTTTCAGTCATTTCTAAAACTTATAATAAATTTAAAGCGGAGTTCCACCCAAAAGTGGAACTTCCGCTCAACGGATTCCTCCCCCCCCCTCCGGTGTCACAATTGGCACTTTCAGGGGGGAGGGGGGTGCAGATACCTGTATAATACAGGTATTTGCACCCACTTCCGGGATAGATATCCGCAGAATCTGCGGGTATTTACGCCACTTCCCATTACCCTCTCCCCCGCTGTCTGCTGGGAAACACAGGGGTCCCAGAGACAGCAGGGACCATCTGTATTGCGCTGCGCGACTCGCGCATGCGCAGTAGGGAACCGGGAAGTGAAGCCGCAAGCCTTCACTTCCTGATTCCCTTACCGAAGATGGAGGCGGCAGCACCCGAGGACCAAGAGACAGGTCGGCCTCAGGTGCCGACATCTTGGGCACCCTGGACAGGTAAGTGTCCATGTTTTAAAGTCAGCAGCTGCAGTGATTGTAGCTGCTGACTATTAAAAAAAAAAAAAAAAAAAAATTTGTCAGAGCTCCGCTTTAAAATGTGTCTTCATTGAAACCATGTCACACTGGTGCAGTTTGTGCAATGTTTCTGTATAGAACACCCCAAGAAATGTGAATTCTGTTTGTGTGATTGGTTCACCTCTTTTTCCAGTAGCCTGTCCTAAAATATCACTGGAAGAGTTTGCACCACACATTATGCATAGGGCTCATTGTACCCAGTTTGCTGTTTTATGAAGTGCCTCCCATCAAGACCTAGTACTAGTAAAACTACATGCTCTGTAGTCAACCAAACTAAAAAGCTCAGCCAGATGCAAGCAGGACTCACATTACCTGTTGAAGGATAAGTTCACTTGGTGTAACATGTTGCTAATTTAGCAGCCCCATAACAAAGGGCAAGAATCCTCTCCTCACACCTGCTGTTACAATATAAAAAAATAGCATAGGGCTCAGCCCACACAACCACATCATTCATTCACAGAGTTCTGTGAATAAACTATAAGTCCCTTCTTCCACCGCTGCAGACAGCTTGTAGTTCTCAATTAACTGCAAGGGTGCTCGTAAGTGTCCTCATAGTTCATTAATTCTATGATAACTATAAAACTGTGAAACATTTAAGTAATGGAAAAAATTACTACAATGGAATATCTATGTTCGAAAATGTCTTTATTATATACTTGACATTTTTAAATGTAGATTTCTTACTTATAACAATTATGCACAACAAAATCTAAAGCTCATCATAATGGAAAACCCACTACAGCTGAGAGATAAAAAGCCAGATTTGTGCTCAACCAACCCTCGAGCAAATATCCGAAAAGAAAATAGTATTCAACTCTCTGAGCTGAATGGATAAAGTTGGATTAAAAAAAATTGGATATATATATATATATATATATATATTTCTTTATCGTACATCACGGGACACAGAGCACCATAATAATGACTAATTGGGTTATACGCTACCTTTAGATGATTGGACACTGGCAACCAATAGTAAGACGGTTCCTCCCATATAACCCCTCTTATACAGGAAATACCTCAGTTTTTTCGCCAGTGTCTTGAAGGTGATGGTCATGGCTGTTGAAGCTCTTCAAAATTCTTCAAATAATGTCCCAGTGAGGATGTTATAATCGGATCCATTCGGATGGCATAAGAAAGCTAAAGTGGATGGTACCCAAGCCTCGGTTCAAGAGCAAGGTTTTGCTTGTAATGTGTCCTATATGGCGCTGGACCCTTGGTAAGTTGGTATTCCTGGTCATAATCTTGCCCAAGGCAAACCAGAAGGGTGCCTTACAGGTCCAAGGGTGTGGCCCCCAAATAATGTGGGACCCGATCCTTGAAGGTCCTCAGAGGCGCTACCCTCCGTGATTGGGGAAGATTGGGCCTGGTAAAACAGGCCCTGCTGCTTGGGACGGTGAGTACTCCCTTTGGGAATTTTTTATATACAAGTTCCCTCTGTTCCATTAAAAAAACCTTTTGCATTGCTTGGCCAGGTATGGTGCGCACCTATGGCAGGCGTGCGCATGCGCCGCGTGCACGCCGCCATTGTGCGCCGCTGCTGTGCGCATCACGGATGCGCAGAGTGCGTCTGGGCATGGCAGATGCGCTGCGCATGCCGCTGGGCGCGCGGGGGCGCGCATGCCCTCAGTCCACTGCCAGGTTAGGCTTTATAAGGTTATCCTAGGTTAAACAATCCCTCCTATACTAGGTCAACCCCCACTGCGCTAAGGATGGTTAACAATGATGATCTTAATCACCTAGTTGAAAGTTCCTACCTGCAGCTGCCACTTAATGTAAACAAATAGTATAAATTAGATTTAAATAAGTGCGTGTGATCAGAGTGAAGACCCCACGTGACAAATTAAATCGTGGCGCTATCACTCAATACATCTCTACCACCTCTAGAGTGGAGAAGTAAACCTAACACACACCTTACGATCAGTGCCTCCCTATGTATATTGTAAAAGAAATATAAAGTATATAAACAATTATGATGATGCGTGCAATAGTGCTATAATGAAAACATACCATTGATAAATTCACACCAAAAAATGTGTCAAAACACCACTAAATAGACAATAAATGTGACTTGGTGTCAATATCTCTCAGATGCTGTTGTATATATATAAATCCATCAAATCCGTGAGCATCCCCGCACACTTCTATACAAATGACTGTGTAAATAAAGTCTCTTCAATATCACACAAGTGTGCCAACAAGTGTCCACTTCAGTGCTAAAGTAAGAAACTGGTGCATCCACAAATTCCTTATTTATAGGAGTGTGATTTCCTCTAGTGCAATCTTCCACCACACCTCTGTGTTCAGTGACCACTCTCCCTATGGACAGCCACTCACCAACTCCTCATGCCTCCACTTGCGTGTGAGGCTAAAAGGCATAGATGTCCATTTCCATTGGTAGGGTTTAAATCTTATCCATCCGGAAGATCATTCCATGTGAAGACAAGAAAAAATTGTGTAAAAAATGTAAAACCACAGCAAACTCCACAGCAATCTGTCAGGTGTAATATCAACCGGCTGCTAAGATCAATCTCTCAGGGGGGTATGCGGTCACGGCGGACCCTCTATGAGCCAGCGTATAGGAAGTATCTCTCACCCTCTCCCCGCTTGCCTCTTAGATAGATTACGCCGTCTCCCCCACTCGGTAATCCGTGCAGCTAACTTCCTTCTGTCACACGTACGTGGTGTTATCTTGTATACGGCCACGCCCCCGACATGTTTCGATGTACTTGCATCTTAATCATGGGATAGGCCGCTTCAGATCCCCATCATTCGTTTTATCCCTCCCCTCACCAATCGAATGAGGAGTCCCAGTGCGCATGCGCACCTGATCATTCGGCGCATGCGCCTTACGAGTGTCCCCGTGAGCGCAAACCCCCGTCAATCGAAACAGCAGACCTAGACGTGCTGCTGTATTTTAACCCTGACATGTCAAATAAAATCAATCACCTATTACAGCGGTATATGTACATAACATCCTGCATTACCATAAAAATGCTAAACAATATACATAATATCAGTATCTCCACAGTTCTAGATATTGAAACGATCTATTGAATGTGGTTCAGGATTCAAATTGACATCATGCCTACTACAATCCATGTGTTCAACCAATGTTAATAATAAAATACCCGTAAGGTAGATATTAAAAATGACTAAATAATGCCAAAATGACCCAATTTCAACCTACAGTTGAGAATGGTCCCTCTTATTAATAAAATGTTACAAAAAATATATATACAAAATATACATATATCTCTAATCCTATTGCTAAAAATGGTATGGTGGATCGATTTATTAACATATCTGTTAATTAAAATTACATGGACTTAATAATCCCTATGAAATCCCTAACACATGATCCATAAAAATAGCCCCCCATTCATCACGACGTCAGGGCATATGTGGAATAGGGGACTAAGTAGTTTACCAACCTATAAAATCTGTCTAAAAATCATTCAGAAAGCAATTTAGGTCCAATTCAATGTTGAGGCCTCTCGGGGCCAAACTCTTAAAACGAAATATCCATTCCGTTTCTCTTTGTGAGAGGTCTCTTACTCTGTTGGACCCCCTCCAGGATGGGTGGACCACATCGATGCCACAAAATTGTAACAGCGAGGGGTCTTGTTGGTGTTTATCCCTAAAATGCATGGATACACTATGATATTTGTAGCCGTTTTTTATGTTGGTGATGTGTTCATTAATACGGACTTTCAACTGTCTTTTGGTCCTTCCAACGTAATATAAGCCACATGGACACCACATCAGGTATACTACATGTGTGGTGGTACAGGTGCTAAATTCCTTAATTTCAAACCTTTCCCCTTCTCTGTTAACAACACTCGTAATACCTCTGTTGCTGACCCTAACCGTTTTACAACAAATGCACTTCCTACAACAGAAAAAACCTTTGAACTCAAAGGATAACGGTCTTAGTTTGGGAGGATCCAGGATCTTTTTAACTATCTGGTCACCTATATTTATTTATACCTAGGCTCTAGGGATACTTTGGATATTTTCCTTGGACAACTTAATAGGAATACAAACAACATCAAGCTGGAATACTTGATCAGTGATGCATCAATCAACTTTTTAGATGTTACGATTGAAAAAATGAATAATTCATTAAAAACTAAGGTGTACTTCAAGCCGACGGACCGCAATAGCTACCTGTCCGTAACTAGCGGTCATCATCCGTCATGGATAAGAAATATCCCAAAGGGTCAGCTATTGCGGATCCGTCGCAACTGTACTCAGTTGGAGGATTTTATGACACAATCTAACACTTTGAAAGAAAGATTTATCCAGAAGGGTTACAGAGATGAAGACCTCACCAAAATTGTGCACGAGGTAGCCAATATCCCCCGGGAACAGTGCCTGAAGGAAAAAGAAACAGTGAGAGGGGACTCTGGGCACCAATTGAGCTTCATCTCGGGCTTTCACTATCAGTACAGGGATATCGAGAACATTTATAAAAAGTACTGGTATATTCTCTGTAAAGACAAACACTTAGGAGGAATACTACCAGCAGGGCCAAAGTTCATTTACAGGAAGGCCCCAAATATAGGTGACCAGATAGTTAAAAAGATCCTGGATCCTCCCAAACTAAGACCGTTATCCTTTGAGTTCAAAGGTTTTTTCTGTTGTAGGAAGTGCATTTGTTGTAAAACGGTTAGGGTCAGCAACAGAGATATTACGAGTGTTGTTAACAGAGAAGGGGAAAGGTTTGAAATTAAGGAATTTAGCACCTGTACCACCACACATGTAGTATACCTGATGTGGTGTCCATGTGGCTTATATTACGTTGGAAGGACCAAAAGACAGTTGAAAGTCCGTATTAATGAACACATCACCAACATAAAAAACGGCTACAAATATCATAGTGTATCCATGCATTTTAGGGATAAACACCAACAAGACCCCTCGCTGTTACAATTTTGTGGCATCGATGTGGTCCACCCATCCTGGAGGGGGTCCAACAGAGTAAGAGACCTCTCACAAAGAGAAACGGAATGGATATTTCGTTTTAAGAGTTTGGCCCCGAGAGGCCTCAACATTGAATTGGACCTAAATTGCTTTCTGAATGATTTTTAGACAGATTTTATAGGTTGGTAAACTACTTAGTCCCCTATTCCACATATGCCCTGACGTCGTGATGAATGGGGGGCTATTTTTATGGATTATCATGTGTTAGGGATTTCATAGGGATTATTAAGTCCATGTAATTTTAATTAACAGATATGTTAATAAATCGATCCACCATACCATTTTTAGCAATAGGATTAGAGATATATGTATATTTTGTATATATATTTTTTGTAACATTTTATTAATAAGAGGGACCATTCTCAACTGTAGGTTGAAATTGGGTCATTTTGGCATTATTTAGTCATTTTTAATATCTACCTTACGGGTATTTTATTATTAACATTGGTTGAACACATGGATTGTAGTAGGCATGATGTCAATTTGAATCCTGAACCACATTGAATAGATCGTTTCAATATCTAGAACTGTGGAGATACTGATATTATGTATATTGTTTAGCATTTTTATGGTAATGCAGGATGTTATGTACATATACCGCTGTAATAGGTGATTGATTTTATTTGACATGTCAGGGTTAAAATACAGCAGCACGTCTAGGTCTGCTGTTTCGATTGACGGGGGTTTGCGCTCACGGGGACACTCGTAAGGCGCATGCGCCGAATGATCAGGTGCGCATGCGCACTGGGACTCCTCATTCGATTGGTGAGGGGAGGGATAAAACGAATGATGGGGATCTGAAGCGGCCTATCCCATGATTAAGATGCAAGTACATCGAAACATGTCGGGGGCGTGGCCGTATACAAGATAACACCACGTACGTGTGACAGAAGGAAGTTAGCTGCACGGATTACCGAGTGGGGGAGACGGCGTAATCTATCTAAGAGGCAAGCGGGGAGAGGGTGAGAGATACTTCCTATACGCTGGCTCATAGAGGGTCCGCCGTGACCGCATACCCCCCTGAGAGATTGATCTTAGCAGCCGGTTGATATTACACCTGACAGATTGCTGTGGAGTTTGCTGTGGTTTTACATTTTTTACACAATTTTTTCTTGTCTTCACATGGAATGATCTTCCGGATGGATAAGATTTAAACCCTACCAATGGAAATGGACATCTATGCCTTTTAGCCTCACACGCAAGTGGAGGCATGAGGAGTTGGTGAGTGGCTGTCCATAGGGAGAGTGGTCACTGAACACAGAGGTGTGGTGGAAGATTGCACTAGAGGAAATCACACTCCTATAAATAAGGAATTTGTGGATGCACCAGTTTCTTACTTTAGCACTGAAGTGGACACTTGTTGGCACACTTGTGTGATATTGAAGAGACTTTATTTACACAGTCATTTGTATAGAAGTGTGCGGGGATGCTCACGGATTTGATGGATTTATATATATACAACAGCATCTGAGAGATATTGACACCAAGTCACATTTATTGTCTATTTAGTGGTGTTTTGACACATTTTTTGGTGTGAATTTATCAATAGTATGTTTTCATTATAGCACTATTGCACGCATCATCATAATTGTTTATATACTTTATATTTCTTTTACAATATACATAGGGAGGCACTGATCGTAAGGTGTGTGTTAGGTTTACTTCTCCACTCTAGAGGTGGTAGAGATGTATTGAGTGATAGCGCCACGATTTAATTTGTCACGTGCGGTCTTCACTCTGATCACACGCACTTATTTAAATCTAATTTAGGCTTTATAAGGAGCTGTAGCTCCTGGCGTGTGCTGGGGCAACACAGGGCCATACTTGGGCACGTGAGTCTGGAGGTTTTTGGACACAGTTGCAATAGGTTAAGCTCTGGTTACAGCTTGTGGGGAGTACTTTTTTCCTCGTATGTAAGCAATGTCTTCCAGAAAACGAGGTACAGGGAGCAGGGCAAGCACAGGGGTAAGAGTACCTTCCTTGAAAACAGGAGACCAACCCCATGCTGATGCAGCCTCAATCTCCCCTGAAAGACCTGCGGCATCTGGCCTGGCTGAGCCATTGCATTTGTCAGGCATAGTGGCCACTACCAATATTCCTGCCTCGGCTTATGTTACAAAGGATGATTTGGCATCTGCATTAGCAGGCCTTGAAGGCAAAATAGTTGGCATGATTGCTTCTGTAACACAGGGAGGGAAGAAGCTTAATCGATCTCCCTCCCCTGAGCCCGGGCCAAGTGGAGGATCACTAGAGCACCAGGACTCTTATAGCCAAGATGGGTCCAGGTGATCTGGAACCAGAGTCGGCAGAGGATTTGGAGGAGGTGGCCATAAAAGATCGGGAGGAAGGAGAGGCTGAAGAATCCTCAGCTGATGACTCGGGTTAGGAGGAGCCAATTCCAGCCTCCCATTCCCAGAAGTTGTTTATACAATTTCTGACTGAGATGGTACGAGTTGGGTTTAAGTTACCCCTGGTTCAGGAGTCTGGACTCTCCTGTTCTACTTTGGTATCCTTGCGACCTCAGCAAGGTTCCCAAGCGTTCCCTTTGCATCCATTATTGGAGCAGGTGATCTACGCAGACTGGAATCATCCTGACAGGATATACTTACCTCCTAAAAGGTTTTCTATCTTATATCCTATGGAGTAAAAGTTCAGGAAGAGATGGGGGGTACACCTTTGGTGGACGCCTTTATTTCTTCAGTGAATAAGAGTTTAACCTGCCCAGTGGATAATGCCCTGGTATTTAAGGATTCGACCGATAAAAAGCTAGAGTCCTTATTATGCGGTGGCTGGTGCAGCAGTTCAGCCAGCAGTTGCAGCTATTGGGATTTGCCAATCCCTAAAAGACCATTTTAAAAGGTTAATAAAAAACCTGCCTTGTCAGGAGGAACCTCCCGAGGAATTGGAGCTTCCTCATGCTTTGTTTTGCAGTAGACTCATTGAAAGACTCAATCCAGCAGATGTCTCGTTTTGCGTTACTGTCCGTACATATGCGCAGGGTTTTGTGTCTAAAGAACTGGTCTGCTGAGACGCCATGCAAAAGGCTACTTGCAGCTTTTCCATTCCATGGAGAACGCTTGTTTGGTGAGTATCTGGATAAATATATCCAAAAGATCTCTGGAGGAAAGAGTGCCCTTCTCCCTACTAAAAGGAGAGGTAAGCAACCCTCTTATAAAATTCCCAATGCTCCAGGACCTAGTGCTTCTTCCCCCAAGCGGTATTGACGGCCTCAGCCGTCTGGTTTTAAAAAACCTCAGGTTCAGAGGAAGCCCTGGAACCAAAAGCCAGCCAAGTCCAACTCAACCTTGTGAAGGGACGCCCCCGCTCTCACGGGTGGGGGGCAGGCTTCGGCTGGTTTTGGATGCATGGGAAGATCTGGTCCAAGACAGATGGGTCATTTCCACTATAACACAGGGTTACAGAATAGAGTTCCGGGAAATTCCTCCAGACCGTTTTCTGTACTCAAGGGTCCCGTCAGATCCAGAGAAAAAGAAATGCCTATTCCTAGCCTTGCAGCATCTGCTGAAGCAGGGGGTAATTGTCGAAGTTCCGCACGAAGAAAGATACAAGGGGTTTTACTCAAACCTTTTTACCGTGTCGACACCAAATGGGGAAGTAAGGGTCATTTTGGACCTCACGACTCTCAACCTCTTTGTAAACGTCCGGTCCTTCCGTATGGAGTCGGTTCGTTCAATAATAAAATCTCTGAGAAAAGGAGATTATATAGCGTCCATAGATATCAAGGACGCATACCTTCATGTACCGATCTTCCATCCACATCAAAGGTTTCTGCGTTTCGCAGTAGAGGGCCGTCATTTTCAATTTGTGGCACTGCCATTCGGTCTAGCCACGGCCCCCAGGGTCTTCACAAAGATTCTGGCCCCGTTGTTGGCATCCCTAAGGTCCCAGAAGATCTCCGTGGTAGGATACCTGGACGATCTTCTGAGGGATTGCTCTTGCCCCATCCTGATCCAAAACATGTCAAGAACAGTGCGGGTTTTACGACTAGGTTGGATTCTAAATGTGGACAAGTCAGCTCTTTGTCCAACCTTGGCCTTGGTATATCTGGGTCTGGTTTTGGACACCGCCCAAGAAAGGATGTTTTTACCCCCTTGAAGGTCGTTTCCTTAGTGGAACTCGTCCAGAGGGGGAAAATGGAACCGAGGCCTTCTATTCGGCTGTGCCTGAGGTTGCTGGGCAAGATGGTGTCATCCTTCAACACAATTCCATATGCACAGTTCCACTCCAGGGTGTTCCAGAACAGTATTCTGGAAGCCTGGGACAGGTCTGCTCGAACCCTAGATCATCCTACGGTTCTATCCCCACAGGTACAATGGAGCCTCTCTTGGTGGTTAAAAACCAGCAATTTGAGAAAAGGAAAATCTTTTCCACCAGCAGCCTGGAGAGTAGTAACTACAGACGCCAGTCGTCTCGGCTGGGGAGCAGTCCTGGAGGAGGCGCCTGTCCAGGGATTATGGTCCCAGGCAGAAAGGACCTTGCCCATCAATCTTTTGGAGATTCGGGCAGCTCGCCTGGCTCTGTGCTTCTTAACATCCAGGTTACGGGGTCGCCCTGTCTGAGTCCAGTCCGACAACTCCACGGTAGTGGCATATATCAACCACGAGGGAGGTACCAGGAGTCGGGCAGCCCAAACAGAAGTAAATTACATATTGACTTAGGCAGAAAGGCATGTGCCATTTCTTTCGGCAGTGTTTATACCGGGGGTGGACAATTGGCAGGCAGGCTTTCTAAGTCGCCAGAAATTGTTGCCAGGGGAATGGTCCTTGCATCCTGAGGTTTTTCTACAGATCTGTCAACACTGGGGGACCCCAGATGTGGATCTGCTAGCATCCAGATTCAATGCCAAGCTGGACAGGTTTATATCCAGGACAAAGGATCCGCTTGCTGTTGGGATAGACGCTTTAGTAGTTCCTTGGGATCAGTATTCTCTGATATATGCTTTCTCTCCGATCCATATTCTGCCGCACTTACTACGCAGAATACAGGAGGAACGGAAGCCAGTGATCCTAGTGGCCCCAGCGTGGCCCCGGAGATCCTGGTACTCGGAGATTGTGAAGTTGGCAGTGGGGGACCCATTGGTTCTACCATGCCATCCAGACCTGTTGTCTCAAGGACCCATATTCCATCCTTCTTTACGGTTGCTGAATTTGATGGCATGGCTGTTGAGACCAGAGTATTGAAAGACCGTGTTATTATGGGTTCAGTCTTGTCTACTCTGATAAACGCTAGAAAGTCAGTTTCTAGAGCTATTTATTATAGAGTCTGGAAGTCATACGTTTCTTGGTGTGAAGAAAGGAAATGGAACCCTCGTAGGTATACAATTGGAAGAGTTCTTGCTTTTCTTCAAGCAGGAGTAGACTTGAAGCTGGCTTTAGGGACAATTAAAGGACAGATTTCGGCCTTATCGTTTTTTTCGAAAGACCAATTGCATCCCATTCTTTGGTACGAACCTTTGTCAAGGGAGTAACGCACTTGAGGCCGCCGGTTGAACCGCCTTTATGTCCCTGGGACCTAAATTTGGTACTGTCAGCCTTACAGGGTCAACCGTTTGAACCTATTGGGCATATTCCTTTTGTCCTATTAGCCAGGAAATAGTTTTTTTTTGGTGGCTATAACGTCGGCTAGAAGGGTGTTAGAATTGTCCAGCCTTTCTTGTAAAGAACCTTTTTTGATTCTTCATCAGGACAGGGTGGTCGTTCGCCCTTGTCCGGATTTTTTACCAGAGGTGGTTTCCAAATTTTCATTTGAATTAGGATATCTTTCTACCTTCCTTTTTTCCAAACCCTAAAACTAGGGAGGAAAGGTCGGTTCACTCGCTTGATGTGGTGAGGGCGATAAAAGTTTACTTAAAGTTGTCAGCTTCTTTTCGGAAGACTGACTGCCTTTTTGTACTGCCGGAAGGTCCTAGAAAGGGAAAGCCGGCAACAAGTTTAACTATATCAGGTGGAATCGCCAGACTATTATCCAGGCGTATGGATTAAAGTGCAAGGCTCCACCTTGGGATTTAAAAGCACACTCCACTAGAGGGGTTAGTGCATCATGGGCAGTACGCCAACAAGTGTCTATGGCTCAGGTTTGCAAAGCGGCCGCTTGGTCTTCAGTTCATACGTCTACCAGGTTTTACCAGGTGCATGTTAGATCTCAAAAAGACTGTTTTTGGCCACAGCGTGTTGCAGGCAGCTTTATAGTCTCTGGCCTGTTTGGGCTTAGGGATATTGTGCCCCCCCCCAGATGCATTGCTTTAGGACATCCCAATTGGTCATTATTGTGGTGCTCTGTGTCCCGTGATGATGATAAAGAAAAATGGATTTTTAATACAGCTTACCTGTAAAATCCTTTTCTTGAAGTACATCACGGGACACAGAGGTCCCTCCCCTCTTTTCTGGGATTGTCATTTCTTGCTACAAAACTGAGGTATTTCCTGTATAGGAGGGGTTATATGGGAGGAACCGTCTTACTATTGGTTGCCAGTGTCCAATCACCTAAAGGTAGCGTATAACCCAATTAGTCATTCTTATGGTGCTCTGTGTCCCGTGATGTACTTCAAGAAAAGGATTTTACAGGTAAGCTGTATTAAAAATCCATTTATTATACATTTTTGTAAATATTTTATTTTTTCATGTGACAACACTGAAGAAATGCTCAATAGAGTGTTAATTTTACACTTATTTTTAACAGTAAACTGAGTTTATATAGTGAAATACAGTACTTAGAGCTCCGTCTGACTGTTTAGATGTTGAATTTTAAAAGCAACGGCAAGCCTGCTTATCTTACAGGTTTACTAATCTGACAGAAGTTGGCTGCTTTTTAAAATTCAACATCTAAACAGTCAGACGGAGTTCTAAGTACTGTATTTCACTATATAAACTCAGTTCACTGTTAAAAATAAGTGTAAAATGCAGAACTCCGGTGGGTGTAACAAGATGTCTGCTTGCCGCCTCCTCACTGTATCCTTACTGTGGAGGAGTGTGGGGTGTAGCAAGATGGCGGCAACAAAACGTCACTTCCGTTACACATTCTGACGGGTCGTCCAATCGTAATCTGACGAAACACCAGCAAGGAGCTCTAATTTTCTGGCAGCATCCGCCGGACCGTCACAGCGCATGTGCCGCTGACATCTCCTAAACTGTACAGGTTTAGGAGATATTAATTTTACCTACAGGTAAGCCTATAATAAAAATCACCTACCGGGGTTTTCAACCACATTAACCACTTCAGCCCCGGAAGATTCTACCCCCTTCATGACCAGAGCACTTTTTACAATTTGGCACTGCGTTGCTTTAACCACTTGACGACCGCCTCACGCCGATGTACGTCGGCAAAGTGGCACGGACAGGCAAAATCACGTACAGGGTACGTGATTTGCCTTCCGCGGGTGGGGGGTCCGATCGGACCCCCCCCCGGTGCCCGAGGCGGTCGTCGTTTGTCCAGCGGCGATCGGTGATGAGGGGGAGACCATCCGTTCGTGGCCCCCCCCTCGCGATCGCCGCCGGCCAATCGAATCATTCCTTTGCTGCTGTATGCTAAACAGCAGCAAAGGAAATGATGTCATCTCTCCTCGGCTCGGTAATTTCCGTTCCGGCCCGAGGAGAGAAGACTTCACTGTGAGTGCACAAACACTACACACACAGTAGAACATGCCAGGCACACAAAACACCCCGATCCCCCCCCCCGATCGCCCCCCGATCCCCCCCCAATCACCCCCCCCCCCGTCACAAACTGACACCAGCAGTTTTTTTTTTTTTTTTTTTTTTTTTTTCTGATTACTGCTAGTTGTCAGTTTGTGACAGTTACTGTGTTGGGACAGTTAGTATTACCCCCCTTTAGGTCTAGGGTACCCCCCTAACCCCCCCTAATAAAGTTTTAACCCCTTGATCACCCCCTGTCACCAGTGTCACTAAGCGATCATTTTTCTGATCGCTGTATTAGTGTCGCTGGTGACGCTAGTTAGTGAGGTAAATATTTAGGTTCGCCGTCAGCGTTTTATAGCGTCAGGGACCCCCATATACTACCTAATAAATGTTTTAACCCCTTGATTGCCCCCTAGTTAACCCTTTCACCACTGATCACCGTATAACCGTTACGGTTGACGCTGGTTAGTTTGTTTATTTTTTATAGTGTCAGGGCACCCGCCGTTTATTACCGAATAAAGGTTTAGCCCCCCGATCGCCCGGCGGTGATATGCGTCGCCCCAGGCAGCGTCAGATTAGCGCCAGTACCGCTAACACCCACGCACGCAGCATGCGCCTCCCTTAGTGGTATAGTATCTGAACGCATCAATATCTGATCCGATCAGATCTATACTAGCGTCCCCAGCAGTTTAGGGTTCCCAAAAACGCAGTGTTAGCGGGATCAGCCCAGATACCTGCTAGCACCTGCGTTTTGTGCCTCCGCCCAGCCCAACCAAGTGCAGTATCGATCGATCACTGACACTTACAAAACACTAAACGCATAACTGCAGCGTTCGCAGAGTCAGGCCTGATCCCTGCGATCGCTAACAGTTTTTTTGGTAGCATTTTGGTGAACTGGCAAGCACCAGCCCCAGGCAGCGTCAGGTTAGCGCCAGTACCGCTAACACCCACGCACGCAGCATACGCCTCCCTTAGTGGTATAGTATCTGAACGGATCAATATCTGATCCGATCAGATCTATACTAGCGTCCCCAGCAGTTTAGGGTTCCCAAAAACGCAGTGTTAGCGGGATCAGCCCAGATACCTGCTAGCACCTGCGTTTTGCCCCTCCGCCCGGCCCAGCCCACCCAAGTGCAGTATCGATCGATCACTGTCACTTACAAAACACTAAACGCATAACTGCAGCCTTCGCAGAGTCAGGCCTGATCCCTGCGATCGCTAACAGTTTTTTGGTAGCGTTTTGGTGAACTGGCAAGCGCCAGCGGCCTAGTACACCCCGGTCGTAGTCAAACCAGCACTGCAGTAACACTTGGTGACGTGGCGAGTCCCATAAGTGCAGTTGAAGCTGGTGAGGTGGCAAGCACAAGTAGTGTCCCGCCGCCACCAAAAAGACAAACACAGGACCGTCGTGCCCATAGTGCCCTTCCTGCTGCATTCGCCAATCCTAATTGGGAACCCACCGCTTCTGCAGCGCCCGTACTTCCCCCATTCACATCCCCAACCAAATGCAGGCGGCTGCATGAGAGGCATTTTTATGTCCTCCCGAGTACCCCTACCCAACGAACCCCCCCAAAAAAGATGTTGTGTCTGCAGCAAGCGCGGATATAGGCGTGACACCCGCTATTATTGTCCCTCCTGTCCTGAAAATCCTGGCCTTTGCATTGGTGAATGTTTTGAACGCTACCATTCACTAGTTGAGTATTAGCGTAGGGTACAGCATTGCACAGACTAGGCGCCATTTCACAGGGTCTCCCAAGATGCCTTCGCATTTTGAGAGACCCGAACCTGGAACCGGTTACCGTTATAAAAGTTAGTTACAAAAAAAGTGTAAAAAAAAAAAAAAAAATATGAAATAAAAAAAAATAGTTGTTGTTTTATTGTTCTCTCTCTCTATTCTCTCTCTCTATTGTTCTGCTCTTTTTTACTGTATTCTATTCTGCAATGTTTTATTGTTATTGTTATTGTTATTGTTATGTTTTATCATGTTTGTTTTTCAGGTGTGTAATTATTTACACTTTACTGTGCTTTATTGTTAACCATTGTTAACCATTTTTTTGTCTTCAGGTACGCCATTCACGACTTTGAGTGGTTATACCAGAATGATGCCTGCAGGTTTAGGTATCATCTTGGTATCATTCTTTTCAGCCAGCGGTCGGCTTTCATGTAAAAGCAATCCTAGCGGCTAATTAGCCTCTAGACTGCTTTTACAAGCCGTGGGAGGGAATGACCCCCCCCCCCACCGTCTTCCGTGTTTTTCTCTGGCTCTCCTGTCTCAACAGGGAACCTGAGAATGCAGCCGGTGATTCAGCCAGCTGACCATAGAGCTGATCAGAGACCAGAGTGGCTCCAAACATCTCTATGGCCTAAGAAACCGGAAGCTACGAGTATTTCATGACTTAGATTTCGCCGGATGTAAATAGCGCCATTGGGAAATTGGGGAAGCATTTTATCACACCGATCTTGGTGTGGTCAGATGCTTTGAGGGCAGAGGAGAGATCTAGGGTCTAATAGACCACAATTTTTTCAAAAAAGAGTACCTGTCGCTACCTATTGCTATCATAGGGGATATTTACATTCCCCGAGATAACAATAAAAATGATTAAAAAAAAAAATATGAAAGGAACAGTTTAAAAGTAAGATTAAAAAAGCAAAAAAATAATAAAGAAAAAAAAAAAAAAAAAACACCCCTGTCGCCCCCTGCTCTCGCGCTAAGGCGAACGCAAGCGGCGGTCTGTCGTCAAACGTAAACAGCAATTGCACCATGCATGTGAGGTATCACCGCGAAGGCCAGATCGAGTGCAGTAATTTTTCCAGTAGACCTCCTCTGTAAATCTAAAGTGGTAACCTGTAAAGGCTTTTGAAGGCTTTTAAACATGTATTTATTTTGTTGCCACTGCACGTTTGTGCGCAATTTTAAAGCATGTCATGTTTGGTATCCATGTACTCGGCCTAAGATCATCTTTTTTATTTCATCAAATATTTGGGCAATATAGCGTGTTTTAGTGCATTAAAATTAAAAAAAGTGTGTTTTTTCCCCAAAAAATGCGTTTGAAAAATCGCTGCGCAATTACTGTGTGAAAAAAAAAAAAATGAAACACCCACCATTTTAATCTGTAGGGCATTTGCTTTAAAAAAATATATAATGTTTGGGGGTTCAAAGTAATTTTTTTGCAAAAAAAAAAAACTTTTTCATGTAAACAATAAGTGTCAGAAAGGGCTTTGTCTTCAAGTGGTTAGAAGAGTGGGTGATGTGTGACATAAGCTTCTAAATGTTGTGCATAAAATGCCAGGACAGTTCAAAACCCCCCCAAATGACCCCATTTTGGAAAGTAGACACCCCAAGCTATTTGCTGAGAGGCATGTCGAGTCCATGGAATATTTTATATTGCGACACAAGTTGCGGGAAAGAGACAAATTTTTTTTTTATTTTTTTTTTTTGCACAAAGTTGTCACTAAATGATATATTGCTCAAACATGCCATGGAAATATGTGAAATTACACCCCAAAATACATTCTGCTGCTTCTCCTGAGTACGGGGATACCACATGTGTGAGACTTTTTGGGAGCCTAGCCGCGTACGGGACCCCGAAAACCAAGCACCGCCTTCAGGCTTTCTAAGGCCGTAAATTTTTGATTTCACTCTTCACTGCCTATCACAGTTTCGGAGGCCATGGAATGCCCAGGTGGCACAAAACCCCCCCAAATGACCCCATTTTGGAAAGTAGACACCCCAAGCTATTTGCTGAGAGGTATAGTGAGTATTTTGCAGACCTCACTTTTTGTCACAAAGTTTTGAAAATTGAAAAAAGAAAAAAAAAAATGTTTTTTCTTGTCTTTCTTCATTTTCAAAAACAAATGAGAGCTGCAAAATACTCACCATGCCTTTCAGCAAATAGCTTGGGGTGTCTACTTTCCAAAATGGGGTCATTTGGGGGGGTTTTGTGCCACCTGGGCATTCCATGGCCTCCGAAACTGTGATAGGCAGTAAAGAGTGAAATCAAAAATTTTCACCCTTAGAAATCCTGAAGGCGGTGATTGGTTTTCGGGGTCCAGTACGCGGCTAGGCTCCCAAAAAGTCCCACACATGTGGTATCCCCATACTCAGGAGAAGCAGCTAAATGTATTTTGGGGTGCAATTCCACATATGCCCATGGCCTGTGTGAGCAATATATCATTTAGTGACAACTTTATGGAAAAAAAAAAAAGTGTCACTTTCCCGCAACTTGTGTCAAAATATAAAATATTCCATGGACTCAATATGCCTCTCAGCAAATAGCTTGGGGTGTCTACTTTCCAAAATGGGGTCATTTTGGGGGGTTTTGTGCCACCTGGGCATTCCATGGCCTCCGAAACTGTGATAGGCAGTGAAGAGTGAAAGCAAAAATTTACACCCTTAGAAATCCTGAAGGCGGTGATTGGTTTTCGGGGCCCCGTACGCGGCTAGGCTCCCAAAAAGTCCCACACATGTGGTATCCCCATACTCAGGAGAAGCAGCTAAATGTATTTTGGGGTGCAATTCCACATAGGCCCATGGCCTGTGTGAGCAATATATCATTTAGTGACGACTTTTTGTAAATATTTTTTTTTTTTTTTTTTTTTGTCATTTTTCAATCACTTGGGACAAAAAAAATAAATATTCAATGGGTTCAACATGCCTCTCAGCAATTTCCTTGGGGTGTCTACTTTCCAAAATGGGGTCATTTGGGGGGGTTTTCTACTGCCCTGCCATTTTAGCACCTCAAGAAATGACATAGGCAGTCATAAACTAAAAGCTGTGTAAATTCCAGAAAATGTACCCTAGTTTGTAGACGCTATAACTTTTGCGCAAACCAATAAATATACGCTTATTGACATTTTTTTTACCAAAGACATGTGGCCGAATACATTTTGGCCTAAATGTATGACTAAAATTTAGTTTATTGGATTTTTTTTATAACAAAAAGTAGAAAATATCATTTTTTTTCAAAATTTTCGGTCTTTTTCCGTTTATAGCGCAAAAAATAAAAACCGCAGAGGTGATCAAATACCATCAAAAGAAAGCTCTATTTGTGGGAAGAAAAGGACGCAAATTTCGTTTGGGTACAGCATTGCATGACCGCGCAATTAGCAGTTAAAGCGACGCAGTGCCAAATTGGAAAAAGACCTCTGGTCCTTAGGCAGCATAATGGTCCGGGGCTCAAGTGGTTAACTGACAATTGCGCAGTCGTTCGACGCTGTACCCAAACAAAATTTGCTTCCCTTTTCCCCCAAATAGAGCTTTCTTTTGGTGGTATTTAATTACCTCTGTGTTTTTTATTTCTTGCGCTATAAACAAAAAATAGCGACAATTTTATAAAAAAATATTTTTCCCTTTTCGCTATAATAAATATCCCCCAAAGTTTTTTTTTTTTTTTTTAAAACAAATTTCCTCATCAGTTAAGGCCAATATATATTCTACATATTTTTGGTAAAAAAAAAATCGCAATAAGTGTATATTGATTGGTTTGCACAAAAGTTATAGCGTCTACAAACTATGGGAAAGATTTATGGCATTTTTATTATTTTTTTTTTTACTAGTAATGGTGGTGATCTGAGATTTTTAGCGTTATTGCAAAGGACAGGTCGGAGACTTTTGGCACTTTTTTTGGGACCATTGGCATTTATACAGCGATCAGTGCTATAAAAATGCGCTGATTACTGTGTAAATGTCACTGGCAGGGAAGGGATTAACAGTAGGGGGTGATCAAAGGGGTTGTGTGTTCCCTCAGTGTGTTCTAACTGGGGGGGATAGGATTGACTAGGAGAGGAGACATATATCGTTTTTGCTACTTGGTAGTAACAAATGATATGGCTCCTCTCCTCTGACAGCACGCGATCGTGCACGCGATCGCGCTCGCCGGCCACACGCATCGGGTCCCCCGCCGTGCAGCTAATGCGCACCCTCTGGTGGCCGAAAAAGGGTAGGACATACTTGTACGGGATTTCGCCCTGGAGAGCCATTCTGCCGCAGTATATCTGTGTGACATGGTCGGGAATCGGTTAATGGCTGAGATAGTTTTATTATATATTGATAGTGGGAGACCTCTTATAATTATGAATATTTAGATTTTTTGGTCCCAGTATGAGATAATGGCTACTGTTAAAATGAGTCACCCAAGAGACCAATGAAAGCCAAGCTATGTCTGCCTTTATTTTATAGTCTTTGTAAAATCTTATTAGCAGTATGATGTTATGCTAATTTGTTTGATTTTTTTTTATGGCTGGTTGATTAGTTACTGTCAGATGGATTCTCTGTGTTTAATCAAAGATTGAGGATTACTCTTCAGTGAAATACTAAAAGAACTGCTGAAAATAAAATAAAATTTAGATTAGCTGTGATGCATGCAAATTGTGCTACTGGTATGTATCAACCAAATTGGACTGTATATGATGTACTGGCAGACAAGATACTGCCAGGACAGGGCTTAAACTATGTGTAGGGATATGGAGGACTGTCTTCTCAAAAACTTCTAAATGCCTTCTCTGTGAACAAAGCAGACAATTTTAGTGTTGTACCAGATATTGGTTAGCTGTCATACCAAACACTCTAAATACCAACACAAGCTTTTTTTAAAGCGGGGGTTCACCCACACCGCCAAAAAGAAAAAAAATTAATAGCCAGCAGCTACAAATACTGCAGTTGCTGACTTTTAATACATGGCCACTTACCTGTCCCAGGGTCCAGCGATGTCGGCAGGGGACGCCGAGAACCCGCTCGGTTCACGGCAGCTGCCGCCGCCATCCTAGGTGAGGGAATCAGGAAGTGAAGCGTTGCGGCTTCACTTCCCGGTTCCCTACTGCGCATGCGCGAGTCACGCTGCGCGTCCCAAGTGGTCCCCGCTCTCTCCTGGGAGCAGTGTGTTCCCAGCAGACAGCGCAGTGGGAAGAGGCATAGACTCCCATGGGAGTCTATGCCGGAAGTGGGTGCATATATCTGTCTTAGACAGGTATCTGCACCCCCCTCCCCCCTGAAAGGTGCCAAATGTGACACCGGAGGGGGGGAGGGTTCCGAAAAGCGGAAGTTCCATTTTTGTGTGGAACTCCGCTTTAAGACGATGTGGATGGTTTAAAACCTATGTTGTTTTTATAGCGGTCTTTGTACCCATTGGGAAGATTTTCCTTAGCTCCTGATGTCGAACATATAGTACAATTGGAAGTGAGGAAAGGTTTAAAAGATCTGATGGGGGGAGCAGACCGCAATAAAAACAGAGGTTGCAACCCTTTCATTCTCAATAAAGGGAACAATCTCACGGTGTTCACAGGCAGCAGTAAAAACCCTTCCCCACTAGGCTTTAATAGAACCTGATCTGCACCCCATTTTCAACTCTGAACCTCCCATACAGGACATTCATTCAGCACAAAGCAGAGCAGTAAAAAGGCATGGGGCATGTACTGAAGCCCAAGCATTATGCTGCCTCTGGTCTGCAAGCCTGTCATCAGCACCTAATGTAGAACTTTAAGGTCTCTTAGTGCAGCTAAACTATGTATTCCAAGATTTCATTAGAGATAAAAGTAGGATTCTTTGATGGGTCAGGGTGGACTTTGGCAAATTCTAGAAACTTCTCAGCAACGAAAGCATTCACATTGAAATTAAAGCCCAGCTTAATGGAGTGTTACAAACCTGCCAGCAGTAAATTTCAGCAAGATTCACATCTTAAACCTTGTAATAAAGAGATCAGTGTGCCCTCTGCACAATTTTACAGCCGGTTATGATGACTTCTGCTTTCCTCCTAGGATCTCAGCTACAGGGAGAGCCTACACTGTGTTCAGACTGCATTCAATGTTCTTTCTGGCCAAGGTATGTGAACTCAAGTTCTATAATGCAAATCGGATTCTTCCAAAGTTAACAGAATGTATGCTACTCAGTAGAGGTCGACCGATATATCGGCCGGCCGATATATCGGCCGATATTTGGCTTTTTTTACTTAATCGGCATCGGCCGATTGTGCTGATAAAAAAAGCCGATTATAAGGGGACTTGCAAATGACTTCTGTAATAGAAGTCAATTGCAAGCTGTTTAAAGTTTGTTTTCTCTCCCCCTCTGGGCAGCCTGCCAAATCTGATAAGAAGATACATTTGTATCTCTTAGGGTTCTTTTTATCAATAGACTGAACTCCCTGGAGAAGTTCTCAGTTTAACCATTTAAAGACTAAATCTTTTTTGACATTTGTTGCTTACAAGTAAAAATCCTGTATTTTCTGGTAGAAAATCAATTGGAACCCCCAAACATTATATATATTTTTTTTAGCAGAGACCCTAGGGAATACAATAGCGGTTGTTGCAATATTTTATGTCACACGGTATTTGCGCAGCGGTCTTTCAAACGCAATTTTTTTTTTAAAAATACACTAATGAAAAAAAAAAAAATAGTAAAGTTAGCCCATTTTTTTTTTTCGTCCAAAAGTTTTGATTACCTGTTTTTGTGTATTTAATATTTAAGATATAGTTATTTTTTTTAAATCTAAATTCAACATACAAGTGAACTGATTGGAGGTTTGTTTTGTTTAATAAATGTTTAAATGTAAAAAAATTTCTGTATCACTTATTACTTAAGGCTGCTTTCACACTGGAGCAGGCATGCGTTGACGGTAAAACGCTGTTAGTTTTAGCGGCGCTTTACCGTCATTTTAGCGGCGCTATTCGGCTGCTAGCGGGGCACTTATAACCCAGCTAGCGGCCGAGGAAGAGGTTAAATGCGCCCCTGAAGTGCTGCTGCCAAAACGCTATGCAGGTGCTTCGGCAGCGGTGCGCATTCATTTCAATGGGCAGGAGTGGTGGTATACACCGCTCCAAAGATGCTGCTTGCAGAACTTTTTTTTACATCCTGCCAGCGCATCGCCTCAGTGTGACAGCACTTAGGGATATCACACTGAGACTGCAGGGGAGCCGTTTTACTGGCACTTTACAGGCGCTATTTTTAGCCCAAAAGCGCCTAAAAAAATGCCCCAGTGTGAAAGGGGTCTAACTGTTAGATTTTATGAGATGAAGGGGGAAAAGAAAAAAAAAAAAAAAAATCGGCCTAATATATCGGCCCAAAAAAATCGGCATCATATATCGGCCATCGGCCACCGCGATTTCTTAATATCGGCATCGGCATCGGCCAGAGAAAAACCCATATCGGTCGACCTCTACTACTCAGATGTAGTAAATTGCCTTCGGTTAGATGTGTACTTTTGTTGCAGAGGCCAGTTGTGTTGCGGGACATGAACCGAAAGAGCTGGTGCACAGTTAAAGTAACCCTTCCTATACCAATGCAAAGTAGTTGGGTCATTTGTCACTTTAGCACCTACTTGTCTTACCTTTAACACACGTGCACATGATCACCTCAATCTCTGTTCATCTGCTCCTGTGCTCTCCTCCCTTGTGTTGATAGTGGCTTATAATTGGCCCAACACTATAACATGAGGTAGGGAAAGGAATCTATGGCCCTGTGTGCGTTCCAACAATCAGTTCAGAACTTACACAGCGCTTTTGATCTTACATGCTAGTCCCATGCTGCTTGTTGGGTAGGAGAATTGCATGGGCAAAGAAATGGGTCACTTTATAGCAGATTTTTAACCAAAAATTATATTTACAGATGGTATCTAGAAATGTCCCTTATTCCTAAACAGTGAACATTTTAAAACATTGCCATAGTTAAATAGCTAAAAGTAAAGCTTCTCCAAGATTCAGAAACTGCTCTTTTTGGAAAACTGTGCCACAAACAGTATTGCATGCCTTGGCCACAAGACCACAGAAAAACCTTCTAGGTTCTGGTCTACTCTTTGGAAGACTGCTGGTGTCAGCGTTTGGACTTGCAGGAGATCTCTTCCTGTTCAGGTGCTGTGGTTTGGTGCAATTTCACAGGCGTACCCAGTTTTACATTTTGACATATTTTGTATATATTTACTAAACTCAACATTTATCTTTTCAATTTTACTATAAAATTTGTATTGTTTGTGTGCACTAAAATTTAGGTGCTTTTTCTCCTGAAAATTTGTGTTGGATAAATCCAAATATCAGGTAACATCAAAAATTGCAACCATTTTATTCTTCAGGGCCCCTGTTTTCAGAAAATGTGAAATGTTTGAGAGAGATACATTTTTAGCAAAAAATGCTGATTTTAACATGTATGTGAAAATGTCAAAATTGCCATAAACAGCAAGTTTTGTCTTTTTGTTGCTTTTTTTTGTTTGTTTTTCTTTACATGGTCACTAAATCTGCAAGTTTCCTTTTCCTAGAAGAAATGTATCCATACATTGAGTAAACCTTGAATATTTGCTTGTTCTATTAAAAGGTGATGTTCTCAACATTGACCCTCTGAAGTTTTATAGTCACCTGTACAAGACGCTGTTTGGGCTCCATGCAGGTAACCAAGAGGTTTTTTTTGATTCTTTAAAAATAGTTTGCTAACTCAAAACTAGGAAGTTGACTTGTGACTCGTCTTCCATATAGCCACCTAACCCCTTTCAGCAAAAGCAAGTCACTTGTTCTGCCTTAAATCAGCTTTGTGGACAAGATGACACAATGACCCTCCACTATTATATCCACAAGAAGCTTCTATAAAACAATTTCACTGTAGTAAAGGGCACACACAAGGATGTGACTATGGGAACCACTGTGACCTTTAAGGCACCTTCACATTTGTATGGCTATGGTTTCAGCATGGCAATCTGATTCAGCATGGCAATCTGATGCGGTTCTGTTAAACATTTCAGGTGTGATTTAGGTGCAAATGTTTTACCTGAAATCTCACCTGAACTGAACTGAATAATGCACAGGACTCTTTCAAAACCGCATCGCGGCCACCCGGCACATGTGTGAACCAGCAGCATTGAGAAGGCTGCCGGTTCAAATGTGCGAAATGCATCCAGTTTGCAAATATGTGAACAGAGACTTGGGAATAAATAGGCTCTGAAAGTTGTACCTAGGGAGGGCCTGTATTACAGACACATTTGTTTTGTCCAAACTTCTTATGTAGGGTGTATGATGTTGCCAAGCCTTACTGTATCATTCAGATTTTTTTTTATTGTACATCATGGCACACAGAGCATCTTAATATCCATAACAGTAGGGTTATGCTGCCACATCTGACAGGAAGTCCCCTCCTCTCCAGGCATACCTCCTCTCTGCCCGGCAAGGCTCCAGTTTTTTTTTTTTGCATTTTAGGTGACGGTCATGTCTGCGTAGCTCTCTGCATGAATATAGGGAGCTTCTTTCCAGCCCACTGCATTTACCTGCACAGAGTTTGGTAAGGGAATAATGTTGGGCAGAGGAGACAGTTCTGTGGGACTAAAAAGTCGCAGCAACTCCTGGTGGTGTGAGACTATACGTCCCAGCAGATCTCCACAGTGTGGAAGTACAGGTCACAGCAGTACCTTGTGGTAGGGTTACTGGTGTGCTAACAGCCTTCCTGGTGAGGATGACAGGGCACTGACAGGATAAAAAGGGGTCCTTTTTCCAAAAAAAGGGTACCAGCGCACTGGTGGTCTTTTGACTTGGTACCTCACATCTGACTTGGACCGCTATATTACTAGCAAGTGTCCCTGTAATTTGGCAGCAGGCAATGTCTCACAGATGGCAGAGAGGAGCGAATGTAGGAGTTGGGATGTCCCAAATAACTACAGGTAAGGAGGAACCTGAACATGCCCCCATGCAGGTGGCTCAGACTCTATTCCACAATCTGATATATCCTCTATTTTCGGGCACCTTCCTCCTATTATTTGTGACAAGGGAGGAATTTTCATCTGCCCATCACTGGGGTACAGTAGCAGCTTTCCAAAATACTTGCTGTTTTGTGTTCAATAAGAAAAAATAAATGCGATAACAGTCAAATTAACAGTCCAGTTATCCAGGAATTCAAATATAGTGTAAGGCACTAGTATGAGAAGTCCTGATCAAATATGCACAAGATCAGCTTATAAATAATACACATAGTTCTGGATGGATGAGGTAAAAAAAAACATTCACTGTCTTCATTGCAGAAAGGAAATATAGAGGGATACCTGGAATAGGCTCCACACCCTGCACTATATATAGGGGCTTACCCCTGCGCACCTGAAGAACTTAAAAGAACTAAGGGGAAAAGTGGGGGGGAGTGGTGAGAGAGAGTGTGGGAAAAGACACCAAAAGATGGAACCCAGGGGGGGCGAGGGGCACAGCCCAACAAGCAGACCATCCACCTGGACAATGATTGCCTAAATCGTGCGACTTCCTAATCGCCTTCAAAGAGAGCCAGGTTTGAGGACATTGATTGCATGTTCCCAATTCCAATGCCAGAAGTAAGTCCATGCATTCAATATAGTCAATCTCTGTGACCCTGTCAAGGAGGGTAGGAACTTGTGCTGATCACTAGTGGCAGGGGATAACTGCCCTGGCTGCTTTCATGAAGTGTTGTAGAATAGCCTTCTTAATATGATTGATCGATCCCAGTAATATGGACAACAAAAACACCGGTGGCGAGTTTGGAATGGTCGCTTCTGTAATTTTGCCATACAATTGAAGAATCGGATACCAAAATTGTAAATGGACACACCCACCAAATATGCATACGTGAACCCTGGCTAATTTGACAATGCCAACACAGAGCCGACATCAAGGTATATAAACAATGAAGGGTGGGGCACCTACTGTATACCAAAATAAATATCAAATGTCTGTGCTTATGTGTACCCTATAGTCAAATATATCCATGATGGAGCCGCAAAAGGTGTATCTACTGTATACCACCTGGTAAGGAGTTTAATGTTCGTCTCTTGGGCCTGTACTTTGATATCAGACACCAATTTAGCAGCATAATCCGTGAGGTCAGGATGAGTGCAAGATAACATTATACACAGTAGAAGAGGGCATGTTCAGATGGGGTATTTTGCAGGAGCAGAGCCTCTATAGGCAAAAGGTCCCTATTCAACATATCCTTGTTCGGGAGTGACTGAAAAAGGAGAAGAAATTGTTGGTATTCAACCACTGAGTGAAGGACACTGGACCAGTAGTCTCAATCGAAGTAAGGGATGAAAGTGACCACCTCAGTAGAAGCTGCACTAACCATCGGTGCCCTAGTTTATACCATACCAAAAACCTAGTACGAGCCGGGACAAGTGTAAATTGCAAATTTCCAAAATACTTGCTGGTTTTGACTGCCTGAGTTACAAACCTAAATGTTACCCCTCTCCTCCCCCCTTATTAAAGGTGGATGTCAAGGATGCTTATCCATGTGTTCTGATTTTTTCACCTCAGCAAAGATTTCTGTGGTTTGCGGTAGAGGAATGACATGTCTAGTTTCTGGCTCTGCCGTTTGGCCTGTGCACAGCTCCCAGTGTTCACCAAGTTCCTGGCTCTGTGGTTCTTATGTTCCTGGGGTATCCCTGTGAATAGGGTACCTGGATCACTGACTTCTGATGGAACACTTTCCTCTGCTTTTGGAGACCAATGTGTGTCATGTTTTTTTGGTTCTTTTTTCATGGGTTATAAATCTTCAGAAGTCTGCCTTAATCCCATACAAGAGGTTTTTGAATATCTGTGCCTGATTCTGGATATCGTGCAGATGAAAGTGATTTTTCCTCTGGACAAAGGTCTACAGTATCTCACAAAAGTGAGTACATCCCTCATATTTTTGTAAATATATTATTATATCTTTGTGACAACACTGAAAAAATTACGCTTTGCTACAATGTAAAGTAGTGGGGTACAGCTTGTATAACAGTGTAAATTTGTTGTCCCCTCAAAATAACTCAACACACAGCCATTAATGTCTAAACCGCTGGCAAAAAAAGTGAGTACACCCCTAAGTGAAAATGTCCAAATGGGCCCAATTAGCCATTTTCCCTCCCCGGTGTAATGTGACTCGTTAGTGTTACAAGGTCTCCGGTGTGAATGGGGAGCAGGTGTGTTAAATTTGGTGTTTATCGCTCTCACTCTCATACTGGTCACTGGAAGTTCAACCTTGCACCTCATGGCAAAAAACTCTGAGGATCTGAAAAAAAGAATTATTGCTCTACATAAAGATGGCCTAGGCTATAAGAAGATTGCCAAGACCCTGAAACTGAGCTGCAACACGGTGGCCAAGACTATACAGCGGTTTAACAGGACAGGTTCCACTCAGAAAAGGCCTCGCCATGATCGACCAAAGAAGTTGAGTGCTCATGCTCAGCGTCATATCCAGAGGTTTTCTTTGGGAAATAGCCATATAAATGCTGCCAGCATTTCTGCAGAGGTTGAAGGGGTGGGGGGTCAGCCTGTCAGTGCTCAGACCATACGCCACACACCATCAAATTTGGTCTGCATGGCTGTCGTCCCAGAAGGAAGCCTCTTCTAAAGATGATGCACAAAGCCTGCAAACAGTTTGTTGAAGACAAGCAGACTAAGGACATGGATTGCTGGAACCATGTCCCGTGGTCTGATGAGACCAAGATAAATTTATTTGGTTCAGATGGTGTCACGTGTGTGTGGTGGCAATCAGATGAGGAGTACAAAGATGAGGGAACCATGAATGCCAACATGTACTGTGACATACTGAAGTGGAGCATGATCCCTCTCCCTTCGGAGACTGGGCTGCAGGGCAGTATCCCAACATAAGAACCCCAAACACACCTCCAAGATGTACTGGCCAAGCCTGTCTCCAGATCTAAACCCTATTGAGCATCTGTGGGGCAACCTCAAATGGAAGGTAGAGGAGCGCAGGGTCTCTAACATCCACCAATTCCGTAATGTCGTCATCGAGCAGTGGAAGAGGACTCCAGTGGCAACCTATGAAGCTATGGTGAACTCCATGCCCAAGTGGGTTAAGGCAGTGCTGGAAAATATTCGTGGCCACACAAAATATTGACACTTTGAACCCAATTTGGACATTTTCACTGAGGTGTACTCACTTTTGTTGCCAGCGGTTTAGACATTAATGCCTGTGTATTGAGTTATTTTGAGGGGACAGCAAATTTACACTTATACAAGCTGTACACTCATTTACATTGTAGCAAAGTGTAATTTCTTCAGTGTTGTCACATGAAAAGATAAAAAAATGTGAAGGGTGTACTCAGTTTTGTGAGATACTGTAAGGTCTCATTTACACTTCAAAATGTAGCATTTGACCTGTATTTTAAAGCACACTGCTAATCATAGCAACTATCACAAAATAGAATTATGACCTTCTAGTCATGTACACACTGTTTTGTTTGTGCTGCTTTGCTTCAGAATATATACCCCATATCGCTTTCTTGGTGCCTCAAAGCGTCCATAGAAGTCTATCACAGCTCTCTAAGAGCACCTTCGGCTATTTAGAGGCACTTATTCAGAGTTAGTTGTGCTTTATAGATGTCGCACATGGCGCCCAGCATAGGAGAAACATAGTTAAGCTGGAGCCAGAGAGGAGGATCAGCGAACTGGCGTTTCAGCAGAGCTGGGGCTTATTACTGACCAGAGCTGTTTGTACCACTGCGCAAGGCATCAGCGGAGCTGTGGGTACTGCTGAGCGAGGCATCAGCGGAGCTGTGGGTACCGCTGAGCGAGCGAGAGATCAGCAGAGCTGTGGGTACTGCTGAGCGAGAGAAATCAGCGGAGCTGTGGGTACTGCTGAGCGAGAGATCAGCGGAGCTGTGGGTACCGCTGCGCGAGCGAGAGATCAACGGAGCTGTGGGTACCGCTGCGCGAGCGAGAGATCAGCGGAGCTGTGGGTACCGCTGCGCGAGCGAGAGATCAGCGGAGCTGTGGGTACCGCTGCGCGAGCGAGAGATCAGCGGAGCTGTGGGTACCGCTGCGCGAGCGAGAGATCAGCGGAGCTGTGGGTACCGCTGCGCGAGCGAGAGATCAGCGGAGCTGTGGGTACCGCTGCGCGAGCGAGAGATCAGCGGAGCTGTGGGTACCGCTGCGCGAGCGAGAGATCAGCGGAGCTGTGGGTACCGCTGCGCGAGCGAGAGATCAGCGGAGCTGTGGGTACCGCTGCGCGAGCGAGAGATCAGCGGAGCTGTGGGTACCGCTGCGCGAGCGAGAGATCAGCGGAGCTGTGGGTACCGCTGCGCGAGCGAGAGATCAGCGGAGCTGTGGGTACCGCTGCGCGAGCGAGAGATCAGCGGAGCTGTGGGTACCGCTGCGCGAGCGAGAGATCAGCGGAGCTGTGGGTACCGCTGCGCGAGCGAGAGATCAGCGGAGCTGTGGGTACCGCTGCGCGAGCGAGAGATCAGCGGAGCTGTGGGTACCGCTGCGCGAGCGAGAGATCAGCGGAGCTGTGGGTACCGCTGCGCGAGCGAGAGATCAGCGGAGCTGTGGGTACCGCTGCGCGAGCGAGAGATCAGCGGAGCTGTGGGTACCGCTGCGCGAGCGAGAGATCAGCGGAGCTGTGGGTACCGCTGCGCGAGCGAGAGATATCTGCATCCAATTCGCAATAGTGTTAAAACAACTTAAAGGACTAGTAAAGCTGCTTCCTGGTTTTTAGTCTGTACTTTTACCAAGTTCACCCAGTTGGATGTTCGCTTGAGCTGCTGAGGACGTTCGCTTGAGCTGCTGAGGACGTTCGCTTGAGCTGCTGAGGACGTTCGCTTGAGCTGCTGAGGACGTTCGCTTGAGCTGCTGAGGACGTTCGCTTGAGCTGCTGAGGACGTTCGCTTGAGCTGCTGAGGACGTTCGCTTTGGTTGGTGCTTTTTGCAGGCTGTGGGGTGTGGTTATAACCTATTTTGGTTTGGTTGTTTGTTTAGGTCCTGTTGGCCTGTTGTCCTCCCCTGTTTAGTGTGTTGGGACATTCCTATTGATATGAAGGTGCTCTGTGTCCTGTAATGTACAATAAAGAAAATAGGATTTTTGGTTTACCTGTGAAGTTATATTCTTGGAGTACATCACAGGACACAGATGCCACCCCTCTTCCTTTTGTGGTTCATGGCTTGCTACAAAAACTGAAGCCTTGCCTTCCTGCTTTTCTTTTTTTTTTTTTGTCCAATCATCCTATGGTGGCAGCATAACCCTATTGTTCTGGATATGAAGATGCTCTGTAAACCAAAACCCAATTCTTGTACCTGTATAGACCCAGGTGTACGTGTTATGTGGTTATTAGCCATTCTTGACTAAAACAGGTTGTTTGTAAGGTCTTGAGTGGTGTTCTTATAAGAACCCTGTTGCTGACAGCTATAGGCCTCTAGTAAGTAGCTTTCTGTTGTCCCTCGCTCTGCCCAAATGCATTCTGACTGTGGCCCATCACTGATAGGCTGTCGCAATGGTCAGTAGGAATGTGTGGGATGCAGAAGAGGCTGGGCAAACTTTGACACCAGCAAGAACTGCCTAATCTGAACAGCCTGGCCTTCAAGTAGAACAGGTGAATTTGAAGCTATTGTGGGTATGTTCTGTTCTTTTTACCAGTAATCTGAGAATCCCTACTTTTAATGCATAAAATTTACAAAACGCACTGTAGTCCACTTTTCTCTCATATACAAACAAAAAAAAAAGAGAGAAAAAAGCAAGTGCTAAAGTTTACAGCCTGTAATCAGACTTAAACCATCGATGGAAGTTTTAATTGTGGTGAGAGGCTTCTGACAGGTATAGACACCTCCCCTCTAGGACTGAATCCGAAAGAAACTTTAACATTGGGATAAATGTAGTATAGTGTTGCCCTTATGTTTTTAACTTTTCTCTGTATATCTTTTTAAACCTGCATTTGTGTATCATTTGAATAAACTATTATCTGTTAGAGAGCCTACAGGAAACAAGCAACATAATAAATAAATATATATTAGAGAGTGAGATGGCTAGAGATGTATATAGACAGACAGACAGAGACACACACACACACACACACACACACACACACACACACACACACACACACACACACACACACACACACACACACACACACACACACACACACACACACACACACACACGATATATATCTATCTATGTCACCATTTTTCTAGGTAAATATATTTCTAAAGGTACTATTGACTTGAAATTTTCACCACGTGTCAGTAACAACCCATGCAATTCATACATACAAAGAAACCAAAACAATTAAGTTTCTGTGTGTGTATGTGATAGGGTAAATGGAATAGCTATTTATTTATCAAACATTTAGTTATTATCAAAACATGTATTCTGATTAAGTAGATATACTTGATACAATATGTTAGAAGTCATATGGTGTAACAGCTGTTTTGGTTGTGGTCAAATGTCATTCACACCTTCAGCTGTGAAAAGGTTTATCTCTGGCTTTCCCACAGAACTTGGGAAGTGACTTGTATCTCTTAATTGACCTTCTGTTTAGCAGTGTAAATGACCAACAAGTTAATCAGGACTTCAAAGAGACTTACAAGGTAGCCCCCACTTTTGTATAGAGTATAAAATGTACTTAGGCCCCCAACGTCAGTCAGAACAATTATATTTAGGTTCTGGGATTTCCCTATCATATGTATGCAGCCTACCTGTGCAGGGGAAGAAGAGGATTGCCGGCCGGATGATCAGAGCGCTGAGGGACATCACTGGAACAGCTTTCATTTCAATTGCTGTGTGTTCCTTCCTGCTCACTGTCGTTCCTCCTGGCTGGAGAACTTTGATACACGTCACACATCCCGGGATTGGACGGGTGTTCTGTGACAAGGAGGCGAGGCTGTGTGTGACAGCGAGTGTGGGGAACACACAGCAATTGAAATGAAAGCTGTTCCAGTGATGTTCACTGTACTTTGACCATCCGGCTGGCTCTCTTCCCCTCCGCGATCGCTGGGAGAAAGACTCCCATTCAATCCCGTTTGTCTGGGAAGACTGTCCACAAGGTTTGGGCGTGTGTCTATGGGAATGTTTGACAATTCTTCCAGAAGCTCATTTGTGAGGTCAGTCACTGATGTGGATGAGAAGGCCTGGCTTCACTGTCTTGGCTCTAATTTATCCCAAAGGTGTTCTATCGGTTTGAGGCCAGGTCAATTTCCTCCACCCCAAACTTGCTCATCCATGTCTTTATAGACGTTTGTGCACTGATGTGCTGTCATGTTGGAACAGGAAGAGGCCATACTCAAACTGTTCCCACAAAGTTGGGAGCTTGAAATTGTCCAAAATGTCTTGTTATGCTGACGCCTTAAGAGTTTTCTTCACTGGAGCTAAGGGGCCAAGCGCAACCCCTGGAAAACAACCCCACACCAAACTTCCCCCCCCCTCCACCAAATGATTTGGATCAGTGCACAAAGCAAGGTCCATAAAGACATGGATGAGCGAGTTTGGGGTGGAGGAATTTGACTGACCTGCACAGAGTCCTGACCTCAACCTGATAATCACCTTTGGGATCAATTGGACTGGGGATTACGAGCCAGGCCTTCTCATCCAACATCAGTGCCTGACCTCACAAATGTGCATAGACACACTCCTAAACCTTGTGGACCGCCTTCCCAGAAGAGTTGAAGCTGTTATAGCTGTAAAGGGTCGGTCAACTCAATATTAAAGCCTATGGACTAAGACTGGGATGCCATTAAAGTTCATGTGTGTGTGCACCCAATACTTGCATGATCTTAAGCCCCAAGTTCTCTTTTACGGTACCCTCCTTTATATACTTAGAGATTGTATTGGGGTCATATCCAGGTAATATTTTATTTAATAAAAAGGTAGTAAAGTGAGAGCGCTTATATCCTATGACAACCCCCTCTACACTTGTCTTTTGGTGGAACCGAGCAGTAGGACTTTTTTTTTTTTTTTTCTTTCTTTAGTTTTTCTCTTCTCTTAGTTTATGGTAGTACTAAGATATGTGTTCTATCGCAATGTTATTTTCGAGTCCTGGAATGCCCAGAGGTTCTGTTTTGTTAAACCTTTAACCCCCCCCCCCCCAAAAAAAAAAAGTTTATGTGCTTGTAAAGGCAGGCGCCCCAATACTTTTGTTAATATAGTGTGTGTGTGTGTGTTATTTATGTATATTTATATATATATATATATATATATATATATATATATATATATATATATATATATATATATATATATATTTATTTATTTATATATATTTATATATATTTATATATATAACACCACAGTTCCACAATTGTGTATTGCATTGCACATATACGCACATGTTCTTGGCACTATTTAGCAGGGATTTCCCATTTGCTCAGTTTAAGATGCTTTGGGCGCCAGTGGAATATAGCAGAGCCATTTCTCATGACCTTCCACTTGAGAGAGATCCCACAAGTTGTAGCTGTACCCTCCCCTCTCTGCTTATGGGTCACAAATAAATGCTGTGAACTGGTCCTAAATCGCAGACTACACTTTACTGTACACTTGAGTGCATTGATAAGACAATGTATAGGAAATGGGATGTGTTCTATTTATCTGTGCTGTTTCTGGACAGGGCAAGTTGTATAATAAACACGCCTAAGAAAAGTGTTGTCTTGTCTTGTTCCTCTGGAATAGGATATACTCCATGTGTCCCATTTGTGAGAGTAAGACATTGAATGCATAACATTAGGAAACTTGTGTGAAATAGTCCCAGCCAAAGTTTTCTGCTTGGGCCTCTTGCGCACAGACGTCGCCATTTGGACCTCTTGCACACAGACGTCGCCATGCCAAATTTGTTACAGATTTGAAATTGGATGCATTGTTTATGGAATGATGCACACAGCTGAGCATAGATCAGTAATACAGTGATAAGTACAGAGCCGTAAAACAAAAATACAAGAGTTTACTTTTGAGTGCATATAATTTTCTGTGCATGCTCGGGTTTACACATCTATAAGGCCAGTTGCACTTGGGCATAAAAATTTACTGATGATTATACTCAGAATCTTGTTGACTGATCCTGAGTAAAATGTTCTGCAAACACCTTGCATAACCATGTGTATAGGCATGTAAAGGTGTGTAAGCGCATAAACGAGTAAATAACATTTTCTTCATTGCCAGTGTAGTAATACACTCATTCCCGCGTAAATTACTGCACACAAATGCAAAATGTTCTATTTTTATTTTATGGCGCTGTACTCCTCGCTGTATTACTGATCTTTGCTCAGCTGTGTGCATTGTTCCATGGACAATAATGTATTTTGAAATCTGTAAAAAAAAAAAAAAGTGACTAACTCCCATGAGCAACAGGCCTAAGAATGTTTGTGAGGATAAATGCGTATATTACAACACTGGCAATGAAAAATAATTTTATTCGTCTATATGCTTATGTACCTTTTACGTGCCTAAATGTGTGTTTACACAAGGTTTTTACATTTCACTCAGGATCTTTTGGTCAAGATCCATAGTATAAACATTAGTAAATTATTATGCCTGTGTGCAACTGGCCTTACTGATGTTTTATATTCAGGATTTTGTTTCACAGAAAGATCTTGAATAAAATACTGTGTACAATAACCTTGAGTATAGGCGAGTAAAAATTTGCAGAGATGAGTATGACTACTAACGAGCAAAAATCCTCTCTAGCTCCCGGAGTGTTTTGGTTTGCATATCTTGTCGCCTCCTTGCATGTTTCTGCTTCCTGCTCTTGATAGAGCTTGCCAGACAGATCCCCTGCTGATCAGAGCTGAGCGGGCAGATGCGCCATCTGTGCCCGCTCAGTTTATGCAGCATGGACATGGACAGAGCCTGCTCTTCGCTATGGGCGGCCCGGAGTAAATAGACTCCATTTACGCCCAATTGCCCTCTGATCTGATCTTCCTAGACGGAAGAGGACAGACCACTTCTGTGTTTTGTTTTTTTTTAAACTCCCAGATCAGACCATAGGTAGGTGGATGTAAACCGACACAAGTCAGTTTACACCTGCTGGTCCGTAGGCAGTCGTGCAACATTGCTGCATCGCGAGGGGGCTCAGGTAAGTATGAGGGGGCGCTGCTGCACTCTGAAGGTTTATCTTAATGTAAAGCATGCATTAAGATAAAAAAAAATATCTGCCTTTAGAATCACTTTAAAGGGTTGTTTGGGTACCAACCATTTTGACTAATTGTCATCCCAGGAGTGCCTTTGTACGGGTGTCCCAGCAAGAGAAATGCAGTTTGTGATTATATGGTAAGCAGCTTGAGTCAATTGTCATGTTAAAGTGGATTTAAACCTGATTTATGAAATTTGAGCTGGGCTGATATATCTGTAGTGTTTTCTTATCTCTCTTCAAAGCACTGAGTCCTGTGGTAGCTCTGTTATCAGCCTGATAGCTTCTGACAAGTTCTCTGACAAAGGAGATAAAAGCAGCCTGAAATTTGTATCCTGGGAGGTTTCTATAAATAGAGTAGCAGCAGGCTTGACTTGTCAGAGCACAGCTTTGCACATTCCTTTCTTCCTCTGGCTATGAGGAGAGGGGGTGTGTGCCTTTCCTCCAATCAGCTGTCTTGGCTGTATGCCAAGACTCACCTTTCAGTGCTGAACAGGAAGAGAAAAATCTGTAACATGATGTGCACTTTCTAAAGGAGATATACACATGAAGACAGCAGATATACATGTAAAACTAATGTAGGGAGATTTGTTTCATCTCTGTGTATCAGGCTGTTCACTTTACTGGGTATATGTAAGGGTTTACATCCACTTTAATGTAATACCAACCCTGTATTTCTGTGGATATTGCACAGCTATTGAATATATGTGTATTATTTAACTTTTTTTTTAATTGAGGAAGTCCTTTATTTCCAGGTTCTACAAATGACGATACACTCATTGCTCTCCAGTGTCTGGAACTGATGCTGACAAAGCGTAGGAAACAAGTTTCCCTTCAGAGAGCCCTGGCCTTTATAAAAAGACTTTCTTCTCTGGCGCTGCATGTACTGCCCAATTCTTCCATTGGCATCCTATCCACTAACAGAGGGCTCCTGCAAGTAAGTAAATGAGCAAGTTTAATAATGAGCAACTTTACCATCGTACATTTGAATAAGTGGGACTTTCTATAGCAATTAATAAAGAAAAATAAGTCACTAACTGAAACTAAGACCGTAGCTGTGAGTTTGTAAGGGTCACTATTTAAGGAGCTAAAACGACTTGAAATTAACCTGCAAGCATGGCCCTTTGGGCCCTGGACAAAACATCTCTCATGAACTCCCAACCAATTCAGGGAAGACAGGTGCTGCAAATGAAGTGGTCAGGTATGTGGTTTTGATTTTGGGGCCATAATTAAATATGGTCAGATTTATTGTCTATAAGCTATACAAGCATGTCATTGACATGACAGCCAGAGGTGCTAAATTATATTACCCAGTAGCCCTGCCTGCTTTACAGCCCCTGCACTATGCCAACAGGAGTTACATCCAGAGTTACATTACAGCTGCTCAGTTGTGGGTGGCTATTTTGTAGTTGTTGGGCCTGTGCCCCCCTGAGAGTGAGGGCCCAGACCTGCCAGCAGATATCTTGGCATTTTGCTAAGTACTATCATCTAAAAAGAAACCTATGAAGACCGAAACTGTTGTCATTGTCTTATCTTCAACGGTGCATTCTGTGGGGCTGTCAACATTATACTGGTCACTGACCCAGTACAAGTAGCTGCCTATCCGATATCCTGAAACCTTATTGCTGCATGCTTGTCCCGAGTCAGTGAAGCACAAAACAGTACATAAAGGATGGGGATGGCACCCCTTAAGGTTTACATGTTTAAAGACAACAGAAAAGGGGAGGTAGAGAGAGAAAAAAAACGCCAGACAACCACTTGGTGTAGCACAGTTTAATGTAGAAAATGGTAAAACACAAAAGATTGCACTTACAAAAGGTTTAAGCCTCATGTACACTTGCTGGTAAACGGACGTTCAGAGGCAGTTGGCTGTGTGTGCTGTCAGTGAACACCATGGAGCCAGCTGTCGTGCCCGGGAAGCGACCTGTCAACCTATAACGCTGGATGGCCATTGGAACGTATTTTGGTGGCTGGAGAACTTGGCGTGGCTTGCCTCCAAAATGTAGTAGTTAGTTGCAGGGTACTATACAGTTCCAAAGCCATGGTCCATTTCTATGGTTTCCAGATCCTCAAGAATCCTTTGGGGGTATTCCCACAATGATGGACAAAGTCTGAACACCCCAATAGGCACAGCATCATAGATGAGGTAAGGCAGGGTTTCCCTGTATGTTGTAACTAGCACCTATTCTCTTCCAGAAACCTCTCACCTCACAATCCCCAATTAAGACTTTTTTTCTTCATGCAGTTACTCATATAAAGCCCACAGTTTGACCTCCTGTGACACTTTAGGATCTCAACCTGGTGCTTTATGGAATTTAGAGATCACCTTTTGAACAGAGTACAAACATTCCAGTGGAAGATCTCCCATATTATGTGCCTTTTTGATGGCCATTATGTCTGTTAGGTGGGTTTCCAAGCTAGCAGCTTTTTCTTACGTTGAGGCATTTTTTATTTTGCAAAGAGACAAGGTTGTGTTGAGACCTACATCCTCCTTTTTACCTAAGGTGGTCTTTTATTTCCTCTTTCATGAGTATATTGTCCTTCCTTTCCTGTGCACTGCTAAAGAACATGACAAGGAAATTGCTCTGCCTTGCTTGGAAGTAGTTGGGGCTGTCAGGGTCTACCTAGCCGCCAAGGATTCTGTTAGAAAAAAAAGTTTTTCCTTGTTCTGCCTCTAGGACTTAATGGATGGAATCCTGCTTCTCACCCCACCATTGCCAGGTAGTCAAAACAACGTACTTTCAGGGCCTACTTCCTTAAAGGGGAACTTCAGTCCTCTGTTTGCTGTGGTGCTGCCATTATGATGCCTATGCAAGGTTTTGCCTGGCTATAGGGAGCCTCTGTGCTGAAGGGCTTTACCCAGCTGCTGCTGCTGGGCCTTGGAACAGTGCTTCGGCACATCTGTGCAGAATATTTCCCATGCAGGGAGCTCATTAGAGCAGCGGTTCTCAACCTGGGGGTCGTTTTGCTAGGGGGTCGCAAATGCTGGCCGAGACAAACCCGAAGTTACTGTGTTACGCCGGAGTCTGTCCGTCTCAGCCAGCGAGATGTCACATCCGGGAGAGAAGAGACCGCACGGAAGTGACGTTCCGTCAGTGCCATCTTGGTACTCTCGACCGCAGTGAGGCTACACTTAGAAGTCGGCAAGCGGACATCTTTTTACACCCACCGAAGTCCGCTTGCTGAGGACAAGTCTACCAAGATGGCGGCGACAAACCGTATTTTCTGGTTAACACAGACAGCTTGCTGATTCTGACGGAACACCAGTGATTTGGTAAGTCAGAGATAGCATTTTTGTACATAAATTGCCGCCACTGTGCCCCATCAATGCTCCCACTGTGCCCCACCGTCTGCTCGGCACTTACCCTTTCTCTCGGTGGGGCATTTTATTAATCTGTAACTTGCATGTTAAATATTTTGCTCTGTATATTACAGATTGTTTTTGTGATTAATCACTACGCTTTAAGATGTTAAATTTGTAGGAATGAAAATACATCCTGCATGTCAGATATTTATATTTCGATTCTTAACAGACGCAAAATTACAGCAATGAAATGACCAATGAAAATAATTTTACTATTAGGGGTCCCCACAACTTGGGGAATTTTATCAAGGGGTCACGGCACTAGAAAGGTTGAGAACCACTGCATTAGAGGGTCAGGGAGGTTTCAGTCACTCTTGCCTAGACAAGAAATGCAGAAGTGCTGCTTTACAACACAATAGATTTAAAAAAAAAGAAATATCCAATTTAATGAGAGGGAGGAAAGAGCAGACAGGACATGAGGACATTGAGTTTAGGGTGAATGTCCAGTTTAAGGAAAAGGCTTCTCCCTTCCCATCAGAGGTCATTCCACTATTGCTTTTGGTCTCTGGCTTTTCAGCATCAAACATCTGTGTTCCATAAGGCCTCCACCTAGTCCTCTGTTCACACGTTCTACCAGGTGGATATGCAGGCTTCTGCTAATGCTAGCTTCGGCTGCAAAGTGCTTCAGACTGGCTCCACCCCTGTGTCTGATCAATCCTTATTGGTTGCTATAAAAACTGGTGTCTTGTAGAATGGGCAGGCTTATTTTAGTGCACTTTAGCAAGTTTCTTCGACAGGCTCCAATCACCTGACGGTAGCCTACATGTAATTCCTGGTCTAGGAATACATGTTCTGCGTTTCATACTGTGGTCCAAGATGAGGAATTTATAAGCAAGTCAAAATTCCAATTTTGTTTTAACTGTAAAAACCCTTTTCTTGGAGTAAATTGAGGTACACAGGTCCCATCCCTGTGTATTAATGTTCATGCTCTTAGAACCGCTTGGGCATGTTTAATAGAGAAGGAGTTATCCTGGGCTAGCCTACAGATATTTGCCAGTGTCCAATCCTCCTGTAGGTGGCAGTGAATCCAGCAGTATAGGACTTCCTGTGTCTCTCATTGGACTCTAAGTAAAGGATTTCTCAGTGAATACAATGTACAATTCTATTTATTTCTGTCTGTTCTAGCAACTCTAGGGCAAGGGAAACCTGGCATGGAAAAGTTCTCACTGGAGATGTTGGAGTGGGTGTTGGCTAGTTCTCTTTTGAGCTTCAAGCTTGACTCTGGGGAAGGGCAGGCAGCTTATGGCTGTAGAATTGTGTGCCTAATTTTTTCTTCTGTGCCTGCCTATCCCCTCTTGGCCAAAGAGAGACTTATAGTGAAAGGCCAATGAGGACTGAAGGGGAACTGAAATTAGTCTTGCACCATATGTGGCATCCCAACAAAATCCAGTTGGGTATTTCTTGCAGCATCCCTTTAGCTGACAAAGTAATTTTGAACCTATTTGCATTGCTATCCCTGCCCATGTTTGCTTGACCTGGGCAGAGACAGCATTGCAAAAGTTTAAGAATATTGGAAGGACAAACTCCATGGTACTTTGGGTGTACTTTATCTGTTTTATTGCAATGTTTTAGGGTGTTCTGTAAATCTTCTCTGTAAAAAATTGTTAATCAAAAATGTAAGCACATTTCAAATATCATAAAGCAGGTAAAAATGTGGACATTTTGGGCTGCCTAGGCTATAAACTGGAGAAAGGGGCTGTTTTGACCACTTCACAATGAAATATTTGCAGGCACTCCACTGATGGTCACCGCTCTCTGCTCAGAGCAGACCTGAGAAGTGAGTGATCAGCGGTCATAGGCCCATCAGGGAGCCCGGGACAGCTGCAAGCAGTTTGGTCAAATTGGGTGAAATGTGCAGCGCTTATGTGATCATATAAACCATAACAAATAATATGAGTACAGAAAACGTGAATAGTAAATGATGTGCTCAAAAATACTCCAAGCAGTCCTCTATTATGACATGTGATATCTATAAACAGGAAGGATATGCTGAGACCACTGTCTTCTTTTATACAAGCGCTTGATTTTACTGCTAAACACGTGAGTGTATTTCCTTTCTTTTTTATGTATTAAAATTTCCATACGGAGTTACACTATATGCCTTCCTCTTTCTTTTAATGATGGGGCTGACTGCCTATATCTACTGAGTCCATCCATACCTTACACCTGTTCGGAGGTCCATCTGGAGGTCATATCTGGATAGAGCATCTGATCCCCTTGGTATATTATACCACAAAGCTTGATTGACTCACTAGGTGTACACCTATTTGAGTTCAATCCCTCTGGTGTCTTTGGTGGTGGACCTATTATTAACTGTTATTACATCTTACATATTTGAAGTTAAAGCCTGTCACTATATTATATCCACATGTGGTTGAGGATTATCATCACACATGACTGAAGCTTGTCACTGACTTTTTTCTTTTTTGAACATCACACGTCCAAGTTCCTCTGTTTATAGACATCACATGTCATAATAGAGGACTGCTTGGAGTATTTTTGAGCACATCATTTATTATTCACGTTTTCTGTACTCATATTATTTGTTATGGTTTATATGATCACATAAGCGCTGCACATTTCACCCAATTTGTCATTTTTGCAACTTTATCCACTGCTGTGCTGGCTGCTTTAGTTTTTTTTTTTTTTTTTTTTTTTTTTGAGACAGCGCAGTATATATTTGTTTATAATTTGCAAGCAGTTTGATCGACTGAGCACAGAGCAGGAGGAACACCCATTCCTCCCCCTCATTGACAAATGAATCCTGAAGTGACCAGCATGTTTTCAGTTCTGTTTTCAGTTGGCTACTGGCTATGGAGGCAGCTAAATAAACTGATCTGTGTTTGATCAGCTGCCTTGGAGGGTAGAGGAGGGCTCAGGGATCTTATAGAATAAAGATAAGTTGAATAAAAAAAAAATTTAAAAAGGGTGTTCTAATTTGCTGCTCATTGCTTGCAGTATTCTAGTCTGCATCTCCCCAAGGTAATACATAAAATCTTGCCGTTAGTGGGTCCTGAGGACAGGAGTTGAGAACCACTGCTATGAAGGAATACACAACTGCATTAAATGATCTTTGTTTTCTACATCTGTCCAGAGTTCATCTTTTAGTTAGAAGTTACCATACACAATAAAGAGGGCAGTGGTTTTTAAGGTGCATTGTATCCTTGTCTACTGGGAGTTGTTTAGCCTTGTTATAAAGAATCTTCAAGCATTCATTGTGCCCAGCAAGATTTCACCATTTTTTTTTTGTTTGTTTTTTTTTAGACCCAGCTGTGTATACTCTGGCCCAACTTGCATGACAAAGCATGGTTTTTAATATTTCCTCTTGGGCACAATAGATACTTCAAACATGTACAAGGAAGCAAGATATAATAATTAAAAAGTTACATTTGTTAATATTTTTTTTCTTAAGTTTCCAAAGTCTTTTTGTGGACTATACATGGTGATTACTATTCAACCTCTCTACTTGTAAATCTTCTCTGGAGTATTTTATTATTTGTCCTTGATGTAATGGAGTTCTACATAGCTGAGATGTAGAAATTCCCTGATGTCTTCTATTCCCCCTGCATGGGAGAACTGTGTTCGTTTTTCTGATTTCCATTTTCCCGTATTCAGACAGTAATGATGAAGCAGTTTCTTCGGTGACAGTATTGTGTGTACAACCCCAATTCCATAAGAGTTGCGACCCTGTGTAAAATTTACATAAAAACAAAATGCAAGGATTTGCAAATCTCATAAACCCATTTTTTATTCATAATGGAAAACATATCAAATGTTTGAAAAAAATATAACCGTTTAACCACTTCAGCCCCGGAAGGTTTTACCCCCTTCCTGACCAGAGCACTTTTTACAATTCAGCACTGCGTCGCTTTAACTGCTAATTGCGCGGTCATGCAATGCTCTACCCAAACGAAATTTGCGTCCTTTTCTTCTCACAAATAGAGCTTTCTTTTGATGATATTTGATCACCTCTGCCGTTTTTATTTTTTTCGCTATACACGGAAAAAGACCGAAAATTTTGAAAAAAAATGATATTTTCTACTTTTTGTTCTAAAAAAAATCCAATAAACTCAATTTTAGTCATACATTTAGGCCAAAATGTATTCGGCCACATGTCTTTGGTAAAAAAAATGTCAATAAGTGTATATTTATTGGTTTGCGCAAAAGTTATAGCGCCTACAAACTAGGGTACATTTTCTGGAATTTACACAGCCTTTAATTTATGACTGCCTATGTCGTTTCTTGAGGTGCTAAAATGGCAGGGCAGTACAAAACCCCCACAAATGACCCCATTTTGGAAAGTAGACACCCCAAGGAATTTGCTGAGAGGCATGTTGAGCCCATTGAATATTCATTTTTTTTGTCCCAAGTGATTGAATAATGACAAAAAAAAAAAAAAAAAAAAAAATTACAAAAAGTTGTCACTAAATGATATATTGCTCACACAGGCCATGGGCATATGTGGAATTGCACCCCAAAATACATTTAGCTGCTTCTCCTGAGTATGGGGATACCACATGTGTGGGACTTTTTGGGAGCCTAGCCACGTACGGGGCCCCGAAAACCAATCACTGCCTTCAGGATTTCTAAGGGCGTACATTTTTGATTTTACTCCTCACTACCTATCACAGTTTTGAAGGCCATAAAATGCCCAGATGGCATAAAACCCCCCCAAATGACCCCATTTTGGAAAGTAGACACCCCAAGCTATTTGCTTTGAGGCATGTTGAGTCCATGGAATGTTTTATATTTTGACACAAGTTGCGGGAAAGTGACAAATTTTTATTTTTTTTATTTTTTTTTGCACAAAGTTGTCACTAAATGATATATTGCTCACACAGACCATGGGCATATGTGGAATTGCACCCCAAAATACATTTAGCTGCTTCTCCTGAGTATGGGGATACCACATGTGTGAGACTTTTTGGGAGCCTAGCCGCGTACGGGGCCCCGAAAACCAATCACTGCCTTCAGGATTTCTAAGGGCGTACATTTTTGATTTTACTCCTCACTGCCTATCACAGTTTCGGAGGCCATGGAATGCCCAGGTGGCACAAACCCCCCCAAATGACCCCATTTTGGAAAGTAGACACCCCAAGCTATTTGCTGAGAGGCATGGTGAGTATTTTGCAGCTCTCATTTGTTTTTGAAAATAAAGAAAGACGAGAAAAAAAAATTTTTTTTTTCTTTTTTCAATTTTCAAAACTTTGTGACAAAAACTGAGGTCTGCAAAATACTCACTATACCTCTCATCAAATAGCTTGGGGTGTCTACTTTCCAAAATGGGGTCATTTGGGGGGGTTTTTTGCCACCTGGGCATTCCATGGCCTCCGAAACTGTGATAGGCAGTGAAGAGTGAAATCAAAAATTTACGGCCTTAGAAAGCCTGAAGGCGGTGCTTGGTTTTTGGGGTCCCGTACGCGGCTAGGCTCCCAAAAAGTCCCACACATGTGGTATCCCCATACTCAGGAGAAGCAACAGAATGTATTTTGGGGTGTAATTTCACATATTCCCATGGCATGTTTGAGCAAAATATCATTTAGTGACAACTTTGCGCAAAAAAAAATAAAAAAAATAAAAAATTGTCTCTTTCCCGCAACTTGTGTCACAATATAAATTATTCCATGGACTCAACATGCCTCTCAGCAAATAGCTTGGGGTGTCTACTTTCCAAAATGGGGTCATTTGGGGGGGTTTTGAACTGTCCTGGCATTTTATGCACAACATCTAGAGGCTTATGTCACACATCACCCACTCTTCTAACCACTTGAAGACAAAGCCCTTTCTGACACTTATTGTTTACATAAAAAAATAATTTTTTTTTGCAAGAAAATTACTTTGAACCCCCAAACATTATTTTTTTTTTTAAAGCAAATGCCCTACAGATTAAAATGGTGGGTGTTTCATTTTTTTTTTTCACACAGTATTTGCGCAGCGATTTTTCAAACGCATTTTTTGGGGAAAAACACACTTTTTTACATTTTAATGCACTAAAACACACTATATTGCCCAAATGTTTGGTGAAATAAAAAAGATGATCTTAGGCCGAGTACATGGATACCAAACATGACATGCTTTAAAATTGCGCACAAACGTGCAGTGGCGACAAACTAAATACATTTTTAAAAGCCTTTAAAAGCCTTTACAGGTTACCACTTTAGATTTACAGAGGAGGTCTACTGCTAAAATTACTGCCCTCGATCTGGCCTTCGCGGTGATACCTCACATGCATGGTGCAATTGCTGTTTACATTTGACGCCAGACCGACGCTTGCGTTCGCCTTAGCGCGAGAGCAGGGGGGACAGGGGTGCTTTTTTTTTTTTTTTTTTTTTTTTTTTTTCATTATTATTATTATTTTTTTATCTTATTTTTAAACTGTTCCTTTCATTTTTTTTTTTAAATCATTTTTATTGTTATCTCGGGGAATGTAAATATCCCCTATCATAGCAATAGGTAGTGACAGGTACTCTTTTTTGCAAAAATTGGGGTCTATTAGACCCTAGATTTCTCCTCTGCCCTCAAAGCATCTGACCACGCCAAGATCGGTGTGATAAAATGCTTTCCCAATTTCCCAATGGCGCTGTTTACATCCGGCGAAATCTAAGTCATAAAATGCTCGTAGCTTCCGATTTCTTAGGCCATAGAGATGTTTGGAGCCACTCTGGTCTCTGATCAGCCCTATGGTCAGCTGGCTGAATCACCGGCTGCTTTCTCAGGTTCCCTGTTGAGACAGAAGAGCCAGAGAAAAACACGGAAGACGTTGGGGGAGGGGGGGGCATTCCCTCCCACTGCTTGTAAAAGCAGTCTAGAGGCTAATTAGCCGCTAGGATTGCTTTTACATGAAAGCTGACCGCTGGCTGAAAAGAATGATACCAAGATGATACCTAAACCTGCAGGCATCATTCTGGTATAACCACTCAAAGTCGTGAATGGCGTACCTGAAGACAAAAAAATGGTTAACAATAAAGCACAGTAAACGGTAAGGTATAAAAAATTGTATACCTGAAAAGCAAACATGATAAAACATAATAACAATAAAACATTGCAGAATAGAATACAGTAAAAAAGAGCAGAACAATAGAGAGAGAATAGAGAGAGAGAGAACAATAAAACGCCAACTATTTTTTTTTTTTTTTTATATTTTTGTTTGTGTTTTTTTTTTTTTTTTACACTTTTTTTTGTAACTAACTTTTATAACTGTAACCGGTTCCAGGTTCGGGTCTCTCAAAATGCGATGGCATCTTGGGAGACCCTGTGAAAGTGTGCCTAGTCTGTGCAATGCTGTACCCTACGCTAATAGTCAACTAGTGAATGGTAGCGTTCAAAACATTCACCAATGCAAAGACCAGGATTGTCCGGACAGGAGGGACAATAATAGCGGGTGTCACGTCTATATCCGCGCTTGCTGCAGACACAACATCTTTTTTGGGGGGGTTCGTTGGGTAGGGGTACTCGGGAGGACATAAAAATGCCTCTCATGCAGCTGACTGAATTTGGTTGGGGATGTGAATGGGGGAAGTACGGGCGCTGCAGAAGCGGTGGGTTCCCAATTAGGATTGGCGAATGCAGCAGGAAGGGCACTATGGGCACGACGGGCCTGTGTTTGTCTTTTTGGTGGCAGCGGGACACTACTTGTGCTTGCCACCTCACCAGCTTGAACTGCACTTATGGGACTCGCCACGTCACCAAGTGTTACTGCAGTGCTGGTTTGACTACGACCGGGGTGTACTAGGCCGCTGGCGCTTGCCAGTTCACCAAAACGCTACCAAAAAAACTGTTAGCGATCGCAGGGATCAGGCCTGACTCTGCGAACGCTGCAGTTATGCGTTTAGTGTTTTGTAAGTGTCAGTGATCGATCGATACTGCACTTGGGTGGGCTGGGCCGGGCCGGGCGGAGGGGCAAAACGCAGGTGCTAGCAGGTATCTGGGCTGATCCCGCTAACACTGCGTTTGTGGGAACCCTAAACTGCTGGGGACGCCAGTATAGATCTGATCGGATCAGGTATTGATCCGATCAGATACTATACCACTAAGGGAGGTGTATGCTGCGTGCGTGGGTGTTAGCGGTACTGGCGCTAATCTGACACTGCCTGGGGCTGGTGCTTGCCAGTTCACCAAAACGCTACCAAAAAAACTGTTAGCGATCGCAGGGATCAGGCCTGACTCTGCGAACGCTGCAGTTATGCGTTTAGTGTTTTGTAAGTGGCAGTGATCGATCGATACTGCACTTGGGTGGGCTGGGCGGAGGGACAAAATGCAGGTGCTAGCGGGTATCTGGGCTGATCCCGCTAACACTGCGTTTTTGGGAACCCTAAACTGCTGGGGACACTAGTATAGATCTGATTGGATCAGATATTGATCCGTTCAGATACTATACCACTAAGGGAGGCGTATGCTGCGTGCGTGGGTGTTAGCGGTACTGGCGCTAATCTGACGCTGCCTGGGGCGACGCATATCACCGCCGGGCGATCGGGGGGCTAAACCTTTATTCGGTAATAAACGGCGGGTGCCCTGACACTATAAAAAATAAACGAACTAACCAGCGTCACCCGTAACGGTTATACGGTGATCAGTGGTGAAAGGGTTAACTAGGGGGCCATCAAGGGGTTAAAACATTTATTAGGTAGTATATGGGGGTCCCTGTCGCTATAAAACACTGACGGCGAACCTAAATATTTACGTCCCTAACTACCGTCACCAGCGACACTAATACAGCGATCAGAAAAATGATCGCTTAGCGACACTGGCGACAGGGGGTGATCAAGGGGTTAAAACTTTATTAGGGGGGTAAGGGGGGTACCCTAGACGTACAGGGGGCTAAACCTTTATTCGGTAATAAACGGCGGGTGCCCTGACACTATAAAAAATAAACAAACTAACCAGCGTCACCCGTAACGGTTATACGGTGATCAGTGGTGAAAGGGTTAACTAGGGGGCAATCAAGGGGTTAAAACCTTTATTAGGTAGTATATGGGGGTCCCTGTCGCTATAAAACGCTGACGGCGAACCTAAATATTTACGTCCCTAACTACCGTCACCAGCGACACTAATACAGCGATCAGAAAAATGATCGCTTAGCAACACTGGTGACAGGGGGTGATCAAGGGGTTAAAACTTTATTAGGGGGGTTAGGGGGGTACCCTAGACCTAAAGGGGGCCTAAGACTCACTGCCCTAACACACTAACTGACACAAACTGACACCAATACAGTAATCAGAAAAAAAAAAAAAAAAAAAAAAAACCTGCTTGGTGTCAGTTTGTGACAGGGGGGGGGGGGTGATCGGGGGGGGATCGGGGGGCGATCGGGGGGGGGATCGGGGTGAAATGTGTGCCTGGCATGTTCTACTGTGTGTGTAGTGTTTGGTGCACTCACATTACAGTCTTCTCTCCTCGGCCCGGAACGGAAAATACCGAGCCGAGGAGAGATGACATCATTTCCTCTGCCTCTGTTTACAATACAGAGGCAGGGAAATGATTCCATTGGCTGGGAGCGATCGCGAGGGGGGGGCCACGAATGGATGGCCTCCCCCTCACCACCGATCGCCGGGGGACATTTGCCGACCGCCGCAGGCACCGGGGGGGGGTCCGATCGGACCCCCCACCCGCGGGCAGGCAGGGACGTACAGGTAAGCCCTTTTGCCTGCCCGTGCCGCTTTGTCGACGTACATCGTCGTGCGGCGGTCGGCAAGTGGTTAAGAAACAAATAAGCTAATTTTAAAATTGATGGCAGCAACATGCCTCAAAGTTTGGAAAGGGGAACAAAAAGCTGGCAAAGTAAGTGGTAACAACAATGAAGAGATGGAAGAATATTTTGTAACTAATTAGGGTAATTGGCAGCAGGTCAGTGACATGATTGGGTATACAAAGGGCAGCAAGTCTCAGAAGTAACACTGAGCAGAGGTTTACCAATCTGTGAAGCTGCATCTGAAAATTGTCGAACTATTTCAGAATAATGATCCAAAACATAAGATTGCAAAACAATAAAGAATCTACAGTACATACTATCAAAAGATTATGATAATCTGGAGAAGTCCTATGTGTGCAAGGGACAAGGCTGAAACACAATATTGGATGCCTGTGATCTTCAGGCCCCGCAGACGGCACTGCATTCATAACGGACCTGATTCTGTGATGGGCATCACTGCATGGGCTCAGGAATAATTCCAAAAATCACTATCTGTGAGCACAGTTTGCTGTGCCATCCAAAATTGCAAGGTATAAACCTCTGTTATGCAAAGAAGAAGCCATATCTGAACATAATCCAGAAATGCTATTGTCTTCTCTAGGTCAAAGCTCATTTACCCACATGCCGACCGTGCCATAGCCGAAAGACGGCTACAGCACGGGTGGCTTATTCTGGGTGGGTGTCCATGGACGTCCTCACAGAATCGTTCTCCCGTGCGTCCCCGGGAACATCTGTGGCTGCCAGGTCCGGGGGACCCGGCACATCACGGTAAATTGCCACTGATAGCGGCCGTTTACCACGTGATCGCTCCGTCAAATGACGAAGCATCACTTGTAAACAAACCTCCCTCCCCTCTCTGTACGGATCGGTACAGTGTGAGAGGGAGAGATAGTTTGCAGCGCTGTGGGCACTACAGATCCAGCCCATAGCGCTGCTCAGTGCCCATACTATGGCAATACTCTGCAATAAATTTTAACAGAAACAAAGAATTTTTTTTTTTTACTGAATTTTCAGTCTTTTTTGATTTATAGCTTAAAAAATAAAAAACCCAGCGGTGATTAAATACCACCAAAAGAAAGCTCTATTTGTGTAAAAAAAGACAAACATTTCAAATGGGTACAGTGTTGCGTGACTGAGTAATTGTCATTTAAAGTGTGAGAGCACCGAAAGCTAAAAATTGGTCTGGTTAGGAAGGGGGTTTAAGTGGCCAGTGGTTAAAATGGTCTTTTGCAAAGTGCAAAACTGTTCTGTAGTCCATTGAATCGAAATTTAACATTCTTTTTGGCAACCATGGGCACTGCGTCCTCTGGGCTAAAGAGGAAAGGGACCTTCCGTCTTATTAACGATCAGTTCAAAAGCCTTCATCTCTGATTGTATGGGAGTGCATTAGTGCGTATGGAATGGGCAGCTTGCACATCAAATGCTGAAAGACACAAATCCAGGTTTTGGAGCAACATATGCTCAGGCAAGAATGAGACAACATTCTTTTCCCAGAACGCCAGCAACTGGTCTCCTCAGTTCCCAGAAGTTTACAGTGATAAGAGGGATTATACACCGTAGTGAACACGGACCTGTACCAACGTTTTTGGAATTGGGTTTATATTTTGCCAGCTTTATGTTGCCCTGTCCCAACTTTTTTGAGACGTATTGCTGGCATCAATTTCAAAATGACCTTTATTTTTTTTCTTAAAATGGTAAATTTTCTCAGTTTAAACATTTGATACTTTTTTATTTTCTATTGTGAGTAAAATGTGTTTGAGATTTGCAAATTATTGCATTCTGTTTTTATGTAGATTTTATACCACATCCCATCTTTTTTGGAATTGGGGTTGTAATCTCCAGGAGTGTACAGTGCACACACCTGTTTCTATGTGCAGATTATATCTGTTTTATTCTGTGTGCTGCTTTTTGATGTAATTTATTTTTAATTTTAGACATTCTCAAAGACTGACATTCTTTTAGACAATGAATCTCAAGGAAGTGGACTTTATCTACCAGAGCTTGATGAGCCAGAATACTGCAATGTTCAGAATACGGCATTGTGGGAACTGCACTGCTTACAGGTAATTCAGTAAATTCCAATCTGGCCAATAACTTTGGCATGTGAAAGATATATGAATCATTAAGCTAGCAGTATCGCTATCCTTACAGCTGGCCTTTACAGAAATATGGAGGCTGCCATTGCTGGGCATTTGCTATTTGCTTGCAGCCCATTTTAAGGCTAGACTCTTGAGCCACTGTTCTGGAACAGTAATGCAGATAGACTGAGTGTTCGGTTTTCCTAATTTGCATTTCAGCACCTGGTCAGAGGGTCGAGGGTCAGCATAACAAAAGGCAGTGAGCATTTTCAGGAGTTTACCAAGCCTTCAAACTACTACCTGGTGCATTCTGAGAGCATGTACCTTTTGTACATAGCTTGTCTACTGTTTAAGGAAAAAAAACTGGTATACTCAGGGTTTAACTGTACTTGCCCCTTATCCGTGGGGTGTGGTAAAAATGTTTAATTTAGTCAATTTGCATGTTCTAGAGCAGTGTTTCTCAACTCCAGTCCTCAAGGTGCCCTAACAGGTCATATTTTCATTATTTTGCACAGGTGATTTGATCAGTTTCACTGCCTTAGTAATAACCACAGCCATTTCATCTGAGGGAAATCCTGAAAGCATGACCTGTTGGGGCGCCTTGAGGACTGGAGTTGAAACACTGTTCTAGAACATGCAAATTGACTGAATTAAACATTTTTACCACACCCCATGGATAAGGGGCAAGTACAATTAAATCCGGAGTATACCAGTTTTTTTTAGTAGTAGCCAGTAGTTGGTCCAAAGTGAGATCAGTGCTCACAAGCTTGACTACTGATTTTAGCTCATCAGTTAGAATGCACAATCCAGTGAACAGACAATATTTTGTATGGACTAAGCAAGCAATTTTTTATGTATTAAATGTACACCATCATTGCTATTCTTGGATTTCTCAGCTGCATAGCTCGCCTCAAAAACGTGTTGTCTTCTCAAATCTGAAAGTGGCCTTAAACATTTTATCTGGCAGAACGTAATGTCAGGTCTGTGGGCATCTTACGTTTTAGCACTCAAAAGGCTTTGCTATTATCACCGTAAACTACCTGATCTAATATTCCTGGGCACTGTACTAGTGCATCTACCAGCAAAAAAATTTACACTGCATAAGGTTAATTGCAAAGTGTTTGCGTAACCAAGGCAGCCATTGAGTGTTTGGATAGCGCTGCCCACTTCTTGCATTAAGTTCAGCCATGTAGCATGCCATTTTATTAAATATATGTGCATGATCCAAGCACTATTTGAGATAATTAGTGATATTAAAAAAAAATACTGGACATCAGCCAGGTGCTTGAATGTCGTTTTTTCTATTTGCCTTTTGTAAACCCTGTTAGAACTCAAATTAGGAAGGAAATTACCAAGAGCCTGTCAAATGTATTACTTGCACATGTGCTGACAGAAGCAAAGAGCAGGATGAGCACAGAGATGACCCCCATCAGTCTGTTGTAGGTGCTTCACTGTCCAGGTATGGGCTGGGACGGGACACCTAACCGCATATGAATAACTGCAGCAGAGAACTCAGAACACCAACCTGGGTTTGCTACTTGGCAGGGCAATGTATAAACTCAGGACTTAGTATAACATTTTACAAATCCTTTAGAAAGTGTAGTACTTCTCATATCTGCATTTTAACTGTGTATTAAACTGTCCGCTGTAGAAATGTTTAAAGTGGAACTTCACGCACTCAATGAACATTGACTATTTTTAATCCTTATGCTGCTAGAATTTGTAAATGGATAGGAAAGTGCAGTGGAAAAAGGATGTCAACTTCTTAGACTTAACTGGTTTTCTGCAGTAATCTGCCATAAAATGTGATCTGCTCCTCCTCTGAATTACAACAATAAACAAACGGTATGTGCTTAACCACTTCCGGATCAGCCGCCGCAGTTGTACTGCGGCAGGTTGGCTGAGCTGGACAAATCAACATTGCCTTACATCCTCTTCGCCTTTTGGCCACTAGGGGCGGGCGCGCCCATAGTGTGTCCCTGGAGCGGATGCCAGTGCCTAGCGTGCACGATGACTGCAGGGCACACTCGATCGCTTGTGACAGAGCCAGAACTGGGATCTGTGTGTGTAAACACAGATCCCGGTTCTCTCAGGGGAGAGGAGACAGATTGTGTGGTCATACTAAGTAGGAACACTGATCTCTCTCTTCTAGTCAGTCCCATCACCTCTACAGTTAGAACACATTGACGGAACACAGTTAACACTTCGATTGCCCTCTAGTGTTTACCCCTTCCCTGCCAGTGACATTCATACAGTAATCAGTGCATTTTTATAGCACTGATCGCTGTATAATTGTCAATGGTCCCAAAAATGTGTCAAGTGTCCAATTTGTCCGCAATATCACAGTCCCAATAAAAATCGCAGATCGCCACCATTACTAGTACAAAAAAAAAAATTAATAATGCCATAAATCTATCCCCTATTTTGTAGACGCTATAACTTTTGTGCAAACCCATCAATATATGCTCATTGCAATTTTTTTTTGTTTTGGATATCTATTATAGCAAAAAGTAAAAGATATTTTTTTTTCAAAATTGTCGCTCTTCTTTTGTTTATAGCACAAAAAATAAAAACGCAGAGGTGATCAAATACTACCAAAAGAAAGCTCTATTTGTGGAAAAAAGGATGCCAATTTTGTTTGGGTACAGCGTCGCGTGACCGCGCAATTGTCAGTTAAAGCGACAGTGCTGTATCGCAAAAAATTGGTCATTGAGCAGCCAAATCTTCCTGGGCTAAAGTGGTTAAGATAAGTTAAGATAACACAAACCATTCGAATTTCTGGTGTCTTTATTGAACACACCCAATTAAACATTCACAGTGCTGGATGAAAAAGTAAGTGATTCCTTGGAGTTAAAGGGGTTGTAAACCCTTATGTTTTTTCACCTTAATGCATCCTATGCATTAAGGTGAAAAAACTGCTGACACTGACCAGCCCCCTTGTTTTACTCACCTGAGCCTGTTCCTTCACGGCTGAGACGCTCTCTACCCGTTGTCTCGGCTCTTGATTGGATAGATTGATAGCAGTGCAACCATTGGCTCCCGCTTCTGTCAATCAAATCCAATGACACGGACGCTGGGGAGTGGGGCCGAGTCCAGCATTCTGTGTCTATGGACGAAAAAGCCGGACTCGGGAGCGCACAAGCACAGGGACCCCCAAGGAGAGCGCTTTTTCCTAGGTGGTTTCCTGATGCGAGGAGGAGCTGATAGCGCCGCCGAGGGACCCCAGAAGAGGTAGATCGTGTCCAAATGAGGGTTTACAACCCCTTTTAAAGAGGCTATAACACTAAAAAGAAAAAAGAGATCCTGTTCCTATATAGCAGGTTAAACAGCACAGTGCTTGTGCTGTCTAATCTGTCCCTTTTTATGCTGTAAAAAACCTGGTTGATCCTTCCTGTTCCTGTGTTAGACCCCTTTCACACTGAGGCGTTTTTCAGCTTAAAATAGCGCCTGAAAAACGGCTCCCCTTCAGTCCGAGTGCTTTCACACTGAGGTGAAACGCTGGCAGGACGTTAAATAAAAAAACTCCTGCAGGCAGCATCTTTGGAGCGGTGTATACACCGCTCCTAAACAGCTCCAGCCCATTGAAATAGGCAGCGGAGCTTTGCGGGTCGTTCTGACCCTTCATCGGCCGCCAGCGGAGGATAAAAGCACCCCGCTAGCGGCCGAAAACCTCTGCAAAAATGACGTAAATCGCCACTAATAATAGCCCCAGTGTGAAAGCAGCCTTTGTGGGCTGACCATGGTAATAATGGCTGCTGAGCCTTGATTACCATGGTCAGTTTATGTGCCTCCGTTATCCGCTGTCTCTCCTCTCTCCTCCTCCCGGACTCTCAGCTCCTGTGTGTGTGATCCAATCTCTTCCCCACCCCTCCCCTTCTACCACTATTAGTAGCTGGCACTGGCAGTAAACCATTTGACCATTCCTCTTTCCAAAATTCTTCAGCTCAGACACATTTGTAATATGTGTGTGAGAGGAGAGGCTTATCCACAAGGACTGGTCTCTCACAAGAATAAAAAACTTTTGTCGATGAATGTGTGTTTTTTCATCGGGCGATTCCAAATCGCAGGGGAAAAAATGTGTAATATTGTAAATATATTGAATATATATAGCAAAAGTGCAAATCGATATAGAGTGCATAGACAATAGTGTCAACATATAACAGTGACTTGTATAGTTGAAATGTACACACATGGACACAAGCACATAAGCGTCTTGTATAGATTACAATGTAAAAACGACTATAATAAGTCAAACAAAGATATGAGTCCCACAAGCGTCACTAATGCGGCAAGATGCAGTGAAAAGGTGACATATATACAGTAGATGAATGTTTTCAATGGTGGATATACACCCTGGAGTGCCTTCACCATGAGGAACACAAGAGGAGAAAGGGATACTCTTACCAGGAGCGATGGACCCAGCTCGCCTTATGGTGGTGGGTCAGTAAGGCATAGGAGCAAAGACTAGAAGTCAAGCTCTCAGGATGGACAGCACGGTGACCTCTCCAATCGGCAGATGGACATCAAGGACTATGGCCACACAAACTTGCATAATAGTGTAAGCAATGCAAATAATGCCAATATATTAGACACATATTGTACACATACATATTTCGTATAGGCAAATCAAATGGGAATAAATGGGAATAAAAACATATTCTAATTAGAACATAATAAACAAAAATTATAATAAACTGAAAATATATAAATGTACATTCTCACAAACGGACCATAATACGTGAAAGATCAATAACTCGTAAGCAATAGATGTCTACTGTAAATCCTATATAGCCTGGTATAAATATTAATAAGCAGACCTGGTATATATATTATACCTGGTATATATATTATACCTGGTATAAATAAGCAGAAAATCACCCCGCTAATCCGATACCAGCTCGATAGGCACTTATCCTCCAGGCAAGAAGTATGGAGTTTAGCAGCATAAACAGGAAAGAAAAAAATCTCCACATGGTGTAAATCCGTATGGTAGGATTCATTAGCAGCAATAAAAACGGATATCCAAAAAAATTCTCATAAAAACAGCGCAGTGAAAGGTGGCCACAGCCGGTGTATTTTACCCTACGCGTTTCGTCTTAAGAGACTCCAACTGGCGTATGCGCCAGCCATCCACTTACCGCGCTTATATATGAATGTAGATAATCACCATTACAAACCTGTGTGGCCGGCCCAGATTCTGTCTTCCGGTGTCCCGTTTGCGTTGCAGGCGTCATGGCGCCACGCAGCGTGACATCCCGGCCCTGGGCGTGAAAAGCGTCATGACGTCAGCCGTCATGATGCTGTATGGTAAATACCTACAATAGATAGCTATCAGTGTTTCTATGACCCTGCCTCCATCTAAGCAGCCAATAGCATCCACGTCTCAAGTCAAATGACCGCAACATCATCGACCATACTCAACACAAACCAAGCGTATGGAGATATGCCATCGGCTAAGAAAATCACCGATACCGCTAGTGAGGAGTATGAGCAAGAAAGCTAGAACGGCGCTCATCACAAAAAATGTGACGGTGGCTAAATTTAAAACAGGTTGCAGACTTACACTGACAGCGCATTGATTAAACTAATATTTAACTACATATTTTAAATTGCCAATTTATCAGCAAAGTATGTGTCAAAATACCAAATAAAATATGATATGGCTATGTAAAATTTCTGTGTGGGTAAACACAAATTATAACCAGAGATGATTAAAATCGGGGATTCTGCTATCAAAAGCCTATGGCCACACAAACTTGCATAATAATGTAAGCAATGCAAATAATGCCAATATATTAGACACATATTGTACACAAACATATTTCGTATAGGCAAATCAAATGGGAATAAATGGGAATAAAAACATATTCTAATTAGAACATAATAAACAAAAATTATAATAAACTGAAAATATATAAATGTACATGCTCACAAACGGACCATAATACGTGAAAGATCAATAACTCGTAAGCAATAGATGTCTACTGTAAATCCTATATAGCCTGGTATAAATATTATAATACCTTACGTATATATATTTGGAGAGTGTTTTAAAGGGGGCAAAAGAAAATTAGACCACTAAAAAAAATCATAAAAACTGACAAATTATTATTATTATAAATAATTAATAGGAAGGAACGAAATAAAAATAAAAAATATATAATGTGTAGTGTATATGCCCAAGGAATGAAATCCATAGTGGGCATTTAAAGAAAAACTTGAAATAAAAAATGTGTATACAAAGAGAAAAATGTATATACAAAAAGAATGGATGGGGAATACATATACCACAAATGGCAAAAACAGTGATAGGCCCCTCATGTATCAAGATGGAAAGGGGGATCAAGCCTTGTTTATAAAGGCATTGATATCCTAGTCCACGTTCAGCCCATGAGGTCTATAACTCTTGAGCTGATATATCCAGAAGGTTTCAAGTCTGGAAACACCTCTGAGTTTAGATTCAACTCTCCAATGAAGGACACATTTATCTATCACTTGGAAGCTAGTACCTGTAGGGTTTTTGTTATGAAACTCCAAGCAGAATCCCCCGATTTTAATCATCTCTGGTTATAATTTGTGTTTACCCACACAGAATTTTACATAGCCATATCATATTTTATTTGGTATTTTGACACATAGTTTGCCGATAGATTGGCTATTAAAAAATTTGTAGTTAAATATTCGTTTAATCCATGCGTTGTCAGTGTAAGTCTGCGACCTGTTTTAAATTTGGCCACCGTCACATTTTTTGTGATGAGCGCCGTTCTAGCTTTCTTGCTCATACTCCTCACTAGCGGTATCGGTGATTTTCTTAGCCGATGGCATATCTCCGTACGCTTGGTTTGTGTTGAGTATGGTCGATGATGTTGCGGTCATGTGACTTAAGACGTGGATTCTATTGGCTGCTCAGATGGAGGCTTGGTCATAGAAACATTGATAGCCATCTATTGTAGCCATGTACCATACAGCGTCATGACAGCTGACGTCATGACGCTTTTCACGCCCAGGGCTGGGATGTCACGCTGCATGACGCCTGCAACGCAAACGGGACGCCGGAAGACAGAATCTGGGACGGCCACACAGGTTTGTAATGGTGATTATCTACATTCATATATAAGCGCGGTGAATGGATGGCTGGCGCATACCCCAGTTGATTGAAGTCTCTTAAGCCGAAACGCCTAGGGTAAAATACGCCGGCTGTGGCCACCTTTCACTGCGCTGTTTTTATCTGTTTTTATGAGAATATTTTTTTGGATATCAGTTTTTATTGCTGCTAATAAATCCTACCATACGGATTTACACCATGTGGAGATTTTTTCTTTCCTGTTTATGCTGCTAAACGCCATACATTGCCTGGAGGATAAGTGCCTATCGAGCTGGTATCGGCTTATCGGGGTGATTTTCTGTATATATTTGACGTCCTTGATGTCCATCTGCCGATTGGAGAGGTCACCGTGCTGTCCATCCTGAGAGGTTGACTTCTAGTCTTTGCTCCTATGCCTTACTGACCCACCACCATAAGGCGAGCTTTGTCCATCGCTCCTGGTAAGAGTATCCCTTTCTCCTCTTGTGTTCCTCATGGTGAAGGCACTCCAGGGTGTATATCCACCATTGAAAACATTCATCTAAAGACTGTATATATGTCACCTTTTCACTGCATCTTGTCGCATTAGTGACTCTTGTGGGACTCATATCTTTGTTTGACTTACTATAGTCGTTTTTACATTGTAATCTATACAAGACGCTTATGTGCTTGTGTCCATATGTGTACATTTCTCCTATACAAGTCACTGTTATATGTTGACACTATTGTCTATGCACTCTATATTGATTTGCACTTTTGCATGGTTTGCAATATATTTGCAATATTACACATTTTTATCCCCCTGCGATTTGGAATCGCCCGATGAAAAAACACATTCATCGACAAAAGTTTTTTATTTTTGTGAGAGACCAGTCCTTGCGGATAGCCTCTCCTCGTACACATTTTTATATGTACTCTTATACACATACATTGTATTATTAGCGCTACACTTTATTTTTTCATTTAAAGGATCACTAAAGTTAATTTTTTTTTTTTTTTAAATAACAAACATGTTATACTTGCCTCCACTGTGCAGCTCGTTTTTCACAGAGTGGCCCCGAACCTGGTCTTCTGGGGTCCCTTGGCGGCTGTCTCGTCTCCCCCCCGCAAGGACTCAACGCTTTTATGCGAGCTCCCTCACATGATGTTGAGTGCTTGCGGGCGTGCTCCAGGTCATAGCCGCTCACTGTATCACTCGGCCCTGCATCTTTGGATGTAGCGCAGTGTGGATGGGATAAAAGAAAGAACATTTAGCCTTTAAAATTGAATGAAGGAAACTGGAAGTACTCCTTATAATCTCATAATCTCTAAGGAAGGAATACAATTACTCAATTACTGTGGAGTAAAGATTATATATAGATGGGGATATATATATATATATATATATATATATATATATATATATATATATATATATATATATATATTAATCTGGGGGGTGGGCAAAAGCCACTAAAAGGTCCACCAGCTGTTGGGGATCATAAGCAACAGGGTATCTGAAATAATATAAAGACTAAGCTATAGTACATGTCAGTTGTGTCTGGTAAAGTATACCTGCCATAAGTATATATTCTTGTTGGACCTGACTTATCTGATCTGCACAAACGTACCTGCTAATGTACAATCCTCACTCATTCTTGAGTTTAATTTGTACTTTGTGCTGCTTCTTGACTTCTGAATGAAGTAGAAAAAAATAAATAAATAAAATGGCATGTGAAGCTGTCAGCTTTGTGTGAAATGTATGACCCCTACAAAGATTAATTTCTAAGATCTAGAATCGTTACCAAAAAGTCAGTTTTTATCTCGTGTCCTGCAGTTTTAGATTGAACAGCAAATGTGTTCAGATGAAACTCCTGATAACAGAAATTTTATTAAGTGAGAATGATGTGTTTGTTCAGAGCAGAAGCATTCTCTAAGGCCAACACATGCTGAACACTCTGTCTACTGAAGTAAGGGCATCCTAAATATATATTTGTTTTTATTGTACATTTTTTATTTATTTTTTTTGTTTGGCTGGGCTTCTCCTAAGGGTCACAGGAGTGCAATAGTGATAGTCAGCAGCTCTCTGCTCGGTATACAGTATTTTATTATATCTATTATATTTATCTCTTATCTATATCTATTATGTATACAGTATCTCACAAAAGCGAGTACACCCCCTCACATTTTTGTAAACATTTTATTATCTTTTCATGTGACAACACTGAAGCCCTAGACTATGACACTCCCACCACCATGCTTGACTGTAGTCAAGACAAACTTGTCTTTGTACTCCTCACCTGGTTGCTGCGACACGCTCGACACCATCTGGACAAAATAAGTTTTTCTTGGTCTCATCAGACCACAAGACATGGTTCCAGTAATCTATCTCCTTAGTCTGCTTGTCTTCAGCAACTGTTTGCGGGCTTTCTTGTGCATCATCTTTAGAAGAGGCTTCCTTCTGGGACAACAGCCATGCAGCCCAATTTGATGCATCGTATGGTCTGAGCATTGACAGGCTGACCCCCCACCCCTTCAACCTCTGCAGCAATGCTGGCAGCACTCATACGACTATTTCCCAAAGACAACCTCTGGATATGACGCTGAGCACTTGCACTCAACTTCTTTGGTTGACCATGGCGAGGCCTGTTCTGAGGGGAGCCTGACCTGTTGAACCGCTGTATGGTATTGGCCACCGTGCTGCAGCTCAGTTTCAGGGTTTTGGCAATCATCTTATAGCCTAGGCCAGTTATTGCAAATCTTGGAACCCCACATGTTTTGGAACTACACTTCCCATGGTGCTTAACTACAATGCAGAGTGCATGAGCATCATGGGGATTGTAGTTCCAAAACATCTGGGGTGCCAAGGTTCGCCATCACTGGCCTAGGCCATATTTATATAGAGCAGCAATTTTTTTTTTTTCAGATCCTCAGAGTTCTTTGCCATGAGGTGCCATGTTGAACTTCCAGTGACCAATATGAGAGAGAGAGAGAGCGATGACACCAAATTTAACACACCTGTTCCCCATTCACACCTGAGACCTTGTAACACCAAAGAGTCGCATGACACCAGGGAGGGAAAATGGCTAATTGGGCCCAATTTGGACATTTTCACTTAGGGGTGTGCTCACATTTGTTGCCAGCGGTTTACACATTAATGGCTGTGTGTTGAGTTATTTTGAGGAGACAGCAAATTTACACTGTTATACAAGCTGTACACTCCCTACTTTACATTGTAGCAAAGTGTCATTTCTTCAGTGTTGTCACATGAAAAGATAAAATATTTACTAAAATGTAAGGGGTGTACTCACTTTTGTGAGATACTGTGTGTGTATATATGTGTACACACACACACTATATTACCAAAATTATCGAGACGCCTGCCTTTACACACCCATGAACTTTAAATGGCATCCCAGTCTTAGTCTGTAGTGTTCAATATTGAGTTGGCCCACCCGTTGAAGCTATAACAGCTTTAACTGTTCTCAGAAGGTTGTCCATAAGGTTTAGGAGTGTGTTTATGGGAATGTTTGACCATTGTTCCAGAAGCACATTTGTGAGGTCAGGCACTGATCTGGACGAGAAGGCCTGGCTTGCCGTCTCCACTCTAATAAATCCCATAGGTGTTCTATCGGGTTGATGTCAGTACTCTGTGCAGGCCAGTCAAGTTCCTCCACCCCAAACTCACTTATCCATGTCTTTATGGATCTTGGTTTGTGCACTGGTTCAAATCATTTGGTGGAGGGGGATTATGGTGTGGGTTTTTTTTTTCCAGGGGTTGGGTTTGGCCCATTAGTTACAGTGAATGGGACTCTTAAGGCATCAGCTTTCTGAGACATTTTGGACAATTTCATGCTCCTAACCTTGTGGCAACAGTTTGGGGATGGCCCCCTCCTGTTCTAACATGACTGCGCACCAGTACACAAAGCAAGGTCCATAAAGACATATATATATATAGTTTGAAACATTGCAGTTTTTAATATGAGTAGGGGGAGGAGCAACTTCAGGTAAAGATTGTAATCAATGAAGTCTACTCAGGGAGGAGAGGGGTGGGGCTGGGAGTGAAGGAGATCATTGTCTCACTCCTGACTATGGTGCTGAGGGAGGGGGGGGAGATGAAGACAGGCAGAGAGGAGAGCTGCGGATGACGCAGACACATATTCTGACCACGGTTTAATGGCTCAGCAGCCATGATAATCGTGGGTGGGATCTCAGAGGGGAAGTCAGGACTTGGCAGGATTAAACAGGTATTGTAGAAGATACAGAGGGGTAATTGAAAAAGCAAAAGCACCATGCTGCAGCTTGCACATTAAAGGGACAGGAGCAGCATTTTGTTTTTTTGGGGGGGTTAAAAGACGCTTTAAATGCCTTGCATGTAAAACATTTGCCACATGGCTTGCAATCTTTCCAAGGCAATGGTAGAACATTTGCTATCGCTTTTCTAAAATTTCTCCTCTGTTTGTGGTATATTGTTTAAGGTGCCCATGTGGGTTGCTCTGTCAGTAGAAGGATAAGAATTCTGTGTGCCAGGTTTGCAGAGTATAGAAGGTTTCTAGAAGTTTGACATCACATGTAGGACTTTCCTTTAGCTGTCTGACTCACATGGCTCCTGAGTATTTCCTGGCCATTGGAAGAACAGAGTTTCTATACTGGATTACCTCTGCTATGTGCTGTTGTGGTCTGGATGACATCCCCCAGTGGATAAAGGTTATATGACAAGTGCTCCTCAAATATGAAGTGCACATTTTAATTTTTTTTAACTCTTTGCTAAGCATCCATTTTAGAGGAGTCTGACAGCTTGCACCACAGTATAGTGTGTTTATTCACGTTATTCAGTGAAGGTCAGGTCAAAACACTGACTCGCAGAACTATCTGTTCTGGAGAACCAGACTCAAGGGCTAGAAAAGAGAATACGTCCATCAGAGGTGTCCTCCCATGACATTGGTATGGAACCCGCCTATCCCCCACCAGACACTAGCAAATAGCACCTGGAACTTCCCAGTCTTGTGCACCTGGGTGTCCAATCCAGAGACCAGACTCTAACTTCAGGGGAGTCCGAAGGGAACAAAGAAGCCAGACGAGAAGGATATCCCTGGTCAATGTCACAACCCCTGAAGGGTCAGCAGAGGGGGGTGTGATGCCTGCTACACATGAAGAGTTTTAGAGGCTATTTTTCCCTTAATGAAAATTTGAGATAAAGTGCTTCGGTTGATGGCTGTCCAAGGCTACCAGTGCTAGACACCTGATGATGCATATTTAGACAAGGTTTGTAGACATCGGAATGTTTAGCATTGTTCACACTGCAGGAATCCAGGAAACTGACCGGCTTTAAAGAGGTAGTAGATGCAGAACAAAATAGAAACTCTCCCTGCAAGGTAAAGGTATAATGTGCTAGTATGCATCGCATACTAGCATATTATGAAAGATTTACCTTAAACCAAAGCCCTCCAGCTGTCACCGTTGCAGAGGCTTCCATCTTCACCCTGTCTTCCTTACCAGGTTTACGGGCCACGGCACAGAGCTCTGGTATGCCGGCTCAGCTCAGGTATGCCGTTCCTTCAGAGCGCATGCACCAGTGACCTCACCGGCTGCTGCTCACTAGAATATCTTCTAAATGTTCACATTTAGGAGATATTGATTTAACCTTCAGGTAAGCTTTATTATGAGCATACCTGTAGGTAAAAATACGAACAGATTTTACTACCACTTTAACCACATGCCGACCAGCGCACGACGATATACGCTGGCACAATGGCGTGCCTGGGCAAATGGGCATACAGGTACGTCCCCTTTAAATCGCGGCATTGTGGGCTTGCCCGCCGCATACTCTGTGCCCGCGGGTCCCGCGGACTCTATGTCCGGGGGCCTGCGATCGTGTCACAGAGCAGCAGAACGGGGAGATGCCTATGACAGAGTGCGGATCATCGGAAGCAGTGATCTCTGTCATGTTCTAGTGAAGCAACCCCCCCCCACAGTTAGAATCACTCCTAGGACACTTAACTCCTTGATTGCCCCCTAGTGTTTAACCCCTTCCCTGGCAGTGTCATTTACATAGTAATCGGTGAATTTTTATAGCACTGATCGCTGTATAAATGACAATGGTCCCAAAATAGTTCCCTCAGGAGCAGAAATAATCGGGCAGCACAAATGGTGTAACCACAGCTGCAGGAAAATGATTCCAATGAGTTCCAGTGGGATACAATTCCCAAGGATAAGCTCATATCCAAATAGAACTAATGTAAAGCTGGGAAGGTGCAGAATAGGATGCAGTAAAATCAGATGGGTGAAGTGGGGCAACTGAAAGGGATGCTCAATGGTGACATGAGCACCGAAATGCTAGTGGGGGAGAGGAGCAGATGAATATACCAGGTACCTAGCAGGATGAACAAACAGCCCACTACTTGAGGAAAAGTTATCCAACCTCCTAGGGCACTAGAAAAAAAACGGAGGCATGATGAGTAGAGGAGGGGCTGGCCAACAACCATTTTCTTCTGTTTGCCAGTGTTCCAACGTCCTGTAAGGGGGCAGCATAATCTATTTTGTCCAAGGCCGGCCATACATTGTTCGAATCTCAAGATTCGAACCATTAGTGGGCCGGCTGAATACTAAGTTGATTGATCAACCTGGGTACAACCAGCCTGCTGGCTTCACTTATGATCATGGGCCACTGCTATAACTGCCATCAATAATCGTGGTCTTCTCTCGGCCGGGATGGCTGTCCCCGCCAGGAGAACACAATGGCTAGGCAGGAGGGATTTCCCTGCCAACACTGCCGTGGTTGCAGGAAAGAAATTTGCTCTGTATATGGCTGGCCTTAATGGAAGATAAGGAAATGTACTTTTATAAGCTGACAATAAAAATGTATTTTTATATTCTTTTAGAGGCATTTCCATCCTGTTGTTCGGATATTTGCAGCTCACCTTTGTGCTGGGGCTCCATCAGAAGGTTCAGCAGCTCTGGGACAATCCTATAGCCGCAGGTAAGGTTTCTTACCTTGGGAATGGTTCAGCATTGTAGTTCTACCGATCAGTTTTGCTTACAAACGACTGTGGACACCCTTTAATAAGAAATGTATTAATCAAAAGAACAGCGTTTTCAGATTCGGTGTATTTCTAGAATTGCGCTCCAGTTTTTTTCAGGAGTAAATTTTTAGGTGGTTACCTCTAGGTGTTGAACAAGATCTTTAAAAGAACAAAAAGAAAGTATTGGGGGGGGGGGGGGGGGGTTGGTGGTAATGGTGAGGGAGGGTAGCCCAACCTGCAGAATTCATAACTGCAAATTTAAGTTTTGTCACATGCTGCCAATCCTGATAAAAATAGAGTATGCTTTTATTTGGCCTTTTCAAAAGAGGAAATGGTAAAGTAGTATGCAAACCAATCCAGCTCTGCCACCGTAGATCTCAGCAGGCTTATAATTGATCTGTTTCAGTTTCATGAAGGGGCAGGGGTTGACTTCTATCCAGCAAGATAAATAATAGTAAATATACAATAAATCAAATTCCCAGATCCCATGGGAATGTTATAGATGACATTTGCATAAGTTGCATGATCACCAATCACACACAAGTAATGTCTTTCAGAACTATAGAATCGGCAACATCGTAGTAATTCCTGTCTGTACACCATCACTATACACAGACAGTTTAATGTGTGTGCACTATAATGTAACATTTAAAGTTAAAAGCTCTTCTAAACTGAATGTTTAACTTTTAATTTGAGCTTTACCATTCTGCTGCCTTCTCTAAACATCCCAATGGTCTCTTTAAAAATGTGGACAGCACATTTGAACTGAATTTGAAAGCAAAACCTTATCGGGTGTGAAACAGACCAAAAAACTTTTATCTCTATCAAATGTTGTAGGCCCTGTGTGGGCAGAACTGGTATCCCCTCTTAAAACCAATAAGATGACTGTAACAGAAACAGACCAATAAAATCCTTCTGGCATGATGTGGGTGAGGGGTCCTAACATGGAAGTGGTTCAACTAATGTCATTCCAGACTTGTCTTCTTTTGCCAATGTTACGTTATGTGGAGAAGTAAGGAAACCTGTAGATCAGAGCTTGTGTTTTAAGTATTAATGTAGCCTTAATTTTTAACAAACACCTTTGTGCATTTTTCTTCACTTTTATATATGTATTTAATATTTTGTAGGTCTGCCACAGAATTATTTAATGATTACAGTATAAATGGTATGACCTTCAATCCTCCAGTTCCTGAATCGGTACCCAAGATAAAGGTATTTGTCTAACAGTGACTGTACTTCACTTTTAATGTTTTCATAGTGCGCAATTCACAGCATGTGTGGTTATAGTGAAACACTATGGCTTAGCAGTGACCACGTTGAACAGCCTTTTATCACTCTCTAGAGCAGTGGTGCTCAACTTAGTAAATATAGAGGGCCACAAGTGCAGCCCCCCACATGTCAAAAGGGCCATACAATGGCATTGTACTTAAGGTGGTAGTAAGCTTTGCTAACAATTTTAAAAATAGGCTCACTACAGTGTTGCGCCATATTGTTAGTATGCACCACATCCTAGCACATTATGGCAGACTTGTCTGTCAAGTGGAGCCCTCCAACAGGATGCTGTCTCCACTCCAGGCGCTTCCATTTCACCCAATCTTCCTTCTGGGTTTGTGCTGTCTGGCTGTGCTGTGGTGATGTCAAAGTTGTGCATGCGAGTAACAATTGCGGCATCTTGCTGTCTGCAGTTAGTGTACTGTAAATGCAGGTTGGCGCCTGCTGATGTGAATATTTACCAAACTGTGCAAGTTTAGAGAGATATTCACTGTACCTATAGGAAAGACTTCATATAAGGTACAGTTGCGTTTACTACTGCTTTAAAGATGAGTGTTGGTGCAGTAACCACTTCCCTCATACCCACAGTAGTTTTATTGTGGGCGGGTGGCAGCTACAAGCCAGGCTATGTACCTGTATGTCACCCACCGCATGGTAGTTTGCAAAGCATGTTAGGAGCTGCAAACATGTTCTCACCCTGCAGAATATTTATCCTACTCCGTACAACAATGTCCTAATGTAAAAGAGAATACAAGGATGGCGCACACTTAGTGCATTACTGAACGTTTATTGTATAAAACAAAACGTATAGCCAAATGGATACGCGCATATAGGACGAGTATCCTTTAACCACTTGCTGACCAACATACATATATAAACCTCCTGTCAGCCAGTGTTTATTACAAGATTGTGACTGAAGCTGCAGCCATGATCCTTGGTACAGGTTTTTCCGTTTACTTCTACATTCGTTGCGATTTTCAAACTCCAAGCAGATATTATTTTAATATCAATTCAAAAGTGTTGTGTAAAGAAAAAAAAAAAAAGGTTCTTTTTTCTTAATGTGTTTGACTGTTACTGCCAAAAGTACAGTGGGGAAAATAAGTATTTGATCCCCTGCAGAATTTGTAAGTTTGCCCACTTACAAAGAAATGAAGGGTTTACCATTGTTATCGTAGGTGTATTTTAAAATGATAGAGACAGAATATCAACCACAAATCCAGAAAAACACGATACAAATGTTATAAATTGAGTTGCAGTTCAGTGAGTAAAATAAGTATTTGATCCCCAAGCAAAACATGACTTGGTACTTGGTGGAGAAATCCTTGTTGGCAAGTACAAAGTTAAGACGTTTCTTGTAGTTACCAGGTTTGTACACATCTCAAGAGGGATTTTGGTCCACTCTACTTTACAGATCTTCTTCTAAATCCTTAAAGGGTTACTAAACCCTCACATCTTTGTTATTTAAAAACAAAAAAAAAAACATGTCATACTTGCCTCCACTGAAAAAAGAATCCCACTTGGATTGGGACTTTGACCACCAAACCCGTTCAAGTAAAAAAATTTTATTGATATACTTTAAAAAAAGAAGACGTGAGAGCATCTATGGCGTACAAATTAAAAATTCAAAAAATCATTCCATACAGCATAGAAACAAAATCAGAAACAGAGAAAATATACAAGGTGACGATAGTCAATGTACTCTCATGGGGGTAGTGTGCCCCGATACCCAACGCGTTTCTGGTATTCTGGTACCTTCATCAGGTGTTTGAGAGTTGTGAGTAATGTGTACATATATGGAGTATCTAGGCATGACTGTGTTCAAGTAGCACCCATGGCCCCTCAGATCAAATATTGTATTCATTTGTGCCAGACCAAGACTATCAAGGTATCAAAACGAGTAAAAAGTGAGCCAACAGGGGGAGAAACGTTCATAGGAACCTGTAACATGCTGGCTGCATGCCGGAAGGATAAATATCCAGGGACGGTCCCGTGGTTGGCTCCTAAGTAAATCCTTCAAATATACGGGTCCAGTGGGGGGTGCCTACCCCAATCCGTGCAAGCACTGATAGGTACCGGAAACTCGTCGGGCACACTACCCCATGAGAGTACATTGACTATCGTCACCTTGTATATTTTCTCTGTTTCTAATCTGTATGGAATGATTTTTTAATTTATACGCCATAGACGCTCTCACGTCTTCTTTTTTAAAGTATATCAATAAAATAAATTTTTTTACTTGAACGGGTTTGGTGGTCTGTTAAAGTCCCAATCCAAGGGGGATTCTTTTTTCTATGATTTACTATGTAAGGGATGAGACCACCACACTCTATATTTGTTATGATGGAAGCCCCCTTCTTGTCTACTTTCCACTGTGCAGTTAATTTTGCACAGATTGGCCCCGATCCTCCTCTTCTGGGGTCCCTCAGCGGCACTAGTAGCTCCTCCCTTCGAGTGCCCACGTCTGAGAAGCACTCTCCTTCGATGGACACCCGTGCGAGCACGCTACCGAGTCCTGCTTCTGTGTCCATTGACACAGAAAGCAGGACTTGGCCCACGCATCATTGGGTTTGATTGACAGCAGCAGGAGCCAATGGCTGTGCTGCTATCAAGATCCAATCAGCACACGAGACACCAGCTAGAGCTGGTGTGCTTGTCCCCAGGGAGTAGAAAACCGGGTACAGGTAAGTAAAACGGGGGCACTGCAGAAGGTTTTTCACCTTAATGCAATCAGGTGAAAAACCATGAGGGTGACAGCCAAGAAACCCCTTTAAGGTTTCTTGGCTGTGACTTGGCAACTCAAAGTTTCAGCTCCCTCCATAAATTTTCTATAAAGTTAAGGTCTGGAGACTGGCTAGGCCATTTCATGACCTTAATGTGCTTCCGCCTGAGCCACTTATTTGTTGCCTTCTGACTGAGGGAAGAAGGTTCTTATCCAAGATTTTACAATACATGGCCCGTCCATTGGCCCCTCAATGCTGCAAAGTCGGCCTGTACCTTTGGCAGAGAAACAGCCCCAAGGCATAATGTTTCCACCTCCATGGTTTTCTTGGGGCCATAGTCAGCATTTTTCTTCTTTTTTTTTTTTTCTTCCTCCAAACACGGCGAGTGGAGTTGATGCCAAAGTGCTCAATTTTGGTCTCCTCTGACCACATCACTTTCTCCCAATCCTTCTTGGAATCATTTAGATGTTCATTGGCAAACTTCAGATGGGCCTGTACATGTGCCTTCTTCAAGACGGGGACCTTGCGGGCACTGCAGGTTTCAATCCATGGTGACGTATTGTATTACCAATGTTTTTTTGGTTACTGTGGTCCCAACTGCCTTGAGATCATTTACAAGCTCCTCCCGTGTAGTTCTGGTCTGATCCCTTACTTTTCTCATGATTATCCTTACCCCATGAGGCAAAATCTTGCATGGAGCTCCAGACCAAGGGCGATTGATGGTTATTTTGTATTTCTTCCATTTGAAAATAATCGTTCCCAACAGTTGTCTCCTTCTCACCAAGCTTCTTGCTGGATGCTCTTGTAGCCCATTCAAGCCTTGTGCAGGTCAACAATATTGTCCCTGACGTCCTTTGACAGCTCTTTGGTCTTGCCCATGATGGTGGGGTTGAATGGAAGAAAGATTCTGTGGACAGGTGTCTTTTATACATATAACGAGTTGTCAGGAGCAACTACTTAAATTGACAGGGATTAATCTGCATACCACATGAGCACATACTATAGCCAGAATTATTGTTGGTTAGTAGAGGATCAAATACATTTTACTCACTGAACTGCAACAACTTTGTAAGTGGGCAAACGTAAATATACAGGGGATCAAATAATAATTTTCCCCACTGTACTTTTGGCAGTATCATTCAAACACATTAAGAAAAAGAACCAGATTTTTTTTCATTACACAACACTTCTGAATTGATATTAAAATAATATCCGCTTGCAGTTTGAAAATTGCAATGAATGTAGAAGTAAACTGAAAAACAATGCCACAGTGAAGATAAGTGGGGAAGAAGATAAGCATTTTACCAGATGAGCTGCACTCACTGGGCGGGGGTTAACTTGACCCTTTGCTGTGTGGCACAGTTTTATTTTTTATTTTTTTCAATTCTTTAAGTGTGACATACGGTAATACAGAGTCCACAATTTTGGTAAAAATCCAATGGATCACTTCCACATACAAGACCACATGTGCAGACATTGCGTTGTCAGTGGCACAATTTTTTAATCATGTTAAAATCAGCATTTTTCTGCTCAAATTATTTAGAAATCCCAAACATTATATATTTTCTGAAAGTAGAGGCCCTAGAGAATAAAATGGTGGCTGACAGTTTTTGCATCGCATGATACTTGCTCAGCCATTTATCCAGCAAAAGCAAATTTTCAGGAACAAAATACGCTAACAACACAAATGTTACAAAAAATAATTTTTCCGTGTAGTAATTGTTGAGTGGATGTGCAGATGACATTTCTGGAAATCACCTTAGATTGTTTGAGAAGCTCTTCAGGCAATGGAAATCTGTGTGCTCTAACCATAACCTTTAGAAGTGTCCCCTCCTTTTTTTTTTCTTTTCTTTTTTCATAAAGGAAATTTCAAACTTTTTGTGTTTTTTTTTTTTTTTTTTAATGTTGCAGGGAAAAAGCAGAACGTATGAACTGAACAAGGACCTACAAGAGCTAATTGAAAAGCATCTCAGCAAAGCATCTTCAGTACAGCTGAATTATGTGCCTGCAGTAAAAAAAAAAAAAAGCGGCGCACCTGATTTGTCAGAAATGTGAAGCAGAAGATTCCTAGACCACCTATTGCTGTAAATGCATGCTGTTGAGTTGGATCTTCCATTGACAGCTCCTCCAGTAGTGGAATCTAAAGCCCCATACACACTATCAGATTTTCTGCTGATTTTTTCCTTCGGATTTACCAAAACCATATAATATGAGGTCAAACCTTAGGCGTTTCAATTTGTATGCAATCAGGCAGGCCCTTGCACTACATGGTTTTGGTAAATCTGAAGACAAAAATCAGCAGAAAATCTGATAGTGTGAATGGGGCTTTAGTTAGAAACTCCCAGGTGTGCGCTCATTCAGCAAGTTTTAACACATAAGAATCTTGCAAGCAGAATGAGAATTTCCTGCTATATCTTAAATGTTTTGGTGAACCTATCATTTGGCCCTGCAAGAACTTCAGTATTTCTCAACCGTATCAAAAATGTTTTGGATTGTGCCTTTCATTGTACATAACTGCAGAGGTGAACAATTTCAATAAATATTCTGTATTTTTTAGCTTGTTTGTGTTTTTTTTAACTGGTAACATTTTAACTACAGAGCCCTTAATTCCAAATCAAGCACATCTGTTTGTTGATGAAGCAAACATTTTTATTTTCAACATATACAAATACAATTTTCAAGTCTGTATACATAAAAGTAGTCAAACAATTTACAAAAACCAACACATTGCTAACTGGCACAGAAAGTCAAAATATATACTCCAATCACTTCAAGACATGCACCATCACAGAATAATACAATAAGCCCAGGTTCACACTGCCGCGACTTCAGAACTCCTCAAAGTTGCATGACACGTCGCTCCCCAATAACTGCAATGGAACCGTTCTAATTGGTGCGACTCAAGACGCTCTGACTTAGAAAAAGGTTCCTGCACTACTTTTGGTGCGTCTTCGGTTAAAGAAGTCGTATGTAAGCTGTGATGAAGTTGCACAGGGATGTTGTATTCAAAGTCACAGCAGTGTGAATCCAGGCCTACTAGGAACACTGGAATATCTGATTAAGCAGTGCTATTGTGGATAAGCTCCAATTGCTTGTGATATCAGTGATTCAAAGACATTAACATTTTTGGTAAATGAAGGTCACTAATTGCCCTGAAGTCTAAAGGCCCGTACACACAATATGAAAATCGGATTGAAAAGTTTGTACGACGAGCTGTCTGCCAATTTTTGCTTTTTCTTGTCCGACAGAAGCTGGATGACCAGACTATAAAATTTTTGTTTCATTAGTACAGTTTTTGTATGAAGAAAATCGTAAGACCAAGACTACGCATGCTCAGAAACGAAAGAATACATAAAAAAAACTATTCAACACAATATGTCACTTCTGACATATTCTGTCGTACGAGAATTTTCATATTGTGAGTGACCTATCCACTTTCGACATGAAACTAGCACGCCACAAAAAATGGACGTTCGGTCATCCAAAAATCTAAGCGTGTATATGAGGCGCGAAGGGATAACATTCGACGGCTCACGTGAAGACCACTCACCTCAAAAGCAATTAAAAATGTAATTACTTTTGCAACTCCAAATCACTGACCACAGGGGCATCTTACCTCCTAAAGAGCTAGGTGAAGTAATAAATAAAATACAATTTACCCTTGGCCTCCACCTAAAAATAAAAGATTTGTATTGGAAAAAAATCACAATACAGGAGCCTGTTTTGTGAGAACAATAAAAGCTGCTATTACTTACCTCTCCTGAAAGTTCTTGAATTTAGACTTCACTTGCTTCATGCTCTGGAGTTAGTACTCTGCAAAATACAGAGATAGCCAGGTACCTTGTATTTTCAAGAGCTCAGCATTCGTAGCCTACCAGTTTCTGTACATTTAACTATGTTTTACCCCTATAAAAAGTCCTTATGTTCCGATTCTCAACAATATAAATTGCACTTTTACTGACAGTCAAAAAAATTGCAGCAGTGGAATCCTATTCTGTTTTGAGTGTTGCCATTTATAAATGGAGTGACATTTTCATTTTTTACCCTACTTAACCCCTTAAGGTAAAACTGGGGAAGGAAATTATCTCCATATGGAAAAAAAAAAGATGTATTTTTTTTTAACAACTTCAGCCCCAGAAGATTTGGCTGCTCAATGACTGGGCCATTTTTTGCGATTCGGCACTGCATCGCTTTAACTGACATTTGCGTGGTCATGTGATGTTGTACCCAAACAAAATTGACGCCCTTTTTTCCCCCCCCCCACAAATAGAGATTTCTTTTGGTGGTATTTGATCACCTCTGCGTTTTTTAGTTCTTGCGCTATAAACAAAAGAGCGACAATTTTGAAAAAGACACTATCTTTTACTTTTTGCTATAGTAAGTATCCCAATTTAAAAAAAGTTGTGTATTCTACATATTTTTGGTAAAAAAAAATTGCAATAAGCGTATATTGATTGGTTTGCGGAAAAGTTATAGTGTCTACAAACTATGGGAAAGATTTATGGAGTTTTTATTATTTATTTTTTTCTAGTAATGGCAGTGATCTGCAATTTTTAGCGGTATTGTGATATTGCGGCGGACAGGTCGGACACTTTTGACACGTTTTTGGAGCCCTTGACATTTACAGAGTGATCGGTGCTATAAATATGGACTGATTACTATGTAAATGTCACTGGCAGGGAAGGGGTTAACACTAGAGGGCGATCAAGATGTTAAATGTGTTCCCTATGTGTGTGTTCTAACTGGGGGGATGGGACTAACTAGGAGAGAGATGACAGATCGCTGTTTCTACCTTGTAGAAACAACGATCTGTCTTCTCTCCTCTGACAGCACAGGGATTTGTGTGTTTACACACACAAACCCCCATGCTGCTGCTTGTGCACAAGATTGCGCGCTCCCTCTGGTGGCTCTCCTGGGCAAAGCCGTATATATGTATGGGATTTCGCCCAGGAGAGCCATTCTGGAACCGGTTAATTGTTTTATAAACAGATCCTAAATAGAGCAGACAACGCAGAAGTGTATTAAAGTTCCTCATCCAGGAGTATATTGTGCAAAACACAAACATGCCTTTTGGATGATTTTGATACTGAATAAAACAAAAACATTTAACTTTCACATCCAAAATACTGCCACAATCCATTGCTTCTGTAGTAATGTCTTTAATACTGAACTACTTTTACAAACAAGTGAGAGAAATCCCAGAAGCCCAAATCAGTCTGACTGCTCAGGAATGGTGCCACTAAACTCCACTCCCTCAGTTTTACTTCTTTTGTCCTATGACAAAAATCCAACAAAATAAAGGTTCTCAAACCATAACTAAACTTAATGCCGTTGGTCAGTAACCTTGTTCAGAAATGTTAAGACAACTCTACTATCAAAGTACAAATTAGGCATAATCAGAAAAAAAATTGAATGTAAAAAGGCCCATGATCAAACACCACATGCCATCAAATAAGCGTGGTCTGTCCACGCTCTCTGGAATTGCTAAGCCATAATAAACAAGTCGATGGCCAGATAGCTCCTAAATAGTATGAAGACACTCAGCATACTGAATAGTTTATCCCCTTTACTTGAAGTGTTTAGGTTAATAATAGGCAGACATGCCTTGTTTTATGTTCAGTAAAAAATAAATATAAATAGTTATAAAATCTGCTGACAGCTAAAATGTATACTAGAATAGTATTTGCAAATTAAAGTAACAACTGTTTCCAAAATAAAACGATACAATACCATCATAAAGAACTTTACCTCAAAAGGTAGCATGATCGCAGCAAATACCCTAGTCACTTACTTCACACGCATCCTGCTGCTCATTACAGTATTGATAATACAGGATCACCTGAAGCATCTATTATCTCCTAACATAGCTGTGATTGTCCTCTCTATCCACTTCTTTTCAGCCTCTTTGCTGTAAACACTAGTGAAGATGTAGAGGGACTTAGAAGTGTAAACACCATCACAACTACCTTAGTACTGCAGTGGAAATAAAACCCATCGTGATAGCTGCTCAATCACCAATTCCCTTTGATAAGCAGAGAAGGAAACAAAATGTACACGTTCCCTCCTCCGGTACTGCAGTTTAAATAAAAGTATACAATAGAATTAAATGACATTTATAACACAAACATTCAGTTGTGGTAATTGGTGGTCTTGGAAAGCAGTGATTATAAGCCAAGTGTTTTGGTTAACAAGTGTGTGAAACATGAACATATTTTTTTCAAATACATTGTTGCTGTGTTACACAATTGTGTGTGACGAAGTATCCAATCATAGGCAAATCACATAATAACTTACATATACAAATTATGTTCTGCATCCCCATATAGGAAGATGTAGTCCATGGCAGGAAAACACAAGGTTTATGGACTGTGGTACATACAGTTACTTTTATGTAGGTCCTTCACATGTACAAAATCCCTAAAGTTTGAAAAACATTAACAATGTACATAGGGGTATTGCATCAACTACATCCTTATCACCGTAAACAAATAATGTGTACTTTCATGGTACATCTTTTACAAAAAAAAAAAAGTGGTCAATGCTTTTATGTACTAACGGAATAAGGTGCTAGGTATCAAAATAATAGTAACATGAATTGGTAAAATCTCAATGCTAAACCAGTAAACACTTCAGGACCAAACAGCAGTCATCAAAGCATGTTGCATGTCAGTGGTCTAGAAGTGACATTACAATGCTTCAATAAATATAAAGACATTCCACACAACTCATAAAGAATAAGCTACTTCACACGCTGAATGAGAGCTGCTTAAATCACACATATTGTGTTTACAAACATCATAATCTGTTTATAACATCAGTGTTTTATGTTGCAGCATGTGCTATTTTATATGTTTACAAAAGAAAAGTGAAAACTAGTGAAACTCCTGCAGTGTGTACATATAAGACATCGGGGTACCGTGCTGCTCCTGCTATTTTCACCAGTAACCCGAAATATCACTGGGGTTCATTTCAGTGTAAGAAGCAAAAAACGTCATCTTAATCAGCACCTGTACATGACATTGTAGCAGAGTGAAGAAACATGTTGCAGTCGTCTGCAAACCTGCCAGTCGTCTCTCCTTAGTAAATATTTCAGCCACAAGATTAGGTAGCCTACCACCTTACCCTTCTGCATTAGGCAGGCTCACTGAAAATCGGCCACTATCCAGTTCGCATCAAAAGAGATCCACTGTAATCCCCTTTTTTTGGAAGTAACTTCATGTGAAATCCAGAAGAACTGGCACTTTGCATCATTTTGGCAGTTTCCAGTTCTTAAGAAGCTTATAGTACCATGTTGCGTTTGGCTTCCTACAGCAGGATGGGTGTCTGTAGAAATTTCTGTTATCTGCTGAATTACGGTCTTCTTTCCTGCTCTGCAATCCATTGCACATACAGTCACCTGCAATATATATTGACATACATATTGAACATGCTGCATACTTGAAACCTATTATAGTCAAAATAAAGGAGATTTGACAACAGGAACAGAAACATTTTTTTGCCAGTGGGGACACAGCAATAAATCCACACAGCCATGTTCCCTACTCAAACCAAAAACATTTTGAGCTACAGTTTCTCTTTTATCTAGTTACGCAATATCGAACACAGGATACCAATTAAATATTCATTACCTTAGATAAGCTTTTCTTTCTACCCCAAATCTTTTGATACTTGTAGTAAATTCTACCTGACAGGCTTCAGGAGATGACGTGGTAGAAGTAATCCACATGGTTTCTGATTGGCAGATCGCTCATCATGAATGAGCGGTACACAGAGATCCTTGTACAACAATCTGGGGTTCTGTGATGTTTATTTCTGGTTTCCCAACTTAAAAAATGATGTGATATGCAGACGTTGCTCCCTCTTTCTACTGATGGCCACATTTTTGTTGAGTGATGTGTAGACTACACTTCCACTACTATTTCCTAATCATAAATCACAGCAAAGCCCAGCATAACCCCTCTAACTCCCAGCATTGCCCCTAGTATTTGCTAGTGTCCATGGGTGATGGACCTGTCTCTCTTCTGAGAGAGCCTTTTCTGCTTTAACCACTTGCTGACTGACATGCATATAAACATCCTGTTGTCAAGTTGTTATTATAAGAACGTGGTTGCAACTGCAGCCAGGATCTTGGTTCCATTTTTTTCAGTCAGTTGTTGGCTGCTTTGTAAAAGGGATTTAGATGGCTGTAACATTTGCAGCATTGTGTAGGGTGGTTGCGGAGCTCTCCCGTTCCTCCAGGGAACCCGAGAACATAGTAAAAGAAAGGGATGGCTTCACACAGAGGAGATGAAGGAACATTTGTTCTCAGGTCTCCCTTGTGACAAATTAACCTACAAGCAATGTTCATATTGTCACTTCTGGTTTCAGAGCTGTCTTTCCCTGGCTGTTTACAGCCAGGGAAGCAGCTGACCAAGCACAATTTGTGCTTGGTTAGCTGCTCTGGAGGGCCAGGGAGACATCAGGTCTCCATAAAAAGTACCTGTGACCTACTCAAAGCTATTACAAGGGGGGCTTGTTTAGCTTCCTTGTAATAGCAATTAAGGTAAATTTAAAAAAAAATTACATTTAGATATTTTTTTTAAAAAAAAATGTTAAAACACCCCCAGCTAGAGCTTCACGATCGTTAAAAAATTGTGATCTTGATTCAACACCCCTCACGATCTCTATGCAGAATTTCCCGATTCATTCATATAACAAGTGTAGAGAGTTCTCTGCTCACTCAGCTGTCAAAAAACAGGCAGCCTGCCTGCCAATTTTTTTACAACTTTGTGCTGGTAGATATCTATAAACATTAACTTTTCATTCTTAGATCAAAGTAATGAACTTCCTTCTGTAAATGAAGGAAGTTTAAACACTTAAAGACTAAGCATTTTTCTGACACTTTTCTTACAAAGTTAACCACTTAAAGACCAGCCTCGTTTTGAGATTTTGGTGTTTACATGTTTAAAACAGTTTTTTTTGCTAGAAAATTACTTAGAACCCCCAAACATTATATATTGTTTGTTTTTTTTTCTTCTACCCTAGAGAATAAAATGGCGGTCATCGCAATACTTTTTTCACACTGGTCTTACAAGCGCACTTTTTTTTTTGGAAAAAAATAACTTTTTTTAATAAAAAAATTAGACAACATAAGAGCGCATGTGCGGCCAGCTGGAGCAGATGTGCCTCTGAGCTTCTCCTCGCACCCCCGGCATTAGCAGCTAGATTAAGCGGCCCTGCTCTCCGCCCGCAGCTCACGGTAGCCCGATCCTCCTGTGGAGAGGACCAGGAACAGAGTGGATGCCACACAGACCGTGTGCAAAGCCCCAGAGCGGCTCCCGTTATCCGTTCCGTGCTGCACAGAGAGGATCCAAGATGGCGACCAGCTGCAGTACACGTGGGATGTCGGCTTCAGGAGCAGGGAGGCCGCTTTCACAGAAGAAGACCCCTATCCCTCTAGGTACTGGACATTACAAACCGGGCTCTTCTGTGCCCTCTCCAGCTGAAGGTGAGCCTGGAAACACACACCACTCTCTACCTAGCCCCTCACAGTCTCCCTCACAGGCTGCAGCCCTCTCACATGTCCTTTGTGTTAGACAGAGAGATGGCAGAAATCCTATGCAGTCAGTCCAGTAGCCAAGAGCTTGACCAGGAATACATTGTTGATTCCCATGCTACCCCATCAGCTCAACCACAGTATTGAGGAGACCCCATACTTTTAGCCCACTTTGCGGATCTGCTACAAAGGGAGCTGGCAAAAGCTACTGACAAACTGGCTTTAGACATAAAACAAGATTTCCATGAGCTGGGGAACCGACTAGAGAGCATTGAATCAAAAGTAGATGACACAGTCCACAGAGTTTCCCAAAACTCGAATATGATCACCGACCTACAAGACCGACTTGAAGAAGCCTACTCAAAAATTGACGACCTCGAAAATCGCGCTAGGTGCTACAATTTTCGCATCAGAGGTATTCCAGAAACTGTGAAGGACATCGCCTCCATCACTCCTTCACTAATGCAAGCTGCAGTACCTGACATCGACATGATACATATGGAAATCGATCGCATCCATAGGGCGTTAGTCCCTCCAAAACCTGATGGCCCCCCCAGAGATGTTATCGTGAAGCCGCACTTTTTCCGGATCAAAGAAGCAGTGATGCATTACTCTAGAGAACATCCGGATTTGGAAATAGATGGACTTAAGATTCAAGTTTTTGCAGATATTTCCCAAGCTACTATCCAAAAGAGGCGATCATTTAAACCCTTGTTGCTACCATTGATCGAACGGAATATTCACTACAGATGGAACTACCCTTTCAAGCTTCAATTCACCTTTAACAGCAAGTCTTACTCCTTCTCTACATTCGCCGAAGGTGAAACGATTCTACTGAAGCTGGGTTTTATCTCTCTTAGCCCTTCATCTCAGAATCGGTCCAGATTCAATGACCCTCCTCCTCCTCCACTCTCCCCTCTTTGGTCGAATTCACCGACGAAGAAAACAGCATCGTCCTCTCGTACATCTTGAGAACCTCTCATACAACCCCTGGCAAAAATTATGGAATCCCCAGTCCCTGAGGATGTTCCTTCAGTTGTTTATTGTTGTAGAAAAAAAAGCAGATCACAGACATGGCCAAAAACTAAAGGCATTTCAAATGGCAACTTTCTGGCTTTAAGAAACACTAAAAGAAATCAAGAAAAATGATTGTGGTGGCCAGTAACAGTTAGATTTATAGAACAAGCACAGGGAATAAATTATGGAATCACTCAACTCTGAGGAAAAAATTATGGAATCATGAAAACAAACAAACAAAATAACACTCCAACACATCACTAGTACTTTGTTGCACCACCTCTGGCTTTTATAACTGCTTGCAGTCTCTGAGGCATTGACTTAGAGCCCATTCACACAGGGGCAACTTTGGATCCGACTTCAAGTCGCCCCAAGTCGTCCCTAGTCGCCTCAAGTCGCGCTACATGAAAAAATCAATGTAAATGAATGGATCCGTCTTAATGCACACTACTGCAGTCGCTCCGACTTCAGAAAAGGTTCCTGTACTACTTCAATCCGACTTGAAGGCAACTTGTACCCATTGATTTCAATGGAAGTTGCCTCCAAGTCTGATCACTGTTCATACTGAGGCAACTTTACAGGAAGCAGAAAGGAAACAGAAAGTAATTTCCTCCACTAAACAGCCAGCCCCCTCCTTCTCACACACAGCTGATAAGCTCTGATTGGCCACTTGTAAAGTTCCCTGTCCTGGAGGCGACTTCAAGTTGTGTTGTAAGTTGCCCCAAGTCGTGCTGTGATTCATACTCAAGTCGTGTCCAAGTTGCCTCCCAAAGTCGCGCTGGAAGTCGTGTTGCCCCTGTGTGAATGGGCTCTTAATGAGTGATAAACAGTACTCTTCATCAATCTGGCTCCAGCCTTCTCTGATTGCTGTTGCCAAATCATCTTTGCAGGTTGGAGCCTTGTCATGGACCATTTTCTTTAACTTCCACCACAGATTTTCAATTGGATTGAGATCCGGACTGTTTGCAGGCCATGACATTGACCTTATGTGTCTTTCTTCAAGGAATTTTTTCACAGTTTTTGCTCTATGGCAAGATGCATTATCAACTTGATAAATGATTTAATCATCCCCAAACATCCTTTCAATGGATGGGATAAGAAAAGTGTCCAAAATTTCAATGTAAACCTGTGCATTTATTGAAGATTTAATGACAGCCATCTCCCCAGTGCCTTTACCTGACATGCAGCCCCATATCATAATTGAATGTGGAAATTTGCATGTTTTCTTCAGACAGTCGTCTGCATAAATCTCATTGGAACGGCACCAAACAAATGTTCCAGCATCATCACCTTGCCCAATGCAGATTCGAGATTCATCACTGAATATGACTTTCATCCACAGTCCACGATTGCCTTTCCTTAGCCCATTGTAACCTTGTTTTTTTGTGTTTAGGTGTTAGAGATGGCTTTCTTTTAGCTTTTCTGTATGTAAATACCATTTCTTTTAGGCGGTTTCTTACAGTTCGGTCACAGATGTTGACTCCAGTTTCCTCCCATTTGTTCCTCATTTGTTTTGTTGTACATTTTCTGTTTTCAAGGCATATTGCTTTAAATTTTCTGTCTTGAGGCTTTGATGTCTTCCTTGGTCTACCAGTATGCTTGCCTTTAACCACCTTCCCATGTTGTTTGTATTTGGTCCATGTTTTAGACACAGCCGAATGTGAACAACCAACATCTTGTGCAACACTGCGTGATGATTTACTCTCTTTATCTACATACTAACAAGCAGATTTAGTGTTAGTGTTTGTAATGAAAATTTACAGGGTGATTCCATAATTTTTTCCTCAGAATTGAGTGATTCCATAATTTATTCCTTGTGCTTGTTCTATAAATATAACTGTTACTGGCCACCACAATTATTTTTCTTGATTTCTTTTAGTGTTTCTTAAAGCCAGAAAGTTGCCATTTGAAATGCCTTTAGTTTTTGGTCATGTCTGTGATTTGCTTTTTTTCTACAACAATAAACAACTGAAGGAACATCCTCAGGGACTGGTGATTCAATAACTTTTGCCAGGGGTTGTATGCTATTGAGGGATCCTTTTGTATGGGGCGGCGGCTTCTCCATGGTCCGGTTATAGGACATTAGCCGCTGCTTTTTGCTTTTATGGCCCCCTTTTTCGGCCTTGTTTTCTGTCTCTCTCTCTCTCTCCATGTGAGAAAAGGATGCGCCATGCATCTTCTGCCTAAACAGTTCTACAGCATTATATACTTCATGCTTCCTGTTCATTTTCTCAAGGTTAATTTATTTGTTAATTTTTTTGCAGGATGGACATTATCATTTTTTGATTTTTGATCTGCATGCCTTTACACCAAATTTTGGTTATGTTACTGTGTTGCCTTATTAAATTACTTAGGTGGTGCAGTAGGGCCTTAACAGAAACACATGTGCCTTTATTGCCGGGGGGCGTCTATGCGCTCTTCCCATTCGAAGGACTCTTCCCATTACTTGATTCTGGTGAAGATTCCTCCGCACTCTGAGCTTTGCTCTGAGACATTTATTTGTTCATTGGTTTTATACTTGAATTTCTACTTCTCCATGCCATATTATTTGGTGCCGGGAGTTACCTGGCCCGATTTTCTTGTTTCTTTTCTTTTCCTACTCTGTTTGTTTTAATTTCTTCTTCTTTTTTCCTGAGGGTCACCCGGAGGTTCTCTTGGCTCTTCTGGATCTGGAAGCTCACAGATTGGTGGGTGAGTTTGTCTATAGATGTTGTCTGACTGTCTCCTATGCCTAATATAATAGCCAACTCCAAAAATGTCCGCTTGCTTTCCCATAATGTCCAAGGTTTTGGGGCGCCCTCTAAACGCATTAAGGCCTTCTCCCATTATCGATCTCTGGGAGCAGACATTGTGGCTCTTGGAGAGACGCACTTTACTTCCCTATTTACCCCTAGGTGCCTCCATAAGGATTATCCTCTATGTTACTACGCGAATGCGCCAGAGAAGAAGAGGGGAGTGGCCCTTTGCTTTTCTAGACAAATATTCACCGAAACCAAAATCATTAAAGATAAGGAAGGACGCTATCTTTTGGTTAAAGGTCATTTGGGGGAAACATTAGTCACTTTCCTAATCTACTACGCCTCCAATACTAATCAAGTGGCATTCTTTCACTCCCTGTTATAATCCATGGCTCTTGAATTTGAAGGAGAAGTAATTTTAGCAGGTTACTCTAACCTGGCTCTGGATCTTATCAGGGACAAATCTCATACCGCTGGGCTCCGATCCCCTCCTCAACAAAGCCGCAAATTTGCACAATTACTTCACCATTATGACTTAATAGATGCCTGGAGGGAAGCCAACCCCACCTCTAGAGACTACTCTCATTATTCCAGAGCACACGGCCATTACTCACGTATAGACCACGTGTTTCTCCTCTCGGGACTACTGTCTAAATTAAATTCTGCCAAGATACTATCTACTTCCTGGTCGGATCACGACCCAGTTATGGTTCAGTTATCTGACCTTGCCAGTAGGGTAGCAAAATCACACTGGCGTTTGAATGAATCTCTTCTCAGCGATGAATCTCCTCCAGACTCAAAAAGGCTCGCGATGAGTTGATCTCTGCCAAAACCAAGGAATATGAAGCTTTAGCTAAGCAACATAAACGCTCTCCATCCCCTAATCTACTTATTAAAATGGAGCAATCACAAATTTTTCACGTGGCGGGATCGCTCCGGATCCCTGTTGGCACGTAAGCTTACCCCTAGACACACACACACACGGCACTCACTAAAATTAGACTTTTGGGAGGTCATCTTTCTCAAGACCCCCAAAAGATCCTGGGCGAGTTTCATAGATTTTATGCTGATTTATATGGAAGTCCCCGAGATGCTGCCCCTCCATCCATCAGGGAATTCTTGGGGAACCTCCCCCTCTCGTCCATTGCAGATGATCATAGAGACCTTATGGACCAGCCTTTTACAGGTGAGGAGATCTACAACACTATGAAAACATTATCACTCCATAAATCTCCTGGTACTGATGGTCTTCCCAACTCGTATTATAAAAAAATTTCCGAACAGTTGGCTCCGCATATGGCTCTGTATTTTAATTCCCTGCGGGATGGAGGTATGGTCCCTTTTGATGAAAATAAGGCTTATATTAGTGTTATTCCTAAACCCAATAGGGACCCTACTGACGTCTGTAATTACCGCCCAATTTCGCTCATAAATTGCGATTTAAAGATTCTAACAAAAATATTGGCCTCTCGTTTTAATACTTTCTTAGCACAGTACATTCATAAGGATCAATCTGGTTTTATAACGGGACATCAGACAGATCAAATTCATAGATCCATTACATTGATCTCAGCGGTACGTTCCGACTGGGATGCTCCACTGGCCCGGAAGCTCTTGCTTCTTTCACTAGACCTTAATAAGGCCTTCGAGAGCCTAAATTGGAATTACCTTTTTATTACTCTAGGGACTCTAGGGTTTGGCCCTTCGTTCCTTTCCTTGCTGAAAACATTATATAACTCCCCAGTAGCTCAAGTTTCCATTAGAGGTCAAAAATCATCATTCCCCATTAAGCGGGGTACAAGGCAGGGATGCCTGCTTTCTCCTTTGCTTTTTGCGTTGGCAATAGAACCCCTAGCTATGGCGATTCGTTCTCACCCTAAAATTCACAGAATTCATTGTGGACAACAGGAACATAAATGTGCACTATTTGCTGATGATGTCCTTATGTACGTCACTAATCCCCACAAAACTTTGCCTAATTTATTGTCCCTATTAGATAATTTCTCACAACTTTCGGGCCTGTCTCTAAATAACCAAAAAACAATAGCGTTTAATATCTCACTACCCCCTGATATAATACGGACTCTTCAAAATACTTATAACTTTCAATGGAATCACCATTCCCTCCCTTATTTAGGGTTCCGGTTGACTTCCTCTATTGACACAATCTATAAGGCAAACTATCCCCCACTATTTAAAAAACTTAGGGAAGATCTTCGAGCTGGGCAGATTATTCCCTTTCATAGTTTAGCAGAATCAATTCAATAAGAATGATGTTTCTAACTAGGCTTCTTTATTATTTTGGAACTCTACCGGTGGCGGTCCCGGGGGGAGACATGCAGCGTCTACAGGCTGAAGTCCTGCGCTTTATATGGGCCAACAAGGGGCCTCGGATACAAAAACAACGCTTTATTCACCTAAATCTGTGGGTGGGCTTGGTCTTCCCAATCTACAGGCATATTTTCAAGCTGCCCAGATAGCCCAGTTAGCTTATACCACTGCTAAAGGTTCAGTCCCCTTATGGGTTTCCATCGAAGCACTTTCCTGCCATCCCTTTAAAACAGGATCTCTAATGTGGCTTCCTAGTCATTTACGCCCAACTATATTATGTCCCACATTATCATACTCCCTAGCAATCTGGGACAGAACACGCAACCGCAGCCCTCTATCATCCCCACATACACCACTAGCTCCCATCTTTTGTAATCCGGAGTTTCCACCTGGCTTGACTCCACAACAGTTCCAGTGGTGGCTTAACAAGGGGCTACTAAGAATCGGCGACTTCCTTAATGGTGATCAGATATATACTATGCAACATTTTAAAGACACATCTCAAATGCCTCTTAGTGAAACATTCCGATATAATAAAATCGCATCCTTTGTAAACTTAATCTACGGGTGGGACCCCTTACACTTACAACATTTGAGCTGTCATGCCAAACCAGAGGCTTGCAGAGGGGACGGATATCTGCGATATATGCCTCTCTTACTGAACCAGATTCAAAACTTACTTATATGAATCAGTGGGAGAGGGATTTGGACCTTTCTTTTGATCTGATCGAGTGGCAAGATATCGCTTATAAGCTATCCAAAATTTCCATCAATACTACTCTTATAGAGGCCAATTACAAAACACCTGGTACCTACTAGGGTAGCTAAAATACATCCTTCTACTTCACCAAATTGTTTCAGACGATGCGGACAGCTGGGGACGATGCTCCATATTTGGTGGCAATGTCCCCTCGTAACTAGGTTCTGGATTAGGACTTTTAATAAATTCTGTGACGGGGTAAATATTCGCAGATCTCCAGAAGCCGCTCTTTTCCACAAACTACCTGATGAAACTCCCAAAAAAATCAGTAAAATTAATCACCTACATATTGTTGGCAGTGAGAATTACGATTGCTAGGCATTGGAGACAGTCAGCAATCCCTCTTGACCAGGTTAAAAGTAAACTTAACTGGATCATGATTAATGATAAACTCACCTATATACTCAGAAATAACACCAAAAAATGTAATACGGTGTGGGATCCGTGGATCAATTATATCTCAATTCCATAGGGAACTCCAGGTTGACCCTCTCCTTCTTCTCCCCCCCCCCCTTTTTTTTTTTCTCACTCTCTCTTTCTTCTCTTCTCTTTTTTACCTCCTTCTTCTGGATCCTATATATACACAATACAGATGATCGATCATGGGACCTTACTTAATAGTGGGCCCCGGGACAGTCCCGGGTTCACAACCAGAATTCCCTGTGGTTCCGGGTATCTGCCACTCACGGTGGGGGGAGGGAATGTTTTTCAGTTCCACTAGTATTTAGATACATATCGTTTATTTTGCATTCAAAGATATTGGCAGAGGACAGATATGTATGTTGACTATATTTTTTTGCACATCTGTATTGCTAAATTGACCGTCTAAGAATTCGACTTTGTTCTAATGATGTGTCTGTTTACCTTGAAATGTATTTCCTTTTTTATTTACAATAAAAACTATAGACAACAGTAAAGTTAGCCCAATTTTTTTTATATTGTGAAAGATAATGTTACGCCAAGTAAATTGATACCCAACATATGCTTCAAAATTGCGCCCGCTCGTGGAATGGCGTCAAACTTTTACCCTCAAAAATCTCCATAGGCGATGTTAAAAAAAATTCTACAGGTTGCATGTTTTGCGTTAGAGGAGATCTAGGGCTAAAATTATTGCTCTTGCTCTACCGATCGCAGCGATACCTCACGTGTGGTTTGACCGCCGTTTTCATATGCGGGCACTACTCACGTATGCGTTTGCTTCTGCGCGCAAGCTCGTCGGGATGGGGCGTTTTAATTTTTTTTTTTTCTTATTTATTTTACTTGATTTTATTTATTTTTACACTGTTTTAAAAAAAAAAAAAAATTGGGTCACTTTTATTCCTATTACAAGGAATGTAAACATCCCTTGTAATAGAAAAAAGCATGACAGGTCCTCTTAAATATGAGAATAAATATGTCATTTGTTTCCCTCACTCGTCTTCATGTTAGCCCAGGGGACAGACGCGATTGGCTCCGGTAAGCGGCGGAGGGCACCGGATCGCGGCGGGCGGGGGGGCCCCTCTCCCGCCACCGATAAAAGTGATCTTGCGGTGAATCCGCTGCAGAGACCACTTTTATCTTAGACCGCCAGCTGAACACAGGGTTACCGGGGTTATGGCAGCTGGCCATAAAAGGGACGTGTATCTACATGCGGCGGTCGGCAAGTGGTTAAAATCAATATTTTTTTGCTAGAAAATTACTTGGAACCCACAAACATTATTATATATATATATATATATATATATACATACAGTCCCTGACAAAAGTCTTGTCGCTTCTCTATTTTGTAGAAACTCCTGCTATTAACCTGACTTTTAATTAAACAATTGGTGTTAGAAATAGCTAAAGCCCTCCCAAATGATGTTTAATGCACTGAAATAAATTAGTTTCACTGAAAAAAGATTTATCATTTAATCAAGACAGACAGGTCAAATTTTGGCAAGACAAAAGTTTTGTCGCCTATACAGAAATTGAACAACTTTACTGAAAATCCAAAAATATGTCCGCAAATTAAGTAGTGGTGCTGTGAGATCCAAATTTAATATCTTGTATGACTTCCATGAGCTTGAAGGACAGCATCCATGCGGTTTGGCAAGGATTCATAAAATTTATTGATGAAGTCATCAGGAATAGCAAAGAAAACAGTCTTGCATGCCTCCCAGAGTTCATCAATATTCTTTGGTTTCATCTTCCATGCTTCATCTTTCATCCTACACCACATATGCTCAATGATGTTCAGGTCTGGTGACTGGGCTGGCCAATCGTGGAGCATCTTGATCTTCTTTGCCTTAAGGAACTTTGATGTGGAGATGGAAGTATGCGATGGAGCACCATCCTGCTGCAAAATTTGGCCTTTTTTATGGTTTAGAATATAAGAGGTAGCTAAGATTTCTTGGTATTTTAGACTATTGATGTTGCCTTCCACCCTGCAGATCCCTCGCACACCCCCATACTGGACGTAACCCCAGACCATGATTTTGCCTCCACCAAACTTCACTGTTTTCTGGGTAAATATTGGCTCCATGCGGGTTCCAGTAGGTCTCCTGCAATAATTGTGGCGACTGTGGTGTAATTCAACAGAAGATTCATCTGAAAAATCCACCTTCTGCCACTTTTCCAGAGTCCATCCTTTTAGCAGGCTGTGGCCTTTGGCAAATGCCACACGGTTTTTCAATTGCCTTTTGTTTAGTGCTGGCTTATGGGCACTGATTCGACCATGGAGGCCATTTCGAGACAGAATCTGACAAACTGTTCTGGTTGACACAGGGACTTCAGGTGACCAGGTCTCGTGGAGCTCTGCTGCAGTGGAAAATGGGCTGGCCTTGGATTTTCGAGCCAACAAACGGTCCTCTCGAGCAGTTGTCTTGCGGGATCGGCCTGACCTGGCCTTGTCCAAAACGTCTCCAGTCTCTTCAAATCTTTTTTTTTTATCCTCTGAACTTGACGCTGAGACACATTGAAGGTGTCTGCCACATCAGCAGTGGATCTGGTCTTCAGCCTCTTGATAATCAACACTTTAGTCTCCGGGTGAATCTTAGGCATGTTTGCAGAGGTCTAGTTGCAGTTGAGAAGGTCTAGTGTACTGGTGTTCTTTTTATACACACCTGAGACCTAATTGATCCATTATTAGTCACAGGTGAAGCTCATATAACAAGGCGACAACACTTATGTCTTGGCAAAAATTGACTCAATGGGCTTTACCAAGATGTGAATATTAGAATACTTTTTGTCAGTTTCGTTTTGCACTGAAACATTATTACAAAAGCTGTTGGGATTAAAATTACCCATTTCTTATAACAAAATCTTGATTAGAAATATATTTTAGCGGCACTTCAGGTCAATTTGTACACAAGCGACAAGACTTTTGTCAGGGACTATATATATATATATATATATATATATATATATATATATATATATATATCTATATATATATATATATATATATATATCTATATATATATAGATATATATATCTATATATATATTTGCAGAGGCCCAGACCCTAGAGAATAAAATGGCGATTTTTGCAATATTTTATGTCACACTGTATTTCCGCAGCGGTCTTTTAAACGCAATTTTTTTTTGAAAAAATACACTTCAATGAATTTAAAAAAAAAACGAAACAGTAAAGTTAGCCCAATTTTTTTGTATAATGTAAATGATGATGTTACACCAAGAGAATTGTGATCTTTATTCTAAGCAAAAAATTTGTTATTCACACTGGCGATGTATGGCCCATTGTGAATGTGAAGCTCTTGAACAAGTTCAAAAAGTTCCATATGGAATCTGTAATGTCACTGGTGAACACAGCCTCACTGTTGAAGCTGAAGAACGGGGTCTTGCTGAGACTCTGTTGGTGAAAAAATAAGGCTTCATTCCAGGATATACTCTGTGGCATGGATTTTAACCCCTGAACTGGACAGAAATATAAAGTTAATGTGTTGTAGAATAGCTGGGGGGGGGGGGGGAGACTAAATCAGGGCCAAGTTCCTTCTCTTGGCTTGGCTTTATCTGGTGCGTAGGTCAAAAATCACAACTATGGGGGCGTGTCCGGATGTAGTGGGAACGGGACGTGTTCCAGAGGAGCTCCGCCAATCCTGAATGAATGCGTAGACATCCTGCCATAAAAAACACCTATTGAGCCTCCAACTGCTCCCTCACTACTGCCAAGCACCATCTGCAACAGGCCCAGTAGGTATTGTGGAGCCCGGCCGACCGATAGAGCCTCTGCAGGCCCTCGGCTGGCTCCACACTCCAGATGCGGTCCACCATCTTGAGGCCTACGGAGCCTCCGCAATCCCCAAGCTCTGGTGCCGCGATCCGCGGGAGGAGAGCCGCCGCACTTCACACGTCAGTGCTATCCATCCGTGGGAGGAAGCAGGACTCAGAGGGGACACGAAGGAGCACCGGAGGAGCCACAGAGGCCCTTGGCTGGCTCTACACTTCGGACGCCGGACGCCATCTTGAGGCCTACGGAGTATCCGCAATCCCCGAGCTTGGGTGCCGCGATCCGCGGGAGGAGAGCCGCCGCACGGTCTGTGAGAAGAAGCGAGACTGTGAGGGGGCGAGGAGGAGCATCGGAGGAACCACAGAGGCCGATTCCGAGCACCCGCGACCTGCAGCCATCTTGCGGCCTGCAGGACTGGCCACAACCTCCACACTAAGGTACCTGTCCTTGGGGGTGGTGTCTGGCTGCAGGTCTGAACGGCCGAGTCTGAGCTGAGCGCTGCCCGACACTAAAGGTTACCCCATCCAGCATCCAGAGGGCATCTGGGCATGAGAAGAGGCAGGTCCAGTTCCGGGAAAACAGGTAGGCATACCCCTAAAGCATCCTCACAGCGGAGGTCACAAGCCCCAGTAGGCCTGTCAAGCTGCATGCACATGGTGTCTCAGACCATCCCCACGGATCCGGGATCGGAAGAGGATCGCTTCCAAGCCCTTATGCTGGCTATCTCTGGCTGTCAGAACACCTAACGGCCAAAATTGACACCCTGCAAATGGACTTTGGGCTAATGCGTAGGGATATGGACAAGATGCGGGATCGCATGAACGCGGCGGAGCGGCGTGTTCGGGACTCAGAGGACGCCGTTCGGGACAACCGGGCCTCCATCCATACCCTACAAGCCAAGGTAAAGATTCTCGAATCGCGGGCTAAGAACAGTGAGAATCGCAGCCGTAGGAACAATTTACAGCTAGTGGGCCTGCCGGAGGGCTCTGAGGGTCAGGACCCTACAGCTTTTACGGAGACCCTGCTTCGCACCTTACTTTCACAAGCCCTATTCTCTCCGCACTTTGTAGTGGAACGAGCCCAGGGGATGTCGCCCGTGCAGGGCCCACCTGGGGCCCCTCCGCGTACCGTGATCTTTAGGCTGTTAAATTTCCGTGACAGAGACTTGGCCCTCAGGGAGGCCCGGAAGATCCCGGAGCTTCGTTTCGAAAATACTAAGATTATGATGTTTCCAGACTACTCCATCGACACCCAGGGGCTCCGCAGAACCTTCGACCACGTCAAGGCACCGTCTGAAAGGCCTAAAGTACAACATGTTGTTCCCCGGCTCGCCTTAGAGTGATCGATGGAGAGTCCTCTCGATACTTCACCTTGCCGGAGGAGGCCTCCCGCTGGCTTGATACCTTGCCCCAGGCCCGGAGGGGGCAGGAGTAGTATCTACAGGAGTGCTTGTGCAACTGACCAGTGATGCACCCTAGTGCCTTAGATAGGATTCTTCCTAATATGGATGCCCGTCATCATCAACACCTGCCGAGATGTACGTTTTCTTTATTTTTATATTCCCCCCCCCCCCCCTTTTTTTTTTTCTTCTTTCTCATGTGCCGCCATGTTCCCACAGCTTCAATGCCACTCTCTCCCCCCCCCCCCCCGTTTTCTGCTCTGTTTCAAATTTCTGTTTGTACGCAGTGTTTTCTATTGGACGCCCCTCCAGCCCCCTGTTGGGTATACTGGCTGGTTGTCCAATATTTCAATATGGGATGCCTTCCTGTTAGTAATTGTGCTGCTTCCTCTGGATCGGTCTGACGGTTGGTTTCCCTTCAATTATTTACACCCTGGGCTGACATGACCACTCTAATAGGGCGTACACACGGTCGGACTTTGTTTGGACATTCCGACAACAAAATCCTAGGATTTTTTCCGACGGATGTTGGCTCAAACTTGTTTTGTCTACACACGGTCGAACAAAGTTGTCGGAAAATCCGATCGTTCTAAACGCGGTGACGTAAAACACGTACGTCGGGACTATAAACGGGGCAGTGGCCAATAGCTTTCATCTCTTTATTTATTCTGAGCATGCGTGGCACTTTGTCCGTCGGATTTGTGTACACACGATCGGAATTTCCGACAACGGATTTTGTTGTCGGAAAATTTTATCTCCTGCTCTCCAACTTTGTGTGTCGGAAAATCCGATGGAAAATGTCCGATGGAGCCCACACACGGTCGGAATTTCCGACAACACGCTCCGATCGGACATTTTCCATCGGAAAATCCGACCGTGTGTACGGGGCATAAGACTCATTTCATGGAATATCCAGGGTTTGAATGATAAGATCAAACGGTCCCTGGTGATGACCTTCTTTCTCATGTGCCGCCATGTTCCCACAGCTTCAATGCCACTCCCCCCCCCCCCTGTTTTCTGCTCTGTTTCACTGGAATGTGCCTGTTGGGGATGGCGAAGCTGCGGCAGTGGACAGTTCTCTCCTGTTTTTATCCCCCAGAGCACCGCTGGGATCTACATGGCTGCTTTATCTTCTATCCTCTTTGTGTACTTTGACACTATGGCAGAACAGACACACTATACATTTTGATTGAGAGAAATGTTGATCGATGGAGGAGGGCGATACCCTCCCGGGCCTTAAATAAAGGTCAATGGGTTGTATATCACTGGCCTGACTAAAGTATGCGCCCCTAGCTGCAGCTAGGTGTTTTATTTTTATTTATTTTTTTTAGTTCACAGTTTGCATGGATCCCTATTACGTTTTTTTTTTATTCTCAGGATACGGGTGGATGTCTCTGGACTGCACCGAACTCTGACCGCCCCTGTGTGTTTGGTGGTTGTCCGGGGGTTGTTTCTCTGCCTCATAGGAGACTTTCCTAGGCCTTAATAGGTCTTGTTTTAGGTATATGCACGCTGAGTTCCACAGCGGTTGTGCAGGGTGGGAGGGGCTTGGGTTTATATGTTAAAAACCTTTACACGTTTCTGATTTATTGTTTTTTCCCCCCTTTTTTTTTCTGTTGACCTTTTTCAAATTTGTGTTTGTACGCAGTGTTTTCTATTGGACGCCCCTCCGGCCCCCTGTTGGGTATACTGGCTGGTTGTCCAATATTTCAATATGGGATGCCTTCCTGTTAGTAATTGTGCTGCTTCCTCTGGATCGATTTGACGGTTGGTTTCCCTTCAATTATTTACACCCTGGGCTGACATGACCACTCTAAGACTCATTTCATGGAATATCCAGGGTTTGAATGATAAGATCAAACGGTCCCTGGTGATGACCTACTTGAAAAAATACACGCCACATATTTGCATATTGCAAGAGACGCATTTGGTGGGCTGTAGAATCCTCTCCCTTAAAAAACCCTGGGTGGGGCACTACCATCATTCCACCTATTCGGGATATGCCCGTGGGGTAAGCATAAGATGCTATCCTACACCCTTCTCGATGTTAAGACCGATCCAGAGGGTAGATATGTCCTGTTGCATGTTGTAATTGATAATACTGAAATGCTGATTCTGGGATTATATCTACCTCCACCAGCTAATGTGGCCTTGCTTAAATCTCTGATTCCTATCCTTGCCTCCTATTCCACTGACAATTTAATTTTAACAGTTGACTTTAATATGATTCCCGACCCATCCATGGACAGACTTCCCCCGGGCACGGGCACTGACTCTCCCTTACAGAAATGGGCTTCCCTCTACGGTCTGACAGACGTGTGGCGACTGAGATTTCCTGATGAGAAGGCCTTCACCTGCCAATCAGCCTCTCACCGCTCGCTGTCAAGGATAGATTTGATGTATGTCAGTGGGGGGATGCTTCCTAGGGTACAGGAGGTGGCCATGCTCCCTAGGGGCATATCAGATCATGCCCCTATGCTCATGTGTCTGCGAACTCAGACCCCTCCAGCGGAGAAACTCTGGCGCCTTTTGCGCTACTGGATCTCCGAGAAGGTGGTAGAAGAGGAGATTTCGGACTGTATCTCTGAGTACTGGGTGACCAATGCTGATTCCACTACAATGCCTCTCAGGTGGGACGCCTTTAAAGCTTATAACCGGGGGATGTTACTTAACCTCTATCGCCCAGGCCCGCAAAAAGGCTAAGCTGTCGTTAGAGCAGGCAGAAGCTAAAGCTTTAGAACTGGAATCCAACTATATAATGACTCAAAATCCGATTATTCGCATAGATATGCAGGCTGCCTACAGAGAGGTAATGCTTCTCCAGGTGGCTGGAGCCAAAAAACAACTGACACAGACGCAGTGCATCTTTGAGCAGGGGGAAAGGACAGGCCGGTTGCTGGCTTGGCTGGCTAAAGAACAGCAGCCGATGACCGCCATCGCCCGCTTGAGAGAAACGGATGGTACTGTGATTACAGATCCGGTGCTTATCAATGCTCACTTTGCCTCTTATTATAGCTCCCTTTACTCCTCCAGAGCGGACTACTCCGGACCGGAGCTAGACTCCTTTCTGGATCAAATCACCTTCCCAACCATTACAGACGAGGCCCGTTCCCATCTAGATAGTACCATTACTCTAGCGAAGGTTAAACTTGCATTGAGTGAACTCCAGGCGGGGAAGACTCCCGGGGTCGATGGCCTTCCGCCTGAATTTTACAGGCAGTATGGGGAGCAATTATTACCCAGGTTACATGAGATGATGGCCAAGGCCTTGGAAACAACCGACCTTTCCGACTCTATGGCGGAGGCGGTTATAGTTGTTATTCCCAAACAAGGCAAGGATCCCGAATTATGTTCATCATATCGCCCCATTTCCCTCTTAAATGCAGATGCGAAGATTCTTACCAAAGTCATGGCTAGATGTCTAAATGAGGTCATTCTTACATTAATACATGAGGACCAGACCGGCTTTATGCCGGGCAGGGTGACGGATATTAACCTCCGTAGACTGTATACTGTCCTGGGGGCCGGGGGTGCCCTTGGCCGTTTCGACGCAGTGGCCTCCCTGGATACAGAAAAGGCATTTGACTCGGTAGAGTGGTGTTACCTATGGGAGGCCCTGCGTCGATTTGGCTTTGAGCCTAAATTTATTTCCTGGGTGCAGGCGCTGTACGAGTCTCTCAGGGCCAGGGTGCGCACGGGATCGACTCTTTCGCCAACCTTCCGCCTGTATCGGGGTACCAGGCAGGGTTGCCCATTATCCCCTGGCCTCTTTGCACTTGCCATCGAGCCGATGGCTATTCCTCTGCGCTTCTCCCCCCTGGTCAAGGGCATACCACTGGGATCGGTTCAGGAAAAAAATCTCCCTATATGCTGACGATACCCTGCTGTATCTTCGGAATGAAACGGACTCCTTGGGGGCAGCTTTAGCCTTGATCGACACATTTGGGAGGTTTTCTGGTATCCGGATTAATTGGGGGAAATCGGTGATCTTCCCACTGCACCAGAGGAGGCTTCTGTGCCACCGAACACCCCCTCCAGAAGGTTTCGCAATTTAGATACCTGGGAATTGAGATACATAGAAACCTGGCCCAGTTCATCCCTCTTAACCTGGCTCCGGCGATGTCGGCCCTGACTCAGAGATGCACTGTCTGGAAGTCGCTGCCCCTTACTCCGGTTGGAAGGGTCAACCTTATTAAAATGTCGATGCTCCCAAAACTTTTATATATTTTTAGGCAAACCCCGGTACATATCCCACAGGCATTTTTCAAAAAGCTTGACAAAATGATCATCTCATTTGTGTGGAATGGCAGCGTCCCTAGAATAGCTACATCGACCCTTCAGTTGCCACTAACGCTGGGAGGCCTGGCTCTGCCGTGCTTTCTTAAGTATTATTGGGCAGCGGTTCTGGTCACAATGAGATGGTGGCTGTCGGAGAGCCCTGCCAACCCTGCCTCAACTTTGGAGGCGGCGCTGTTGGGGTCTTATAAGGCGTACACACGGTCAGACTTTGTTCGGACATTCCGACAACAAAATCCTAGGATTTTTTCCGACGGATGTTGGCTCAAACTTGTCTTGCATACACACGGTCACACAAAGTTGTCGGAAAATCCGATCGTTCTGAACGCGGTGACGTAAAACACGTACGTCGGGACTATAAACGGGTCAGTGGCCAATAGCTTTCATCTCTTTATTTATTCTGAGCATGCGTGGCACTTTGTGCGTCGGATTTGTGTACACACGATCGGAATTTCCGACAACGGATTTTGTTGTCGGAAAATTTTATCTCCTGCTCTCCAACTTTGTGTGTCGGAAAATCCGATGGAAAATGTCCGATGGAGCCCACACACGGTCGGAATTTCCGACAACACGCTCCGATTGGACATTTTCCATCGGAAAATCCGACCGTGTGTACGGGGCATTACTCTGAGCTGAGAAACCTAATTCACCGGGGACCCAAATCTAGCCCAAACATTACTCCTTCGATGAGAACCACACTTAAAGTATTGGAGAGTGTCCGAACCAAGACCCAGAGGTCTAACAGCTGGTCCCCTAGGACTCCGTTATGGGGGAACCCGCGGTTACCACACTTCCAGACGATCCCTGACCCGGTACTATGGGCCCGTCACGACGTTACAGTATTAGCCGACATAACTTCCCCAACAGGTTTGATCTCATTTGATGAGTTGAAACACCAGAAGGGCTTACCTAACAGTGTGTTTTTCAGATACCTACAGCTCTGACAAGCCTATCGCTCCCAATTTCCCACACCCCTGGTGCTGGTTACCACTGGCATTGAACGCCTATTGAGCGCGCCAGAGGAAACTAAGCCCCTTTCTACTTTATACTCTACTCTGGCCGTACTAGATACGTCCAAGGTCTCACAGTTGTTCCTGGTGTGGCAGAGAGATGTACCATTGCTGGCGGATGATGACTGGGAGGAGGAAATTCAGCAGTACCTCCCTCTGGATATATCCGCCCGTGATCGGTTTATTCAGCTTAAATTTTTGCATAGAGCATACTTCTCACCACAACGTCTAGCTAGGATATACTCGAACACCAGCCCGATTTGTACTAAATACTCTTTAGAGGAAGGATCGTTCTTTCATATGGTCTGGTCATGTCAATATAGGCCTTTTGGAGGAGAGTAGTGGTCGTAATCAATTCTGTCAGCAAGTTATCGTTACCGTGTGATCCAATCCCACTGTTGCTGGGAATAGTGGATAATCTACTGGCCCCACAATCCAAGAAGATATTTGTGTTTTACATGGTCTTTTATGCTAGAAAGGCAATCCTGCTTAGGTGGAAGGGGACTGAACCACCGACGGTACAACAGTGGAAAAAGCTCATTAACAATGCTCTTCCACTATACAAATTGACATACCTAGGCCGCAATTGTCCGAAAAAATTTACTAAAATATGGGGCTCTTGGGTGCGTGAAGAACAATTGACCCTTGACTAAGAGTGGAGACCCGAGGACACCCGCCCTGGACCCTCTGAGGCTCTTGACGGCTCAGTTTGAATAGGTGAGGTCATGCCCTTATGAAGGGATCCCTTATACATCTTAGCTTTAGGACTTCTAAATCAGGGAGACCGGTTTGTTGCATATTAATGAACAGACTGATATTGCACAGGTATAGGCATCTTATCCCCCCTTTCGGAAAGGATGAAGGAGTTTTTATGGATGGAGCTCCCAATTCCTCTTCCCACCTCCCCTCCCCCATCCCCAACTCGATGCTTCTACTCTGGTTATTAATGTCTGACTACTAGAAGGTTAATGATTAATACCCACATCTGCTGTGTTTGATTTCACTGCGTACTGTATGTACATTAATTTAGTTTCTCCCTCTATTTTTTCTTTTTTTTGTGGTGTTTGTTTTTCCCTTCCCTTTTTATTATTTCTGTTCTGTTACACTTGCTTTATAAAATAAAAAAACTTTGTTAAAAAAAAAAAAAAATCCCAACTATTCAAAGTATCTTCTAGTACAGTTGGTATATTAGATAACTAACAAGAATAAACCTAGTGGAGGGAATAGGGCACAGAAGGGAGAGAGAAGGAAATGTCCAGGGGGACCAATGGTTAGAGTCAGGTGAAAGTAATCATAGTAGTGGGGTGAATATTATAAACTGGATGATAAGGTAGAAAAGAGGCACGTGACCTAACGCATGAATTGAGTTGACAAAGTTTATTTTAAACAAATGAATGAATACAACGAAAATTACTACGTGTTCATAAAAACAGGTTACAATATTCTCATTTGATAAAATAGTGGACATTATTAAAAAACCCATGCAAGTGTATAGACTGAATCAATTGCTAACGCGTTTCAAGGGGATTCCTCTTCATCAGAGCCTTGGAAGACAGAAAATGGTCTGTATCATGTGGTGGGTTTATATAGAGAGCGATGACTGTGTGGGAGATGTGTCACATGATAGTTGGTAGATTCTCCTCTGTTCTGGTTGTGTTCCCATCCATATCACAACGCTGTAAAACAATACCAGGTGTGTGTGTGTGTATGAATATATATATATATGTGTGTGTACATATAGAGATAAAATAGGAGTTGCAGATGGTATAAAAAAAATATATATATATGTATATACATGGTCGAACCATGATAAAAAGTGTATATAAAAACGGTTAATGTTATTCCACAGAGTAAAAAGTAATTAAAATTCTGTATATATACACACACTTTATTTATCAGACATACGCACATCTGCATACATTGAAAGCATATACATATATAAAAATGGGCGCTCATTCGTGTATTTGGAGAAGCACCCGACAAGTTAGCATCCACATAACTCTGTGGGGTACATACATAAAAGTAATAGTGTTATGCATTGTTACAGACATGAAGTATGAGAATAAAACACTAATGCAATGAAGCTGCAGAACTTCTCCTCACTGGAGTGAGTCGATTAAAATGCAATTGCAATAGATATAGAGAAATATGCATAGAAGATGTACAAGCATATGTATGTAAGAATACAAAAAGTACAGCATTACTAAAATACAGAGGTACAGCAATACTGAGATACGACACTCGTGTATTCAGTAACAACAGTGATAGAAGTCATAACAATACATAAACGCACAGATATATGCATTCATATATATTTATATATATATGCGCATCAATGTGCAAAGTGAATTGAACCTGTGTAGCTATATAAGCAGGCTCATGCAAAGGGAAAGAGTTTGAGTATGCTAGGTTAGTAGTACAGATATTATAGCAGACAGTGCAAGGTGGACCAACTGAACAGTGCCAATTGTGAAGTAGTGACATGAAGTACTTTTTGATTGAATAGTGTCTGCCTGTTTCCAGATGAGACAGGCAGATCAAACAATTGGTGGTGTGAAAGGGATGAATTGAATTGGATCCTACCTCAGGTCCGTACGGTGTGTACGGTAATTGTAGTTCATTAGTTGATAATGTTGGTCATCTGGACCTATGGAAGTAGCAGTGACACAGGTGGATGATGACAAAAGTAGTGATCAGATGTACCAGTATACAGATACATACATGTATATGCACATACACACACACATATATATATATATATATATATATATATATATATACACACACACGGCAACACACATATATGTGTGTGCACAGACTAAGTGACAATCTCAGCAGTGTTATCGGGCATAGGTTGGGATGGCATGAGCCATCTACATAACTAACCTGCACATCGGCTGGTGAAGGAGTAGCAGCTTGTATAAAGTGGCTACAGGTCTGAAATGATCGTTGGCTGACCCTGCAATCCTCCTGTCAGAGTGCTGTAGTGTGCTGAATATGACCCTGTGATGGTCTCCAGCCATACAGCACTTCGGCGGCTTTCTGTTTAAATGCAGACTTGTGTGGGGCGGGGGTGTGCGGCTCCGTGAAGCGGCCATGTGACTGACCTAGGAGAATCAGTGATTCAGATGATCACTGGAACGCATGCCGTCATCCGTGTGGGCGTGGCCATGCGTTCCAGCTAGATCAAGAAGTGATTCAGCTGGTCCATGGGAAACACACCGCCAATTGTGTGGGTGTGGCCACTCGCTTCTTTGACCGCACCCACATCCAATAGCCAACCTTATCCTCGGTGTCCAGCCTAAGGACTGGTCCACATGGGCGGTGACCTGCAGGGAACTAAGTCATCAATAGCTGCATGGAGCCGTGCAATGAGGGGAAGGAAGAATGGAAATAAGACTAAGGCTGTAGTGTGTAAACAACACAATAAATATTAGCCTGATTGTATGTAGTAACTACTGCTAGAATGTCATTAGCCATGCTAGTCTCATTGATACCAGTGACACTGCAGGTGAGAGTGACATATGAAATATGTTAGAATAAATGGGCACGTAATTGCAGAGGAACAAAGGGATATGGAGATGAATAGTTCACATGGATATATACACACACAAATATGCGTGTACATACACACACACACACATATATATATATATATATATATATATATATATATATATATATATATGCACATATACATACGTAACATGAGCGCGGGGCAGACTGATCTAGGCTTGTGACGGACTGGATGGAGAGACCCGTGGGGAGGACCAGTTTTACATTATACTACCCATGGACCTCAAGGTCTTCGTTCATTCCAACAGGAGCCAAGGAACCGAGGGGGAAGATCCAGAAGGTTTCTCTTCTACATAGCCTCTGGAATCTTCTTCCAGCGTTTAAATCTTTTCTGATGGCTTCTATGCCAAATACTTGTAAACCTGTTGGAAGTCCATTGTGGCAGTCCTTAAAGTGCCGTGGGACTGAATAATTGTGTCTCTTCTAGTTTTTCATGTTGGAAGCGTTCACACTGTCATTGCTGATATTGCATTTATGTTCACTAAATCTTACTCTTAGTGGGCGTGTAGTGTGTCCGACATAGAGGAGGCCGCAGGGGCAAATGATGCCATAAACCAAGTACGAGGTACCGCAAAATAATGAGTTGACCAATTTTGTGGCTATGGCCATCGGACCCCATAACCTCTTTTTTACGGTGTGACATGAATGCACATGCCCCACAGTTCTTGGCTCCACATTTATAGTTCCCTTTTTGATCGAATATTGATGTCCAGGTACCGGTGGGGACCTTTGTTATGTTAGGGGCTTTGCGTATTCTGCTTGGTGCAATCAAACTTCTGAGGTCTCTAGGTTTGCGGAATACAACTTCAGGTCTAGGGGGCAAGATTTGCTTTAAGATAGGGTCTTGTTTCAAAATGCTCAAATTATGTTGACTTACTCTTTGAATGTCAAAAGCTTTAGTGCTAAATTGATTACTGAATCTAATAGAGTCAGAGGAGTCTTGTTTCTTGCAGGCCCCTTTGTTCTTTTGAGTTGTAGTGGCATCTTTCACCATGTTATCTGAGAAGCCCTCAGCGTACTGTATCAAATATTTGGAGTAAGCTTGTTCAACATAGTCTTCTCGTATCCCTTTTCCAAGAATTATCTTTTTAAAACAGACCCTTGCTTCTCATAATCACTCTTTCTGGTGCATGTTCTCTTTAATCTACAGAAATGCCCATATGGGATGTTATGAATCCATTTTGGGTGATGGTGGCTTTTAGCGTGAAGGTAGGAGTTTCCGGCACTATGTTGGAAGTGGGTTTGGGAAAAGATGTTGCCTTCCTTATCCACCTGCAGTTCAAGATCTAGAAACACAAGTGATGATTGGTCAACAACGTGGGTAAATGATACACCAAAGGGATTGGAATTGCAATATTCAAGAAAATTATTCAGCTCCGTCTCTGATCCTTCCAAATGATCAATATATTGTCTATATATCTTGCATAAGGAGCAAGCTGTGCCTTAAAGGGATTGTTAGCCCAGATGGAACTGTCCTCCCAAAGACCCATGAACAGGTTTGCATAGCTTGGAGCAAATCTGGCTCCCATGGCTGTCCCTCTAGTTTGTCTATAGAATTCTCCCACATAGGAGAAATAGTTATGGGTCAGACAAAACTCAATAGAGTCAATGAGGAACTTAGTTTATAGAGGATGTAGATTACTTTTGGATAGATAGTATTCAACCGCCTTGATACCATATTTATGTTGGATAGAGGTGTAAAGTGATGATACATCGAGCGACAGCCACTTATACTGACAGTGCCAGGAGAAGGTTGAAAGGATCTCAAGCATGTGTCCTGAGTCTTTGACATAGGAAGGGAGTTGTATAACCAGATCTTGTAGGAAGTGATCAATATAACAACCCATATTGCTTGTTAGGCTGTCTATCCCAGCAATAATGGGTCTACCGGGTGGCTTTGACAGATCCTTGTGGATCTTAGGGATGTGGTAGAAGTGGGGTGTTAGTGGATGTGATTTATTTAGAAATAAGTATTCACTTTTGGTGATAACACCATTTTCTCTTGCTCGATTGAGAAGTTGTTCAAGAGTGATTGCATAGCCTGAAAGTGGATCAGCTGGAAGTTTTTCATATGTGTCCTTATCGCCTAGAAGTCTCCATGCCTCCGCCATATAGTCATCTTTATCTTGAATGACTAAACCTCCTCCTTTGTCAGCCTGCCTGATAATGACGTCTTCTCTATCTTGGAATCTCTTGATAATTTCCTTTGGTACCTCCCGGCCATTGCTCAAAGTGTGTTCGAGTTTGCCGCTAGAGTCGCCTTTTTGGCAAATCTTTTTTATCTCATCCATCACCACTTCATAAAAAATTGGAATGAATTTTTCTTTTTCCCAGTGGGGATGAAAGGAAGACTTAGGTTTAAAGTCCGTGTGTGTGATCTGTTTTTCCACGAGATCCATAAGTTCTGGTTACATTGTGAGATCCTTGCAGGCCCCCTCTAGGTACAGGCTCTCCAAGTCTAGGAGTGCGGTGTCGGCATCTTGTAAATTGCTGTCTGATGAGGTACTTGTGGGAAGTGGGGCAAAATATCATTTGAGGGTGAGATTCCTCACATATTTGTTAAGATCTACAAAAATCTCAAAGAGATTTGGAGGGTTTTTGGGGGCAAAATTGAGTCCCTTTCGTAGCACATTCAGCTTTGTATCATCAAACACTGAACTGGATAGGTTATAAATTGTGATCATAGTGTGTGTAGAGATTATCTTTTCCCTCTTTTTGGTGTTCTTTCCTCCCCGTCGGCATCATCTTCTCCATCTTCTCTTTTTCTTACCATCTTCAGTGGTAGGTCCAGATGTTGAGCCGTAGGACTCCAATTTCCTACAGCTACTTCCTCTAAAAATGTGAAGGGAGACACATGTTCCAATGGATTTCCTTGTTGGTTTGTCAAGTGCCTGCTGGCCGATGGCACTGTAGGGAGTGGTGGTGTCTAACGGTAGGGTCTGACTTATGTTTTTTTTTATCATTCATTTCTTTAGTTGTGTTGGCATGATTGTTCGTTTACTCTTTACGTTGTTGTTCCTTGGCTCCTGAGGGCAAAGTCGGACTGGTTTCTCTGTTAGATTTTTTTACCCAATTAGTTTTGGTATTAGGGCGAGAGTGGGGGTAGGTCGCCCTCTGCCTCTCTCAATGGGAAGACTCTCCCCCCATCCCTCCTGGGTGTAACTGGCAGGGTTCCTAGGGTTGCCCTGTTGGTAATTGTTTTGAGACCCTCCATTGAGTTCTGCATATGTGTGTGAGTGTTATCAGTTGCCCTTTTCCATTCAAACTCACGCCCATGTAAATAGTCTAGTCTGTCTCTTTCAAATTTGCCAGATTTTTTGCTGATGAGATTAGTTTCAAAGCTAACCATTTGATCGTTTATTTTCTTGTCCCAGTCATCAAAGGTTGTGAGCTCTAGAAAGGAAGCTAGCTCGTCCTGGACCTCCTTCAGGTCACTACGGATCTTGTTTAGATTTCTTTCTCTTTGGGTGATAATTAATTTAAGTAGTGTTTTATTAAATTCTCTCATATTAATCACCCATGTATTTTTGAGGTCATCGCCCAACCAAGTATATATCTTGGTTAATCTCAGTCCTCTGGGTAGTCTGTCTGTTTTAATATAGTTTTCTAATAGTAGTATATCCCACCATTGTGTCATTTCTTTCTTTAAAATATTTCTCAGTTTATAGAATAGTGTTATCATGTGTTCTTTCCTGCTAGGTGTGGCTTCATGTTTGGCAGCAGTCTCAGTGACTTTACTGTGCGATTCGTGTGACAGTGTGAACACTTCCAACATGAAAAACAAGAGGAGACACAACTATTCAGTCCCACGGCACTTTAACCACTTCAATACCAGGCATTTTCGCCCCTTCCTGCCCAGGACAATCTTTCAGTGCTGTTGCACTTTGAATGACAATTGCGCGGTCATACAACACTGTACCCAAACTAAATTCTTATCATTTTCTTTTCACAAATAGAGCTTTCTTTTGGTGGTATTTGATCACCTCTGCGGTTTTTATTTTTTGCTAAACAAACTAAAAAAGACCGACATTTTTGAAAAAAAAAAGATTTTCTTTGTTTCTGTTATAAAATTTTGATTTCTCCTTCACTGACAGGCACTGATGAGGCGGCACTGATGGGCACTGATGAGGAGGCACTGATATGTAGAATTGATGGGCACTGATATGCAGCACTGATGGGCGGCATTGATGGGCGGCATTGATGGTCACTGACAGGTGGCACTGATGGACACTAATAGATGGCACTGATGGGCAGCACTGATTGGGCAGGTACTGACAGGTGTTAATGCTGGGCACTGATTGGCACTGTGATAGACACTGATTGGCACTATGGTGGGCACTGACTTGCGCTGTGGTGGTGGGCACTGATTGGCACTTTACTGGGCACTGGCAGGGGGTTATGGGGCACTGACTGGGCACCGAGTGGCAGCTTATGGGTACATTTGATGGGGGCTGTGCTGATAATCAGTGTGCTGAATATCAGCACAGGCCCCCCCTCTGACAGGGAGAGCCGGATGATCAGCTGTGATTGGTCACAGCTGATCACGTGGTAAGAAGCCTCTGTCAGAGGCTTCCTATCACGATCGGCGATGCAGCGTGTCAGACTGACACGCCGCACTAGTGACCGCCACGCTGCGTGCCCCCGTTGGTGTGCGCGCCGGCATTTTATCCTGCTGGACATCATATGATGCCCAGTCAGGATAACAGAAACACTTCCCAGATGTCAATCTGTTAAAGGCCAGACGGGAAGTGGTTAAGGACTGCCACAATGGACTTCCAACAGGTTTACAAGTATTTGGCATAGAAGTGAGTCAAAAAAGACTCAGATGCAGGAAGAAGATTCCAGAGGCTATGTAGAAGAGAAACCTTCTGGATCTTCACCCTCGGTTCCTTGGCTCCTGTTGGAATGAACGAAGACCTTGAGGTCCATGGGGTAGTATAATGCAAAACTGGTCCTCCCCATGGGTCTCTCCATCCAGTACGTCACAAGCCTAGATCAGTCTGCCCCACGCTCATGTGTGCATGTATATATATATATATATATATATATATATATATATATATATATATGAGAGAGAGAGAGAGAGATATATCTATATATATATATATATATATATATATATATATATATATATATATATAGATGTATGTACACGCATATTTGTGTGCGTATATATCCATGTGAACTATTCATCTCCATATTCCTTTGTTCCTCTGCAATTACATGCCCGTTTACTCTAACATAATTCATATGTCACTCTCACCTGCAGTGTCACTGGTACCAATGAGACTAGCATGGCTAATGACATTCCAGCAGTAGTTACTACATACAATCAGGCTGATATTTATTGTGTTGTTTACACACTACAGCCTTAGTCTTATTTCCATTCTTCCTTCCCCTCATTGCATGGCTCCATGCAGCTATTGATGACAGCTCCCTGCAGGTCACTGCCCATGTGGACCGGTCCTTAGGCTGGACACTGAGGATAAGGTTAGCTATTGGATGTGGGTGCGGTTAAAAGAGCGAGCAGCCACACCCACACGATTGACGGCATGCTTCCCGTGGACCAGCTGAATCACTTCCTGATCTAGCTGGAATGCATGGCCACACCCACACGGATGACGGCGTGCGTTCCAGTGATCATCTGAATCACTTACTGATTCTCCTAGGTCAGTCACATGGCCGCTCCACGGAGCCACCCACCCCCGCCCCACACAACTCTGCATTTAAACAGGAAAGCCGCCGAAGTGCTGTATGGCTGGAGACCATCACAGGGTCATATTCAGCACACTACAGCACTGTGACAGGAGGATCGCAAGGTCAGCCAACGATCGTTTCAGACCTGTAGCCACTTCATACAAGCTGCTACTCCTTCACCAGCCGATGTGCAGGTTAGTTATGTAGATGGCTCATGCCATCCTAACCTATGCCCGATAACACTGCTGAGATTGTCACTTAGCCTGTGCACACACATATATATATGTGTGTGCCGTATATATATATGTGTTGCCGTGTGTGTATATATATATATGTGTGTGTGTATGTGCATATACATGTATGTATCTGTATACTGGTACATCTGATCACTACTTTTGTCATCATCCACCTGTGTCACTGCTACTTCCATAGGTCCAGATGACCAACATTATCAACTAATGAACTACAATTACCGTACACACCGTACGGACCTGAGGTAGGATCCAATTCAATTCATCCCTTTCACACCACAAATTGTTTGATCTGCCTGTCTCATCAGGAAACAGGCAGACACTATTCAATCAAATGCTTCATGTCACTACTTCACAATTGGCACCATTCAGTTGGTTCACCTTGCACTGTCTGCTATAATATCTGTACTACTAAGCTAGCATACTCACACTCTTACCCTTTGTATGAGCCTGCTTATACAACTACACAGGTTCAACTCACTTTGCACATTGATGCGAATGTATATACATATATATGAATGCATATATCTGTGCGTTTATGTATTGTTATGACTTCTATCACTGTTGTTACTGAATACACATGAGCGTCGTATCTGAGTATTGCTGTACCTCTGTATTTTAGTAATTCTGTACTTTTTGTATTCTTACATACATATGCTCGTACATCTTCTATGCATGTTTCTCTACATTTATTGCAATTGCATTTTCATCGACTCACTCCAGTGAGAAGTTCTGCAGGTTCATTGCTTTAGTGTTTTATTCTCATACTTCATGTCTGTAACAATGCATAACACTATTACTTTTATGTACGTACCCCACAGAGCTATGTGGGCGCTAACTTGTTGGGTGCTTCTCCAAATACATGAATGAGTGCCCATTTTTATACATGTTGCATTGTATATGTTGCAATGTATGAAGATGTGCATATGTCTGATATATAAAGTGTGTGTGTGTGTGTGTGTGTGTATATATATATATATATATATATATATATATATATATATATACACACACACACACACAAATTTAATGACTTTTTACTCTGTGGACTAACATTAACCGTTTTTATATACACTTTTTTTTATCATGGTTCGACCATGTACATATTATATATATATATATATTTTATACTGTCTTCAACTCTTCTTTAATCTTTATGTACACGCACACACATATATATATATATATATATATATATATATATATATATATATATATATATATATACATCTGGTATTGTATTACATAGAGTGTTGTGATGTGGATGGGAACACCACTAGAACAGAGGAGAATCCACCATCTGTCATGTGACACATCTCCCACACAGTCATCGATCTCTATATAAACCCACCACATTATACAAACCATTTTCTGTCTTCCAAGGCTTTGATGAAGAGGAATCCCCTCAAAACGCGTTAGCCATTGATTCAGCCTATACCCTTGCATGGGTTTTTTAATAATTTCCACTATTTTATCAAATGAGAATATTCTAACCCTAGAGAAGACCAATTAGCTAGGAGTTTAGTAAGTTGTGTAAGCATAGTTGGGTAGTTGACTGTGTAGAGGTCAGATGGATTTGCTGTAAAATGAATGCCTAGATAAGAAATATGGGAAGAAGACCAAACGGGAGAGAATCATGAAGTTGAGTTTGGAGAGTAAGTGATAAAGAAATGTTTAGGGCAGTGGATTTGTGGAAATTTATTGTTAGGCCTGATAATTGTCCGAATTTGGAAAGAATGTCCATGAGAGGTGGTGCTGATAACAGGGGCGAAGTTAGAAATATCAGGACATCATCTGCAAACAGGAATAATTTGTGGTGATGGCCCCCAAGTTCCAGTCCTTGGATGTTTGGATTAGATCGAATGAGTTGTGCTAGGGGTTCGATAGCTAGGGCAAAGAGGAGAGGGGATAATGAGCACCCCTGTCTGGTACCTCTCTTGATATTAAAGGGGTCGGAACGGTATCCTGAATAAACAATATAAGCTTTTGGGTTTTGATATAAATTATCAATCCAGCGCAAAAAATTTGTTCCGAATCCCCAATGCTGGAGAATTGTATGAAGATAAAGCCAAGATAGCGAGTCAAAAGCTCCAACGAGAGTAAACAGGTAGGGATACGACGAGAGCGATCTGTATGTGCCAGAAGTGTAGCTCAGCGAATATTGTCATCAGTTAGTCTGGAGGGGATAAAGCCAGTTTGGTCCTTGTGGATCAATGTACCTATTATGGTATTAAGTCGGGTTGCAAGAATTTTGGCCAATATCTTTATACTTAGGTTAAGAATGGAAATCGGTCTGTAATTTGACCATGAGGTATCGTCAGTATTTGGTTTAGGTATCATGGAGATGGAAGCTGTAAGAGATTCAGTACGAAAGGATTGTCCATTAGGCAGAGAGTTGAAGGCCTCAACCATAAGTGGTGATAAAATTGTGGAAAACCGTTTATAATAAGTAGATGAAAAGCCATCTACACCAGGGAGTTTATGGGGTTTCAATGTTTTTATTGCGGTTTGAATTTCTGCTAGTGTGATAGGTTTGTCTATAGTTTCCTGATGTGATAGGGAGAGAGAAGGAAGATTAATAGAGGATAACAGCTTGGTCAAATGAGAATGATCAAATGTTTTTGTACTTTTGTATAGCGTTATAAGTTTTCTACGAAATTCATTTAAAATTTTGAGTGGATTGCTGGTATAGTCGTCTTTTGTTAGTTTATATGATCCAGTTTTCGGAGTGCTAAGGCTAATGTATCTGGCTTGTTTGTCTTCATATAAAAGGAATGTTTGGATTTGCGAATAATATTTTCTGCTGATTCTGTCAATAAAATCTGGTTCTAAACATGCTTTGTCATAGTTTAACTTGTTTGATGGAGAGGGTGTTGTTTGGAATTTCTCAGAAGCTTTATAGAAAGCCTCTTCTAATTGTTTATAGAGTTGACGTTTTATCTTACAGTGGTGTGAGGCTTGGCTAATGCAGGCCTCTCTAATATATGGTTCGAGAGCTTCCCAGCGGGTTAGAGGGTCTCTATCAGTAGTATTGTTATTCATAAGGTAATCTTGTATGGATGTTTCTATTTGTAATTAATATTTGGAATTTGTCAGTAAACTATCCTTTATATAACAAGCATGGAGGTTGGATCGGGGAACCATAGAGGAAAGAGTTGTTATAACTGCATTATAATCTGACCAGGTACAAGGCATAATAATTGAGTTAAGAATAAGTGCTGAGGCACTAATGTTCACCAAAAGGTGGTCTATTCTGGAAAACTGTCTGTGGGGATGGGAATAATACGTATATTGTCTTCTGGCTGGCTTATATTCTCTCCATGTGCTCAAGAGAGAGTATTGGTTCAGGAGTTTTTGATAAGAGAGTCGAGGGCCATAGTTGGGGATTTGTCTAGAAATGGGTATAATATTAGATTTGAATCACCACCAAAAATGGAGTGTGCCACTTTTATGTGTTTCTACTACTGATAATAAATGTGAGAGGAAAAATAAAGGATTCTTATTGGGAGCATAGTAAGAAACTATAGTGACTTCATCATCCAACAAGAGACCGGAGAGTATAAGGTATTGACCTTCAGGATCTTTGCGTTCTTTCCGTAGGGTAAACGGAGTAGTATGATGAAAAGCAATCAATACACCTCTTTGCTTAGTGTTCGCAGATGCAGTGAAAACCTGTGGATATTTTCAACCAAAATATTTAGGTGAGGACTGTGTCGTGAAATGTGTTTCTTTTAAACAGACAACATGAGCTGAGAGTTTAGAAAAGTATCGGAAAGCTTTGGTACGTTTAGGAGGAGAGTTGAGACCCTGAACATTGAGAGTTAAAAGGTTTAGGGAAGTCATTTCAAAAGGAGGTAAGGACAGAGAATCTGATTATTGGGTAGCAAATACTAGGATTAAATTATAAGTATATATATATATATATATATATATATATATACACACCATTAAAAAAAAAAAGTTTAAAGCTCCTAAGTGAAGCAAGTATTCAAAGGGTAGTGTAAGAACACTAACCAGAGGATACAAAAAGTCCAAGGAGTGTCCAAACACCTGAGTGGAGGTGCAGAGGCTGTCTCCGGGACTACGACAGCCAACAAATAAATTATACATAGGTTAGAAGTCTAACGAATCTCAAATTTTAATAAACTTTGAAATTACTTTCAGGAAGGCAGTTATTATGTAAAGTAAGAATGTCATAACTAAAGTGGAAAGACAGAGGTTTTGTCAATTAAATTCAATATACCTCTTAAATTTGATTAGAGGAAAACTATATAACAGGATGAATCAAATAACTATGAGGTAAACTAACTAGAGAACCTAGTCTATAGTTTTAGTTATTATTGAATTTTCTAATAGAGAAAGTATAAAATATGACTCTTGAGGATGTTAACAAGAGGAAATAGTGTATTAAGTGCGAAAGGGATAAGCCCTTAATAGAATATATTATCTATACAGGATTCATCAGTTTATCAGTATTTCAATCCATTAGATCTCCTTCTGCAATGGGCGGTGAAGCAATGAGACTTCTCTTGGAGGGGGATTGATGATCAGGGGAGTCTTGTAAAGGAAGACCATATGTTTCCCGGCGTCTGGGGTCTTCTATTGGTGCTCCAGGCAGTGACAGGCGAAGATCTTTTATGATGTTTATTAGGTCATCAGTTGTTTTGCAGGCATATAAAGTACCTTTATAAGAAAAGTGGACAACAAAGGGAAACCCCCATCTATAAGATATGCGATGATGCTGGAGCACTTGTGAATGTGGTTTCATTGCTTACGTTTAATGAGTGTTTGTTGAGATAGATCTTGGAAAATTTGGTATTTATGTCCCTGGAATGTAAGGGATTCTTTACTGCGATCAGTTTCCAATAATTGCTCCTTAGTACGGAAATAATGAAACTTTATGATAATGTCTCCTGGTGGTCCAGAATCCTTGCGGGGGACCAGGGATCTATGTATCCTATCCATTTCTAAGCGTTCTATAGAAATAAATGGGGCAAGTTCCTGAAAAAGTCCTGTAACTGTTGATTAAAGATCTTCAATTACCTCAGGGATACAGCGTATCAGTAGATTGGACCTCCTGGCCCTGTTCTCAAAATCTTCAATGCTGTTTTGAAGAAGAGAATATTAATCTCTGAGCAATTCAAGTTCTTCAGTCTGGTTAGAGGTAGTGACATCCACTTCATCCATCCTTTGTTCATGGGTAGTGATGCGGCGGCCCACCTCACAAATCTACCTTGTCAGTTTGTGATATTATCTGAGGTATTCTGTAAGGTTCTATGGAGAATCAAATTGATTTAATAAGTCAGAGCCATTAGTAGCATTCTGTATATCTTTGGGGGTCACCCCAATGTCAGAGAGGGGCTCACCTTTTGACAAGCAAGAAGGAGACCGGAGCTGCAGCTGTGAATGTGAACGAGCGGTATGAGGGGATGCTGATGCTTCCATTTTAGCTGCAGTTTTAGTAACTGAATCTTCTGCGGTTTCAGCTTCGTTTTCCTCACACTGTACATCCTGTCAGAATGTGCCCTGGAGTCACAGGTATGTGACAGGCACTGTGGGGCTGGTTGAGGACTAATAAAATTTGTTAATATCTGGCTGTCAGGTCGCAGTCGGTGTGGAGCGCTAAGCGGACATGTCCTGCTCAGCATGCGCCTCGAAAAAGTCAAGTTTCTGGCTTGGCAGTGTTCTTTCAAAACCCACTAGCTTCCCACTGTTTGGTTAGAGCTTTTGTGCTCACATTGTTCCACCAGCATGCTACTTGTTAGCACTGTGGGTCTTCAAACTGGTGTTGTCATTCCTTTAGAGGCCGTTTTGAACCTAATTTTGATACTTTTCTCCCTCTCCTGTGATGCTAGGTTGTCTCATGGCTACAACCTTGATTTGGAGGGTATATGAGCTTGTGACCTTATCCTGTAAGGAACCTTTTTTTGCACTTCACAAGGACAAGGTTTTTTTGAGAGCAAAAACTCCTTGCCTAAGGTGGTCTTGGTGTATCATTTAAATAGGGAACATAATGCTGCCTTCCTTTTGTTGGGCTCCAAAAAAATCGTAAGACCGGTTTCCACTGCCTGAATGTGATTAGTAGGGATGAGCCGAGCACACCCCAGTTCAGTTTGCACCAGAACCTGCGAACGGACCGAAAGGTTGCGCAAACTTTAGAACCCCATTAAAGTCTATGGGACTTGAACGTTCAAAATCAAAAGTGCTAATTTTAAAGGCTAATATGCAAGTCCTGCCCCAGGGGAAATGTATCAATGCAAAAAAAGTTTTAAAAACTGACGTTTTTTCGGGAGCAGTGATTTTAATGAGTGATTTAAATATCGTACCTGGAGGGTGTCTATAGTATGCCTGTAAAGTAGTGCGTGTTTCCCGTGCTTAGAACAGTCCCTGCACAAAATGAAATTTTTAAAGGAATACAAGTCATTTAAAACTGCTTGCGGCTTTATTGTTATGTCGGGTCCCGGCAATCTGGATGAAAATCAGTGAGACAAACGGCATGGGTACCCCCCCCCCCCCCAGTCCATTACCAGGCCCTTTGGGTCTGGTATGGACATTAAGGGGAACTCCACACCCAAATTAAAAAAAGGAAAGGCGTGGGGCCCCCAGGCCCTATATACTCTGAACAGCAGTGTACAGGCGGTGCAAACAAGACAGGGACTGTAGGTTTGTTGTTAAGTAGAATCTGTTTGTAATTTTGAACTGGTACATTTTTAAAGTGTAGCTCCAGCCAAAAAAATCTATTTTTAAGCTTTTTGGAAAACATAGGGAAGGGTTGTCACCCCTGTAACATTTGTTTTGCTGTCTGTGCACCTTTTCAGAAGATTTCACCTCACTTTCTGTCCCAATGACAAATGTTTTTTGAAAATTTGGGGTTTTTAGTGAAACAAGGATTGGTGATAAAGCATCAGTGAAGAGGAGACACGTTTTTCCCATATTAACTCTTACAGGAGAGAATTTCCCTTCCTAGGCATAGATTTTATCTCACTTCCTGTCTCCTTCTGTTTGCAAGTAGGAGTCGTTTGTAAGTTGGATGTTTGAAAGTAGGGGCCTGCCCTACATACTCTGCAGAAATTGGGGCCTTAGGTGTTGGTGTTCCACAACACTGTAAGCCCTCACAGTTACTCTTGGTGGGCGCAGGAACTGGCCCTGCTGTGAAATATTAGATCAAGAATTGTAATTACATGCACCAGTTGAACAGGGGCAGAAAAATTGGGCCTTTGGTGGTGGTGGTGGTGTTCCCACAACACTGTAAGCCCTCACAGTTATTCTTGGTGGGTGCAGGAATGGGCCCTGCTGTGAAATATTAGATCAAGAATTGTAATTACATGTCCCTGTTGAACAGGGGCAGAAAAATTGGGCCTTAGGCACTGGTTCCACAACACTGCAACCCCTCACAGATGCTATAGTTGGAGCGCAGGAATGAGCCCTGCTGCATAGTATTGCATCAAAAATTATAATTACACGCCCCTGTTAAACAGGGGCAGAAAAATTGGGCCTTGGGCACTGGTGCTCCTACCACAACACTGCAACCCCTCACAGATACTCTAGTTGGAGCGCAGGAATGAGCCCTGCTGCAAAGTATTGCATCAAAAATTGTAATTACACATCCCTGTTAAACAGGGGCAGAAAAATTGCCACAACACTGCAACCCCCCACAGATGCTATAGTTGGAGCGCAGGAATGAGCCCTGCTGCAAAGTATTGCATAAAAAATTGTAATTATACGCCCCTGTAAAACAGGGGCAGAAAAATTGGACCTTTGCCACTGGTGGCGGTGCCCAGAACCAAAAACGTTCTTACAAGCTATCAGCATGAAAATTGAGGAGAAAGAGGATTGTGACTCAGCATAACAGGATAGTCACTCAGCATCAGCATTGGCAGTCTTGAAGGAATCTCACATTAAAAAAAAATCAATCGGTTACATCAGCATCAGGTGCTTGGTAGCTGGTGATCCAAGACTGATTCATTTTTTGAAGGTCAGCCGATCGACCGATTCGGTGGACAGACGCACCCTGTGATTGGCTACAAAGCCTCCAGCAGCACTGAATGTGCGTTCCGAAAGAACACTAGATGCAGGACAGGCCAGTAGCTCAATTGCATACTGTGCAAGCTCTGGCCAGTGATCCATCCTCAAGACCCAGTAACCCAGAGGATTTTCGGTGGGAAAGGTCTCCAAGTCTGATCTTGCCCCTAGGTAAACCTGCACCATGTGAATCAGACGCTGGCAATGGTTGCTGGAACCGATCAGACCTTGGGGCTGTGGACTAAAAAATTGTCTGAACGCACCGGTCAGACAGCCACCTTCTCCACCGCTCCTTCTGTGACTGACCGAAGCCTCAGCAAGACGTTGTCCAGGAGGACCAGGGAATTGTAACCTCTCAGGCTCTGGAAATGCGTTGCACAAACCTTTCTGCAAGGCCTCCCGAAGATGTTTCATCCTCTGCTCCCTCTGCAACGGCAAGATAAGGTCCATAACCTTACCCTTGTAACATGGATTAAGGAGGGTTGCCAGCCAGTAATCATCCCTCCCCTTGATACCACGAATAAGAGGATCCTTCCGCAGGCTTTGCAGGATCAGGGAGGCCATGCAGCGTAGGTTTGCTGAGGCATTCGGTCCAGAGTCCTCTGGGTCACTAAGGACGACATGATCCCCAGCCATGTACAAGTCCATGGGTTTCTTCGGACTGTAAATGATCCTTTGAAGACTGCTGCTGATGCCGAGTCCCAGGCTGCACCTCCATGCTGACACAATCCTCCTCCTCCTGTGTGATCTGCGGGCACGCAGGAACACTGTCTGGATAAAGGGGGCCTTGAGAGGTAAGGAAGTCCTCCTCTTCCTCCCTCTGTTCTGCCTCAAGTACCCTGTCCACTATTCCATGCACCGTGTGCTCCAACAGGTGGACAAGAGGGACAGTGTCACTGATGCATGCACTGTCACTGCTCACCATCCTCGTGGCCTCCTCAAATGGTGACAGGACAGTGCATGCATCCCTGATCATAGCCCACTGGCGTGGGGAAAAAAAAAGGTTCCCTGACCCTGCCCTGGTGCCATAGTCGCATAGGTACTCATTGATGGCCTTCTGCTGCATGTGCAGCCACTGCAGCATGGCCAAAGTTGAGTTCCACCTGGTGGGCATGTCAGAGATTAGGCGGTTCTTGGGCAGGTTAAATTCCTTTTGGAGGTCAGCCAGCCGAGTACTGGCATTATATGACCTGCGGAAATGCACACAGACTTTCCTGGCCTGCCTCAGGACATCCTGTAAGCCTGGGTACCTGCCCAAGAACCGCTGCACCACCAAGTTAAGGACGTGAGCCAAACAGGGCACAAGGTTCAGTTGTCCCTGTCAGAGGGTGGAGAGGAGGTTGGTGCCATTGTCACAAACCACCATACCTGGCTTAAGCTGGTGTGGTGTCAACCACCTCTGAACCTGCCTCTGCAGAGCTGACAGATACTCTGCCCCAGTGTGGCTCCTGTCCCCCAAGCACACCAGCTCAAGCACCGCATGGCATCTTTTTGCCTGCGTGCTTGTGTAGCCCCTTGAATGCCTACGGAGCACCGCTGGTTCCGAGGACAAATCAGCACAGGAAGAGGCCATGGGGGAAGAATAAGAGGAGGGGGTGGAGGAGAGAGGTGTGGCAGAATCACCACTAGTAGAATTTTGGAGGCGTGGTGGCGGAACAACCTCCAACACTACTGCACCCTGTCCTACATCCTTCACAGCTGCCAGAAGAGTCACCCAGTGCGCAGTGAAAGATAGGTAACGTACCTGTCCATGCCTGCTGGACCATGAGTCAGCGGTAATATGCACCTTACCGCTGACCGCCCTGTCCAACGAGGCCAAGACATTGCCTTCCACATGCCGGTAGAGAGCCGGAACCGCCTTCTGTGAAAAAAAAGTGGTGTTTGGGAACCTGCCACTGAGGAACTGCACATTCCACAAGCTCACGGAAGGGGGCAGAGTATACCAACTGAAAAGGCAGCAGTTGAAGTGCTAGCAATTTAGTCAAGCTAGCATTCAACCGCTGGGCATGTGGATGGCTGGGAGCGAACTTCTTTCGGCGGTGCAGCAGCTGGGGCAGGGAAATTTGCCTGGTACAATTTGACGTCGGTGTACCGATAGCAGATTGCCCGCAAGTACTTGGCTGTGACACAGCTAATTCTACACCTTCATTCCTCTCAGTGCAGGTTTCAGAGGGGATTGGAGGTATAGTGGGGTTGGAGATCCCAGCTGATGAGGAGCAAGAGAGGTCCGCTTTGTTCTTTGGTGTGGGTCTTTTAGGTACGCTTGCCAACGAACTGCATGGCAGGTCGACATATGTCTGGTCAAGCATGTGGTGCCCAAGCGGGTGATGTTTTGGCCACGCGAGATACGCTTGAGACATATGTTGCAAATAGCAGCGGTGGGATCTGATGCACTCGTCTCAAAAAAGCCCCACACCAAAGAACTTTTGGAATAACGCGCAGAGACAGCAGCCCCCTGCACATGCGGAGCTCTGCAGTGTGATGCAGTCGGTGTGCTGCCCTTAAGCTGGCCCCTGGAGGGCATCCTGCATCGTTGGAGATGTGCCTTCTCTTCCTCTCTCCTATCAGGCACCCACGTGGAGTCAGTGACCTCATCATCCCCTCCCTCCTCATCACTGGAGCAAAGCTGGCAGTATGCTGCAGCTGGGGGAACATGACTTCCAGATTGCTGTCCTTCTTGGGCACCCCCTCTCTCTGGGCTCACGTTACTGCCTTCCTCTAGCTGGGTACCAATATCAAGGCCTTCAAAATGCTGGGCATCCTCCTAAGGCATGTACCCAACACTGTGGTCAAACGGGGGGACTCCTCAGGAGGACATGGTGGGGCTAGGGAAGGAGTGACTAATGCCATTAAGCCAAGGGAAGAGGCTGCATTGGCAGCTGCTTTGCCAAAGTACCCTGAGCCTTGGTGAGAGAGGATGAGAAGGATGAGGACGGCTTGGTCATCCACTCTACCAAGTCTTCCGCATGTTGCGGCTCAACACGACCAGCTGCCGAAAAAATGGATAAGTGTGTCCCACGGCCACGTGCTGATAAGGATGCAGCGTCTCCACGACCAGCACTGTTGCCTCTAGACACAGAGCCTGCTTGCCCTCTTTTATTGGCTTGTGACTGTCTGCCTCTCCTTGTTGGCCTTCCAGACATACTAATCGCCTGCAGTGAGATGTAGCTGCACAAAGCTGGGATGTATATATATACTGATACTGCAGCTTGCTAGCTAGATACTACTGTCTGTCTGTAGTATTATTAGTATGAGAACACCAGCAATTGTCTTCAGGTAGCTTTAGTTGCACACTGTGCAGAGGACGCAGTACACTAACTGTAAATACTGTAGCTGCCTGCCTGCGGTACTAACAGGATCAGAAGAACACCACCAAAAAAAAAAAAAAAAAAGGGGAATAACTTTGGAAGGCCACAATGATGCGACTAGATTAGAGACGTATATGAGTACCAATCTGAAAGTAGTCTCTGGATAAAGTTGACTGATGTGGCAAAAAAAACCCAAAAAAACAAAAAAAAAAATACTGTAGCTGCCTGCCTGTGGTATTAATAGGATCAGCACAACAGCAATTGTCTTCAGGTAGCTTTAGGTGCACACTGTGCAGAGGATGCAGTACACTAACTGTAAATACTGCAGCTGCCTGCCTGTGGTACTAATAGGATCAGAAGAACACCACCAATTTTCTTCAGGTAGCTTTAGGTGCACACTGTGCAGAGGACACAGTACACTAACTGTAAATACTGTAGCTGCCTGCCTATGGTACTAATAGGATCAGAAGAACACCACCAATTTTCTTCAGGTAGCTTTAGGCGCACACTGTGCAGAGGAAGCAGTACACTAACTGTAAATACTGTAGCTGCCTGCCTGTGGTATTAATAGGATCAGAACAACAGCAATTATCTTCAGGTAGCTTTAGGTGCACACTGTGCAGAGGCCGCAGTACACTAACTGTAAATACTGCAGCTGCCTGCCTGCGGTACTAATAGGATCAGAAGAACACCACCAATTTTCTTCAAGTAGCTTTAGGTGCACACTGTGCAGAGGACGCACTACACTAACTGTAAATACTGCAGCTGCCTGTGATTGGCGCTGTGATTGGCCAAGCATGCGGGTCATAGTACATGCTTGGCCAATCATCAGCCAGCAATGCATTATTGAATTATGGGCCGTGACGTGGCACTTGAATTTGGTGCGAACGGCCTATAACATTCGAAATTCAACGAACGGTCGAACATGCGATGTTCGAGTCGAACATGGGTTCGACTTGAACTCGAAGCTCATCCCTAGTGGTTAGGGTTGTGAGTGTCTATTTTACAGCCACAGCTTCGATTTGTGAATCTGGCACCTCATGTTTTCTAAATGCTCCTGGAGGTGACAGGCTGCCTCTTGATCCACAACTGCTAGGTGGATTTGACAAATAATCTCTCAAGCGTGTTCTTCCCTTTTCTGTGAAAGTCCATTCCACCAAAAGTGTTGATTCTTTGTGGGTTTTCAACACCAGACTTCGATTTCCCAGGTCTGTAAGGTGGATACCTGGTCATTTGCTCATATAGTCACAAAATTTTTCCAGGTGTTCATGCCTCAGTGGACGGCAGCCCGGTGGGGTAGGGGTGGCCTCTTATATCTTCCTTTCTTATGATTAGAGGATTGTTCTAGTTTAGCCTAGGATTGCTTTTGGACATCTCAACATGAGATATGATGTACGATTAAGACAATGGAATTGTTGACTTGCCTGAAAAATTACATTCTTGGAGAACATCACAGGATACAGATCCCTCCCCGATAATGCTTGCTACCTAAACTGAGGCAGTGCTGGGAGTGGGAAGGGCTATCCTGGGTGGTGTCAAGCTTTGCTATTTTCCAGTGTCCAATCCCCTGAAAATGGAACATAACTCATGAATCTAAGAATTATCTCTCCTGTGATGTACTCCAAGGAAGGCTTTAGCAAATGTTTACTAGCCAGCATTTATAGGAAATTGTACACATTTTTCAGCCTGAGAAGTCATTTGGTATAACAGAGAGGTAGGCAGACCAAGGTGATTAAGAACACACACAGGATCTGAATATAAGTAAAGGGCATATTTAGATAAACTATGTGTATTATACAGTACATAGATTGTGTTAGTGCCATCTTGTGGACAATTGACAAAGTACAATACGTTTACGTTTCATGATCTAGTGAAATGACATGGAAGTGATTCATTGTTTACTTCGGAACGTTAGCTCTGACCCACCCACAATGCTCCTGGACAAGGTGAGAACTGAACTGCATTGTGGGAGGATATAAAAGGGTAAGGAGCGGCCATTTTAGGTCTCTAGTTCCTGGGACGCGTGGCCTGCCAGCAGAACCCTGTGGGTGTGTGTATGTCCTACAGGGTTGCGGCCTACTTTGCGAAGGAGCGGAGCAGCTGCAAGGATCTACCATCACATCACAGCGTGCTGGAGCAGCCGAAGTGATCGTTCCGGAGACCCGTGGGGAGATAACCGAGGACTCCTGGTCGCTTGTGGACAGAACAGTGTGACGGCGTGGTGGTGTCTTGATATGGACTGAGAACTACTGAAACAGAGACATCCGTCTGCCTGGATCCCGTGTGGTGAGAGGGTTAACACCCAGAAGTTTAACTACTACATACACAGTTAGAACTGTTACAGAGTGTTGCTGGGACTGATAGTCCCCCGGAACAAGTTAAGTTGAAGAACTTTACATCTGAATAGACTCCAGTATTCAAGAACGGATGCTAGATGTCTGGTTTCTTCATATAAGAACACTTAGTCAATCTGCTGGATTACAATTGTTTTAGTGTGTTATATTATACTGCGCAACACCCAGGAGGAACCCTTTGCGGATTACAATTATAAAAGCTAGCGAAGACTGAAGACGTCAGGACTACCTTTTCATTGCAGGGCCCTGCATTTAGTTACAAATGATAGTGACTTTAAGGTCTAGAGCAGGGGGAGCTCCCGGGTACAATTATATATAAATAGATATATTTGTGTCTGTTACTGATTGTCCTAATCATTTCTTATACTGTTATACTATGTTGGTGTGATAGTATAGTCATTGTAATAATTCTTTATATAAATATATTATTTACCCAAAGAAAGAAGTTATTTTTGGTTATTACTGAAGTTTGTGTGCAGTGTTGTCATTTCTCCTGCAGGTGGAGCTACCAGCACCCAGGTAGAGGTAACTATAACTGTAAGTGCATATTGTGGGTTAAAGTTGATATTCATATAATTACAACACTGCCTTACATTTGTGTCAAGGGGATTGAACAATTTAAGAAGGGTGAAGAGCATAGAGGACAGGCCCGCTTAAACCAGCAGCTCCGCTGAGTTATTGCTACACTAGGAATGTGGTCCAAATTCCCACTATCTCCTTTAAATTAACCTTAACCCAAAAGCAACCTGCTGCTGTTCTTTGCAACAATTAGTGAATAATCTGTTCTAGCATTTTGTTAACCTCTGTGAGTCAGCACAGCTTTTGACCGAGAAAAGGTATGCTCGTCAAAAACCTGTTCTAAAAACAGATCTGTTAGTGCAAAGCTCTAAATTAGACTCTGCTGTAAGCGCACCAATACAGCTATAGAATTACTTTACCAATGTGTAAATTGCATGCCTGAACATGTGGCTCCACTGAACTGACAAAGTGATGAAATCTCAGACAATGACACCATCCTGGAAGTGACTTGAATGATACTTTTAGGAGTAAGACATACTTATTGCAAAAGGGAAAAGCTTGCAAAGTGGCATGACCATGATCCTTTATAAGCCATCTACTTCGCATATTCTGTTATTTCTGGCAGGGGCTAGGTTATTACTATGTAAATCAGGGGTAGGCAACTTCGGCCCTCCAGCTGTTTTGAAACTACAAATCCCATGAGACATTGCAAAACCCTGACAATCCCCTAGACCCTAGAGGCAGAGGCATGATGGAATTTGTAGTTTCACCACAGCTGGAGTGCCGAGGTTGCTTACCCCTGGTGTAAATGGTAGTGTTCTATACACTCAGCTTCTCACATATAACAATTCTAATTATTCTGTAGCAATGTTACCTTCCTAGATAATGTACATTACATTAAAATTGAGGATTGAAAACCTAGGTGATTTAGATTAATGCATCTTTAGCTGGCCATTAAACAGAGTGCAATCACAAAATGTAAGCAGCTTTTTTTGCCATGGGCAGATGTGTGCCATAACAATAAATTGAAACGCATGGAATCCTAGGGGATTTCACAGATTATTGGTTTATCCTCAGGCTTGCTTTACATCACTCCATTGCCCATTTTTGTGAAGGGGAGTGTTCAGATGGGAGGAACATTACACATTGTTAAGTTGAGATTGAAAAAGAAGTATGTAGGAATGTCAGAATTTGCCATTAACATTTTGGCTGCCCAGGTGGCTCACTAAGACATCTAACAGTATGTGCAGACACCTCTGGATGTTTGCTTTTAATTCTTAGAGTCAGCTTAGTATGTATTTACAGGAAAGGGTACCGTTAAATATGAAACTTTGCAATGGGCTGCTTAAGTGTACACCCTTTTTGGTAAAAATTAGCATTACATTTTCACATACGTGTTACAGTCATTTATAATGTCATCTTATATAGTATCTCACAAAAGTGAATACACCCTTCACATTTTTGTAAATATTTTATTACATCTTTTCATGTGACAACACTGAAGAAATAACGGTTTTGCTACAATGTAGTGAGTGTACAGCTGGTATAACAGTGTAAATTTGCTATCCCCTCAAAAGAACTCATCACACAGCCATTAACGTCTAAACCGCTGGCAACAAAAGTGAGTACACCCCTAGGTGAAAATGTCCAAATTGGGCCCAAAGTGTTGATATTTTGTGTGGCCACCATTATTTTCCAGCACCGCCTTAACCTTCTTGGGCATGGAGTTCACCAGAGCTTCACAAGTTGCCTCTTTCACACCTCCATGACGAAATCACGGAGCTGGTGGATGTTAGAGACCTTGCGCTCCTCTACCTTCCGTTTAAGGATGCCCAATAGGGTTTAGGTCTGGAGACATGCTTGGCCAGTCCATCACCTTTACCCTCAGCCTCTTTAGCAAGGCAGTGGTCATCTTGGAGGTGTGTTTGGGGTCGTTATCATGTTGGAATACTTTGCTGCGGCCCAGTCTCCAAATGGAGGGGATCATGCTCTGCTTCAGTATGTCACAGTACATGTTGGCATTCATGGTTCCCTCAATGAACTGTAGCTCCCCAGTTCCGGCAGCACTCATGCAGCCCCAGACCATGACACTCCCACCACCATGCTTGACTGTAGGCAAGACACACTTGTCTTTGTACTGGTTTCCACCAAATACGCTTGACACCATCTGAACCAAATACGTTTATCTTGGTCTCATCAGACCACAGGACATGGTTCCAGTTATCTATGCCCTTAGTCTGCTTGTCTTCAGCAAACTGTTTGCAGGCTTTCTTGTGCATCATCTTTTGAAGAAGCTTCCTTCTGGGATGACAGCCATGCAGACCAATTTGATGCAGTGTGCGGCGTATGGTCTGAGCACTGACACGCCAACCCCTTAAACCTCTGCAGCGATGCTGGCAGCACTCATAAGTCTATTTCCCAAAGACAACCTCTGGATATGATGCTGAGCACGTGCACTCAACTTCTTTGGTCAACCATGGCGATGCCTATTCTGAGTGGAACTTGTCCTGTTAAACCGCTGTATGATCTTGGCCACCGTGCTGCCACTCAGTTTCAGAGTCTTGGCAATCTTCTTATAGCCTAGGCCATCTTTATGTAGAGCAATAATTCTTTTTTTCAGATCCTCAGAGAGTTCTTTGCCATGAGGTGCCATGTTGTACTTCCAGTGACCAGTATGAGAGAGTGAGATCGATAACACCAAATTTAACACACCTGCTCCCCATTCACATTTGAGACCTTGTAACACTAACAAGTCACATGACACTGGGGAGGGAAAATGGCTAATTGGGCCCAATTTGGACATTTTCATTTAGGGGTGTACTCACTTTCATTGCCAGTGGTTTAGACATTAATGGCTGTGTGTTGCGTTATTTTGAGGGGACAGCAAATTTACACTGTTATACAAGCTGTACACTCCCTACTTTACATTGTAGCAAAGTGTCATTTCTTCAGTGTTGTCACATAAAAAGTTATAATAAATTATTTACAAAAATGTGAGGGGTATACTCACTTTTGTGAGATACTGTATATCACATAATTCTCTTCACAAATTTTACAATTTTTACATTAAAGTGGTCTATGATCTACCTGAATTGTGGATTTTTTTTAAACAAAAATTAATTAGGTAGAACTTAATTAGTTCTTCTAAAAGCCTGCCCCCGTGCATTACCAGTCTACGACTGTCTGTACCAAATCTATCCCTTTGCAAAGGCACAAGCTGTATATAACCTTCTGTTTTCATTAGATAGCCACACTGATTCTTACATTTACTTATTTATATTTCAGTACCAATAATAGTGTAGTTATAACAGAATAAGTAACAAAACCAGATAAAAAAAAAAAAACATGCAAAATCAAGCCACCATGCACCATGACCAAAAAACACCTTGTCAAAAGGACATGCTTGCATAATACCCAAGTCACTGTCAAGCTGATACAGGGTAATGTAAAGGTTTAATATTACATTTTCAAATAGAGTTGGTAAGGATTGTGTCTTTAAAATATAGGACTTCTGACACTGGGAAAAGAAATAAGGATAATCTTAACCACAATAAATATACCTTTATCTAGAGTGTTCAAAAATTAGGACCCCCTGTCCAGTTATAAAATTCTGTGTTTCAGGGTGGGATGGGGTATTACTGCAAAAGGAAGTGATGGATGTATAATCAACAAGAATACACATAATAACGTGAATAATAAAACAATGAAGAGGTTTTAACCCATTCATTCTCTCTAAATTCACTATGGGGTTGACCTTTAAGCCTATATGTCAAAGCAAGTGTACAATGCTCTAAAAAAAAAAAAAAAAAAATTATAAAAGCTATTATTATAGCAGATAGTTCAGGCAGATTTTTTCGTTTTTCATAAAGCATTTGTGCTTTGAACACTTATTTCTAATTTCTGGGGGAAAAGCACATGTAGAAAAATGTTGGTCAGAGTAACCAGAACAGTCACTTAATTGATGTTATTTCTTAAACTGTTCTAGAAAAAAAAAGTGATGACTGTTTGCTACTGGCTGTTTTAAATTGGTGTCCCATTGCCTTTATGACCACACACTGCCTTTATCACTGATCGTAATGACAAATACTTTCCCCAGTGTTTACTATGTGCAGTGGAAGAAGAGCATTTCCTGTGTTGCTTTGGAACGTAGAACACATACAGTATCTATGACCTGTGAAGCATTTTGCTGAGATGCAAACCTCAGGCTGGATAAACTGTGGAAAGGTTTATGTGGAGTAGAAGACCTCTAAGTTTGACTATTGCTTAACCACTTGCTTACTGTTACTTAAACCCCCCTCCTGTCCAGACCAATTTTCACTTTTCATTGCTGTTGCAATTTGAATGACAATTGCGTGGTGTATACAACACTTTACCCAAATGAAATTTTTATCATTTTTTCCCCACAAATAGAGCTTTCTTTTGGTGGTATTTGATCACCTCTGCGGTTTTTATTTTTTGTTAAAAAAATGTAAAAAGACCGAATTAAAAAAAAAAAATTATAATTTTTTATATTTTGTTATAAAATTTTGCAAACAGGTAATTTTTCTCCTTCATTGATGTACGCTGATGAGGCTGCACTGATGGACACCGATAGGATGCACTGATGGGCACCGATAAGGCGACACTGGTGGGCACTGATAGGCGGCACTGGTGGGCACTGATAGGTGACACTGATAGGTGACACTGAGAGGTGACACTGGTGGGCACTGAGAAGTGGCACTAATAGGTGGCATTGATAGGTGGCACTGCTAGCTGGCAGTGGAGGGCACTGATAGGTGGCAGTGATGGGTGGCAGTGATAGGAGGCAATAATGGGCACTGATAGGTTACACGGATAGGCAGCACTGATGAGGCACTGATTGGCACCACTGGTGGCATTAATAGGTGGCACTGGTGGGCACTGACAGGTGGCACTGGCAAAGGGTACTGATTGGCACAGATGATTGGCACAGATGAGGGTACTTATTGGCATACTCTTAGGGACTGATGTCCCATGCACATAAGCTGGTGATCGGCTTTTTTTCCTCCTCACGCTGAAAAAAAACCTGATTGCTGAGCTTTTGTTTACACACGTGATCAGCTGTCATTGGCTGACAGCTGATCATGTGGTAAGGGGACGGGACCGGCCCCTTACTCAGATCTGTGATCACCCAAGTCTCGGTGACTCTGTGATCACAGCGCGTGTGTGCCCTGCAGGAAGCGTGCGGGGCAGTGCAAAGGGGAGGCCGTCATATGATGGCCTCCCGGAAATTCAGGTCCGCGCTGTAGCCGTCATTCGGCTATGGCCCAGACGTCAAGAGGTTAAATATATATACAATATATGAATAGAGGCCCACCATACACAAAATGCATTTTTTTTTATAAAGGACTGTGAAAAAGTTTTGCACAGAACTTCTGAATATGTAAATATCTAAAAAAGATTCAGAGAAGTGTTAAACAAAGGTGGAACTGACATGTTTCCAGCACACAGCTCACTTTGTGTGCTGTAATCCCACAGAAGAAAATTACCTGCCATTCAGTTGCTTACAATTGTAGTTTACATAAGAACAGGCACAGCAAATATCCTGATGTCTTACAAGTGTGGCTATTTTACATACATTTAGATCATTCACATGATGCTTACAATGCATGTTTAGTAAGTTTAGTGGTCTAGTAAACCTGCATCATTACTGAAAATATTAGGGCGAACACAGTGCAGTATGCAGGCTCAAAGCCTATTATGTAACAAAAACACCCACCTAACCTGCCATAGCCTCTCTCCTGGGTATGTGGAGACCAGGCACACACTATCTCTCATTCTATAATGCAATTCTCCGTGTCCGCGTGACCCATCACCTGTTCAACTCTGACCATGTAATTAGCAGCGTCAAGTAAATCAATATGTGCACTGATTATTCTGTTGCATGCCCTATTATACAGTGCTGTATTCACCTTAAAATATATGGCAATAATACAGGTTTACTTTAAAAGAAATCTATGCTGGCAGAAATATATAAACAAACATTGCAGCCCTCCTTCTGCTACAGTACCAAACTGTCTCTGGCTACAAAGAACAGTAATGCAGTCAGATAAGTAAGGAGTACCTGATGTGCATGACTTGTTCTACAATAGAGATTCAGGAAGAAATAAGGTCACTAGCTCAGCAGAACACCCATATGAGGGGGTACTGGCCAATTTGTCTATATTCAATGGTGCAAAAATCAACTACCTACGATTTTAACTTATTAACTTTTTCAGGTCCGAAGTGAACATGGCAGCACCTCCAGAAAAAATGAACGTGGAAGAGCATAGGACCATAATCAAGTACCTGTTTCTCCAAGGGAAAGGTGCAAAGCAGATCCATGATGAAATTTCACAAACTTTGGATGACAGTGGCCCTTCATATGCAACAGTTAAACATTGGGTTGCCAATCTTAAAACTGATTATTTCAGTGTTGAAACTGAGAAACCCAGTGAAAGGCCTGTTTCTGTCTCTGTGCCTGCAAATGTGAAAGCCACCCATGACATGATCATAGAGGCCCACGAATATCAGCCAAAAGTATTGGTGTATATCTGGGAATATCATGTGAGAGAGTTGTTAACATTATCCACGACTTGGAAATCAAAACGCTTGCAGCAAAGTGGATCCCAAAACTTTTGACTTTTGCAGGCACAGAGACAGAATCAGGCCTTCCATTGGGTTTTTCCCTTTCAACACCAAAATGGTCAGTTTTAAAATTGACAACCCAATGTTGCATATGAAGGGCCACTGTCACCCAAAGCTTGTGACATTTCATCATGGATCTGCTTAGCATCTTTCCCTTGGAGAAACAGAAACTTGGTTATGGTCCTATGCTCTTCCACATTGAATTTTTCTGGAGGTGCTGCCCTGTTATCTTTCTTTTTAAGGTCTAAAGTAAAGTTAAAATCATAGGTAGTTGATTTTTACAGCATTGAATATAGATAAATTGGCCAGTACACCCTGCAATTTAAAGCTTCTTCGCTCAATTTTTTTCTGGGTAAGGCTCAGTACTTATCAGCACTCCCTCGTAGAACTAGCCTTCTCCCAGGAAGTGGGCAGCATTGACACCCTGCATATTTCTCTCAGTAAATTTTTTATTAAGCAGATGCAATTATTTCATGCAGATGTCAATTCATTTTTTGCTATAAAGAAAATGTAACCATTTTGTTACTTTAACAGTTTTCCAATCAGAAGGTTATGTTTGCGTGCCTAAATATTGCTTTTGTGGAGTAACTAATCCTTCACATGTAAATGGTTAACAGTTATTAAACTCTTGCATGCCTATTTCTTATCAGTGATTTTTTTGCACGTTATCTCTCTTTCAGCCTCCATTTTCTGCTCTTCTCAAACACCTCACAGAACTATATAGCTAAAATCAATTGATATTTAAGTGAAAACTTGTTTGATCAAATTTGTAAACTGGCTTCTGACATAGTAAAAAAATCTGCCCCATGTACTAAACCTTTTTGTGTACTGAAAAACAGGATTGTTGCATTTACCATAAAATCTGTTTTATGGAATTTAGAAACACAGGACTAAGACATTCTGAGACAATTGTATTGCAAACAAAAACTGCCAGCCAGATAAAACCCCTCCAACTCCTAGCATGCTTTAGTTTTGTAGCAAAGCAGCATTAGGAGTAGGGAGTAGTTTACTAACAAAGAGGGGTTCCGCTCATGTTCCTTAATGAACTCCAAGAAGCAGATTTTACGTTAAATACAAAAATCCTGCTTTTTTTAGTTCACTAAGGGATACAGGAGTTAGTTATTCTGAGACAGCTGGGACTTCCAAAAACATTAATAGGCCCACATAACAAAAGGAATAGAACTGGGGTGCAGCTTAAAGCTCAGAAAGTTGTTTGAAGCTGGTATTGAATGAGGCCTGAACATCACATGTTCTCTACATTTTTCCAGGTGGAATAGAAGGCCAGGTGGCAGCCTTGAAGGTTTGGGTAACAGTGCCTTGATGCTGAAAATCTCACGAAGCACTTGCAGACTTAGTGGAGTGTGCCTTGACAGAAAAGGGTGGAACCATATCCCTAAGACAATAAGCTTGTACAATGTCTTTTTAAGCCTCCGTGAAGCTGGTTCTCCTTTATGAGGGCCATCCAGAATGACAAAAAGAGAGTCAGTCTTTCTAATTGAAGCAGTGGCCCAAAAGGTAACCCCCCACAGCATGAACTGAATCTAGACATTGAAGGAAATTTTTCTTTTGATGTACTTCAGCCAGACAGAGAGACAGAAAAACTTAGGGATGGAGATGACTCTAGGCCTCAGCACCTCCTTATCCTTGTGTAGGGCCAGGTAGGCTTCTTTACCAGACAAAGCTGCCAGTTCAAACATACACCTCACAGGGGGTGAACATTTCTGCTATCTCTTTATATAACTCATATAGATTATCACAATTATACTTTCTTCATAGGACATATCAAGTTCCTGTATGGTTGCATAAATATGGCCGTAGAGGTGAGGGGGACCTACAGCACGTGCTTTGGTGTTGTCCCAAGCTATTTTGGTATTGGCATAGTGGACATTTTTTTGGTGTTCCATTCCCTTTACCCCCTCCCACTTGTATCTTGAGTTGGCTGCAATTTCCAGGAGAGAGCAGCTTGTTGACTGTGTTAGCTGAGTGTTATTTATAGCCATGAAGTGGTTGTTGCCCTTCTCCCCAACAATAGAATCTTGGATTGGGGAGGTTAATTCCACCCTCTGTTTAGAAGAACAGACTTGGCAGCAAAGGAGCTGCCCACAAAACTCTGAAAAAACGAGGGGAGCTTGGCTGGACATGCCTACTGTAGCACCAGTGGAACTGGTAAGGAGAAGACTTTTATCTTAATGCACCTATTCAGTTGATACACTATTAACTAGGGTTGTCCCGATACCACTTTTTTAGGACCGAGTACAAGTACCGATACTTTATTTCAAGTACTCGCCGATACTGATTACGATACTTTTTTTTTAATGTCACGTGACAGTTTTTTTTTTTTTCTTTTTAACAATGCTTTCTTTCTTTTTTGGGGGGGCTTTGGTGAGATATCAGGGGTCTTAACAGACCCCTGATATCTCCCCCTCTTGAGACAGAGAAAGAGACCGAGGATAGAGATTTCCCAGTCCCTTTCTCTGCAGCCTCAGCTGCACTGAGAATGAATGGAGAGAAGACAGCGGCTCCTCTCCATTCATAAACTGACACATCGTAATCACAGGAGGTTACAATGTTTCAGTTATGTGAATGGACAGAGTCAGCTGACTCTGTCCATTCACAAAGGAAGGAGGAGGACATGGAGAGAGACAGCACAACGGAGAGAGGGACATCAGAACGGAGAGAGGGACAGAGGAAGAGAGAGGGACAGCAGAACGGAGAGGGACAGCGGAACGGAGGGGGCATGGAGGATGCGGTGACAGTCAACATTGATCGCGTGTGGGGGAGTTACAAGCACCGATCACCGCTGTATGTCACTAAAGCAGCTGAAAGCCACGGGGGGAGAAGCTTGTAACTCCCCCACGCGCCGATCACTGCTGACTCTCAAGGTATCGGGGGAAGCATTGGGAGCATTTGCCCGAGTACAAGTACTTGGGCAAATGCTCGGTATCGGTGCCGATACTAGGACAACCCTACTATTAACCTATTGATTTCTATAAGTGTCCCTTGCCTTGAATATACTTGTGGACCCCTCAAGTCCGAGAGTGACAATGTCATTACTCCGTTACCCTGGTGTTGAATTGCTATTCCATATTACGTTATATGGTGATGTTTAATATGACTAAGTGGCTGGTTTCCCCTGTTTCCTAATACTTTCACTTTCCCTTTCCTTCCTCTGTATTTGTATTGTACGATAACTGCACTCTATTTAATTTTATAGAGGGTTCATACCTTTCTCTGTAAATTTAAAAACTGAACAAAAAAAAACTTTGCAGGCGAGATTAGAAAGGGTGATATGCCTAATGGGTTAAAAAAATGTGGTCTTTGATGAAGAGTCGAGGGAACCAAATTCATCTCCCACTCATGAGTGTCTGTGCAGGAGGAAACTACATGAGAGACAATCTGTACAAAAGCCTTCACCAATGAATGGGAGGCTAACACTCTTTAGAATACGATTACAAAATCCAAGATTTGCTCCTTACTGATACTCGTGTCTAAATGTCAGTCCAGGCCTGATTGCAAATAGGTTGAGCTGCATGGAGTATTTCCTGGGATGAAATTTTCTTTCCTTAAGCCAAGCGAAATAAGCTTTCCATGTGCAAGAATAGACCTGTCAGAAGGTAGACTTCCTAGTTTTTATAGTGTGGGAATCAATAAATCAGTGAGACTTCTGTCTCTCAAATCCACAGCTTCAGCAGCCATTATGTTAAAGCCAGCATCCACGAAGCAGGGTGGTAAAACAGTCCCTGGAACTGGCGATCTAGTCAATCTGGAACAGCCCATAGGGAAGTCTGCTATTAGTTTGATCAGACTGGAGTACCATATCTGCCTGGCCTAGTTCAGAGTTAAAAGGATCACTGGTATACCCTTTATCTCGTTCCTGTGGAGTACATATAAAGGAGTTTCATGTGGGGAGACATAGATCAGTGTACTTTTACAGTAGAGTTACCAGAGGGTCTCTGCATCTGAAGACCAACCTGTCCAGTTTGTTGTTGAATCTGAATTCCAGGAGGTCCACTTCCAGCATCCCCCACCTGCGACATGGGTGCTGAAACATTTATACCTGCCAGGATCATTCCCCTGAGTCCAGGTGCTGCTGGCTGAGGTAGTATGTCTGCCAATTGTTCATACCTGGAATGTGAAGTTTTGCCCAGGCTAGAATTCTACAATCACTCTTACCACAGCAAAACCTGGTTCCTCCCTGTGATTGATCTGCACCTCTGCTGTGTCATTGTCTGACTGGATTCTGATCAGGTGACCCTCCAGTCTGGGTGCATTGCAGAAACAATCAAATCACTCAGAGCTCCAGAATGTTGATAGGGAGACAACGACCTTCAGTAACTAAGTCCCCTGCACCAACAATGTGTCTAAGACTCCTCCCTAGCCCTTCAGGCTAGAATTTGTTGTTAGAAACTTCCAGGACAGCAGGATAAAGATTTTCCCCAACTCTAGACCTGGATTCTTGAGCTACCAGACCAGAGATAACCTGGTCTTTGGTGGCAGGAGAATTGGTTTGTCTAGAGATTGAACTGATATGCCCCACAATGACAGAATATTGCATTATAGGGGTCTGGAGAGGAACTGCTTTGAAATAGGCTACCACAAGCCCAGAACTCTCATGCAGAATCACAAAGTTGGATGGCTCCTGGACTGTAGAATCCAAGTCTGGGAGCAAAAATCCAGAAAACTCTGGCTTTGTCTAGGATGAAACTCAGATATTTCAAGCAATGTATCAGTTCCAACATTGACTTCTAAAGATTCAGTATCCAACCTTTATACGGTGTGGACTGTTTGCATCTGCCAGAAACCATAAAATCAGACCGAGACAGAAGTACAGTTAAATCACACTTGATTAATAATAAAGGTAAAAAGAACAAATGTAGTCAAAACATAGCCAAAGTCCAGTAACCGGAACGGATAGTCAGCCAAGCCAGAAGTCAGGGATCAACGTAGTGAAACAGCAAGCAGGATCTGGAGCCAGAAGGGATTGTTAGCAAAGCAAGTCTTTAAACAGGAACACAGGAGATCGTCTCTGTGATGTTGACCAAGGTGAAGGCAGAGATCCTCTGGACTGGATGGCTTAAGTAGGCAGGACTGATGAGCAGAATATAATCAACAGCTGAGTAACTGTGGAGAGAGATGGGAGCTGGCAATTAGCCAACAGCTGAGCAGGCAGCTCAGAGAAGGAAGTGCTGAGCCCAGCGTTGACAGCAACACCTTGTCAGTATTTGTGCCAACTGTTCCCTCAGTAGATAATCGTCCAAGTATCACCCATTATGAATACCCCAGAAGTGTAGTAAGACTAGCATGGGTACCAATGCCTTGGTTAGTACCTGTGGTGCAGAACATAGGCCAAATGGTAGGGCAACAAACCAATAGTGTTGTGCTCCCACAGAAAAACAGAGATAGTATTGATGTTCTGGAAAGATCGGGATATATGCATAAGTACACATTTTTGATGTCCACAGAGGTTAATAAGTCTCTCTAATAGATGGTGGCTATGACAGACCTTGTGGATTCCATTCAAACTTTTAGGACTCACATTAAAAGCCTTCAGATGGTCAAAACTGGTCAAATGCCTGTTTTTTTGGTTTTGGAACAGTGAAAAGGTATGAGTAAAAATTTTGCTGTTGTAACAATGGCAATAACTTCTTGGCAAAGAGGATCTGTAAAAGCAACATCGAGGCACATGCAAGTGGGACAACATGAACTGGGGAATGGGCAAAAATCAGAACACTAGCTTGAAGTCCCTGTAAATCACGTCTCTTTCCCAGGCAGTCAAGATGCTTTCTGACAAGGTGTCCACAAAGGCTAAAAGACATCCCCCTACTTTGGAAAGTAGGGGCAACTCTTCTTGCTGAAGAGGACATGTCTGCAGACCTGGGAGCTCTAGGGGCTTAAAGTAGGCTCCTTGTTCGGGTCTGGCCTTAGAGGTTGAAGCTGGGGAGTAGAGAAAGGTGCTCTTCTTGGCCTCAGGGGCCAGGTCTTCTCAGTTTATGGCTTAGGCTTCTTTAGCTGTGGAAATAGGTAATTTTACCCTCCCTCCCCAGTGAATTAATCTATGAGTGTATCCAAGGAGGCATTAAAGAACCATTCACAATTAGAAGCTTTTTTTTTTTTTTTACATTGGACATACCATATCAGCCAAATAGTTCACAATGTTGACTTTCTATGCCTTAGTATCGGGCTGAAGGCATAAACCATAAGTGCTTCACAAATACAAGGTCAGTAGGAATTTTAGCTGGATCCCATGATTTAAGTTTAGTTCATTCCCCCAAGGCAGGGGTAGGCAAACTTTGAGAGTTGGAGATCTACCTGGACAACATGGAGGAGATCAAAGATCACTGGGGTGCGGCGCCCTTTAAAAAAAAAGAAAAAAAGAAATGAACTAGCAAGCCCCAATAAAAAGTAAAGACGGTATAAAGAAAACTTAGAGGAATCCAATAAAACTAATGGTACTCTAGAAATATAAACTTAGCCTACCTTAAGACTTAGTGTCAGGAAATGTTCCATCCGCTGGTAATATCTGTCATTTGGCATGCAGTACTGAGGTCCACCAGCAGGTGTCTCCAGGCAGTTTGGAACTGTCAGGAGAGCTTTTCTCTGCTGATGTTATGCCATCTTTGGGCCGCAGTACTGGCGTCCACCAGCGGATGGATCCTGGCAGTGTGGAGCAGACAGTACCTCCTACAATCAGGTGTCACTTGAGGCCAATCACAGGCCTATAAATACCCGGCAAGCACTCACATGTTTGCCTTAGTTTCTTCATTGCGCCCTGACCTGCTAGCTTGTGATCTGATCCTGATTCTGAACCTGTTCCTGTGCCCTGAACCTGTGACCCGTGTTTCTGATCCTGTCTCCCTGTCCCGATCCCTATCCTGTCCCACCGGTTACCTTGCATCCCTGCCTGCAGTCTGATCCCTCCATCCTATCCCTGTCCTGTGTTCCATACCCCATCTGCTGATCTCCCTGTGTATGACCTTGGCCTGGCTTACGTTTATATCTCTGGAACATCCCCTGTCCATCTGCTGATCTGCTGTGTATGACCCTGGCCTGGCTATTGTTTATGATCCTGGTATTTCCCATTTATTGTACTTATCTGTCTGTTGTTATTTGTGGGTCTCTGTCTGTTGGTTGGTTATTGCACTGTCATATTAGAGATGGTTGTACTATATTATTCACTTACTTTAATAAATTATTATATTTTCACTTATATATGTTTTGGTGTCCTCTGTCGTAGATCACACGGTTCTGGTCACACCTGTTCATGACAGTAAACCAAGGACATCTCTGACCAGAAGTGACTGCGCAGAGGAACCATTGTAGTGCTGTTACTGCTACTAAAATGCAATCAGAAACAATTGTTCTCCTTGCCTCACTGGTGTTGGAGGATAACAATTACTGTCATCTGGTATTGAAAGAGTTGTGGTGTCCTCTGTCGCAGATCACACGGTTCTGGTCACACCTGTTCATGACACTTAGCTTCAGTAAGAAACTCCGTATTCACTTTCATTCACATTTTTTTTCAGGTCTGGGGAGTAATTGGTCACCCCCACAAGGTTGATGCCGGAGTCCACTATAAGGCATAACATTTGATACTGCAGTCTTATTTGCTTTGACTAGTTTCAGGGCCTGGCTATCTGCTCTGATTTCTGGCTAGTGTAAGTAATAGTTAGGGGTTAATAGTAGGTAGGGCAGTGTCCAGAGGTCAGTAATAGGTAGGGTAGTGTCCAGGGGTTAATAGTAGGTAGGGCAGTGTTCATAGGTCAGTAATAGGTAGGGCAGTGTCCAGAGGTCAATAGCATGTAGGGCAGTGTGCAGAGGTCAGTAGTATGTTGGGCAATGTACAGAGGTCAGTAGTATGTAGGGCAGTGTACAGAGGTCAGTAATAGGTAGGGCAGTGTGGGGAGGTCAGTAGCAGGTAGGGCAGTGTACAGGGGTCAGTAGTAGGTAAGGCAGTGTACTGAGGTCAGCAGTATGTAGAGCAGTATACAGAGGTCAGTAGGATTTAGAGCACACTGCAAAGGTCAGTAGGATGTAGGGCAGTGTGCAGAGGTCAGTAGGATTTAGGGCAGTGTGCGTAGGTCCGTAGGATGAAGGGAAGTATACAGAGGTCAGCAGTATGAAAAGGATAGGGATCAACAGGGCAGAAAACAGATCATGGGGGTTTAGGAGGGCAGAGTACTGGGTCAGCAGGGCATGGAATGTGGGGAGGGCAGGAAGATATGGTATTGGGGGGTCAGAAGAGTATGGTATTGGGGGTTAGGAGGGCACAGTACCAGGGGGATTAGGAGAGGTGGGGTGTTAGGAGGACATGGTGTTAGGGGTTCAGAAGAGTATGGTATTGGGGACCAGGAGGGTACAGAAGTTGTTACCAGATGCAGAGTAGTGCAGGGAAGCAGCGGTTCTGGCACTAATCCCCACCAGCCCTCCACTCTTGTCCATCCCACAAGCACCTTGGATAGATTGGAGAGGAGGTTGGGCAGTGGGGAACAGCTCACTATACGCTGGGCTCAGGGAAAGAGCTTGGGCGCATTCGTACAAGAGCCGAACCTGCCTGCGCTATTTCAGAGGCTTTCCCAGCCCCCCAGCAATCATATGCAGGGGGCATCTCCCAGGCAAGGATTGGTCAATCACCTGCTCCGCTTTGTAGAAAGTGCTGGGTCGGCGAGGCAGGGATGTCTTCGCAAGCTGTCACCTGCCAGCGGGCGAAAGGTAACTCGCGATCTCCAGGTTGCCGCCCCCCAGCCTTAAGTTATGACAGAGTGAGATTATGGCTATGACAGGGTGCAAAGCAAGGCCTGCTAGTGAAACCAATGATTTGAAAAGGATGGATAAGGCAGGGGAGGAAACTTCACCTGAGGAAGCTGAGAAAGACTTTAAAGAGTGTATGTATGCCGAGGAGTGGATGCAGAGGACAACAATCCAGGTTGTCTGGGTGAGATCTCCAAGAATGAACATGGCAGGCCACCCAAGAACTGTTAGCGGATCATCAGCTGAAGAGGCCCGATGCAATGGAATTGCTACCCTTGCACTTGGGATCCGACATGTTGCACTGTTTAACCGAGACAACTTAAATAGTAGCATCAAAAAAAAAAAACATGTGGGTGCTCACAATTGGGCTTCTAACAGCAGGAGAGGTTCAAATAGTTAGAGGTTAAAGGTCACTTTAGCAGCAGCAAAGACTAACCAAGGTGCAACTGTGTGTCTCTTGCAAACAGGAATAATGGCAGGAAGGTGCTAACTCTCGCTGAAATGTGGTACCAGAATGTGAAGTGCATATCCATGTCACTGCGGCTAGTCACACAGCATTTAATTCCTCAGCATGTTAATCCTTTCCATGGAAACCAATGGAAAAAGGGGTTCATATTTGCACTCAGTGGTTTCAATAAATCTAGTAGCTCCCACTGCTCAGACTGCATTATGTACTTATTTAAGAGTCTTTAGAGACTTTGTCACAGCAGAGGCTGTGCCATGGGTTTGGACTTGGAAAGTGGCTAAATAACATGGTACACACAGAGGTCTGGAAAGCGCCAAATACAGAGCCTAGTGCCCAAAGGTCAGATTCCCTGCAATTTTTGGTCCAGTGGGGTCCAGGCATGGTCTCCACAGCCGATATACAAAAAAAGTAATAAAGAGTTGAAAAAAAAAAGGTTAAACTTTTTTTCAATAAGGAAAAAACATCCATCATCCTACGACATTAGCAAAAATCTGAAGCATGTTGGAAGTGGGTGGGGTATACCTTGCTGGCCAACATTTTATTTTTCATTTGCCAATGTCCAATTCCTCCTGCAGGTGGCAGTATCACCCAATTGTTTCAGAATGACTGAATCCTGTGTCCCTTAATGAACAGGGAAGAAATGTAATTTTCAATTGAAACAATTCACAAACTGGGTCAAAGTGCTATTTTTGTTACCTTTAAGTCAACTGACACCATAGTTAGTATCTCATCTATACAGACAAATTAATATGTAACAAATTCAAACTGGAGAGAAGGCATCAAAAAAGGAACAGACAGATAAAATACCCATACCTGCAAGGAATATGATGCACACATGTTATAGTTGCTATTCACTGAAGTCACTGAAGGACAAACTGCATGCAGGTTTTTCATCTTTATTCTGGGTACCTTCTGGTGACACGATCTGAGGTGACAGTGTGAAGTTCCGAGACTGCCGGCTTGACTTTGCTAGTTTCTTCAGTTCACTAGCAATTGAAATGCCTTTTTTCTTGTCATCTCGTGCTGCCTGCAAAGAAATATCTTTATGTTGGACTCTCAGTTATTGTAATTACTGTGTCTCAGCTCCAGCAGGTACGCAACATAATGTGCATTTCAGAAGAGATGATTTATTTACAAAAAGGTTCAAATATTTTGAATATGTTGTTCTTCCTATTTGGGGCTGTTCAAAATTAAAAATGGGAAAGACAAAATAAAGTAACCATACTGTGAAGTAATCCTGTTATTTTGTTCTTTCAGGGACACACGTTCACAATTCTAACCTTCACAGAGTTATATTTGACACAGTAATACTATCTTCCAATAACACGCACAAGGTTGTGACAAGACAAAGCAGGTGCCTGGCAGGTTGCATGTGAAATGTACTAGACTGCAGAGCAGACATTTAATCCTGTAAAAGATGACCTACCGGAAATGATACAGACATCCTCTGTGAAATGTAAGGAGGTGTTAAAATTCCAGTAAGCTTCAGTTAAAGCCTCTGGAGAGGATGTCTCTTGTGCGCATACTTCCACAAAGTGTCATGCACAATCTCTGCAGCTCATTACTATACCTGAACCTGCTCCTTTAGTTTCAGAATGAATTTCCCGGCTCCCTTCCATTTGCTTTGTGCCTGGTAAACGCACTCTTGGTCAGAGAGGACCCTCTGAGCTGTTTTGGGAGTTGATGACTTTTTGTTGGAGGTTTCTTTTGTCACTTCCTCAAGCAGTACATAGTCACTTGGGTTTGGATTGTTCAGAATGCTGTATGAGTATTTGGCTTTGCTGAGGGCCTAGGGCACAAAACAGACAACAAATTCATATTTTTACATAGGTACATATTTAGGATGAAACATAACACATGTCCATTGGGCTTAAAGTACAATTAAAGGCAAAACTTTTTTTTTTTTTTAAGTTTTGGATGAAGTGGTGAGGTTTTTTAATCCTGTCTGTGTCCCAGTTAGGTAGATTCACCTATTTGTCATGTTTACTGTTATCACCAAAAGTGAAAAAAAAACAAAAAACTAAATTTTGGGTTGTCCCCAGCAGAGTAATATAGGAGAAATCATCCTACGGAGACACTAGTTCTGGTGACAACTAGGCATTCCCAGACTTTGGAGGGATTTCCTCCTACTTCCTGAGACAGGAAGTGAAAGCAAATGATAAAAGTTGCATCCACAGAACCCCAAACCTACAGTTTTTCCACAGGAAGGTAAAAACTCCTATAATTTCCAAAATTGGAAAGAGGGAAAGGGATTGGGGAACAGGCAGTACCCCCCAGCACCCGCTTTCATACCAGACCTCCCCATCATTCCAACCTTTCAGTTTCTGATCCCCATTTAATCTAACCCATCATCAACCCCCCCCCCCCTTTTGTTTTTTCCCCTTCTTGTGATGGAACCTGCTCGGTATTTGAAGCCGAGTATACCTTTTTGTAGGCGGCAGTGATCCCGATCTCTGGGGGAGAGATGAAGGGATGTTATTACACGCTGATCACTTTTTATCCTTTGTAAGTATATCTGATCGCTTTCATTTTGAATTGTTTAAATGGAGAGCATTATATATTATTTTATTGCCATGAGGTACATTGCTGCATTCATTGTAAATATCTATGGAAGCTATTGGAGGAGAGGCGATGTAGTAAAATGTGAATTGAAACGCAGAGGATTACCCTACCATATGTTACTGCCTGTTTAGACCTCCTACAATGTAGAGGTTCTTTCAGAGGTGAGCAGCCGCACATGCAATTTTTACGGTGGTGCTTTGGAAGAGGTATCCTTAAGAATTATTTGAAGTAGGAAAAGGTATCATCATACATACAGTGCACTAAAGACACTATTCACAGACTTGATATCATTTTTGCATATACATTTTTTGATTAGCACTTCTAATAGGATGTTTTGGGAAACTTTATTTGTTTTAACACCTGTTTTTTGGGTTCATTTACACAGTTAGACACATATTATCTGGAAGTATATTTAAGTGTAGCGCTACACATTTATAAATTCCTATTTAGAGGTATGAGCCAGCTTTACTTTAGACACACTTAAATTGTTTTTTTCTTTGATGCGCTGACACATTTTCAATACATACTAGTTCTGGGTAACTCCCTCTTCTTAGTAATGTTTATGCGATTCCCTTAATCATAATCTAACGGAATGTCCCACACTCCGCTTGAGTGCTTTTGTCATATACCGCTTCCTCCCAGTCTGAATATAGATACCAGAATTTTCAACCGCTCACAAGCACAAAACAAGACGATATTATTTAGTTGCTGAACATCGACTCTCTAATTAGAACCAAAATACAAGTCTTATATACAGTAAAAGAGGAGGTTCCTCCCCCCTGCTCATATTACTCTAACAATGCAACTGTAACTAGAAACAGAATTAACAAGAGTTAATTAACTAATCCCTAAAAGCAGCCTATGTGACTCTATGCTCTCCTGAGCATTGTTATGATTAATCAGGATTTCACTACAGGTCAGATTTGTCACCGAGCTTCACACATTAGATTATACATTATCATAAACATCAACACAGAACTCCTTCATACAATAGCAAGGTTAATGAGCACAAACAACAATGGGTGAAATACTATTAGAAGCTGTGGCAAGCCAGACTAGACTCATTTACATTATAGAAGACAACAGACAGGTGGCTGGAGTTTATGACATTAGCATCTAACAGTATGTGTCCCAACAGTATGAATCAGTCACTATTTCTAATATGGCATATACAGGGTACCCAGAATCTATGTGTCTTGGGGGATATGGACCTGAATCCAAAGTAACACCACCTCAAGGTTCCCCAGGCATACAGCTCACAAAGATGACCATTTCCCCAAATGCCAGGGCCCATAGTCGGTAGGCAGGAGGCTAGCATTCAGCAGAAGTCATTTACGCTCTGTCCGGCTGCCAGCGTTTCAGCTGGGCAGTTTTTAACATTCCGGAGCTCGGTCTGCTGCTGGGCAGAGGGGCCAATCACCCCAGCTTCCTGAAGCTGTGGAGACACTGTAGCTGCCAGGCAGAGGCCAGCGGCGCTTTGCCCTGTTGCCAGTGATTCAGCTGAGAGTAGCAGCTTCACTACATCAGCCTATCGCCGGAGAGAGGGGCCGACTGCCCCGGCTCCCTGGATCTCCACAGTTGTTGCCAGTGCTGGGCAGAGGTTGGTAGCACTCTGCCCTGTTGCCAGCACTTCTGCTGGGGACTCCACACCATCCGCTTTGGCTAACCGTTGAGGGGTTTCTCCACTCCCAAACTGTGTAGCTGCCATTGGGGAGGTGATCTGGCTGCTCCCTTTTCCGTTCCCTTATCTGGCTGCTGGGACGACATGTCTATGGTACTGTCTCCCAGGTGCATGGATCTTTGCTGGGGAGGAAAGACTGCCTCCTCCACCCTGGCCAACTGTTGGGGAGGAACGACGAACAACTCCTCTCCCTTCTCCCCCTGTATCTGCTGCTGGGAAGTGATTGCCACCTTCTCACCCTGAGCCTCCGGAACTGCCACAGGCGTGGGGCAGAGGTCTTGGACCCTCTGTCCGGTGACCAGCACTTCAGCTGGGGAAGTTCCTTGTAACTCCACAGATACTGCTGTTGGTGCTGGGCAGAGCACAGTAAATTTGGCCCTGATACCAGCTCTTTTGCTGGAGGCTCATCAGGTTGTTCCCCTGTCTCTGCAACTGGTGTCTGGGGATAGAGGTTCACCATCTCCTGTCCGTGGAACCCAGAAGATGCTATTGGTGCCGGGCAGAGGTTAGAAGAGCTCTGCCCTGTTGTCAGCACTTCAGCTTTGGGGATGGCAATCTCCAGATTTTCCACTGCCGATTCTCTGTTATGCTGCTGGACAGGCACATTCCTCCATCCAAGATCATCCCATGCAGAAACAGGTTCATTAAGGTCAGTCAGCACTTGCTGCATCCGCCATAAGACCTCCGCGTCCATAGCTGTGGGGGCAGGTTGGCAAAACACACTGATACTCTACCACATTGCCGACTCTTCAGCCAAGATTTCAGAGTTGGTATTTCCTGATAGTCCCAGGCAAAGGGAGCCCAGCCCTAGCGTTGAGCAGAGTCTAGCAGCCGCCTGTAGGCGATCTCCAGCTCCCATTCCTGAACGGCCAGAAAATCTATATCTTCCAGTGCCCAGTGCACTTCCAAGACGTTCAGAACCCCTGCTCTGAAATCCATGATTTTTTCCAACCGCCACTCCAAATTACTCCCAAAGTTAGGGTCCCCTGTCAGCTTCACTATTTCTAATATGGCATATACAGGGTTCCCAGAGTCTATGTGTCTTGGGGGAATATGGACCTGAATCCAAAGTAACACCACCTCAAGGGTCCCCTGGCATACAGCTCACAAAGATCACCATTCCCCCAAATGCCAGGGCCCATAGTTCGGTAGGCAAGAGGCTAGCATTCAGTTCCCTCCACAAGCCTCTGTCCTGGCTAGGTCTGTCACACATACCGTTGGAAAATAAATTACTGTAATAGGGCGTACACACGGTCGGACTTTGTTTGGGCATTCCGACAACAAAATCCTAGGATTTTTTCCGACGGATGTTGGCTCAAACTTTTTTTGTCTACACACGGTCGCACAAAGTTCTGAACGCGGTGACGTAAAACACGTACGTCGGGACTATAAACGGGGTAGTGGCCAATAGCTTTCATCTCTTTATTTATTCTGAGCATGCGTGGCACTTTGTCCGTCGGATTTGTGTACACACGATCGGAATTTCCGACAACGGATTTTGTTGTCGGAAAATTTTATCTCCTGCTCTCCAACTTTGTGTGTCAGAAAATCGGATGGAAAATGTCCGATGGAGCCCACACACGGTCGGAATTTCCGACAACACGCTCCGATCGGACATTTTCCATCGGAAAATCTGACCGTGTGTACGGGGCATTAGAATTTGCTTCACCTTGTTGCCATGGCATTTTTTTTATCAACCTATATGCAGCTAGACATTTTATACATCTAATTATCTAAGGCATGCATATTTTATATCTGATGTATCAATAAAACATTTAGGCTGGGTTCACACTGCCGTACAGAGCAGCTCACAGCAGAGGTCCGGTTTGTCCCTGTTCAATGTTTCAGGTCCGATTTCAGTCTGAATTTTTGGCTGAATTTTGACTGAAAAGGACCAGAAAACACACAGGACTCCTGTACAATTCACTCTGGAGCTGTGTGAATCGGCTCTATTGAGAGCCGGTCACAATCTCCTGACATGCAAATTTACCAGCATCCAATTCGCAATACTGTACTGTGAACCCAGCCTTATGGGGAAAAAAAACCCTATAATTCACGGCCCTTACTGTTAAGAAATTGTTTCCTATGCAGAGGTTAAACTTTTTTGCCTCTAGGTGCAAAAAATGTCCCGTGTCAATTTAAATTACCGTAAAGTGAACCGTTTGCACCAATTGTACTAAATCTACTGTATCTACTGACCATCTACTGTATGTATTTATCAAATTGATTATATCTCCCTATAAACAATTCTTTTCCAAGGTGATCTTTCCCCAAAGATGAGGTTCTCTGTGTCCCTAATTAGTTTAGTTGACCTTCTCTGCACTTTCTACAGTTCCATATAATTCTTTTTGTCAACTGGTGTCCAAACTATTTTCTTCATTTTTAGCTTGCTCAATGTACATTATATGCATTATATTGTATGTACAGTATATGCTATATCTAACATATCTGTTTCCTGAGATTTGTAATCCAGTGACACCTGTAATCACGTTTTTTAAGTTTTTATAATGAAAAGCACAAAAATACTTGTGTGTTTGGTGACAAGATGTCCCAGGGAGACATCTACCACACAATGTATGTAAAGTGCTGGAAAATCACTGCATTCAGTAATCTGGCCATGCGCTCACAGTAACCGTGGATATCTGAACTGAACCTTTGCCTATATTGATTCAAAGCAATGCTCCTGGTTTACATACAGTGTGCAGGTGTAGTAAACTGCACTGCAGTGCTGCTATGCGCACTTTCATAAAAGTGCACTTCCAAGTGCAGTCGCTGTAGATCTGATGGGGACATGTAAGGAAAATAAAAAAACAGCATTTTAGCTTGCACATGATTGGATTATAAAATCAGCAGAGCTTCCCCTAATTTTAGATCTCCCCCTCAGATCTACAGCGACTGCACTTACAAGTGCACATGCAGTGCACTTGTAGTGCAAAGTGGATTTGCCTTTTGTAAATAACCACCAAAGGTTAATAAATTACGTACACAGAAGGATCCTTTATGTTAATAAACTGCTGGCAGATGTTGATTATAATTATATTAAAGCTGGGTGTGTAGAGCACTGAAACTGCAAGACACATTCCAATTACCTGCTGAATAACATCCTGTGCTGTACTGAATCGTAAAGCTCTTATAACAGTGCGTGGCTGTTCAGGGGAGACATCATGTACCTGGACAAAAAAACTCTCATCATCAGAACTGACAGACAGCTCCTTCTCTTCCTTTTCCTCCACAGTCACATTTCTTTCATTCAGATTCTAAAGTAAGAGTACAAGAACATAAAGTATCAACACTACTGTCAGCTGCCATAAGAAAAAAAAACACCATACATAAAAACAAAAATGTAAAATATGTGCACTCTTTAGCAGTGGCTGTGTGCATACAAACTCCTCCAATCTCTAAACACAACTGACTGGGTCAGGGGAAGATCATTTGGAGTCTCTGAGACATTTAGATTTACCTTGTTCATTAAAAATCACATATATACTACTAAAACACAAGCTTAAATTACAATATCAAAAACAACCAAATTAAAAAATATTAAAAACATAATGATTGGTGCTTTATAAAATATACAGATCATTCATATGTCCCCATCTCAAAGGCATTTATAGTTTAATGTTTCCATCACAGTCATACAGTGACAGACTCTAAGGCAGGCCATAGATTTTCGCTCAATTCCCCCATCAACACCTGGGGAAGGGGTGGGGGCGAGGGGGTTGGGGGAGCTGTCCCTGCCAAGAGAACAGGATGATCAATAGTCACATGCTAATGCTGGTTGTACCCAGGATTAATGGATTGACCTGGGTACAATCAGCTTGCCCATAGATGGACTGAATCTGAGTCTGTCTCTGTTAAACCAGCCTAGACTAAGACCCCATACACACTATTAGATTTTCTGCAGATTTTTGTCTTCAGATTTACCAAAACCATGTAGTGCAAGGGCCTGCCTGATTGCATACAAATTGAAACTATAAAGGTTTGACTTCATATTATATGGTTTTGGTAAATCTGAAGACAAAAATCTGCAGAAAATCTAATAATGTGTATGGGATATAAGGCTGGGTCCAAACATATATGAGTTTTCCCCCATCCAATTTGCATGACAGGCAAGAGTGACCGGCTCTCAATGGAGCAGGTTCACACATGTCTGGGGCGGCCACGGTCCGGATTGAAAAAGGGTCCAGTGAATCTTTGGGTCTGGTTCAGGTGCAAATTCAGGCTACAATTCGGACCTAAATTGCACCTAAATCGGTGTACAAGAACACTCCAGACCCCAGGCATGAACCCGCAGCCGCATATGTGTGAACCTGGCCTCAATCCATCCATGGCCGGCTTAAGTCAACCTACAGCCAGGGGTAAACTTACACAAAATCAGGAAGAACATCATCACTTCAAGTAGATAACATTCCAGATGAATACTATACCCAAAACCCCAACACTGCATCATCTGCTAACCAAGTATCCAAGTTGTTATTTAGCAAATCGTAATTTGTTTCACACTACGGGGGTTATTTACTAAAGGCGAATCCACTTTGCACTACAACTGCAAAATGCACTTGAAATTGCACTGAAAGCGCACTTGGAAGTGCAGTCGCTGTAGATCCGAGGGGGACATGCAAGGAAAATAAAAAACAGCATTTTAGCTTGCACGATTGGATAATAAAATCAGCAGAGCTTCCCCTCACTTCAGATCTACCCTTCAGATTCACAGCGACTGTACTTCCAAGTGCACTTTCAGTGCAATTTCAAGTGCACTTTGCACTTGTAGTTTGCACTTGTAGTACAAAGTGGATTTGCCTTTCATAAATAACCCCCTACGTGTATAAAGAGGACATCAGACAAAATGATCATAGTAGGAAACCATGACAGAACCTGATCAGTGGCTGGGGGAAGTATAGTAAATTAAAAATTCTTCCCAGTGTAATAGAATACATACATTTGTTCAGAAAATAGATATACCTTTTACAATAGCTACTTCTATCTACTTGCTTAATAAAATTACATTTAACATTTCAGCTCTTTAAACGGCATCAGCATATAATTTCCTATGTAATCTGTATCTATGGAAATTTAGAATGGAATTTTTGCTTTGGCAAAAACTAAGAATCATGTAGCTTAGTTAAAAAATCAGGTGGAAGGGAAGAGTGTTTGTTAGCATGAGCTAGCAATCAAATATCTGCTTTCATTTTTCTAACCTTGCCTTTATTTCATTATAAACACTGTTCAATAGGCTAAATTCTCACTTTAAATACACACAATGCAACTGTCAAAAGATCCATAATTCCATTTAGCAGTCAAGGAATCTGCCAGACCAGGGGCGTAACTAGAAATAGCAGGGCCCCATAGCAAAATGTTGTATGGGGCCTCCTGCAAACAGCCCCCCCACAGCTGCCCTAGTGTCAATGTAGTGTGACCTGTGCCCAATGCAGCGTGACCTGTGCCCCATACAGCGTGACCTGTGCCCCATACAGCGTGACCTGTGCCCCATACAGCGTGACCTGTGCCCCATACAGCTTGACCTGTGCCCCATACAGCGTGACCTGTGCCCCATACAGCGTGACCTGTGCCCAATTCAGCGTTGCCTGTGCCCAATACAGCCTGGTCTGCCTGTGTCCCATACAGCCTCACCTGTGCAGAGGAAGAGGCAAGCCACCCGGATCAGCAGAGAGCGGGATTGCCCGCTGTAATAGCTTTCATTTGAATTTCCCGTCTTCCCGGGGCTCATCGTCACATAGCCCCACCTCTTGGCCTGACGCCTTTGATGACGTCACACGTCCCGCATTGGATTGGCGTTCTGTCTATCAAAGGCGCCGGGCCAAGAGATGGAGCTATGTGACATGAGCCCCAGGAACACTGGAAGTTCTAATGAAAGCTATTACATCGGGCATTTCAGCTCTCTGCTGATCCGGGTGGCTTGCCTCTTCCTCTGCACAGGTGAGGCTGTATGGGGCACAGGCAGACCAGGCTGTATTGGGCACAGGCAACGCTGTATTGGGCACAGGTCACGCTGCACTGGGCACAGGTCACAGCTTGCCTCTTCCTCTCCTCTCTCTTCCCCTGGCTGGGAGACTGTGCCAGCGGTGCTCTCATCCTCACTGGGCCCCACTTGGCTGCGGGCCCCATAGCGCCCGCATGGGTCGCTATGGTGGTAGTTACGCCCCTGTGCCAGACAGCACATCCAGGTCATTATTCTCCTTACAGAATATGCTGGTATTATACAATACAGCCTGGTGCAGGAGTAACCCCAGTCTGTGACGAATTAATTTGGGAGCTGCAGCACACGGTTATTCTTGTGCCTACCCCTCCTGCAAGCATGTTAACATATTGAACACCACTGTGCAAAGCAATAGGACCTTGTATGATTATCCCACTGCTGACAATATCTCTACCTGTCATTAGGGGAATTACAGGGGGCAAATTTCAACAAGATTCAAGAATTTTATTTTATTATTGATTTATTATTTTTTATTTTATGGAAAATTACATTTTAAATTTTGTGCTCAATAAATGCATAACCAGTTAACAGTAAATGCCTTCAAACATGCTTGGGACAAATATAGATCTATACTCAGACAAAAAAGTCAACGAAAAAAAATGGGCAGACTCAGACTACTCAGTCATTTCTCTGCTGTCACTTTTCTAGGTTTCTATAACTGAATCATATAATGTTTTTCATATCGGCCAAAAGATTGCTTTAGAAAGCAAAGTTAATATTTCTTTTATTGAACTAGGCATACTTCTTCCTGAGTTTTAAGAATGATCCTTCCGACATAGCCTTCCTCTGGGAACCAACTGTTTAGAATTTGCAGGATGTCTTCTTCTGGGCCAATCGCTCTTTGGAATGGAGGTTTTTTACACTCATTTTTGTCCTTTGATATAAAACATTTTTCTTCCATCAAGAAATAGTCAGTGCTTGCTTCATGTCTTTTTATAGATGACAAAATCTGCAGGGAAAAAAATTAAAGCAAACAAATGTAGTAAGCTCGTTCTTTCTAGAAGTGTTGTATAAAAAATAATAATGCAGGCTGGGCTCCCCAAAAGGTTGCATGAGAGGACCATGCAATCATGTTGTTCAGAAGTCCAGGTCAGCCATAACCTATTTTGAGGAATAGGGACATATAACAGCAGTGAATTTCTTTCCATAAACCCAGAAGTGCACCTTCATATCCTTCAACTTAACCCCTTGGCGCCGACTCCCACCGGCCCTTTAAGGAGTTTGACATTCTGGGAGGGGGGCTTGTGACCATGTGACCGCTTTGATTGGCTGTCATGGCGGTCACATGATCAGAAATTATTTCTCCCTAATTACTTTTCTGTACTCTAATACAAGCTTTATAATTCTGCACTTTGAACAGCTGTAGAGAAGAGAGGGTTGCAGGTAGACAGGTAGGAGGATTTGGCTCATCTCTGTGTATCACCTGAGGCCAGTCACTACACTGGGTATAAGTCACATTTCTACAAGGTACTGGAAATTCAAAGGACGTGCTATCATAACTCAAGAATAGCAGAAACCATTCGGTTGGTCATTACTTAGCAGATAACGAATAAACAGGCATTTGCCAGAGCTGTAAATATCTAATGGAGGTCTGGCATTGAAAACTGCACTCCGTCAAAGTTTGCTTATCATCTCAGTGTCTGCTAACAATAAACATCTGAAAATTATCAATTTCCTTTTAGGGAATTGGGATTGACCCATCGTGAAACTGTAACAAAATCCTACAGTTCTGTCATGCATGGTTTGCAGGGAATTAAACCCATTAGGAGTACACAGCATACAATAAAATGTCTTACCCAAGGCTAAGTGATATCATAAAAGCAAGCAGATATCCTCTCAGATAATCCCCCCATCATAAATAGTTTAGATGGAGTAATTACCAAATCCACATTGCTGTCTATCTTTTCTGGAAGAATCAAACTTCAGTGTATTACATAAATCCTGAGATAATAGCCAGAATAAAAACATATTTACAGTATCTCACAAGAGTAAGTACACCCCTCACATTTTTGTAAATATTTTATTATATCTTTTCATGTGACAACATTGAAGAAATGAAACTTTGCTACAATGTAAAGTAGTGAGTGTACAGCTTGTATAACAGTGTAAATTAGCTGTCCCCTCAAAATAACTCAACACACAGCCATGTCTAATCCGCTGGCAAAAAAGTGAGTATACCCCTAAGTGAAAATGCCCAAATTGGGCCCAATTAGTTATTTTCCCTCCCTGATGTCATGTGACTTAGGCTATAAGAACTTTGCTAAGACCCTGAAACTGAGCTGCAGCACAGTAGCCAAGACCATACAGCGGTTTAACAGGATAGGTTACACTCAGAACAGGCCTCGCCATGGTCGACTAAAGAAATTGAGTGCACGTGCCCAGAGGTTGTCTTTGGGAAATAGACATATGAGTGCTGCTAGCATTGCTACAGAGGTTGAAGGGGTGGGGAGTGGGGGTCATCCTGTCAGTGCTAAGACCATACGCCGCACACTGCATCAAATTGGTCTGCATGGCTGTCGTCCCAGAAGGAAGCCTCTTCTAAAGATGATGTACAAGAAAGCCTGCAAACAGTTTGCTAAAGACAAGCAGACTAAGGACATGGATTACTGGAACCATGTCCTGTAGTCTGATGAGACCAAGTTAAACTTATTTGGTTAAGATGGTGTCAAGCATGTGTGTCAGCAACCAGGTGAGGAGTACAAAGACAAGTGTGTCCTTCCTACCTTCAAGCATGGTAGTGGGAATGTCATGGTCTGGGGCTGCATTAGTGCTGCCGGTACTAGAGAGCTACAGTACAGTTCATTAAGGGAACCATGAATGCCAACATGTACTGAGACATACTGAAGCAGAGCATGATCCCCTACCTTCAGAGACTGGGCCGCAGGGCAGTATTCCAACATGATAACGACCCCAAACACACCTCAAAGATGACCACTGCCTTGCTAAAGAAGCTGAGGGTAAAGGTGATGGACTGACCAAGCATGTCTCCAGACCATAACCCTATTGAGCATCTGTGGGGCATCCTCAAACGGAAGGTGGAGGAGCACAAGATCTCTAACATCCACCAGCTCTGTGATGTCGTCATGGAGAAGAAGAGGACTCCAGTGGCAACCTGTGAAGCTCTGTGAACTCCATGCCCAAGGGGGTTAAGGCAGTGCTGGAAAATAATAGTGGCCACACAAAATATTAACACTTTGGGCCGAATTTGGACATTTTCACTTAGGGGTGTACTCACTTTAGGGGTGTACTCACTTTTGTTGCCAGCGGTTTAGACATTAATGGCTGTGTGTTGAGTTATTTTGAGGGGACAGCAAATTGACACTGTTATACAAGCTCACTCACTTTTGTGAGATACTGTATATGTATCAGTTAAATAGAAGCATTTTAGGTCCAAACACCACTATCCTAGGAGGTATCAGAATGGATTAGGCCCATCACCTCTCCAATGTGAAAATTGCTATTCCTATACCCATCAGGTTTGGGTTAATTTAAAAGGTAATTTCATACTGGACAATAATATACATGTTACTAGACTGTAGCCTGTAGAGATGTAAATGTGTTAATATCTACAAAAAAACTGCATCTATGGGAGGGGCACTACTTCATCATCATAGTGACATCCCATCAGCCACCCTTTATGCCGTGTACACACGACCGGTTTTGCCGTCAGAATAAACTCCGAAGGTTTCTCCGACGGAACTCAGAAGGAATTACGCTCAAGCGGTCTTGCATACACACGGTCGCACCAAAGTCTGACCGTCCAGAACGAGGTGACGTACAACACGTACGACGGGACTAGAAAAAGGAAGTTCAATAGCCAGTAGCCAATAGCTTTCGTCTTGTACTTGCTTCAGAGCATGCGTCGTTTTTGGTTCGTCGGAACAGCATACAGACGAGCGGTTTTTCTGATAGGAATTGGTTCAGTCGGAAATATTTAGAACATGTTCCATTTCTAGGTCCGTCAGAATTTTCGAAAAAAAAAGTCCGATGAGGCATACACACGATCGGAATAGACTATGAAAAGCTTCCGTCAGACTTTTTCTGTCGGACATTTTGCTCGTGTGTACGCGGCTTTAGACTTCTTGATCGGTCAGATCAATTCTGTCAACACCCTCCTCAAGGACCAGAAAAGAAGCACTGCATCTGCAGTATACAGCTCTCCTTTTACTATTAAAACAAGGAACACATGCCAAGAGTTATGAGAGCCACTGAACCATCTTGCTTGTTGATTGGACTTTGTGGAAGGAAAGTGATAACTGCGCTAACTTTACTATGTACTAAACATATCAGATTCAGCAGTGAAATGAAATGACAGTGACTTTAAAATTTATAACAACAGAAATTGCACACATGCGACTTCAACTTATGTGCTAAAGATCTTGCTTCAACGTAATCCCCACACACCTATTCAGTGATATAGTACCAAGCAAGTCAAGTGTCCCAAAAAACAATCACCAAGTAAAACAGATATCCAAAAAATCCAAAAAGGGCAAACAAAAAAATATATCAAATAAAAAATTTGAAAAAAATACAAAAAATTTACAAGTATAAGGTATTAAAGTCCCATTGAGTATTTTCAGTGTTGTTCAACTGTTGCCTGTGAACTCAAACACCCTACTCTGTGACTATGTTCCACCAGTTTGTGACGGCACCACCACCTTTTAAAATGGCCACTCACCAGAAGAACGCTATATTTACACCTTTTCTGTTGTTATAAAATTTAAAGTTGCACATTTCACTGTTGAATCTGATATGTTTAGTACATAGTAAAGTTAGAGCAGTTATCACTTTCCTTCCACAAATTAATTATCCCCCTCTAGGATAGGTACACATTTAACTGCAGCAAACGTAATTTGAGACTGGACATTAATTCATTTTTATTTTTTGTTTGCGCTGGTGACACATACTTCACATTGATTGGACTTTGCCTAACAGAATATGTTAAAGCAGCCACCGAAAAATGGAATTTTCGCTTTAACCACTTCAGCCCCGGAAGGATTTACCTCCTTCCTGACCAGAGCATTTCTTGCTATTCTGTGCTGCCTCGCTTTAGCTGACAATTGTGCGGTCATGCGACATTGTACCCAAACAGAATTGACGTCCTTTTTTTCTCACAAATAGAGCTTTCTTTTGGTGGTATTTGATCACCTGTGTGTTTTTTTTTTTTTTTGCGCTATAAACAAAAAAAGAGCGACAATTTTGAAAAAAAGCAATATTTTTTACTTTTTGCTATAATAAATATCCCCCAAAAATATATAAAAAAAACCCAAATTTCTTCCATAGTTTAGGTCAATATGTATTCTTCTACATATTTTTGGTAAAAAAAAAAAAATCACAATAAGTGTATATTGATTGGTTTGCGCAAAAATTATAGCATCTACAAAATAGGGGATAGATTTATGGCATTTTTTAAACATTTTTTTTACTAGTAATGGTGGTGATCAGTGAGTTTTATCGGGACTGCGACATTATGGCGGACACATTGGACATGTTTGACACTATTTTGGGACCATTGTCATTTATACAGCGATCAGAGCTACAAATAGCCACTGATTACTGTATAAATGACACTGGCAGGGAAGGGGTTAAACACTAGGGGGCAATCAAGGTGTTAAGTGTGTCCTAGGTAGTGATTCTAACTGTGGGGGGATGGGCTCACTACGACATGACAGAGATCACTGCTCCCGATGACAGGGAACAGTAGATCTCTGTCAAGTTGCTAAGAAGAACAGGGAAATGCCTTGTTTACATAGACATATTCCTATTCTGCCTCTCCTCGCCGCAATCGGGGGCCGCCGGCGTACATCAAGTTAGCGGAAGTCGTGGGCACGCTCCCGCAGCGCACGGCATTCAAAGGGATGTACAGGTATGCCCATTTGCCTGCCTGTGGCATTCTGCCGATGTATATGTGTGTGCAGCGGTTGTCAAGTGGTTAAGTACTTGTGACCCCCTGACACGCCACATTTGGCATGTCATTTTTTTGGGGGGGGCGGGTACCTAGTTTTCACAGGTACCAAGCTCCCACTTCCTCTCCTAGAGCGAGTTCACCTCTCCCCCTCCCTCCCTGTAATCTTCGGGGACATGTCACAGGTCCCAGAAGATTGCCCGGCCATTCACAACGCGTGGCTCGCGCATGCGCAGTGCGCGCCTGGCTGTGAAGGCACAGCCGAGCGCCCACATTTGCAATGCCGGTGCCGTAGAGAGGAGGGTGAGAGAAGCGAGGCTTCAGGCAGCCGCATCGCTGGACCATGGGACAGATGAGTGTCTGTTTATTCAAAGTCAGCAGATACACTTTTTGTAGCTGCTGACTTTTAAATGGGTGGAACTCCACTTTAAGTATTTTCATTCTTAAAACCCTTTTTTATTTCACTGTTGTATTATTGTCTCCTTTCCTCTAAATATTTTGTTCACACGTTTTTTTAACCGTTTAATTTTCAATAAACAATATTTCTAAATTGGTAATATTGCCTCTAATGCACTAACGCAGAACTAAAGAATCCTTGCCACTTTGAAGAGCGCTACCACATGGTAAATCTCTGGATATACCTGTCTGTGGTTACAGGGGGGTTTGTTTATTAAAGGCAAATCCACTTTGCATTGGAAGCGCACTTGGAAGTGCAGTCCCTGTAGATCTGAGGGGGGCGTGCAAGGAAAATAATAAACAGCATTTTTGCTTGTACATAATTGTATGATAAAATCAGCAGAGCTTTCCTTCATTTCAGATCTTCCCCTCAGATTAACAGCGACTGCACTTCCAAGTGCACTTGCGGTGCACTTGTAGTGCAAAGTGGATTTGCTTTTAGTAAATCAACCCCAGTGTGTGTTACAGACATTTATCAGTCATAATTGTAATTGCTGTTATTGTGAAGGGTTGATAGGTTGAAAGCTATCTGGTGGCAGCTTGGAGTTTAATGGGTTAAGTTTGTAGTTAACCAAACCCAGCAAAGATTGGTCTCTGTCTGCTGGCATGTGATTGTGTTCCCGTGAGCTGGGAAATCTTTGTGCAGGGTGAGGCTGAGAGTGCTATCATTGCGTATCAGTAATAACGCGGTGCAAGTTTGACCAGCCATTTGTCACAAGTAGGTGAAGATGGCCAGGGGCTGACGTTGCATCGGTCACAGTTCTCATTGTCCAGTACCTATGGCAACAGGACTAGAGAAGGCAGCACCGAGCTTCATTTGTGGCTAAGTCCAGCAAGAGAACTACAGAATGAAGGTGGAACAGGTGTGCAGAGAATACTGCAAAGAAGTTTCTCTATACTTCAGAAAACATGAAATATATTTTCTCTCTTTACATCTGTTCTCTTTCTCCACAGTACTACGAGTCCTGTGACGTCTATAGGGCTGAAAAACGAATTGACAAATAGTTAACTATTTTCATAATCGATTAGTTGGCCTGCATACAGAATGCATTATATGTTTACATATCAGGAAATACAGTGCAGCATCATACAGCTCAATACACTGTCCACATATGTCAGTAAGTGCCAGAGAGCTTGTAAATGTGTGAGGAACAATGTCTCATAAAACATGTAGTCCTGGGCAAGAGAAGGAAGTGATTTAAAGTGATTCTAAAGGCTGAAACTTGACCAGCTTCCCCCTCAGCCCCCCTGTATACTTACCTGATTCCAATCTAGCACTGTACCTGAGAGCAGCAGTAGCACTGCTCTCTTTCTCTCCCTCCTCACAGAACTCAGATGTAGCAGTGGGAGCCATTGGCACCTGCTGCTGTCAATCACAGCGTGTGAGGAAGGAACAGGGGGCGGAGTTGTTTAAAATAAAAAATAAATATTTACAATCACTTTAAGGGCTCTGTGCAGGGAAGATCAGCATCTGAACCCAGAGAAGCTGGAGGCCGATAGACTGGAGGTAATTTAAGGCAGCACAATTCAATTTAAAGTAGAAGTTTACTAGTTTTGCATTATATTTAAAATGATTATATCCATGCAAAGTCTCAGCCTTCATCACTACTTTATTATAAATGATTTAAATCCCCTTTCACCTTCATATACAACCCCTGGCAAAAATTATGGAATCACCAGTCCCTAAGGATGTTCCTTCAGTTTATTGTTGTAGAAAAAAAGCAGATCACAGACATGGCCAAAAACTAAAGGCATTTCAAATGGCAACTTTCTGGCTTTAAGAAACACTAAAAGAAATCAAGAAAAATAATTGCAGTGGACAGTAACAGTTAGATTTATAGAACAAGCACAGGGAATAAATTATGGAATCACTCAATTGTGAGGAAAAAATGGAATCACCCTGTAAATTTTCATTACAAACACTAACACCTGTATCAGATTAAATCTGCTTGTTAGTATGTAGGTAAAGGGGGTAAATCATCACGCAGTGTTGCACAAGATGTTGGTTGTTCACAGTCGGCTGTGTCTAAAACATGGACCAAATACAAACAACATGGGAAGGTGGTTAAAGGCAAGCATACTGGTAGACCAAGGAAGACATCAAAGCGTCAAGACAGAAAACTTAAAGCAATATGCCTTAAAGACAGAAAATGTACAACAAAACAAATGAGGAACAAATGGGAGGAAACTGGAGACAACATCTGTGACCGAACTGTAAGAAACCGCCTAAAGGAAATGGTATTTGCATACAGAAAAGCTAAAAGAAAGCCATCTCTAATACCTATACACAAAAAAACAAGGTTACAATGGGCTAAGGAAAGGCAATCGTGGACTGTTGATGATTGGATGAAAGTCATATTCAGTGATGAATCTCGAATCTGCATTGGGCAAGGTGATGATGCTGGAACTTTTGTTTGGTGCCGTTCAAATGAGATTTATGCAGACAACTGTCTGAAGAAAACATGCAAATTTCCACCGTCAATTATGATATGGGGCTGCATGTCAGGTAAAGGCACTGGGGAGATGGCTGTCAATAAATCTTCAACAAATGCACAGGTTTACATTGAAATTTTGGGCACTTTTCTTATCCCATCTATTGAAAGGATGTTTGGCGATGATGAAATCATTTATCAAGATGATAATGCATCTTGCCATAGAGCAAAAACTGTGAACAAATTCCTTGAAGAAAGACACATAAGGTCAATGTCATGGCCTGCAAACAGTCCAGATCTCAATCCAAAGAAAATGGTCCATGACAAGGCTCCAACCTGCAAAGATGATTTGGCAACAGCAATCAGAGAAGGCTGGAGCCAGATTGATGAAGAGTACTGTTTATCACTCATTAAGTCAATGCCTCAGAGACTGCAAGCAGTTATAAAAGCCAGAGGTGGTGCAACAAAGTACTAGTGATGTGTTGGAGTGTTATTTTGTTTGTTTGTTTTTCATGATTCCATAATTTTTTCCTCAGAGTTGAGTGATTCCATAATTTATTCCCTGTGCTTGTTCTATAAATATAACTGTTACTGGCCACCACAATTATTTTTCTTGATTTCTTTTAGTGTTTCTTAAAGCCAGAAAGTTGCCATTTGAAATGCCTTTAGTTTTTGGCCATGTCTGTGATCTGCTTTTTTTCTACAACAATAAACAACTGAAGGAACATCCTCAGGGACTGGTGATTCCATAATTTTTGCCAGGGGTTGTAGCTTCATGTCTAACCCCTAGTTAAAATACCCTGTATATCCTACTTCTGGGTATATTTATTATTATACATGTGATATATATATATATTTACTTTCACTGTTTCACAGTATAAATTAACTTTTGTTTATTAACCCCATCATAACGCATAACGGGTGATATAAAAAGTATGCTGCTGCTGCTGCTACTAAAAGTGGTTTGAAAGGCTCAAGGTTTTTTACCTTCATGCATTTATGCATGAAGATAAAAAACCTTCTTTGTGCAGTGGTCTCACCTGAGCTCCCTCTGAATCCAGCAATGTGTACAAGAGCTGAGCTTCTCCCGGGTCTCTTATTACTCATTGGCTGAGACAGCCACTGGCCCCCACTACTGTCAAACAGCAAGTGAGCCAATGAGGAGAGAGCAGGGGACGGGGCCAATCCACAACTCTGTGTATCTTATAGACGCATAGAGCAGGGCTCAGGAGCGAGCAGGCACCAGTGCCACCAGAGCAAGTTGCATGGCTGAAGAGGAAGAGCCAGGATTGCTGGCAGGGGACCCAAAAAGAGGAGGATCGAAGCTGCTCTGTATAAAACCACTGCACAGGGCAGGTAAGTATGACATGTTTGTTAGTTTAAAAAAAAACAACCCTTTAATGTCACATAAATGTCTTAGTGACTATATTAAACTAACTGTCTATGGCAAGGGAGTCTGTCATGCATAATATTATATTAAAGTCTTGTCTGAAAATCAAAAATTCTTTATATAAAAATTTTGATCTCTGAGTCTGATGATATGTACCAGATTCAACCTCTAATAGTATGTATATCTTTTCTGGATTAGATATTTTGTTCCCCAACCATAGAGCTAGTTATTTATATTTACCACTGCATTCAAGAACGAATTGTCTTTTTTTAAACTTTACATAATAACTAAATTAAACACCATACTTTTTTGAGGTTTTTATCCAATCCGAAACAATAAATGGGCTAACTAATTGATTATGAAAATAATCATTAGTTGTAGCCCTAGACATCTTTGATAGAAAGAATGCCAATCAATTTCCTCCTCATCGCCTATATGACTGTCTCATTGAACTGCTTCCAGGGGAAACTGAAAAAAAGGTCTTGAGCTCTGCGTCCACTGGGGCTCTGACTATATCCTGTAATAAAGACTCATTCCATTTCCACTGCCATGACCTTTGTGCATCCTTATGTAAGAACACGTCTAGGACTACAGGGGAATGATCAGATAAAGTTCGGGTGGCTTTTGAAGCCGCTGAAACCTTTTGAAGAGCTGAATGCTGGATTAAAAAATGGTCAATTCTTAAGTAAGATCTATGAGAAGAGAAATAACAAGAATAATTCCCCTTAGGGCTCTTTCACACGGGGCAGATCAGTGATGATCCGCCCCGTGAACACCCGCTTGCTCAGCGGGGATCGTTCCGCCGATCCCCGCTGAGCAGGAAAATTACAGGTCCGTCGCTGCACACTGTCCAGCGACGGACCTGTCAGAGCGCCGCTCTCCCCTATGGGGGATCGGATGATGACGGACTGTAGTGTCCGTCGTCACCCGATCCGATCCGAAAACAGATAGAAAAGTAGGGTTTTCCTCCGTTACACTTTTCGGATCGGAGCGGGTCGGATGTCACCGCTGACATCCGACGCTCCAAAGGGATACAAGTATGTCCATTTTTCATCCGAAAACAGAAGGATGAAAAACGGACATACGGATCCCTCGTGTGAAAGAGGCCTTACTGTGTAACAGACACCAAATATCGAGTTGTTCATTGTGTAACATCTGTTTGAAACAACGCAAAAACGCACACAAAGTGATGTGAGCGGGAGTGGAACACATCTAATAGCAAGTTCCAAGCTACCTTAAATCCCCCCCCCCGATGGCCATACCCTCACAGAATGTCGACAGTTCCTCAAAAACAGGATTCCAAGAAAGGGGTTTAATAATAATTAGGGACATACACAATAGTGAGGGTAACCAGCCCCCCCCTTGTGGTGGAGATTTTGCAATCCATATTTATATCTTCAGGGGGACTCTCTAATAAAAGGACTATATTTTGTGATATCAGGTTGAGCCCAGCTTAGATTTTTCCTTGTTCTCAAAAGCTGTTGAATGTTTTAGGCAGGTGATAATTCACCACCTGGTTGGGGGGTCTTTTGACATGCTAATTTCGGAATTGCTTATATTGCAATCAAACAGGGCTAACTGGTTTAAGGCAGACTCCAGAGAGTCTAATGTTTAAGCATGATGTTTAACTGGGCTTGTGTCACATACCTGGTAGGTAGAGCCCGGAATGCAGGGAACGGCCTCTCGTATACCTCCGACTCGGGAACCCCTGGTAGTAATGACAGGGGCTTGAGATTCAAAGGGGCACAAGTGCCTGACTGGAAAGCTGGAGCAGAGGGCTGGGTCCTGTAGTCAGCTGGGAGGTGTCCTGTAGTCCGGCAGCAGGATGCAGACAGCAGGAAGGTGCTCTGTAACTCAGCAGCTGGATGCAGACAGCAAGGAGGACTCTTGTAGGCTGGCAGCAGGATGCAGGCAGCAGGATGCAGACAGCAGGGAGGTGTCTTGTAGACTGGTAGCAGGATGCAGACAGCAGGGAGGTGTCTTGTAGTCCAGCAGCAGGATGCAGACAGCGGGGGGGGGTGTCTTGTAGTCCATCAGCAGGATGCAGACAGCAGGGAGGTGTCTTGTAGATTGGCAGCAGGATGCAGACAGCAGGATACAGGCAGACTGGGTCAAGACACAGGCGGGCAGATCAGGTACAGAAGGGCAATCCAGAAGAGTAGTCAAAGTCCAAAGCCGAGATCGGGGCAGGCAGCAAACAGGGTAGTCAAGAACAGTCCAAACAGGTAAGAGGTTTCAAGGTACAGATCACAGGTAACAAGGCGGCAGGGGTCTTCAGGAATGCTGTAGACTGGACAGCAAGGCAGCAATGGAACAGTCCCCTTTTTATAGCATATCTTTGGTGCCAAGTGCTGTCATAGGGGGCGCGCGCGCTGCTGCGCGCGCCCGTGTGCTGCTATTAGTGCTATTGCGCAGGCATCCTTTTAATCCTTCTATTGCTAGAATGCTTGCAAGAAGGCTTTTCCTGACACTGTCCCCCTCCAATGGGCAGCCCCCGGATGCCCACCTGGGCCACTTTACTAGGATGGGATCTCTTAAAGGCTAGAATTAGTCTCTTGGCGTGGATGTTAGTCTCTGGTTCCCAAGAGTTATCCTCAGGACCGTGTTCCTTCCATTTAACCAGATACTGAACCTGGTTGCGTCTCTTCCGGCAGTCTATGATTGATTCCATCTCAAATTCCTCTTCACCGTTGATGAGCACAGGTTCAGGAGGACCAGTGTTTCGGTTAAGGAAGGGATCCGGAACTGAAGGCTTAAGGAGAGCCACATGAAAAACTGGGCGAATACGAAATGACTCTGGTAGTTTTAATTCATAAGCCACATCATTGATTTTTCTTACCACTGGGAAGGGACCCACAAACTTAGGGCCCAATTTCCTGGAAGGACATGCCAACCTCAGATTCAGGGTAGACAGCCAGACTTGATCCCCTGTCTTCAGGTCAAGCTCCCCTCTCCTCTTCTTGTCAAATGTCTCTTTGTTCCGTTCCTGAGTCTTTGACATGGTCTTCTGGAGTAGCCTGTTGTTTGTGCTGAAAAAACTCAAGGTTTCTTGGGCAGCTGGTACCGAACACTCCGGAACGTTGTTGGACAAAAACAAGGGGTGAAAACCATAGTTCGCAAAAAATGGAGACTGATTAGTTGCAGAGTGAACAGAATTATTGTAAGCGAACTCGGCAAGAGGTAATAGGGGAACCCAGTCATCTTGAGAAAAACAAGAATAGTATTGTAAGTATTGCTCCAAGGTTTGGTTTGTTCGTTCGGTCTGACCATTAGTCTGGGGGTGGTAAGCAGAAGAGAAGGAGAGGTCAATCTTCAGGGATCCACATAGGGCTCTCCAGAACCTGGATGTAAATTGTACCCCCCGATCGGATACGATGTTTGCAGGTATACCGTGGAGCCTTACAATCTCTTTAATAAAGATCCCCACGGTCTCAGAGGCAGAGGGAGTACCCTTCGTGGGCAAGAAGTGAGCCATTTTGGAAAGTCTGTCAACCACTACGAAAATAGTGGTGTAGCCTTCGGATGGTGGTAATTCAACAATAAAATCCATGGAGATCATCCTCCATGGTCTTTCCGGAACAGGGAGAGGTCTTAGCAACCCCCAAGCCTTGGTCTTGCTGTCTTGCTGCCCTTGTTTTGAATGCAGGTAATGCATGATTCCACATAGTGTTTGCAATCCTCCCATAGCTGAGGCCACCAGAACGTGCGTTGGAGAAGTTTGGAGGTCTTGTGTATCCCAAAGTGGCCAGCTAATTTGTGATCATGACAGGATTTGAGAACGGCAACCCGTGTTTGTTGTGGCACAAAAAATTTGTCCTTGTATCATAATAATTAATCTCTTGACTGTAGAGTGAAATCCGCTGGAAGGGGAGTTGTTGAAGATGCCTGTCTAATTTGAGACTGTAGGTCTCCTTGAAGCATAAGAAAGTTCCCAGGAGCAAGAATGGAGTCTGGGGGAGAAGGAGATTCAGGTTCACTGAACATCAGAGACCGCGCATCTGGTTTGGTATTCTTTGATCCCGGCCTGTAAGTGATGTGAAAAGTGAACCTGGTGAAGAAGAGTGCCCATCTGGCCTGACGTGGTTTTTGGCAAACTTCAGGTACTCTAAGTTCTTGTGGTCGGTGTACACCAGAATAGGGTGGGCCGCTCCCTCCAGGAGGTACCGCCATTCCTCAAGTGCGGCTTTGATTGCCAGTAGCTCCCTGTCCCCAACATCATAATTCGTTTCGGCTTCGGTTAACCTGCGGGAGAAGAACGCCACTTGATGCAATAAAGCCTTGGAGCCTTGTCTCTGTGAAAGTACTGCCCCCACTGCTATTTTGGAAGCATCTACCTCCAGTATGTAGGGTAAAGCTGGGTCGGGATGCTTCAGGACGGAGGCTGACACAAACTGGTCTTTCAAGGAGGTAAAAGCAGCTTGAGCCTCAGGGGACCATTGGAACCGGGTGCCTTGCAGAGTCAGTCTTGTGATGGCAGTGATGATGGAAGAAAATCCCCTGATGAACTTGCGATAGAAATTTGCAAAGCCCACAAAGCGCTGTACTCCTTTCTTATCCGTAGGGGCCGGCCAATCCAAGATGGCAGAGACCTTCTGAGGATCCATCTTGACTCCATCTATGGCAATGATCAAACTCAGAAACTGAATGCTTTGGCGTTCGAACGCGCAACTTTTCAGGTTTTGCATACAGGCCGTGTTGGCGGAGCTGGGTTAGAACTTTTCTGATATGTTCTCGGTGGATTAGGCAGGGGAGAGGAGAAGATCAGGATGTCATCCAGATAAACTATGATGAACAGATCAAGGTAGTCTCTAAAGATATCATTCATGAAATGCTGGAAAGTTGCAGGAGCATTACATAACCCAAAGGGCATCACCAGGTATTCAAAGTGTCCGAAGCGGGTGTGGAAGGCAGTCTTCCATTCATCCCCGCTTCAGATCCTGACTAAGTTGTATGCTCCACAAAGATCCAGTTTGGTGAATATAGATGCAGTTCCGAGTCTCTGAAATAGTTCAGGTACCAAAGGTAGGGGGGTACCGGTTCTTGATTGTAATTTTAATAAGGTCCCGGTAATCTACGCAAGGGCGTAGGGAATGATCCTTCTTTTCCACGAAGAAGATCCCTGCTCCAGCCGGAGAGGTGGAAGGGCGTATGAACCCTTTTTCCAGATTCTCATTGTTGTAAGTTTTAAGCGTACCAAGCTCCAGTTCGGTTAAGGGGAAAATTCTCCCAAAGGGAATCTCTGCCCCGGGAAGAAGTTCAATCGGGCAGTCATAGGGTCGGTGTGGGGGAAGTGTCTCTGCCCCTTTCCGACTGAACACATCCAGGAAACTATGGTATGCTTCTGGAACAGTTTGGCAGGTTTCAGCATCGGTCTCCAGACACAGCAGGGAAGATGGAACGTCAGTAATTCCCTGTAAGCAATGCTGACGGCAGTAAGGAGAGTGAAAACTGATTTTTCCAGTTGACCAGTCAATTTGTGGGTTGTGAGCTTTGAGCCAGGGCATGCCCAGTATGATGGGAAACAGGGGTGACTCAATGATGTCAAGACAGAGCAGTTCCCAGTGGTTGCCGGAAATGGTGGTATTTAGAGAAACTGTCTCTTGTGTTACAGGCCCCGATTTAATAGCCGATCCGTTGGCCAGGTGTACAGACAGTCCCTGTGCTCTGGGTCGTAGAGGGATTTGGAACTTGTGAGCAAAAGATAAGTCCATAAATCCGGTACAGGCTCCGCTACAGATTCAATTATAGTGGTTGCCTGGATGTTCCCTCCTGGAAGCTGTAGAGAAATAGGAATCGCCAAGTGAGTGGTATTGTTAAACACAGCAGATAAGGAAGTAGAAGGTCTTACAGGTCTTTGCAGGACAAGTCCTCACATAGTGTCCAGATTCCCCGCAATAAAGGCAGAGGTTGTTAGCCTGCCGGTGTTGACGTTCTTCAGGGGTCAGTGAAGGACGGATCAAGCCAAGTTGCATTGGTTCGGAAGTATCGGTAGGAGTGTGAACAGGAGGATTTGGTACACGTGGTAACATCCATACCGGGCGAGAGGGACCAGCTGCACGTTCTGCTCTACGTTCTCTTAAGCGCCTGTCTATTTGGATCAACAGGTTGATAAGGCCTTCAAGTGTAGCCGGAATGCCAACCCGGGCCAGCTCATCCTTTAATGGTTCGGGAAGTCCCATGCGAAACTGGTAGCGTAGGGCATCGTCGTTCCAGTTTGTGTCGGAACTCCAACGCCTGAACTCAGATGCATAGTCCTCCGCCGCCCTACGGCCCTGCTGGAGAGAGAATAGTGCTTCTTCTGCGATAGCTGCTTGTTACAAGTCTTCTTATAGGAGGGCCATGGCTTGAAAGAAAGTATCCAGACGGTCAAGACAGTTATTCTTCTGCTCCAAGAGGCGATGGGCCCATGCCTGGGGTTCGTCCAGTAGGAGGAAGATGACGAAACCCACCTTAGTGGTTTCTAGGGAGAAAGTTCTGGGTTGCAGTGCAAAGAAAAGTTCAGAGGCATTACAGAATGCCCTATACTTGCTGCGGTCCCCGGAGAACCTTTCTAGTGTGGGAACTGAGGGTTCTGGAGGCAACATGACTACTGAAGGAGCAGTGGGTGGACCCGGAGCTGGGGTAGAGAGAACTTGGACACGCTCTTCTAGTTGTTTATAACCGTCTTGTACGTCCTTAACAGCTTGCGTGAGTACAGCTAGATGACGGCATAAGTCCTCTATGGGCGACGTTCCCTGCGTGGGCTCGGACATGGCTGTCTGGTACGGTCACGTACCTGGTAGGTAGAGCGCGGAAGCAGGGAACGGCCTCTCGTATACCTCCGACTCGGGAACCCCTGGTAGTGATGGCAGGGGCTCGAGAGTACAAAGGGGCACAAGTGCCTGACTGGAAAGCTGGAGCAGAGGGCTGGGTCCTGTAGTCAGCTGGGAGGTGTACTGTAGTCCGGCAGCAGGATGCAGACAGCAGGAAGGTGCTCTGTAACTCAGCAGCTGGATGCAGACAGCAGAAAGGAGTCTTGTAGACTGGCAGCAGGATGCAGGCAGCAGGGAGGTGTCTTGTAGTCCAGCAGCAGGATGCAGACAGCAGGGAGGTGTCTTGTAGACTGGTAGCAGGATGCAGACAGCAAGGAGGTGTCTTGTAGTCCAGCAGCAGGATGCAGACAGCAGGGAGTGTCTTGTAGACTGGTAGCAGGATGCAGACAGCAGGGAGGTGTCTTGTAGTCCAGCAGCAGGTTGCAGACAGCAGGGAGGTGTCTTGTAGTCCAGCAGCAGGATGCAGACAGCAGGGAGGTGTCTTGTAGACTGGCAGCAGGATGCAGACAGCAGGGTACAGGCAGATCGGGTCAAGACACAGGCGGGCAGATCAGGTACAGAAGGGCAATCCAGAAGAGTAGTCAAAGTCCAAAGCCGAGATTGGGGCAGGCAGCAAACAGGGTAGTCAAGAACAGTCCAAACAGGTAACAGGTTTCAAGGTACAGATCACAGGTAACAAAGCGGCAGGGGTCTTCAGGAATGCTGTAGACCGGACAGCAAGGCAGCAATGGAACAGTCCTCTTTTTAAAGCACATCTTTGGCGCCAAGTGCTGTCATAGGGGGCGCGCCCGTGTGCCGCTATTGGCGCTATTGTGCATGCGCCGGATGGCGCTTCTGTGCACAGGCATACTTTTAATCCTTCTAATGCTAGAATGCTTGCAAGAAGGCTTTTCCTGACAGCTTGAAATTACAGCCAAGAAGTTGAGGTAACTTAACCAATGAACCTTAGGCTTCAGGGGTAGCCAATCAGGATTCAATACCACTTCTGAACCAATGAGGTGACCCTGAGTTCCGATTGGTGGGAGTGGGTTATTCTAATGCCCTGTACACACGGTCGGATTTTCCGACGGAAAATGTCTGATAGGACCTTGTTGTCGGAAATTCCGACCGTGTGTGGGCTCCATCACACATTTTCCATCGGAATTTCCGACACACAAAGTTTGAGAGCTTGCTATAAAATTTTCCGACAACAAAATCCGTTGTCGGAAATTCCGATCATGTGTACACAAATCCGACGCACAAAGTGCCACACCTGCTCAGAATAAATTAAGAGAAGAAAGGTATTGGCTACTGCCCCGTTTATAGTCCCGACATACGTGTTTTACATCACCGCGTTTAGAACGTTCGGATTTTCCGACAACTTTGTGTGACCATGTGTATGCAAGACAAGTTTGAGCCAACATCCGTCAGAAAAAAATCCATGGATTTTGTTGTCGGAATGTCCGATCAATGTCCGACCGTGTGTACAGGGCATAACAACATAAAATCAAAAACCTAGAGATGCTAGCTCACTTGGGTTCACATTCTAGATCAGTGATGGCGAACCCATGGCACGCGTGCCACAGCTGGCACGTAGAGCCATCTCTGTGGGCACGCGAGAGGGTCCAGGTTCACGGCGGTGAGAACACAGCAGCAAGCAGCGGCGAGGTGCAGGAAATTATCTGCACGAGTGAGTGGCCGGCTCCGCAGCTTCCGTGTGGAATGCTACAGGCCTAACAGCTGGGGGAGGGATAGAAGCAAGCAGCGGCGAGGTGCAGGAAACTGTCTGCACAAGTGAGTGGGTGGCCCCTCATCCTCCGCGTGGTAGGCTACAAGCATGACAGGGCGGGAGGAAATGAAGAGAAGAGCTTCACCGCTTAATTTTATGGCCGAAGAGGGGCATCCCTGGTGCCTTTCGGAGCCTGGACTCCTCAAAGCTCCAACAGTGAGGCCCGGAGAACAGACTGTTTGTGGGCCCGGAAGACGAGGACAGGCGGAGAGGTGCAGGCTATGAGGGAGCCGCTGGATGGAACAGAGCAGAGGGCTCTCCCGGATCAAGTATGGAGACAGGTACCGGCCACAATTATACAATGAATACCTGCATACAAAGACTGGGGCATGGAGGCAGAGCAGGGATTGCAGATAGGGACAGAGCTAGAGGTCTCCCTTTCTCTCAGCTCCCCTCTTTTTCAGTCCCCCCATGTCCCCCTCTTTCTGCTCCCCCTCGCTGTCCCCCCTCTCTCTCGCTGTCCCCTCTCTCTGTGTCCCCCCTCTCTCTGTGTCCCCCCTCTCTGTGTCCCCCTTCTGTGTGTGTCCCCCCCTCTCTCTGTGTGTGCCCCCCCTCTCTCTGTGTGTGTCCCCCCTCTCTCTGTGTGTGTCCCCCCTCTCTCTGTGTGTCCCTCCTCTCTCTCTGTGTCCCCCCTCTCTCTGTGTGTGTCCCCCTCCCTCTGTGTGTCCCCCCTCTCTCTGTGTGTGTCACCCCTCTGTGTGTGTGTCCCCCCCCCTCTCTCTGTGTGTCCTCCCTCTGTGTGTGTGTCCCCTCTCTCTGTGTGTGTCCCCCCTCTCTCTGTGTGTCCCCCCTCTCTCTCTGTATCCCCCTCTCTCTTTGTGTGTGTCCCCCCTCTCCCTCTGTGTGTGTCCCCCCCTCTGTGTGTGTGTCCCCCCCCTCTTTGTGTGTGTCCCCCCTCTCTCTCTGTGCCCCCCCTCTCTCTCTGTGTGTGCCCCCCTCTCTGTGTGTGTCCCCCTCTCTCTGTGTGTGACCCCCTCTCTCTGTGTGTGTCCCCCTCTCTCTATGTGTCCCCCCTCTCTCTCTGTGTCCCCCCTCTCTCTCTCTGTGTCCCCCCCTCTCTCTCTGTGTCCCCCCTCTCTGTGTGTGTCCCCCCTCTCTCTGTGTCTGTCCCCCCTCTCTCTGTGTCTGTCCCCTTCTCTCTCATACACCCCCTCTCTTTCGCTCAGCACCCCTCTCTCGCGAATTGCCGTGTTGGCACTTTGCAACACAAAACCAACTTATTTATTTCAGTTTGGGCACTCGGGCTTAAAAAGGTTCGCCATCACTGGTCTAGATGAAAGATGGCCATATGTAAGACCTCTCTATACAATGTATCTGTATTATCTCTTATGTCTCTTTTCTTCCCTAACCTTTTCTATCATAGGATTTTGCCTTAATACATTATTAATCTCTTGATGATGTTGATCCTGATGTGTATGACCATTATAGCAATATTTTGTATCATTGGTAACATTTTTGTTCTTAAGGTTGTATCATTTATGTTACAGTTGCTAATCTCATATTAATACAAGTTTCTTTTCTGTACAATAGTAAGTTTAAATAAATTAGATTGTTACCCTTTTTCGCACAGGTATCATTTTTCCTTAATTTCATGGGTTGATTCATATATAGATAAAAGGTTTTAATCACTTATGTATCATTAAGTATATAAGTGAGGTAGGTATAAATATAGCCTTGTCAGATGGTGCCCCATGTGAGGAAGTTTAATGTTGGGGTGAATGCAATTTCTTGTATGGAAGACAGAGCTGGTTTTGTGTTTACTCGTCTCCCATTTGAATACCCAGACTAAAGTTAAACTTATCAGAACTTTCCTGTTTACCTTTTGTCTATGCTAATACTTTGATGAGACTGATTTTGAATAATGCATATGATAAATAGAAACTGTATATTGTGTATGATTATAGATGTGGGATTAGTTGCAACCTGCAATGTGTGGGTGGCTGAGCAATTTGTAAGTAACTGCATGTTTGTGGCCATGCACATGGGAGGGGCAGCCAGGCTGGCTGTTCCATGGTTGTTACAATAGAATATGTATGTTGAAAGGGCTACTCCCTGTGCACAATAGGAAGGGGGAGGGTTTCTTTTTGTTTTGAGATGAAAAGACCATGCAAGCATTGACTGTGGGTGGGATGGTCTCGGTTTGTAAGATGGCTGTTTGTATTTCTGAAATGTTTTTTTCTGTGAAAGCTGATGCCAGAATAAGTATTGAACTTTGTTTGAGAAAAGAGGGTATGTTTGAGCTGTGTTATATTGTGGTTTATGTGTTGTTGTTTCATTGGATAGCATGTGTTCCTAAGTGTGCATTATCAATTGTGCGGTAAGATTACATACATTTCAGTGGAACTGTTCCTAAACTGTGTGTCTATGGTTAAGTGTGCATTTTCAAATGTAGTCAGTCTTTGTGGAGAAAGATTCTAGTGAAGATGTATGATTTAGCAGGATCAATAATTGCATTTCATGTGTTGGTATTTTAGTGTGCCCCTTTTCTCATCGGCCATTTTGTGGTCGCCGTGAGACTGTGGCTCGATGTTCATTTGTTGCAATTACCATTTTATGTTTCATGTAACTTTTGGCTTTTTTGGATGTGTTGATTGGTTGGAGAGCCTGTGTTTGAGGCCTGCCAAGGTCCCTAGTGGTATGCAGAATGAAATGTTTGTTCATTTGGTATCTCAAATGTGTAACTTTGTGGGGAGAAGTTTTGGTGGGAAAATGCGCCATTTTGTCATGGCCTGGCTTTCGTCTGCCATTTCCTTTTGTTGTTACCATGTGACTGTGCTGTGGTTTTCGTCTGCCATCTTGCTGTAGTCTACCATGTGGTCATGGCCTGGCTTTTGTTTGTGCTGTTTGGCCTGTGGGTCATCCTACAGGGGGAGGTGCAGCCACCATTCCTTTGTGTGTGAAACCATGTGACATGAGCCACCATCTTGTTTCTAGGCATCATTTCTGTTTTCCTTTAAGTGAATGTAAGCTATTGTAGGTTAGCGGTGTTTGTACTTTTTGTCAACTTTTTAGTAGAAGAGTGGCAATTTTTGTATTGGATTTCAGTTTTGGCGGGAAAATGCGCCATTTTGTTGTGGCCTGGATTTTGTTGTAGTCACCATGAGGCCATGGTCGGCGGCCATTTTGAGAGGTGCAGTTTAAGGATTTTGTGCTTTTTAGCCTGTACATCATCCCAGAGGGGAAGCTGTTCCAATTCCTTTGTATGTGTGTAGCCATCCGGTCTACTTTGCATTGAATTTAATAGCTTTAACTGAGTATTTTGTACTTTTAGCGGTGCATGTTTTTAAATATTTTTGGAGTTCTTCAGAGGGCGATTCATTGTTTTGAGGCTTGTAATGTATATCCTGCAAGAGGAGGAGGGGGGCTTTGGTTGGCCTCCTTGAGCCATCTCTCTTTTTACAGGAGTTTCAGTTTTGGCTTTTGTTGCACTGTTGTGTGGTATTTTGGTTTCAAAACTTGTGGTTTTATTTCCCAGGGGATATGTGAGTCAAGGGGGATTCCCTCCTATTTGCAATATGGGGGTGTAGTCCATACTCTCTTGGACAAAGGTTTTTTTTTATTGTTGAAATATATGATGTTTAGACATAATTTTTTTTGTAAATAGACAACAGAAGGCTATCCCCATTTTATTTTTATTTTTTTTTGTGATTATGGTAAACCAGCAGGGTATACAGAAAGCGGTTTCAGTCCGGAAGAACCGCATTATATACACCTGGCCCGAGGGGATAGCAGTGACTGGTGATCCAATGCTGGAAGCGGAAGAGGCTCTTTTTGGGCTAACTGTGCTGAGGCAGGCTGGGTCCACCAACACTGGCTCTGTTGTAGTTTCCTCTGATGCTTATGCCATCACCAATGTAACCAACTCTCTCTACCAACACATTATTTTGGCGGGATCAACAACTGCATTAAATTTAATTCCAGTTGTTTTGTTAAAGTTTTATATTGTAATACAGTTTTGGGTAGAGAGCAAACAGGAGGCATCCAAGTAATTGTTGTAATATCTAGGTACAAATAGAAGCTATAATATTGTTTTGAATAGTGGAGGATTTCATTGGGCGACGGAGTCGGAGACGCCGGGTACCAGTACTGTAAAAATAGTCACTAGGCAGTACTGCTCTGAAAGTTAGTGCAAAGGTGACACCAGTCAGACAGCTGCACTGCACATGAAATCTGGATATGGGGCTAAGGCCATGAGACCCCTTAAAGTTTGGCATATATAAGGTCAGAGGGTACAGTAAGGTGTATTCCTCTGGAAGGCACTTTTGATGTCTGTAGGTACGAGACCCCAGAAAAAAAATACCTTGGAAGTAGTTCAGCTGTGGCTTCAAAAATCTGTAATGATGAGTGAGTTGATGTATATGTGTAGTACATGTTTGTGTGTTTGATGGAATTTGAATTAGCAGTCTGGTGAAGGACGCTCCCATAGGAATTTTTTTTTTTCCAATGGTTCCAGGTATTACACCCCAGATGCTAAAATGCAGTAACCAAGTCTGCTCTAATCATTCTTGAGATAACAAAAATAATAGCCCTTTGTTAAGCATTTCCTTTAGAATACTTCAGAAAAGTCCACGGGGGGGGGGGGGGATTAAACTATTATAGTTTGGAAAATCTCCAGGCTAATTTTTTTTTTTGAAGGACTATAGTCATAACAGGGAATGTTAGGAGTAGTACGCTAGCAGCCCGCTCAGGCCGTGTAAAATAACCGGAATGCGGGGGGCGGTTATAGTGATAAAGGCGCCAACAATAACCGCTCCAAAAGTAAAGCGCAGGGTTCTCTGTACGCAGAGTCCACAAAAAATTGTTCTGACAAGCGTATAAAAAAAAAAAAAAAAAACAGCAAAGGTGACAGGGGCGGTACCTGTCAACCCAATCGCGGTCTAGAGGTTCGCTACCTCTGGAGGATCAACCTATAAAAAGTTGAGAAATCAGGGTAGGGTCCAAGCGTCCGTAAGGATGGGTCAAATATGGGCCCTAGGATATTCGTGACTGGGATTGTTGGACGAGGAAGAGGTGTTCTAAGAAAGGTTAAAACTTAAAGTATAGGAAGATCTGTACCGTGCTCATCACACAAAGATGACATGGTCATATGACTTCAGTTGCCCAGTCAGATAGAGGGGATAACAGAGCAATGGATTTGGATATGTCTGAATTCAGGGGTACATACTCCACACCTAAGGTATGTACCAACAATGTTTCATCCCTGGTATTTCTGCAAGAATAAATCCCTGGAAGGTAAGAGTTTTTTTTTTTTTTTAATTGCCCCCATACAGGCGAAGGGGCTAATGAAAAGGGATGGATCTCTGAAAGAATTTAAACCTTACCGAACCGATGTTATGGGTTTAAGAAGAAGTACAGGTTATTATAGAAAACATGCTGATATGTGTGATGTCTAGAGGTCAATTGTGTGAGTGTGTGGAATATGCAATATATGTCGTGTCGTGTGACGTTTGTTCTCAGCTGCTGACAGCCCACCCAAATGATCCCCCTTCTTTCTCACCAGGTCTGTGAAAATGTAAAGCGAACTGTATTGACATGCAAATTACCTGAGCCAAGATAATTATCTAATACTGAATTGAAAGGTGCATTTACTAAATTGTGTTTGTTTTCCAGAGAAGACAGTTCTGCGAAAGGAAATGGTGCCGCTAAAAGGTTTATTAAGAGTTGCTAATTTTTTTTCACCATGGTGAATACATTTTTTTGGGGGGAATTATTGGTATAACATAAAACAAAAATCCACGTGGAATTAATATGTATTAAGTAATACATATTAATAATAAGTTGAGCTCAACAATTTTTGGTATTTTAAAAAAAAAGTGCACTGTTTATGTAATATAATGTAATGTAATGTATATTTGTTTCATATGCTAATGTCTTGTTACAGGTATATAACCATTGTTTTTTTTGTTTCTAGGCGAAAAAAAATGGAATGTTTATTACTAAAGTTTATTGGTGTTTTTTTCCTCAGATTCGATACTTGGATTTCATGGCTTTAAATGGCACATCGGTCGGCTCGTGTACCCGCTACTGTTCAGTGATCACGGCGCCTCAGTGCTGCAAGGGATTTTCTTTGCCTTTTGGCCAGTTGTATGTGGTAGCAGCAGTTCCTCGAGCTGGATATACATTATGCAATTTTTGTTTTCCAATTTCCTTTAGGTTTACCTGCAGATGTGTAGTACGAGGGCCTGCCGGATGTAAGTGAAAGTTGAAAGTGTATAGGTCTGGCCCCGTATTGTATAGTTTTGGTTGAGTCTGGATTAAAGTTGTGCAGGAAGATTGTATGGGGTGTTCCCAGCTCCTGGCTGTTCCAAGGGCCCTCACTTCTGATGCCGTATTTTCCTCAGTTAATAGTTATAGGTGTCCTTCCTGTCCTAGACTCCCTGTGTAAAGTAACTAGTTGTCTGTGTCCTGCATGCCAGGAAGACCAGTGCCCCAGTGTTGCACTATGCCCTTGTCATTCATGTGAGTCCTGTCTGAATAGTGTAGGCAGTTTATTTTGTAGGGGTGAAGGATAACATGGTCTGATTACTGAATTGATAAAGGAGGGAGAAGGTGTGAAGGAGAAGGTGGGAAAAGTTTATTCAGGTACAGTCTTTTTTATAATTGACAATTTTTATTAAGTTTCACTGTAAACAGTACAATTGTTTAAAATAACATTGTATAAGAAAAAAAGGTAATGAAAAAGTAGTATTCATAACAGGCATCTCTAGAAAGGGCATAGTGGTCCATAAAAATCTAGATTGACATATTAAAATTGCTTGGCCCTTTCTTCCAGAAGGGGGGGAAAGAAAAGAGAAAGAAGAGAAAAGAGAAGGGAGAAAGGTGTAGAAAGGACCCAGATATTGGGGTGCATCTCTCCTGGGCTCCCGGTGTTGACAGTGTACAAGGCAGAGGAGGTCTCATGGAATTGTGGGGGGTCCAGTCGCCTGTGCCACGGTTCCCATGTCGCTGTGTGTCTGTCTACTCGATCTGTTAGTCTGGCTGTCATGGATTCCATAATCTCTATGTCTTTAATTATGGTGTACAGATCAGATAATGATGGAGGGTTTTGATGTTTTCAATGGAGGGATACTAGACACCTGGCTGCCGTAATTGTGTTGCCAGCTTTTTGGCTAGTCCGGGGAGTGTGGTGGGAGGGAGGCCCAGTAAGAAGAACTTAGGAGAGAGAGGGATATCTACCTCAAATATCCGGTGGAGGAGCTCCAATAGATGTGGTATAGCGTGCCCCAGTCCCGGAGACACCTCCAGCAGCGATCCGAGGCCGAGGGGTATATCGCACGGAGACGTGATGTAGTAAGGTACCAATGAAAAAGCACCTTATATGAATTCTCTTTGTAAAGTGTGCATATAGAGCTCCTGGCCACCCATCTCCATATTCAGGTACAGTCTTAGGGCCACAGCTTTAGTAAACTCCACCCTGTTGCTGTCCTGATGTGGGTAGCTATTAAGAGACCGATGTAGAGTATTGTGCGCATTTAAAAGAGGACCCTAGAACTATATTTTTCTTTTTGTTTTGGGAAAAAGCCTCTAAAAAATTTTTGAGCAATAAAGTGCAGTTGGGTTTGACTAAATTCTAAAAGTTTTTTGGCAACCATTGTTTTACTCTCTCCCTTTTTTTAAATATTTTTTTTTGTACCTGACTTGTGCATTTTTAGTGACAGTGATCCTGTTCACCTGTTGATCACTAACATGGGAGTGAAGTTACCTATTTTTATTTATTTTTTGTTCCTCTTTATTAATTTTTTCTTTACTAAGTTGCTGCTGCAACAGCTGCAATGCATTATTTTTCAAGGCACTTTATAATAATTTTATATATTGTTTGTTTGTTTTTATAAATGCAGATTCAATGCTCTTTGACATAAAGTGCTGGGTTGAAGCAGCATTAAACCTGTATGTTTGTTTTTTTGCTTATTTCTTTTTTTTTTTCTTCTTTCTCGTTCCTACTTTCTTTGTTTCATATTCTTATCTTTAATTACTTTAAGTGATGGTATCAGTCCATTAGCTGATAATGTTCTAACTTCTTCTATATCTTTAAAAGTAAATGTATTAGTCTTCTGGAACTTTTGTTTGAATATCAGAGATGAGCTGTGAATTGTAAAGCCGCGTACACACGGTCGGACTTTTCATCTACAAAAGTCCGACAGACTTTCGGCGGACTTTCGGCGGACTTGCGGCGGACTTGCGGCAGACTTTCTAACGAACAGACTTGCCTACACACGACCACACAAAAGTCCGACGGATTCGTACGTGATGACGTACACCGGACTAAAATAAGGAAGTTGATAGCCAGTAGCCAATAGCTGCCCTAGCGTGGGTTTTTGTCTGTAGGACTAGCATACAGACGAGCGGACTTCGGGGTCCGTCGTAGTTACGACGTAAAGATTTGAAGCATGTTTCAAATCTAAAGTACGTCGGATTTGAGGCTAAAAAAGTACGTTGAAAGTCCGGAGAAGCCCACACACGATCGGATTACCAGCCAGCTTTAGTCCGTCAGCGTCCGTTGGACTTTTGTAGCTGAAATGTCCGACCGTGTGTACGCGGCATAAGACTTTACCGTTTCTGCCTGACTCCTTTTTTTATGTCTTAATGTAATTCTACCTCCCCTAGTCTGCCTACTGCTTTAACCTGAGCCCCGTGAGCAGGTGTGGTGAACCCAGGGACCTGGCAATAGCAGGCAGTGTTGACTATCCCTACCATCAAGGGCCATGGATGATACTGGCTGTTGCTCAGACTCTGTTCCCTGTGGGGAGCCCACTTTTACTCGTCCACATTACACCCCTTATAAGTATTTAGCCTTAATGGCCACACCGCTGCTCCTGTCTGGCATTCCGCCAATAACTGTACACTGACGTTCTCCTCTCTCTTTTTTGTATTCATGCACAACTGTCCAGGGGCCCACCCAACCACCACCGGAAGACAACCAAGTAATTTCTTGAGACAAATGTGCCACGAATAAGACTCTCCTGAACTTTCCTTCACCATGTTGAAAAGTGCTGTCTCGCGGTCCGATCCAGTCATTACAATCATTACACCATATCCCCAAGTTACAGGACTAGATATGCCAGGATCCCGCCATCAATGTTGGAGTTCCACTCTACCAAGACAGGGGGATGATGAAACATTGCAGTACAGACACTCATGGTTTGGACGTGAAGTCCCAAAGGCACCAGGTTTTCTTTGCTGTCTCAAGTCTACCTTGATGGGTTCCGGCGTGTTCAAGAAAGGAAGAGGGGGCCGCAGTGGTGGTGGTGGGAAAGGGTCGGGGCTTCTTGCGGTTGTGGGTGGATACAAAATCATTGAAGGAGGGCATAAGTTCAAGAATGAACTTCAGGGGGGACTGTGGTGGAGATTTTGCAATCCATATTTATACCTTCAGGGGAACTCTAATAAAAGGACTATATTTTGTGATATCAGGTTGAGCCCTGCTTAGATTTTTCCTTGTTCTCAAAAGCTGTTGAATGTTTTAGGCAGGTGATAATTCACCACCTTGTTGGGGGGTCTTTTGACATGCTAATTTCGGAATTGCTTATATTGAGATCAAACAGGGCTAACTGTTTTTTTTTTTGAAAATTTCTTTTTATCAAGTTTTTTCAATAGCATAAATACAGCTGGGTGTGTCAACGTGACACTATCCCTGTTACTTGGCCTCGCAGGGCCTAACATGCCTAATTCTAACATATACACTTCTATCCTAACCGATACCCCTTACCCCCCCCCCCCCCCCTGCCCTCTGACTTGTCACGGCTCAGGTATATATACTGCCTAAATTATTGTCAATTGTATTTTACACTTACATATATTCCATTTGTGGTATCACAGTAATTTCATCTTTAGCTTCTATAACCTCATACCTAATATCACTGCTATTTATGTGCACATATTGTATTTCACCTTTAAACCTTCTCAACAAGGATTTATCCTTTACCAATTAAGTTTTGTGGAAGTGTCACCTAGCCCACCGTAGTATCAGCTTCCCACCATACCCTCCATATTTTATCGAACTTTTTCTCACATCCTCTCGCTCTGTACGTGGATTTGTAAAATGGTAGCATTCCGTTGATGAACTGTTTCCAAAACCCACTCTCTGGAGCATTCTTATTCTTCCATTTAAGTAAAATAGCCTTTTCCCATAAAACAGGAGGATGGTAAGTAACGTTCTCAGAGCCCTGGTTGGGACCACCTCATCCACCAGACCCAACAAGCAAACCTTGATTGACACTGGGATGGGTACTGATATCAGCTCCGAGATACATTGTGTTATTTCCTTCCAATAAACTTGAATGAGTGGGCATGACCAGAATATGTGCTCCGCATTAGCTGGAGAGAAAGAGCATCTCCAGCACTTTGCCGAGTCACTACCATATATTTTTGCAAGCCTAGCCGGTGTATAGTAGCTTCTATGTAGATATTTAAACTGTATCAGTCTATCTCTCGCTGAGACTAGATGATTAAACGGTTGCGCCCATAAATCATCCCAATCCTCCCCCTGTAATTCCGGAACCTCTTCCTCCCATCTAGTTCTACATTTAAGTACCGCCTTGGGAGTAGTTTTGAAGAATTCTTTATAAGTTGTTGAGAGGATTTTTGGCAGGTCCTCCATGGAAAGCATAGACTCGAGTGCCGAAGGCAGAGACTCCACCCTTAACTCCTTGAATTGTGTTTGGTATGCGTGTCTGAGTTGGAGGAATCTAAAAAAGTATGAGTAAGGTAAGTCATGTCTGGCCTTAAGTTGAGGAAAAGTCAAAAGTTCACCAAATGAGGTAATGTCTTTAAGTGTCTTAATACCCTTGGCTGCCCATATCACAGGGTCCGGCATGTTGTAAAAATGTGGCAGTCGGGAATTCATCCACAGCGGGGAGGATGGCGACATCCCCTGATAACTAGGAGATGATAATTTTACTGCCAGTCCCCAAGCCCTAATTGTAGCTATCATTGACAGTGTGAGAGGTAAATCTGTTTTTGTGCCCCTAAACAAGGCCAATCGTAGGCTTTCATATGACCCAAGATGAGCCGCTTCCAAAACTGTGGCTGCATCCCCATCATCTGATATTAGCCATCTGCGAGCAAAAACCATTTGCCCCGCCAGATAATACTTATACCAGTCCGGTAAAGCCAACCCGCCCGGAGCATGTCTGAGAAAATATAAAATTACCGGAAGGATTTTCATTTTTAAAAGACATATTCTGCCCATCAAAGAAAGGGGTAGTTTAACCCATGACTGTACTTTTTGCTTAAGGAGAGTTATTAGTGGGAGTAAATTTAGTGTGTAGTAGTCCTGTATTTTCGCCGTTATTTTGACCCCGAGGTATTTAATAGTGTCCACCCATTGTAATTGAAGATCTGGGTCTGCCCCTTCCTTATCTTTAGCATCTATAGGCAATATGTTCGACTTACTCCAATTCACCCTGAGCCCTGAGAAAAGGGAAAATTTATTTAAAATATCTAAAACTGCTTTTAAGGATTTCCCAGGGTCGTCAAGAAACAGGAGCATGTCGTCAGCATATAAGGCCAAAGTTTAATGAATAGTACCCACTTTAATAGCCCCTACACTACCAGAGGACCTAAGAGCTATGGCCATTGGCTCCATTACTGATGCAAAAAGAAACGGGGATAATGGTCATCCCTGTCTTGTTCTTCTACCCACTTCAAAATATGTAGACACTGTAGATCCTAATTGTATGGCAACCTTTGGATTCCTGGCAACCTTTGGATTCCTGTAAAGCATAGAGATCCATTTCCTAAAATGTGGACCGAAACCCATGACCTCCAGCACTTTGAGCATATACTTCCAGTCAACGGAGTCAAAGGCTTTTTCTATATCTATGGAAACCACTATCCTTGTATCCGAGTCTGTGGGCGGCAACTGCAAGTGGGTGAACAGTCTTCTCAAGTTTGTGTCTGTAGATTTGCCTGGCATAAATCCCATCTGGTCAATATTAACTAAGGCCGGTATTACCGTGGCCAGTCTTGTCGCTAGTATTTTGGTTAAAATCTTTAAGTCTGTGTTCAAAAGTGCTATTGGTCTATACGACGCACATTCCGTCGGATCCTTCCCTGGTTTCAACAACAGAATCATATATGCCTCCAACATGGAGCTTGGTAAGGAGGAATTCTGGTGACAGTACTCCATTAGCCAGCCAAGCCTACTCGCTAGCTGCTCCACATTAGCTTAGTAGAAATCTATGGGAAACCCATCTGGCTCAGGAGCCTTATTAGGCGGGAAGGCAAATATTGCTGCCTGTATCTCTTTAACTGTTATGTTTGCTTTGAGTATTTGACGGTCCCCATCCGACAGCTTCGGGATGGGTAAACCCTCCAATAGCTCAGGCATATCATCTGTATCATACTCTGGGATCGGTTAGTACAGGGAGGAGAAAAAATCAATAAACTCCTGCATTATCGCGGACGGGTCCCTAACCAGTGTACCCTGCCCGTTCCTAATAACTGGGATATGAGCAGAGGGCAACCGATCCGCCACCAGCATAGCCAGGAGCCTAACATTCTTGTCCCCCTCTGCAAACACCATGTGAGCCGCTCTTGTCATTTCAGAACTAGTTATACTTTTCACATGTAAGGACAATCGCCTTCTTGCCTCCAGCAGTGATTCATAGGAGGTCCCAGATGGAGACCCTGCATGAACCTCTGCGCACTGCCTCTCGTACTGTTTCAAGGTGTCCAATTCCTCATTTTCATTTACTCTAACAGTTTTGATAGCTGATATACATTCACCTCTAGTTACTGCTTTAAAAGCATTCCAAACCATTGGTGGCTCAGTAGAGTCAGTGTTTATTGCCCAGTATGACTTTATGGATCCCTCTAGGTGGGCCGTCACCTGCTCATTTTGCAACCAACTAGCCGAAAGGCGCCATCCTCCCCCCCTTGCCCCGGCCGGGAGGGACAGTGCAAGAGAAAGAGGATTATGATCGGAAATGCTCCCCGCCAGATATTCAACATTTTCCACATACTGTAATAAATTATTATTACCAAAGGCTAGATCAATTCTTGATGCCGACCTGTGTGTCAATGATAGGTGAGAGTAGCTTCTGTCTGTAGGATGCTTCCATCTCCACAACTCCGTTAAACCCGCCGTGGAGGCCCATCCACACAGGTCCGCCGATCTCACTCTACCTGGATTAGAAGAGTCCAACGCCGCATCCAACACAGCATTGAAATCTCCCATCAGGAGTAAAGGGAGATGCAGAAACTGAGCCAATCGGGTCAGCAGGTCATATAGAAGCTGAACCTGAAATGGAGGGGAAATGTAAACATTCACTAGCAGTATCTTAGTGTAGAACACATCCATTACCACCGCCACATATTGACCATTGGGGTCAGTTATAATCTGGTGTATATTACACGGAATTGCCCTACTAACCAGCATCGACACTCCTCTGGCAAAAGTGGAATAGGTGGAATGGATCGCCTTTTGTATCCACGGTTTGCGTAAAGACAGCACCTTGCTACCATCCAAGTGTGTCTCCTGCAAGAACACAATGTGTGGTTTTGATTGCTTTAGGTATTGAAACACAGATGCCCTTTTAAACCTATGGTTCAGGCCTCTGACGTTCCAAGATACAATGTACAATTTAGCTGTCCCAGTCATTGTAGTGAAAAAAATATCTGTGACCACATATAGAAGAACACTCCCCCCTCCTGCATACTGCAAACCATATTATAATATACTCTACATCAAATTTATGAATCTGAGCCGTGACAAGTTTCTTATTCCCTCCCCCCCCCCTGCTATTATACCAGTAAACAACCCCAACAAAACACAAAAAAATCTGGCATGTAGCTTTATCCCAAAAACCATAAAAACAAAAAATCACAGCGGGCATCTGCCGCATCCGTCGAAAGTCTGGCAGCTCTCTTTAAAACTCCAACCTTCATGGAGCTCCGATTGTCATAAGTTGTGGAGCGTGTGAACATTTAAGAATGTTGGGGACTTGTATAGAGAACCCTTTCTCTGAGATCAACCAACTGGAGAATTTTAAGGTAAGTAGAACTAAATAATTGTCCTCCATGTGACACCAACTCTAGGGGAGCAAAACCTTTCTATTAACAAGATGAAACCCCAGCATAGTAAAAGATAAGGACAATGGCGGAGCATTGAAAATAACAATTAAAAATTAAAAAATATATAAAAAAGGGGGGAAAAACAAAATATGAAAAAGTAAGGCACCAAGTGAACGGAACAACCAGGAAGGTTGTGAGGACTACTGTCATACCACTCAACTTTGCTGGTTCCTGGAGTATGGAAGACACCGGATTCGCCGACCCCACCGGTATAGGCAATACCCCTCTGAAATATGGTGATGATGATTCCAAGAGCACGTGTCATTACTTTTATAATATTGTAGGGTATGCCCTTGTGACTGAAGATACGACCAAGAGCCAAGTGGCTCATTACTGTCTCCAACAGCGGGGTTTGGGGGTTAGAAACTTCCATCCTTGCCTTTAATAGTTATGCCCTTGAAGGAAGTTAAACAACAATGGACCATCCGGGCACAATTTTCCATAGTCTGCATTTAGGAGAGTTCTTTATCCATCCAGTCGCACGCTTCCGCGGGGTTATCAAAAAATCTCACATTTCCTTTATATTGTATCCGGAGCCTGCTTGGATATAGCATGCTGTACTGCACCTCTTTTTCACGCAGTCTTCTGTGGACATCATTGAAGGAACGGCGCTGTTGTTGCGTGGCTGCAGAAAAATCTGGGAACAGCATTATCTTGGCATTTTCATATTTCAACTCTTTGGCTTTTCTGGATTGTGTCAGGATCAGGTCTCTGTCCCTGTAATTTAGGAACCTGACCAAGAAGGGTCTAGGGAAGGCTCTTGGTGGTCTTTTACCAGTGGGGACCCTGTGCGCTCTCTCCACTATGTATGTGGGGGGGTAAATCTTCCAGTGAGAGGAGTTTGGCAAAGAACTTTTCAGCAAAAAGTGCAGGTCTATCCCCCTCTGTACCCTCAGGCAGGCCGACCACCCTGATATTGTTTCTTCTTTGGCGGTCTTCAGCGTCGTCTGCTCTGCGCTGAAGGGAACTGACCAGGCCACGGTGTTCAGCAAGCTGGGTGCTCTGGGTATGGGAGGTATCTTCAACCCCTGACACTCTGTCCTCCACTGTAGTAAGGCGTCCTCTGATTTTATCTAGGTCATGCCTGATCAGTGTGCATTCAGATGACAAATGGTCTATTCTCCCCATTAACTCTGACTTGCTGGCACTAATAGCCTCCAGGATAGGCCTGGTAATCGCATCCGCATCCACCGCTACTGTTTGTTCCTCAGCCGTGTCTGTGTCAGCCAGCAGCTCCTCTGTATCCTCTGCCTGCGCCATCCTGGATGTGGCTTGTTTGGCGTGCTGTTCAGGCTTCCGGGAAGACAAGATGGTGGGGGCGGAGCCTCTGTCCGTCCCCTTAGTGGAGCGGGTCTGGCGCTGATCAGTGTGCCCCTTCTGGAGCATTTTAGAGGCCGTGGAGGGCATCGCTGTGATCCTCTCACCTTCCCCCAGGTTCTGACATTCACTATGTCTTTCAACAAAACTCAACTATCATTTTTAGACATCGAAATTTATAAGGATGAACAAGGTAAACTTTCCAGCAAACTTTTTAGAAAGAGTACTGCAGGTAACACCATACTGCATGCCGCCAGTTTCCACCCCCAACCCCTGATCGACTCCATACCTTATTCGCAGTACATCAGGATTAAACGCAACTGTACAGATAATGAAACGTTTCTAAAAGAAGCCGCTGCCCTACGAGACAGATTATTGGCACGTGGCTACTCCCATAGATCCTTAAAAAAGGCTTTCAAAAAAACAACTAGAAGACCTAGGCAAATGCTCCTCCAAACAACTAAACAACAAAAAGACACACACCAACTAAGCATCATCACCACATACAATCAGCAACATCATCAAATTAGAAGAATAGTCGAAAAATACTGGCACTTGCTGGCTCTTGACCCCGGTCTCGGCCACCTGGTGCCAGAAAAACCCCACTTTACATTCAGGAGAGCTACTTCCATTGGTGACAAGATCGTAAGTAGCGAATTTAAATCAACAAAAACACACTGTAAATACAGAGGCACATTCGCTTGCGGTTCGTGCCATTACTGTGGATACATGTTGACCCAAAAAAATCCCACTCTCCCAAACGGGAAAACATTCCTTCCCAAACATTTCGCTAACTGCAGAACCACTGGAGTGGTTTATCTACTCCAGTGCAACTGTGGCTGTTTTTACATAGGAAAGACCAAACTGGAGTTTTGGAGAAGAGCATACAGACACATTATATCCATGAAAATGGCCGATCCAGATCTCCCTCTGGGCCGACACGTAGCATTGGTTCATGGAGGCAAGTTTCCCAACGTAAAATTTTTGATTTTAGACCGGATACACCCTAGCCCCAGAGGGGGTGACTGGAATAAAATTTTACTCCAGAGGGAATTAAAATGGATCCATCTACTGAAGGCCACTGTGTCCCCAGGCCTCAACGAGGCCGTCTGTTTTAAACCCTTCCTAGAAGGCTTTAACTCTGGTGGAATGGAAAAATAACACCATAATTAGTAACACCAGTATTTGGCCCCCTCTCCTTCCCCTTAGAATTTATAATTTAACAACAGAGGTGAACTACATGTCTTTTGCCTCCCCTCTGCTCTTTTCCTGTACTGTGAGAACTATCTCTTCTTCCCTTTTTACTTTCTCAACTGTTGGTAATATTATTTTGTTGTTGTGTCTCTTGATGCCTTTAATATGTAAACTGAGCTGTGCGTTCTGTCATATATGCGACCTTTCATTTTTTCCTTTTTTCCTTTTTTTTGACATGCCATATTATCGGACTCACGTGTTTGGCCTACAGCCTTGTGACCTCCAGGTGTGGGGCAATATCTCTTAGCTCTCCCCCCCTTCTGTCTCTACTGGACAGTTGTCCATCAATATAAGGCATACTTAAATAATTTAATGTATTATTAATTATATTCTTATGATGTTTTATTCGGTCGCCTATCTGACTCATACAATCAGCTTGGGGGTTCCTCTCAGGAACCATTGATTATGTTAACATATCACACGCTATGTACCGTTGTACATCCTGATCCATTAATTGATGTACTCCTAACCAGGGTCAGATCCTCTCCCCATTAAGGTTCAGATTCATACTCCTTTTCTTCAATAACCCTATCGTGTTCATGTATAAGAAACCAACAACATGTAATGATCGTCATGCTTATTGTGTTTGAATTACAATGGACTCAATGTATAGATTTTTGCAATGCCAATTAACATCATACCATATCATGTCTGCTTCTCCCAATTACTTATTATTCCCTTTCTTGCTTCCCAGCTCTTGGCCCCCCCCTTCCTCCCAAAGTGACCACTTTGATTAGGTACTGGTGAACCTACGAGTGTACCTTATGGATTCAGAATGCTTTTTGTGCTGTTCCTCATTATTATTCAACAGTCTTTAATACTTTTTTATTATGATTGCATATTTAATATAACTGCCCTGTTCCAGGGCGGTGATTCTGCAATGAATATTTTCTTTTCCCAGGAGTTTATATTTATATGCCTTTGTTGTTCTTGGTCCCCTTCTCCCTGCCCTTCCCGGGGTGCGTGTGGCCCGAGCGGTTGCCCGGCACGGAATAGCCGCCCAGGTTAACCTTTCCTAGGGCGGCGCTATAGGAGGTACTAGGGCGTTCTTCCATCCACGCCCACTACCTCCATATTGCCACTCCGGCGAGCATGCCCAGTTCGCCGGACGGGCATTTCCGTGTCGGTGGGGCGGGTGTGCGCGATGTCGCCCCAACGTCATGACGTTCACGCGTGCACGGTAGGGGCGGCGCCGCGCATCCTCGCCTCGGGGGGTCTTAATGAAGCTTCCCATTATACGAGCTCCATAACACAGCTGCGCGTCATTCAGACGCCAGCTGATTGGAGCCCGTTCATGATTTAAACCGGCCCCACTCACTCCCAGCTAAGGCGTTCTGCACGCCGGACGCTGGGATGCGTGGTTGGCCCTAATCTACAAACAAATCAACTCCAGGTATTGTCTTACTACTCTCAAACCCCTATTATTGGAATTACTACTTTATTTTTTCGATGCCTTCTTTCCCTGCTATATTTTGTAGAGTTATATTCCTATGTGCTGACATCATCTTTCGGCTCATCAGTCCGCAATACCTGCGTCCTTTGAGCTGATAGACACAGCATATACGGCTTTAATCCAGCAACAGATTCACTTGCTCATATTCATTATTTGTTTTGCTCATATCCATTATTGATTCATATTTGCTCATATTCATTATTTGTTACTCACCCCTATATTATCCCTCGCTATGTTTCTGATGGGCAGCAACATTTTCTGTTATATTGAATAACACCATTTAAAATTCCCAACTCTGGAAATATACAACCTTTGACAATTTATATATATCATGTGCTTATTAGCCTGTACAATTATACTTCCTGTTGCAACGAGTTTGCACAATATTACTTATATACTAAGGATATGCATTACGAATTATACAAAATGCATACCCACTAATTTATATCAAGTATAATTTCTTTGAAATGAACCCCTATAAATACAAATATTTTTTTTTTTTTTTTGCTCTTTTCAATTTTTCTTTATGGTATTTACAATGGTCCTTATATATACTTACGGTACAAAAAATCTTTTTCAATTTTAGGGGTGCTTCTCTCGACCCCAGCATATCGCTCTGGTGCATGCGAGCCCGGGCTGGGCGGGACAGGTGACCAGTTACACATACTCCCCTGTGGAAATTATTGCTTATTAACAACTAGCCCCCACCGCCCAAGAACAGCACATATATCCTCTACACCACAACTGTCCACCATCCCACCTTGCCTTTTCATGTGGCCTTTTAATAAGTCTCCTTTCCAGAAGTAACCAATGATACTCTCTCAGGTAGGTGATCAATTGATCATTTAAACCTTTGAATAGATATCCAGTGGTATTTCTTTACAACTTTCTGACTCATGCACCATTTTTTCAATCAATTCAGATGAATTCCTCTTTTCAAATATGCCCCTGAAGGACTGTACAAACATTAAGTACCCCAAAACGCGTCGGGCTTGAAAAGAGTCTCTCTGTACACTTCATCATTGCTTACTGTATGATGTCTACTATGTTTATTATGTATTATTGCTATGCTATCTAGGATATCCACATTGTTTTTAGAATGTATTTTTTCAGTAAATAAAAATTATTTTTTATATATTTCACACTAGTCTATACTCTTATATTCTTTACTTCTGTGCAAGTGCCGGGAAAGTCCATACAGGGGAACCCGCTGTTTTTATGTTTTTAGGTTCCGGAGCTGTTGTGGATCGGAGTATGTTGCTCCAACACAGCGGATCGTGCTCAGGATAGACGGAGCTCTGTAAAGGTGCTAGCTGCCTCGCTCACATCCGGCCACGCCCCCCAGGGCTAACTGGTTTAAGGCAGACTCAGAGGCACCAGAGAGTTTAATGTTTAAGCATGATGTTTAACTGGGCTTGAAATTACAGCCAATCAGAAGTTGAGGCAACTTAACCAATGAACCTTAGGCCTCAGGGGTAGCCAATCAGGATTCAATGCCACTTCTGAACCAATGAGGTGACCCTGAGTTCTGATTGGTGGGAGTGGGTTATTCTAACAACATAAAACCAAAAACCTAGATATGCTAGCTCACTTGGGCTCACAGTCTAGATGAAAGATCGCCACACGTAAGACCTCTCTATACAATGTATCTGTATTATCTCTTATGTCTCTTTTCTTCCCTAACCTTTTCTATCGTAGGATTTTGCCTTTCTACATTATTAATCTCTTGATAGCATGTGTATGACCATTATAGCAATATTTTGTATCATTGGTAACATTGTTGTTTTTTAAGGTTGTATCATTTATGTTACAGTTGCTAATCTTATATTAATACAAGTTTCTTTTCTGTACAATAGTAAGTTTAAATAAATTCGATTGTTACCCTTTTTCGCACAGGTATCATTCATCCTTAATTTCATGGGTTGATTCATATATAGCTAAAAGGTTTTAATCACTTATGTATCATTACGTATATAAGTGAGGTAGGTATAAATATAGCCTTGTCACCCTCAAGTAGTCTCTCCTGGAACAGGAAGCGGCCCAAACCATCAGCCCTCCGATCCTTAAGTATTGGTTCACACTGATGCTACTTTGAAATCGCGCTACTTCACTTGAAGTAGCGCGATTTCAAAGTAGCAAGGTCAGCGCAATTTCAGGTGCTCTTGATATAGACATCTGTGTGGCTTCATACACAGATGTCTATTGAAAATCGGCAAAAGTAGTGCAGGAACTACTCTTGCAAATCGGTGCGGCACCGCAAAATCAGTGTCGCACCGATTGGAACAGTGCCATTGCCGCCAATAGGCTGTGACTTGTCATGCGATTTGATCTCTCAAATCGCATGAAAAATCGTTCCAATATTAACCTAGGCTTAGTGTCCAACTGGCAGAGTGAGAGAAGAGCATGCTCACTCCTCTGGAATGCAAGCCTGGGAAAGTACTATGTACTATGTCCCTCAAAACTCTTGACCTCTTCTCCGGAACATTTAAGCCCCTGACGTTCCAAGAGATGAATTATGTTGCAACCCATGAAAATTGACATAGATAGGCAGCCGACTGTATTGTTATGCCACGTCCAAAATTTAGACTAAACAACATCCCTAGGAAATCAAATCTCTCCACACCAACACACGAGCCAATCACTAAAACTTCAAACACACATGTTAACACTCACACTTTGACCAGTGAAAATCCCTCTGCACAGCCAATTAAAACAAGAGAACCCACTTTTCAACCTAACACTTCAACCACTGTTTCACAAGACAACACTTCTAACGATCCTTATTTTTTAGAGAGAATCCTCACGGGTGCCCAATCCGCACATCCCAACCACAATACATACACACAGATAGCACTATAGTCGCCATTGCACCTACCAGTGAACAAAATGCAATTGAGCTCAATATAATTAATTTATCGTCGTACAAACTTTCCCAAGATTAAATAGCTGTTCTTAAGAAGGGCTTAAATTTCTGCCCAAATCAAGATGCAGATAAATTCGAAATATACAAAGATCTTCAACTCTTTGTCCGGAAATTGATCCTAAAAAACGTTATCATAAACAAGGAGGGTCGATGGACTTCACCCCACAGAAAATTCAGGCAATAGATCAATTGGTCTCTCTCCTTGAGGAGAACGATCAAACTAGTCTTATTGATAATATCAACCTTTCCCAAGTTCTGGAATTAGTTGAAACATCAGGCGGGATCCTTAAGATGAATAAGTCCACATTAAAGAAAAAGTCAGATTTCTGTCCAGCACCGAGTACCCATCCAAATGCAGCGGCTTTCCTCAAATTAGTTGATAAAGAACTAGATAAGTAAAAAACCCACACAACACATCTCAACAATTTACCAAAAAGAGAAACCTCAGCATTAAGAACACTATCTAGTAACAACCAAATTACCATAAAGGCCGCAGATAAAGGCGGAAGTATCGTCGTGCTTGACAATGATAACTACGTCAACATGTGCAATAAAATATTAAACAACCTAGAATGGTATCGCCGGATCCCGGCAAGTATTGGCAAAAAATACAATGACTTCTATCTGCTAATAGACACTGCCTACTCTAATTCCATAATTACCAAACAACTTTGGGAATTTATTAGGAACAACTTTCCTCGAACCCCTGTGTTTTATGCACTACCAAAAATTGACAAGGATACCAATAACCCACCTGGAAGACCAATCATCTCCGGTGTAGGGGCGATAAGCGAAAATGCTAGTAAACTAGTGGATGAAGTTCTAAAACCATTTGTCTTATCCCTACCCTCCTTTGTAAAGGACACACTTTATTTTTTACAAATTATTGACAAACTTAAGATCCCTGCACTATTAGTAACAGTGGATGTCGAATCCCTGTATAGCTCAATTCCCCACGCTAAACGCATAGCGGCCATAAAACATATCATGCAAAAAGCTGAAAATGTAGATCCTGTATACGGAATTCATTATCTCATTGTTGGAATTCATCCTTAATCATAATGTATTTACTTTTAACGGCTCCCACTACCTCCAGGTGCAGGGGGTTGCGATGGGGACGTGTTGTGCCCCATCGTATGCCAACCTGTACCTGGGGGAGTGGGAAGCCATGTTCCTGGGCGATGAAGCTCTTTCGATGTACACGGACCACATTCTTGGGTGGTACCGGTACATCGATGACATATTCATCATCTGGGCAGACCACCAGATCTACTTCAACAATGTCTCATGAGGATGAATCGTAACGACTTCAATTTAAATTTTACCATGTCCTTTGACAAACACTGTGTCACATTCCTGGATGTAGAAGCCTATAGAGGAGAGGGGGGAGCCATTGTGAGCAGACTCTACAGGAAACCCACTAGAAGCAAAAAAACTACGTGAAAGATTGCTACCACAAGGCTACTCTCACGCCTCGCTAAAGCAATCTTTTAAAAAAGCCTCCCTACAATCAAGGAATGAGCTACTTTACTCTGAGAAACCTAAGAACAAAAATGACATCAATGCCATTAGAATTATTACAAAATACATTAATCAACAAAAACAAAATAAAAGCATTATAGAGAAATACTGGCACATGCTGCAATGCGACCCAGAATTGGGACCATTCGTCCCTCCCAAGCCTCTTTTTACCTATAAAGGGGCCACATCCTTGAGGGATAGGATCGTCACTAGCGAATACAAGGGAGAATTGAATAAATCTCACTGCAAATACAAGGGAACCTTTAAATGTGGGGCATGTAATTACTGTAAATTCATGCTCACACAAAAAAATCCTACCCTTCCCAACGGCCAGACCTTCTACCCAAAGCATTTTGCCAATTGTAAAACCTATGGGGTGATATATATGCTTTTGTGCGAATGCACGTTTTTATGTTGGCAAAACAAAAGTGGAATTTTGGAGAAGGGCATATAGACACATAACGTATGAAAACCTGTGACCCCGATCTCCCTCTTAGGAGACATACCACACTAGTGCATAATGGAAAGTACCCAAAAATAAGATTTCTTATTCTAGACCGCATACATCCGTGTCTCAGAGGGGGAGACTAGAATAAGACCCTATTGCAAATGGAATTGCGATGGATCCATAGATTAAAAGCTACTCAGCCTGCAGGCCTGAATGAAACAATTTGGTTTAAGCCATTTGAGGGTTTTTCCTCAGGGGGTAGAGAACAATAATGACAGAATGCGGCCCCCTCCCCTTCTTGTTCCGGTCTCTTCCTCTGAGACTTAAATGTAATTAGTTGATCTTACGGTTGGAACAAATAGGCCAATGAAGAATTCTCTACGCATACGATTAATTTTATTGATACATCTCTAGTGGCATAGAAATGGGAAACATCTTATGTCCAATTGGCAACATATATTTGGACATACATAAATATACAAATGCATGTGTCTATGCGTTTGTAAATGAGATACTCTACATTGGTTCCACCAAGCGTGTATTATTTTATGCGACTTGAATCTGTATATACCCTTAGTCTGCCACTTTTAATACTCAAATTTGTAAATTATGCATGTTTTTGACCTAATGTTTGAACATCTTTAAGAGTTCCCTCACCTAAAATAATTGCTATGAAACTATATATGATATTGTTGTCTCTTCTGATTATCATGCCATATCGCTTCTGAATGTAATATATCTTTGCTGATTCTGTCATAAACATTTATCTTTTCCTATATATATCATGTAATCAAGCTATCCCGTTGGAATTACAGTATTTTTCGTCTATGCTCCCTTTGCTCTATATACCTTACCCCATAATGTCATGTAAACTTATTCCATAATGTTATGTAAACCTGTGAGACAATGTCTGCCACCAGTATTCTCTTGTTTCCAGAAAACATCAATGTTAAACATATATCTTTTTACTTTTATTTATACTATCCACATAAAAGGAGATGTCTCTTCAAATATTACTTGGTTATTTTTACATACATTATACTTGATGCTCGCCCGGCACACAAAGCCGCCTAGGCCATGTAACCCGCGACGGCGCTATGTGAGGTTACAGTCAAATCCATCTATGACTGACCTCCATCTTGCCGGGGAATCATACTGTGTCGGCGGGTGGAGTGGGCGCTGCAACACTCTGTCACACATGCTCGCGCATGCGCACAGTGGACAGGGTGGCGCACACTCCTCCCCGGGGGCCATAAACGACTCGTACCTGCCTCCTCTCCCTCCCACATTATCAGCTGTTGTAATTTACATCAACAGCTGATTGGGGGAGAGAGGCTTCTTAACAATACCAGACACAATTGCCGGACATCCAGCGCACTTTGCGGGATTATACCGGCTTGAACAGTCATATGTTTTGATCTACCCTCGTGTTACGTAAGTAAACAATTACTCTTTAGTGGCTGCTACTTCAGCTTAGACATGCTTATTATATTTCCTTAACACCTATACCAAGGCTCTGCCTGGGGTTTCTCTGTTACTTTCAATAAATCTGATAGATAAACGCAATACAAAGTTGAGTATACTACATGCAAATGCCTTGTACTACTACCTCCCCACTTTTTACATCTTACACATAAAAATAATCTTTAATAAGCAAAATCATTGTATCCAAGTGCTATAGCATTACAGCAATTTCACCTTTTTTATATGCAACCTTTTTGTTTTGAAAAAATACTTAGACTTAGTCATTCAATCAATTAAATATATTATTTATTTATTCATTATTATTTTAGCCATCAACTACACATCCTGACGTCACTTGTTGAACTACCTCCAGGAATGATTTAAATCTTCTAAAATAGTCCTCTTAATATCAAGTCAACCCAATATTTTCTATCTTCAATAATGAATAGAACCTTCTATTATACATTTGTATTATTATATTTTTCTGCAGGACCTGCCTTTTCAGCCTCAGTGGGGCCCCAAGTTTTCTTTTTATACGCCCTCTACGGACCTTTTTTGGAAGGCCAAACAAGAGATTTCTTCTCCTCTCCCTTCATTCTCTTTGGAATGGAAGCGTAAATTACACATATACTTACGTGAAAGAAATCCCATTTTCACTAATCTATGGATTTATAATTTCTCCAAAATACATAGATCAATGTTTCTCCCTCGGAATCAAGAACATATTTGGTAGACAGACCGTGTCATTGACGCTGTTTTTAACTAAAGCTTTATGGAATGCCAAGTCAGCTAATACAGTGTAAACGTAAGTGTTAAAGACATAAAGAGTACACTATGAAATGTCTCACATATACCTGTACTTAAATGCTCACCTTTTTTTAAAAATATTTTTTCTAGTATAAAACTGTCTCTAATTTAGCCACCCTTGAGGAAGGAGGCTAATTCACTCAGAAACGCGTTGGGTGCAAGAGTACTGTTTCAAAACACTGTATACATACTAATGTAAAATTGTCTGATTTGCATTCCAAACAATAGATGCTATATTAATGCTATGTTTTTACTGTTTCTACTCAATAAATTATATTTGTACTTTATATACTTTTTTATGCTTTTTTGTATGTGCCTAAAAAGTCCACCACTAGGGGATCCCTTCTGTTGTTTATATTGCAACCCAGGCCACTTGCATATTGTTAGAAGACCCCCGAGGGGTCATGGTGTAGGCATATAGATCATTGCCTTTGTGTAGACCACAAATGAAAGTAGGGAGAGAGGGGAGAGGGTGAAGGAAGAAGAGTAAAGTAGAGTTAGACGTGGTTATCAGAAACCAGAAAGTAAAAAGACACAGGAGGTTATTGAACGTGTCTCAAGACAGAATTTTAACAGTCAAGAAAAAACTCTCAGCACCCCAAACAACATTGGGCAGAACAGCCTATGTGGGGAAAAAAAAGTAAACAAGGCCCAACACAATAGATGGAGTAGAAACAAGTCCCGCACATACACCAATGGTGCCTTGTGTAACTCTATCCTGAAAAAAAAAAAAAGGTGTGTTAACTGTTTCACTGAAACAGTTAACACACCAGGGAACAACTTGCTCCCAACAAAGAGAAAAAGAGAAGCAGTCATAGGGTTGAAAGGCATTTTATGAAAAAAGCTGGGTCCCTGACCCTAGAAACAACAAACCTCTACCCAGTGGGGCAATCTCAGGGAGCCCACAGATGTCTCACTCTTCCCTAATGTTAATTGATCCCTTAAATACACTGTTGCCAAGGGAACCACCCTAGTGAATAAAAAGTGTGGGGGGTGAGAGAAGGGAGAGGCAGGTTCCAAAGTTAGGAGGAGGTAAAAAAAAAGAGGAGAGGGTTGCGGTATGGAAATGGGATGGCACATAGGTGGGGGAGGAGGATGGGAACATAAAAGTCCATGGCTCAGTTCAAGAGCTCACGCCATACTGAGCATAACCCTTGTTTAAAACAGTATGGTATACAGATTTGCTTTCCAGGGAGAGCCAGTCATAGGTAAAGCGATAGTAAGCACATAAAAAAAATAGTAGGCCAACTAGGGGCATGCAAGCAAAGGCAAGCATGAGGTTTTGGAGGAGGGTGTCTCACCACCCAATTTTGTCCCCATGGAAGACAAATCAGATCTTGCAGAGTAAAAAAATGTCCACTTAACTGGAATAACAAACATCAGTACTAGAGAAAAGTACGGTACATAAAAAGGATTCCCAGAAAACTAGCTTGCAACTGAACACAGGCATTCCTATACACAAGTCTAGGGAGGTTTGGTTGTATTTTTAATTTGTCAGAACCTAAAATAAAGGTGCTCTCCTTGATCTCCAACATCAGGGGCTCTGGTGAAGACCACTTATGCCGCGTAGACACGCGCAGAATTTCCGTCAGAAAGAGTCCGATGGGAGCTTTTCATTGTATATTCCGACCGTGTGTATGCCCCATCGGACTTTTTCTGTCGAAAATCTAGACGGACTTAGATAGAGAACATGTTCTATATTTTTCCGACGGAACAAATTACTATCGGAAAAAACGCTTGTCTGCATGCTGTTCCGACGCACCACAAATGACGCATGCTCTGAAGCAAGTACGAGATGGAAGCTATTGGCTACTGGCTATTGAACTTCCGTTTTCTAGTCCAGTTGTATGTGTTGTACATCACCGCATTCTGGACGGTGGAATTTGGTGTGACCGTGTGTATGCAAGACACACGGTCACAGCGGAATTCCGTCGGATCGCTGTCGTGAAAACCTTCAGAGTTTATTCCGACGGCAAAAATGGTTGTGTGTACAGGGCATTACAGTTTAGGCCCCCACCTCAGGTGAGCCCAAGTCGCCCACTAGGAGAATCCGTTTGTGTATTTGTCCTGCTGGTTTCTGTGTGATCCCTTCCACTGCTATTAGTTCTGGCCTCTGAACTTGACCAGTGATATTGACACTGAGAAATGTCTGTTTGACCTCAATTTCTGAGTGTGATCTCTAAGAGAAAGCAGCATATTCTCTGGATAAAATATCTTTGTTTGGGATGTTCCCAGGATCAGACGCAAGTATTCCAGGTGAATAAAAAATCTGGAGTGAAAGGACAAGAAGAGGTACCAGGACCTCTGTGAATATTCTGAGAGCAGAGGAAAGGCCTTCCAGTGCAACAAACTGGGAGTGATTTTCTCCTTCTTGGATCTTGGAATTTAAAAGGTATTTGTTAAGGGATTTTAGGTCCAGATAAGGATAAATATCCCTGTTGGGCTGTGGCACCATAAACAGGTTTGCATATAACCCCTTGAACATGTCTTTTAGGGGTATTGGTACAACTACCTCCTGGGAAAAGACATGGCTCAGGGCATTCTACAAATCTGACTGTTTTTGGGCAGGTTTTGGTTGGTTTCAAAGAGAGATTGAACTCTATTTTGTACCCCTCTGAAACCATTGATCGGGATGTCTGTGACCAAGAGAGAAGCAAACTGTAACAGATGTTTCTCTACTCCTAGGTGTGAGGGCACCCCTTGGGAAGACTTAGTGGGCTTTAGGGACCATGTCTTAAGCCAAAAGGTAGAGTAATGATGTGCTCTGTGTTTTGAAAAAAGCACAGGTTTCTGAAGAAGGTTGTTTTTTAATTTACCACTGTGGGAGAAGAACTTCCCCTCCTGTGACATCATTAATGAAAATTTTCAAGTGTCAAATCAAAGAGACACCTTCTTTTAAAGGCCATGAAGATGAGGCGTTTTACAGGCAGCTTCAGCTGATCAGGTTTTAAGCCACAAGATACTGTCCATGCGAATGGAGATTAGAGCCATTCTAAAAATGTGTGCTATTACAGGCAGTCCCCGGGTTCCAAACAAGATATGCTCTCTAGGTTTGTTCTGAATTTGTATGTAAGTCGAAACAGGTACATTTTGAAGTGTAACGCCAGCCAAAAAAACTATTTTTATGTTTTTTGGATAGCATTGGAAAGGGTTAACACTCCTGTAAAGTTTGTTTTGCTGTCTGTGCACCTGTTCAGAAGATTTCACCTCACTTTCTGTCACTGTGACAATTGGATTTATGGGACTGGTGATAAAGCTTCAGTGAAGACACCTTTTTCCCATGATAATTCTTACAGGGCTGAACTTCCCCTCCTAGGGGTAGATTTCCTCTCACTTCCCATTGTCTCCCTCTGTTTGCAACTACCCGTACTTGTTCTAGGGTAGGGATGTGCAATTAGCGGACCTCCAGCTGTTGCAGAACTACAAGTTCCATGATGCATAGCAAGATTCTGACAGCCACAAGTGTGAAACCCAGAGGCAGAGGCATGATGGGGCTTGTAGTTTTGCAACAGCTGGAGGTCAGCTAATTGCATTTCCCCGTTCTAGGGCATCAACACAAACAGCAGAGAATGATATAACTGCTGTAATCACTCAGATAAGGCATGGGACCAAAATGTGTTGGTTGTTCAATGCCCTAGTCCAGTTACCTGCGGTTTGACAGGCAGAAATCACAGAGATAGCTGGTTGCAAAGCTGGACCTGCAAGTATAAAGAGAGACTTTAAGAGTGTCTTAAACTTCCTATCTGCAGAATCTTTGAACAAGGAAACATCCTCAACTGACAAAGTGAGATGTTTAAGACTGAGACCAGAAGAGACCACATGTTTTGAGAATTCTTTTTCCACTGGATAGAGCTTGGCAATTATTTTTGGAGAAGAGAAAATATTTTCTGGATTGACCACTTCTAGCCCAGGCATTTTGGTATCTGACTCTAATAGAGATGGTGGAGCTGGGGAAGGAGCACAGTGTTTAAGAGCCCTGGAGAGAGATAGATGTATTAAAGCTGTTGGCACACATCTGCAATTAGTTTTGTTCCAAATTCGTGTTTCGGCGAAATTTGACAAACTCGATAATTTGGAAATGTTCAAATTAACGAAAACCCGTTTAATGAATTTTTCCGTAAATTCGAAAATCCGAAAATAGGAATGAAAACTTGAAAATTTAAAAGAAAATCCAAAAATAAAAATGAAAATCCAAAAATTTGAAAACTCAAAAATTCAAAATAATAACTAATAATAATAATAATAATAATAATAATAATAATAACTATTACTAACTATTAAATTAAAGGTATTGGAATTTCCATTCAAATTTGTCTGTTAGTGAACCTAACGAATATAAATTTATCCAACGTTACAAATTATCCGAAATAATGAATGCCGCATCGAAACGAATGGAATGCAACAAATTAATAATAAAAATAATAATAAAGAACTTTTTATTATTATTATTTATTATTATTAATTTGTTACATTCCATTCATTTAGATGCGGCATTCGTTATTTTGGATAATTCGTATTCATTACGTTCAAAAACAGCCACATTTAAAAGGAAATTCCAATACCTATAATTTAATAGTTATTATTAGTTTGTTAGGTATTATTTCAGATTTTCAGATTTTTGAATTTGCAAATTTCCGAATGTTTGAATACCGCATTTAAATGAATGGAACAAAACAAATTAAACATTTTCCGAAGTTACAAATTTATTTGAAATAACAAATTTCGATCATGATGAATGACCCGAAAAATGAAAAAAGAAAATGAACGAAATGAAAACGAACACATTTTCCAGCAGTGCACATGTCTAGCTGTTAGTTACTAGAAATATAACTAGAATAGGTTGCAAAGACCGCTGTTAAATTCTGGTCCTGCATTGATGCAAGGAGAGTATTGCTGTGTGGACCTTCAGCAGAGCAATGTTCGGCTGAGTTTTTGCCTTGGCTCCCACTATATCTATGGGTGAGGGTAATCTTCTGTGGGGTACTCATGGAGTAGGGTACAGAATAAATAAAGGGTAAGCATGTCTGAGAAGAAATACACAGAAACCTGGGTGGAGATCATCCTGTGAAAAAGTTCTCATGGCAATTGGGTGGGAGGAAGTGCCTGAGTAGCTTATTAGACCTCTAGGCGGAAGTGGCGGTAAAGTGTACAATTTGTGGTGTGAACAATGTTGGTCATCCACATGAGACTATACTGAATAGGTCAGTTTTAGTGGCAAGTTTAAAAGATTTATACTGTAAAGTGAAATAGTTGCATAAACTACCGAGGTGAGTACCCACGCAGGATCTAGTACCAAAACCAACATTACAGGCTCTTTCTCTGGTGTGGGATCTGGGTGCCGTTCCCAAGGTTTTAGGGCCCATTCACACTAGAAATATCCTATAGGACAATCTGACAAAAGTGTATGGGTATAAACACAGAAGGAACCTCATAAGGGGTTCTCTTAAAATGAATAAACTCAATGGCTGAAAACATAGCTACCTGTATTAGAATTACTTGCGTCAATCAGCAGCTTGTTTAGTATACTCATCTACACAAACTACATTAAGAGTGTAATATAACCTTTTCATGACTAATTATTTTCCTGCTTGTGGCACAATTATATTGCTTTGATTACTTTCATTATTTTAATACTTATTTTAATTATCCTTATATCCATTACATAATTATTACTCACGTGTGCAATAATATTAAATCATTGCAAGAAATAAAATAAACGTAATCTGAAGCTTCTTCCACAAGTGTAACATGATAAAGAGGAGGGGAGCAAGTCACATTTTGTGTGTAATGCAATGCATTACCAAATAAGGTAAAGAGAGATATAAAAATAATAGAACAAATTGACTGGCTGACTACCGCAGAACAAATTATAGCCTTATAAGAGAGGTTACCCTATTGTTGCTGTATTCATTTTATTTTAAGATGTGTAAACAGTCCACAGATCCCTTTACTCTATATTAGAGGACAGAGGTGAACCCCACTGGCAGTACATGCATAGCTCTGGTCTGTTTAGCAGATGTTTTCAGTCTTTACTTACTATACTTTTAAGTCTAAAATCAGATTCCTGTAACCGAGAAACACACACAACTCTAAAGTAAACCTTAAAGACCCATTAAGTGACTTTGGAATGCTTGCGCAGAGCCAAATTGTCCTCCCAGTAACCTACTCAACCAAGGGCCCCATTCATTATCCTCAATTGTTAAAAATTATTTCAACAGTAGAAGTTTATCTAGTAACTCAGTTTTTTCCACCATAAACTCAATACTGCCTAAAAGCTAGCAGACTTCACAAGCACAATCAAGTATATACAGTACTACTGGATAAAACATTTTTTCAAGTGTAGTATGCTTTTCAAATGCTATATTAAAGAGGAAATCTGGTCAAAACACAATTCACCATTCAAGGAAGCAATGGCAGACAATGATTCCTGCTGGGTGTTTACTGCTGTCCAGAACTCCATCAGAAAACTTTCCTACATTTCAGGCAGGCTGCAATAGGCTGCATGGCATCAGAGCAATGTTACTGTTTTCACCAATCTAAGTGAATTCTCCATATATTCCTCGAAATAATCTACTGGAGGATAAGCGACACAAATTCCTTGTGTCTTATGCCTTCTAATGAATTTTCCAAATGAACATTTGAAGAATTTACTTAAGCCAATGACATCAGTAACTTAGCAAAAAATAAAAAATATGTGCAAGCCATTAATCTATTCCCTTCAACAAATCAAGTAGTACCAGCTCCAGGAAATGTGGGAGCAGGGGCGGACTGACCATTCGGTCACTTGCGCACTGCCCGAGGGCCCCCGGGCCACTAGGGTGCCCCATCAGGGTTGCCAGGCTCAGTAAAACCAGGGACAATATGTAAAAATCTGTGTTTTTTTTACATCTGTCTCTGAAATGTCCCTTACCAACATCCTTTTGGTCTAAAAATCCCGAGATTATAGCTGCCCCACCTCTCCAGTACATTCTCACCAACAGAAACATGTCTGTGTATACTGTGTGTACATGTATGTGTATACTGTGTGATTGTATACTGTGTGTGTGTGTATACTGTGTGGCCACATAATCTCCGATTGCCTGGGGGCCCCATGAGTTGTCAGTCCGCCCCTATGTGGGAGTAATTTGTAATACAGATTTTAAATTATCCTTCCTATGAATTTAATCTTCTGGATTTCATAAAGAAATAGAATGTATAAACTTTATGCATGTACCCCACTTCTCTTTCCTGTTGTAAACTAATATGAGCCAAAATCCGACACAACTCCACTCAGTAATAAGAAATCCATTGTGGATTGAGTTGTTAGAAGTTGTATAAGGTCTCGTGCACACTGAGCACTTAGCCCCTGTGCATGAGAGTCCCTTGTTTTCGTGCAGGTAGAAGGCACAGACACACTGTCCAGCCCTGCAGCCAGCAGCCTGTAAAAACCCTTAAGAGGCTGAAAGCTGCTGTGGCTGGATGGTGCATCTAATGGTAAATGTTTGGGGCAGTATATGACCAGGGACAAATGCCCAAAACGCACATTTTTTGCATTCTGGGCATTTGTCTGTTGGCACACACTGTCCTAGAGGTGAGTACCACTTGGTGTAATGTTCAACCTGTGCCTTCCAACCACACAAAATTGACGAGATCCCATTCACCAGGCCTGAATGGCCACTGTGCATAAAGTGATAAACCATAATGAACTATAATAAAGAACCATGTAAATATTACAAGTATAGGCAGCAATGTGACTTACTTGGTCAAGTAGATGTTTTGCAGTTGTTCCAATGTTAATACTAAACACAGTGAAAGGCTCTGGTCCAGGAATACCATGCACAGTAACTTTAAACACTGACATTGCTCTTCTTTCTTCTGAACTAAAAAACTTCAAAGAAATAAGGACATGTATAATTTAGCACTCTTTTTCCCCAAAAAATAAATAAGTATTAAAAAAAACAACAACAAAATTTACAGTTAAGGCACATATAACGGCAGCTGTCCGTTCCCAGCTGAGGTAAGGGGCAGTGTGGTGTGCGATTCAGCGCATCAAACGGCTCTCTTTTTTCAAAAAAAAAACTTTATGTGAAGAGTACAAAACATACACTTCATTCACGGCAATGTACAGCAGCATGATGCCCTGCGCTTCTATATATTGGCATGCAATTTGGCATGGTGCACTGCAATAAAATATAGCACGTCTGCATTTTAACGCAGTCATAGGGTACATTGCAGTGTGAATGGGACACTTATGAAAACAATTGTTTCTTCTGTGTCCATGGGGGGACAGACGTTTTACAATGCAGTAAAACATCTCTCACCATACATTGTTTGAATTAGCCCTACAGCCGCTATACCTCCACCAACCCCCAAGCCCAGTCCACCTCCCTGGTCTGTGGAAAAATTGTACTATTTAGAACAAAACTGAAACCTCAATGTTGAAAATATGTACTGAAATGTAGTTATCTCAGAACATCTCACAAAAGTGAGTACAGCCCTTACATTTTTGTAAATATTTTATAACTTTTCATGTGACAACACTGAAGAAATGACACTTTGCTACAATGTAAAGTAGTGAGTGTACAGCGTGTACAGTGTAAATTTGCTGTCCCCTCAAAATAACTCAACACACAGCCATTAATGTCTAAACCACTGGCAACGAAAGTGAGTACACCCCTAAGTGAAAATGTCCAAATTGGGCCCAAAGTGTCAATATTTTGTGTGTCCACCATTATATTTTAGCACTGCCTTAACCCTCCTGGGCACGGAGTTCCCCAGAGCGTCACAGGTTGCCACTGGAGTCCTCCTCCACTCCTCCATGATGACATCGTGGAGCTGGTGGATGTTCAAGACCTTGCACTCCTCCACCTTCCATTTGAGGATGCCCCACAGTTGCTCAATAGGGTTTAGGTCTGAAGAAACACTTGGCCAGTCCATCACCTTTACCCTCAGCTTCTTTAGCAAGGCAGTGGTCATCTTGGAGGTGTGTTTGGTGTCGTTATCATGTTGGAATACTGCCCTGCGGCCCAGTCTCCAAAGGGAGGGGATCATGCTCTGCTTCAGTATGTCAGTGCCGGCAGCACTCATGCAGCCCCAGACCATGACACTCCCACCACCATACTTGACTGTAGGCAAGACACACTTGTCTTTGTAGTACTCACCCGGTTGCCGCCACACATGCTTGACACCATCTGAACCAAATAAATTTATCTTGGTCCTTAGTCTGCTTGTCTTCAGCAAACTGTTTGCAGGCTTTCATCTTTAGAAGAGGCTTCCTTCTAGGACAACAGCCATGCAGACCAATTTGATGCCGCGTGCGGCGTATGGTCTGAGCACTGACAGGCTGACCCCCCACCCATTCAACCTCTGCAGCAATGCTGGTAGCACTCATACATCTATTTCCCAAAGACAACCTCTGGATATGACGCTGAGCACATGCACTTAACTTCTTTGGTCGACCATGGCAAGGCCTGTTCTGAGTGGAACCTGTCCTGTTAAACCGCTGTATGGTCTTCGTCACCATGCTGCAGCTCAGTTTCAGGGTCTTGGCAATCTTCTTATAGCCTAGGCCATCTTTATGTAGAGCAACAATTTTTTTTTCAGATCCTCAGAGAATTCTTTATCATGAGGTGCCATGTTGACCTTCCAGTGACCAGTATGAGAGAGTGAGAGCAATAACACCAAATTGAACACACCTGCTTCCAATTCACACCTGAGACCTTGTAACACTAACGAGTCACATGACACCGGAGAGGGAAAATGGCTAATTGGGCCCAATTTGGACATTTTCACTTAGGGGTGTACACACTTTCGTTGCCAGCGGTATAGACATTAATGGTCGTGTGTTGAGTTATTTTGAGGGGACAGAAAATTTACATTGTTATACAAGCTGTACACTCACTACTTTACATTGCAATTTCTTCAGTGTTGTCACATGAAAAGATATAATAAAATATTTACAAAAATGTGAGGGATGTACTCACTTTTGTGAGATACTGTATGTGTGAATACACTTGATTACAGTTACTGGTTTCTAATTTTAATATGCATCTGTTATCCTAGTGCTGTCTTTACTATGTTGATTGTAACTGTGTGTTCTATCCTGTCTTGTTTTGAATAAAAAATGTAAAAAATTATAAAAAAAAAAATTAATTTATAAACAACATCGAAAAAGGTAAAAAAAAAATGTGTAAAGGACACCCCCCCCATACAAAAATGCGCGTGCATACAGCATTCATGTCTCTGTGCGTGCTAGAGTAAGATTAATAATTCTAGGGCCATTATTTATGATTAACTGTAACCTAATGAGCTGTAAAAGCTACAATTTTGGTGATCATAGTTTTTTGCCTAAATTTTGAGGCTTGATATATTTAGTATTTATTTACTAATTTTAAAATTTTTGCAAAAGCATTGTGGGTGTAATGTGTTTATGCACACTAAAATTTATTTTATTTATTATTTTACTGAAAACATACATTTGAAACACACATTTGATAACCTTTTGTGTAAATACCATGCAACTTAAATTGCAACTATTATCTTTATATTTCAGGTCCTCTGCTTGCAGAAAATATATATTGTTTTGCAGATTTTAACCACTTCAGCCCCGGGAGGTTTTACCCCTTAGTGACCAGGCCATTTTTTGCGATACGGCACAGTGTTACTTTAACTGACAATTGCGCAGTCGTGTGGCATTGTACCCAAACAAAATGAATGTCTCTTTTTCCCCACAAATAGAGTTTTCTTTTAGTGGTATTTGATCACCTCTGCAGTTTGTATTTTTTGCGCTATAAACAAAAAAAGAGCTCCAATTTTGAAAAAAACACAATATTTTTTACTTTCGGCTATAAAACATACCCAATACAAATATGTAAAAAATCGAATTTCTTCATCAATTTAGGCCAATACGTATTCTGCTACATATTTTTGGTAAGAAAAATCCCAATTAGTGTATATTGATTGGTTAGCGCAAAATTTATAGCGTCTACAAACTATGGGATAGATTTATGGACTTTTTTTTTTTTTTTTTACTAGTTATGGCAGCGATCAGCGATTTTTAGCGGGACTGCGACATTGCGGCAGACACTAAGTGACACTTTTTGGGGACTAGTGATACCAATACAGTGATCAGTGCTTATAAAATGCACTGTCACTGTATAAATTACACTGGCAGGGAAGGGGTTAACATCAGGGGCAATCAAAGGGTTAAGTGTGCTCCTAGGGAATGCATTCTAACTGTGTGGGGGATGGACTAACTAGAAGAGAGAGATTGGTGTTCCTGATTAGCAGGAATCACAGATTTCTCTCTTCCCCTGTGACAGAATGACAGTCTGCCTTGTTTACAGACCGCCATTTAGTCATTCCCCCATACGATCGTGGGTCTACTGATTGGCTCCTGCTGTGTCCAATCTTAATCCCAATCACAGTGGGAGCGGGTTGTCGGCGACGCGAGCGTCCCAGACCCGGAAGTCACAAATAACGTACAGGTATGTTGTTTCGCGCAGCCGGGCCGCCCTGCCACAGTAAATGTGTGGTGGATGGACTGGAACTGGTTCAGTAAAGATTCAAGCCAAAAATGTGCATTTTAGAATGGATGTGAAAAACAAAACAATTGGGCCAACAGCAAAAGGGTTAAATATCACATTGAAACTCCAATGTTGATTTGAGTTAAATTCATATAATATTAGTGTCAAATGAATGCATTTGTTGCATTTATTCATTATAATAAAAAATCATGAAAAAGCTCTTTTTGCGCAAGTATTATTAACTTCTATGTCTTATCTATCAAGTGTTTTCTCATAAGTGTGGCTGGCTTGCTTTGCTATACAATTATTGCTAGGTTTTAAACCTTATGTACCAGGTTTACGTCTATAGCTTGTTTTTTTACAGGTGCATGGTTGCTGTGGTGATTAGTTCTACATTTCGCAGGACTGTCCTGCCATTAAGATGACCTTAAACCTATGCGTGGTTTGACCCTTCAGGGAATGTGGTTTATTTCCAGTCTAAATTCCAATAAGGAATTCTGATAATTATGTAATATGCACATATCTTTTAAAAACAATAGTATACCTACTTCCCACCTGGCCAAAGTACATAAACGGCCGGGTGGGTGCTCTCTCCTTCTGAGTGGACGTTCAGGAACATCCCTCAGACACGGCGCATCTCCGATCAGCAGGAGGGCTCTGTGATTGGCCCTCCTGATCACATGACAGCTGTGTCCAATCACAGCCGTCATGTGATGTAAACACAGAGCCGGTTGCTAGGCAATTGGCTCTCTTCTCACACAGAAGTTGTCGGTGAGGAGAGGAGAGGGGATCGCTGCAGCCGGCTGGTGGTCAGTGAGTATGAGCTGTTTTTTACAGCTTTTTACTCACTGATCACCAACCTAGTGTCACCACACAATATAAAACACACATGTCCCCACACAATGTCCCGAAAACACATGTCCCGAAAACACATGTCCCCAAATAATAAAAACACCTGTCCCCCACATATGTCCCACTAAAATCACATGTCCCAATGATTATCTGCACACATATGTCCGTGATTACCTGCGTACGTCTGTCCGTGATCACACAAACCAATTATACACATAACAGAAATTTTAAAACCAAAAACATGTAGTAGAATACATTTTGGCTTAAATTTATGACAAAAGTCGATTTCACTGGATTTCTTTTAAAATAGAAAGAAGAAAATATTGTTTTTTTTCCAAATTTCCGTTCTTTTTTCACTTATATTGCAAAAAATAAAATATTGAGTTGTGAATAAATACCACCAAAAGAAAGCATTATTTGTGCGAACAAAATGATAAAAATTTCATTTTGGTACAGCATTGCATGACCGCGCAATTGTCATTGAAAGTGCGAGAGCGCTGAAAGCTGAAGATTGGTCTGGGAAGGAAGGGGGCGAAAGTTCCCAGTATTGATGTGGGTATATATATGACGAAGGTAAATAGTAGCACTACAGTGTCTAATTATCACACTACTCATGGACTATTAATTTACTCTCTCTACACCCTATCACTGTGGGATTTTATGAGTGTTATTACTATCAGGTCCATAAATATTCCAACATCAACACAATTCTAATCTTTTTTGGCTCTATACAACACCACAATGGATTCGAAATGAAATGAACAAGATGTGCTTTAACTGCAGACTTTCAGCTTTAATTTGAGGGCATTTACATCCAAGTCAGGTGAAAGGTGTAGGAAGTACAACAGTTTGTATATGTACCTCCCACTTTTTAAGGGACCAAAAGTGAAGGGACAGATTAACCACTTACCAACCGGCCCATAGCCGAATGACGGCTGCAGGGCGGTTGGATAACTCTGGGAGGGCGTACTATGACGTCCTCCCAGAATTCCCCTCTCGCGCGCCCCCTGGGGCGCGCACCCGAACACATCCGTGACACATCACGGATCCCGGTAAATGGCCGCTGATCGCGGCCGTTTACCATGTGATCGCGCCGTCAAATGACGGCGCGACCACATGTAAACAGACCGGCGTCATCTGATGACGCCGGTTCCTCTCCTCCCCGCCTGTGTACCGATCGGTACACAGTGAGCGGGGAGGGGGATGGATGGATGTCTGCAGCGCTGTGGGCTGTATGTGTAGTGCCCATAGCGCTGCACAGAGACATCCAGGCATCCATGCTCAGCCATCCCCAATACACTGCAATGCTGTGCAATACTCTGCAACACCCCCACAATACTCTGCAACACCCCCACAATACTCTGCAACACCCCACAATACTCTGCAACACCCCCACAATACTCTGCAACACCCCCACAATACTCTGCAACACCCCCACAATACTCTGCAATACCCCCACAATACTCTGCAATGCTGTGCAATACTCTGCAATACCCCCACAATACTCTGCAATGCTGTGCAGTACTCTGCAATACCCCCACAATACTCTGCAATACCCCCACAATACTCTGCAATACCCCCACAATACTCTGCAATGCTGTGCAGTACTCTGCAATGCCCCCACAATACTCTGCAATGCCCCCACAATACTCTGCAATGCTGTTCAATACTCTGCAATTTCCCCGCAATACTCTGCAATGCCCCCGCCATACTCTGCAATGCCCCCGCCATACCCTGCAATGCCCCCGCCATACTCTGCCATGCCCCCGCCATACTCTGCCATGCCCCGCCATACCCCGCCATACTCCGCCATACCCCGCCATACTCCGCAATACCCCGCCATACTCCGCAATACCCCGCCACACTCCGCAATACCCTGCCATACTCCGCAATACCCCGCCATACTCTGCCATACTCTGCCATACTCTGCCATACCCTGCAATACCCCGTCATACTCCGCAATACCCCGCCATGCTCCGCCATACTCCGCCATACTCTGCAATACCCTGCCATACTCCGCAATACCCCGCCATACTCCGCAATACCCCGCCATACCGAGCCATGCTCAGCTGTACTCGGCCTCTGTATGTGGCCAGGCTGTGGAAATCTCACACATGTGGTATCGCCGTACTCAGGAGGAGCAGGGGAATCTATTTTGGGGTGTCATTTTTGGTATGTACATGTTATGTGGTAGAAATATTGTATAAATGGACAACTTTGTGTTAAAAAAAAAAATGCGTTTTAACCACTTCCCGCCCACCGGCCGTCATACAACGTCCTTGACTTTGTGCGGAGATATCTGAATGATGGTTGCAGCTACAGGCATCATTCAGATATCGGCTTTTTCAGCCGGCGATTCCCTACACCATGAGAACGATCATAGCAGCTGTTCCACTGCTTGATCGTTCTTACGGGAGGCGAGAGGGGATGTCCCCCCCTCCCGCGCTTCTACCGACTCACCGCTACGATCGAAGCCAGGATCGTTTTTTTTTTTTTTAATTATTTCAGGCTTCCCAGCCTAGAGGTGAGATGTGGGGTCTTATTGACCCCATATCTCACTGTAAAGAGGACCTGTCATGCCATATTCCTATTACAAGGATGTTTATATTCCTTGTAATAGGAATAAAAGTGGTCAAAAATTTTTTTTTTTGGAAAAAAGCATCAAACTAAAATAAATAAAGTAAAATGAACAATAAAAAAAAAATTTAAAGCGCCCCTGTCCCTGCGTGCTCGCATGCAGAAGCGAACGCATACGTAAGTCCCGCCCACATATGAAAACCGTGTTCAAACCACACATGTGAGGTATCGCTGCGATCGGTAGAGCGAGAGTAATAATTTTGGCCCTAGACCTCCTCTTTAACTCAAAACATATAACCAGTAAAAAATTTTAAAGCGTCGCCTATGGGGATTTTTGAGTAGCAAAGTTTGGCGCCATTCCACAAGCGCGTGCAATTTTGAAAGGTGACATGTTGGGTATCTATTTACTCAGTATAACTTCATCTTTCACATTATGCAAAAACATTAGGCTAACTTTACTGTTTTGGTTTTTGTAAAGCACAAAACTGTTTTTTTCCCAAAAAAAACGCGTTAAAAAAATTGCTGCGCAAATACCGTGCGAGATAAAAAGTTGCAACGACCGCCATTGTATTCTCTAGGGTCTTTGCTAAAAAAACATATATAATGTTTTGGGGTTCTATGTCATTTTCTAGCTAATAAATGATGATTTTTACATGTAGGAGAGAAATGTCAGAATTGGCCTGGAAGCTACAGAACGCCTGAAGGTGCTCCCCTGCATGTTGGGCCTCTGTATGTGGCCACGGTGTGTAAAAGTCTCACACATGTGGTATCGCCGTACTCGAGAGTAATAGCAGAATGTGTTTTGGGGTGTAATTTGTGGTATGCATATGTGGTGTGTGAGAAATAACCTGCTAATATGACAATTTTGTGGGAAAAAAAAAAGTAAAAAAAAAACCTTGATTTTGCAAAGAATTGTGGGAAAAAATGACAACTTCAAAAATCTCACCATGCATCTTTCTAAATACCTTGGAATGTCTTCTTTCCAAAAAGGTATCATTTGGGGGGTATTTGTACTTTCTGGCATGTTAGGGTCTCAAGAAATTAGATAGGCCGTCAGTACTTCAGGTGTGATCAATTTTCAGATATTCGCACCATAGCTTTTGGACTCTATAACTTTCACAAAGACCAAATAATATCCACCGATTTGGGTTAATTTTACCAAAGATATGTAGCGGTATAAATTTTGGCCAAAATATATGAAGAAAAATTACTAATTTGCAAAATATTATAACAGAAATGAAGAAAAATGCATTTTTTTTACAGATTTTTCGGTCTTTTTTCTTTTACGGCGCAAAAAATAAAGAACCCAGCGGTGATTAAATACCACCAAAAGAAAGCTCCATTTGTGTGAAAAAAAGGACAAAAATTTTATATAGATACAGTGTTGCATGGCTGAGTAATTGTCATTCAAAATGTGAGAGCACCAAAAGCTGAAAATTGGTCTGGTTATTAAGGGGGTTTAAGTGCCCAGTTGTCAAGTGGTTAACAATCATCCATCAAACTTTCACTTTTTAATACTTGGTTGCAAATCCTTTGCAGTCAATTACAGCCTGCAGTCTGGAACGCATAGACATCACCAGACGCTGGGTTTCATCCCTGGTGATGCTCTGCCAGGCCTCTACTGCAACTGTCTTCATCTTGCTTGTTCTTGGGGCATTTTCCCTTCAGTTTTGTCTTCAGCAAGTGAAATGCATGCTCAATTGGATTCAGGTCAGGTGATTGACTTGGCCATTGCATAACATTCCACTTCTTTCCCTTAAAAAACTCTTTGGTTGCTTTCGCAGTATGCTTCGGGTCATTGTCTATCCGCACTGTGAAGCGCCGTCCAATGAGTTCTGAAGCATTTTGCGGAATATGAGCAGATAACATTGCCCAAAACACTTCAGAATTCATCCTCCTGCTTTTGTCAGCAGTCACATCATCAATAAATAAAAGAGAACTAGTTGCATTGGCAGCCATACATGCTCACGCCATGACACTACCACCACTATGCTTCACTGACGAGGTGGTATGCTTTGGATCATGAGCAGTTCCTTTCCTTCTCCATACTTTTCTCTTCCCATCACTCTGGTACAAGTTAATCTTGGTCTCATCTGTCCATAGGATGTTGTTCCAGAACTGTGAAGGCTTTTTTAGATGTTGTTTGGCAAACTCTAATCTGGCCTTCCTTTTTTTGAGGCTCACCAATGGTTTACATCTTGTGGTAAACCCTCTGTATTCACTCTGGTGAAGTCTTCTCTTGATTTTTGACTTTGACAAACATACACCTACCTCCTGGAGAGTGTTCTTGATCTGGCCAACTGTTGTGAAGGTTGTTTTCTTCACCAGGGAAAGAATTCTTCGGTCATCCACCACAGTTGTTTTCCGTGGTCTTCCGGGTCTTTTGGTGTTGCTAAGCTCACCGGTGCAAACTTTCTTTTTAAGGATGTTCCAAACAGTTGATTTGGTCACACCTAATGTTTTTGCTATCTCTCTGATGGGTTTGTTTTGTTTTGTCAGCCTAATGATGGCTTGCTTCACTGATAGTGACAGCTCTTTGGATCTCATATTGAGACTTGACAGCAACAGATTCCAAATGCAAATAGCACACTTGAAATGCACTCTGGACCTTTTATCTGCTCCTTGTAAATGGGATAATGAGGGAATAACATACACCTGGCCATGGAACAGCTGAGCAGCCAATTGTCCCATTACTTTTGGTCCTTTAAAAAGTGGGAGGCACATATACAAACTGTTGTAATTCCTACACCGTTCACCTGATTTGGATGTAAATACCCTCAAATTAAAGCTGAAAGTCTGCAGTTAAAGCACCTCTTGTTTGTTTAATTTCAAATCCATTGTGGTGGTGTATAGAGCCAAAAAGATTAGAGTTGTGTTGATGTCCCAATATTTATGGAGCTGATTGTACTGTTGTATGCACATATCTTACCAACAGAGTCCTCAAGAGATACAAGAAAGAAATTACTGTATATATTCAAGTAGAAGCCAAGTTTTTCAGCACATTTTTTAGGCTGAACCCCCCCCCCCCCCAGCTTATACTCTAGTGAGCCGTACAGCAGCCGTACCTTTCATTACTAAAACAGCGCGTGTCTCCCGCTGTGTTATGCAGTCTGTTCGGCTGACCATTGTAACAAAGCCCCGCCTCCTCCTCCTTCTCCTACAATGCTGGGAAACTGGTCACAGACGAGGAGGCGGCGAGGCTTTGTTACAATGGACGGCCAAACAGACTGCATAACACAGCGTGGAGACACAAGCTGTTTTAGTAATCAAAGGTACGGCTGCAAATGGTCACAGTGAGGCTGCAAATGGGCACAATTAGACTGCAAATGGGCACAATTAGGCTGCAAATAGGCACAGTGAGGCTGCAAATGGGCACAGTGAGACTGCAAATGTGCACAATTAGACTGCAAATGGGCACAGTGAGGCTGCAGATGGGCATTGTTTACCCAGTAGCTGCTGCATTTTCCCACTCTAGGCTTATACTCGAGTCAATATGTTTTCCCAGTTTTTTGTGGTAAAACTAGGTGCCTCGGCATATATTCGGGTCGGCCTATACTCGAGTATATACGGTACCAGCTGCTTTCTCTCTCCAGCATCTACAACAAACTGAAATATCTATTTTGGTGTGATTGACTTTTCAACCAGAGCTGAACTACTCCTAAATATTCCCCAAATTATGTGCTATGAAATCACATATTTTGTATATCTTGAGGTCCTTCCGTTTGCGCCAGTTTATCCACGACCACTTCAAAGTATGGCCACATTTGTAAACAGTGGTCATGACAGAGAATAATATTTCTTGTAAGAGATGTTTTTTTCTGTTTACAAACAGCTAACCAACACATTTCCTCATTCTCACTACAGCCTTCGGAACCTGATTAATGGCAATAGTGTTCACAAAACTTGTGATATTTTGGTAATGACCACAACTCCAAAACACAAAGAAAACAAAATTGCTCTTATTTACACAGAAGAAGGGAAAATCATCTATGTTATACATAAGTAGATACTAAATAGACCTTTCACTGTATAATTTCCTATAGAAAAGTAAAAGTTGCATCATTGGTTTAAACACTTCAATACCGGACTCTTTCACCCCCTTCCTGCCCAGGGCAATTTTCAGCTTTCAGAGCTGTCGCACTTTGAATGACTATTGTACAGTCATGAAACACTTTACCCATATGGATTTGTTATCACTTTTTTTCACACACATAAAGCCTTCTTTTGGTGGTCATCACTGAGTTTTTTATTTTTGCAAAAAAAAATGAAAAAAGACCAAACATTTTGAAAAGAAAGAAAAGCTTTTTCTTTGCTTGCTATAAAATTTTGCAAATAAATAATCTTTCTTTATAAATTTAGGTCAAAATGTATTCTGCTACATTTCTTTGGTGAATATAACCCAAATCAATGTAATTATTTGGTCTGTAGGACAGTTATAGAGTCCATATGGTATACAGCAGGTAAAATAAGTATTGAAGACGTCACTATTTTTCTAGGAAAAATATATTTCTAAAAGGTGCTATTGACTTTCAATTTTCACCACATGTCAGTAACAACCTATGCATACAAAGAAACCAAAACAAATAAGTTCAGAAATTAAGTTATGTGCAATAAAATGGAATGACACAGGGAAAAAGTATTGAACACTCTAACTAAAATAATTTAATACTTGATACAAAATCCTTTGTTGGTAATGAAAGCTTCAAGATGCTTCCTGTATGGAGAAAGTCGCAGGCATTGTTTAGGTGTGATTTTTGCCCATTCTTCCACACAAACACTCTTGAAGGTTCTGTGTGCCTCTTCTATGAACTCTGATCTTTAGTTCTTTCTATAGATTTTCTATTGGATTCAAGTTAGGTGATTGGCTGCGCCATTCTAGCATCTGTATTTTCTTTCTTTGAAATCAATTGAGAGTTGGCTTAGCTTTGTGTTTGGGATCATTTTCTTGCTGAAATAGCCACCCTTGTTTCATCTTCATAATTCTGGTAGTTGGCAGCAGACTTTTATCAAGAATGTCTTGGTACATTTTTCCATTAATTTTTCGTTCAATGACATAGACATAGTACCGTATGATGAAAAACAGTCCCACACCATGATGTTCCCACCTCCAAACTTCACTGTTGGTATGGTGTTTTTGGGGTGATGTGCAGTGCCATTTGACCTCCAAACATGGTGTGTATTATGGCATCCAAAGAGCTCAATTTTGGTCTCATTTGACCAGACTATATTCTCCCAGGATTTCACAGGCTTGTCTAATTGTTGCGCAGCAAACGTTTCATGAGCTTCAAAATTATTTTTCTTCAGCAATGGAGTCTTCCATGGTAAGCATGCATATATGCCATGGCGGTTGAGTGCATTACTTGTTGTCTTTGAAACAATTGTACCTGCTAATTCCAGGTCTTTCTGAAGCTCTCCTCAAGTGGTCCTTGGCTCTTGGACAACTCTTCTGATAATTATTTTATCTCCTCTGTCAGAAATCTTGCGAAGAGCTCCTGGCCACAGCCAGTTTATGGTAAAATTATGTTCTTTGCAGTTGCGAATTATGGCCCCAACAGTGCCCACTGGAACATTCCGAAGTTTAGAAATCCTTCTGTAACCAACGCCATCAGTATGTTTTGCAACAATAAGGTTGCAAAGGTCTTGAGAGAGCTTTTTGCTTTTAACCATCATTAAATGTTTCTTGTGTGACACCTTGGTAATGAGACCTTTTTATCCCCCTTCAGTTGAGACTGAACCAGCTGATAATAATTTGCACTAACAAGGGGCAGGATTGCTTTCTAATTACTGATAGGTTTCAGCTGGTGTCTAGGCTTTCTGTGGCTTTTTGCACCTCCCTTCCTTCATGCGTTCAATACTTTTTCCCTGTGTCATTACATTTTATTACACATAATTTAATTTCTGAACTTTGTTTTGGTTTCTTTGTATGTATGGATTGCATGGGTTGTTACGGACATGTGGTGAAAATTTCATATCAATAGCACCTTTACAAATATATTGATCTAGAAAAATGCTGACGTCTACAATACTTATTTGCCTGCTGTGTATATATCTAAAAACGGATCAATCCTGATAGACTGACTGACTGATCTAATTTCTTGAGGCCTGTAAATGCCAGGACAGTACAAATACCCCCATAAATTACCCCTTTTTGGAAAGTAGACAGTACAAGGTATTCAGTAAGAGGCATAGTGAGTTTTTTGAAGTTGTCATTTTTTTGTCACAATTTATTTGAAAAATTAAGAAATTAAAAGAATAATTTTTTTCACATTTTTTAAATTTTTTTATACATACTGTCACCAGTGCAGCAACATCATAAAACTGGCGTGGAAGTGATCAGGGACACTGACTGGTGACAGTATGTAAAAAAAAAAAAAAAGTACATTTTTTAAATTTTTTTATTACTTTTTTTTTTAGGATTTTATATATAAGGGATGTTATGAATGGAAGTCATCCATTGTGTACAATTGTCGTGTGATTTGCTGGGATTGGTCACAGTGATCACATAGTACTGGCTGCTGCCCAGTACATTGATCTGTCATCCGATGTATCTGGTGGACACAGCAGGTGACAAATCATGTGTTGCAGCGTGGCACATTGGGCGCACAGGAGGCGTGATCCTAGGAGGATGTTGTATGTTGTGACTATGTGTGTTGTGACTAGAGAAAAAGACATTTAACCTTCTCCCACCCACCGTATAGACAAATGATATCGTCCCAGTCTCACCATGCTGGCACGCCGTGGGGGGTGCCAATCGCGGCCGTGCCTTTTCTCCGGTACACACCGATCGCATGTAAAAACGGAACGGTGTCGTCTTATCAGTGCCCATGGGTGCAGCCTATCAGTGCACATCAGTGAAGGCGAAACATTACTTATTTACAAAATTTTCTGACAAAAACTAAGGAAAAAATGTTTTTTCAAAATTTTTCGGTCTCTATTCGTTTTTTTAACAACAACAAAAAAATCCCAGCAGTGATTAAATACTACCAAGAGAAAGCTCTATTTGTGTGAAAAAAATACAAAAAAATTTCATTTGGGTACAGTGTTGCATGACCACGCAATTGTCATTGAAACTGTGACAGCGCTGAAAGCTGAAAATTGGCCTGGGCAGGAAGTGCCCGGTATTGAAGCGGTTAATGTGTTTGTAAAGGTCATTTTTTACCTGCTGTGTGCAATGAAATTGTACAGAGCGGCCACAAATCTCCTCATTTTGGGTCCCCCCCGGTGCTCCTGGCCCCTTCCCCTCTGTCCAGTGCCCCCATGGGAAACCGCTTCCCATGGGGGCACTTCTGAGCCCCCCCCGCTGCATCCATTGACACAGACAACAGGACCCGGCCCCACCCCCTGCTCCCTTGTTACTGGCTTTGATTGACAGCCATCGGCTCCAGGTGCCCCAGCAAAGCCAGCGGGAGTGAGGAGAGAGAAGAGCTGCAGACATGCACGGCGCTGGATGAGGGCTCAGGTAAGTTGGGGGGGAGATTGAGTGGGTATGATGACACCTAAACATTTTTTATCTTAATGCAAGGAATGCATTAAGGTAAAACATGTTTAGGCTTTACAATCACAGCCATTCTTGTGTAATCCTTTGTCTGCCCTACCCAACGAACCAACAGCGGATGGCCCAGAGGAGCCTGCTGAGGCCTAAACATTTACATAAACTGTAAGTACACCTGACAGTGAGTTATCACTGTGCTGCATAAACTGACAGAACTTGTTCTGAATGTAGGGAATGAAGAAGAGGTAGGCACGAGCAGACACTTTGTGACGCACAGCAAGTTAATCAACAGAGCCTCTGACAGAAAGATACCAGATCTAGTGCTTAGGCAATAGCCAGAACTCATGATCAATCATACTACAAGTTTTCATACTATGGAAAATAGTCACTAGCAGAAGACCTTTTTATTTATTTTTTTAACGCAAAGACAATAGTCACTGACAGTTTTATGCTGACTTAGAGCCGGTTCACACAGGGGCAACACGACTTGCAGTCCGACTCTATGAGGCGACCTGCACACGACTTCAGCAGCGACTTGCAAAACGACTTCTGTATAGAAGTCAATGCAAGTCGCCTGAAGTCGCCCCCAAAGTAGTACAGGAAGATTTTTCTAAGTCGGAGCGACTTGAGTCGCTCCTATTAGAACGGTTCCATTGTACAAAACGGAACGCGACTTGTCAAGCGGCTAACTCGCCTGACAAGTCGCTCCTGTGTGAACCGGCTCTTAAAGTGGAAGAAAAGCCTAACTATAACTAGTCTTAAAAAAGCTCCCTTCCCCTCCTCCTATCTATCCTGCTTATCTAGTATAAAAAAAAGATCTGTATACTTACGTTTACTTTTAAATCCGGCCCGGTCCCGTGATCCTGCATCTCTGGCTACCTTGTGTCAGTCAGCAGCTGGCACTGACAACAGCTGGGCAATATGAAGCCTATGGGTGATGTCATAGCTCGCAGAATTCACAGCTCCCTTACGAACAGGGGAGCTGGAGCTGCTGAATCACGTGATTGGACTAGACTCAATTAGAAAAAAGGTACGCATACAGTTTGTTTGTTACAGTGCCTTGAAAAAGTGTTCATACCCCTAGACATTTTTCACATTTTGTCATGTTACAACCAAAAACGTAAATGTATTTTATTGGGTTTTATGTGATAGACCAACACAAAGTGGTACATAATGAAGTGGAAGGAAAATGATAAATGGTTTTCAAAATGTTTTACAAATAAATATGTGAAAAGTGTGGCATGCATTTGTATTCAGCCCCCCTGAGTCAATGCTTTGTAGAACCACCTTTCGCTGCAATTACAGCTGCAAATCTTTTTCGCTATGTCTCTTCCAATTTTGCACATCTAGAGAGTGAATTTTTTTCCTATTCTTCTTTGCAAAATATCTCAAGCTCTGTCAGATTGAATGGAGAGCGTCTGTGAACAGCAATTTTCAAGTCTTGCCACAGATTCTCAGTTTGATTTAGGTCTGGACTTTGACTGAGCCATTCTAACACATGAATATGCTTTGATTTAAACCCTTCTATTGTAGCTCTGGCTGTATGTTTATGGTCGTTTACCAGCTGGAAGGTGAACCTCCGCCCCAGTCTCAAGTCTTTTGCAGGTTTTCTTCTAAGATTGCCCTGTATTTGGCTCCATCCATCTTCCCATCAACTCTGACCAGCTTCCCTGCCCCTGCTGAAGAAAAGCATCCTCACAACGTGATGCTGCCAACATCATGTTTCACGGTGGGGATGGTGTGTTCAGGGTGATGTGCAGTGTTCATTTTCCACCACACATAGTGTTTTGCTTTTAGGCCAGAAAGTTCAATTTTGGTCTCATCTGACAAGAGCACCTTCTTGCAAATGTTTGTTGTGTCCCCCACATGGCTTCTCTCAAACGGCAAACGGGGCTTCTTATAGCTTCTATTCAAAAATGGCTTTCTTCTTGCCACTCTTCCATAAAGGCCAGATTTGTGGAGTGCACAACTAATAGTTGTCCTGTGGACAGATTCTCCCACCAGAGCTGTGGGAGAATCTGCAGCTCTTCCAGAGTTACCATGGGTCTCTTGGCCACTTCTCTGAATAATGCTCTCCTTGCCCAGCCTGACAGTGTAGGTGGATGGCCATGTCTTGGTAGGTTTGCAGTTGTGCCATACTTTTTCCATTTTCAGATGATGAATTTAACAGTTCTCTGTGAGATGTTCAAAGCTTGGGGTATTTTTTTTTATAATCTAACCCTGCTTTAAACTTCTTCATAACTTTATCCCTGACCTGTCTGGTGTGTTCCTTGATCTTCATGATGCTGTTTGTTCACTATGGTTCTCTAACAAACCTCTGAGGGCTTCACAGAACAGCTGTATTTATACTGAGTTTAAATTACACACAGGTAGACTCTATTTACTAATTGGGTGACTTCTGAAGGCAATTGGTTCCACTAGATTTTAGTTGGGGGTATTAGAGTAAAGGGGGCTGAATACAAATGCAGGCCACACTTTTCAGATATTTATTTGTAAACATTTTTGAAAAACATTATCATTTTACTTCCACTTCACAATTATGTGCCACTTTGTCATAGTCTATCACATAAATCCTAATAAAATACAGTTACATTTTTGGTTGTAACATGACAAAATGTGGAAAATTTCAAGGGGTATGAATATCTTCTCAAGGCACTGTTTATTCTTTACACAGGGTATGCAGGACAGGAAAGGAGCCTTTGTAGGGGCAGTTAATGTTAGACTTTACCACTACATTAAAGCTTTAATCCCCCACCCCTTCTAAGTACATGAATGCCTTTTTACAAGGGCACAATGCTACTTATGGCAAGCAGAGTAGGGGCATCTAGCAACCAACCCTACTTAAGCAACCACTGATTTACCTTTTGCATTTTAAATATACAATGTTTAGTTTTAATTACCTAGGTCTGTGAGAAGCTTACTTTAATTTTGGGAGAACCCAGGAGATCAGGAAATAACACCCCTATCATTGTTCCTGCTTTCTTAGTAAATCAGATGAAAGAGAATGAATCTGTAAGTAAATCCTGTTAGCCTCATGAAGGAATGGTGATCCTGCAAAATGATGGGTGGGGGTTGGCTTAAAGCTAATTTAATCTATACAATATAATACGCCAAGGCTCACAGAAAACAGAATTGTGGACCAGTAGATAGAGATAATAGAGAAAAAAATGTGTGCAACCATTATATTGATTTAAAAATCACAATCAAACATCAATTCAAGTATGTGCTCCCTTACCTAGTGTGTATTTATATTTTTTACTGGGAACAAAGTTCAGCTTCAATATTTAATATATAGCAAAAATAACACAAAGAACACATTTTGATACTTAACAATTGTGTATCTCAGCTATCCTGTGTAAATGTTTAGGATCACTTACCAATGAGGCAGGCAAAGTACTGCCAGTGGGAATTTCTTCCATTCTCCTGCTGTTAATAAATAAGGTTGAAATTTCCAAAGTCTCATTGTGTAGATTACGGAGCTGTAAGTGTCTATATCCTTCAGTCACGTGCAATATAAAGACAAAAAAAAAACATTTACAACAATAACATATGTTTTCTATGGCTATATCATCAACATAGGTCTTCTATGGCCATCATTATTATTAAAAAAAAACTGTGCACATCTTCTGTAAATGAGGCATTTTTTCTTGGCTGAAAAAGTCTGTTCACGCAATGTTATTGAATTTAAGAATTATGGTGCAGGAAATGTTGGGTTAAAAGGAGAACTTCAGGCAAAGTATATTAATGAACAAAAATGCAAGGCACAAAGCTATTTCTTCTGCTTTCTTGCTTGGAAGTAGAATGTATGGCACAAAATATTAGGCCTGTAACAGAAGTAAAACGGGTCTCTAACAAGGACCAACAAGGACCATCTGTAGTCAGATGTGAAGGGCAAACTCTGTTGTAGGTACTACTCACAATAAAAAAAGATGCAGTGATTGCTTGTAATCTATTATTTTGAAAGAACATTGATAATTCTTGTCCTGTTAGTTCTCTTGTATGTAAACAAAGCTGTATTACAAATAAAAACAAAACAATTATTATAAAGAAATTACCTCTTTTTAGAACTTTAAGAGGAATAATTCTCTGGGCAGTTACAGCAGAGCTGTTATTCTCAACTACAGCAAACCGCAAAAACACAAGATCTTCAAAGTAAACACGGAACATAAACTGTTCATTCCACATAGGGTTTAAAGTATTGCGATGAATGGGTTTAGTTCGGAAATGACAACTATCTACAGGCATACCAAGCACATCAATCTCGATACAAGGACTTCCTGTACTGTTGCTTGGACAGACATTCTGTCCTGAAACAACCTGAAAGAGAAGTACACTTTTAGATATGAAGTACACTGAAGGTAATTTACACAACCCAGACAAGTAAGTCTCTCCACAATGATTTGTGATTGTCATAGACCCATATTTCATAGTTAGTATGCAACTCATTATAATTCACTTTGATCTTGGTAAGAGTAAGGGAGGATTATACCCTGTCAGGCTTTTTTGCCTGGTGTCCCATTTGGGAGATTTCCCTTCACCTCCTGTCCCATAGATCCATAGCCAAAACAGAAATCCTTTCAAAGTAAGGAAATCCCTGGTTGTCACTAGTGTCACCAGAACGAGTATCCCCACAGAAAGATTTCCCCTCTATTGCTGTTCTGGTAACAACTCGGGGGACTTTATGTTACTCTATGTGATAATGGTAAACAGGATAAATAGAGAGGGTGACTTTATGTTACTCTATGTGATAATGGTAAACAGGATAAATAGAGAGGGTGAACCTCCCTAATGCAAGCTCAGTGAAAGCTTATCTCTGTCCAGACAACATGGCCTCATTTCTATATGATCCTAGCACCTACCTAGGAAAGACCATGTACAGTGGGGATGGGAAATATTCAGACCCCCTTAAATTTTTCACTCTTTGTTATATTGCAGCCATTTGCTAAAATCATTTAAGTTCATTTTTTTCCTCATTAATGTACACACAGCACCCCATATTAACAGAAAAACACAGAATTGTTGACATTTTTGCAGCTTTATTAAAAAAGAAAAACTGAAATATCACATGGTCCTAAGTATTCAGACCCTTTGCTGTGACACTCATATATTTAACTCAGGTGCTATCCATTTTTTCTGATCATCCTTTAGATGGTTCTACACCTTCATTTGAGTCCAGCTGTGTTTGATTATACTGATTGGACTTGATTAGGAAAGCCACACACCTGTCTATATAAGACCTTACAGCTCACAGTGCATGTCAGAGCAATTGAAAATCATGAGGTCAAAGGAAATGCCTGAAGAGCTCAGAGACAGAATTGTGGCAAGGCACATATCTGTCCAAGGTTACAAAAAAATTTCTGCTGCACTTAAGGTTCCTAAGAGCAAAGTGGCCTCCATAATCCTTAAATGGGAAGATGTTTGGGACGACCAGAACCCTTCCTATAGCTGGCCGTCCGGCCAAACTGAGCTATCGGGGGAGAAGAGCCTTGGTGAGAGAGCTAAAGTAGAACCCAAACTGTGGCTGATGCAGTCGGGAGATGGGAGAAAGTTGTAGAAAGTCAACCATCACTGCAGCCCTTCACCGGTCGGGGCTTTATGGCAGAGTGGCCCAACGGAAGCCTCTCCGCAGTGCAAGACACATGAAAGCCCGCATGGAGTTTGCCAAAAAAAACACCTGAAGGAATCTAAGATGGTGAGAAATAAGATTCTCTGGTCTGATGAGACCAAGATAGAACTTTTTGGCCTTAATTCTAAGTGGTATGTGTGGAGAAAACCAGGCACTGCTCATCACCTGTCCAATACAGTCCCAACAGTGAAGCATGGTGGTGGCAGCATCATGCTGTGGGGGTGTTTTTCAGCTGCAGGGACAGGACGACTGGTTGCAATCAAGGGAAAGATGAATGCGGCCAAGTACCAGGAGATCCTGGACGGAAACCTTCTCCAGAGTGCTCAGGACCTCAGACTGGGCCGAAGGTTTACCTTCCAACAAGACAATGACCCTAAGCACACAGCTAAAATAATGAAGGAGTGGCTTCACAACAACTCCGTGACTGTTCTTGAATGGCCCAGCTGGAGCCCTGACTTAACCCCAATTGAGCATCTCTGGAGAGACCTGAAAATGGCTGTCCACCAACGTTTACCATCCAACCTGACAGAACTGGAGAGGATCTGCAAGGAGGAATGGCAGAGGATCCCCAAATCCAGGTGTAAAAAACTTGTTGCATCCTTCCCAAAAAGACTCATGGCTGTATTAGATCAAAAGGGCGCTTCTACTAAATACTAAGCAAAGGGTCTGAATACTTAGGACCATGTGATATTTCAGTTTTTCTTTTTTAATAAATCTGCAAAAATGTCAACAATTCTGTTTTTCTGTCAATATGGGTGCTGTGTGTACATTAATGAGGGAAAAAATTAACTTAAATGACTTTAGCAAATGGCTGCAATATAACAAAGAGTGAAAAATTTAAGGGGGTCTGAATACTTTCCGTCCCCACTGTAAATAAATATCGATTTTGAGACCTTCGAAGGCTCTAACATAAAGCCAATTACCTAGTTTGGAATAACTTCACTTCATTTAGTGGTGAATAAGAACAGAAATATAACTTGCATACATATTTTTAAAGCAGTGTCTCCATCCCTTTTGGGGAGATATCCCCTCATTTGCTGTGCAAATGACTATGCAGAGAGCATCGCCCCAACATGGACATAAAACGGGGCAGGAATTTTGTTGTTATATGTGTCCTCACTGGAGTTTTTCTGCTCTAGCCTGTCAATGATCACACAGCAAGGTAAAAAAACCAGCAATAAAAAAAACAAAATCTTTTGTTATCTACTCTATCTACTCTTCCTGAGAGGGGGTTTATAGAATCATGTAGACAGAAAGTGGATGGGTAGAGGGCGCTCTTGGCAAAGTGAACCCTCCAGGAATCATAAAGTTCTCAGTCTAATACATGTAAAGACAAGGAAAGGGCTGGCAGATGTGTTGAGGTACACTTCAGCAGCACTCCAAAAGAGAGAAGCAGGGCTCTGGTGAAATTAGAACACAAAGAAGGTGGTTCTAAGTGCAGTAAAGCAAGACTTTTATAAGCCCAAAAGCAGTTAAAAACACTTACAGAAGGTGAAGTGGATACAGGCTCATCAAAAAACAAAGGATGCCAAGCGGGAGGTTCTCTCTTGAATATCCCAGCTGTGTGTATCTTGGCTAGCCAGCGGTGTGGAGCTGCGTGTCAGGTAACCAGGAAGAGTCAGCGTGGAACCCAACTACCCTCTGACATCAGAGGGGACGCCCAAGTACTTCCTGGTTACCTGAAATGCACCTCCACACCGCTGGAAGGCTAATGCCGCGTACACACGACCGGACTTTCCGGCAGAAAAGGTCCGATGTAATCATTTAATCTGATTGTGTGTGGGCTTCATCCGACTTTTTCTTTCGAAAATTCAGATGGACCTAGAATTAGAACATGTTTTATATCTTTCTGACGGAATCAATTCCTATCGGGAAAACCGTTCATCTATATGCTATTCCAACGGACCAAAAACGACGCAAGGACAGCTATTGGCTATTTAACTTCCTTTTTCTAGTCTCGTTGTACGTGTTGTACGTCACCGCGTTCTAAAAGTCTTGTTTTACTGCACTAGAAGATCCTTCTTGGTGTTAAATAGATTCATGTAGTATAAAATCAAATGGCATTTTTTGCCCAAAACTATTCTTGTTCTAAGCAATGTGTGGATTAACGTTACAAATTTACAGTAGTGATTTCAGAAGACTAAGGTGTGCATGAAGTGGTTAGAATATGGAGTTTTTAGTTACAGATGTGTTGTACTACAGAAGCACGACAACAATTTCAGAAGTAATACACTAGTGTCAAATACATTTCAAATACTTTAAATGTCTTTAAAAAGTGCTATTTTTCTTACAGATAAGGAATATATTGCTGGTTCCATGCTCTCTAAATCTCGGTCCAGGGGGGAGAATAACTGGTACATAGGACAGCCCTTATCCCATAGCACAGGTGGCTTTAACACATATCCACAACCACCATTTGATTCAAACATGGCAGCATTCAAATGCATAGAGAGATCTGAAAAAGAAAGGGAGAAATATTGCCTAAGATCTTGATCATAATGTGGAAAACCAGTTTAACATATAAAAAGCAGTAAAAATAACATCAATATAATACAGTCTACACAAACGAAATACTGTCAATTGTATTCAAGTTTATCTAGCAGCATGGTTGTTGAAACTTGCCTTCATTTAGACTATATGCCTAACAGCAATTAAACATCCAATAGCTCAGAATAACCTTTGCGGTATCATTAAAAGATTTCACACTGGTATCAATTCAATAAATGCTTTGGATAGTTCAAATGTTTGTATGAAGACTAGGGTAAAGCAAAGGTAAAATAACTTCAGTGAAAAACAACCAGAGGGGTCAAAACATCTGTTTTCCCACTGGTAAGACTTCCCCTCACTCAAATTTCCTTAAAGTGGTTCTAAAGTCTCAAGGTTTTTCGTCTTAAAGTGGTTGTAAAGGCAGAAGGTTTACATTTTTAATGTATTCTTTGCATTAGGATGAAAACCTTCTGTGTGCAGCAGCCCCCCTCAGCCCCTCTAATACTTACCTGAGCCTCATCTAGATCCAGCGATGTTACAGGAGTGTTTCAGGACTCCCCTCTTCATTGGCTGAGACAGCAGTGCGGCGCCATTGGCTTCCGCTTCTCTCAATCAAAGTCAGTCAACTTATGATGAAATAAATAAAGGGGGACGGGCCACGGCTCCATGTCTAAATGGACACAGGGAGTTGTGGCTCAGCTCGAGTGCTCCCATTGCAAGCTGCTTGCTGTGGGGGCACGTGGCAGGAAGGGAGGGCCAGGAGCGCTGGCGAGAGACCCAAGAAGAGTGGGATCGGGCTGCTCTGTGCAAAACCACTAGACAGGGCAGGTAAGTATAACATGTTTATTATTTTTAACTAAAAAAAAATGAGACGTTAGTATCACTTTAATGCATTCTATGCATTAAGGTGCAAAACCTTCTGTGCTGCAGCTCTCCCCCCCATTTTCTTACCTGAGCCCGATGTGCACGAGCGCAGTAACTCAAGCTGCTGTCTCTCTCCTTATTGGACAAATTGATAGCAGCAGGAGCCGTTGGCTCCCCTCTTCATTGGCTGAGACAGCAGTGCAGTGCCATTGGCTTCTGCTGCTCTCAATCAAAGTCAGTCAACTAATGATGAAATAAATAAAGGGGGATGGGCCACGGCTCCAAGTCTAAATGGACACAGGGGGTTGTGGCTCAGCTCGGGTGCTCCCACTGCAAGCTGCTTGCTGTGGGGGCACGTGGCAGGAGGGGAGGGCCAGGAGCGCTGGCGAGAGACCCAAGAAGAGTGGGATCGGGCTGCTCTGTGCAAAACCACTAGACAGGGCAGGTAGATATAACATGTTTATTATTTTTAACTAAAAAAAATAAAACTTTAGTATCACTTTAATGCATTCTATGCATTAAGGTGCAAAACCTTCTGTGCTGCAGCTCCCCCCCCCTTTTCTTACCTAAGCACGATGTGCACGAGCACAGCAGCTCAAGCTGCTGTCTCTCTCCTTATTGGACAAATTGATAGCAGCAGGAGCCCCTATGGAAAGGAGCTTTTCGTGGGGGCACCCGATGGAGAGGAGGGGCCTGGAGCGTGGACCCCAGAAGAAGAGGATCAGGGCTGCTCTGTGCAAAATGATTTCACAGAGCAAGTATGACATCTTTGACATCTTTGTTTTTTTTTATATATAAAAAAAAAAAAATAGAAGATTTATAACCACTTTAATGGTGACACAGAACGCATTAGGCACCTTGCAGAGGATATATTTCAATTTCAAGCTAATGAAATAAAACTAGTTTTTTTTTTTTTTATAAATTCTTTAATCTGTAACCAAAAAGGTTTACTATACAAACAAAGAAGTTCAGTTATAAACATATGCATTTGACAATAGGATAACAGGTTTACAATTAGGTCAACCCTGCAGCTATATAACAACAACATGAGGTGCTTCATCATTATACAGCAAAGTCTTCAGAGGTGTGGTGAGTTTTATAATATAAATAGAAGGAAAAGTAAGCAAGATTAAGAGAAAATAGGGGAGTATAACGTAATATATATTTTAGGAGGCAGAAGGTGGGGGGGTCCAAAGAGCCTCTCCCAGCTGACCAATCTGGGGGGAAAGAGGTTGGAGGGCTCAATCAAACTGAATAAAGGATTAGTATTCATCTGTAGCTTTGCATTCAAGCCAATAAACAAGGTATTGTGAAATTTTGTGGTGGTTTCCTTAAGGGATCCCAACCAATACTGTATGATGTATGTATAAACACACAACACAAAACTTCCTGCGCATAATTTCATCTACAAAAGCACACTAATTTGTAAGCGGGAAGCAGGCATACAAACTCTGCCTAAACTGCAGCTAGTCAGAAGACAGGACAATCTTCAACTACAAAAGACAAAAAAAGACACAGGAGGCGCAACTATGTGCAGCATTAGATGCCTTTATTGGGCGTAGGAGGCATTTAAAACAGTTTCTAATACTGTAGAATATACTGCTAAGGAAAATCACCAGATTTCACTTGAGTCCCTCACATCATACACATCTCCCCCTAAAACAGTTTCAACTCCCCCTGGAACCCCAGTGAACAGCCCCACAAACTCTATTATAGCGTTTAACCTTTCCAACATCACCAAAGGTCAGATCAATACCTGTATACCACCACTGATAATGTGGAAACCATAAACACATTTCCTGAGGGTCTCCCAGTGCTTTTTAGGGTTTACCCACAAAATCGATCCAAGGAAAAAAGAAAAATAGGAGAAAGAAAAGAAGAGGCAGAAAGTCAAAGAAAAAAAGGGAAAATAATAGAGTAACCTCTGACACAGTTAAAATATTTACTCTTATATCCTATCCTCTTTCTATATATGAAAATGTATTACTTTAGAAGAGACTTAATTTTGCCCCTACTCACTTCCTGAATGTCTTTACTTTGTTTACCCAGTTGTATGATGATAGCGAATACATTTTTGCTATTTTCACACTAAAGTTCCTCCCCGCCAATCAGGACGCAGGTAGTGAGACCTGTTTCCCGATTGGCCAAAGCGTCAGGCCTAGCGCTTAAGTAAAAGTTGCAGGAGCCGCCCGCAAGGACCGTGCTGGAGGACACCCCCCGCCCCGCCACATAGATTGCCGGGGGGGGGGGGTTGTTTGCCACCTCCCAAAAGAAAAAACCCACCAGCTGCCACTGAGTCTTACCATTAAACGATTTTATAAAATAAATATAAAATTAACCCCAGGACCACTGAGTCCGAAGGTGCTTCCAATCCAGACAGTGCTTTCTTTATATGGGATGGCAAGGATTTGGATGCTCTAGATATCCTCAGAATCTCTTTTACACCAACGAGATAATGCACACTGGATTTAATCCAAAATCCACTTTTTATCCAGCCCATGTAAAAGGCTCTTTCATAGATAGCTTTTACCACATATGACTCATTTATAGATCAATAAAGTGGTTGTAAAGCCTTAAGGTTTTTCACCTTAATACCTTCTATGAATTAAGGTGAAAAACCTTTTATGCTGCAGCTGCACTCCAGACCACCCCCCCTTTTTCTTACCTGAGCCCGATCCGATCCAGCGGTGTCCACGAGTGTAGTGGCTTCAGCCAGTGTCGCCCTCCTCATTGGACAGATTTATAGCAGCAGGAGCCATTGGCTTCCGATGCTGTCAATCAAAAGCTGTGACCTGGGAGTGGGGGGTGGGAGCAGTGGGACTTGGGAGCAAACCCGCACGGGTGCTCCCATGGAAAGCGACTTTCCATGGGGGCACCCCATGAAGGGAAGGGGCTTTGAGCGCCAACGGGGCACCCCAGAAGAGGAGAATCAGGGCTGCTCTGCACAAAACCATTGCACAGAGCACATAAGTATAGGCATGTTTGTTATTTTTATTTTTAAAAAAGCGAGGAAGCGAGGATTTACAATCAATTAAACTGTGTAGCATCACCAAGGGAGAAGGATTACAGAGTCATTGTTCTAATCTTAATAGATAAGAGAAAAAAGGGTTTATACAAATTATTCACCAATACCAATATAGTCATTGTCAGGTTACCTGAGTCCAGGTGACAGATGCACTCCGTAGGAGTCAGCAGTGCACCGCTAACGTAGTGGACCCTAGGACTGACTGCTGCGGATTGAACTCTGAGAGGTTCAGGAAGCAGGACCACTGGAGCACCCACAGATGCCACTGGGAGCTAGAGCATAGATTCCCCAGGACGCGGAGTCTAATGCTGCATACACACGGTCGGAATTTCCATCAAAAAAAGTGTGATGGGAGCTTTTGGTCGGATATTACGACCGTGTGTATGCTCCATCCAACTTTTTCTGTCTGAATTTCCACCAGCAAAAGATTGAGAGCTGGTTCTCAATTTTTCCAACGGAAAAAGTTCTTGAAGGAAAGTAGAGATGTAAAGGTAGAAAAGAGTTGATGGGGACTGCGTGAGAGGGTGTTAATGAAAGTGATAAAGTAGGTCTGTTTGGCAGTGTGGAAGCAGGAATGGTATTTTTGGAGGGCAGATTTATATTGGCAGAAATCTTGCTGTGACTTACAGTACCTGACCGCGAGATTGTGTTTCCAGCGCGATAGCATCGCGCTGGTTCTCGGCGACAGGGTACTGTGAATGTCGCGCTGGCTCGCTCATCGGGAAAGGAAAACTTTGTCTTCCTCCCGCGATGAGTGACAGGCAGCGCTGACAGCTGTCTGGTATGAATCCTGAGGCAGGAACACCGCGCCACATTTTCAATGAAAAAACCGGCGTGGGTTCCCCCCTCGGAGGCATACCAGGCCCTTGGGTCTGGCATGGATTGTAAGGGGAACCCCCTATGCCGAAAAAATCGGCGTGGGGGTCCCCCCCAAATCCATACCAGACCCTTATCCGAGCACGCAGCCCGGCCGGCCAGGAAAGGGGGTGGGGACGAGCGAGCGCCCCCCCCCCTCCTGAGCCGTACCAGGCCGCATGCCCTCAACATGGGGGGGTGGGTGCCTTGGGGGAGGGGGGCGCCCTGCGGCCCCCCCACCCCAAAGCACCTTGTCCCCATGTTGATGAGGACAAGGGCCTCTTCCCGACAATCCTGGCCGTTGGTTGTCGGGGTCTGCGGGCGGGGGGCTTATCGGAATCCGGGAGCCCCCCTTAATAAGGGGGCCCCCAGATGCCGGCCCCCCACCCTGTGTGAATGAGTTTGGGGTACATGGTACCCCTACCCATTCACCTAGGGGAAAGTGTCAATAGAAAAAAAAACACACTACACAGGTTTTAAGAGTCATTTATTAGTCAGCTCCGGGGGTCTTCTTCCGACTTCGGGGGTCTCCTTCCGACTTCTCCCGCTGTCCGGCCTCTTCTCCCGGGCCCCGCCGCTATCTTCTTCCAGCTCTATTGCCAGCGAGGGGCCCGGTGTGCTGCCGCTGTCTCGCCGCCGCTGTCCGGCCTCTTCTCCCGGTGTTCGGCCTCTTCTCCCGGGCCCCGCCGCTATCTTCTTCCAGCTCTATTGCTAGCGAGGGGCCCGGTGTGCTGCCGCTGTCTTGTCGCCGCTGTCTTGTCGCCGCTGTCTCGTCGCCGCTGTCTCGCCGCCGCTGTCTCTTCTTTTCTTCTTCCCCGATGTTGACACGACGCTCTCTCCGGCTCGAATGCTGTGTGCGAGCTGCGGAGCCATTTATATAGGCGGTAACCCCACCCCCTTACGACGTCATGGTCCCAGCATGCGCAGGGACTCTGGCGTCATAAGGGGGTGTGGCCCCAGAGTCCCTGCGCATGCTGGGACCATGACGTCGTAAGGGGGTGGGGTTACCGCCTATATAAATGGCTCCGCAGCTCGCACACAGCATTCGAGCCGGAGAGAGCGTCGTGTCAACATCGGGGAAGAAGAAAAGAAGAGACAGCGGCGGCGAGACAGCGGCGACGAGACAGCGGCCACAAGACAGCGGCAGCACACCGGGCCCCTCGCTAGCAATAGAGCTGGAAGAAGATAGCGGCGGGGCCCGGGAGAAGAGGCCGAACACCGGGAGAAGAGGCCGGACAGCGGCGGCGAGACAGCGGCAGCACACCGGGCCCCTCGCTGGCAATAGAGCTGGAAGAAGATAGCGGCGGGGCCCGGGAGAAGAGGCCGGACAGCGGGAGAAGTCGGAAGGAGACCCCCGAAGTCGGAAGAAGACCCCCGGAGCTGACTAATAAATGACTCTTAAAACCTGTGTAGTGTGTTTTTTTTTCTATTGACACTTTCCCCTAGGTGAATGGGTAGGGGTACCATGTACCCCAAACTCATTCACACAGGGTGGGGGGCCGGCATCTGGGGGCCCCCTTATTAAGGGGGGCTCCCGGATTCCGATAAGCCCCCCGCCCGCAGACCCCGACAACCAACGGCCAGGGTTGTCGGGAAGAGGCCCTTGTCCTCATCAACATGGGGACAAGGTGCTTTGGGGTGGGGGGGCCGCAGGGCGCCCCCCTCCCCCAAGGCACCCACCCCCCCATGTTGAGGGCATGCGGCCTGGTACGGCTCAGGAGGGGGGGGGGGCGCTCGCTCGTCCCCACCCCCTTTCCTGGCCGGCCGGGCTGCGTGCTCGGATAAGGGTCTGGTATGGATTTGGGGGGGACCCCCACGCCGATTTTTTCGGCATAGGGGGTTCCCCTTACAATCCATGCCAGACCCAAGGGCCTGGTATGCCTCCGAGGGGGGAACCCACGCCGGTTTTTTCATTGAAAATGTGGCGCGGTGTTCCCGCCTCAGGATTCATACCAGACAGCTGTCAGCGCTGCCTGTCACTCATCGCGGGAGGAAGACAAAGTTTTCCTTTCCCGATGAGTGAGCCATCTCGGCGCTGGCTCCTGCGACGGGGCTCGTAGGTGTCAAATCTCGCCGAGAAGTGCGGCGAGATTGACACAATATCGCGGTCACCTACTGTAGTCTTACGCCACAGACGCTCACGAGCGCCACTACGTTTTTTGAGGCTTCTGGTATTGTCCCTCTGCCAGGGTTGTAGCAGTCAGGGCCTGATTCTGTGTGTAGTGAGGGGGGCGAAGGTATCCAGGGTGGATGACAGTGAACTGTTGTAGACAGAAGTGGTCAAGTAGGGGCAGGACAAGGATGAGATTTTGTCATAGAGACAATCTGTAGCAGAAAAAAGAAGAGAAGGGTTAAGATGGCGAAGGTTTTTACGGGTACTAGTTTGGTAGTTGGAAGGCAAGGAGGAGCAAGATAAGGAGAGAGTGAAACTAATAAGGTAGTAATCAGAGAGAGGAAAAGGAATATTGGAGAGGTTTTGTGGAGTGCATAGGTAGGAGAATATGAGGTCAAGGCAGTTGCCAACAGAGTGAGTAGAAGCGTGTGTCCATTGTTTTAGGTCAAAAGAGGATGTTAGGCTCAGCAGTTTAGAAGTAGTGGGAGTGTTAAGATTAACAGGCATGTTGAAGTCACCAAGAATGATTGTTGGAATTTCAGAAAGGAGAAAGTAGGGTAGCCAGGCAGAGAAGTCATCAAGGAAGCTTGATCCCGGTCCAGGGGCCGATAGATCACAGCAATTCTCAATAAAACTGCTGAAAATAGACAAATACAGTGAGCTTCAAATGAGGAGAGGGACAGAGAGGGGGATGGATGAAGAACCTGAAATGTGCTTTGAGGGGATAGGAAGATTCCAACACCACCTCCTTTCCGTCCACTAAGCCTGGGGGAGTGAGTCCCCAGGAGGGCACCACAGGAGAGAGCAGCAGCAGAAGGAAAGTCAGATTCTTGAATCCAGGTCTCAGTAATTGCAAGTAGGTTCAGGGAGTTTGTGATAAATAGGTCATGGACAGTGGTGAGTTTGTTACAAACAGAGCAGGCATTCCAAAGGGCACAGGAGAAGGGGAGGCTGGTTCTAGGTAGAAGAGGAATAGAAATGAGATTGTGTGGATTGTGGCTGCTATCAGAGGATGGGGCTGGCGGGTATGTTGGCCGAAGGTAAATGATGGCTGTGACAGACCTAGCCGGGAGAGAGACTTTTGGAGGGGACTGAATGCTAGCCTCTTGCCGATCGATCATGGGCCCTGGCATTTGGGGGAACGGTGCTTTGTGAGCTGTGTGCCTGGGGACCCTTGAGGTTGTATTACTGTGGATTTGGGTCCTGGTCCCCCAGGACACACAGACTCTGGGGACCCTGGATTTGCCATATTAGAAATAGTGGCTGATTCATAATGCTGGGACAAATACTGTTGGGAGGTGCTGGTGTCAATTCCAGCCACCTGCCTGTCTGTTGCCTGCTAGAATGTGTATTGTAAATAAGTCTCTAGTATGGGATCTAAGAGTCATTAGATCCCCGTTGTTTGTGTTAATTACCTCTGTTATTGTGATAATGTTGATTGGGTTTTCTGAGCTACAAGATGGCCAGTCTGGCCTAAAGGTCATGTCTGAGTTATCTAGGCTGTCTAAAGGGATTAGTTAATTAGCCCATGTTAATTAGGTTTCTGCTCACATGTTCAGAGTAATATGAGCCGGAGGTACGCACCTCCTCTTTTATTGTATAAAAGAGCCTGTATTTTTCAATAAGAGAGAGTCCTGGTTGAACTTACATACAGCCTGCCTGGTGTTTGTTCTGAGCTACACAACTGGATTAGAACGACACATAGCTGTAGTTCTAGTCCCGGAGCATCGGATAACCGAACCATCAGATGTTGCGATCTGCAATCTGATTCTATAGCAGCAGAGGAGTGTTGGGAGAGTGGAACCGAGCGAGCAGGGACTCGTTACAATGGTAGTCCAGGATTTAGGGAGATATCTCCAGAAGTTAGGGGAAGCAGAAGGGTAATAGAGGTGATATGGGAGTGTGACTTATGTTGGGGGACACGTCCCAGTGTCAAGCAGGTTTTATTAGTATATCGGTTCAGAATTAGTGTGAGCTGATACGGGCAGTAATAAGGTGAAGACAGGAGTGAGGGTGATATATATAAGCTGTGGGGTGGAGGAGAAGAGGGATGAAGACGAGAGAGTTCAACCACAAGCTGACCAGCCGCCGTCATTATACGGAGGCAGGTCGGCACGATCTGTACGTCGGCTCCTTTAAGTGGGATAGCCGGCGTATCGTCGGAGGCACGTGCACCCGCCCGCTGCACTGCGGGGGTGCCAATGCTCGTGATCGGCAGTCTGCCACAAGAGGCAGAACAGGGACGTGTATGTGTAAACAGACAAATCCCTGTTCTGTTCTGAGAGGAGATGCAGATCGTAAGTTCCTAATACCCAGGAAGCGTCTTATAGTCAGTCCTCTCCCCCTACAGTTAGAACACACAGTCAGGGAACACAGTTAATCCCTTGATCGCCCCCTAGTGTTAACCCCTTCTATGCCAGTGACATTTATACAGTAATCAGTGCATTTTTATAGCGAATCGTCCCAAAAATGTGTCAAAAGTGTCCAATGTGTGTGCCATAATGTTGCAGTCACTATGAAAATTGCATATCGCTGCCATTACTAGTAAAAAAAATAAATAAAAATGCCATAAATCTATCCCCTATTTTGAAGACGCTATAACTTTTGCACAAACTAATCAATATAAGCTTATTGCGAGTTTTATTACCAAAAATATGTAGAATAATACATACCGGCATAAACTGAGAAAAAAATTAGCTTTTTTTTAAAAAAAAAAAATTTGGATATTTATCATAGCAAAAAGTGGAAAATATTGTGTTTTTTTCAAAATTGTCGCTCTTTTCTTGTTTATAGCGTAAAAAAGAGATGTTCAAATACCACCAAAAGAAAGCTCTATTTGTGGGAAAAGTGACGCAGTGCCCACAAAAAATGGCCTGGTCATTGAGCAGCCAAATCTTCTGGGGCTGAAGTGGTTAAGGAGAAAGGATGCAACTGTGAGAAGGAAAAGTAGGGAGTGCATGATACAGAGTGGTGAGATTGAGAGAAAGCCTGGATGAGAGATGAAAAAGTTTGATGGAGAATCAGGTCACCTGTAGTCTGTTTAGTGTTCTGCAGTAGTCTGTTGTGGATTTTCGCTCTGTGCATTCGCTGATGTGCTGAGCCGAAGTGTAATACTTAATCCAATATGAATACTTTATCAAAGATGATAGCTGCCAATGCAATCCCTGCCTGTGCAAACCCCTGGCTGTATATCCCCTGAAGAAGGCATAAAATTCTACTGAGTTTGGGTGAGGTATTGCCAATTAGTTAGGATTGCATAGGGGGAACACATGGCTAACAGAATGAACTTCTCACACCAAGGAAGACTACAAGACACAACAAGAGAGCAGAAGCCCTCAGATTCTTTTCCGACCATACTACTTTTTCTAGACTCCCACGTGACCCATTGGATCAATATACAGTAAGGTAGAACTAAAATCTCTAAGCAAAAATGGAACAACCGCGCTAAAACTTAAGTTCAGTTAAATTAATTAAAAACACATCCTTAACCAGCAGCAGCATGAAATGGGATACACACAAGGAATAACTCAGAATAGGGAAGCTGCGCTGCAAAAGTTTCAATCGATCAAATCAAAACATACAAAATATATAAAAGTAAAAAAAGTCCATATTGAATCACTGAATCACATTGAAATCTTGATGTCTCCACAGTGTATTTCAACACAGACGAAAGAGTGCCTAACCACCGTAATGTAAATCTGCTTACCAAATGGCAAGCATAAAGGGCAGGTGGCTATAACCCAGCCACGGCCTTTAGCTTGAAGATTAGAGCCTTGCAGATGGAGCCTTGACCAAAAAAGTGACCAACAAAGGGAAGAATATGCCTTCCTATAAGGAGATTTCTATAAAACCTATTTTTACCATCTCCTAAAGATGCATAAGAACCCTACTCACCCCCCTAGTAGGTCCATTATAGCTCCTATGGAGAGCCTGACCAATGGGCTTTTACAATATATTGACTATTTCCTGCAGGCCATGGTTCAGACTCTTTCATCCTAAATAAGACACTTCTGCAGTTGTTTAATTGGGACTCTTCATATTACTGGCTATCTTTAGACGTTAATGCTTTATACATTCATTCCACGTAAGATTGGCACACTCTGCACTGAATTGTTTTTTGGGTATACATTCTGGACTTCATCACACCCAGGAGCAGTTTATTCTAGCTAGTACTACATTTTTTCTTGAGCATAAACTATTTTGTTTTCAATAGAGACTATTATCTCCTGTTAAGGGACACAGCGATGGGTGCAAGTTTTGCTCCCAGTTATACCAATTTAACCATGGACTACTGGTAGGAGTCCTGCATCTGGAGAAATAGTCCTTTTTTTTGCCCATGTCATCATTTACAGGCTTTACATTGACAATATTGTCATATGGGATGGCCCACCAGCTACTATCGAGCTATTTGTCCAACACTGTAACAACAACCCTATGGGCCTCACTTTTTCACATATATGGGATCCAGATTCACTGGCGTTTGTGGATTTATGCCCTGTACACACGATTGGACATTGATCGGACATTCCGACAACAAAATCCATGGATTTTTTCCGACAGATGTTGGCTCAAACTTGTCCTGCATACACATGGTCACACAAAGTTGTCAGAAAATCCGATCGTTCTGAACGCGGTGACGTAAAACACATATGTCGGGACTATAAATGGGGCAGTAGCCAATAGCTTTCGTCTCTTAATTTATTCTGAGCATGCGTGGCACTTTCGGAATTTAACCGATTGGATTTTGTTGTCGGAAAATGTTATATCCGGCTCTCAAACTTTGTGTGTCGGAAATTCTGACGGAAAAAGTCCGATGGAGCCAACACATGATCAGAATTTCCGACAACACAATCCGATCGCACTTTTTCCGTCGGAAAATCTAACCGTGTGTACAGGGCATTAGAGTTAAATCATGAAGATAGCAGAACTGTCTCAAAGACACTCTTTAAACCTTACTCATGGAATTCCTATTTCCATTCCAGACATTGTCATAATTCTAACTGGATTAGGAAAATCCCAAAAACCAATTATGTCGTCTAAGGCGAAAATGCACCAAAGATTGAGATTTATTTGCCCAGAGGAAGCATATGACAGGTTTGCAGACAAAGGTTATGACCCAACACACATTCACACTGCCCTACAGGAGTGTCTCCATATACCATCACAGGACCACAATAATCAGAAAATGGTATAATTGGCTCCTCTGAGGAGAAGTTTATTACCCCAAATCATTGTAAGTATAAAAAAAATGAATCCATCATTAAGAAATATTGGAATATCCTCTTAGTAGATCTGAAAATGGGTCCTGCCATTCAGCTAAAAACAAGATTCATTTACAGAAAGGAAACCAACATAGGAGATAAGATAACGCCAACTAAGACACGTTATATGAAGACCTCCACCCCTCATTCATTAGTAATTTTCTGTAATCTCACAGGGATGTTCCAATGCAAGATGAAGAAATGTAAAATATGTCCTTTTGTTAGTCATAGGCAGAAGGCCTTCCTAGATGGTAGTGGGAAGACGTATACTTTAAAATTCTTCTTCAATTGCTCTACCAAGTTTGTCATCTACTGTCTTTCTTGCCCTTGTGGCCTCCTATATGTCGGACAGTACATTCCAGATTTGGCGAACATAGGAGGCTAATTGAGACTGGTGATACGGACTGTAGCATCCAAAGACATTTTCCCCTCGGACACCATAGGTCCACAGCAGGTCTCTTTTTGTGATAGAAGCTATTCCCAAGTGCACACCTCTGGAATCCAGAGATTGTGCAACAGAGAGACCTTCTAGATATTTTCTCTAACAAATATAAAGGGCGCCAAACCAACCCCAAAAGGATAAAAAAAATCACCAAATAATAACCAGGCTGCTGCCCTTTAGGTGCATAATAACACTAAATAATGTGTAAAGTAGGCGCAAGCATCTATAACCCAAAAAATCCCCAATAAATCTACAATTTGTATAAAAACCATATTCAGATATATAACATATACAGTGGATATAAAAAGTCTACACACCCCTGTTAAAATGTCAGGTTTCTGTGATGTAAAAAAAAATCAAAGATAAATCATTTCAGAACTTTTTTCCCACCTTTAATGTGACCTATAAACTGTACAACACAGTTAAACAACAAACTGAAATCTTTTAGGTGGAGGAAAGTAAAAATATAAAAAAAAAACAAAATAATATGGTTGCATAAGTGTGCACACCCTTAAACTAATACTTTGTTGAAGCACCTTTTGATTTTATTACGGCACTGTCTTTTTGGGTATGAGTCTCTCAGCATGCCACATTTTTACTTAGCAATATTTGCCCACTCTTCTTTGCAAAAACACTCCAAATCTGTCAGACTGTGAGGGCATCTCCTGTGCACAGCACTCTCCAGCTCACCCCACAGATTTTCAGTCGGATTCAGGACTGGGCACTGGCTGGGTCATTCCAAAACCTTAATCTTCTTTTGTTGATTTGGATGTATGCTTTGGGTCTTTGTCATGCTGAAAGTTGAAGTTCCTCTTCTTCAGGAGAGGCCAGTATATTAGGGGCGCAGGGGCACCGCCCCCCTGCAGGGTGCCAAACTCATAGCTTTCTATGAGGTTTTTTTTGTTTCCCAAGCACATGATTAGAGCTGGAGGCTTCTCCTCCTGACCAATCAGGACATCGGTTGGCCGGTGGAGAACCCGAGGAACCCATGGAGGGACCGTGCATTGGATGGATGATTGTGGGGACCGAACAGGAGATCGGTGATTTTAGTGACAGTGCAGTCGATCTATGATTTTAGTGACAGTGCAGCAGATCGGAGATCGTGGGGACCGTGCAGGGGATCAGTGCTTAAGGGGACCGTGCCGTGGATCAGTGAGTTCGGACCTGGGGGGGGTTTGATTGCCACCCCCAAAGGTTTTAACACCAGCCAACACTGCTTTTCATGTTCCGTTTTCTAGCAAAAGCCTGAAGGTTTTGTGCCAATATTTGTAACTGTTCATAATTCCCTCTACCTCGACTGAGGCCCCTGTTCCAGCTGAAGAAAAACAGCCTTAAATCATGATGCTGCCACCACCATGCTTCACTGTGGGTATGGTGTTCTTTTGGTGATGTAAAGTGTTGTTTTGCGCCAAATATAGCTTTTGGAATTATGGCCAAAAAGTTAAACCTTGGTTTCATCAGACTATAACACATTTTCCCACATGCTTTTTGGGAGACTTCAGATGTGTTTTTACAAAATTTAGCCAAGCTTGGATGTTTTTCTTCGTAAGAAAAGGCTTCAGTCTTACCATTCTACCCCATAGCCCAGACATATGAAGAATACAGGAGATTGTTGTCACATGCACCACACAGCCAGTACTTGCCAGATATTCCTGCAGCTCCTTTAATGTTGCTGTGGGCCTCTTGGAAGCCTCCCTGACCAGTTTTCTTCTCGTCTTTTCATCAATTTTGAAGTGACGTCCAGTTTTTGGCAATGTAATTGTTGTGCCATATTTTCTCCACCTGATGATGACTGTGTCTCATGGTATATCTAATGCCTTGGAAATTCTTTTGTACCCTTCTCCTGACTGATACCTTTTAACAATGAGATCCTGATGCTTTGGAAACTCTCTGCGGCACATCGCTTTTGCTGTAGGATGTGACTAAGAAACTGTCAGGAAAGTCCTACTAGAACAGCTGAACTTTATTTGGGGTTAATCAGAGTCACTTCAAATGATGGCAGGTGTGTACTGACTTCTATTTAACATGAGTTTGGATGTGATTGCTTAATTCTGAACACATATACATCCCCAGTTATAAGAGGGTGTGCACACTTATGCAACCACATTATTTTTTTAAACGCCATGCTTTCAAAGTGCTAAGTGCCAGAATGTTCCTTGTATGTGCTCCAAGTGAATATACACGCCGCACTCACCAGAACACTGTGGTCATCCCCATGATTTGCATCTGATTTATGTATCGCCTAATGATCACTTTGTTGGCCGCAGTGTTCTGGTGAGTGCAGAGTGTATATGCGTGTGGTGGAGCACATATGAGAAAGATTATGGTACTTAGCACTTTGAAAGCATGGTGTTTGGCAACATGTATTTTCTCTAAACACCTTAGCACCCAATGGAATAAATGAGCGCTTATAGAGAGAGAGAGACTTTTCATGAAATAGTATATTAATATATTTTAGTGATACTCTGTTAGCCTGCTGATACTAGTGGTTCTCCAGCGGCGATCTTACCCTTTTTGCATAACATGCAGACCCAATGATCTATGTTTTATTAAATTCACTGTAGTTGTCTTTTTTAATTTTAATTCATATTATTTTTATTTTATTAAATGTATTTGTTTCATTGTACACCATTTATAATTGTGTGGTGGCCAATTCAGCCACCTTTTTGTCCCAGGGATGTCTTTGCTATATATCCCATTGCACAGTTTTCGAGTTGAAAGCCTCCTTGGCTTTTTTCTCCTTAGGATTTTGGTCCCATTCATACATATTCATGGTATTAGTCTTTTGTCCAGACCCTTCATTTATAAATAAATATTTCCCCGCCATGTCCAATATTTAAGCCAGAGGATCTATGTCCCATCATAGACTTGATAAAGGGGGTGGTCCCCCCCAAACACATAGCCACACCCACCAGTACCATCCAATTGGTTGATGTCATGGAGCTTCTGTCTTACTGCATCTGGTAGCTGCATTCCAGCGGCGGGTGTTGCCAGCTTAATCCCATGTTGACCTGGGGCAGATAGGAGAGCAGAGTGGCACCATCTTTATGGATTATCTACATAACACGATGCTCATTCTTTGCTAATAAGAAGTGGCACTCAAGCATGCAACCACCACCAACCTTTACTATATCTAGGTTTCCACTGCAAATATCACTTTCAATTTCAGATGAAAAGCTTCATCTGTCTCATTACTAAACCAAATTATATTACCTGCCTACCACTCAGGTTACTCTGAAGTTTACTGGCACATTCCTGAAGTGCTTTTCCATAATTTTTTGAGAAACCACTTTAGATGTGCCACCTACTCATGCAAGGAAAATACAAAGCTTTAGATCAGGGTTCCGCAAACATTTTTAAACAAAGGGCCAGTTCTTGGTCCTTTAGACTGTTTGGGGGCTGGAATGTAAGTGAAATAGAGAGAAAGCTCTAACATGGCTTTGCAAAATGTAAGGTTGGATAAACAGAGTTGGAGTTGCCAGAGTTTATGGTTGGGGTGATTGTAGCTATAGTGCACTTGTTACAAAAACAATACTTTTTTTGATACTTTTTGATATTTTTTTTAATTTGCGTTAGCATCCAAATGTTCAGGACAAGCTTTCAGGGTGTATTTTTCAAGGTCCTAGCAGTACTAGTACACCAAGTTTTAGTAGAATGTTAAAAAATAGTACCTGAGGGGTAAAAAAAACACATAATACACAATGATGGTAATTAACCTTCAATAGTTAGTGAGATATAGCAGGGAGAGCTATGGAATGAGAGGGGGGAAGAGTCACAGAGGTGAGAGAGATTGTAAAACTGTCAGATAATGAAAACTGAGGTCTACATTTAGTCCATTATCTTTTGTGTCAAATAGAATTATCATTCTTGTTCAAAAGTTCTACTTTCCTTAGCAGTTTTGAATTTCCCTTTAAGAACCAAAACATTTGAGTCTTCCATAGAGTGGTCTGGTTGTGAGAAATTAAGTCCCATAGGTGTGCATAAATCATTTTGCTTATATTTCCTAAAGGAGTGTCTGTGTAAATTCATTCTTTTTTGTAATTTCTGTTCTATTTCACTAACGTAAGATCCTTTGTTGCATTTTACAATATACAGCCGTATGATCCTTTAATACTGAAGGTCCCATTTGATGGTGTGACACTTTTTGATGGATTGATTTGGCTGCACAGTATGCAGCGCTTTGTGTTGCAGGGCATGGTTCCTATGTGACTTCATAATCAGAATGTCTGAGGTTAGGTGGTTGCCTGTTTCTTTCAGCATTTCATCCTGTTATGATGGGTTGAAAATCTTTGCTCATCATCTTTTCCTTCTAGTGTTGGATTATATGTGGTTATTTGAAGTACACGGTTATTTGTTTTTTTTCTCTTTGTATAAGAGGAGATTCTCTCTTCAGGTTTTCAGGCCTGTGTTTATGCTTTTATTGATGGTATGGTCCTTGTAACCTTTATTATAGAATAAGTCTGCTAGTACTCTGAGATGTTTGTGGCAAACACACAGCTTGCCCACAAATGTTTGCCCTGTTTTATTTGTGATTAGCACACAGAAACTTTCATTGGCACCTGCCCTATAGCTGCAGTCACAGAGCGAGAGAAAACTTGGAGAACCACTTGGCCTTGTTTTGGAAATGTTTATACCTCACTTAAATGACTAACGATGCAAAAATAAGTGATTAAACCTTTGTCTATATAAGAATAAAAATGAACGATAACAGGGCAAAAAGATAAACGATTACATTTATTTACACAGAGAAGAAAGTTAGAATAATTAGAATTTATCATATATCTCCAGTGATGCCACAAGTACAGTGTTGCTTTAGGCTGCAAAGATAATCTAGGCCGAACTCAGAAATGGTTACAATGGACATACACAGGCTATACAATATTATAAGACAACTCCTAGAATACAAAAAGGATAGAAAGAAACAGAAATAGAGATACAAGTATACTTTACACGAACATCATGTCGCCTCGATGGTCTGGGGCTGGAGACCAAACAGCTGGCTCTTTCCCTATTTTATATACATTCTCCACCAATCAACTGATGCCACACATTCATTGGTTCAGAGTTGCCTCAAAGTCTGATTGGCTGTAATTTCAAGCCCAGTTAAACATCATGCTAGAACATTAAAACCTCCGGTGCCTCTAAGTCTATGAATTAATGAACAATCTCCTTTGATCTCCCAGTCCAAACAGTCCCAACATTAGCATGTTAATGGCGCCCTGGTGAGTTGAAGCCTTAATGTCTGCAAATACTCTTTGATTCAAATAACACCTGGGGACCTTCCCTGGTTCCCACCAGTGTACTGGAAGAACTGCATTCCTAACAAGGTGAGCTGGGCCCTATCATGATATTAAAAACATATACACACATATATATATATATATATAACTACACATAGATACGCATAGATACATATATATACACACACACACACACATATATATATATATAAACACACATACACATGCCCGCATACCTACACACATATATACATACATCCTATGGGGCACGGCAGTTTAATTGGAGTCCTTGCAATGGTTCGCTTGGATCTCATTATTATAAATATGGAATTCAATATCTCCATCACAGCCTACAGCACGCATAGCTTAGACTACTACCGAAGTCTGAACCTAAATGAATGAGTATTAGAACACCAGCAGTGACTGTATTGGGGTGAAGAAATGGTCCACAGCATGCTCCTGGTATTTTTCTGCCCAGAACAGCTGCAGTAACAGTATGCCTTACCGCTACCACTGCTGTCCTGCTACTCTAGGTTGTAATAGCTGGCCATGGAATATTCCTGTTGATTTTTTGTCCCCCCAGCTGGATGAATGATTAACAGGAAAGCAGCAGTGGTAGCCTTTCATGCAAGTTATTTATTCCGCCTAAAAAAAAAAAAAAATCAGAAGCAGGCTATATGTGACCCACAGGTTTAGTTTTGAGCATTCCTACTCTAGATATTGTTAAATGGTGCACTTTTACTTCCATCTCAGATTACAGGATTAGCTGGGCAAATGCAGCGTGGTTTTGAAAGCGGTTTGAGATGCTACTGAGATCATTCTGAATTCTAGAGGTGCAGTTAAGCTGCATCTGACCTGCAACTGAACTGCTTCAGCTGCTTTAGCTTTGTCATAGACCTGTATGAGGGGGCATGGTTCTAAAGCAAACAAAAGCCTATTGACACAGGGCTTTAAAGTTTTAAACCTGCAGAAAGATCAAAGTTATGTCTGTACCTAGGACTTTAGGTAACACTGGGAATCCCTGGAAGAATGGTCTAATCAAAAATGTTGTGCATCCAAAAATGATGTGCAGCATTTCCTTAAAAATCACGGTTCATACCGTATATGTAAAGCGCTGCGTAAATTGATGGCTCTATGTAAGTACTTGTAATAAAATAAATAATAATACTTTACAAGATAATGCAGTAAAACTTGCATTATATGGTTATTGGATCTGTTGTCAAAAATTGTAGTTCAACATAAAAACACAATTAAGTAGATAATATAATGGTTTACATTTAGGACTGCAGACGTGTAAAGGAAATTAGGGCACTCTTAGTTTATCTGTTAATATACTACATTAAGGGGAAAAAGCATAGTAAAATAATTTTAAAGTAAACAAGCAGTGAGAACAATCTTAGTTTACAGGGAATGTCAGGAATGAGGATCAAAGCTAACATTCAGAGTTCACACAGTCAAGCCAGATGTGGACATATACAGAGGTTAGCTATATTCTGTAACAAGAACTTAGAGCACATGTCATGAATACATGCATAAATGTATTCTGGGAATAACCCTGGGAAAAAAGCAGCAACTCCACCTCAAATTGAGATTCTCACTTTAATATAAGTAACACCAAAATTGTGAGAATTCCAATTTTATAAGGTTTACCTTTTTTATTAGAATACACATTTATATTGTTAATGGCACTTCAAGCGCCTCCTATAATGTCATATCAAGAGATCTGTCTGGAATTCCAGTTAACTGGATACAACTGTGTGAATTTTAAAGACCATTAAAACATCTATTCTGTGTGTCATTTATTTTACAACAAACGCAGATTAAAAAGAAACATTCAGCAGACACCTGGTTTACATTTGAAAGAACAGAATGGTGCAAGAAAATTGTTTGACAAAGTTTGTAGGTGCTCTGCAGTTCATGGAGTTTTCTCCAATGACACAAATAATTCTGAAATCTGGCAAAAGGATATGTTAGGGTTACAAACCCATTAGAACTAACACATTAGTACTGTGCAGACCTGAAAGCAAACGACCTCCCAAAAAGTTTAAAGCAGACATTGCAGTAAAAAAGCAGGGTCTACTTAATATATCAAGATATTCTACCCAACATAAATAGCAGTTTTAAAGTAAAAAAAAAAAAAAAAAAATATGAAAAAAGTATTAAAAGGTAATGGTTCTTTTATTTTTAATAACATATTATACTTACTGTACAATGGTTTTGCACCAAGCAGCCCCAATCCTCCTCTTCTGGGAACTGGCTCTCCTCTTCTCTGTATGCCACCATAGGAAGCTGCTTCCTATGGTGGCACATGTGCAGGCACAATCTCAAGTTGGGCTGTGTGCGTCTACACACACAGTGTGGCTTGGGCCCACCCCCTGTATCCTTTTCACAGGATTCGATTGATAGCAGCAGGAGCCAATGGCTCCTGCTACTATCACTGCATCCTGTGAGGAGAAAGAGAGCAGTACTGCTGCTCTCAGGCACAGAGCTGAATCAAGTGCAGGCTCAAGTAAGTGTTTATTGGGGCTGGGAGGGAGCTGCACATAAAAGGTTTTTTACCTTCATGAAGAATGCATTAGGGTAAAAAACCTTTAGCCTTTACAACCACTTTGAATAACATACACCCTGCCTTCAGCCTGCAGTGCCTAGGCATAAATGACATCACAATCCTTACAGTGGGATCCTAGGGAATGCTGAGTAGCTGTACTAGAGCATATTATGCAGAGATATCGGATACTTAAGCTTTCTCCAGGATCTTGCTGGAAGAAACATGATTTCTTGTTCATACATCACGGGACACAGAGGCTTGGTAATTATTTGTGGGTTATATAGTAAATTCAGGTGATTGGACACTGGCAACCCTTTTTACAAAGTGAGTTCCTCCCCTATATAACCCCTCCCATATGGAGAGTACCTCAGTTTTTTCACCAGTGTCTAAGGTGGTTGGTCACATTGAAGATGTGCTAAGAAGAAAGCTCCGTTTGATGGTCTGCAAGGACCTAGGAGCTATACAACGGGATCCATACCTCGGGCCAATACTAAAACGCCTAAGATGGATGGTACCCGGGCCTTGTGATAAGGAGAAACAAGGTTTTGCCTGTAATGTCTCTCCTTGGAGGTCTGGGCTCTGGGATACAGGCTTTGGTGTACTAATATAACAGTGGCACGAAAAGTTTCTGGCAGAGTCTTCTACAGGTCCATTGAAGAGGATCTTGTGAGTAGGATCCCAGAACCCTGAAGGTTGGCACAATGCTACCCGCCGAGATGGGTGAAGACTGGAATCTGTCTGTTCTCAGCAGTTCCTGCGGCCGGGGATAAGGTAAGTGAAGACAATCCTAAAGTTTACACATTATGGATTACCTTCTGTGAGTAGTTGTATGTATTACCAGGTTTATGCCACTAGAGGGAGTAAGAGGCATACCTGGTGTATACTTGTATGCCTTCCAGGATACACGCTCAGTGAAGCTGGTCTGTGAATGCTGCTCATCTCCTCCGCTGCAGGCTCTGCCACATAAACAAAAAAGGGGGGATCCTACGCAGTCCAGGGTTCCCACACAATTCTCTGATGGTGTCCATCTCCCCCCTCACCCCAGCCGCCGCCATGATGGCCCTACGCACATGCAGGGGGTGCGCTTTTACAGCAAGGACGGCAGGGAGGGGGGCGTGGTTGCGGCGCCGTGCACGTGTGGCACAAATCGTCTGTTTTTTAAAAGCCCAAGGCGCCAGAGCTCCTGTAAGCGGTGGGACACAGAGCCGTGGGCTTAGTAAGCATCACTGTGGATTGGATCCTGGCAAACTTAAGACACCTACTCGGCATCAGGTTGTGCAGTTTGTAGCTAATGTTTATATTATAAGACTATAGCACAACAGTGATTGCAATTTACACTAGTACCTCTGCTTTGCAGCTTAGGCTTCAGGGGGAGGTAAAATAGGCACCAGAAAATCACCGCCTACATCTAGGGGTTCTGGACATGCCTGCAGGATACCATCCCCCATGCAAGACTGGAGGCAGCATCACAGGATGAGTCTGTACCCCTGTCAGGTTTTGCAGCCTCTCCCAATGTTTCAGTCCCTGTCGATGTCACAGAAGACGCTACCTTTGTCACAGCTTCCTTAAAAAATAGCATGAAAAGGGGTAGATCCCCTCCCTGTACTTTGGGTTCCCTATCGGGTGAGCATTATGATAACGAGGAAAGATCTCTATCTGAGGATGGGGATCAGGTGCAGTCGGACGAATCAGGGGAAGAGGAGAAGCTCTCTTCCACCTCCCAGGCCCTCAAAGCGCAGGTGCAATACTATACTGAATTGGTGCATTCCACATACTGATTGCCCTCTGCTATGGCTGCCATTTCCCTTGTTTCCTCCATGGGGTCCAGAAAATCCCCAAAGGCTGTGTATGCCTTCCCAACTCATCCTTTACTGGATGAATTGTTGTATGAGGACTGGGGTCACCCAGATAAACTATTTTCTTCTCCTAAAAGGTTTTCTATGCTTTAGTTTCACCAAGAAATGGAGAGTCCCAGCCATAGATGCAGCTGTTTCTTGTGTGAATAAGAGCCTCACTTGTCCTGTGGACAATGCTCAAGGGTTTAAGGATCCAACTGACAAAAACCTGGAAACTTTATTTAAAGCCTTGTGTTTCATGGTTGATGTCATTATGGATTCTGCTCAGCAAGCATTTCGCCTCACTCTCCTGCTGGTACACATACGCAGGTCCCTTTGGCTTAAGCATTGGGCAGCTGAAGCTTCATGCAAAAAATATTTAACTGGGTTCCCATTTCGTTGAGAACGCCTGTTTGGGGATGATCTGGACAAATATATCCAGAAGAGTACCGGGGGTAAAACCACGTTGTTATCAGTCAAAAGGAAGAGTAAACTTCCTTCATTTAGACGTTCTCTGTCCCCAGCCCCTGGAGCCTCATCCTCCAGACAGTGGTGACGGCCTCCCCAATCAAATACTAGGGGAAAGGTCCAAAGTCAAGGGCAAAAGAAACCTTGGGGTCCAAGATCTGGTAAACATAACCCCAAAGCCTCCCTATGAAGGAGCGCCCCCGCTCAGCCCAGGGATCCAGAAAAAAGAAGGCCCTTACTTCTGGCCTTAGAACGTCTGTTATCCCAAGGAGTAATTATAGAGGTGGCCCTGTAAGAGCAAGGCTCAGAGTTCTACTCAAACCTCTTTACGGTTCCAAAACCAAACGGAGATGTCAGACCTATTCTGTAATGCTTCAGGCAGTAAACTATGTTGGATTGTGTGGATCACAGCTTCGGAAGTCTATGAATACTATATTCCTAACCGGTAACTTTAACCTTAACAGATATCAGGTAGGAAGACTCAGATAAGTTTGCAAATACAGTTGGTTTTATTTAGAGTGGTAATACACAGCCACGACGGGGAGCTTCAGAGGCAACTTAAGCTTAGTAGTACTACACAGGAATAAAGTTTATAGGAAACGTAAAGATACTTGCAGTGAGTGGATTCCTGGAGATGGGGTAACCCAGTGGCTTCTTGGGAGATGTACTGGTCTCCTATGTGGAAAGGAACAGGTAAGGTTTTCATCTAGCAAAGTAAGTAGACTGTGGGTAGGGCAGAGGAGAGTCTCTGACTACTAGAGAGGAAGGGGCTCTGTCCGGCCCAACAAGTGGAAGTTGGGAGGGGCTCTGTCCGGCCCAAAAGTGAGGTGGAAGACGGGGCTCTATCCAGCCCAAAAGTGAGATGATAGTCGGGGCTCTGACTGGCCCAAAAGAGAGATGGTAGTCGGGGCTCTGTCCAGCCCAAAAGAGAGATGATAGTCGGGGCTCTGACCGGCCCAAAAGAGAGATGATAGTCGGGGCTCTGACCGGCCCAATAGAGAAAGATGACGGCAGTCTTCTGTTGGAGATCTTTACCTGGCATCAGGTTCTTAGCACGAACATCAAGCAAATGGCGTCGGCTGTTTAAGTAAGGACAAGAGGAGGAGCCGGGTGATGTCGTTGTGACGTCATCAATCTGTGACAGAGTTTGTGGAGATATCAGAGCTCCCAGTGGAAAGATAAGAATATTGCAGGAGAAATGTCGAAACATCCAGTGGAGGGATAAAGACATTACAGGAGAGATGTCGGAGTCTCCAGTGGAGGGATAAGGACATTACATATTCTGGATCTAAAAGACCTGAATCAATTTCTAGACATTCGTCCTTTCCGCATGGAGTCTATCCGATCAGTAGTCTCCACCCTTCAGGGGGGAGAATTCCTGGCATCAATAGACATCAAAGATGCATATTTGCATGTGCCAATATTTCCCACTCACCAAAGATTCCTAAGGTTTGCAGTGGATCAGCGCCACTTTCAATTTGTAGCCCTTCCTTTTGGTCTTGCTACCACTCCTTGAGTGTTCACAAAAGTTCTAGCCCCACCCCTGGCAAATCTAAGGGTTCAGGGCATAACTGTGACAGCTTATCTGGACGATTTGCTACTCATAGAACAGTCCATAACACGCCTAAGCCACAATGTGCTCTGCATGGTAAAGTACTTAGAGTACCTAGGCTGGGTCCTCAATCTAGAGAAATCCTCCTTGCAGCCCCTAAAGAGGCTGGAGTATTTGGGCATGGACATGGACACAGTCCAAAGCAGAGTGTTCTTACCCAGGTCAAAAGCCAGAGCCATAAAAGATTTGGTCCGGGTAGTCTCAGCAATGAGATATCCCTCTATCCGACTATGTATGAAACTATTGGGGAAGATGGTCGCCTCCTTCGAGGCTGTCCCTTATGCCCAGTTTCCCTCGAGACCTTTACAAAACAGCCTGGAACAAGAGGGTTCAAGCCTTGGATCTTCCAATGTGCCTATCCCCAGAGCCAAACCTCAATTTGTGGTTACTGACCAAGAATCTTTTAAAAGGAAAGTCCTTTGTCCCTGTTACTTGAAAACTCGTAACCACAGATGCCAGCCTAATGGCCTGGGGAGCAGTTCTGGAAGAAGCTTCCACCCAGGGAAGATGGTCCAGAGCCGAAAAGCTCTTGCCCATCAACATTCTGGAAAATCGGGCAAATCGTTTAGCCCTCAAGGTCTGGACTTTCAGACTACAGGGTCATCCTGTCCGGATACAGTCCGACAATGCCATGGCTGTGGCTTATGTCAATCCCAAGGGGGCACCAGGAGCCTGGATACCAAAAAGGAGGTTAATCACATTTTTTTCAGGACAGAAGGGCATATTCCTTGCCTGTCTGTGGTCTTTATTCCAGGGGTAGAAAATTGGCAAGCGGGCAGTGCATCACCAGGCCTCCATGGCTCAGATCTGCAAGGCTGCAACTTGGTCTTCATTCCATACATTCACTAGATTCTATCAGGTGGATGCAGGAGGGCATGAGGATGCCACCTTCGGGCACAGTGTGCTGCAGGCAGCAGTTTAGATCCTCTTGTTCGTTGGCGGTCTATGTATTTTCTGATCTGTGTTTCCCTCCCCTCAATTTGGGTATTGCTTTAGGACATCCCACTAAGTAATTACCAAGCCTCTGTGTCCCGTGATGTATGAACAAGAAAATAGGATTTTTAAATACAGCTTACCTATAAAATCCTTTTCTTGGGAATACATCATGGGATACAGAGCTCCTGTCCCTCTTTGGGATTATACGTTGGGGTACTCATTGCTTTACTACAAAACTGAGTTACTCTCCATATGGGAGGGGTTATATAGGGGAGGAGCTCACTTTGTAATTAGGGTTACCAGTGTCCAATCACCTGAAGGTACTATATAACCCACTAATTACCAAGGCTCTGTGTCCCATGATGTATTCCCAAGAAAAGGATTTTACAGGTAAGCTGTATTTAAAAATCCTATTATTACACCCTGTAGTAGCCATTTGTACTAAATTTTTCCAACTGCTTTTTATTTTTAACCTTAGAACCCCCCTCCAAGATAAAACTAACTCTTTACAACCACTCCAGCCTATGCTAACAGTCTTTTTTTCCCCCTAGCTTGGTGAAACCATTAATTCTAACCTAAGTCTCCATTTAGACCCCTTGCGCCACTGGTTCTCGTATGGAAGGACTGCTAATCCAGCACTTTGATGGTGTCCAAAGACCATCTGTCCCCTACTATACCCCTGTGATGATTTCAGCCTTCTTTTCTCTCCTGAGAGAACTCAGCAGTCATGTCCATGTCATGCAGTCAGTGACGCGGACACCCAAAGAAGGACCCCAAACAGGAAGTAAACAGAAGAGGAGAAGACCCGGGACTGAAGTGTCACATGAATGCTGTTAAAACCCTTCCCACCGACCACACACATATATGCGGCCTAAAGGAAGTGGGCTTTTTTCCGTGCTGCATATATGTGCATCTCCCTGTGTGTTGGGAGCACCTTTGAATTTTCTAAAAAAACAAAAAAAACAAGGTATAATCCACCTGGATACACAAAGTAGTTATGAAGATATCGTTGATATGTACAGTTTTACTAACACATGTCAAAGTTGCAAAATTGTGCTTAAGCATTAACATTTGTTTTACCCTTAGGCGTTAAATGGTTAGTTCGCTTTTACCAAAAAAACTGCCTATGCTGGGGTAAGGGACATATGTAGCTAAAAAAGCATTTTTTTGGTCAATGTGAACTATGCCTTTAGGGCAAATAAAAAGGGGAAGAATTTAGTCGGTGGTGGGAGGGGGACATTTTTTTTCCCAGAGGGGGATTTAAAGCTGCTATTTATTAGTGTGTGTGTGTGTGTGTGCATGTAGGGGTGGGGGCGATTTCATTTTATTGCAGGGTTCACTTTACCTAAGTACAACTAAAGTCAAAAGTTTTTTTGTTTTAGCTAGAATGAGGAGGGATTACAACACCTGTCAGTTTTTTTATTGTCTGTTCCCGCATTAGGGAACTTCACCCTTTCTATTACTCCTGTTTACTGTTAATGCCGAATATGAAAGAAAATCTTGGGTTGTCGCCAGAACAGGAAGAGAGGGGAAAAAGCTTCCTTTTGGGGGTACTATTTCTGGTGACAACCAGGTATTCCCTCACTTTGGAGAGATTTTCTCTCACTTCTTTCTTTGGCCATGGACAGTAAGCAAAGGGAAATCTACCTAATGAAACACAGGTGGCAAAAAAAATTACAGGGTTTATAAACCTCCCTTAATCTAACCAAAATGAAAAAAAAGTTTTGCCTTTAACTATACTGGTGAGTGTTCCCTGATAAGATTAGAAATTTTGTCCCTTTTTCCCCATCTATCCCCGGTATATGCTTACGTTTGTCCACTTTGCCAGTGAAAAAGTTAAAGTTATTACTTCCTTTCTGTTTCAGTAAAATCAGTTTTGCTACCAACTGTCTATCACAACCTGCTCTTGAAACTGCTTGTTTGAGGGCAGTTATGCTAATACTGCCTTGAAAATGTATTCACACCCCTTGAAATTTTCCCCGTTTTGTCATGTTACGACCAAAATAGTAAATGTATTTTTATTGGGATTTTATGTGATAGACCAACACAACGTGGCACATAATTGTGAAGTGAAAGGAAAATGATAAATGGTTTTCAAATTTTTTACAAATAAATATCTGAAAAATGTTGTGTGCATTTGTATTCAGCCCAGTCAATACTTTGTAGAACCACCTTTCGCTGCAATTACAGCTGCAAGTCTTTTTCGCTATGTCTCTTCCAGCTTTGCACATCTAGAGAGTGACATTTTTGCCCATTCTTCTTTGCAAAATAACTCAAGGTCTGTCAGGTTGGATGGAGAGCATTTGTGAACAGCAATTTTCAAGTCTTGTCACAGATTCTCAATTGGATTTAGGTCTGGGCTTTGACTGGGCCATTCTAACACATGAGTATGCTTTGATCTAAACCATTCCATTGTAGCTCTGGCTGTATGTTTAGGGTCGTTGTCCTGCTGGAAGGTAAACCTCCCCCCAGTCTCAAGTCTTTCGCAGACTCTAATGCCCCGTACACACAGTCGGATTTTCAGACAAAAAATGTGTGATAGGACCTTGTTGTCGTAAATTCCGACCGTGTGTAGGGTCCATCACACATTTTCCATCAGATTTTCCGACACACAGTTTGAGAGCAGGATATAAAATTTTCCGTCAACAAAATCCGTTGTCGGAAATTCCGATCGTGTGTACACAAATCCGACGGAGAAAGTACCACGCATGCTCAGAATAAATAAAGAGATGAAAGCTATTGGCCACTGCCCCGTTTATAGTCCCGAGGTACGTGTTTTACGTCACCGCGTTCAGAACGATCGGATTTTCCGACAACTTTGTGTGACCGTGTGTATGCAAGACAAGTTTGAGCCAACATCCTTCGGAAAAAATCCTAGGATTTTGTTGTCGGAATGTCCGACAAAGTCCGACCGTGTGTACGGGGCATAACAGGTTTTCTTTTAAGATTGCCCTGTATTTGGCTCCATCCATTTTCCCATTAACTCTGACCAGCTTTCCTGTCCCTGCTGAAGTAAAGCATCCCTACAACATAATGCTGTCACCACCTTGTTTCACGGTGAGGATGGAGTGTTCAGGGTGATGTGCAATGTTAGTTGTCTGCCTCACATAGCGTTTTGCTTTAAGGCTAAAAAGTTTAATTTTTGTGTCATCTGACAAGAGCACCTTCTTCCACGTTTGCTGTGTCCCCCACATGGCTTCTCGCAAACTGCAAATGGGACTTCTTATGGCTTTCTTCTTGCCACTCTTCCATAAAGGCCAGATTTGTGAAGTGCACGACTAATAGTTGTCCTGTGGACAGATTCTCCCACCTGAACTGTCTATCTCTGCAGCACCTCCAGAGTTATCATGGGCCTCTTGGCTGCGTCTCTGATTAATGCTCTCCTTGCCCATCCTGTCAGTTTAGGTGGAGGGCCATGTCTTGGTAGGTTGGGAGCTGTGCCATACTTTTTCCATTTTCAGATGATGGATTGAACAGTGCTCCACGAGATGTTCAAAGCTTAGGATATTTTTTTTTATAACCTAACCCTGCTTTTAACTTCTCCACAACGTTATCCCTGTCTGGCGTGTTTCTTGGCCCTTATGATGCTGTTTGTTCACTAAGGATCTCTAACAAACCTCTGAGAGCTATACAGAACAGCTGTATTTATACTTAGATTAAATTACACACAGGTGGACTCTATTTACTAATTAGGTGAATTCTGAAGGCAATTGGTTCCACTAGATTTTCGTTAGGAGTTTTAGAGTAAAGGGGGCTGAAGACAAATGAATGCCACACTTCTCAGATACTTATTTGTAAAAAAAAAAAATTAAAACCATTTATAATTGTCCTTCCACTTAACAATTATGTGCCACTTTGTGTTGGTCTATCACATTAAATCCCAATAAAATACATTTACATTTTTGGTTGTAACATGACAAAATGTGAAAAATTTCAAGGGGTATGAATACTTTTTCAAGACACTGTATCTAAGTCCTCCAATACTCCCCAACTTCAATGCATTCTGAATGACTGACATGGGAAAAGCACAGAGTGAAGACGTTATAGTTGCTTATTCAAAGTCAAAGACTCAAAGGACTGCAGCCATTAGAGCAGTATGACAACCAGGCAAGCAGCATTTTAGGAAGGACTCACAGTGACAGCCTTAATGTTTTTCTCATCACAATTTTTCTTTAACCCCTGCCCGCCGAGCGTACGCAGATGTGCGTACTCGGCTTTCGGGGGTTATACCGGGATGATGCCTGCAGCTGCAGGCATCATCCTGGTACTGTTTTTTAAAGCCGGCGATCGGCTTTATAGGTAAAACAACCGATGCGGCTAAAAGCCGCTCGGCTGTTATACCGGAGGAGCGGGAGAGGACTTCCCCCCCTCCCGCTGCTCTTACCGGGCCTCCTGATCCACCAGGAGGCCCGAACACAAATCCGCCGCCTCCAGCGGCTAATTACAGCCTGGAACAAAGCCGTAAGCGTCATGACGTCACTTCCTGTTTACTCGGCTGCCAATGGCGCCGGTTTTAAAAAATATACAGTATTCAGAATCACCGAAAATGGCGATCTGAAAACTTTGAAGTGCAAAGGAGGGAGCGGGGGTCTCCATAAAGAGTACCTGTTACCACCTATTACTGTCACAAGGGATGTTTACATTCCTTGTGACAGCAATAAAAGTGATCATTTTTTTTTTTTTAAACACAATTTATAAATATAAAAATAAATAAGAAAAAAAAATGTTTTTTAAAGCGCCCCAGTCCCCGCGAGCAAAGAAAACGTATACAGAAGTCGCGCCCGCATATGTAAACAGCGTTCAAATCACACATGTGAGGTATCGCCGCGATCGTCAGAGCGAGTGCAATAATTCTAGCACTAGACCTCCTCTGTAACTCTAACCTAGTAACCTTTAAAAAAAATTGTAAAGCGTCGCCTATGGAGATTTTTAGGTACCGTAGTTTGTCGCCATGGGGGGGGGGGGGGGCTCTAAGTAATTTTCTAGCAAAAAATACGGATTTTAACTTGTAAAACACCAAATGTCAAAAATAGGCTTAGTCATGAAAGGGTTAATTTTATATTATGTTGTTTGCAATAGGAATGTTAACACTCAAAAACTCTAGTTTAAAAAACCTGAAGCATGGAGAATTTTTACAACAGTCCTCAAAAGATAAGTCAACAGAATTTTTATGAGTGGGCAGCCATTATGCAAAACATAGTGGAAATGGGCCTGAAAAAAAATATTAGAACATGAAAAAACATTAACCTTTAGAGGTTAACATATTCACACAAAAGGATCATGGTTTCCCTGTACAATCTCATACTTTGTTAATGCACATAACATTTACAACTCCCCAATGTGACCACTTGCAATTACTGTATGTACAAATCTGTTACTTCTTATGCCGCGTACACACCAGCGGACTTTACGGCAGACTTTGCCCGGCGGACTGGATTTCGTCGGACAATTCGATGGTGTGTGGGCTCCAGCGGACTTTGTTTGCTCAAAAGTTGGACGGACTTAGATTTGAAACATGTTTTAAATTAATCCGTCGAAATCGAGTCCGGTCGAAAAGTCCGCCGTCTGTATGCTAGTTCGACGGACAAAAAGCCACGCTAGGGCAGCTACTGGCTATGAACTTCCTTGTTTTAGTCTGGTCGTACGTCATCACGTACGAATTCGACGGACTTTGGTGGATTGTGTGTAGGCAAGTCCGTTCATTCAGAAAGTCCGTCGTAAAGTACGTCGAAAAGTCCGCCGGGCAAAGTCTGCCGTAAAGTCCGCTCGTGTGTACGCGGCATTACTCCTCAGGTTATGCTAAACTTATGGCACAAGGGAGCTTTAAATTTTAAACAGCTTAGGGCTGGTGTTGCATCAGATGTAAAGAGTAAATAAACTATGCTTCCTCAGGCTGTTCAGTCTCCTGCTTTGAGGCATTTCTTGCAAATACTAGGTATTTAACAGTCTACCTAAAATACATATTTTTACTGGGAATAAATTCATTTTTGCAATTGATCATGCAATGGCTTGCTTACCATCTGTTTGGTAGTTTAGAGCAACCAATTGTATTCCATGAAGCCAAAATATAAGAGGATGTGGATTTGAAGAATCAATCCGTGTAGCAGCTGGATATGTTCTTAATAGCTGATAAGCAGTGTGCTGAATCAACTTCTGTGAATAACGTCTACATAGACGCTTAGCAGCATTTTCATTCAGGGATGAGATGTGGTAGCACCGAGGAGTCCGGATAATGGCACTTAGTGATGTACTTGGATTGAATGGAGGTGAGCATGGCTCCTCCCAACTCTGCCTTGTGTCGGCTATGCCTGCAAGTAAATGTTTAATTTCAGAAAGTGAACTAAGGCTTTTCCTTTTACCCACAACATTGTAACAGAAACACATACAATTCTGTAAGTACAGTAAATAATCAATACGATTGTCTCAATTACACTTGCTTTTTTAAATAGCTGGTTACCTTGTAGAGCCCAACCTCAGACAGCCTTTGGCTATCTCTGCACATATACCGTTCAAGGGCATTTAACATAACCGGCTTCTAAAGGATATGTTAGGCGAATATTTCAATTTAGTGAAAAAACATTTTATTAAACCCATGTTGTAATGGAATATAACATTAAAAAGGCATATAATGCGTCATGGAATACAGCCACTTCCCCAATATTAGAGCAAAATGGAATATACAGCAATTACCTCTTCCAGATGTTTTGGCCAGTGTTGTTGTTTCCCCGGGGCTTGTTCTACCAGGATTGTTGCCAAAAATGGACTTCCTGCTTTTTCTTTCCTTTCCTCTGCCAGATCCACAAGGATTTAACGTCGTAAGGCCTGTTCCCATAAAATTAAGACTAATGAACCAAACAAGCAGACCAAGAGGGCATGACATTTTCCGTAGCCTTTTTAGATGATGTTTTATGGAACTGAACCAGCCTGTCCTGTGCAATACGACATCACTAATCTCCCACCCATATCTTCTCCATGAAGTTTACATCTTCACCAGTCCAAGAAAAATACTAACTTGATACAAGAATACACTGAGCAAGGGAAACATGTTGTGATAACTATAATATAGCTGTGATTTGGGGCCCCAGATCAATAAATGTTTTATCTGGGAGGGACATTTGGGAGGAGAGTACATTCTCACACAGGCTCAACATATTTTATTTATTTAACATATATTGTATTACATACCTAACACTAAACCAAATTCTTTCTCCATTTTAAAACATTTAATTTCCAAGGGATGTACAAATTTAAGGGTCACTGATATTCAATCAGATGCACTTTGATTATCCAGTTTATATATCAGTCTCTTTGCTTTTACTTCATTTAGGCTGGGTTCACATATATGCAAATTGGATGACGGTTTCCCCGCATCCAATTCGCATGTGAAGTAATCGATATAATTATTAATCTTATATCTGTGTATTAATTTGTCTAATCCCTATAGTAGCTAATCTGTATGAGTCTGATAAGCACAATGATATAACAAACACCTCTGCTTAGTAAACAAGTTACATTTATTTCCCAATAAAAATAGGAACGTATTAAAACAGCATAATTAGGAAAACTAACATAAAGATACTACAAGAAATTGCAATATTACAAGGCCTACAATCATAACACAATACAAGATTGATACTTAGCACATCCTCCTCGGCTGGTCCTCAGGTCTTAAAGAGAGTGTTTCTCTGGCAAACATTTCTTTTTAACAAACATACCTCATCCAGACCCCCCCCCCCCTTTTGCCTGCCCAACTTTGCCTTTGGACGAATCACAGTGTCTCTGGGGCGTTCCCTCAAAAGGCTATCATATGGACCGTCTTGCCATAGCGGTCCTCTGGGGGGCAGTGTTAGTCCATGAATTGCCATCATCCGACCGATGTCAAATTCTACAAACACCTGGGCCCTTGATTTCCTGTATCTCACCTCATCATCCATGTCAGTTTAGCTGCCTTTGAAGCCTGTGCGGATAGCAGTTAATCAGGAAATTCCCATAGACAGATTGGAGCCAGCATTGTCATGCGCAATGGGAGCTAACCAGGCTACATTCCAACCTGGGAGGCCACATCCTGTCCTCCCGGAAGTGTGAAATTTTCAGTCTTTTCAAAAACCATGGGAGTCTGGCTTCTCTTAGGCATAGTAAGGAAATATATGTAAAATACGATATTCATGTTGAATTCCAACAGCATGACAGGTGAGGATGACCAGGATCTCAATGGAGCTTGTACACACAGGTCTGGGGTGGCCAAGGTCCAGATTGCAGAAGGGTCCTGTGCATCTTTGGGTCCGGTTCAGGTGCAAATTCAGGCAAAAATTTGGACCTGAATCGCTCCTAAACCAATGTACAGAAATGCACTGGACCCCATGTGAACCATGGACAGACATACAGTATCTCACAAAAGTGAGTACACCCCTCACTATTTTGTAAATATTTTATTATTATTATCTTTTCATGCGGCAACACTGAAGAAATGACACTTTGCTACAATGTAAAGTAGTGAGTGTACAGCTTGTATAATAGCGTAAATTTGCTGTCCCCTCAAAATAACTCAACACACAGCCATTATTGTCTAAACCACTGGCAACAAAAGTGAGTACATCCCTAAGTGAAAATGTCCAAATTGGGCCCAAATTGTCAATATTTTGTGTAGCCACCATTATTTTCTAGCACTGCTTTAACCCTCTTGGGCATGGAGTTCACCAGAGCTTCACAGGTTGCCACTGGGGTCCTCTTCCACTCCTCCAAGATGACATCACGAAGTTGGTGGATGTTAGAGACCTTGCGCTCCGCCACCTAACGTTTGAGGATGGCCCACAGGTGCTCAATAGGATTTAGGTCTGGAGACATGCTTGGCCAGTCCATCACCTTTATCCTCAGCTTCTTTAGCAAGGCAGTGGTCATCTTGGAGGTGTGTTTGGGGTCGTTATGTTGGAATACTGCCCTGCGGCCCAGTCTCCGAAGGGAGGGGATCATTCTCTGCTTCAGTATGTCACTGTACGTGTTGGCATTCATGGTTCCCTCAATGAACTGTAGCTCCCCACTGCCAGCAGCACTCATGCAGCCGCAGACCATGACACTCCCACCACTATGCTTGACTGTAGCTAAGACACATTTGTCTTTGTACTCCTCACTTGGTTACTGCCACACAGGCTTGACAACATCTGAACCAATTAAGTTTATCTTGGTCTCATCAGACCACAGGACATGGTTCCAGTAATCCATGTCCTTAGTCTGCTTGTCTTCAGCAAACTGTTTGCAGGCTTTCTTGTGCATCATCTTTAGAAGAGGCTTCCTTCTGGGATGACAGCCATGCAGACCAATTTAATGCAGTGTATGGCGTATGGTTTGAGGACTGACAGGCTGACCGCCCACCCCTTCAACCTCTGCAGCAATGCTGGCAGCACTCATATGTCTATTTACCAAAGACAACCTCTGAATATGACACTGAGCACTTCCACTCAACTTCTTTGGCCTACCATAGCCAGGCCTGTTCTGAGTGGAACCTGTCCTGTTAAACCACTGCATAGTCTTGGCCACCGTGCTGCAACTCAGATTCAAGGTCTTGGCAATCTTCTTATAGCCTGGGCAATCTTTATGTAGAGCAACAATTCTTTTTTTTCAGACCCTCAGAGAGTTCTTTGCCATGAGGTGCCATGTTGAACATCCAGTGACCAGTATGAGAGAGTGAGAGCGATAACACCAAATTTAACATACCTGCTCCCCATTTACACGTAAGACCTTGTAACACTAACGAGTCACATGACATCAGGGAGGGAAAATGGCTAATTTGGCCCGATTTGGACATTTTCACTTAGGGGTGTACTCACTTTTGTTGCCAGCGGTTTAGACATTAATGGCTGTGTGTTGAGTTATTTTGAGGTGACAGCAAATTTACACTGTTATACAAGCTGTACACTCACTACTTTTGTAAGATACTGTATGTGAACCTGGCCTAAATGTATCCAAAAACATTCTTTTACCCAGTTGAAACACACTTCTTCCACACCATACACTGGCATTAGGCTCCATCCTCTCACTATCATAACTGCACCAGTTCCTGTTCATACTGAAGGTTTATTCATCAATACTTAGCATCACCCAACCCCATTCATTATGTACAGGAGCAGAGGCTGTTAAAAAGCAAGGTGTAAGCCATCTTTCTTCCTCCCCTATAAGTCTCCATCTACTAAATGCCCTAGAATGTAGAGGCACAGTATCACAGAACAGATTTCCTAATCAACATGGAATCATTTAGTTTCTCATGTATCCTGACACTACATTTTAACTAATAATTAGAGCAGTCCAGTTACGGCTTGTATTACAGTACACAATACAAAAGGCTGTCATCACCACTAAATACCAACAAATTATTACAAGTGGGCTTTACTTTCTAGCCCAATAACTAATAACTGGGTGTCATTAGATAAGCCATTACCTGGGTATTGAGGTAAATAACATAATAACTAAAGCTGACCATGGGCAGCATAGGGCCTTCAGACATGTAGACTTGATGTGTGCCAGGCAGCACATCCCTAAAAACAAATGACCTATAATGTTGAACCCATAGGGAGAGCGGGCAAACTGCAGATATCTTTGATGGAAAACAACTATCGGAAAAGGTTTTCAAACATATCCAATTACTATTTCCCCAAAAAAGCCTGAGCTGGCACTGTCTGAGGTGCACCAGAGCCATAATGTGTGTCACAATTACAAATCAGAACTCTTTACAAACAACATGACTGGTGAATAATGTCTAAATTATTTTCCTTTTTAGGCTTTCTTTCTTCTATTTTCATCTGGTGATCCAGCCAGCAAGCCTGTCGTTTTTTTAAAAGCACAAGCTTTTGAATGTATCAAGATGTATCAGTTAACACGAATGAGACAAACCCAAATTTAACATGGACAGAGATGATTAAAATTATCAGCTTTTATTTATTCAGGTGAAACTTTTACCCCGAAAGGAAAAAAACTTTCTGATTATAACTGATTATAAAGTATGAGCTGAAGTTTGGCTTAAATTTGTTAGTGTGTTTAAATCTGCTACTACCTTTAAAAGTACTCTTCCCCCAGACTGACAATGCTGCTGTGCCTCCTGTTCTTATTCATCCAGAGTTGTGTTTCACTAATACAGGAGGCACTGTATGTTACTGGCCAGATCACCAGGTGAAAACAGTGGGAAAAAAACAAAGAACAGAAAACGAATGCAGCCACCACATCAAATTATTTTAAGCTGCAATATAATACAGTTTTGGTTTTGGGTTTAGTACCACTTGAATCAGTAATTGTAGTTGAGTTATGAAGGCCTCAAGGAACAAAATAATCCTATTTTTAAATAAGTTACAGTATAGAAGGCAGTCACATATCTCCACTGCATTAACAATAAAATAGTCTCACAGCCCAAAGCAGTATTAAACCCAAAAGTAAACATTTATTATATTGCCAATTAAAAAATCTTGGATGCGATGGCTGCATTCATTTTTTTTAGGCTTTCTTTCCACTATTTCACCTAGTGATCTGGCCAGCAAGTCTGTTCTTCAAACGAACAAACTCTCTTGCAGATGAGATCAGTTACAGGGATGAGACAAACCATTCAACACTGGTAGGGGTGCTTACAATGATTAGCTTTTATGTAAAGCTGTAATGTAAAGCTGCTTTTATGTAAAAATGTATTACATCTTACACTCCTCCTCCCCCCAGACTGACAATGCTGCTATCCAAATGTGCCCACGTGCTCCTTCATCCAAAGTGGGTGCACTCTAATACAGGAGGTGTGTTACTAGTCAGATCAGTAGGTGAAAAGAGAGGGGGGAAAAAAGCCAAAAAAAGAAAAAGAAAAAAGAAAAGTAATGCAGCCACAACATCTATTGATTGGTAAGGTGCAACACATTCAATTTTTGGTTTGGGGTTTAATACTACTTTAAGTAGTCATAACTGGGGAGATAAATCTGCAACCACCTATGTATCCTGAACAACACATTTACAACAGAAATAAAACTCCAAAAGCTTTACAGTATGCACAAGCCTTTTTCAACCGGGGGGTGCCCAGGCACTCTAGGGTGCCTTGAGATTTCTTCAGGGGTGCCTTGGCAAAATGCCTAAAAATTGCCCCAAAATTGTATACAAGCCAGCAGGTGGAACAAGCCTGCCTTTTAGTTACACAAAGCCACAGGTTTTCATTGTGCACCATTAGGACCATCTAGCAGCCTACGTCTTAACAACCAATGATGTCATCAATTGATAAGGAAGATGTTGGTTGTCTGCACAGCATCCTTGTTTGACCCTCCCTAGCCCCTCTCTGTCAGCGCTAGAGTCACATTAGCTGAGTGATAGAGAAAAACTGAGGAAGAAGAGAAACATTGGAGTACTAGTCAGTACCAATGTGCAAAAGTGTATTGGATTTGGAAGAATAAATCCCCTCTAACATTGGATGTCCTACGTGTGTGGATGTTGATGTATAATGTAAAACTATTAGAATAGTTTTTTACATTTTAGAATGGGGTGCCTCGAGACTGTCCATAAATTTAAAGGGTGCCTTGACTGAGAAAAACACTGGTATACACACACACACACACGCGCGCGCAACTAGAATAAAACTGTTTTGAGCTTAAAAAAATTCACCAGTGCAAGACATGAGACAACGACAGACTTTCACACATATTATATTCTTTTTGGGATACAAACCACACAGTGAGGAATTAACTTCTCTCTGGTTATATTTTCATTTTCATTAAAAAAAAGCAACAGCAAAACACAAACAATGACGCCATCCATTCAAGAGGTAAAACTGGGATTTATTTGGACTTGCCATAAACATTGTTCAATTGTGTTTATTATTTATACTAATGACTGATACAAAAAGTATGACTATTAACATGATGATATTATGTCCAGCGGTTTTTCCCATGTTACTACAAGATCTGTGTATTTGAATGTCCTCTTTGTGTATTTATTTTTGAATAGTTGCTTTGGACATTAATTGTTCTGTTGTTGTTTGTCTTGGTGTTGTCTTGTAGCGGTTTATTTATACAAAATGCTAATAAAAAGTGCCCTTACCTAAATGTGAATCTAATCTAAACTTTCACTTCAAAAGAAGATGTTCAGAGCAAGTATTTATTGATTTGGCATACAGCCAGACATAGCGCACTCTAAAGTCAACATTGAGAAGGCTGCCAGAGAATCACAAGATAGATGATTCTACTTACCAGGAAACTTTACAGCTTGGCAATAGATGATAAGGTCTGATAGTTCTGGAGCAATTTGTCTACTTTCTTTCTTGTTCTGAGGAAGATAAAACTCTTCATCCAGTTCCATATCATAGACCTATAGGTACAATAAAACATACAAGTCTGGTGATGGATTCATTCATTCAGTGTATATCAATTGAGGAAATAACTATTATTCCATGCAAGTTTCATTGACTATAAGGGAAACTTCCCCAATGTAGTCTTCTAATTTTACAGAGGTGTTTCTCAATCCCTTTCTTCAAGGCCAACTGAAACTGCAAGCTTATCATTCGGCTTCATGGCATCAAAGGAGGCAGCAAACTTATGTCCTAAATGAGTAAAGTCTGTCTAGAGAAGCTTGACATAGTTTCCTAGCTCTAGTGATAATCCTTCCCTTTGCAACATAAGCGATGTGTTTTTACCTCAATTAATAATGCCATGAGGTTGAAAATGTAACCCTTAGGTCTCATTCACGCGAGGCGGACTCCGTTTCCAGTCTGTTGATCTCCGCTGAGCCAGCGGATGACAGGTCCCTCTCTGCTCACTGAGCGGGGAGGGGCTTGTCAGGCGCCGCTGTTGCCTATGGAGGGATTGGATGAAAACGGACAGCATGTCTGTTTTCATCAGATCTCACCCGATCCGATCCGCCAGTGACGGATCTGGACGTAGGGCCATCTGTCTGCTTTTTGCAGATCGGACCGGGTCGGATGTCAGCAGACATGTCTCTGCTGACATCCGTCGCTCCATAGGCTAACATGGAGCGCCCGTTCAGGTCCGCCGTCAAAACTGACAGGCGGACCTGAACGGTACGATCTTATGAAAGGGGCCTTAAGGAAGCTGGGTTGGGGCATAGTGTACACAAACGTACTTGTTAATGTCATCATATGTGATGACTATCAATTATCAACCTTGTGTATATACACCCCAACAGATATTCTGGAAGCATTATTTAAATGCAACAGTGCTGCTACAGCCAAAGTCACAAATAAAGGGCAGAGAGATGAATAGAACAGGGTTTTGTCTTCTTTGGCCCCCTTTTTTTTTTTAACATGGAGGCAGAAACAGATACCCGTTGCCTAGATTTTTGTACTCGCCATAAAATCCTTTTCTTGAAATCTCATTGAGAGACACAGAGTTCAGAGACAATTGGATTATATTTCCACTTTTAGCAGACTTTGTACACTTGCAAACAAAAACAGTGACCAGTCGTGTATGACCTCTCCCGCTCCCAACATGCCTCAGTTTTGTAGTAAGTAGTACCAAAAGTAGGCCATAAGCACAGTAGGATGGGGCCCGTTTTTCTTCCTTCATTTAGGGCACAGTATTCAGAGACAATTGGGACATCCAAAAGCAATCCAACTGAGGAACAAAATTGCAAAGAAGATGCTAACAAACCAGACTAAATAACAGAAAAAACTGGGGACTGCCTGCAGCAAAAAAAAAAAAAGTTGCCTGAAGGACCTTACAACTGAAGCTAGCACCAGATTAGGCCTGCATGTCCATCTGGAAAAAATTGGAGAACATGTGAACAAAAGATCAGGTGGCAGCTTTGCAAATCTAGGAAACAGTTGCCCAATGCCAAAAAGCCCAAGAAGCACTTACAGATCTATTAGAATTCACCTTGACAGGTAAGGGTCAAACACGATCCTTATAACCTCTTCTGGAATGCCCGCCCGCAATGTACTGTGGAAGGGCGGCCAGCACAGGCACAAAGACGTATCTGTACGTGCCCCCATGCTGACTGTGATCAGCTGTGTCCAAACACAGCCCAGATCTCTGTGTTGACAAACAACACAGGGCTCTCTACAGAGGGAACAATCTGTTTCCTATCACTGCAAACAAAGAGATTTTTCGTAAAAAGCAGCACATATTACACACATTAACACCTGTTAGTCACACAGTTAACCCCTTCCCAGCCAGTGTCATTAGTACAGTGACAGTATATAGTATTAGAACTGATCACTGTATTTGTGTCACTGGTGATGTCAGTGGCAGTTAGTTCCCACCCAGTGTCAGGTAGGGTCAGATTGCCTACCACACTATCACAGTCCCACTATAAGTCGCTGATGACTGCCATTACAAATTTTAAAAAATAAGTAAATTAAAATCCCAGTATATACACCATAGTTTGTAGGCACTATAACTTTCACGCAAATCAATATACACTTACTGGGATTTTTGTTACCAAAGACATGTAGCAGATTACACTTTGGTCTAAATTTATAAAGAGATTCTTAAAAAGTTTTTTATTAGATATGTTTTCTATCAGAAAGTTTAAAATATAACTTTCAAAATATTGTCTTTTGTCGTTTATATAATAACGTTTTTACCGTGATTTTGCGTATTTTTACACTGTATATAAGCTGGTTGCTAAAGAGGGGGGAAGCCGGCCACCGCGTCATTAACAACCGATGAGTCATCAGCTGTCAGCAGGCTTCCCCGCTGAATGTAAAAAAAAAATTGCCAGCTAAAAAAAACAGTAAAAAAAAAAAAAAAAAAAAAACAGCGTGGGGTCCCCCCCCAGGTCAGGAAAGGGAGGGGATGAGTGAGCGCCCCCCCCCTTGTGAACCATACATGGCCGCATGCCCTCAACATGGAGGGTGGGTGCTTTGGGGCAGGGGGGCTCTGCGCCGCCCACCCCAAAGCACCTTGCCCCCATGTTGATGGGGAAAAGAGCCTCTTCCTGACAACACTTGCCCAGTGGTTGTCGGGGTCTGCAGGCAGGGGGCTTATCGGAATCTGGAAGCCCCCTTTAACAAGTGGGCCACCAGATCTTGGCCTCCCCTCTATGTGAATGAGTATGGGGTATATTGTACTCCTACCCATTCACCAAAAAAAAAGTTGTGTAGTCTGAAAAAATACGGTAGACAGTTTTTGAAAAGTCTTTTATTAAAAATATCTTCTTCTTCCCGCTTCTGCCTCCAGTAATCCTCCATCTTCTCCTGCATCTTCCTCCTCCAGGCTTCTCCTTCTCCCACTGATTCTTCTTCCGTTCTTCTTCTTTCTCCTGTCCTCTTTGTCCGGTGTTCTCCTTCCTCTGCCACCGATGACCCTCCTCCGATGCTGAGTCCCGCTGATCTGCTTGCGCCAATGCCAAGCATGTCTTAGATAATGATGGGGGCATGGCCATCGTATGACATCATGTGGAGACCCCACCCCTTGTGACGTCACCGCCCAGGGCATGATGGGTTTGTGCCATCACAAGGGGGCGGGATCTCCGGATAACGTCATACAATGGCCACGCCCCCATCGTTATCTAGGACATGCTTGACATTGGCACGGACAGATCAGTGGGACGCAGCATCAGAGGAGGGTCGGCGGCGGGAGCGGTACTCAGCATCGGAGGAGGGTCGGTGGCGGCAGAGGAAGGAGAACACCAGACAAAGCAGACGGGAGAAAGAAGAAGAGCGGAAGAAGAAGCAGCGGGAAAAGGAGAAGCCCGAAGGAGAAAGATGTGGAAGAAGATGGAGGAAGACCGGAGGAAGAAGCAAAAAATGTCTACAGTATTTTTCCATTTCGTAACACATCCCACGGTGGAGTTTATCTTGCTAAAGGCTCTGTGAGGCATATCGCAGCAGAGGAAAGCCGCTACAGGAGGAGGGATCCGACTATTGGAAGAGCCTGTGGATACATCCTTTGTGGCCAAGTGATCCTTCCTGTATGTGCCTATTCGATCTCTATAATTTGAGATCCATCACATCTGGTAAGCGGCGCTGTTTTACTTACTTTGTTTGATGAACAGAAACATCGTTTGTTCTTCTGAGAAGTTTGTCACTTTTTGGACTATACAGCTTAATATCGTTTTTAATTAATCCCAGCACATCAATCAATCACAGCACATGTTTGCATTTATATATGCCTTTATTGGTTGCGCATTTTTATTTGTTGTACACATGATATTTGTGCAGCAGTTTATTAAATGCATTTTTTATTTATTTGGTAAAATACAAAAGATGGGCTTATGCCAATAAGTAGATACCAACATGAAAGGCCTTAAAACTGTGCATGCCTATGAAATCACAAAACACTGGTACCCACAATTTTCCATAGGCGACTCGAAAAGAATTTACAGGTTATCAGTTTAGCATTAGGCCGTGTTCACACTGGTGCGACACGACAGCCGTCCTACTTTGGATCCGACTTTGCCCTGCGACTTGAAGCCGACATACGTCCGACTTTCAATGGATCCCCGCCAATACCAGGCACTGTGTTTGGCATGAATCCGCGCCAAATTTTAAATAAAAAAACGGCATGGGTTCCGCCTCCAAGAGCATACCAGGCCCTTCGGTCTGGTATAGATTTTAAGGGGCACCTCCTACGCCGAAAAAACGGCGTGGGGGTCCCCCCAAAATCCATACGAGACCCTTATCCGAGCATGCAGCCCGGCCGGTCAGGAAAAGGGGTGGAGACGAGCGAGCCCCCCCCATCCTGAACCGTACCAGGCTGCATACCCTCAACATGGGGGGGTGGGTGCTTTGGGGCTACCCCAAAGCACCTTGTCCCCATGTTGATGAGGACAAGGGTCTCTTTCTGCAGGCGGGGGGCTTATCGGAATCCAGGAGCCCCCTTTAATAAGATCCTGGCCCCCCACCCTATGTGAATGAGTATGGGGTATATCGTACCCCTACCCATTCACCTAGAAAAAAAAGTGCCAATAAAAAAAACACACTAGACAGGTTTTTAAAGAAATGTATTAGGCAATTTATTAGGCAGCTCCGGGGGTCTTCTTCCAACTTCGGGGGTCTCTTCCTTTTCCGCGGTCTCTTCCTTCTTCTCTGCGCTCTCCGGCCTCTTCTCCGCGCTCTCCGGTTCTTTTCCCGCTCTCCGGTATCTTCTGCTGGGCTCCTCCGCTATCTTCTGCTCTTTTGCCCGCTCTTTTGTTAGCGGTGGCCTGGTCTTCTCTGCCATCTTCTTCCCTCTTCTCTTCTTCCGATGTTGACACGACTGGCTCTCTCCCGCTGTAATGCTGTGTGCACGACGCGCAACGACTTATATAGGGATGGGGCGTGGTCACCTCATGATGTCACCCGGTGACCCCGCCTCCTACGACGTCACAGTCCCATCATGCCCCGAGCCGGAGAGCGCGGAGAAGAAGGAAGAGACTGCGGAGGAGGAAGAGACCCCCGAAGTCAGAAGAAGACCCCCAGAGCTGCCTAATAAATTACTTTAAAAACCTGTCTAGTTTGTTTTTTTAATTGACACTTTTTTTCCTATGTGAATGGGTAGGGGTACAATGTACCCCATACTCATTCACATAGGGTGGGGGGCCTGGATCTGGGGGCCCCCTTATTAAAGGGGGCTCCCGGATTCCGATAAGCCCCCCGTCCGCAGACCCCGACAACCAACGGCCAGGGTTTTCGGGAAGAGACCCTTGTCCTCATCAACATGGGGACAAGGTGCTTTGGGGTGGGGGGGCCGCAGGGCGCCCCCCTGCCCCAAAGCACCCACCCCCATGTTGAGGGCATGCGGCCTGGTACGGTTCAGCCGCTTGCTCATCCCCACCCATTTTCCTGACCAGCCGAGCTGCGTGCTCGGATAAGGGTCTGGTATGGATTTTGGGGGGACCCCCATGCTGTTTTTTTGGCGTAGGGGGTTCCCCTTAAAAACCATACCAGACCCAAGGGCCTGGTATGCTCTTGGAGGGGGAACCCATGCCGGTTTTTTATTTAAAATTTGGCGCGGAGTTCCCCCTCAGGCTGGGTTCACACTGGTGCGACACGACAGCCGTCCTACTTTGAATTCTACTTTGCCCTGCGACATGAAGCCGGCATGCGTCCGACTTTCAATAAACGGAGATCTGACTTGGATCCCCGCCAATGCCTGGCACTGTGTTTGGTATGAATCTTGAGGGGGAACTCCGCGCCAAATTAAAAAAAAAACGGCATGGGTTCCCCCTCTAAGAGCATACCAGGCCCTTGGGCCTGGTATGCACCTTAAGGGGAACCCCCTACGCTGATAAAAGGGCGTGGGGGTCCCCCCAAATCCATACCAGACCCTTATCCGAGCACGCAGCCCGGCCGGTCAGGAATGGGGTGGGGACAAGCGAGCGCCCCCCCTGAACCGTACCAGGCCGCATGCCCCTAACATGGGGGGTTGGGTGCTTTGGGGAAGGGGGGCCCCCACCCCAAAACACCTTGTCCCCATGTTGATGAGGACAAGGGCCTCTTCCTGACCATCCTGGCCGTTGGTTGTCGGGGTCTGCGGGCGAGGGGCTTATCGGAATCCGGGAGCCCCCTTTAATAAGGTGGCCCCCAGATCCCGGCCCCCAACCCTATGTGAATGAGTATGGGGTACATCATACCCCTACCCATTCACCTAGGGAAAAAAGTGTCAATAAAAAAACACAGTACACAGGTTTTTAAAGTAATTTATTAGGCCGCTCCGGGGGTCTTCCGACTTCGGGTGTCTCCCTGGCATCTGGATCTTCTGCCGGCTCCTCCGCTATCTTCTGCCGCTCTTTTGCTAGCGGTGGCCCGGACATCTGGATCGCCTTCTTCCCTCTTATCTTCCAGAGATGTTGACACGACACTCGCTCCAGCTGTAATGCTGTCTGTGCGCTCTGCAATGACTTATATAGGTGGTGACCCAGCCCCCCTATGACATCACAGTCCCAGGGCATGCTGGGACTGTGCCGTCATAAGGGGGTGTGGTCATCGGGTGATGTTGACCACGCCCCCTTATGACGGCACAGTCCCAGCATGCCCCACCACCTATATAAGTCCATTGCGGAGCGCTCAGAGAGCATTCCAGTTGGAGAGAGTGTTGTGTCAACACCTCTGGAAGAGAAGAGGGAAGAAGACAAGAAGGCAGAAGTCCGGGCCACCGCTAGCAAAAGAGCCGCAGAAGATAGCGGAGGAGCCGGCAGAAGATCAGGACACCAGGAGGAGACTCCGGAGAGACCCCCAAAGTCGGAAGAAGACCCCGGAATTGGACGAAGACCCCCAAAGCAGGGGCAGACTGATCATTCAGGCTCTCGGGCGCTGCCCGAGGGCCCCATGCCACTAAGGGGCCCCATCAGGGTTGCCAGCCTCAATAAAACCAGGGACAGTATGTAAAAATCTGTGTTTTTTTTAAAATACCAAGATTATAGCTGCCCCAATACTCCAGTACCTTTTCAGTGTGTGTATGTGTATTCTGTGTGTGTATACTGTGTGTGTATATTGTGAGTCTGTGTGTGTATACTGTATGTGTGTGTGTGTGTATACTGTGTGGCCCCATAATCTATTGCCTGGGGGCCCCATAATCTCCTATTGCCTGGGGGCCCCATAATCTCCTATTGCCCGGGGGCCCCATAATCTTCTCCTATTGCCCGGGGCCCCATAATCTCCCATTGCCCAGGGGCCCCATAATTTGTCAGTTCGCCCCTGCCCCGAAGTCGGAAGAAGACTCCGGAGCTGCCTAATAAATTACTTTAAAAACCTGTATTCTGTGTTTTTTTATTGACACTTTTTTCCCTAGGTGAATGGGTAGGGGTACGATGTACCCCATACCCATTCACAAAGGGTGGGGGGCCGGGATCTGGGGGCCCCCTTATTAAAGGGGGCTCCCGGATTCCGATAAGCCCCCCCGCCCGCAGACCCCGACATCCAACGGCCAGGGTTGTCGGGAAGAGGCCCTTGTCCTCATCAACATGGGGACAAGGTGCGTTGGGGTGGGGGGGGCCGCAGGGCGCCCCCCTGCCCCAAAGCACCCACCCCCCATGTTGAGGGCATGCGGCCAGGTACGGTTCAGAAAGGGGGGCCATGCGTGCTCGGATAAGGGTCTGGTATAGATTTGGGGGGAACTCCCACGCTATTTTTTCGGTGTAGGGGGTTTCCCTTAAGATCCATACCAGACCCAAGGGCCTGGTATGCTCTTGGAGGGGGAACCCATGCGGGTTTTTTTACTTAAAATTTGGCGCGGAGTTCCCCCTCAAGATCATCTGAGCACAAGTCGCATGCCGAAGTCGGATCATGCGAGACGGCGATCCGACGTCAATGATAGTCAATGGGCTGAAGTAGGATCAAAGTCGGACCAAATTAGTACAGGGAGCATTTCTAAAGTCGGAACGACTTGTTTCGGACCAGTTAGGGCGGCTCCCATAGGGAAACATTGATTTTCACACGTCATGCGACATGAGCTCCCAATGTCGAAGCGTTTGTCCGACCAGTGTGAACCCAGCCTCAAGATCATCTGAACACAAGTCGCATGCCAAATTCGGAGTGTTTGTCACACTAGTGTGAACCCGGCCTTAAGGCTGGGTTCACACTATACTACACGACAGTAGTACGACTTTCATTCTACTTTGCTCTGCGACATCAGTCCTACATTGGTCCTTCATCCATCCAACTTTCTTGAACAGGATACTACTTTGATCCGACTTTTCAGATAGTACACTTGTCCTTTGACCAATCAAAACTAACACACAATGGGAGGGGTACAGCAGGGGGTAGGAAATAACACAATGTCGGAAGCCAAAGTTGGATGGTTATGACAAGGACCTGACTTTGATCCTACTTCAATGATTGTCAATGGGCTGAAGTAGTATCAAAGTCGGACCAAAGTAGTACAGGGAGCATTTCTAAAGTCGGACCGACTTGTGTCGGACCAGTTAAGATGGCTCCCATAGGGAAACATTGATTTTCACACGTAATGCGACATGAGCTCCCAATGTCGGAGCGTTTGTCGGAGCGTTCGTCTGCATTAGTGTATTGAAAGGAGGAAATGCCAGGATACCTATAATTAGGGGAACATTTACCAAGGATTACACAGGAGCACAGCTTAGGATACGGCATCCCAGTGTTTGGGAGGAACTTAGGGCGGATTCCTAACCGCAGATGAAATCAGCTGTCTGAGCCCTCAAGCCTCGGCATCGGCAAAACCCTGAAGACACCTGAGATCACACAGTGGCATTGGTCGAGTTGAGATTATCCCGGTGCTCGGTAAAAAGCCAAGGCGGATCCGAAGCCGTTAGGCAGCTGTTCCTGCCCAAGATCTGGCACCTGTGAGGCTCTAAAGACCCCCGTAATAGGGGTCCAACTTATCTGGTAAGCAGCCCCCCCCCTTATATTACCGCTTTGTCAGCACGTCCATATATCACCTTGTCAGCAAGTTCAGACACTAAAGGATCAGCTATCCGATTAGTATAAAGAAGGACTATCTTTATTGAAACACATATTATTTTGATACATATTTGTTTTTGTTATTTTTTTGGGATTTCACTCATTATTTTTTGTCACTAAAGTAAATATTCAGAAGTTTTGGGTTGAAGATCAACTTTAAGAGACACTAGTAGCGCACCTGAATCTATTATACATGGCACAGAACTAGATATTCGAGTTCATTTTTGGTTGCAGCACTTTATGTCTATAGTTGCTTGCTCACATTTATTGAGTTTAATATCACTGCAGTTGAATGGGTATAGCGCAGATTGTGCTGGGTTTAGGACCCCATACTCATTCACAAAGGGTGGGGGGGCCGGGATCTGGGGGCCCCCTTATTCAAGGGGGCTCCCGGATTCCGATAAGCCCCCCGCCCGCAGACCCCGACAACCAACGGCCAGGGTTGTTGGGAAGAGGCCCTTGTCCTCGTCAACATGGGGACAAGGTGCTTTGGGGTGGGGGGGCCCCCCTGTCTCAAAGCACCTACCCCCCCATGTTGAGGGCATGCGGCCTGGTACGGTTCAGGAGGGGGGGCGCTAGTTCGTCCCCACCCCCATTCCTGACCGGCCGGGTTGCATGCTTGGATAAGGGTCTGGTATGGATTGGGGGGGACCCTTAAGGTCCATACTAGACCCAAGGGCTTGGTATGCTCTTGGAGGGAGAACCCATGCCGGTTTTTTATTTAAAATTTGGCGCGGAGTACCCCCTCAAGATTCATACCAAACACAGTGCCGGGCATTGGCGGGGATCCAAGTCGGATCCCCGTTCATTGAAAGTCAGACGCATGCCAGCTTCATGTCGCAGGGCAAAGTCGGATCCAAAGTAGGACGGCTGTTGTGTCGCACCAGTGTGAACCCAGCCCTGCGGACCCCCCCTCCCCAAAGCACCTTGTCCCCATGTTGATGAGGACAAGGGCCTCTTCCCAACAACCCTGGCCGTTGGTTGTCGGGGTCTGTGGCTGGGGGGCTTATCGGTATCCGGGAGCCCCCTTTAATAAGGGGGCCCCCAGATCCCGGCCCCCCACCCTATGTGAATGAGTATGGGGTATAATAAAAAAACACACGATAGGTTTTTAAAGTAATTTATTAGGCAGCTCTGGGGGGTCTTCTTCCGACTTCGGGGGTCTCCTTCTTCTCCGTGGTCTCTTCCTTCTTCTCTGCGCTCTCCGGCTTCTTCTCTGCGCTCTCCGGTATCTTCTGCCGGGCTCCTCCGCTATCTTCTGCTCTTTTGCTGGCTCTTTTGCTAGCGGTGGCCCGGTCTTCTCCGCCGTCTTCATTACTCTTCTCTTCTTCCGATGTTGACACGATGCTTTCTCCCACTGTAATGCCGTGTGAGCGGTCCGCAGCGACTTATATAGGGATGGGGCGTGGTCACTGGGTGATGTCACCCGGTGACCCCGCCCCTTATTATGTCACAGTCCCATCATGCCCCGGGACTGTGACGTAATAAGCTACACTCTGTGTGTCTATAGACCTATAAAGCGTGGCTTGGGATAGAGCCCGCATGTGTGCCACCATAAGAAGCAGCTTTCTGTGGTGGCTCACGGAGAAGAGGAGGAACCCAAAGCATTGGTAGGGGACCCCAGATGAAGAGAATCAGGGCTGCTCTGTGCAGTACCATTGCAAAGAGCAGTTAAATGTGACATGTTTGTTCTTTTAAAAAATTAACTTTACAATCACTTTAATAACAGAACTGGTTTAAAGGGCTGGAGAGAATTTGTTCCTTCGAAAACTAAAATTAAGCATATAACTGTTATTTATTAATCTGACAAATAACTACCTTTCCTTTGTTTATAACACTGTTGCCATCAGTCTTCTTGATCCGCTTGGATACTTCCTCATTATACTCAAACTGTAGTTTGTCACCGCATGGTTTGCTTTCAGGACGATCATCCAGAATATTATCTGTAATTATAAGAATGAGAAGATAAGAACAGCAATTCTCTTGACTGATCAAAACACAGCACATACAGTATAATTAGTCATCTAGATTTAAAAACAAAATGTCCAGACACTGTCACAATTTTTTTTTTTTTTTTTGAGCACTGGTCATATAAAAGCCACAAATGTAATATAAAATATATTTTCCCTTGCATATTAGAGAACCATATTAAATGCAGACTAATGATGGTCAGAGATTACATTTTGGGCATATGCAGAAATGATTTAATTCTTTGTTATGATATTAAACCTGACCATAAGGCTGGGCTCACAGCAGGGGTCTGGTGCATCCCAGTTCACCATTTCAGCCTGAATTTTTGTCTGAATTCGGACTAAAAGAAGCACAGGGCTTCTGTGAAAATTCACGCTGGAGCCACAGCAGAGATATGTGAACCGGCTCTATAGAGAGCCTGTCAAAATCTCCTGCTATTGCGAATTGGATGCGGGCAACCCTCATCCAATTCGCAACAGTGTGAACCCAGCCTAAACAAACCTGGGTGCTTGACACTTTTTATTTTCAGCAGTATACAGCCTGAAAGGTGCCAAATATAGCATGCACGTGAAAACTGGATAGGTTGTATGAAAGCAGCACACATGCAAAGATAATGAAAGCCACTCAACAGCACACCAGACATTGATGAGGTTAGCTGGAGCTAGCCCACTCCAATTATCCTAGGTTTGCGCAACTATAGTACAAAGCTGGGTATACACACAGTTTTTTTTTTTTTCGTTCAACCAAACAACTGACAGATCCCGACATTAACACAAACTATATAAATGCAGGGATCGCTGTTCTATTGTATTCTGACAGCCATGATTGATCACATGCTGGTTTTCCAGCATGACTGACAGAAGTTGGTCATTAAACTGGCTTCTATGGAACAGATAGCAGTACACACTGACCAAAATTTGGCTGCTTCCTCCTGAACCAGCCAAATTTCGGTACGTATGTACTGGGCTTTAGTCACAGAAAAAATTGTACCATAGTTAAATTATCAGTCAAAGTTCGCTAAATTGGGAGGATCAAGCAGACACCTGATGTCTTTAAGATATCACAGACCTATTTTTGAATATATGAGATATGTTGTCCAAAGCAATAGTTCTGCACTCCACAAAGGAACACTGTCACAAAAGTATTGATTATTTGATTAAGCACATTCTTTGCTATATCACATTCCTATATACAATATTGATGGATACATACACACATCTAGTCCAATAGGAAAGATACCCCTCCTTCTTTGTTTAAAGGTAGGTTCACTTACCTATCATTCTCCCTATACTCATTCGGTTTTAACCACTTGAGCCCCGGACCATTATGCTGCCTAAGGACCAGAGGTCTTTTTCCAATTTGGCACTGCGTCGCTTTAACTGCTAATTGCGCGGTCATGCAATGCTGTACCCAAACGAAATTTGCGTCCTTTTCTTCCCACAAATAGAGCTTTCTTTTGATGGTATTTGATCACCTCTGCGGTTTTTATTTTTTGCGCTATAAACGGAAAAAGACCGAAAATTTTGAAAAAAAATGATATTTTCTACTTTTTGTTATAAAAAAAATCCAATAAACTAAATTTTAGTCATACATTTAGGCCAAAATGTATTCGGCCACATGTCTTTGGTAAAAAAAAATGTCAATAAGCGTATATTTATTGGTTTGCGCAAAAGTTATAGCGTCTACAAACTAGGGTACATTTTCTGGAATTTACACAGCTTTTAGTTTATGACTGCCTATGTCATTTCTTGAGGTGCTAAAATGGCAGGGCAGTACAAAACCCCCCCAAATGACCCCATTTTGGAAAGTAGACACCCCAAGGAAATTGCTGAGAGGCATGTTGAACCCATTGAATATTTATTTTTTTGTCCCAAGTGATTGAAAAATGACAAAAAAAGAATAAAATATTTACAAAAAGTCGTCACTAAATGATATATTGCTCACACAGGCCATGGGCCTATGTGGAATTGCACCCCAAAATACATTTAGCTGCTTCTCCTGAGTATGGGGATACCACATGTGTGGGACTTTTTGGGAGCCTAGCCGCGTACGGGGCCCCGAAAACCAATCACCGCCTTCAGGATTTCTAAGGGTGTAAATTTTTGCTTTCACTCTTCACTGCCTATCACAGTTTCGGAGGCCATGGAATGCCCAGGTGGCACAAAACCCCCCAAAATGACCCCATTTTGGAAAGTAGACACCCCAAGATATTTGCTGAGAGGCATATTGAGTCCATGGAATATTTTATATTTTGACCCAAGTTGCGGGAAAGTGACACTTTTTTTTTTTTTTTTTTTTCATAAAGTTGTCACTAAATGATATATTGCTCACACAGGCCATGGGCATATGTGGAATTGCACCCCAAAATACATTTAGCTGCTTCTCCTGAGTATGGGGATACCACATGTGTGGGACTTTTTGGGAACCTAGCCGCGTACGGGACCCCGAAAACCAATCACTGCCTTCAGGATTTCTAAGGGTGAAAATTTTTGATTTCACTCTTTACTGCCTATCACAGTTTCGGAGGCCATGGAATGCCCAGGTGGCACAAAACAACCCCAAATGACCCCATTTTGGAAAGTAGACACCCCAAGCTATTTGCTGAAAGGCATGGTGAGTATTTTGCAGCTCTCATTTGTTTTTGAAAATGAAGAAAGACAAGAAAAAAAAATTTTTTTTTTCTTTTTTCAATTTTCAAAACTTTGTGACAAAAAGTGAGGTCTGCAAAATACTCACTATACCTCTCAGCAAATAGCTTGGGGTGTCTACTTTCCAAAATGGGGTCATTTGGGGGGGTTTTGTGCCACCTGGGCATTCCATGGCCTCCGAAACTGTGATACGCAGTGAAGAGTGAAATCAAAAATTCACGCCCTTAGAAAGCCTGAAGGCGGTGCTTGGTTTTCGGGGTCCCGTACGCGGCTAGGCTCCCAAAAAGTCTCACACATGTGGTATCCCTGTACTCAGGAGAAGCAGCAGAATGTATTTTGGGGTGTAATTTCACATATTTCCATGGCATGTTTGAGCAATATATCATTTAGTGACAACTTTGTGCAAAAAAAAAAAAAAAAAATTTGTCTCTTTCCCGCAACTTGTGTCGCAATATAAAATATTCCATGGACTCGACATGCCTCTCAGCAAATAGCTTGGGGTGTCTACTTTCCAAAATGGGGTCATTTGGGGGGGTTTTGAACTGTCCTGGCATTTTATGCACAACATTTAGAAGCTTATGTCACACATCACCCACTCTTCTAACCACTTGAAGACAAAGCCCTTTCTGACACTTATTGTTTACATGAAAAAGTTTTTTTTTTTTTGCAAAAAAATTACTTTGAACCCCCAAACATTATATATTTTTTTAAAGCAAATGCCCTACAGATTAAAATGGTGGGTGTTTCATTTTTTTTTTTCACACAGTAATTGCGCAGCGATTTTTCAAACGCATTTTTTGGGGAAAAAACACACTTTTTTTAATTTTAATGCACTAAAACACGCTATATTGCCCAAATGTTTGATGAAATAAAAAAGATGATCTTAGGCCGAGTACATGGATACCAAACATGACATGCTTTAAAATTGCGCACAAACGTGCAGTGGCAACAAAATAAATACATGTTTAAAAGCCTTCAAAAGCCTTTACAGGTTACCACTTTAGATTTACAGAGGAGGTCTACTGGAAAAATTACTGCACTCGATCTGGCCTTCGCGGTGATACCTCACATGCATGGTGCAATTGCTGTTTACGTTTGACGACAGACCGCCGCTTGCGTTCGCCTTAGCGCGAGAGCAGGGGGCGACAGGGGTGTTTTTTTTTTGTTTTGTTTTTTTCTTTATTATTTTTTTGCTTTTTTAATCTTACTTTTAAACTGTTCCTTTCATATTTTTTTTTTTAATCATTTTTATTGTTATCTCGGGGAATGTAAATATCCCCTATGATAGCAATAGGTAGTGACAGGTACTCTTTTTTGAAAAAATTGTGGTCTATTAGACCCTAGATCTCTCCTCTGCCCTCAAAGCATCTGACCACACCAAGATCGGTGTGATAAAATGCTTCCCCAATTTCCCAATGGCGCTATTTACATCCGGCGAAATCTAAGTCATGAAATACTCGTAGCTTCCGGTTTCTTAGGCCATAGAGATGTTTGGAGCCACTCTGGTCTCTGATCAGCTCTATGGTCAGCTGGCTGAATCACCGGCTGCATTCTCAGGTTCCCTGTTGAGACAGGAGAGCCAGAGAAAAACACGGAAGACGGTGGGGGGGGGGGCATTCCCTCCCACGGCTTGTAAAAGCAGTCTAGAGGCTAATTAGCCGCTAGGATTGCTTTTACATGAAAGCCGACCGCTGGCTGAAAAGAATGATACCAAGATGATACCTAAACCTGCAGGCATCATTCTGGTATAACCACTCAAAGTCGTGAATGGCGTACCTGAAGACAATGGTTAACAATAAAGCACAGTAAAGTGTAAATAATTACACACCTGAAAAACAAACATGATAAAACATAATAACAATAACAATAACAATAACAATAAAACATTGCAGAATAGAATACAGTAAAAAAGAGCAGAACAATAGAGAGAGAGAATAGAGAGAGAGAGAACAATAAAACAACTATTTTTTTTTATTTCTACACTTTTTTTGTAACTAACTTTTATAACGGTAACCGGTTCCAGGTTCGGGTCTCTCAAAATGCGATGGCATCTTGGGAGACCCTGTGAAAGTGTGCCTAGTCTGTGGAATGCTGTACCCTATGCTAATACTCAACTAGTGAATGGTAGCGTTCAAAACATTCACCAATGCAAAGACCAGGATTGTCAGGACAGGAGGGACAATAATAGCGGGTGTCACGCCTATATCCGTGCTTGCTGCAGACACAACATCTTTTTTTGGGGGGTTCGTTGGGTAGGGGTACTCGGGAGGACATAAAAATGCCTCTCATGCACCTGAGTGCATTTGGTTGGGGATGTGAATGGGGGAAGTACGGGCGCTGCAGAAGCGGTGGGTTCCCAATTAGGATTGGCGAATGCAGCAGGAAGGGCACTATGGGCATGACGGGCCTGTGTTTGTCTTTTTGGTGGCAGCGGGACACTACTTGTGCTTGCCACCTCACCAGCTTGAACTGCACTTATGGGACTCGCCACGTCACCACGTGTTACTGCAGTGCTGGTTTGACTACGACCGGTGTGTACTACGCCGCTGGTGCTTGCCAGTTCACCAAAACGCTACCAAAAAACTGTTAGCGATCGCAGGGATCAGGCCTGACTCTGCGAACGCTGCAGTTATGCGTTTAGTGCCTTGTAAGTGACAGTGATCGATCGATACTGCACTTGGGTGGGCTGGGCCGGGCCGGGCGGAGGGGCAAAACGCAGGTGCTAGCAGGTATCTGGGCTGATCCCGCTAACACTGCGTTTTTGGGAACCCTAAACTGCTGGTGACGCTAGTATAGATCTGATCGGATCAGATATTGATGCGATCAGATACTATACCACTAAGGGAGGTGTACAGTGCGTGCGTGGGTGTTAGCGGTACTGGCGCTAATCTGACGCTGCCTGGGGCTGGTGCTTGCCAGTTCACCAAAACGCTACAAAAAAAACTGTTAGCGATCGCAGGGATCAGGCCTGACTCTGCGAACGCTGCAGTTATGCGTTTAGTGTTTTGTAAGTGTCAGTGATCGATCGATACTGCACTTGGGTGGGCTGGGCTGGGCCGGGCGGAGGGGCAAAACGCAGGTGCTAGCAGGTATCTGGGCTGATTCCGCTAACACTGCGTTTTTGGGAACCCTAAACTGCTGGGGACGCTAGTATAGATCTGATCGGATCAGATATTGATCCGTTCAGATACTATACCACTAAGGGAGGTGTATGGTGCGTGCGTGGGTGTTAGCGGTACTGGCGCTAACCTGACGCCTGGGGCTGGTGCTTGCCAGTTCACCAAAATGCTACCAAAAAAACTGTTAGCGATTGCAGGGATCAGGCCTGACTCTGCGAACGCTGCAGTTATGCGTTTAGTGCCTTGTAAGTGACAGTGATCGATCGATACTGCACTTGGGTGGGCTGGGCGGAGGCACAAAACGCAGGTGCTAGCAGGTATCTGGGCTGATCCCGCTAACACTGCGTTTTTGGGAACCCTAAACTGCTGGGGACGCTAGTATAGATCTGATCGGATCAGATATTGATCCGTACAGATACTATACCACTAAGGGAGGCGTATGCTGCGTGCGTGGGTGTTAGCGGTACTGGCGCTAATCTGACGCTGCCTGGGGCGACGCATATCACCGCCGGGCGATCGGGGGGCTAAATCTTTATTCGGTAATAAACGGCGGGTGCCCTGACACTATAAAAAATAAACGAACTAACCAGCGTCAACCGTAACGGTTATACGGTGATCAGTGGTGAAAGGGTTAACTAGGGGGCAATCAAGGGGTTAAAACATTTATTAGGTAGTATATGGGGGTCCCTGACGCTATAAAACGCTGACGGCGAACCTAAATATTTACCTCACTAACTAGCGTCACCAGCGACACTAATACAGCGATCAGAAAAATGATCGCTTAGCGACACTGGTGACAGGGGGTGATCAAGGGGTTAAAACTTTATTAGGGGGGGTTAGGGGGGTACCCTAGACCTAAAGGGGGGTAATACTAACTGTCCCAACACAGTAACTGTCACAAACTGACACCTAGCAGTAATCAGAAAAAAAAAAAAAAAAAAAAAAAAACTGCTGGTGTCAGTTTGTGACAGGGGGGGTGATTGGGGGGGGGATCGGGGGGCGATCGGGGGGGGGATCGGGGTGTTTTGTGTGCCTGGCATGTTCTACTGTGTGTGTGTAGTGTTGTGCACTCACATAGATGTCGTCTCTCCTCGGGCCGGAACGGAAAATACCGACCCGAGGGGAGATGACATCACTTCCTTTGCTGCTGTTTAGCATACAGCAGCAAAGGAGTGTTCTCATTGGCCGGCGGCGATCGCGAGGGGGGGGCCACGAACGGATGGTCTCCCCCTCATCACCGATCGCCGCTGGACAAAAGACGACCGCCTCGGGCACCGGGGGGGGGTCCGATCGGACCCCCCACCCGCGGAAGGCAAATCACGTACCCTGTACGTGATTTTGCCTGTCCGTGCCACTTTGCCGACGTACATCGGCGTGAGGCGGTCGTCAAGTGGTTAATAGGGTAGCGCCACTCACCCCATTTTTTTGCTTCCAAAGGAGTTTGAAGGGCTATTAAAGGTAATCATCCTCACCTGTGATCTCTTTGCTTGTAATTAGTGTGTGTGTATAAAAGGTCAATGCGTTTCTGGACTCCTGACAGACCCTTGCATCTTTTATCTGGTGCTGTATTGACTTTTCTGGATTCTGAGTCAGGGGGAGTAATGGGGAAAGCAAAAAAATTGTCAAAGGATCTGCAGGAAAAAGTAGTTGAACTTTATAAAACAGGAAAGGGATATAAAAAGATATCCAAGGAATTGAGAATGCCAATCAGCAGTGTCCAAACTTTAATCAAGAAGTGGAAAATGAGACCAACTAGATGTTCCGCCACAACTGCTAGGAAAATTGTTCGGGATGCAAAGAAGCACCCACAAATAACTTCAGGTGAAATGCAAGACTCTCTGAAAACATGTGGTGTGGCTGTTTCAAGATGCACAATAAGGAGGCACTTGAAGAAAGATGGGCTGCATGGTCACATCGCGAGAAGAAAGCCATTACTACGCAATTGCCACAAAGTATCCCGCTTACAATACGCCAAACAGCACAGAGACAAGCCTCAAACCTTCTGGGACAAAGTCATTTGGAGTGTTGAGACCAAAATATAGCTTTTTGGCCACAACCATAAACTCTACATTTGGAGAGGAGTCAACAAGGCCTATGATGAAAGGTACACCATTCCTACTGAGCTACAGGAAATTTGTTCAAAATTGATGGCAAGATGAATGCAGTATGTTATCAGAAAATACTGGAGGAACATTTGCATTTATCAGCCAGGAAGCTGCGCATGGGACGTACTTGGACATTCCAACATGACAATGATCCAAAACACAGGCCAAGTCGTCCTGTCATTGGCTACAGCAGAATAAAGTGAAGGTTCTGGAGTGGCCATCTCAGTCTCCTGACCTCAATGTCATTAAGCCACTCTGGGGAGATTTTAAACATGCAGTTCATGAAAGACAGCCCAAGAATTTGCAGGAACTGGAGGCTTTTTGCCAAGAGGAATTGGCAGCTTTACCATCTGAGAAGATAAAGAGCCTCATCTACAAATACCACAAAAGACTTCAAGTTGTCATTGATGTTAAAGGGGGCAATACACGAACTGGGGTAAACTTTTGATCATAAATGGCTTCAGCCAAACACAAACCATGAGTGAAAGAAAAGTTTTTGTGTTATCATTCATATTCCCTGAAAAATGGCCAATAAATCATAAATTCTGCCAGGGTGTGTAAACTTATGAGCACAACTGTAATTATTATTCACTTGCAATAATGTTTACCAACCCCATATAAATATCCCTATTTTGTGGTAGCACCATAGATATATGATTAACCGCTTGCCGGCCGTCACATGAGGGGCAGGCGGCGCGGCTCTTGCTCTTGGCGGGCATCATATGACGGCCCTCTATTTAAACTATTTAAATCGTGTGCGCGCATCCCTGTTCCTTCGGTGGCGGCGTGTCACGGAGACACCGATCGCCACCGAGGGGGGGGGTGAACAGCCATTGGGCATGGCTGTTTAGCACGTGATCAGCCGTGATGAAGTCACGGCCGAACACAGGTGGTACCGCCCCACTTTGCACAGCGCATGCGTGCGATCTTGAGCGTGCTGCTCGTGCACGTCAGTGGCAGCGTGTTCCCGGGAACACTGCTCGTCACCGATCCTGGTAAACAGTCATTGGCCGGCGGCTGTTTACCACGTGATCGGCTGTGATCCTTTCACAGCCGATCACTAAATATCAACAAACCGTGGTAATGAGATGTTACCAGGCTCTCCTCCTCAAATCTTGTTTCTGCTTACAGTGTACACCAATCACACTGATTGCCCCCCCCAATAAAGAGGACCTGTCACCACCCATCAAAGTACCTGTCACAGTTCATCTGAGTACCTGTCAGTCCATATGAGTACCTATCACAGTTCATCTGAGTACCCGAGTACCTGTCACAGTCCATCTGAGTACCCGAGTACCTCTCATAGTCCATATGAGTACCTGAGTACCTGTCACAGTTCATCTGAGTACCCGAGTACCTGTCACAGTCCATATGAGTACCTGAGTACCTGTCACAGTCCATATGAGTACCCGAGTACCTGAGTACCTGTCACAGTCCATATGAGTACCCGAGTACCTGTCACAGTCCATATGAGTACCGAGTACCTGAGTACCTGTCACCACCCTTCAGAGTACCCGAAAACCAGTCACCAGTCCATCAGAGTACCCGAGTACCTATCTGTAGCCCATCAGAGTACCCAAGTACCTGTCACCAGGCCATCAGAGTACCCGAGTACCTGTCACCAGGCCATCAGAGTACCCGAGTACCTGTCACTAGGCCATCAGAGTACCCGAGTACCTGTCACCAGCCCATCAGAGTAACCGAGTACCTGTCACCAGCCCATCAGAGTACCCGAGTACCTGTCACCAGCCCATCAGAGTATCCGAGTACCTGTCTGCAGCTTATCAAGTTACCCGAGTACCTATTTGCAGCCCATGCCTCATAGAATATATGTTGGGTTGTTTGCTTTCCAAAATGGGGCCATTTTGTGGGTAATTCCATTGTCCTGGTGTTCAAGGACCTTCAAAAGTGTGATAGGTAGGAATGAAATGAGATGTGTAATTTATGCTCCTAGAACACCTGAAGGTACTACTTCAATGTTGGGCCTTTTTATGTGGCCAGGCTGTGTAAAAGTCTCACACATGTGGTATCACCATACTCGGGAAGAGTAGCAGAATGTATTTTGAGGTTTCATTTTTGCTATATACATGCTATGTGTTAGAAATATCTTATAAATTGACAACTTTGTGTAAAAAAAATATACCTTTTCATTTTTTTTCCACATTTTCCAAAAACTTCTGGAAAGAAATGAAGAGTTTAAAAGACTCATTATGCTTTATAGATGATATGTTGGGGTGTTTGCTTTCCAAAATGGGGTCATTTTGTGGGCAATTTCATTGTCCTGGTGCTCCAGGGCCTTCAAAAGTGTAATAGGTGGTTGAGAAATGAGATGTGTCATTTATGCTCGTGGAACACCTGAAGGTGCTACTTCAATGTTGGTCCTTTGTATGTGGCCAGGCTGTGTAAAAGTCTCACACATGTGGTATCGCCATACTCGGGAGGAGTAGCAGAATGTATTTTGGGGTGTAATTTGTTTTATGCATTTGCTGTGTGTGAGAAAAAACCTGATAATTTGACAATTTTGTAAAAAAAAAAAAAAATCTTCATTTTGCAAAGAATTGTGGAAAAAAATTACAAATTAAAAAACTCACCATGCTACTTACTTAATACCTTGGAATGTCTACTTTCTAAAAAGGGGTCATTTGGGGGGTATTTGTACTTTCTTGACTTGTTAGTGTCTCAAGAAATAAGATTCACCTGATGTACTGAAGGCCTGATCAGATGTGATCAATTTTCAGTGATTGGAACCATAGCTTGAACACTCTATAACTTTAACAAAGACCAAATAATATACACTAATTTGGGTTATTTTTACCAAAGATATGTAGCAGTATAAATTTTGGCCAAAATTTATGAAGAAAAATTACTAATTAGCAAAATTTTATGACAGAAACAAAGAAAAGGGCATTTTTTTCACAAAATTTACGGTCTTTTTTTTATTTGTAGCACAAAAAAATAAAAAAAAACACTAGTGATTAATTATCACTAAAAGAAAGCTCTATTTGTATGAAAAAAAGGATGCAAGTTTCATATGGGTACAGTGTTGCACGACTGAGTAATTGTCATTCAAACTGTGAGAGCGCTGAAAGCTGAAAATTGGTCTGGGCAGGAAGGGGGTGTAAGTGCACTGTATTGAGGTGGTTAAAGGCTTGGTTTATCTTTTGGAACATGTTACATCTGCATTTAGGGTGTAACATGTAACATGTTCCAGCACCCCCCCACCCCCTGTGACACCCCTCCCTGTGACAGTGGATGGGGGTTCTTCTTCCACGTAGCCGCTGTCACATTTAGAATTGGTGCGACTGTGTGGTGCTCCATCTGCGCAGCCATGTTATTAGTCTACAGCGATCTGTGAATAAAACAACTATAAGTCCTGTCTTCCACTGTGGCAGACAGAATGTAGTTCTCAATGGGCTATGAGCATGCTGATCAGCACACTTGTAGTCCATTCACAAGTCCTCCAGCTTTCTAACAAGAAAGCCCGTACAGAGGTACAGGCAGAAAGCTGGAGGACATGTCTGCAGGAGCCTGACATTGCACCTGTGATCCACTGATCATGGGTGCAATGCTTTGTAGACCCCTAATAAATGTTATTTTTTTTCTGCAATAATATGTGCATTTATTATTTTCCCTTAAAGGTTAACTTATCCTTTAACAATTTCAGAGCTCCATGAGTGATTTTGGATTATGTAACGATAACTAAAAACATGTACTGCTATCCTATCATGAGGAACACAATGAAAAACACTACCAACAAAAATTCTCATAATATGTAATAAACTAACATTTCTCCTGCTAAAAAAACAGTTCAGCAATACAGACCTGGCATGCATCACATAACCAAGCAATGGTGCACCATCCAATTGCTGGTGTTACATTTATAACTGTGTTTCCTGGGCTGTGAAATGCAGTAAAAAAATGAAAAGTGATGCTATAGTCTAAGTATCAAAACAATAATAAAAATACACCAGAAATGTAAGCACATACGCACAAGGCAACAAGTGTATTTCTGTGAACAGAGCACTTAATTAACAGGAGATGAGTGGTATAAATCCATGCAGTTAGAACATCCATTGAAATGGCTTTTACCTTCCTGGCTGTTAGGCGCAGGGGAAGCATTAAGGACATCAGCTACAGGAAAAGAGTCAAACAAGCAATCAGAGAAGGAAATGTTGAATAAATAGGCAATACAAGTCATTAAGATTCAGTAATTGACAGGATAAAAGAAAAAATGATGCCTGGAAGTGGTTATCTGTTGCATATGTATAGATATTGTGGAATAGATCTCTATGAGAATACAGTACAAGCCGTGGTTCATGCAGTGCCATTAGTATATTAGTATTGAAATGCATAATGTGTTTATATTATTGCCTTTTAAGTGCTGATAACACATTAAGAAATCAAATGTGATTTTGCTACTAAATAAAGTATTATTCTTAACCAGTGGACACACGCAGTTTTTTTTTTTTTTTTTACATAATACCTATATAGAGTGACTGCTGTAAATAAAGCAACCTAATGTAGCGCAGGGGTTTTTACCACCTAAGTTACTATGTAAATAATGTGATATTCTTTAAGTGAGAGTTTGGCTCCCTCTAGTGTCCTTTCTGTTTAATGTTATTAAGGCTTTTATTTGGTTTCATTAAAGCCATGCTCCAAAGCATTGTGGGAGATGTAGTGAATGAGGAAGTGACTCATGGACACAATTCCCAGTTCACCTACCCACAATGCCAGGTCAGAGAACAGCCTGCTGGGTAGGCAAATAAAGGGGGCAGCGTGGCCATTTTCCGGCCTCTTGGGACCCCATTCAAAGCCTGCCTGTAGGGTGGTCTGTGTGTGTGACCGACAGACTGTGGCCTGGAAGGCGCGGAGCAGAATCGTTTGGCCTCTGAGGAGCTCCAGAGCACAGTCAGCTGGACCAGCATGTGGATGGACCAGAGGATCCAAGATTTCTAAAGGATTCCTGCATTACAGTTATATCAGCCATCAGAAGGAGCGGTGCGGTGTGACGGCGCCAGCTTGGATCGAGACTGAGATACCAGAAAAGGAACATTGCAAGCATCTGGGCCTGTTGTGGTGAGCGGGCACTTGCCCAGATCAATATAGTGTACTGTTACCATGTTACATAGCTACAGACTGCTGGTGGGACTTGTAGTCCCAAAGAAGTATTCTCACTTACATATAGCCTGCATACAGCGGAACCGCATGATTGCTCTCCATGTGCTGTGAAGTTAATGTTGCAACACATCCACTGCTAAGGAGGAATTATTACAAGTGCCTTTTGTCAAAAGTACACAACTATTAGCGCATTATTCAATCCACAGTCTACTGTCTACTTGTTTCTCTGTTGGATTTACAAATACTGCAGTTTAATACCTTGAGCTAGCTGAAGAAAAAAGACAAGGGACTTCTATAATCTTCCATAAAGCACCTTGCATTGGAATCATTGCATTGCAATCTAGGGGGAGCCCTTGAGCACAGGATATATTTATTGTATTGTATAACTAATTGCATGTTCATAGCTGTTATTGCAGAATTGGTGTGCATGCTTGGAGGTCAGTGGCAAGGCGCTCAATGCAAGTATTTGAGGATATTGGGCGTCTGTCTTACTGTGCGCCTGTCTGCATGCACATCTTTATGTTGGTTATTGAATTATCCATTCCATGTTCATATTGACTGTTATCTATTGTCATTCTCCATATCTAAGTTACCACATTGTTTATTGTGCTAAGTATCTTCTCAGTGAACTTCTAACGTGGTTAATATACATTTGGTGTGAGACTATATCTATTGCAACCAGTGAAGTGACAAGTTCCAAGGATACGGTAAATATACTGTGTGGTGTACCATTACTGTGTTTCTCCTTACTGTTAGGTCTCACACTAACATCACTATACAGGTGTACCAGAGGGGTTGAGTCTGTTCTTGGGGTTGATAGGCAGAGCACAGGATTAAACATTCATCAGCAGCTCCTACGGGGGTGAGTGCTATACGTGGGGGCTCGTCCGGGATCCTGTTACTCTACAATCCCCCCGAGATTGCCCCCATTAGCGCCAGAATGGATCCTGCCACTGTGATTCAGTGGTGCAAGGCAGAGGGCGCTCGCTCAGAAGCGAGCGTGCCAATTGAGCTCTCAGGTGAGGCCTGGGAGGAAGAACAAGTCAGACAAGTGGTAAAGGCCCTGTCCCCAGGCAGAAAGGCGTGGGTGATTGACGTCAGAACCGATCGTAAGACCTCTCATGCACTATTGGAGTGGAGAAAGGGGGTCCCAGAAAACTTCAAAGGTGCAACTGGCTAACAAAACAAAGTTATGCCTGACCCACCCTGAGGGTCCAGGTGAAAGCCCTACCAGCTCCAGACAATCAGAGTCAGCAGCCAGCAGAGTCCATTCTCAGTCAATGCCAAACAAAAGTGGGCTAGAGCCTTTCACGAAGAAGATCCCCAACCGGGGCAGCCATTAGCCAAACTGAAGCGACAGTATCACAGTATACAAAAGGGGTTCCAGGAGACCTCCAGACTGATGGCGGAGCAGATCCGAGAGCTAAATACTAAGAGCACGAGTCCAAGGGACAGTCATCCAAAACAAGGACCTGTGTCGGTCATGCAGAGACTTCCCCGTGGTAACCTGCCAGAGGTGACGATCAGGAAGGACTTTAAGATTGAAGGTCAGATAGGTGAAAAGGAACAGAAAAATGAGGTAGTTTGTTTGAGAGCGTCCGTCAAGTTGAATTGGACACAGCCAGGCCCTTTCATTGTTCTTGAAGCGGACAGTCAAAAGGAAGACAGAGGGTTAGAGATAATTCCAGAGGTGATCTAAACCCCGGCACTACAGAGAAGTCATGGAAGGATCTCGGTCAGTGTTTGCAACACTACACCCTCGCCGGTGAAGATGCCAGCTAGGATGTTGCTGAGGAAAGTAAACACAGCCACCCCAGTCTCACCCTGTGATTTGAGGGGTGGAGGGAAAGATGAAATCCCAGTGGAAGAGTTTTATCCAAAAAACACTCCTCTGACACCTGCCTGGATGGAAAGAGCCAAGACTCAGCTCCTAAGATGGCGAGCTGTTTTCTTGAAGAGTTTGACGTTGGGCACACAAAAAGTGCCCAACACCAGATACGCCTGGAGGAAGACAAGCCTTTCCGAGAAAGAGTCAGACGGATTCCTTTGGGGGACTTGGAAGACCTGCGAGAACAGCTGGCCGAGCTGAAGAGAGCAGGAGTTATCCGAGAGTCTCGGAGTCCATACGTTTCCCCAATAGTAGTGGTAAGGAAGAAGAATGGGTCTTTGCGGTTGTGTATCAACTACAGGACACTGAACCGAAGGACCATTCCTGATCAATATACCACACCCAGGATAGCCTTACAGAGCCTGTCAGGGGCGAAGTGGTTCAGCGTGCTGGATCTGAAGAGCGGATACTATTAAATCCCCATGCACCCTGAAGATAGGACAAAGACCGCTTTCATTACCCCAGTAGGATTCTTCTAATTCGACCGCATGCCTCAAGGCCTGTCTGGCGCCTCAGCCACCTTCCAGAGATTGATGGAAAAGACTGTGGGTGACATGAACCTGATTGAAGTATTGGTATACCTAGATGATATCATCGTGTTTGACAAGACTTTGGAGGAGCATGAAGAGCGCCTGGAGAAGGTCCTGAAAAGGCTCCATGACGAAGGCCTGAAGCTCTCTATGGAAAAGTGGCAGTTCTACCAACCTTCAGTCAATTACCTGGGCCACATCGTGTCTGCCGAAGGAGTGGCCACAGACCCTCAGAAGCTGGAAGCTGTCATCTCCTGGCCAAGACCCACTAATGTGACTGAGCTTAGGTCATTTCTGGGATTCTGCTCATATTACCGGAGATTTGTTTAGGGATTTGTTAAGATAGCTCGCCCACTCACTGAGCTATTGAAGAAGGAGGAAAGTGATGATCCAGACTCAGTCAAGTCTGTAGAACCAGCAGGAGGGGCCAGGAAGCCCAAGGAGTCCATACAAGAGCAGTGGACCACCCAGTGTGAAGAGCCTTCCAAGCAGTTAAAGTGGAGCCTCACAACTGCTCCAGTTTCGGCCTATGCAGATCCATCCAAGCCATACTAACTGCACGTAGGGGCTCCTCTGAAGATCCTGAAGAGAAATGGCAGTTGTTCTTACCAGAGAAACACCGGGAGAAGGTGTTAATTGCGCTACACGATCATCATGGCCATCTAGGGTCTGAGAGGACTTTCCAATTGGTGAGAGACAGATTCTATTGGCCCTGCATGCGGACTGAAGTCGAGGGCTATTGCCATTCTCGCCTTAGGTGTATTCAAAGGAAGACGTTACCTCAACGAGCTGCCCCAATGGGCCACCTAGAGAGTCAGGGACCCTTGGATCTGGTGTGCATTGACTTTCTGTGTTTGGAGTCTGACCTGATTGGGCAGGGAAACATCCTGGTGATAACCAACCATTTCACCCGTTACGCCCAAGCATTTCCCACAAGAGATCAACAGGCATCCACGGTGGCCAAAATCCTAGTAGAAAAATTCTTCGTCCATTATGGCCTATCCACTCAGACCAAGGGAGATACTTTGAGAGTAGCCTCATTAACAGACTCTTAGATTTGTTGGGCATCCAGAAATCTAGAACTACTCCTTACCATCCTCAAGGAGATCCTCAACCAGAGAGATTCAACCAAACTCTCTTAAACATGCTGGGAACTCTAACCTCTGAGAAAAAGCAATACTGGAGCAAGCACATAGCGGCCATAGTGCACACTTACAACAGTACTATAAGTGATGCCACAGGATACTCTCCATATCGCCTGATGTTTGGACGGGAAGCTCGGCTACTGGTGGATCCAGCTTTCGGCACATCTCCTGACCATACCTCAGCAACTTCCCACAGGGGGTATGTGGACCGACTACAGAGAAGCCTGAAAACCGCCTATGATAAGGTTCAAGCTGTCTCAGCTGCCCGAGGACAGAGGAACAAAAGACATTTTGGCCTCAGGGTGTGAGTACAAGACTTACAACCAGGAGACAGAGTGTTGCTGAGGAATCTGGGCATACCTGGGAAACACAAATTGGCTGATCGTTGGAAGTCACAGCCTTATGTTATATGCAAACAACTCCCAGGGTTGCCAGTGTACCAGATTAGGCCAGAAGGAAACACAGGGCCATTAAAGACTTGGTATCGTAATCACCTTTTGCCTCTATCAGAAGCAGTCAGGGTAAATTCCCAGCAAGATTTATCATCTACATCTACCACATTTCAGGGACCTTGACCAGTGACTAGGTCCCAGTCTAGGCCTTTTTCTGCAAATGATGAAGACAGCGAGGAAGAAGAGATGAGAATAGGCTGGTTGTGGTCATCTCGCACGCCAGAGGTTGATACCAACCCTTTCCCTCGCACAAAGGTGACAGACAGTAGAATTCTTCGATCAGAGGCCCCTGAATTTGTGCCACAAGATAGGTATCCTGAAAATCCTGAATTCCCTCCACACTCCTTACAGGGTACAGACTCAGAGTTCTTTGTCCTCCAGTAAAGCTGAGATACAAGATACTGACGTACCAGAGGCTAAAGTGGAGAAGGACAGTGCTAGTGTGCAGATAGCACCGAAACCCAAAGAACAGAAAGCAAATAGAATTATCCAACCACCTAGGAGACTAACCTATGACACTCTGGGTGAATACTCAAAGGAGGTCTGTCCTGCTTCAAGAAGGTCTTCTGAAATGCTTGGTCCCTCCACCGCTAATTTGGTAGAGGACAACTCCATCTCACCCCCTGGCACATCTATACAAGACACCATGGTGGGGGGGCGTGGCCAAGATGGCGCTGTGAGCGGCGGCTTTCCCTGAGAGCTCCGCTCATCCAAGCACAAAATCCAGCTCCATCGCCCTTTCTCGTCCACAAAGTACACCCCAGCTGATCGGGGGAGACCTAAGCACCCCCTGCCAGGTGAGGAGCGAGGAGGATTTCTGCTCCTGGCCCGCGATCGGCGCCGCTGCACACTTCCGCTCCACTAGGCCGGAGCCGCGGTCTTTCCTGACGGGCCGCGCGGCGGGCCGGGAGTCCCCTGGCGCGGTCGCCACCGTCCAGACACAAACCGGCTGCTGCGGACTGTCGAGGGGGGTGAGTGGACGGACCCTGGGCTGCAAATAGACGCCGCTGCACACTTCCGACCCACTAGGCCGGAGCCGCGGACTTTCCTGGCGGGCCGCGCGGCGGGGGGGGTCCCCTAGCGCGGTCGCCCCTGTCTCAACACCAGCCGGCTGCTGTGGACTGCTGAGGGGGGTGAGTGGATCGACCCTGGACTGACAATAGGCCGTGCTCTGGGCCTGGTCTCTACCCCCCCCCCCCCCACGTATGACTAGGCCGCAATCTACCTGGGCAGAGGCACCATCTCTGGAGCACCTATACCCCTGGCCCGCCTGATAGTGGAAGGAGCTGGCTGGGCTGCACACTCTGACAAGCCTGTGGAGCCCTGAGGTGGACAGCATCTACACCCTATACCTGCAGGTGAGAGGAAAGACTATTAAAGGGCCACACACTGCTCCTTACCTACTGCCTGACTACCCCAGACTCTGCAGACAGGCTCAATCACCCGCTTACATACCACTGCCGGCCTAGGCTCCCCAACACCTGAATAAGACGCAGGAACTTTAACGCCAAATACATCAAAAAGGGGTGACGTGACCCTACTATGGAAACGTAAAGACGCGGCATTGGGAGCTCTGCACTGAAACGGGCCATGAATCATCCGCAGCACTGACCAACTAAACCATCCATTCATGCCAGGAAGCCGCAGCCACCCATCAGTCACTGAGACAAGGAAGGGACCTGAAATTTCACACTACTTTCTGCGGCAACAGCAGGCCTCCTCACCGGCGGGAAGGAGCAAGATGGCGCCGCCTCGAGTCAGCTCAGTGGGCGCTACATCCTCAAGTAAGAAGAGCGCTCCTGCGACTACCTCCGCAGCGGAGGAGGACTTTCCCCCCTTACCACACAGAGCGCCCTCTCCTATAGTCTCCCCGGCTTCCATAACTGCTGACACCCCTTTGCCTCCAGACTACGCTGGTGACCTAAGCGGCCTAGTTGAAGGCTCTCTAAGAGACATAGTGTCAGGCCTCCCCACCAAGCAAGACTTAAATGCCATGGCCACCTCTATTGTAAACGCACTAACCAGAGAACTGCACGACCTAAAGCAGCAAGTGGATGTAGTCGAAGAGAGAGTCACCGCGATCGAAACATCCCAAACCAATACAGAAACGCGCCTCTCTACACTGGAGTCGGAGTACGGGGCATTCCGCCGCCACCTTGTCGATGTCCAGCTGCGCCTGGACGACGGCGAGAATAGGAGCAGGCGCAACAACTTGCGCCTAAGGGGGATCCCAGAAGCCACCATGGGCCCAGACCTCCGATCTACAGTGACTGCCATCCTAAACCAGGTCCTGGGCAAACCACCGACAGCTGACCTGGAACTGGACAGGGTACATCGTATCCCAGGCCCCAGACCCCCGCCCTCTGCACAGAGATCATCACCCGAACTGGACTTTCCCCGTGATGTACTATGTAGGGTGCACTTCTTCACAATTAAAGAGGACATTCTTCGCCTTGCCTGGGAAAAGGGCCCAATAGACTTCGACGGGGCTCCCATCAGGATTTTCCCTGACATTTCCAGACAAACACGCACCATGCGAGGGCTCATGCGACCCCTCCTGGAAGTTATCCGTGAGGCTGATGCCACCTACCGATGGGGTCACCCCTTCCATCTTATCGTCAGGAGGCAGGGGGCGGAATTCTATCTCCGCACGCCAGACCAACTACCTGCCCTTTTTCAGTTCATCTCCAGGCCAGCGATTGAGGTACCCAACTGGTTTGAATATCTGCTCTCTCAGGATCCACAAGGTTCAGCGCCACCTAGACAGCAAAGATTTCGACGCCCAAGATCCCGCCCGCCAAACCGAGAAGTCCGAAGAGCCCATCCTACATCATCTGAGGACTAAACGCATGCCACCTTTTGGCTGTTGGTGAGACTTCCAGTACCTCATATGGGTTGGTGCCCCCCTCCTTCCCCCCCTTTAAGGCGATCCTCCCCCCTTTTTATTTTTGCCCTCCTGAAGATGCCTTCCCTTTTTTCTTCTCTCATTTGTGGGCTAATTTTTGAATCTCAGACGGGGGCGGGGGGAGGGGGGACACATTGTTATAATTGTTATGACTGTTATAAATTCTGTATTTTTGCGGTAGGCTAGATTCCATGCACTACATCCGAGTTTGTCTGAAGTGAACGTTGACACTAAAAAGGAGGTGCATGCATGTTTTCCATGTTTCCATCCAGCCATGCTGCCTTGGCGCACTGACAGTTAGACATTGGGGGCTCCCTCCTGGTCCTATACAGGGGAAGGGCGAATGGGCCGTGGGCCCTCAGTCCTCGGCCGCCACTGCGATGCGTCAACGCCAGCAGGTTATGGATGTTAGAGACCTACTTAACTATACTTACTAGCCTGAAACACAGTTGAGTTCATCGATGTTATGCCCAGATATGTGGTAAATCACACTTTATTTACGATGGTTAATGTATTGTTCTTTCTCAATGTTTCTGATTCCTTAGGCCCCCCACTCAGTGCATCTCCCTACCACCCCCAAAAAAGTACCTTATTTTATAGGTTTTTTGGTTTGCCTACATAGGCGATAGCAATAACTATTTGATTACGCGCTTCGCCGCATTGGCCACCCCCCTTTAGGGCGACCTCCCGGCTGCTGCACAGTCTCCTCTGTGTCTCGGCCGGGAGCTCATAGAGTAGCTACTTGACTAATTTAGATTACTCCCACCCTCCTTCCCCCCCTCTCTCCTCCATCTACCCCCCCCATCTCTCTCTCTGATACTGTCTCTCCTCCTCTGTCCCCCTCTCTTCCCCGGTGCTGTTGCTCTCTAGCTGGGTGGGGACGTGAACTTGAACTAAGAGTGATCATCCTCCCCATCCTTTTAATGATCATCAGTGCCCCGGCTGCCACAATGACTCTCCTAAAGGTGACCTCCCTTAATGTACGGGGTCTCAATATCCCAGAGAAGCGTTCCCAGCTCCTGGCTGACCTTCGCAGATCTAAAACCCAGATTGCCTTTCTACAGGAAACCCACTTTCATGGTGAGCATATTCCCAAATTGACTGACAATCGATTCCAGACGGCATACCACAGTATCTCACCTATCTCCAAATCTAAGGGGGTTAGCATCCTAGTGGCAAAATCTGTACCTTGGGAGTTTGGGGCGCAGCAGACGGACCCCCAGGGCCGCTTTCTCCTGATTAAGGGAAAGGTATTTGACGTTCAGGTCACTCTTGCCAATATCTATTTCCCCAACGTCGACCATGCACAGTTCCTGCGTGGGCTGATACCCAAATTGCTTGAGTTTACGGAGGGGATGCTCATCTTTGGGGGTGATATGAACTTTGCGATGGACCCCCTGTTGGATACCTCGCGGGGTGCTTCCCATCTCTCATACGCTCGCCTTAAACGAATCAAATCTGATCTTCACTCTCTGCGTTTGATAGACCCCTGGCGCCTTTCACACCCCAGGGACAAGGACTATTCGTTCTTTTCACAAGTACATCACTCGTACTCAAGACTAGATTACCTGCTCCTCTCCCACAAGGACCTGCCGAGGGTAGTTGACTCATCCATTGATGTCATCTCCTTTTCTGACCATGCCCCAATACACTTGACGCTCCAAATGGGACCAATGTCTAAATCCCCACCCTCATGGAGACTGAACGAATCTCTGCTTCAATCTGCGGAGACCCGCGCTGAGATTCAAGCCAAATTACAGGAATACTTTGCATTCAATGAAGCCTCGGTCCCCAACCCCTTGATGATATGGGAGGCTCACAAGCCAGTTATCAGGGGCATTTTAATAGGCATTGGGGCACGTCTCAAGAGGGAAAGAACCCGTAGAACTGAAGAACTTCTTCTTCAGATCAAGACCCTTGAATGTACACACAAGGCCAGCCTAGCTCGCTCCGTATACCAGGAGCTACTTAAAGCACGTGAGGAGCTTCGCTCGCTTCTGTTACATAAAGCTAAAGAGAGGTTAGCATGGTCACGCCGCACAATGTACGAATTCTCTAACAAACCTGGCTCCCTCCTAGCCAGAGCTCTTCGCGGACCCCGCACCAAAACTTTCATCCCCCACATTCTGACCCCTTCGGGTCAGAGGGTCTCTACCTCAACAGAAATGGCGGAAGAATTCCGCTCATTCTACAGCGGCCTCTATAATCTAGATAGACCCTCTCCTGATGCCCTTGGCCCCTCTGGAGGACCCACCTCACACGAATATCTAGCCTCCTCTGGCATGCCATCTCTATCGGCCGACATAGCGGAGGAACTGGAAGACCCCATTACGGTGGAGGAACTAGGGGTAGCACTAGCGAGTTCCAAGCCCAAGAAAGCCCCAGGCCCCGATGGCCTTACTCCAATCTATTTCAAAACCTTTTTTGAGACACTCTCTAAACCGCTAGTGGATGCACTTAACTCAATTACGCAAGGTAATTCCTTCCCCATAGATTCCCTTAGGGCCTACATTTCTCTCATCCCTAAAGAGGGAAAGGACCTACTCCGGTGTGGAAACTACCGACCGATAGCTTTGCTAAACACCGACTTGAAACTGTTTGCCAAGATCCTGGCGAACAGATTGCTCCCACACATACCAAACCTAATTCACAAAGACCAAGCGGGTTTTGTCCCCCAACGGGAACCACGTGACAACACCATTAGGGTGCTGAACCTCATTCATGCCGCCAGGACCACGCGACGACCCCTTCTCCTGCTGTCAACTGACGCGGAGAAGGCTTTCGACCGTGTAGACTGGACATTTGTCAGAGCTACTCTCGAACACATTGGCCTCCGGTCGTCGATGCTCAGCTGGATCCTATCTCTCTACTCCAGCCCCACAGCGGCGGTTAGGGTTAACGAAACCAGGTCGGGTTATTTTCACATCCGAAATGGTACCAGACAGGGTTGTCCCCTGTCTCCTCTAATCTTTATTCTTTCTTTGGAACCTCTGCTCTGTAAGATACGGGCCAACCCCCAAATAGAGGGCTTTCGTAAAACATCTGGAGCCCATAAGGTCGCCGCTTTCGCGGATGACCTTATCTTCTTCTTGACTGACCCCACTGCCTCACTCCCCGCCTTGCTTTATTCCCTGAGGGAGTACGGAGCCCTGTCCCTTTTTAAAATAAACATGTCTAAATCCTCCATGCTAAATATCACACTGAGCTCTCAAAGTATCCGACAATTACGCCTGAACTACAAGTTCCACTGGGCAACCGATACCATTCCGTACCTAGGAGTGGCCATTACCGCGGACCCCGCCCACCTTTACCAAGCAAACTTTGCCACTCTTCTACACAGGCTTAAAACAGACCTACAACATTGGCACTCCCTCACTCTAACGTGGTTCGGACGCTGTAATGCCATCAAGATGACAGCCCTCCCGAGGATACTCTATCTCCTGCAGGCCCTCCCCATACATCTCCCGCCCTCCTTCTTCAAGCGTCTTGACGCACTTTTCCGAGATTTTGTCTGGTCACGCGGGCAACCTCGCATCAAATTACAACTACTCTATATGACAAAACGTAGAGGTGGAGTGGGACTACCAGACGTAAAAGCCTACTACAGGGCAACACATCTTACCAGACTGATAGACTGGTACTGCCACTCAGAAGCCAAACAATGGGTCCATATGGAGATGGAGGACTCCGATGGAACGGCCAGGAGTTGGCCGTGGCTTTCCACTCCGATCCCGAAGATCATCGCCGAACACCCGACTCTGGGAAACACATTAAGAGTGGCCAGAGAAACCTTTCGTAAAACCCTGATATCACCTATTCCTTCCCCTATGGTGCCGATACTGGGCAACCCTGATTTCTTGCCGGGCTGCCAGGGCCCGATCTATAGAGCCCTATCGGAGGGAGATAGATGGCCACACCTCCACGATTTCCTAGATGCCGGTGGCCGGCTCCGGTCGGCCGCGGGAATTGAGGACCTGGACACGCCATTGGATTTCCTGAGTGGTCTCCAACTGCGTAACTTTTTACGCCGAAGTGCTCAGACTTTAGGTCCCCCACGCCCACTCACGGAGTTGGAACGTGTCTGCCACCGCAGAGAACCCGTACGCCACTCCCTGTCCTCGATCTACCTCTCCCTGATTGCCCCGCCTGAAAGCTTTGTGCCCCCCTTCCTCACTAAATGGGAAACAGAATTAGGAGTGCATTTTAATGAAGCACAAAGGGAAAAGATCTTACATTTTGCCCAAAAATCTTCTCTAGCCACAAGGGTCCAAGAGACATGCTACAAGATTGTGACCAGATGGTACAAGGTACCATCCACTCTCCACAGGTTCCTCCCGCAGGTACCAAGTATATGTTGGCGCTGTGGAACAGGAGAAGGAACGATGTTGCACATTTTCTGGGACTGCCCCAAGATTAAACCTTATTGGAAAGAGGTGACAGACACGATCGAACGTTTAACGGGCGTCGCACTGGGGGAAGATCCCGGGGCCTGTCTGCTGCATCTATCTAGCAGAACAATTAAGAAATATAAAGCCTCACTCACTATACAACTACTTAATGCGGCCAAGGCCTGCATCCCTCTATTTTGGAGATCGGAAACCCCACCAACTAAGATCCAGTGGTATGCCAGGGTTAATGAACTGCGTGACATGGAAGATCTCACGGCCACGCTGCATGACAGGGAGGAAGCCTTCCGGGAGACCTGGCGCCCTTGGCAACACTTCATTTACTCCGAGGCCTACCTCCGGGAGATGTCTTAACGTGGACACCCCCCGTTATGGGGGCCCCGCCTGGCTGGAGGGTGGCACCACCACCCTCCCCTCTTTACCTCTCTTTACCCTCCTTCCTTACCTTCTTCACCTCTCTCTCCATCTCTCCTCTCTAATATCCTTACCCCTCCCCCTTATTGTCTCCCGCTTTTTACCTCCTTCCTCCCCCCCCCACCCTCCCCAGTCCTCACACAATCCCCTATACTCTACCGGCTTAGGGAAGATCTGATCAGATATAATGAATATCATGGTCTACATTACTTTATGTTAGTTGCCCTTTGCCGGACTCCACTGGTCGACCAGGAATATCCCCACCCCCGATCAGTGGAGAGTTTCTCTTTTTGTTATTTTAGTTCACCCCTTTACCTACCGATAAAGGATAATTACACGAGTTACCTGTTTACACAAGGCATGTCTCAGGGAAATGCGTGCAAATGGACACTAAGATAGTCATTACATTAGACCCTCCCATGCACACAGGCTCCGCTTTCACCATACAGACTGTGTAAACGGGAGGATTGTTTATGTGTTACATCTCTAGACGACGACAGTTCCTGTTAAAATCTTCTCCCTACCACTGTTTTATGTTATCCATTAAATGTCATAGAACCTGATAATATGTACCTCAAACTGTAACACGTTCTCTTGAAAATAAATAAAATAAAGGAATTTAAAAAAAAAAAAAAAAAAAAAAAAACAAGACACCATGGTGTCAGTAGCAGGTGTACAGAACAGTCTCCCTTCATATGATAATTGGTGGGAGGCTCCTCTGTCAGTTCTATGTCATCGCTTGAATGCAAAAACATGCAACACGAATTCTGACTATCTTTGGGGACCAAAGATTTAAAGCAGGGGGAGTATGTAACTCAGGGGTTTTTGCCACGTAAGTTACTATGTAAATAATGTTATGTAATGGTTAATTGCGCTGATATTATGCTCTTGTTACTAAATAAATACTATAATCCGTGACTACCTATAATCATCCTCATTAGATAAAAAAACCCCTCCAAATAATCACAAAATATGTGCAAAAAATCCTCATACAATATTATACTAAAAATAACTTCTGTTACAACCTTGAATGTGCTCATAAAAAGATGAATAAATTAAACTAATAAACAGGTGCTATAAAATTATTTGTTTCTACTACTAAAGAAATGTGCATAAAATGAATACTAAAAAATTAGTATACAGGTGCACCCAAAATTATCTGCTATTCAGAACAAATTATATAATTGTGTGCAATACCATATGAATATGTTCAATATATACTGAAAATGTGTGAAAAAAAATATTAAAATTATTTCAAAATCATTAACATAAGGTGCTCCAAATCCATCAAGTTTTCTTGTGCAACAAGTTCAATCAGTGCCAGTTATATTGTGACAAAGTTTGTAAATAAATACCGTATTTATCGGCGTATAACACGCACTTTTTTCCCCTTAAAATCAGGGGAAAGTCGCAGGTGCGTGTTATACGCCGATCCCCTGAGCTGCACAACTCAAAAATCGCCGACGGCGATTTGAAAATGGCGCCGCCAGCGCCGAAATACACAGAGCCGGTCCTCGGCTCTTTCCGGCGGCTCTCGTTCATTTTCGGCTCCACTCGTAGTCCCGAGCGGAGCTATCCAAACCTACTCGGCTAGGTTCGGATAGCTCCTCTCGGGACTACAAGTGGAGCCGAAAGTGAACGAGAGCCGCCGGAAAGAGCCGAGGACCGGCTTTGTGTATTTCGGCGCCGGCGGCGCCATTTTCAAATCGCGGTCGGCGATTTTGAAGACAGGGGATCGAAGGCTGCACTGGGCGAGGCTGCACTGGGGGAGGCTGCACTGGGAAAGGCTGCACTGGGGAAGGCTGCACTGGGGAAGGCTGCACTGACATGGCTGCACTGACGAGGCTGCACTGACATGGCTGCACTGACAAGGCTGCACTGACATGGCTGCACTGACATGGCTGCACTGACAAGGCTGCACTGAGAAGGCTGCAATGATGGGCATTTAAATGTAAGTTTTTTTCCCTTCAACTTCCCTCCTAAAAGTTTTTTTTCCTTAAAATTCCCTCCTAAATTGGGGTGCGTGTTATACGCCGGTGCGTGTTATACGCCGATAAATACGGTAAATAAATAGTATCAAGATATGTTTATAGTATCAAGATATGTTTTACTTTCACTTCTTCTCTTGTTTCAACTTCGCTACTTCTCTCAGAATCCCGGACATGCAAAGATAAAAATATATACATCCATTGCGCAGAGATATAAATCAATTGGCTATTATATGTCAGACTTCTTAGTTCCACTCACATACTCTCCTCCATACGATCGCGTTTAGTATTGATCAGCTGCAACTGCACGGAGCTCAGCGGTGAGACAATACCTTTGTCACCGCTTGCTCACACACTGCACACACAGTAGCGAAGTTGAAACAAGAGAAAAAGTGAAAGTAAAACATATCTTGATACTATTTATTTACAAACTTTGTCACAATATAACCGGCACTGACTGAACTTGTTGCACAAGAAAACTTGATGGATTTGGAGCACCTTATGTTAATGATTTTGAAATAATTTTAATATTTTTTTCACACATTTTCAGTATATATTGAACATATTCATATGGTATTGCACACAATTATATCATTTGTTCTGAATAGCAGATAATTTTGGGTGCACCTGTATACTAATTTTTTAGTATTCATTTTATGCACATTTCTTTAGTAGTAGAAACAAATAATTTTATTGCACCTGTTTATTAGTTTAATTTATTCATCTATTTATGAGCACATTCACGGTCGTAACAGAAGTTATTTTTAGTATAATATTGTATGAGGATTTTTTGCACATATTTTGTGATTATTTGGAGGGGTTTTTTTATCTAATGAGGATGATTATAGGTAGTCACGGATTATAGTATTTAATTAGTAACAAGAGGATAATATCAGCGCAATTAACCATTACATAACTTATTGAATTTCACTTAATTTAGTTGCAGCTATATTATTTGGTCATCTCTTGTTAATTATTTCTGCATTCGCATCAGTAGTAGTTTTTTTCCCACGTCAGCGCTTGAGTCTTTTAAATAATTATATGTAAATAATGTGATATTCTTTAAGTGAGAGTTTGGCTCCCTCTAGTGTCCTTTCTATTTAATGTCATTAAGACTTTTGTTTGGTTTCATTAAAGCCATGCTCCAAAGCATTGTGGGAGATGTAGTGAATGAGGAAGTGACTCATGGGCTTAAACTCAGTCTGGGAACTACCTACCCACAATGCCCACTTCACTTATCCCCAAAATGCCAGGTCAGAGAACAGCCTGCTGGGTAGGCAAATAAAGGGGGCAGCGCAGCCATTTTCTGGCCTCTTGGGACGCCATTGAAAGCCTGCCTGCAGGGAGGTCTGTGTGTGTGACCGACAGACTGCGGCCTGGAAGGCGCGGAGCGGAATTGTTTGGCCTCTGTGGAGCTGCAGAGCACAGTCAGCTGGACCAGCGTGCAAATGGACCGGAGCATCCAAGATTTCTAAAGGGTTCCTGCATTACAGTTATATCAGCCATCAGAGGGAGCGGTGTGGTGTGACGGCGCCAGCTTGGATCGGGACTGAGATACCAGAAAAGGAACCTTGCAAGCATCTGGGCCTGTTGTGGTGAGTGGGTACTTGCCCAGATCAATATAGTGTACTGTTACCGTGTTACATAGCTACAGACTGCTGGTGGGACTTATAGTCCCATAGAAGTATTCTCACTTACATATAGCCTGCATACAGCGGAACCACATGGTTGCTCTCCATGTGCTGTGAAGTTAATGTTGCAACACATACACCACTAAGGAGGAATTATTACAAGTGCCTTTTGTCATAAGTACACAACTTTTAGCGCATTATTCAATCCACAGTCTACTGTCTACTTGCCTCTCTGTTGGATTTACAAATACTGCAGTTTAATACCTTGAGCTAGCCCGAAGAAAGAAGACAAGGGACTTTTATAATCTTCCATAAAGCACCTTGCATTGGAAACATTGCATTGCAATCTAGGGGGAGCCCTTGAGCACAGGATATATTTATTGTATTGTATAACTGCATGTTCATAGCTGTTATTGCAGAATTGGTGTACATGCTTGGAGGTCAGTGGCAAGGTGCTCAATGTAAGTATTTGAGGATATTGGGCATCTGTCTTACAGTGCACCTATCTGCATGCACATTTTTATGTTGGTTATTGAATTATCCGTTCCATGTTCATATTGACTGTTATCTACTGTCATTCTCCATATCTAAGTTACCACATTGTTTATTGTGCTAAGTATCTTCTCAGTAAACTTCTTACATGGTTAATATACATTTGGTGTGAGACTATATCTATTACTGCAACCATTGAAGTGACGGGTTCCAAGGATATGGTAAATATACTGTGTGGTGTACCATTACTGTGTTTCGCCTTACTGTTAGGTCTCACACTAACATCACTATACAGGTGTGCCAGAGGGGTTGAGTCTGTTCTTGGGGTTGATAGGCAGAGCACAGGATTAAACATTCATCAGCAGCTCCTACGGGGGGTGAGTGCTACATTAATATAAAGGAGGCTTCACTAAACAGGTTAGTTTCACTACTAAGATATGCTATCAAGTCCGTTTGCACAAAATAAACCCTTGTAAATAAAGCTGTATACCATCTGAAAGGGATTCATAGTCATAGTCATAATCATCTTCATCATCCTCTTCTTCTTCATTTGTAGTGCTGGTATTCAAGACCTGGGTACCATTGCTGGCCTGTGCTTGCATGTTGGCAAGCTGATGAGCCTGCAATGATTTAAAAAGTGTAAAACAATTATTGTTATGCATTAATGTCTCAAGTATTGTATAAAACAATGATATACATTAATGTCTCACGTTTCTACAATACAATAAAGCTTTTGTACTAACCATGCAATCTTTTTCCTGAAGTCAATTGAGGGACACAGGAACAATAGAATTTTTAAAACAGCTTACCTGTAAAATCCTGTTCTTGGAGTACATCACGGGACACAGAGCAGCATAGTAATTACTATGTGGGTTATAGGCCAACTTCAGGTGATGGACACTGACACACCCAAGACAGGAATTTTCCTCCCTATATAACCCCTCACATACAGGGAGTACCTCAGTTTTTGTAGCACAGCAATATACATATATCCCAAAAAGAGAGGAGGAACCTCTGTATCCCGTGATGTACTCCAAGAAAAGGATTTTACAGGTAAGCTGTTATAAAAAATCCTATTTTCTTTATCGTACATCACGGGACACAGAGCAGCATAGTAATTACTATGTGGGACGTCCCAAAGCAATGCTATTTGAGGGGAGGAAGACACAAACAAGCAGGGAGCACCATCAGACTTGAGGACCTATACTGCTGCCTGTAGCACACTGCGCTCAAAGGTGATATCCTCATGCCTTTTTACATCCACCTGATAGAATCTAGTGAATGTATGGACTGAAGACCAAGTTACGTTCTTGCAGATTTGAGCCATGGAGGTTTGGTGATGCACTGCCCATGAAGAACTAACTGCTCTGGTGGAGTGCGCTTTGATTTGAAAAGGTGGAATTCTACACTTTAAACCATAAGCCTGAATAATAACTTGCCAAATCCACTTAGAAATAGTATATTTCGGCGCTGCCTGTCCTTTCCTAGGACCTTCTGGCAGTACAAATAAATCATCAGTCTTCCGGATCTGAGCAGTCGCCTTTAAAAATAATTTGACTGCTCTCAATATATCAAGGGAATGTAGTGACTTCTCTTCCGTAGAACAGGGTTCTGGAAAAAAACGACGGTAGGACAATATCATGGTTCAGATGAAAACCTGACACCACTTTAGGCAAAAAGCTTGGATAATGACGCAACACCACTTTGTCCTTGTGAATAATTAAATATGGCTCTTTACAAGAAAGAGCAGCCAACTCTGATACCCTTCTTGCAGAGGATATAGCAACCAGAAAAACTAACTTCCTTGTCAGGAGGACCAAGGGTGTATGCTGTATCGGCTCAAAAGGCTGTTTTTGCAATACTGACAAAACTAAATTCAAGTCCCAAGGATTCAAGGGTGACCTAACTGGCAGATTAACCACTTGCCGACCGCCACATGTATATTTACATCAGCAGAATGGCATGGACAGGCAAATGGGCGTACAGGTACGTCCCTTTAAATTTGTAGCCGCGTGGTCGCGTGCGCGCCGCCGGGGGTGCGCTCGCGACCCTGCCGCGAGCTCCATGAGTGTGATCGCGGGTCCCGTGGACTCGATGTCCGTGGGGATACCTGCGATCGTCTCACAGAGAGGAGGAATGGGGAAATGCTGATGTAAACAAGCATTTCCCCATTCTGCCTAGTGACACTGACACTGATCACCGCTCCCTGTAATCGGGAGCGGTAATCAGTGTCGTGTCACACATAGCCCATCCCCCCACAGTTAGAACACATCCCTAGGACACACTTAACCCCTGCAGCGCCCCCTCCTGGTTAACCCCTTCACTGCCATCACATTTACACAGTAATCAATGCATTTTTAATCGCACTGATCGCTGTATAAATGTGAATGGTCCCAAAATAGCGCCAAAAGTGTCCGATCTGTTCCGCCATAATGTCGCAGTCACGATAAAAATCGCTAAAAATTCCAAAAAGCTATCCCCTATTTTGTAGATGCTATAACTTTTGCGCAAACCAATCAATAAACGCTTATTGCGATTTTTTTTTACCAAAAATATGTAGAAGAATACGTATCAGCCTAAACTGAGGAAAATAAAAATTGTTATATTTTTTGAGGATATTTATTATAGCAAAAAGTAAAAAATATTGCTTTTTTTTCAAAATTGTCACACTTTTTTTTGTTTATAGCTCAAAAAATAAAAAACGCAGAGGTGATTAAATACCACCAAAAGAAAGCTCTATTTGTGGGAAAAAAAGGAAATCAATTTTGTTTGGGAGCCACGTCGCACGACCACGCAATTGTCAGTTAAAGCGACGCAGTGCCGAATCCCAAAAAGTGCTCTGGTCCTTGGCCAGCCAAATGGTCCGGGGCTTAAGTGGTTAAGCCGCGTTACCCCCTGCATAAAAACCTGGACCAAGGAATGCGAAAGCAAGTAGTCTTTGAAATAATACCGATAGGGAAGACCTGACCCTTGATAGTACTCAAGGCCAGCTTCATCTCTACCCCTAATTGCAGAAAGGCAAGAATTCTACCTATGGCATACTTCCGAGGATTTAAAGTTCTATAAAAAGCTGCGCTAAAATTTTTTAAAAGTCCATATAAATGACATCAAGGGGATTTCTCCAATTCCTTATTCAAAATGAAAACACCACCACCGTGCACTTCTAAGCAGTAGTGACAATCCACCCTAGTAGTAGAGCCTGCTTACCAGATGGCAAGCATAAAAGGACAAGTGGCTTTAACCTAGCCAAGGCCTTTCAGCTTGCTGCCGCTCCGGGTGTTCCTATGGGGGGTAAATCTCCAGGTTCCCTTAGGTTTGTCCACATGTCACCATTCAACACGAATAACCCGGATGACCCAGAAGGAGAAAAGAACTCGCCATAGTGTAAAAATCCTCCAAATATTTATTATAAAACAAGTAGTCACTTACATTCAAGTTAGTAAAGTTGTAAACGATAAAAGCCGGCCGGCATACAAACATACGGAGCCCGTACTCTCACTCCGAAAGCGTGGTGACGTCAGTGCGTACCTTCCCATATGCTTTTGTGTTAGCGCGGTTCTTTCCCTATACATACTTCCGAGGATGCCAACCCTTGGATTCACACCAGGAAACATAAGCCCTCCAGACTCTATAATATATGACTCTGGAAGCCAGTTTCCTTGAATTAATCAAGGTAGATACCACTGACCCGGAGAGCCCACGATTCTTCAGAATTTGGGCTTCAATAGCCAAGCCGTTAAACTAATGCCCTGTACACACGGTCGGATTTTCTGACGGAAAATGTGTGATAGGACCTTGTTGTCGGAAATTCCGACCGTGTGTGGGCTCCATCACACATTTTCCACCGGAATTTCCGACACATAAAGTTTGAGAGCTTGCTATAAAATTTTCCAACAAAATCCGTTGTCGGAAATTCCGATCGTGTGTACACAAATCCGACGCACAAAGTGCCATGCATGCTCAGAATAAATTAAGAGATGAAAGCTATTGGCTACTGCCCTGTTTATAGTCCCGACGTACGTGTTTTAAGTCACCGCGTTTAGAACGATCGGATTTTTCGACAACTTTGTGTGACCGTGTGTATGCAAGATAAGTTTGAGCCAACATCCTTTGGAAAAAATCCATGGATTTTGTTGTCGGAATGTCCGATCAATGTCCGACCGTGTGTACAGGGCATTAGAGTTTTTAAGGTAGGATGGAATATTGGACCCTGTGAGAGCAGGTCTGGACGTGGTGGAAGGGTCCATAGGTCCCCTACCGCCATTTTTACGATCTCTGCATACCAAGATCTTCTGGGCCATGCTGGGGCTACAAGAATCACCGTCTTCCTTTCCTGCTTGATCCTGCAAAGAAGCCGTAGTAGCAGCTGAATAGGGGGAAATGCATAAATCAGTGAGACATGATCCCACGGGGTCATCAACGCATCTGTTCCGCATGCGAGTGGATCCCTTGTCCTTTACACAAAGTTGTCCAATTTCTTGTTGAACCTGAACTCCAAAAGATCTACGTCCGGGATCCCCCATCTTTGGCATATAGCCAGGAAGATGTCGGGGTGATGGGACCATTCCCCTGGGAACAACTGCTGGCGACTCAAGTAGTCTGCCTGCCAATTCTCTATCCCTGGAATGAAGACTGCCGATAGGCAAGGTACATGCTTTTCTGCCCAAGCTAGGATATGGTTCACCTCTCTCTGGGCTGCGTGACTTCTGGTGCCCCCTTGGTGATTGATATAGGCCACCGCTGTGGCATTGTCAGATTGAATCCTGACAGGACAATTCGGTAATCTGTACGTCCAGGCTCTCAGAGTCAAGGGTGCCGCCGAATCTCTAGGATGTTGATGGGCAAGGCCCTTTCGGTTCTGGTCCACTTCCCTTGGATAGTTGCCTTTTCCAGTACTGCTCCCCAACCTGAAAGGCTAGCATCTGTCATTACCACTTTCCAGGTAACTGGCATGAAGGATTTCCCCTTCTGCAGATTCTTGGTTAGCCACCACCAACTGAGGCTCTGGCACACCTATGGGGTCAGACGCATTGGGAAATCTAGAGTTTGGACCTTTTTGTTCCAAGCAGATAGGATACTGTTTTGCAACAGTCTGGAATGAAACTGGGCATAGGGAACCACTTCAAATGAAGCCATCATCTTTCCTAACAACCTCATGCAAAGGCGAATGGAGGGATCTTTCTTCGTCCTGACCACCTGGACCAGCTCCTTTATGGCGCTGATCTTTGCCTGGGGCAAAAACACTATTCTCTGAGCTGTGTCTATGATCAGACCTAAGTACTCCAGCCTTTTTAGTGGTTTTAAGGAAGATTTCTCTAGGTTGAGAATCCAACCTAGGTATTCCAGGTACTTGACTGTGCTGACCACGCTTTGTACCCTTGCACCCTTAGTCCAGCCAGAAGCGGGGCCAGAACCTTTGTAAAAAACCAGGGTGCAGTAGCTAGACCGAAGGACAAGGCTACAAACTGAAAATGGTGCGATCGAATCGCAGAAATTTCTGGTGAGCGGGGAAAATAGGCACATGCAGGTGTGCATCCTTGATGCCGATTGATGCCAGAAGTTCCCCTCTTTGTAGGATTGAAACTACTGACCTGATCGACTCCATGCGGAAGGAGCGGATATTCAGGAACCAAATTAGATCTTTGAGATCTAGTATGGGTCTGATGCCTCCATTTGGTTTGGGCACCGTGAAGAGGTTTGAATAAAACCCCAACCCCTGCTCCTCCGTGGGGACTTCTATGACCACACCTTGACACACCAACCGGTCTAATGCTAGAAACAGAGACTTCCTTTTCTCTGGATCTTTGGGGACATTTGATCTCAGAAAACGATGAGATGGCAACTCTCGGAACTCTAGTTTGTAACCTAGAGCTATTGTAGAGACGACCCATCTGTCCCAAACCTCTTTCTGCCAAACTCCGGAGAATTGCAGAAGTCTTCCCCCACTCGCACAAGTGGGGGCGCCCCATCATAAAGCGGCTTTAGAATTCTGTTTTGTAGGTTTTCTTCCCCAGGACTTCTATTGTCCCTGGGATTGGCCTTGAGGTTTACCTCTTGAACCTGACGGCGGAGGCCGTTGCGACTGCCTAAAGGCTGTTGCCCCTGGAGAAGAAGCCCATTTAAATGAGGGACGTTTATTCCTTCTCTTAACTGGTAAAAAGGTACTTTTCCCACTTGAAATTTTTTGGATGTATTTGTCCAAATCATCCCCGAACAGCCGTTCCCCGTGAAATGAAAAACCAGCTAAAAGTTTTTTGCATGGCGCCTCGGCTGACCAATTTTTCAACCACAGGATCCTACGCATATGCACTAGCAAGAGCATAAGGCATGATGCCTGATGAATAGAATCCTTAATAGTGTCAATTGAAAATCATAGTGCCCTTGGCAGCTCGGCTAAGTTCCAGGCCTGCTGAGCGGGAACAACCTTGAGTACCTGCTTCAACTGGTTCTTTAGGGATTGACAAATGCCTATTGCTGTAACTGCAGGTTGAGTTACTGCACCTGCCAAGGAAAAGGAGGTCTTCAACAAGAACTCCAACCTTTTATTCGTTGGATCTCTAAACATTTGGGCATTGTCCACTGGACAAGTTAGGCTTTTATTCACACAGGATAAAGCAGCATCAACTGATGGTATGCTCCACTTTTTAGTGCATTTTTCCTCCATGGGATAAAGTGCTGAAAACTGTTTAAGAGGGAGATAATGCCTATCTGGGTGATCCCACTCAACATATATAAGTTGCTCCAGCAATGGATGGACAGGAAAGGCATGTAGAGCCTGAGGGGGGTTAAGAGAACCCAAAGAAGAGACTGGCCTTTCAGTTTACTCAGTTAAGGGTAGCCTAAACGCAGACCGGACCATCTCTGTAAAGGATTGCACCAGCAATTTTTCTGATTGCGAGACTGAAAAAGGTTCTTCTACCTTTGATTCCTCAGATGAGGAATCATTAGTCTGTCCTTCATCCCGATCCCCTGAGGGGGACTCATCCTCCTCTCGTGTTTTCTCCCACTCTGGGAAGAGGATGCGATTAAAGCAGCTAACCTCTCTTCTAACCCCACCAGTTCTGAGGACAAAACATCTTCAGTAACATACACAGGGGCTGAAATGTTGGAAACAGCTGTAACACCTAACAGACCCAATGGCTCACCCTGGCTAGTCACCTCTGGTCTTTCCGGGGAGGGTGGCGTTGTGGAGGCGTGATTAGGGTCCGCAGAGCCTGAAGGGGATGCCTTTGGTGCCTTCTTTGAGGTGTTTGTACCCCCCTTTTTGGAAGGCACAGTCCTAAGCACAAAAGCAGACGCGCTAATAAACAAATGCACCAAATGCTGAGCAATAATCAAGCAAATTAAATGCTGCTATTAATGCTCAGCCTGATGCTGAGTAAATGTGTCCTGGGAATGCCCGTATACACCAGCTTGCATGTCCCCAGGCTGCTCCTGTGTCCGTTCTGTTTAGCCAGCTGTATTTACAAGAGGCTTTTATGGACTCAGAAGTCCTGCGCCTACGCCGTGTGAGAAAACGTGGATGCTGGGCCACGCACACGCCGCCGCGCTTAGCCACGCCCCTCTCCCTCCCCTAAACACGTCTCTCTTATTTAAAAGTTAATTCCCAAGGGCGCCGTTCGGATCTGTCGTTCGGAACGCATGTGGAGGGTGCTAAGCTTCTTCATGGAACACCAAAGAATACCCCCCTCCAATATCCTCCTGGTGGCTGAGACTAATCTGGAGGAAGCATGGCTGTCTCCTGCTGACACTGAGCGAGATAATGAGGAGCATGGTATAGGTATGTGCTCTCACACCCTCTAGTGGTGAAATCTAGGCATGACAACATTTGCTCAAAGATGAAATCCATAAGTGAACTTGGAGTTCGTTAGGATTCTTCACTTACCTTTCCCACCGCAAGATTCTGCTGGTAACCAGACAGACCCAATCTTCACCCATCACGACGGGCTATGTTTAAAAAACCTTCAAGGACCAGGTCCCTTTTTATCGGGTTCCACTCCTTTGGACCTGTATAGCACCCTGCCAGAAAAAAACTTTGGTATTAGATGCATGACCAAAGCACTGGGTCCCAGGGTCCAGCCTTCAAAGAGAGGCGTTACAGGCAAAACCTCGTTCTTCTTTTACGAGGCCTGGGTACCATCCATTTTGGCCTCAGTGGCACTTTGAATGGATCCAGTTTGCAAAGGCTGCTTGATCCAGTAAGGATGCTTTCAGCGGAGCTCTTCATAACACATCTTTAACCGTGACCAACACTAACACTGGCGAAAAAACTGTATGGGAGGGGTTATATAGGGAGGAAACTTCCTGTCTTGGGTGTGCCAGTGTCCATCACCCGAAGGTGGCCTATAACCCACATAGTAATTACTATGCTGCTCTGTGTCCCGTGATGCATGATAAAGAAATTAGAACTCCTTGAACAGTCTGTCATACTGCCACCTACAGGATGTTGGGATACTGGCACATAAAGACATAAGCCAACCCCTGTATGGTCCTATTGCTAACCGCCATGTTTCAGTTTTGTAAGCATGCAGTACAAGAGCTAACAGAGAGGGGCAGGACCTACAGTGGCTCTAAAAAGTCTACACACCCCTGTTAAAATGTCAGGTTTGTGTAATGTAAAAAAAAATGAGACATAGATAAGTAATTTCAGAACTTTTTCCACATTTAATGTGACCTATAAACTGTACAACTCAGTTGAACAACAAACTGAAATCTTTTAGGTGGAGGGATGTAAAAATAAAAAAAAACGAAAATAATATGGTTTCATAAGCGTGCACACCCTTAACCACTTCACATACGCGCTATGGCCGAATGACGGCCACAGTGCGGACCTGAATTCCCGGGAGGCCGTCATATGACGGCCTCCCCTGTGCACGTGCCGAGCGCGCTGTGATCACCGAGTCACTGAGACTCGGGTGATCACCGATCTAAGTAAGGGGCCGGTCCCGGCCCCTTACCATGTGATCAGCTGTCAGCCAATGACAGCTGATCACATGATGTAAACAAAAGATCGGTAATAGTTTTTTTTTTCTACTCACGCTGACAGTGTGAGTAGAAAAAAAAGCTGATCACCGGCTCGGATGTGAGGGACATCGGTCCCAAAGTGGAAGAGGCACATCTGCCTCATCAGTGCCACCTAATAGTGCCATCTAACAGTGCCACCTAACAGTGCCCACAAGTGCCAGCTATCAATGCCCACAAGTGCCACCTATCAATGCCCACAAGTGCCAGCTATCAATGCCCACAAGTGCCAGCTATCAATGCCCACCTGTAGTGCCAATCAGTGCCACCTAGCAGTGCTGCCCATCACTGCCACCCATCAGTGCCCATCACTGCCACCCATCAGTGCCCATCACTGCGGCCTATCAGTGCCCATCACTGCCGCCTCATCAGCATACATCAATGAAGGAGAAAAATTACCTCTTTTAAATTTTTAAAAAATATATAAAAAAAAAAATTACATTTTTTTAACAAAAAGTAAAAACTGCAGAGGTGATCAAAAAACACCAAAAGAAATCTCTATTTGTGGTGAAAAAATGAAAAAAATTTCATTTGGGTACAGTGTTGTATGACCGCGCAATTGTCATTCAAAGTGCGTCAGCGTTGAAAGCTGAAAATTGGTCTGGATAGGAGGGGGGTTTAAGTGCCCTGTAAGCAAGTGGTTAAACTAATGCTTTTGTTGAGGCACCTTTTTATTTAATTACAGCACTCAGTCTTTTGGGTATGAGTCTATCAGCATGGCACATCTTGACTTGGTAATATTTGCCCACTCTTTGCAAAAACATTCCAAATCTGTCAGATTGCGAGGGCATCTCCTGTGCACAGACCTCTTCAGATAACCCCACAGATTTTCAATCAGATTCAGGTCTGGGCTCTGGCTGGGCCATTCCAAAACTTTAATCTTCTTCCGGTAAAGCCATTCCTTTGTTGATTTGGGATGTATGCTTTGGGTCGTTGTCATGCTGAAAGATGAAGTTCTTCTTCATGTTCAGCCTTCCAGCAGAAGCCTGAAGGTTTTGTGCCAATATTGAATGGTATTTGGAACATAATTCCCTCTACCTTGACTAAGGCCCATGTTCCAGCTGAAGAAAAACAGCCCCAAAGCATGATGCTGCCACCACAATGCTTCACAGTGGGTATGGTGTTCTTTTGGTGATGTGCAGTGTTTTTGCGCCAAACATATCTTTTGGAATTATGGCCAAAAAGTTAAACCTTGGTTCCATCAGACCATAACACATTTTCCCGCATGCTTTTGGGAGACTTCAGATGTGTTTTTGCAAAATTTAGCCGGACTTGGATGTTTTTCTTCGTAAGAAAAGGCTTACATCTTGCCACTCTACCCTATAGCCCAGACATATGAAGAATACGGAAGATTCTTGCCACATGTACCATACAGCCAATACTTGCCAAATACTCCTGCAACTTCTTTAATGTTGCTGTAGGCCTCTTGACAGCCTCCCTAACCAATTTTCTTTTCCTATTTTCATCAATTTTGAAGGGACGTCCAGTTCTTGTCCAGTCACTGTTGTGCTATATTTTCTCCACTTGATGATGACTGTCTTCACTGCATTCCATGGTATATCTAATGCCTTGGAAATTCTTTTGTACCCTTCTCCTGACTGATACCTTTTAACAATGAGATCCCTCTGATGCTTTGAAAGCTCTCTACAAACCATGGCTTTTGCTCTAGGATGCCCCTAGGAAAATGCCAGGAAAGACCTACTAGACCAGCTGAACTTTTTTTGAGGTTAATAAGAGGCACTTTATATGATGGCAGGTGTGTACTGACTCCTATTTAACATGAGTTTAAATGTGATTGCTTAATTCTGAACACAGCTACATCCCCAGTTATAAGAGGATGTGCACACTTACGCAATCACATTATTTTTTTATTTTTAATTGAGTTGTACAGTTTATAGGTCACATTAAACGTGGAAAAAGTTCTGAAATTATTTATCTTTTGTCTAATTTTTTTACAGCACAGAAACCTGATATTTTATATCCACTGTATGTCCCTTAAGGGACTTCAAGAACATTTTACAGTATGTTTAAAATCGTATTTATCGACCACTGAGGGACACAGGAATGTTAGAAACTCTTGAACAGTTGGTACATTCAAAAGCGAGTTGAAAGAAAAGAAAAATGACAGATCCCAGTATCAACACACACAATCTCTACTGCTGCTCTATTGTATTCTGACAGGGAAGACACCCCCCCCTCATCAAAATACACTTATCAGCGCTTGTAGCCATTGGCTGCAAGCACTGATCGAATGCTGTTTTTTCAGCATGACTGCTTAACAGAAGCTAGTCATTAGACCAGCTTTTGTTAGATGGCAGTACACACTGAGCAAAATTTGGTTAGTTCCCGCTGAACTGGCTGAATTTTGGTACGTGTGTACCAAGAGAGTCATCAAATGCGGAAAATATACTAAAAAGTGTATCTAAAGGAATAAGTCCCTGAATGAAAGCTAGATAAAGAGGGGTCAATCAAATATGGAAATTGACACTGAGGATTAACCTGATGCTCGAGATCAGGATAATCACCACACAGGGAAAAAAGGTGCTACCGGCAGGAGCGATGGGTCTCAATCAACAAACATAGGACCAACAAACCACCCACCAAAAAAATAGGTGGAACAGCATACCACCGGATTAGAAGAAAACTAGACCAACAACCATGTTGTCAAAAAAAAAAAAAATATATATATATATATATATATATATATATATATATATATATATATTTACTAGGTCAAGTTTATGCTATGTCCAATAAGAAAAGAAAAAAAAAACAGCAACAAAAAAACATTCAGACAACTACAGTAAGGCTATAGCCTAGCAAACCTAACTCTTAAATTCAGGGAAGCAAACTTGGAAAGGCAGAATATGTACAGAGAAATAACCAACCAGTCAGCAGTCAGAAGCTTAAGTTGAATACTCCTTACCCTTGAGGTCCAAGACAGACAATTAACCTCTTAACCGCTTCCGGACCAGCCGCCGCAGTTGTACTGCGGCAGAATGGTATGGGCAGGCGAATCGCCGTTATGTTACGTCGGGCGTGCGGCCGTCGAGGGGGCGCACACACTCAGATTCGATCCAGAACCGATCAATCCCCAGGCCCAGGCCAATGAAATCTGGCCTGGACCTGGTGATCTCTCCTGGCGAATGAGATCCTTCCCCTACATGTGTAAGTGTAGACACAGCAGGGGAAGTGATGTCATCTCTCCTCGTGTCAGTCTTTTCCGTTCCAGACCGAGGAGAGAGCATCTCACAGTAAGTGCACCAATACTACACTGACACGAGTTCACGTAGGTTCACTTGCCACCCCCCGCTCACCCCCCCCCCCAGTTAACCCCTTCAGCCCCTGTCACTGTGTCACCCAGTGCAGTGTTCAAATTTTTTTTTTGATCACTGTACTGGTGTCAGTGACACTAATCAGTGTTAGGGTAATTAGTATTAGGCCCAGATAGGTCTACGGACCCCCCTAAACCCCCCAATAAAGGTTTAACCCCTTGATCACCCCCTGTCACCAGTGATCACTGTATAAGTGTCACGGGTGACGCTGGTTAGCTAGATTGTTTTTTATAGCGTCAGGGCAACCGCCATATATTACCCAATAAAGGTTTAACCCCCTGATCACCCGGTGGGTGAGATCAGTTAGGTTTTAGAGTCAGTCAGGGTCTGCGTCGCCCCAGGCAGCATCAGATTAGTGCCAGTAGTGCTAACACCCACGCACGATACAGCTCCCTTAGTAGTATAGTGTCTGAACAGATCAATATCTGATCTGATCAGAACTATATTAGTGTCCCCAGCAATTTAGGGTTCCCAAAAATGCAGTAACAATGGGATCAGCCCAGATACCTGCTAGCACATGCGATTAGCCCCTCCACCCAGCCCACCCAAGTGCAGTATCAATCGATCACTGTCACTTACAAAAACACAACACACATAACTGCAGCGTTCGCAGAGTCAGGCCTGTGCCCTGTGAACGCTAACAGTTTTTTTGGTAGCGTTTAAATCAGTCACTGTCAGGTGCTTTTTTTCTTGTGAGTCTCACTACTGTACCAGTAAATTTAGAGACCAAAATGTCAAATCAAAGGTACAGTAGTAAAGAGGCCTACACATTTTTGAGCATGATAGATAGTGAAGAGGAAGTCACTCATCTGTCAGATTCAGGCTCAGAATACGAACCTGTAGACAGCAGCTGCACCCTGACAGATAGCTCTGACAACGGAGTTGTGGTCCCTGCCAAGGTCAGGCGTACCGGACCCCGTTCTTCTGCTGTCGTTGAGGTGCAAGAACCACAGGGCTCTCATATGGAGCAGAGAGCCAGTACTAGTGCCACTCATCCTTCTGGTGAACTGGCAAGCACCAGCGGCCTAGTACATGCTGGTCGTACATCCAGCACTGCAGTATCACGTGGTGAGGTGGCGAGTCCCATAAGTGCAGTTCAAGCTGGTGAGGTGGCTAGCACGAGTAGTGTCCCGCTGCCACCAAGAAGAAGACAAAGACAGGCCCATAGTGCCCTTCCTGCTGCATTCGCCAATCCTAATTGGAGGCCCACCACTTCTGCAGCACCCGTACGTCCCCCATTGACTGGGCAACCCGAAATTCAGGTGGAAACAGTTGATTTTAAGTCACTTGATTTTTATTCGCTGTTTTTCTCCGAAGATCTCTGAAGATCTATTGTGGACCAAAGCAATTTATATGCTGGTCAACTGATCGTGGCTAATCCCCAGCTGACCCTTGCCAGAGAACGGAAACCAATTACGGTTTTCGAATTTAAGACCTTCCTGGGCCTATCCCTCCTCATGAGTGTAACTAAAAAGAGTGAGTTACGGTAATATTGGTCCACTGACCCAATTCACCATATGCCCGTGCTCTCTGCCTCCATGACCAGGACACGATACGAGCAGATCTTGCGGTTCATGCACTTCAACGATAATGAACTCTGTTGTCCTCGGAGTGACCCTAATATTGATAGGCTCTACAATATTCCGCCCCCCGTAAACAACTTCAACCAACGCTTTGCAGCCTTGTTTACTCCCCATCAAGTTGTCTGTGATGATGAGTCCCAGCTTAAGTTTTCTAGCCGCTTGTCATTCAAACAGTATCTTCCCAGCAAGCGTGCCAGATATGGGTTCAAGATGTATAAGCTCTGTGACAGGGCCACAGGCTATTCATATAGTTTTATGGTTTACGAGGGAAGAGATAGTTACGTAGAGCCGGAGAACTGCCCAGACTACATAGGGAGCGCTGGTAAGATTGTGTGGGACTTGGTGTCACCCTTATTCAGAAAGGGGTACCACTTGTATGTGGACAATTATTACACAAGCGTGCCACTTTTTAGTCACTTCTTTGATCACCAAATGGTGACACATGGCACATGTGGCACTGTGCGATCTAATCGCCGGGGCTTATCCCAGTGGCTTGTAGATTCCTGTTGTCTTAGGCTGGGGGAGAGAGCCTGCTTGAGATGTAATAATTTGCTCGCTGTGAAGTGGAGGGATAATAAGAATGTTTTCGTTCTGTCCTTCCTTCATGCAGACACGACGGTCCAAATTCCTACGGCGACTGGTGTTGTGGAGAAACCCCTCTGTGGCCACAAATATAACTTTAAAATGAGAGGGGTGGACCTCAACGACCAGTTGTTGGTGCCGTACCTAATTGCCCGTAAGGCCAGACGCTGGTACAAAAAAGTGTCTGTATACTTATTTCAATTGGCTCTGCTGAATTGCTTATGTGCTATACAAAGCTTCAGGATGAACTGGATCCTTCCTTAAATTCCAGGAAGAGATCATCACAGCCCTTCTGTTTCCAGACAGTGCTGTGGTCCAACTTCCCAATCCAAATGCAGTAAGCCGGCTGCATGAGAGGCATTTTCCGCATGTCCTCTCAGGTACCCCTACCCAAAGAAACCCCCAAAGAAGATGTGTTTGTAGAAAGCGCGGATATAGGCATGACACCCGCTTTTATTGTCCCTCCTGTCCTGACCAACCTGGTCTTTGCATTGGTGACTGTTTCAAACGCTACCACACACTAGTTGAGTATTAGCGTAGGGTACAGCACCACACAGTCCTAGGCAAATAGCCATCTCATTTTGGGAGACCCTAATCTGCAACATTCAGTTTACAGTTTTTTTTACAGTTTTTATAAAAGTGAAAAAAGTAAAAAAAAAAACAAAAAAACACACACAAAAACACAAATAAATAAATAAATAAATAAATCAGCCAACAATAGTTGTGGTTTTATTTTTCTTCTCTCTCTCTATTGTTCTCTCTCTACTGTTCGCTCACTATTGTTCTATATCTATCGTTCTCTCTCTGTTTTACTATGTTTTAATGTATTTGCTTTGCAGGTATGGTATGTTATACTGTAATGTTTGTTTTATTGTTAACCATCATTTGCTTAGCAGGTACGCAATTCAGTTGCAGCATGGGTTCATTTATTCTGACAGTAACAGCGTTTGCTCCCACGATACATAAAGCCGTGACTCCAGTGGTGTAGGAGGCGATTTCACCACCACAAAATAACATATATGCCGAAGCATGGGGGCAGGGGTGGAGGAGCAATTTGCTCCTAACATTAGGGGATGATTGCCCCCATGCTTCGGCATATATTTTTTAGGCACAGATTAGGTTAAAAAATGTTTTATTTTGACTATGTTTTATTGTATTTGCTTTGCAGGTATGGTAAGCCCCGGTTCACACAGGGGCGGCACGACTTGCAGGTCGCCTCACCGAGGCGACCTGCACACGACTTCCACGGCGACTTGCAAAACTACTTCTGTATAGAAGTCTATGCAAGTCGCCTCAAGTCGCCCCCAAAGTAGTACAGGAACCTTTTTCTAAGTCGGAGCGACTTGCGTCGCTCCTATTAGAACAGTTCCATTGTACAGAACGGGAGGCGACTTGTCAGGCGGCTAGGTCGCCTGACAAGTCGCCCCTGTGTGAACCAGCACTAAGTCTTACTGTTATACAGTAATGTTACTTTGTTTTATTGTTAACCATCATTTGCTTAGAAGGTACGCCATTCAGCCGCAGCACTGATTTATTTATCTTGACAGGACCAGCGTTTGCTCCCACGATACTCCAGCGCTGTAGGAGGTGATTTCACCACCACACCTCAAAGTAAATGGTGCATGTATGCCCACCATTAGTATTCTAATAGTGGACATACTCACTGATCAATATCTTTTTTTCATTCAGCCCACAGGCTGCATGAAAAAGAACATTACAATATATGCCCAACAAGAACCAGAAGCGTACTGGTATGTTGCTGGACTTTGAGTGGTTAAACCAGAATGATCATCTTGGTATCATTCTTTTCAGCCAGCAGTCGGCTTTCATGTAAAAGCAATCCTAGTGGCTAATTAGCCTCTAGACTGCTTTTACAAGCAGTGGGAGGGAACGCCCCCCCCCACCGTTTTCCCAACAGGGAACCCGAGAATGCAGCCAGTGGTTCCGCCAGCTGACCATAGAGCTGATTGGAGATCAGAATGGCTCCAATCATCTTTATGGCCTAAGAAACCGGAAGCTATGAGCATTTCATGACTTTGCCGGATATAAACAGAGCCATTGGGAAATTGGGAAAGCATTTAATAACACCGATCTTGGTGTGGTCAGATGCTTTGAGAGCAGAGGAGAGATCTAGGGTCTAATAGACCCCAAAAAGAGTACCTGTCACTACCTATTGCTATCATAGGGGATATTTACATTCCCTGAGATAACAATATAAATGATAAAAAAAAAAAATATAATAAAAAATGAAAGGAACAGTTTAAAAATAAAACAAAAAAGCAAAATAAATAATTAAAAAAAAAAAAAAGCACCCCTGTCCCCCGTGCTCACGCGCAAAGGTGAATGCAAGCTTCAGTCTGGTGTCATATGTAAACAGCATGTGAGGTATTACCGTGAAGGTCAGATCGAGGGCAGTAATTTTAGCAGTAGACCTCCTCTGTAGATCTAAAGTGGTAAACTGTAAAGGTTTTTAAAAGCTTTTAAAATGTATGTAGTTTGTCGCCGCTGCACGTTGGTGCGCAATTTTAAAGCATGTCGTGTTTGATATCCATGTACTCGGCATAAGATCATCTTTTTTATTTCATCAAACATTTGGGCAATATAGTGTGTTTTAGTGCATTAATATTAAAAAAGTGTTTTCTTTCCCAAAAGAAATGGGTTTGAAAAATCGCTGAGCAAATACTTTGAGAAAAAGAAAGTTGCAACACAACCCCCCCCCCAAATGACCCCATTTTCAAAAGAAGACATTTTAAGCTTTTTGCTGAGAGGCATTTTGAGTCCATGAAATATTTTAGATTTTGCCACAAATTATGGGAAAATTACAATTTTTTTTTTTTTTAACAAAGTTGTCACTAAATGATATATTGTTCAAACATGACATGGTCATATGTGGAATTACACCCCAAAATACATTCTGCTGCTTCTCCTGAGTAAATATTTTGTGTAGAAATAACCATGGCACGTGTGAGCAACATATCATTTAGTGACAACTAATTTAATTTTTTTTTTTTTTCATTTTTCAATCACTTGTGACAAAAAATAAAATATTCAATGGGCTCAACATGCCTCTACTTTCCAAAATGGGGTCATTTAGGGGGAGGGGGGGTTTGTACTGGCCTGCCACTTTAGCACCTCAAGAAATAAGATAGGCAGTCATAAACTAAAAGCTGAGTAAATTCTGCGTAAATCATCCTCTGAAGAGGATGATAAATGAGGATATGCAGATTTTATGTCTTCTTCCTTGTACATGCAAAATTTTGGAATGTAAAAGAAATTTGTTGAGGGATTTTAAGTCCAGAATAAGATAAATGCCCCTTTGGGCTTTGGTACTGTGAACATACCCACTGTAACCCACGTAAGAGCCAAGCAGACTGTGACTCACTTGATCCTCAACTGCGTCACTTTTGGATCGGCGTCTGGCTTCACTTCTGGTTGCCACATAGACAAGCCCAGACAGGTTTCGTCCTTACGACTTTGTCACAGAAAAATACGTCAGGGTGTGGCTACATGGCAAATGGAAGTGACGTCAGACGCTAATCTGGAAGTGACGCAGTTGAGGACCGGTGAGACATGGTCTACTCGGCTCTTACAGGGGTTACAGCGGGTCTGGAGACACATCTGTCACTTTATTGAAATACTATGAGACCTTGTGTTTAATGATTTTTTGACCGTGCATAGGGCAATTCGTGTTGTTTTTTTTTATCCACTTATTAAAAATTGTTTAATTGCAACAATTCATGGTATGGATGTGGTAGTATCAAATGGAAAGTGCAAACAACGTTAATCAAAAATGCCTGTTTAATGGACAAAAATATTTTCATTTATTTTCAGCACTAAGCCATATGTGATGAAAATTCGTCATTACAACAAGGTTTAAAAAAGTGTATTGTGCTCAATTGTTCAGTACACACAGATGTGCTAAGAGAACACAATACTACCGTCATACTAAATGGTGCAACTGTCCTTGCTTGTTACAACACCGCAGAGTAACCTTTTCTCTAGGTCATCTTCAAGGCCACATCAAAAATTTGTAAATGAACATCCAAGCACTCATAGGTATGACACTGGCTACCTGTAGGAAAACTACAATCAGTTTCTCCTTCACTGCAGCTACAGGTGTGCACTGATCTAGCTTTTTGTTAATAAAATTGATTTTAGCTTGATGCACCTTACTGTATATTCTCCATAAAGTGGTTGTTAAGGCATAGAAACAACCTTGCAACAACCCCCTCTGCTATGTTTAATAATGTCCCCAGTGCATTTTTTTTATACCGATGTGTATCTGATTTTATAGCGCCGATCAGCGCTCACATGACCAGCCACCCCTCTCCTCTCTCGAGCTGACAGCTCCAGCGGACGGGGCTGGGAAAACCCCAGCTGACATTAGCCAGGAGGAGGAGAGGAAGAGAGAGGAGGAGAGAGGCTGTGTTCAGCGGCTGGTTATGTGAGCCCCGATCGGCGCTATGAAATCAGGTACACAGCAGTAATTAAAAGAAAAAAAAATGTACTGGGGACATTGTTTAATATAGCTGAGGGGATTGTTGCAAGCTTGTTTTATCATTAGAGCAGCAGGAGGGGAAATATGTGGCTTGGACAGAGCTGACAGGCAGGGAGCAGAGGGGGAGAGGAAGGGGGAAATAGGACAGAGCAGGGCTGCGGATGATAGTGGCACGTAAACTGAGCATGGTGTCAGGGCTCAGCACTCATGATAAACTGTGGTCAGTTTACAGAGGTAGAAACTGGCAGGATCAGCCTGGTATTTCAGGTGTTACAGGGGGCCAAATTATACAGCACAAGCACTGTGCTGTATAACATGCTTTAAGGGAACAGGATCCAATATTTTTTTTAGGTTAACAAACGCTTTTAAGCCTTGTAGTCCCCATGCATATGTACAGCAGTCTTAAACATCAAGCAATGTGTCACAAACTGACCTTCTGCTTCAAAATGTCAACAGGAGTCTGGTGTGCTTTGAGTTTCTTATTTTTCAGTAGCACTTTTTTCCTTAATTGCCAAGGAGAAGGAAGCATGGGGTCATCAGAGAAATCACTCTCAAAAAGAAATTTTGTCACCAATTTCTCACCAAACACAGACTAAAGAGAAAAAGAACGATATAAAGTGTAACAATGTACTTTATAAATACAAACAGGAAAACTACAAAAGTAACACCAATTCACCTTAAAAATGTCAGCCATCTTTCGTTGCTGGGGTAAGGAGCAATGATTCTCTATGGAGAGTACAATTGGCATGTCAGAATTAATGAATGCATTGCGGTCAATGGCTTCTATTACATCCTGTTAAAAGAAAACATCTAAATCACAAAACAAATCTCTTCAGCAAACTTTCAGTCAAATAAAATGATCCAAAGTCCAATCTTTTAACAAATTTTATGCACAATTAAACATCCCCTTTACTACTCCAATCAAAATCATTTTAAAGTGGTTGTAAGAAGACTGCAGTTAAACAAGTAAAACCTATGTAGGAGGATCTGTTTCATCTCTGTGTATCATCTGAGGCTATTCATGCCACTGGGTACATGAGGGTTTACAACCACTTTAAAGATAGTCATCTATATAAAGTGTATCCAATGGTGTTTTTTTTTTGTTTTAGATGTAAGAGAGTATGTAAGGGTTAGAACATTTGTTAACTTTCAGTCACCAGGATTGAAAGTGAGGGAAAATAATAAGTTGTCACTGCAACAGGAACAGAGAGGAAATCTTCCATGGTGACACTTGTTCAGGTGACAACTGTCTATGAAAGAAATTCTCTCACTTTTGAGAAATCTCCTCTCACTTAATGTTGTGCTTCAATTGAAGAAATAAAATTGAGACAGAGACAGCAAAGAAAAAAAAAACTTGACAGGTTTCACCCAATGATTTTAAAGAGGAACTGCAGTCTGCTCACATAATTTGTAATAAAAACATATTTGCCATCCTGAAGCTTCCCTCCAACCACTTTGCATATTATTTTATATATACTGTGATTCTGTACTTGCCAAATATGCTGCTGAAATCTCCCACCACTAAGTCTGGCTGAAGCAATTTTAACTGTGGGCAGCGGAAGCTGCTGCCTGTTCACATCCTGGATTTACACAGAGGCACACCTCCAACTCTACAGCTTTCACTGGCCCTCTTATGACTCATCAACCCTCGCTTCCTGGCAAACTCTCACAAATGTGAGAGAGAAAGTTGTGCATGATGTCATAAGCCTAGGGCGGCTAATGACCAGACAAGAAATAGGAAGTGGGCTCTATAAGGTATTTACTGGCAGAAAAAAAAATGTTTTACTATCCAAAGTTCAAACAACAAAGGCAGAAGGTTTAATAGATGGAAAGTTGTTGAAGGTCTCCTTTAACCATTATGCTATATAAAAAAAACTTTTGGCTTTAAATATACTTGGGAGTAAGAATAGGAAAACAGTCACCTCCCCTCTCCTAGTATGTTTTTGGTCAGTAAAAGATGTTAACCTTGTGCCCACCTCCATTCCTTGCTTTCCCTCGCAATCATGTACAGTGCTTTGCCGACCATACATGGATCAAAATTTGACTGGTTCAGCAGGGACCGTACAAATTTTGATCCATGTATGGACAATGTGGTGGTCCAGAAGTCCATCTGCTGATCTACCGCCCTGTTGGATTTTCCCCACTCGACCAGTGCTGCAAGCTTTAGCCTCCAACACTGATCAGTGTATTTTGACAGCTGGGAAGTCTTCCCACAGTCAGAATACAATGACTAAGCAGGGAGGATTGCCTCCATCCACCCTGAATGTGTAGATGGGGGGGAACAAAAAAAACCAGAATCATTTATGGGCTGCCTAAAGCAAACATATATTGTGCAACTCTGTAAAGCTTCAAAATGACCCTAACCGCTGATCCTCCCTTTCCCAGTCTGTAAGGTGGTGTGCAGAGGATTATATGTTGCTGAGAGTATGGGGTGGGGCCCATATTCCCAAACAATTTTCTTCAATTAATTTGGATGATGGTACATTTTATTGATATGTACTCTATTTTGTTTTGTGAGGCCACACATTCTCGTTGCCGAGATCAAGTCAGATTGATGTATTCAAAAATGCATTCAAAGATTTTTTAATGAACGGATAACTGGAATGAATGGTGTTATTCAATATTACCCTGGAGTTCCAGTTCCGCTTAAATTATACATAAGTATCACTAAGTTTGATGCAGGCAATGTTTTTAAATTATGTTTCGGTTCAACATCTTTCCTGTAAACGTTACATAAGGAATTTCTTTAAGATGCAATTCTGTGGTTATCTGTATTGCTGTGTGACAAGTCCTTTACCTTAAAGGGAATTTTAGTTGTTAGTGTGTGTCCATGATATATAATCGGCATGCCATCATCCCCGTCCCAGCAGTCCAATTCCACACTTCTGCAGCCTTGTAAGAGAACCTAAAGGAACAAGTACATTTTTCATTCAAATAAAATTAAGACAAGGAAATTTGTTAACAGCAAGTGTTTTATTGTACAAACATCAATGTACTTTTTTCAACTTCACAATATAGCTGCCATTTCAGAAAAGTGTTTCCTGTGGGAAACTTTAAATTTAGAAGAATGGGTCAGTCAGAGTGTTTAAAAAACAATATTCTAGGCGGAACAATTTTCTGCCATAAACAAAGCTTCAGTATAGAATAGAAAAACTTTTTCCCTTTTCTGTATGTTCTGGATGATTTCCAGTGCATTACATTTCCCAGTGAGCTCATCAAAACTGTAGAAAACAATATTCTAAAGATATGCCGTATAAAAATGTTATCTGTATATAAATACAATGATGATGTGAATGAGCAGGATGGTGGGGAGTTAAGAGTTAACATAAACACTGAATAGCAGTGGACAACTAATAGCAAAGCAGTGAGGTAACACTAAGGGGCTACAGCTGTGCAAGCTGAAATAATGAATGCAAGTTTAATCAGAAATTGAAGACATAACAACAATTTTCACTAATGTTTGCACCCAGAACATAGCCAAATCTTTACATTTAATTTGTGCAACAATCACTATGCAATGTAAATAGACCCATTGAGATACTAATACAAAACACTGGGTGACATTTTTTCCCAGGGGAATAGTCAACCTTGTATTTTGCCATGTGACTGCTTACACATGTATTTGCAAATGGTGCAAACTAAACCCCTTGCTTTAGCGTGAACTGTTAGACAGAGTCAATTTGGTGTGTTGTAGGCTGGCTGGCAAGTGACCTGAGAATTTTGTTTTTTGTTTTTTGACATGTGTTGCCCTTCCATGGGCTCCTTGCTGCAAAGCCCAGTTATACAACCCCTGGCAAAAAATTATGGAATCACCAGTCCCTGAGGATGTTCCTTCAGTTGTTTATTGTTGTAGAAAAAAAGCAGATCACAGACATGGCCAAAAACTAAAGGCATTTCAAATGGCAACTTTCTGGCTTTAAGAAACACTAAAAGAAATCAAGAAAAATAATTGTGGTGGCCAGTAACAGTTAGATTTATAGAACAAGCATAGGGAATAAATTATGGAATCACACAATTCTGAGAAAAAAAATTATGGAATCACCCTGTAAATTTTCATTACAAACACTAACACCTGCATCAGATTAAATCTGCTTGTTAGTATGTAGGTAAAAAGGAGTGATCACACCTTGGAGAGCTGTTGCAACAAGTGGACTGACATGAAGCATGGCTCCAACACCAGAGATGTCAATTTAAAAAAAGGAGAGGATTATCAAACTCATTAAAGAGGGTAAATCATCACGCAGTGTTGCACAAGATGTTGGTTGTTCACAGTCGGCTGTGTCTAAAACATGGACCAAATATAAACAACATGGGAAGGTGGTTAAAGGCAAGCATACTGGTAGACCAAGGAAGACATCAAGGTAGACCAAGGAAGACATCAAAGCGTCAAGAAAGAAATCCAATCATCCACAGTCCACAATTGCCTTTCCTTAGCCCATTGTAACCTTGTTTTTTGTGTTTAGGTGTAATGCCACGTACACACGAGCGGACTTTATGGCAGACTTTGCCCAGCAGACAGGATTTAGTCGGACATTTCGATCGTGTGTCAGCTCCAGCGGACTTTGTTTGCTCAAAAGTTGTACGGACTTAGATTTGAAACATGTTTTAAATCTATCCGTCGAACTCGAGTCCGGTTGAAAAGTCCGCTCGTCTGTATGCTAGTTAGACGGACAAAAAGCCACGCTAGGGCAGCTATTGGCTACTAGCTATGAACTTCCTTATTTTAGTCCGCTCGTACGTCATCACGTACAAATTCGACAGACTTTGGAGGATTGTGTGTAGGCAAGTCCGTTCATTCAGAAAGTCCGTCGTAAAGTGCGTCGAAAAGTCCGCCGGGCAAAGTCTGCCGTAAAGTCCGACCGTGTGTACGCGGCATTAGAGATGGCTTTCTTTTAGCTTTTCTGTATGTAAATCCCATTTCCTTTAGGCGGTTTCTTACAGTTCGGTCACAGATGTTGACTCCGGTTTCCTCCCATTTGTTCCTCATTTGTTTTGTTGTACATTTTCTGTTTTCAAGGCATATTGCTTTAAGTTTTCTGTCTTGACGCTTTGGCTTGGCACACCTATTTTTGGGCAGTTTCTCCCATTCTTCTTTGCAGGACCTCTAAAGCCCCATTAGGTTGAATGGGGAGTGTTGCTGCACAGCCATTTTCAGATCTCTCCAGAGATGTTCAATCTGGTTCAAGTCTGGGCTCTGGCTGTGCCACTCAAGGACATTCACAGAGTTGTCCCGTAGCCACTCCTTTGCTATCTTGTCTGTGTGCTTAGGGTCATTGTCCTGTTGGAAGATAAACCTTCGCCCCAGTCTGAGGTCCAGAGCACTCTGGAGCAAGTTTTCATCAAGGATGTCTCTGGACATTGCTGCATTGATTTTTCCCTCGATCCTAACTAGTCTCCCAGTTCCTGCCGCTGAAAGACATGCCCACAGAATGATGCTGTCACCACCATTTGTGGTTGTAGTTGTTGTAGAAACATCTCAAGGACGATCAGTGGAAACAGGATGCACATGAGCTCAAATTTGAGTGTCGTGGCAAAGGCTGTGAATACTCACAGTGCCTTGAAAAGTATTCATACCCTTAAAATTTTCCACATTTTGTCAAGCTACAACCAAAAAAATAAATGTATTTTATTGGGATTTTATTTGATAGACCAACATAAAGTGGCACATAATTGTGAAGTGTAAGGAAAATGATAAATGGTTTTCAAAATTTTTTACAAAAAAAATCTTAAAGGTGCGGTGTGCACTTGTATTCAGCCCTCCAGAGTCGATACTTTGTAGAACCATCTTGTCAGATTGGATGAAGAGCATCTGTGAACAGCAATTTTCAAGTCTTGCTACAGATTCTCAATTGGATTTAGGTCTGGACTTTGACTGTGCCATTCTAACACATTATTATGCTTTGATCTAAACCATTCCATTGTAGCTCTGCCTTTATGTTTAGGTTCAGTGTCCTGCTGGAAGGTGAACCTCCGCCCCAGTCTCAAGTCTTTTGCAGACTCAAACAGATTTTCTTCTAAGATTTCCCTGTATTTGGCTTCATCCATCTTCCCATCAACTCTGACCAGCTTCCCTGTCCCTGCTGAAGAAAAGCATTCCTACAACATTATGCTGCCACCCCCATGTTTCACAGCGGGGATGGTGTGTTCAGGGTGATGTGCAGTGTTAGTTTTCCGCTACACATAGCATTTCGCTTTTAGGCCAAAAAGTTCAATTTTGGTCTTATCTGACCAGAGTACCTTCTCCCACATATTTGCCGTGTCCTCCACATGGCTTCTTGCAAACAGCAAACAGGACTTCTTATGGTTTTCTTTCAACAATGGCTTTCTACTTGCCACTCTTTTTGGAGTGCACAACTAATAGTTGTTCTGTGGACAGATTCTCCCACCTGAGCTGTGGATCACTGCAGCTCCTCCAGAGTTACCATGGGCCTCTTGGCTGCTTCTCTGATTTTAGCTCTTCTTGCCCGGCCTGTCAGTTTAGGTGGACAGACATGTCTTGGTAGATTTGCAGTTGCGCCATACTCTTTCTATTTTCGGATGATGGATTGAACAGTGCTCCGTAGATGTTCAAAGCTTGGGATTTTTTTTATAACCTAACCCTAACCCTAAAGGTTCTCTAACAAACCTCTGGGGGCTTCACAGAACAGCTGTGTTTATACTGAGATTAAATTACACACAGGTGGACTCTATTTACTAATTAGGTGACTTCTGAAGGCAATTGGTTCCACTGGATTTTAGTTATGGGTATCAGAGTAAAGGGGGCTGAATAAAAATGCATTATTTGTAAAAAATTTGGAAAACCATTCATCATCTTCCTTCCACTACACAATTTTGTGCCACTTTGTGTTGGTCTATCACATAAAATTCCAATAAAATACATTTACGTTTTTTGTTGTAACATGACAAAATGTGGAAAATTTCAAGGGGTGTGAATACTTTTTCAAGGCACTGTATATACATGTGAATTTTTTTTTTTTTTTTAATAAATTTGCAAAGATTTCAAACAAACTTCTTTCATGTTGTCAATTTAGGATATTGTTTGTAGAATATCGAGTAAAATAATTAATTTAATTACATTTGGAATAAGGCTGTAACATAAGAATATGTGGAAAAAGTGAAGCGCTTTGAATACTTTCCGGATGCATTGTGTTAAGGAATGGATGGATGGGGAGAAGTGGGGAGTTTTTAATGCATAGAATTCATTAAAGTGGATGTAAACCCAAAGTCATCCTTTCTAAACTACTGCCATAGGGGTTATCTATAAGGATATATATGCCTCCTGCATGTATCTTTACCTGTAAAATTTCTCCCCTCTGTCTGTTATTAGACCCGAAAAACTGCATATTCTGTGGGTGGGTCTGTTGTCTGGAGCTCGGTGGGTGGAGTCGTGATGTCAGTAGACTCCCCGCCCACCTCTACACTCCCCTTGTCAATATGCATGTTCTCCTGTGTATTTCTAACACTGAACTTCTGCTGAACTTCTGCTATGATCTCTAACATCCAGTGAAAAGACAGGAAAGTAACCACATGACTTCAGCATGCCAAATCATGCTGAGGTGTGGAACAGCCAATCCTTGCAGAGCTGCTGAAAAAAGGAGTGGGAGGGAATTAAAAAATAATGCCTGTGTCTTAGGCTAGTGCACGAGATGTAAATCACCTGTCACTCACAGCAAGGGGGAGGATTTGACAAAGTTTTTCTCAGTTTGTCAAGATTTTTCTCACTGAACAATAAAAGAGGATTGCTCAGAGATGGATTAACTCTGTGTGGCAAGACGGGGCTCAAATGATAGGAAATCTTATACTCTACAGTATGATATAAAAAAAAAAAAATTCGGGTTAACATCCACTTTAAGGTAAAAAATGTTTATACTTCAGAACCACTTTAACCACTTGGCATCCGCGCTATGGCCGAATGACGGCCACAGCGCAGACCTGAATTCCCGGGAGGCCGTCATATGATGGCCTCCCCTGTGCGTGGAGCGCGCTGTGATCACTGAGTCACTGAGGCTCGGGTGATCACCGATCTAAGGAAGGGGCCGGTCTTGGCCCCTTACCATGTGATCACATGATGTAAACAAAAGATCGGTAAATCGTAAATCGCTGACAGCGTGAGCAGAAAAAAAAGCCGATCACCGGCTCAGATGTGAGGGACATCAGTCCCGAAGTGGAAGAGGCACATCTGCCTCATCAGTGCCACCTAATAGTGCCACCTAACAGTGCCACCTAACAGTGCCCACAGTGCCACCTAACAGTGCCCACAAGTGCCACCTATCAATGCCCACAAGTGCCACCTATCAATGCCCACCAGTAGTGCCAATCAGTGCCACCTAGCAGTGCTGCCTATCAGTGTAACTGATCAGTGCCCATCACTGCCGCCTATCAGTGCCCATCACTGCCGCCTCATCAGCGTAAATCAATGAAGGAGAAAAATGACCTGTTTTAAATTTTTTATAACAAAATATAAAAAAAAAATAAAAAAAAAAAATTCAGTTTTTTACATTTTTTTAACAAAAAGTAAAAACTGCAGAGGTGATCAAATACCACCAAAAGAAAGCTCTATTTGTGGTGAAAAAAATGATAAAAATTTCATATGGGTACAGTGTTGTATGACAGCGCAATTGTCATTCAAAGTGCGTCAGCGCTGAAAGCTGAAAATTGGTCTGGATAGGAGGGGTGTTTAAGTGCCCAGTAAGCAAGTGGTTAAAGCATCAACTGTAGCCCGATCTATTTTCATGTTTTTTAAGTTCAGGATAGAACAGAGAAGGATGGAGAGTCTGTGTGTGGGGTGACTGTGCTCTTATTCGGGAGATATTTCCTCACTCAGAAAGAAAGGACATGAAGGAAATCTCCCATTTTTAAAACTTTCCTTTACTTCCTTTTCAGATAGAGGGAGTCAGGCAGAGCAGGAAGAAAAGAGAAAATGCAGAGACTAAACCTAAAGATATCCTTTCTGCACTCTGTATCCAAAACTACATACACTTTTGGCTTAAAGCTAACTTACACAAAAACACCTTGTAGTGGAGAACACACACACACACACTGCAAGGGTTGGATGCCTATTAAAGTGTTACTAAACCTACAACAGTAACACTGCTATACAGTAGGGACAATAACTATAGGTGTATTTTAAATGATAGAGACAGAATATCAACCAAAAATCCAAACACATGAAACAAATGTTATAAATTGAGTTGCTTTCAGTGAGTAAAATAATTATTTGATCCCGCAGCAAAACATGACTTAGTACTTGGTGGAGAAACCCTTTCTGGCAAGCATAGAGGTAAGACGTTTCTTGTTGTTAGCGAACAGGTTTGCACACACATCTCAGGAGGGATTTTGGTTCACTCTTCTATACAAATCTTCTCTAAATCCTTAAGGTTTCTTGGCTGTCGCTTGACAACTTGAATTTTCAGCTCCCTCCATAAATTTTCTATAGGATTAAGGTCTAGAGACTGGCTAGGCCACTCCATGGCCTTAATATGTTTCTTCTTGAGCCACTCCTTTCTTGCCTTGGTGGTTTGTGTTGAGTCATTGTCATGCCTTCTTGAGGAGGGGGACTAGTCGTGTTTGGAGGAAAAAAAATGCTGACTATGACCCTAAGAACACCATCCCTACAGTCAAGCCCCATTTGGCTTTGGGGCTGTTTCTCTGCTAAAGGTACCGCCAAGGCAACAAAGGAGTGGCTCAAGAAGAAGCACATTAAGGTCATGGAGTGGCCCAGTCAGTCTCTAGACCTTAATCCTATAGAAAATTTATGGAGGGAGCTGACACTTCGAGTTGACAAGAGGCAGCCAAGAAACCTTAAGGATTTAGCGAAGATCTGTAAAGAAGAGTGGACCAAGATCACTCCTGAGATTTGTGCAAACCTGGTCACCAACTACAAGAAATGTCACCTCTGTGCTTGCCAACAAGGGTTTCTCCACCAAGTACTAAGTCATGTTTTGCTTGGGGATCAAACACTTATTTTACTCAGTGAACTGCAACTCAATTTATAACTTTTGTCTCATGTGTTTTCTCTGGATTTTTGGTTGATATTCTGTCTCCATCATTTAAAATACATCCATTAAAAATTAAAGACCCTTCATTTCTTTGTAGGTGGGCAACTTTACAAAATCTGCAGGGGATCAAATAATTATTTTCCCCACTGTATACTGCTAATGCGAAAAGGTATTTAGCAGTTTATATTTACTAAAATAATTGCATGGGAGACAAGATATAGTGAATGCAGGGTCCTGGGTTTAGTAACACTTTAGGTCTTGAAACAGATGAACAGCTGTAAAACTTGCATTCCCTGCTCAGGTGGACTCCCTCAATGCTCTGTGACTGGTTCCCTGAAGCCTCTTCTCTAAGGTCCTCTGGTTGGTCATCACATGCCGACATTGTCAAGTACAATTCTGGACCAAAAGCCTTACATATTATGTGAGAATGGTGAGGGCTCATCCCCAACCCAAAGTACTGGGAAGAAGGGGAGGGCATTTGAAGCAGAGCATAACTAAAGCATTACAGCATATCCCTCTATCTCTAGGCTTAACAAGCATTAAACTCTTGCAGTGGAGTGGGGCACACTGCAAGGTTTTTTTGTGTAATTGTTGGAGTTTGGCTTTGAGAGTGATAATGAGCGCTTCAAGCAGCTGGAGGCACTTGTTATTTTACATGGAGATTTATACATACTATACACTTGAATCAAGGCCCTGTGTCTCAATGCTGCAACAACTCATGTGAGGAAAGGCAAATATCTCCCCACCTGTCATTTTAGGGAATTATCTGCCCATCTATGGCCAGTCTAAAGAAGCCTACATTCATCAAAGAATATTCAAATTATTATGGTCAGCTGGAGGACTGTTTGTCTACAGGCCCTCTCAGAAAGCAACAAGCATTCCCTGCTAAATGCCTTTATAGGTAGGAAAATTCTTTTAGCCATAATGAACTTTGTAAGACCAATTTACTGCTGTTTTCCTGAGGAAGGTTGTCGGTGGGGAACTCTCTACAGTACACTCTTCTTAGGAAGAAAACATGTACATTTGCTTAACATGAATGTAAATGTTTGCGTATTGATCTTTCATTGGGTAGCATGCATGACCTGCATTTAAAGTCTGTAGGCACCTTACAACTGAAATTATTGCTATTCACTTACTGCATGTTTCCTACAAAAGAGATTTTGTTTGAAATAGCAAAACAATACATCAAACACAACTTATTTTGCTAAAGTATTAGGAAAATATGAACAGTTTCACACAACGGGCAGCTTGACCATTCAGGTAAAAACGACAACAAATTATAACTAAGCTACAGCACTGCACTGATTGCTATACTGAACAGTTACCATTTCATGTGTATAAAGGTAACATAAAATGTTTTTAATATAGAATTTAGAATATAATTTGAAACCATCCTGCATTCATTAAATGTCCTACCTGACTGTACAGCTCTACAGAAGACTCCCCTTTCAGCTGGTGTCCAGTAAGGTAGGTATTGTGAGAAGACTCAATAAAATAATATGAAAGGGGGAAGTGTAGATCATCTACATTTATCTGAGACTCATCATTTCTAGAAGCAAAATTATCTTTATCCATCAGAAACCTAAAAATATAGAGGAACGTTAGCAAAGGATACAATATGAATGTGGCTAAATCTTAATAAGTATGGAATGAAGAATGGGTACCTTGCAAACCCTTCAAAAGACATCAGTCCTTGCTGGCGCATACTAATGCTTGGCTCAAATTTCTTTACAATCAAAAAAAAAAAGGGTTAAAACAATTAGTAAAGGTAACAAAATTATATTGAGACTTAGGCGTTCTGCATGTCAATTAGTTTAAATCTTCATATCAGCTCTGCATGTTAATATATTGTGGAGAAACAGTAACGATACTAATAACATAGGCTGTTTGTGTTCTAATTGCAGAAGAAAGCTCTCATAAAGAGACAAGACTGTATTTATTTATATAGCTCAGAAAATTTTGTAATCTTTTGACAAATTCACATTAAAAAAATTCATGCAAGTTCATGAAAACCTTACAAAAACCTGCACACAACTGGCCCGATTAAAGAATTTATTCTTCAATTAATATACATAGCTGTTCAGGCATTGTTATGAAATTCAGATTCGTCCCTTATTTAGCTATGCTTAAGTTGTTCAAATGGCACTTTTGTTTAAGTGTCAGGGTCAAAGTTCATCTGAAGTTTGCTTGATGGTTCCTACCTCTCAACTGCCTGACCACACACATTGCCCAACTCTGAAGTTCAAAATGTTAATTATCAATTTATACAGCTAAGACAAATTTGTATTTTTTTGACAGTTTCACATAATGTTCAAAAGTTTGCCACAGGGTTAGAAAAGTGAGGTATTATATCATTGACCGATACCATCATCCTTTAAATGAATAAGACAATGTTGGGTTGAAAGAGCGAGCAGCAAGGACCTCTCCAATTAGATCCTATCTCTTTCAAAAATATATTAGGACTATTGCGGTACCAAAGGGATATAGACAGAAGTATTAAAAAGTTATTTAGTTTATTCAAAAATAGGATAAAAAGTCCCACAAGGGATACAGTGTGAACAATAACATAATAACACAATCATAAATTAATTGTTACAGCAATGTTGACAGTCAGTTTATATAAATAATGCCTACACAGACACATAAAGGCAGGTTATGTGGTACTTGCAGACGTGACCTCTACAGTTTCGCGGTCAAAGGCCGCTTCTTCAGGAGGCGTCTTTTAGTACATATTCTACAAAATAGCAAAAATAAAAATATCAACATTGCAATACATAGAAAGAGAAAGCACATATACATGGAAAATACAAGATTAATATTGGAGAAGGTAATCGTAATTAAATGTTGCACTCACCAACCTACATCCACAAAGGGTTTAGAGCGACACTGTGAGACGCCCACAAAGGGCGTTCCCCCGGGGGCGGGCCAGGGGGGCACTTAAGATGGTACTATTGTGAAAAAAATAGAAAATGAAATATAAATAGTAATCAACTGGGGTTCTATTGGGTAAAAGAACCACCCGAGTGTGTCAGGTCACGGTGGAAAGTGGTGGATGAAGGGAAAGAAAGAGGGAGGGGAAAGGGGGGGGAAAGGAAAAGAAGGAAAAAGTGGGGGGGAGGAAACACGGGGAGGAAGAAGGATAAGGGCTGAGGGAAAGGGGGGTGGAGGGGAAGGGGGGAGGGGAGGGAGGGGAAAAGGGAAAAAAGGGGAGAAAAGGAAGGGAAAGAGGAAAGGAAGGAGGGATGGAGGGGGGGGAGAAAGGGGGGGAGACCAAGGGAAGAGAGGGAAGAGAAGGAGGAATCGACCTGGGGGAAGGGCCAAAGGAAGGAAAGAGACCCGTCACCTGACCAAAATAGTATAAGTAGAAATGCTTGGAAGAGCGGGGGTTTGTATCAAAAGGATATACCCACTGTTACTGTAAAGTTAAAACCTATATAGAACTTGATGGCTATCTACACCCAGGATATATGAATAGTGGAGCGACAATAACCCTCACAGTGTTGCTCTAAACCCTTTGTGGGTGTAGGTTGGTGAGTGCAACATTTAATTACGATTACCTTCTCCAATATTAATCTTGTATTTTCCATGTATATGTGCTTTCTCTTTCCATGTATTGCAATGTTGATATTTTTATTTTTGCTATTTTGTAGAATATGTACTAAAAGACGCCTCCTGAAGAAGCGGCCTTTGACCGCGAAACTGTAGAGGTCACGTCTGCAAGTACCACATAACCTGCCTTTATGTGTCTGTGTAGGCATTATTTATATCACCTGACTGTCAACATTGCTGTAACAATTAATTTATGATTTTGTTATTATGTTATTGTTCACACTGTATCCCTTGTGGGACTTTTTATCCTATTTTTGAATAAACTAAATAACTTTTTAATACTTCTGTCTATATCCCTTTGGTACCGGAATAGTCCTAATATATTTTTAAAAGAGATAGGATCTAATTGGAGAGGTCCTTGCTGCTCGCTCTTTCAACCCAACATTGCCTTACAGTTTCACATAAGAAAAATTAGTTAATGGCTCAGGGAACATTACAGAAAGCCAGTTGCAACTGATCCTATGAAACATTTTTTTGCTTCACAATTTCATCAGTTGGAAGGCAAGTGTCAAGTCAAGTAGTTGACAGGACAGGAAATGTCTCTATTGACCCAAACATTTAAGTTAAAGTGAAATTCCAGGATCAATCTAGCTTAAAATTGCTCCCCTTTTAAATCCTATACTAACTACCCTGTAGAAAAAGATGCTCATACTTACTATTCTGCAGACACTGAGTTTGAGTCATGTGATCAGCCCCCAGCAGCTGGCTACAGGAAAGAGGATGGACAGTAGATGATGGCTGCCCCATAGCAAGCTTATGGGTGATGTCACCGTCCAGGCATTTCAGCGGTTGTTGCTTCTCCCTCCTCTCCCCTGATGCTGGTCACTTGGGACATCATGTGACCAAACCACAGCATTCTCAGAATAGGTAAGTATAAGCATCTGTCTTCCACAGGGTAGTTAGTATAAAGGGGGGTGGGAGCAGGTTTAAGCGTAGTTAGAATGATTATGGAATTCCACTTTAAGTGTCAGGATTTAAAAAGTTAAAAGAGAAATGTGTGAATTTAAAAAAAGCAAACCTACACTCACTGCCTCTACACCGAGAACTGAGTGATCAAAGACACTGATTGCTCAGTTGTCGGGTCAGCTCTGAGCACAGAGCGGCAACTGTCAGTCACTGCTCTTTGCTCTGCCCCTCCAGTGCTCACTGGGAGCTGCTGGCTCAGCATGCTGAGACACTGAAATAGCTGCCAGTCAAGGAATCTGGGCGGGTCCCTCAGTGGAAGTATTGCCGAAAGAGCTTTAGCAAAAATGTTCCTTTAAATTAGGGTCAAATATATAACGTTCATAAATAGGGCGGCACAGTTATAATAATTTACGAATGGATATTCAGATTCTTGAATAGATTGATCATGACTGGTTCTCTTCTCAGGTTTTGTTACCTACCAGAGTTGTAAATACATTAATACACACACTAATCAGGACAGAAGCAGACTGGACTACCAGTATGTCTTTGTACTGAGAAGGTTAATCTGTACAAAAACAGGGAAAATAGTCAAAACCCCAGCATTGTAAGGTAATAGTGCTAACTGTACAAGAAGTAAAAGCAAACAGGGTCACTTATCCAGCACTCAAGATAAGAAGTAAATTATACTAAGCAGCTGCTATAATCAAATATAACATTAAGGAGAAAGCAAAAAAGTTCCAAAGAAATAGGTTCCTTCCAGCTTAAACAGCGCTCAAAAAAAACAACAACACATAAATAAGGTTCAAAAAATGCATATGAGCAACCAGTGCTCTAAAAATATAAATATTGTGATAGTCCAGGTGTTGAGTAATTTCTCATAAGACAGTTCATATCATTGCAGAAATGTTCCACCGTCACCACACCTTGTGATTCCACTCCTTATAGGAATTACACTCACCAGACTCCTAATTATCACTGCACTGGGGATATGTTCCGAGTCTCTCCCGGGAACCACCACAAATGATCTGTTTCTTTCTGAGGTGGTGAGATTATCGGAACTGCTTTGTGTAAGTGCAATAGCTTAAGGGTCGGGTGTTTTTGGGACAATAAAAGTTTGCTGTTTCACACTATGAGGATTCTTTTTCCTTCTATATGCTTGAGTGGAATAAGAGGATTGCGGGTTTGTTCAGTCTGGAATGTTTAGGATCAGGATGCCATATCTCTGTCGATTTGATCATTACTGAAATTGCACGCTGATGTCCTTTATTTGCTGAGATAAAGCTGGATTGATTCACTAAGGGGATTGATAATTAGGAGTCTAGTGAGTGCAATTCCTATAGGGAGTGGAATTACAAGGTGTGGTGACGGTGGAACATTGCTGCAATGATATGAACTGTCTTATGAGAAATTACTCAACACCTGAACTGTCACAATACTTATATTTTTAGAGTGCTGATTGCTCATATGCATTTTTTTGAACTTTATTTATGTTTTTTTTTTTTTTTTTGAGCGCTGCTTAAGCTGGAAAGAACCTATTTCTTTGGAACTTTTTTGCTTTCTCCTTAATAGTGCTAACTGCTTAGCCATCATCAATTTATCTTTATTGAAGAATCCACTGACTACTGAAAGAGCGAGAGCTATGCTATGGAGCCCTTCCAGCTGTAACCCCACAATGTTTTTGGCATGGTGGAGTCAGAATACATCTGTTTGCTAAATGAACATTTTCATCCATTCAGCTTCTGAAACAAAGATACATTACTACTGATTTTGTATAATAAACATCAGTAAAACATACACATTTTGTTTATTTGAATACATATACTGATGACACTATACACATGATGTAAAATTCCAGTGTCAACATTAACAGTAAACATGATGAACTGCAGATGGGATTGTTTTATGACTGGCAGTTAAAGTTGCCCAAAGGAATGCACTGCTAATCATATCTAATTTCTCTCTAAATCATAGTAGAAAAATGTGTATAGATACATGAGAGAAAGTCTGACCTGAATAATGCTGAGGACTTCATCATAGGTGTAGTGCTCGCCTTGGCAATTGACCAAGAAGTCATTAAACTGCTGTATTCCCAATCCAAATACACCAAGTGAGGTACTTTCTACTCCAGTGCCATTGGTAACAATACTGGCAGCAGCAATAGCATCAGAAATTTGTCTCTGGTTCTCTGACAACTGCTGTTTGCTGCGAATGAATAGACCCAAGTCGGATACATTCCTGGTCAATAAATCTACAACACAAAACAAGATACAATCAGATTTTCAGCTAATATCGTTTGTCTTACTTATGGGCTGCTGTGCTGTACAGTATTTTAAACAAACTGTTTTATACCACAAATCTGAAAGTTCAAACACAATCATGCATTCCCATTCTTGGCTGAAAGGAGAAGGGTTCGAATTGGCCGCCGAGGAGGGAGGAAACGCACACCGGTGGAAGCCGCCGTGATGCCTGTGGAGGAGAGCAGGGAAAGGGGAAGCCGCCGCCCGTGATGCCTGCGAAGGAGAGCAGGGGAATGGGAAACCGCCGCCCGTGATGCCAAGAAGGAGAGCAGGGGAAGGGAGAGCCGCCGCCTGTGATGCCTGCGGAGGAGAGCAGGAGAATGGGAAACCACCGCCTGTGATGCCAAGAAGGAGGGCAGGGGAAGAAGAAGCCACTAACTGTTGCCTGGGTGAAGTGCTGCCCGCCATAGATGGGGTAAGTGCTGGTGATCCTGGTGACCCAACCGACCAGACCGGGGGGGGGGGGTGCTTAAGTGTATCTACATAGCATGGTCAATTTTGATTTAACAGTTTGTCCACACAAATATGATTAGGTTCATTTACATAGTATGGTCTAAATCTCAGGGAGGGTTGATTAACAAACGGGGGAGTGCAAAATCTGGTGCAGCTCTGCAAAGAAAGCAATAAGCTTCCAGGCTTTTTTTGTCAAAGCTTGAAGTTATTCTAAAGGTTGTCTTTTTTTTAAAATTAGAAACATGTTATACTTACCTACTCTGTGCAGTTTTGCACAGAACAGCCCCGATCATCTTCTATTTGGGTTTCCCACCGGCAGTCCTGTCCCCCTCCCCCATGCCGAGTGCCCCCAACAGCAAGCCTCTTGCTATGCGGACACTCAATCAGGCTCACTCCCGAGCCACTCTCTTCATTTTCTATATGCAGAAGACAGCTTTCATAAAGAGACAAGCCTGTATTTATTTATATAGCTCAAAAAATGTTGTAATCTTCTGCCTATAGATCCACTTTAATAGAAGAAGCTGAAGATAGAAGCTGAACAGAAACTTTCATCCACAGCTGCACCAGATTTTGCACTCTCCAGTTTTAGTAAATTAACCCCATTGTCTTGAAAGCAGAAGAAAGACTCTCTACATTTTTTAGGGGTAATGATGAATATGAAAGCAATGTGCACTGATTTATACAAATTCATTTTATCAATCCCTGTAATAAACCTTGTGGATTAGGAATTATTTATTTTTTCTCTAAATAAGGCAGGACATAAATATTTTCTCAAGCCAAGGTCTAAATAGTTTTGTCCTAATAAGAGATCCTATCTACTATTTGAATCAGAAAAGGTCTGGCGACTTGGATGCTCTTGAATAAAAGTCCTTTATTGGGTTACATGGGTACAGGCTACACGTAGCCTGTACCCGTGTACCCATATAACCCAATAAAGGACTTTTATTCAAGAGCATCCGAGTCGCCAGCCCTTTTCTGATTCAAGTACTGCATTTTGGGGCCTGAACGTCCTGGCTAGAGCACCAGATCACAGTTCATAGATCATCATATTGGCAGTGGAGCTGGGGTATCATTTTGCTTATCCTATCTCTACTATGGTTGTTGCAAAAACTGCCTTACACATAGTGGATATAATTTGAATACTTTAAAAAAAAAGATTCCATAGAGTAAGCATGCTTTCAAAAATACAAATTTTAATTGTTTATTTTTATCAATTTACAAAATGCAAAGTGAGCAAAAAGAAGAAAAATCAAAAACAAATCAATATTTGACCACCCTTTGGCTTCAAACCAGTATCAATTCTTCTAGATACACTTGCATATAGTTTTTGAAGGAACACAGCAGATAGGTTGTTCCAAACATCTTGTAGAACTAACCACAGATCCTCTGTGGATGTAAGCTGCCTTAATCCTTCTGTCCCTTCCTGTAATCCCAGACAGACTCAATGATGTTGACATCAGGGCTCTGTGGGGCCAAACCATCACTTCCAGGACTCCTTGTTCTTATTTATGCTAAAGATAGTTCCTAATGACATTGGCTGTATGTTTGGGGTCATTGTCCTGCTGCAGAATACATTTGGGGCCAATCACATGCCTCCCTGATGGTACGGCATGATGGACAACGTTATTGTTTTCACATGATTGAATGATGGAAGTCAGCTGAGCTTCTCCTCATTTACTAAGCCCTATAGCAAATGGCCTTGCAGAGTCCAACTGCATAGTCTATTTGCCTTTAGCAAAATCAAGCCCTATGTGTACTTGTTCAGTGACCACAGCTGCCCCCAATATTTGGAAAAAGAGGAGTGACATGAGACAGGTTCCTGTAGAAGAAATTGACAAAGGACCTTGAAAAGTTTGAACTAAGGATAGTGTGAAACAATTCAAATGAGTCTATACTTATTCCAGAGTTGATATTTCTTGCCAAACTGGAGAATCAATCAGTCCAATCTAGGAGCCAAAAGAGAGTTTCAAGGAGTTATGAAACATGACCTTTGGCAACATTTAAAAATGCTCTGTAATTTTTAAGGTGGTTTGATAGCTTGACTCAAGGGATTTGTTTTGCTCTGCTTTCTTTAATTTTTACATTTTAAATTAGTGAGTAATGACAATGTTGTTGCATGTTAGTATGTGACAAACCTAGGTCTGGTTGGACTCCGCTGACATTCTCATCAATTGTCAAATTTGTGTACAGAGGGATGGATTTTGAACCCAAACGGTTGCAGGCAACAGCATATACATCAAAAATATCTTTAAGGTCTTTCCGGCTTCTTACACTACAAATAAGAAAAAGAATATGGTAAACTAAATTACATGAGTTACATAGAATGTTTTATCAAAAGTGAACCCACCAACCATTTTCATCTCTTAAGTAGAAGTGCTAAAAAGAGTCCATAAGCTGACTACAATTATCTTTATTTTACTTCTAGTCTAAAGCCTCATACACACGCTTAGATTTTCAGACAACTGAACGTCTGTTTTTTGTGGGATGGTAGTCTCATGTCGAAAGTGAAGAGGTTACTCACAATAGGAAAATTTTCATAAGACAGAATACATCAGAAGTGACGTAATGTGTTGAATAGTTTTGTATGTATTCTTTCGTTTCTGAGCATGCGTAGTCTTTTTCATACGAAAACCGTACTAATGAAACGAAAATTGGACGTTGAGTTTACATCCGACAAAAATTGTATAGCACATCCAGCTTTTGTCTGACAAAAAAGCAAAATCGGCTGTCGAAAGCACCGTACTAACGATCCGAAAATTGACAGACAGCTCGTCGTACAAATTTTTCCATCTGATTTTCGTATCGTGTGTGTATGGGCCTTAAGTCTCCCTTTTGTGCTAGGACTCATTTCCTTGCCCAATTAGGATACCTAAACCCAAGAATAAAAATTAAACATATTACAGTTTGCCAGACCTCAGATATGATGGCTGCATTAGTTTTTATTTGCATGTTTTCTCTTTCTCCTACACAGCATTAATGTGGTAAAAAAAACAAAAGCAAACATTTAATATATTGCAGCTTACCAATTCTTAGACGTGATGGCTGCATTAGTTTTCATTTGCAAGTTCTTTGTACTTTTATTGTCAACAGAACCAGCTGTCCAGGAAATGTAGCAGGTAGAGGGTTGAGACAAACCATTTACCACTGACAGGGGTGCTTACAACGATCAGCCTTTATTTATTAATTTATGTAAAACCTTTATCCCAAAAAGTGAGGGGCTGTCAGACAGGAAAACACTGTGACACAGAGGACAGGTGTCCAGTCATATGTGTCCTTGTGAGACGTTTAACTCACTGGTCGCCCCGGTGCAACATGGGGCTGTCACAGCCAACCCAGTGCATAGGATCTGCAGAAATGCCCTGGTCGGGCTTGGGTTGCTCCTGGATCTACCAGACTGGGTTGCTACTGGATCTAGACTATCCAGCCTGTTGCCCAGCTCAGCTGTTGATTGAAGATCATCACAGGAAAAAAGAAAAAAAGAGAAAAGCTATGGAACCACAGGTCCAGCTGCGAGCTAGTTCCCCACTTCTACACTAGGCAGAAAACACTGAGCGGCCTATAGCAGAGAGAGGGTGGACTAACAGTTAGGACTCCTCACAGGCAGTGCTGTGTTCTTTTTTTGCCTAGTGTCCTACTCCTGAAGGTGGCGCTATAGCCCTACATTCAAGTATTATATGAGCTTTGCCCTTCCTACAACGAAATAGAAAACAAGAAAAACTGTTGCTGTAACTGATTAAAGCCTTAGCTGGAGTTTGGCTTTAATCTGTCAGTGTATCTAAATCTGCTAGTACATCTAACATTCCCCTCCCTCAAAATTGACAATGCTGCTGTACAAAGGTGTCCCTGTGCTGCTTCATCTAGAGTGGGGGCACTCTAATACAGGAGGGTGTGTTACTGGCTAGATCACCAGAAGAAGAGGGAAAAGAGGGAAAAGGCCAACGAAAAGAAAACTAACACAGCCACCACATTCAAGGATTGGTAAGCTGCAATAGATTACATTTTTGGTTTAGGGCTTAATACTACGTTAAGATTCTTTGGACTTGTGCTTTGTGCATGCTGCTGCCATTCACAGCCATGACATGCCGGGAACAGCTATACACAGTTCCCTAGTTATCTAAACTCTTCCATTTGTTTGTGATTGCTGGAGGCATTAAGACACCATAACAGTAAATGAGATGTTTTTATTACTGCATTAAGGATATAATATGCTACGTAAGTACAGATCTAAATAATGCTTAGAAAATAAACTTCCATCAATAACCCCAAGGTAAAATTACCTGAAAGATTTGAAGAGCTCTACAAACTCCACAAAGTTCATGCTGCTATCAGAAACCATAAATGACTGAAATCCTTTCATTCCACCCTTAATTCTTCCATGCCAACTTGAACTACTCCATGTGCTGGAAAATAAGAAGATTTTACAAGTGTTTTATTGCAGAACAACATGTGCCAGTTTGTGTATTTGTGGTGTGCCTTTCTCCACTAAATCAAATCATTTTAATATAGTTTAATTCTTTGATTTATTAAATAAAATATACAATTGTTTTAAGACTCTTGGCAAGATCCACAAAAATATGGAAGGTTGAACAATGTACTGCCAGGAAGAGACTTAGAGAAAAATCCTACAATGATTTTATAGCAACAGCAAAACTGTAATGGATTTAAAACATTTTACACAGGAGGAAGTCAACATAGATTTTTAATTTATTTACTACAGGTTTTTCAATTGCACTGACAATTTACACAGGGCTTTGTATATATTGTACATTCACATCATTCCTTGACCTTTAGGGAGCTTACAATCTAAGGTCCCTACCTTACATGCATATATACACATACTAGGGCCAATTTAGACAGGAGCCAATTAATATACCAGCATGTCTTTGGAGTGTGGGAGGAAACGGGAATATCCAAAGGAATACCATGCAAGCACAGAGAGAACATACTAACTCCATGTAGGTAGTGTCATAGTTAGGATTCAAACCAATATCCCAAGTGCTAACCACTAAGCCACTGTGCTGCCTCTACTAGAACAGCATGTCATCAATTAGTATAGCTTATCGCATAACATAAATCAGTTTCATCAGTTTCGTATAGCTTACGCATTTGGAGGTTTGTTGGAGCTGGACAGGACTGGTGAGGATGCTGGCCGGATAGGTGTGGTTGTACCTGGTATTACATTTGTAGAGCCAGAGACAGATGCTGAGTGAACTCTCCGTGATGGAATAGTATTAGATGTAGAACATCCAGGAACTGTATTCTGGTCTGTCAATGAAGAAAAAAGAAAATTAGAATTTATATTATTATTATAATTATTATTATATTGTACTGTAAAACTGTCACAGAAGCACAAAGAGAACATGTCTTCCCTGGCTGTACTCTGCCTCTTCCTTATAGCTTTTAAATTGCAGATGTATCCATATTCCTTGTATTTGTATACATTTACTAGGAAAAAAGATGCTAGTAAAGCTGTGCATAAGAAATTACCATTGCCCAGTCCAGTAGTCTTTCATTCAGATGATTATCTCATATCAATCACTCTTTATTATCTCATATCAATCACTCTTGGGGGGGGGGGGGGGGGGGCAACATCCACTGATAAAAAAAACCTGATCTGATCTACAGTGCCTTGAAAAAGTATTCACACCCCTTGAAATTGTCCACATTTTGTTATGTTACAAACAAAAACGTAAATGTATTTTGTATGCATTTTATGTGATAGACCAAGACAGAGTGGCACATAATTGTGAAGTGGAAGAAAAATGAAAACTGTTTTTCAAATTTTTTTTACAAATAAATTTCTGAAAAGTGTGGCATGCATTTGTATTCAACCCCCTTTACTCTGATACCACTAACTAAAGTCTAGAGTGCAACCAATTGCCTTCAGAAGTCACCTAATTAGTAAATAGAGTCCACCTGTGTGTAATTTATACCCAGTATAAATACATCTGTTCTGTGATGCCCTCAGAGGTTTGTTAGAGAACCTTACTGAACAAACAGCATCATGAAGGCCAAGGAACACACCAGACAGGTCAGGGATAAAGTTGTGGAGATGTTTAAAGCAGGGTTTGGTTATAAAAAAAATATCCCAAGCTTTGAACATCTCACAGAGCACTGTTCAATCCATCATTTGAAAATGTTAAGAGTATGGCACAACTGCAAACCTACCAAGACATGGCTGTCCACCTAAACATACAGGCCGGGCAAGGAGAGCATTAATTAGAGAAGCAGCCAAGAGGCCCATGGTAACTCTTGAGGAGCTGCAGAGATCCAAAGCTCAGGTGGGAGAAACTGTTCACAGGACAACTATTAGTCGTGCACTCCTGGCCTTTATGGAAGAGTGGCAAGAAGAAAGCCATGGTTGAAAGAAAGCCATAAGAAGTCTTATTTGCAGTTTGCGAGAAGTCATGTGAGGGACAAACATGTGGAAGAAGGGGCTCTGGTCAGATGAGACCAAAATTGAACTTTGTGGCCTAAAAGCAAAACGCTACGTGTGGTGGAAAACTAACACTGCACATCACCCTGGACACACCGTCCCCGCTGTGAAACATGGTGGTGACAGAATCATGTTGTGGGGATGCTTTTCTTCAGCAGGGACAGGGAAGCTGGTCAGAGTTGATGGGAAGATGGATGAAGCCAACTACAGGGCAATCTTAGAAGAAAACCTGTTATGCCCCGTACACACGATCGAACTTTCCGCCAACAAAACCGTGGATTTTTGTTCGAAGAATGTTGGCTCAAACTTGTCTTGCATACACATGGTCACATAAATGTTGGCCTACAATTACAAACGTGGTAACGTGGTGACGTACAAGACGTACAACGAGCCGAGAAAAAGTAAGTTCAATAGCCAGTGCGGCTCTGTCAGAGAAGCAATAAGAAAAGAGCTTGCCAATATCGGAAGGTTCCTGTGCGTTTGCGCAGCGGAGCCGCGCTTCGGCGCATGCACACTAGCAAAGTAGCGGCACACACGGGTTTACTACACGGCGTAACGGCGTACGAACGTTCGTTCGTCAGCGTTACACCCCCTTTCTGGCCTATATAAGGACTAACTTGTTCTCTGTTTAATTGCTGGTTTGTCTTTCAGCTTCCATTGTTCCGTTCCTGATTCCTGCTACTTGTGTTTACCTGTTTGACCCGGATTTGCCTGACCTACCTTGTTTCTCTCCAGTGTTTGACCTCGGCTTGTTAAAAGGACTTCTCCACCATCTGCTTCCAGTGTTTGACCCTCGGCCTGTCTCCAGATTCTCCTGCCTTCTCGTGTATGACCCCGGCTTGTTTAACGGACTCCTCTGCTGACATCTCCAGTACATTACCTCTGGCTTGCCTTCAGGACTTCTCTGTTTACAGTCTGCTGTGTTTGACCCTCGGCCTGTTTAAAGGACTTCCTTATCTACCAGTCTCCAGTATATGTTCCCGGCCTGCACCACAGACTCTCCATTACTGGGTTCTCCGTGCCTGATCTCCTGCACCTCACTCAGCTCCTGTTGTGTTTACGGGTTAGAACCCCAGCCGGGTCTTCTTCTCCAGTTCCAGGGGCAGAGTCACCACTGCTCTCATCTCCACATTACAGAAGTCCTCCTCTCAAGAGCTACCTGCCTGCTGGCGACCCGTGCCTCTCTGTGCCCTATACCCTCTGTACCATCACCAGGGGTATAGTGCGCTTAGCTGCAAGGGAAGCCACTCCCAGCATCTCGGCTTCGGTGAGTACCCGTGATAGTACAAACCAGCCCGATGTCTGAGGCCGACAGAGCGGGTTCCCCTCTCGAGGCTGTATGCCAGCAGGCAACAGCCCTTACGCAAGCAGTCCAGAGGTTACAAGATGGCTATTTCCAACTAGAAGGTCATCTCCAGCACCTAACCTTATCTCCCGGGGATGCAGCCTCCGCATCCCCCAGTGGTGCCAGATCTTTGCAAGATCACTCCAGCTCAGCTCCTGCGGTTGTTATGACTCTCCCAGAACCTAGGGTGCCCACACCCGAACAATTTTCCGGAAATCGCAAAAGGTTTAGAGCATTTAAGAACGGCTACTTGTTATACCTGGCTCTCCAACCTAAGACTTTCAGTTCTGAGACAGTAAAAGTAGGGTTCATTATTTCCTTATTGTCCGAAGAACCCCAAGCCTGGGCTCACAACCTCCTGGAACAGAAAAGCCCTTTACTAAACTCTGTGGAAACCTTCTTTGAATCCATGGGAAGATTATATGATGATCCTCAATGCACAGCCACGGCCGAGTCCATCTTACATACCTTAGTCCAGGGAAAGAGGCCGGTGGAGGACTATACGGTCGAATTTCAAAAATGGTCTGGGGACACTGGATGGAATGAGGTGGCTCTCAAATACCAGTACCGCCGGGGACTCTCAGAGACCCTCAAAGATGAATTAGCACGCGTTGATTCTCCTTCCACCCTGGAGGAGTTGATCCAGCTAGCCATAAAACTAGATAGACGTCTACGGGAACGACGTTCTGAACGTTTTCAATCTCCCCAGCCTACATGGATGCTACCCAGGGTCCCTACAGGTCATCCTCTTCCTGCAGTCCCTTCTTCCTCTACCTTGGAAAGTGAGCCAATGCAACTGGGCCTGATCCGGGCTCCACTTACGCCTGATGAGAAACAACGCCGGCGGGAAGCCAATCTCTGCCTGTACTGTGGAGGGTCAGGCCACTTCTTGCGCAACTGTCCTATAAGACCCAGTAAGTCCCATCCACAAACAGCTATGAACTTTCAAGTTAATGGTCCAAGTTCAACTCACCTTGTCCTTCCTGTCTCCCTACAGGTGGCAGGCGAGGAGATCCGGCTACCAGCCATTATTGATTCTGGCGCCTGCAGCTGCTTCCTGGATACATCTCTAGCCCAAAGCTTACGCATCCCTCTGCAAAATAAAAGACAAAGTCTCCAAATCCACCTGGCCGATGGATCATCCCCCTGTTCCGGGCCTGTTACCCAAGAAACTAAACCCACTCTCACCATCACAGATTCAGGACATCAAGAATTTCTTTGCTTTGACATCATATGCTCTCCCATGTTCCCTATCATCCTGGGACTTCCATGGTTGTAAGCTCACGACCCCCATATTAATTGGAGTGAGAAGAAGATCTCCTTCTCTTCGGCCTACTGCTCCCAGCACTGCTTCACCTCTGGTTCCGTCTGCACAGCTTCCTGTCTGACTATCCAGCCAGTCCCATGATCATCTTCAGCACGTCCCTGCAGCCTACCGTGAATTCATGGACAATTTTGACAAAAAGAAAGCCGACAATTTGCCTCCTCACCGACCATACGACTGTCCCATTGATCTCTTACCTGGCTTCGAGATTCCTTTTGGTCGTATATTTCCTCTATCAGAAAAGGAGTTGGAGGCTCTTCGGTCCTACATCAACGAAAACCTTGAAAAGGGATTCATTCGTCCATCCTCCTCTCCGGCTGGAGCAGGGATTTTCTTCGTTGAAAAAAAAGATGGTACTCTAAGGCCTTGTGTGGACTACAGGGAACTCAACAAGATCACCATCAAAAACCGCTATCCGCTTCCCCTCTTCCCAGAACTGTTCCAATGGTTCTGAACCGCACAAGTTTTCTCTAAACTTGACCTAAGGGGCACCTACAACTTGGTTCGGATACGCCCAGGGGATGAGTGGAAAACAGCTTTTAGGTCTAGATTCGGACATTTCGAATATCTAGTGATGCCATTCGGCCTATGCAATGCCCCAGCTACATTCCAACATCTAGTGAACGATATTTTTCGTGAATACTTAGACAACTTTGTGATCGTTTACCTTGACGATATTCTGATTTTCTCTACAACCATTGAGCTGCATCAAGTCCATGTGAAGAAGGTACTCACGATCCTCAGGAAGCATGGACTTTATCTAAAGGGAGAGAAATGTGAATTTGAAAGAACGGTAGTCCAATTCCTAGGGTTCATTATCTCCACTGAAGGGGTCTCAATGGACCCTCAGAAAGTGAAGTCTATCCAAGAATGGCCAGCCCCTACAGATAAAAAGGGGGTCCAACGATTTGTGGGCTTTGCCAACTTTTATCGCAGGTTCATAAAAGGATTCTCATCGATCATTTCTCCCATAACCCAATTGACTCGCCAGCAAAGCCGATTCCAGTGGTCTCCAGAAACTCAGGAAGCATTTGATAAACTGAAGGATCTATTTACTTCTGCCCCGGTACTACTGCATCCTGACCCTGCTTTTCCCTATGTGTTGGAAGTAGACGCCACAGAGTCATCTTTAGGAGCAATTCTATCTCAAAGGCGAGGCCAGAAGGCCCTTCTTCACCCTGTGGCATTTGCCTCCCGGAAACTGTCCCCGCCAGAAAGGAACTATGACGTTGGGGAGCGTGAACTACTGGCTATCAAATTTGCTCTTGAGGAGTGGAGATATCTTTTGGAGGGTGCTTCTCACCCCATTATGATCTTCACAGATCACAAGAACCTGGAGTACCTTAGAACAGCAAAACGCCTCAGACCCCGGCAAGCCCGCTGGGCTCTGTTCTTCTCCAGGTTCAACTTTCACATTTCCTATCGGCCAGGTTCCAAGAATGGGAAAGCGGACGCTCTATCTCGGATGTTCCCAGAAACCTCTCAAACAGCAGAACCTGGTACTATTCTGTCCTCACAGAATTTTCTTTGTTCAATCCAGCCAGATCTAAGAACTGCCATTGAACAGACCTCCAGCCAATGCTTAAACCCTGAAGTACCCACACTGAGGAAACAGGATGGTTTGCTATGGGCCCAAAACAAAATATTCGTTCCAGCACAAGTAAGACCCTTGGTACTAAGAACATTTCATGATAACAAGTTTGCAGGACATTTTGGGGTACAAAAGACCTCTGAACTAATACATCGTTCCTTCTGGTGGCCAGGGTTGCAAAAACTACGTAAAATCTTGTATTATTTGCCAACGCAGCAAGGGATCCAATGCGAAAGCTTGGGGTCTGTTAAGACCATTACCCATACCAGAGCAACCCTGGAAGGAAGTGGCTATGGACTTTATCGTCGACCTACCACCTGCTGAGGGGTTCTCCACCATTCTGGTAGTGGTCGACCGCCTTTCAAAAATGGCCCACTTCTTACCTATGAAGGGCACACCCTCTGCTTCAGATACTGCGGATATATTCATTAAGGAAGTGGTTAGGCTCCATGGAGTACCCGTTAGCATTGTGTCTGACAGAGGAGTCCAGTTCACCTCAAAATTTTGGAGAGACCTTTGCAAATCCTTAGAAATCAAGGTATGCCTGTCCTCAGCGTATCATCCCCAAAGTAATGGCCAGACAGAGAGGACGAACCAAACGCTGGAACAATATCTGCGCTGCTTTTGCTCATGCTCTCAAGACAACTGGGTTTCGCTCCTCCCCTGTGCAGAATTTGCCTACAATAATTCCATACACACAGCAACCAACCAAACTCCTTTCTGGGCCAATTATGGATTTCACCCTTCTTTTCTGCCTAACTCTTTTTCAGAAGTATCAGTTCCTGCGGTGCAAGACCGAATAAATTTCATTCAAACCAATTTCCAATTAATTCAGGAAGCTATGAAGAAGGCTCAAGACAGCTACAAGAAATACTATGACAGGGGGAGGAGGAGCAACCCAACTTTTAAGATTGGAGATGAAGTCTGGCTATCTGCAACAAACCTTAAACTTTCTTGTCCCTCACGCAAATTGGGCCCAAAATGTATTGGTCCCTTCAAAGTAAAAAGAGTAGTGAACCCCGTGGTCTTTGAACTCTCTTTACACAGCTCTTACAGAATTCATCCTGTTTTCCATACTTCTCTTTTGAAACCAGTAACTCCCAGTTCTTTCCCAGGAGGGAAAGAGTTGCCACCTCCTCCAATTAATATTGAAGGCGAAGATGAATTCGAGGTGGAGGCTATAATGGACTGTAGAAGGAGGGGGGGTCGTGTCCAGTATTTGGTCAAGTGGAAAGGGTACCCCCCAGAAGATAATTCTTGGGAACCTTCCTCCAATATACACGCCCCACGGTTAATACAAACGCTTCACAAGAAATATCCGGGAGTACTGGCCAGATTGGGCATCCGGAGGTTGCCCTTTGGGGGAGGGCACTGTCAGAAGCAATAAGAAAAGAGCTTGCCAATAATGGAAGGTTCCTGTGCGTTTGCGCGGCGGAGCCGCGCTTCGGCGCATGCGCGTTAGCAAAGTAGTGGCACACACGGGTTCACTACACGGCGTAATGGCGTACGAATGTTCGTTCGTCAGCGTTCGTCAGCGTTACACCCCCTTTCTGGCCTATATAAGGACTGACTTGTTCTCTATTTAATTGCTGGTTTGTCTTTCAGTTTCCAGTGTTCCGTTCCTGATTCCTGCTACTTGTGTTTACCTGTTTGACCCGGATTTGCCTGACCTACCTTGTTTCTCTCCAGTGTTTGACCTCAGCTTGTTAAAAGGACTTCTCCACCATCTGCTTCCAGTGTTTGACCCTCGGCCTGTCTCCAGATTCTCCTGCCTTCTCGTGTATGACCCCGGCTTGTTTAACGGACTCCTCTGCTGACATCTCCAGTACATTACCTCTGGCTTGCCTTCAGGACTTCTCTGTTTACAGTCTGCTGTGTTTGACCCTCGGCCTGTTTAAATGACTTCCTTATCTACCAGTCTCCAGTATATGTTCCCGGCCTGCACCACAGACTCTCCATTACTGGGTTCTCCGTGCCTGATCTCCTGCACCTCACTCAGCTCCTGTTGTGTTTACGGGTTAGAAGTGAGCCAATGCAACTGGGCCTGATCCGGGCTCCACTTACGCCTGATGAGAAACAACGCCGGCGGGAAGCCAATCTCTGCCTGTACTGTGGAGGGTCAGGCCACTTCTTGCGCAACTGTCCTATAAGACCCAGTAAGTCCCATCCACAAACAGCTATGAACTTTCAAGTTAATGGTCCAAGTTCAACTCACCTTGTCCTTCCTGTCTCCCTACAGGTGGCAGGCGAGGAGATCCGGCTACCAGCCATTATTGATTCTGGCGCCTGCAGCTGCTTCCTGGATACATCTCTAGCCCAAAGCTTACGCATCCCTCTGCAAAATAAAAGACAAAGTCTCCAAATCCACCTGGCCGATGGATCATCCCCCTGTTCCGGGCCTGTTACCCAAGAAACTAAACCCACTCTCACCATCACAGATTCAGGACATCAAGAATTTCTTTGCTTTGACATCATATGCTCTCCCATGTTCCCTATCATCCTGGGACTTCCATGGTTGTAAGCTCACGACCCCCATATTAATTGGAGTGAGAAGAAGATCTCCTTCTCTTCGGCCTACTGCTCCCAGCACTGCTTCACCTCTGGTTCCGTCTGCACAGCTTCCTGTCTGACTATCCAGCCAGTCCCATGATCATCTTCAGCACGTCCCTGCAGCTTGTTAAAAGGACTTCTCCACCATCTGCTTCCAGTGTTTGACCCTCGGCCTGTCTCCAGATTCTCCTGCCTTCTCGTGTATGACCCCGGCTTGTTTAACGGACTCCTCTGCTGACATCTCCAGTACATTACCTCTGGCTTGCCTTCAGGACTTCTCTGTTTACAGTCTGCTGTGTTTGACCCTCGGCCTGTTTAAATGACTTCCTTATTTACCAGTCTCCAGTATATGTTCCCGGCCTGCACCACAGACTCTCCATTACTGGGTTCTCCGTGCCTGATCTCCTGCACCTCACTCAGCTCCTGTTGTGTTTACGGGTTAGAACCCCAGCCGGGTCTTCTTCTCCAGTTCCAGGGGCAGAGTCACCACTGCTCTCATCTCCACATTACAGAAGTCCTCCTCTCAAGAGCTACCTGCCTGCTGGCGACCCGTGCCTCTCTGTGCCCTATACCCTCTGTACCATCACCAGGGGTATAGTGCGCTTAGCTGCAAGGGAAGCCACTCCCAGCATCTCGGCTTCGGTGAGTACCCGTGATAGGCTCCTTCTGCTTGATTCCGAGCATGCGTGAACTTTTGTGCGTCGGACACACAATCGGAAATTCCGACAATAAAGTTTTGTTGGCGGAAAATTTGAGAACCTGCTAGCCAACATTTGTTGGCGGAAAGTCTGACAACAGATGTTCGATGGAGCATACACATGGTCGGACTTTTAGCCAACAAGCTCACATCCAACATTTGCGGTCAGAAAATCCGATCATGTGTACGGGGCATTAGAGTCTGCAAAAGACTTGAGACAGGGGCAGAGGTTCACCTTTCAGCCGGACAACGATCCAAAACATACAGCCGGAGCTACAATGGAATAGTATAGATCGAAGCATATTCATGTGTTAGAATGGCCTAGTCAAAGTCCAGACCTAAATCCAATTGAGAATCTGTGGCAAGACTTGAAAATTGCTGTTCGCAGACACTCTCCATCCAATCTGACAGAGCTTGAGCTTTTTTGCAAAGAAGAATGGGCAAAAATTTCACTCTCTAGATGTGCAAAGCTGGTAGAGGCATACCCAAAAAGACTTGCAGCTGTAATTGCAGCGAAAGGTCGTTCTACAAAGATTTAAAGGGGTTGTAAAGGTAATATTTTTTTTTTTTTAAAATAACAAACATGTTATACTTACCTTCACTGTGCAGCTCGTTCTGCACAGAGTGGCCCCGAACCTGGTCTTCTGGGGTCCCTCGGCGGCTGTTTCAGCTCCTCCCCGCAAGCATTTACCACCTTAATGCGAGCTCCCTCGCATGGTGGTGAGTGCTTGCGGGCGCGCTCCCGTGATACAGCCGGCAGCTATAGCCGCTGGCTGTATCACTCGGCCCCGCCCCCCGGCGCGCCGCGTCATCGGATGTGATTGACAGCAGCGCGAGCCAATGGCTGCGCTGCTTTCAATCCATCCACTGCAGCCAATCAGCGACCAGGCTGAGCTGCAATGAGGACGAGCAGCGAAGATTCGAGGCGTCAGGTAAGTAAAACGGGGGGGCTGGGGGCGGCGGTACTGTCAAAAGTTTTTTCACCTTAATGCATAGAATGCATTAAGGTGAAAAAATTTTTACCTTTACAACCCCTTTAACTCAGGGGGACTCAATACAAATGCACATCACACTTTTCACACATTTATTTATAAGAAGTTTTGAAAACCATTTATCATTTTCCTTTCACTTCACAATTATGTGCCACTTTGTGTTGGTCTATCACATAAAATACATTTACATTTTTAGTTGTAACATGCAAAATGTGGAAAATGTCAATGGGTATGAATACTTTTTCAAGGCATTGCATATTGTTGCCCATGGTGTTAAGTGATACCAAACCAATACGTTCTGTTTGGGAAGTGCTGTTCACTCTTATTTTAATGGATATTTTAAATAATTAAAATAATTAAATAAATTAATCCGCAAGTAAAAGGTGCTCTGATCATTGAAGCTTTTAGGTTGTATAAAGTTGTCTGCATTTTTCCACATCCACTTCATTTTTTGGAATGCCACACTTTTAAGCTATTTAATATTTAACAGGATCTATAGCAGGGCTATTAAATTAAAATTCATGGTGGTCTGGTCAGTAAAATTTTCTTCCACCAGAGGTCAGAATTGCATGTTTGTGCCATGACTCCTTTACATCACAGCCCACCCCACATTTATATCACAGTCCCGTCCCTACGTCATTGCTCTCCGCCCCCCCCTGTACATTTCAATCCCTCCTTTACATAAATGTCCTCAGTCCCCCCCCTTTATGTCACAGCCCCTACGTTAAGTCACAATCCCTCCACCCTTTACATCACAATTCCTCCCCCATGCGACAGTCCCCCCTTTACGTAATAGTTTCTCCCCCCTTATGTTACAGTTCCTCGTTCACATCAGTGTCTCTTGCCACCTTAGACCCCCCTTCATAGCAGTGTCCTCAACCCCCTTTCATATCACCGTCTTCACTTCATATCACTGTCCTACCTGACCCTTTCAACCCCTCTTCATAACACTGTCCTAAGCCTCTTTCACCCCCCTCTTCATAGTACTAACCTCACCCTCTCTTCATAGCACTGTCCTCAGCCCCCTTCACCCCCCCCCGACACCTTCGTAGCACCGTCCTCAGCCCCCCTTCACTCTCCCTATTCATAGTACTAATCTCACCCGCTCTTTAAGGCACTGTCCTCAGCCCCCTTCACCCACCTCCCCATTCGTAGCACTGTCCACTGCCCCCTTCATTCCTTCTTCATAGCAGTCTCCATAGTCCCCCTTCAAAGCAGAGTCCTCAGCACCCTTCAGCCCTCCTTCATAGCAGTGTCCTCAGCCCCCTTGTCCTCCCATCCCCCTTCATAGCAGTGTCCTCAGCCCCCTTCACCCCCCCTCCTTCATAGCACTATCCTGAGCCCCCTTCACCTTCCCCATTCATAACGCTGTCCTCACTGCCTCTTCACAGCAGTTTCCACAAAAAATCAAAAGAAGGATAAACTGGATTTTTACAGTGCTGTACCTTCCCTACAAGAACCACGGAACACAATTTTTTAAAAAGAGAAGTTTTATTTTCCATCGATTGGGTTGATGGAAAATAAAAGGTCTGTTTTTATAAAATCGTGTTGAGTGTTTTCTGTATGGAAGGTTACAGCACCATTAAAAATCCCATTTATCCTTCTTTTGACTTTTTGTTCACATTTATTCAGGGGTGTGGTGCTTGATCATTCAATTGAACCCATTACTTTGATTAAAAGAGTGTTTCCAGCCATACGCACAGTCCTACCTTACACAGGGCAAATCGGGACAGCGGCTGTGAGATACCTGACTTTTCTTATTACCAAGCCGTTAACTTGCCTAGGACTGCCCAGCGTCCTAGCAACAAATTACCTGCTTGCAGCTCCTGCCCTCCATGCAGATAAGCGGCCTCTCTAGTCCCTTGCCATGCTGCAAGGATAACAGTGCAGCAGCTGTGTAGAAGAAGCTGGGTCTACACAGTGGCCAAGCAAGAAAGAAAGAAAGAGAGACCAGGCTTCTAAGTGGTGCGACGGCAGCGGCCCGGATGGGACTGTCACTGTGGTCCACCATTTAGTGATGCCTGATCTATAAGATACACATAAGATAAGATAAGATACACATTTGAAATGTAGAATGCACATTTATAAATGTAAACAGACTGAGTTCATAAAACATTGTTTCCTTTGTCACCTCTACATATTAAATCCCTAAAATAGAGACTGTAACATAAAGTATCAGACTATGATTAGTTTTAATTCCTCATGTCGGACCTTGCTCTTCTTGTTCATCGATTTCGGGAGGATCTGAGCCGCTCCTGCTGCGGCTTTCTTTGTAGCTTCTGCTTTTCCTTGCTGCCATCTCATCATCAGCAGCATCTCCACTTTCTCCCTGGTAACATATTACAAAGGTTATTGTACTGATATTCGTTTACAGCATATACTATGTTTAGGAGAAATTCCAGACAAAAAGATACATTTTTTTAGGGCAATCCTTAGACACATTGAGGATTACTACATTTTTCCCTATAACATACAAATCTTCACCTTTAAAAAAATTGTAAAGCTTTAATTCATTGAATTAAATAACAAAAATGTCATACTTACCTGCTATGTGCAATGGTTTTGCACAGAGCAGCCGTGATCTTCCTCTTCTGGGTTCCCCCCACTGACACTCCTGACTCCTCCTTTTTGGCTAATGCCCCCATTACCACCTGATTTGGCCAATGGTCTCTAGGCCATATCAAAGTGGAGCCTTGAGATTTCCTACTGTTTTTCATTTGACATAATGATTTCCCTCTTACAATATTGTACTTCTTCGTGTCTTTTAGGGCCACTAAGCTGTAATTTGTCCCCATCTCGCATTAGATCACCCATCATGCATTTCTGGGTTGTCCGGTGTTGGGGTGGAGTTGCCCCTCCCTGTGGGTTTTCCCAGTTGGGAAGGGTATTTACCCTCTTTGTCCTGTCCCTACCCGACACAGGGGGTCCACGATGTCCCATATATACATTGCGGCAATTCTTACCCCAATGCTTGAAATGCGGTTCGAGCAGGGGTCCCTGTGTCGGTGGTTATTAGCCCTTAGTTATCCCCCTTTTCCACTCTGTATGTCCTGAGTGAGTTAGGGGGATAGCCCCTTTTGGTGTCACAGGCCCCGGTAAAACACCCCGCCAGGTTCATTCCATCTTCCACCCCTTGCAGGCCATTCCGCTGACTAGTATTCACTATCCCGTCAAGCGGTCTTTTGGGCTTATTTTTCCATCCATGGGGTGGGGGGATGTTTCCCTTTAATGAGGACACTGCATCCACGGCGCCGATGGCGGTCGGTTGATTTGGTTGTTACCTCATTATAGCATTTCCAACTATGGGCACGGCCCCTTTCCATCATGGTGGCCGGCCCATCCAGGCTGCTGTGCGTCGCTGTGACGCACGCCGCCGTGGCGCGCATGCGCTGTGTCAGCGGCAGCGTCTTGTGTCATGGGGACGCAAAGCGTCACCACGTTGGACTGCCCTGTCGGCGGTGATTCTAGGTGCCAGCCAATGATGGGCCAGCCAATGACACGGTGGCCCATCCCCGCCCACACCATATAAAAGGACGCCAGGGACGGCAAATGGCGTCACTCCTCCCTCGGTTACTAACTGAGGGTCATCAAGGTACACAGACTGCTCCTGGCTAATCGGACCTATACTCCCTACTAAAAGTAAGTCTTTTTATCTTACACTCGAATACCAGAACAGGAGAAAGGGGGTTTTATTACCCCCCTTTCCTTATTATGGTCTTTTTGCTCATTACTCCCTTTCTTTACCCTGTTCTATACAGCCATCAAATACTTGATGCTGGAACGCTAATACTTGGATTGTAACTTCATATCCAGCCGTCTTGCAGCGGACATAGGACATTGTTAACCCATGGAGGATCAGGACCTCTTACCCTGACATTGGAAATACAATTAACCCACGAAGTGCATTAGAGGGATGTAAGTGGTGTGTTAGACTTAATATGTGAGATATATATATATATAGCTTTACACAGCTTATAACATTGCTGCTTTGATTTTCCTTAGACTGTGATGCATTTCCCTGAAGAAGACTTTTCATTGAAATAAGCATGTTGAAACGCGTTGGAATTCTACTACTCGACGCCACGGTTTCTTGTCTGTGGTGACTGTATCGTGTAGTGTGATGTATCACTTTCTTCTAAATTTTCCTTCCTTATGCGAATGCACTCTTTTAATCATTTTGTAATGTGATATCTTTATCAAATTCTATCTATTTTTTTATATTTATGTAATCAAAATTCAGATTTGTAATAAATATATTTTTATTTAAATTTATAGTTTTCATTGCCTTAAAAATCCCCTTAGAGTTCTTTGCAGTTTTTTCTTTAATGCCCCCATAGTAAGCTGCTTTGTATGGGGGCACTTGTGCAAGCTCGCACCCAAGCCACTTTGTTTGTGTCTATTGACACAGACAGCGTAGCCCGGCCCTGCCCTTTACTACCTTGCCACAGAAATTGATTGACAGCACTTGGAGCCAATGACTTCCGCTGCTATCAATCTGCCCTGTGAGGAGGGAGAAAGCAGAAATCCACAGCTCCCATGCACAGCGCTGGATGGAGAATGGGCTCAGGTAAATATAAGAGGATCCTCCTCTTCACCAGAGATCACACAACCCAGTACCTATAAGGAGCATATTTTTTTCCATGAAATGTCAGTATACAGACCTGGGTATTCTCTATTTACTCACACAGCAAGACTGTTAAGATGGGTTTATGTTAAGAATTAGGTAAGGTCCACTCTAATACACTTTAGTACAGAAGTAAACCAAATGTTGTTTTTAAGCGTATATCTTTAAATACAAATGTACAAAACATGCATTACATTTTTTGTTAGATACATAAACTGGTTATTCAATTACTGGAGGTACAGAAAATCTTAGAAAGATATGGTGTCTCTGTTATATACAAATTCTAAAAATTTAAAAATAAATCAGTTGGTGATGAAGAAGAAATGGAAGATTACAGGATAACATCTTACATATTTTTATATGAATGCTAACAAAGTGAATCAGGAGTTATACCCTCATAAGAACTTTCTTCTTTTTCTTGGCTGTGTTTATCCCCAGAGTATTGTTACGCTGCACATTTGGTTTTTCAGTGCTTTTGGTTAATGTTCCCGTGCTTGTATTTCTAGTGCTCCACCGCCTTCCCCCGAAAAGCTCAACAGCCTGTGCTAGTGTTGGTCCTTCAAATCTGTTATCCTCCTACATGCAGCATCCATGAAAACGAAAAAGGGCAACATATCAGAGGAAAGATACTACATATGAAAAAAAAAACAAAAACAATATAGTGTATTAAATGTAGAACTTCAGTGTACTTATCAGGTGACTCTGCCCCCCCTCCCCCCAGTGCCATCATCTTTACGCATGTGCAGATTGGCACAGATTGGCACAGATTGGCACAATGAGCTCTGCCTGGCCTTCGAATCCTGACAGAACCCATCGGTATGCATGCAAAAAAGACTTTCATTGTAGTTGTCTTTGCACATGTGCATTAGGGGTGTTGAATATAATCACAGCCTGAATGCATCATGATTGAGACGTTCATGATGCTGCACCGATGCTGTGAGTTGGCTGAAAAGATCTCTGATAATGTCATCCATCGCTCTGTGCCGTGTTCTGCCTCTTCAGGAGAAACACAGAAGCAGAGCCTGCATGGTGGATAAAGCCCCCTCCCCTTCACTGAAGCGGAAAGTCAGCTGATAAGCTGACAGCCAGTACAGGGGAGGAGCTCGAGGAGACCCGACATCAGAAGAGGCTTCACTGGAGGCACCGGAAGGAGAAAACACACTGAGCAGCATAGAGAAGGGGGAATTGACTGACACTGACAGCTGGTGAGTGCCAGTGTCACTGATCCCATCCCTCCACTACCATCGCCCCTCTATCCCTCTGCCACTGATCCAACAATCCCTCTGCCTCTGATCCCACCATCCGTCTGCCACTGATCCCACCATCCCTCTGCCACTGATCCCACCATCCCTCTGCCACTGATCCCACCATCCCTCTGCCACTGATCCCACCATCCCTCTGCCTATGATCTCACCATCCCTCTGCCCCTGATCCAACCACCCCTCTGCCTCAGATCCCACCACACCTCTGCCTTGGATCCCACCATCCCTCTGCCCCTGATCCCACCATCCCTCTGCCGCTGATCCCACCATCCTTCTGCCACTGATCCCATCATCCCTCTGCCACTGATCCCACCATCCCTCTGCCACTGGAGAAAAATGTAGTTTTTCTGACTGTTTGAATTTTTGAGCAAAAAGTTTTTAACCATGCGCACTTGCGCAGTAATCGTGACGCATAGCGGAATCAAATTGTGGACAGGGTAATCGTAATCAAATCAAATCGTGAGACCAGTGAAGATGCACACCCCTAATGTGCATACATCTCACCAAGTATTATCAGTTAGCCCCACTAACTAAATACCATGCATGTAAATAAAATCCTTCTTTGGATTATAATGGAAAAAGATGATTGCTATCTGCTCCATATCAGCATCCTCTTCTGGCTCCACTCCAAACTCTCAGTGTATGAGACAATGTTATATACTCAAGTGGCCTCTGTTCCCCGCACAAACCTCTCTTATGTCATGCCTATGCAACCCAGTATTCCCTCAGGGCATTGAAACCCTTGTTGCCTTTAAAAAATGGACCAAACTATTTGTCATTTATGATGATCATTTAATAAATAGGAAAGGAGTAAAAACTTTCCTGTTGTTCTGTAATGCTCATGTATTTTGTTACCTCCAAATCAAAAATTTTATCACTCAATGACATTCCAACCTCATCACTGGTTGAACACAAATGTATGCAAGACCCGCATTCCCCCAGGAGGATCACACTTTTATATAGCATGCCCTGCGGAGAACTCACCCCCTTCTTATGCCCAAAAGGTGGCATCCAGATGAAACCTTACAGAACACAGACTGGACCTAAATTTGGTTGACAGGAAACACTACAATCCCACAAACAAAGTGATGCATCTTAAGCTGAAGCCTCTTGGTCTGACTAATCAGCAATTCAAAATGATAGTCTTCACTTTTACAGCCTAAACTAAAACTTCTGGGTGGTGCTTGCCTTTAATTTTCGGTTTATAGTTTGGAATTTAAATTTTTTTTTGCAATACTATACATTTCAGAAATGAAGTTAATCTTTCCATTTTCCAACCATGTAAACATAGTGGTGGTACCTTTTTAATCTGTTCCACCAACTACTTCAATTGCCTTTTTTCTGTCCAGCCATTTCTTTCTCCAAAGGTCAATATGAAAGCCCTCTTCTCCATCCACTTACCTGAGCCTCTAACATTTGCTACTGCCCTGCAGAGAGCAGTGACGATTGACTTTCACAAAATAGCAGAGGTGTAATTGACTTGTTTCACCTTATCCAAGCTGAGTCTAGGGGGACAGCCTGGAGGAAAGTTTATGTTCACAGATAATGCACTAGAGATTTGCTTAGGAGCTAAAAAATTTCTAGCCACACAATTTTTTCTATTACAAAAAAAAGTGTTGGCAAAGTCTTATGCTGTGCACACACGAGTGGACTTTCGACGGACTGAACTCTGAAAGACTTTTTGACGGACTTTCAACGGAGTTCCGACGCAACGGACTTGCCTACACACGATCACACCAGTCCGACTGATTCGAACGTGATGACGTACGACCGGACTAGAATAAGGAAGTTCATAGCCAGTAGCCAATAGCTGCCCTTGCGTCATTGTTCGTCCGTCGGACTAGCATACAGACGAACTGTTTTTCGACTGGACTCGAGTCTGTCGGAAAGATTTGAAACATGTTCTGTTTCTAAAGCCCGTCTGATTTTTCGACAGCAAAGGTTCGATGAAGCCCACACACGATCGAATTGTCCGGCGGATTCGTTCCGTCGGACCTTTGCTGTCGAAAAGTTTGGACGTGTGTACGCGGCATTAGGATCTCAGAAACTAAAAGAATACATTATTGAAAAAAAAGTAATACAAAAAGATAGTGTATGGAGCATGATACCTGGTAGAGACCAACATACTGCTTCCTCAGCCACTGGAGCCTCTGATCCGGGAAATTTTTGATCTTCCTTACTGCTTTGGTTAATTCCAGCAAGCCATCATATATCATTTTAGCTGTGTATTTTGGAGCTACAAAGTGCAACAACTTGTTCTCAGTAGTGTGTAGTCCATAAAGCAGTGTGACACCATTCTCCTCCAGGTTCATATTATAAAGTTTGTTTTGAACACACACAGTGTGCATATCAGTGCCCTGATGCCCCATGTAAACCGCCTTCACCCAGAATAAGTCTATGAAACCCTCTACAAGTCCACTCATTCCAGCATTGGCAAGAAACTGAAATTTTGTCTCTGCAGTGCTTCCCGGGGCACCTAATTTGATTTTAGTGTTTGCAAGACAGGTTGTGGATGGTTTTGTCCAAGTCAATGTGCTATTGTCTGGTTGGAGCTGAAGAAAACAGCGAACAGAAATGTGTGTCTCCTGGTCATAGCGGATAAGTGTTACTCCTTGTTGAAGGAATTGGTAGACATCAGCTCTTATTGACAACACGTACCATGGAATCAGTTCGGTACCATGGTTAAATGCTTTCTGCTGCTCTTCAGACCCATGCAAATCAAAGTCTTTGGACTGCTCAAAAATATCACTTTCAGAATCAGATAGATCTCCCATAATGAATCTATAGGTGTAAAATAAAGATATTACATCATTGCTTTCATTCTGCCAGATTTCACACATTTAATGTATCAGAAAATATATCTAGGAATAATAAAAAAACATATGCTGTACATCTTTACAATCCATGCATTTATCTTTAAAAATTCTGCTTTTACAGAAAATATCTGTTGATCACTCTGAAATGTACAGAGCTCCTACAGCCTGTTGTGGGATGACAACACAAAGCATTCTGGAAAACTGAGTGGCGTCACCAATGCCCAGTTTTCTTTTGCTAAACTACTCAAATGTTCCCACTCTCTCATCTCTACAAAATATTAATAATTCTGTAGTCCTGCGATAAGAACCAGGAACGATTATTATATTTCCTGGGGTAAAACAGGAAATGTGCACAGGATAAGTCTGCATTTATGACATAATCAACAGGTATTTTTTGCACTTATTAAACAGATATAATAAAGAGGTTTCAATAGAATATTTAACAAACCAAAAAGAGTCAAATAAGAGATCATTGATAAGGGTTTACATACACTTTAACTTCATAATGCATGTAAAACTAAAATGCATGCACTATGGGCAAAAAACAGAAGAAATGTTGATTTTAAGAAAATATTAGGTGGGATCAGGATTGCCAACTGTCATCAAATTTACAGACAGTTTGCAAAATCTGTGATTTTTACACCTATCCGTGAATGTCTGTTATGGACATGTAGACTGCACATCTTTAATTGACATTCGTGGACAGGTGTAAAAATCATGGATTTTGAAAACCGTTAGTGAATTTACTGACAGTTGGCAACCCTGGGTGGGATGCTTCGTTATTTGAAAAAAACATACAAAAAACGCACGGGTAACAATAATAAAAAAGGAATGTGCATGTATTGTTAAATATTTTGCATCCAAAGTATTTTAGTAAAACATCTTGCAGTAAGACACTTGTATTAATAAAGTGTAAGTGAAGTCAAAAATGTATTTTCTAGTTTTAGAGAGAGTAGGAAAGGATTAGAAGGCCTGTCAGGATTCTTTTGCCATCTGAGGCTTTCAGAGAGAGAATTACCCTGACTTTCTCTCCTGCTGCCAATGGTTTCACAAGACAGAAAGTGAGGGAAAATCTGAAACTGGGACACACCCAGAAATAATAACCTGACAGGAGTTACAGCATTCCCGTACTCTACTAAAGAAAATAATTTGTACTTTGTGTTGCTGTTCTCATCCCTTCCTGTTTAGGAACTGTCAGCAGGACAGGATGTGAAGGTAGATCTCTTTAATGGAGGCTCAGATAAGAGCAAAGACCTTACAGTGGTTTTAACCTTTCCCCACACAAAAACATAAAAAAGTCTGGTCTATACTTGCAATTTAAAATGACAGAGACATGTAATACGTTCAACATTCTCAAAAATGCCTTTGTCAATGATGCTGCTGAGAGTCCAGTACAATAGCTGTACTAAAGTCCAATGAGTAACAGATTTCATAATTATGTCCAGTGTTTCACTTGGCTAGTACAGGAAGCTAGAAAACCCAGAACAGCTTATGACACCAAATTAGAAACCAACCTCAGTACATCAGAAGTGTGCTTACTTGGTAACCTGAACGAACTTGTCCTGCTGGTTTATCAGTTGATATTTTTTCAAGCACTCCCCCATCTAAAGTTTTTCATATGATCAATACAGAACTACCCAAGTACAAAATAATAAATTATGGCAGAGCATGCCCCCAAAAAATTCAATAAAACGTTGAATTTATGGATGGAATCCTCTATGGCCTTTTAATCAGACGCACACTCCTTGAATTTTAATTCTTACTGTTTTATGTGCTTCTTTGTTTGCAAAGTGGACCTGGGGGATGAGGGGGAACACATATGTGTAAGGTTGGGTGGATGTTTGTTCTTTTTTTTTGTTTATAATTTTGGTTATGCTATATCACTGATTGTAGAGGCAGGGATCTTCTGATTTCTACTGCAGCTGGGAGAAGCTAGGTGCGGCTGCCAGCCCCGTCAAATTCCAGGTCACCGCCGGCAACATCCATTCACCAGCTCTCCACACAACCAGCAACACAAACATTTAAAATGCCATACCACCTGGGGTTGGTTTTCCATCTTAGGCCCTAAAGGCCCACATAGCAGTTCTGCCTAAGCCAGAGATGTTGGCAAGCTGTCTTACACCATACATTGCGGATTTTATTCTTCTTGGCTAAGTGGGCTTTACCCCAGACAGAGAAGCCAGAGATAATAATCTTAAAACCATCTCCCTAATGGAATATGCCCAGAAATATGAAAGGCATTGGAACTAGGAGTTCCTTAAGGCCATCCTTCAGCAAATCAGACTCGGATCTAACATGCTTCACAAAATGTTGTCCCTCTATCCCAACCCATCAGCCCACATCAGGTCTAATGGACTTCTTTCCCACCCTTTGGGGATCTATAACGGCACCCACCAGGGTTGTCCCCTCTATGCATTACTATATATTCTAACAATAGAACATTCATCAATAGCAATTCGGAACAAGCCCACAATTAAAGGAATCACCGTAGGCCTCTGTCAATACAAACTGTTGATTTATGCGGTTGACATTCCTCTCTATGTCACGACCCCACACTCTGATTTACTTGTATACATGCAAAATATGTCAATAGACACAGATTAAACATAAAGCTTTGGTCCAGAACATACTTTACAGCCAACTAACACTTCTCAGGAAGTGTCAGAAAAGGGTTCAGCTGCTGGTGACACTGTGGCTCCCAGATCTTTAGGCTGCAGTTCCAGAAGCTTACATCATCTCATGCAATCAGTCATTACCTGATGCTGTTTGCGGGAAGTGTATTTAAACCCTGTCCATGCTCTTCATTCCTGCCTTGGTGTTCTGTCTCCATGTGCCCCTGACTTGTGTTCCTGATCCTGGACCCTGATCCCGACCCTGCAGCCTGATCCCTTTTCTTTATCGTACATAACGGGACAGAGAGCACCATAGTAATGACTATCTGGGTTTATATGCTACCTTTAGGTGATTGGACACTGGCAACCAATAGTAAGAAGGTTCCTCCCATATAACCCCTCCCATATAGGAAGTACCTTCGTTTTTTGTCAGTGTCTTGAAGGTGATGGTCACGGCTGTGAAAGCTCTTTCTTCAGATAATGTCCCAGTGAGGATGTTATAATCGGATACATTTGGATGGCATATCATGCTAAAGTGGATGGTACCCGAGCCCTGGTTCAAGAACAGGGTCTTGCCTGTAATGTTTCCTTATGGAGCTGGACCCTTGTGATATGGTATTCCTGGTCTTTTATTTGCCCAAGGAAACCTAAAGGGTGCTTTACAGGTCCAGGGGTGTGGAGCCTAAACAAAAGGGGACCCGGTCCCTGAAGGTCCTCAGTGGCATTACCTGCGGTGATGGGGGAAGATTGGGCCTATCTCAGGCCCTGCTGCGAGGATCGGTGAGTGCTTCCTTTGGAGGCCCATTTTTTACATTATTTTCCAAGTAATGTTATGCAGATTGTCATGCCAAATTGTAGTGTCCGTTTGTGTCCACTGTGATGGTTCAGAGAGCGTTGCACTCAGACTAAGGGTCGCGGCGTGTGCACGCGGGTAGCACGCACGTGCAGGTGGCGCGTGCGTGCGCATCCCACTCCCTTCTGTGCACGCTCTAGCGTGCGCGATGGCGGCATCGCGGCCGCATGTTTCCCGCGGGCGCGCGCATGCACAGTAAGTCCCAGGCGTGCGTGCGTCACATGACGGCGCACGCACATATAGGGAAGTCAGACGCCTGCATGTGTCAGTGCTGTTCTTGTTGGCTCAGAGGAGCCAGGAGCCGGTCGCAGTGGGACACAGAGCGGGGCACGTGAGTCGGACATTTGCAATCTCTGTAAGGAGGCTATAGTATGGGCTTTGATTCAACATATAGCACAGTGAATTTTCCTCAAAAACCTGTAAGCAATGTCTTCCAGAAAACAAGGTGTAGGGAACAGGGCTAATCCAGGGGTTAAAGTGACTCCTTCAAAAACAGGAGATCAACCTCAGGCTACTGCAGCACCTGTCTCCCCTGAAAGACCTGAGGCATTTGGCCTGGCTGAGCCATTGCATTTGTCAGGCGTTGTGGCCACCACCAATATCCCTGCTTCGGCTTATGTTACTAAGGATGACTTAAAGTCAGATCTCGCTGGTCTTGAAGGCAAAATAGCGGGTATGATTGCCTCAGTAACACAGGGAGGGAAGAAACTAAATAGATCTCCCTCTCCTGAGCCTGGTCCCAGTGCTGAGTCACTTGAGCGCCAGGACTCCCTTAGCCAATTGGGTCCTTGTGATTTGGATCCTGAATGGGCAGAGGATTTTGAGGAGGTCGCCATAGGGGATAAAGATGCTGAAGCTGAGGAGTCCTCAGCGGGGGACTCAGGTTCTGAGGAACCGTTGTCAGCTTCGCAATCCCAAAAGCTGTTTATCCAGTCTTTAACTGAAATGGTGAGAGCAGGTTTCAAGTTGCCCCCTGTACAAGGGCCGGAACTTTCCTGTTCTACATTGGGATCCTTGCGACCTCAGCAAGGTTCTCAGGCATTTCCTGTGCATCCATTATTGGAGCAGTTGATTTATGCTGATTGGGAACATCCGGACAGAATATACTTACCTCCTAAAAGGTTTTCTTTTTTGTACCCAATGGAGGAAAAGTTCAAAAAAAGGTGGGATACGCCTTTAGTGGATGCTGCTATTTCTTCAGTAAATAAAAGCTTAACCTGTCCAGTGGATAATGCCCAAGGATTTAAAGATCCAGCGGATAAAAAGCTGGAATCCTTGCCAAAGGCCTCCTTTGCGGTGGCCGGATCAGCAGTACAACCAGCTGTTGCAGCTATTGGGATCTGTCAGTCCCTGAAGGACCATTTTAAAAGACTGGTCAGGAACCTACCTGTTCAAGAGGAATATTCTGATGAATTAACAGAACTTCCTCGCACTTTATGTTTTGCAGTGGACGCATTAAAAGACTCAATATGCGCAGAGTCAGCCGAGATGCCATGCAAGAGGCTACTCGCGGCTTTTCCCTTTCATGGGGAGCGTTTGTTTGGAGAAGATCTGGATAAGTATATCCAAAAAATCTCAGGCAGGAAGAGCTCCTTGCTTCCTGTGAAAAGAAGGAATAAGCAGCCTTCCTTTAAAATTCCGAACGCTCCTGGGCCAGGCGCATCTTCTCCCAAGAAGTATTGACGGCCTCAACCACCTGCCTTTAAAAGACCTCAAGGTCAGAAAAGAACTTGGACTCAGAAGCCAAATAAGGCCAATGCCAAGTCCTCCTTGTGAAGGGGCACCCCCACTATTACAAGTGGGGGGCAGACTGCGGCGGTTCGCAGATGCTTGGGCAGGGTTGGTGCAGGACAAGTGGGTTATCTCCACTATAACACAAGGCTACAAAATAGAGTTCCGAGAATTTCCCCCAAATCAGTTTCAGAGATCAAGAGTTCCTTCGGATCTAGAGAAAAAGAAAAGCCTATTCCTAGCCTTAAAGCAGCTAAAAAGGCAGGGGGTAATTATCAAGGTTCCGCACAAAGAAAAGTTCAAGGGGTTTTATTCAAACCTATTCACAGCGCCGAAGCCAAATGGGGAAGTATAGCCCATTCTGGACCTCAAATCCCTAAATTCCTTTCTAAAAATGCGAACCTTCCGGATGGAATCGGTTTGTTCAGTAATGGCATCTCTAAGAAAAGGGGACTTTTTAGCATCCACAGACATCAAGGATGCATACCTGCATGTGCCGATTTTCGGCCAACATCAAAGGTTTCTACGTTTCTCAGTAGAGGAGTGTCATTTTCCAATTTGTAGCACTACCGTTCGGTCTTGCTACGACCCCTCGAGTCTTCACAAAAGACCCTCAATTTGATTGTGCATGAGGCTGCTGGGGAAGATGGTGTCATCTTTCAGCGCAGTTCCTTATGTGCAGTTTCACTCCAGGTTGTTCCAGAGAACAATCCTGGAGGCTTGGGACAAGTCTGTCCTAGCCTTGGATCATCCAATATCTCTATCCCCAAAGGTAAAACAGGACCTCTCTTGGTGGTCAAACACCAACAACTTAAAAAAGGGGAAGTCCTTTCCACCAGTAACTTGGAAGGTGGTAACTTCAGACGCCAGTCGTCTCGGCTGGGGAGCAGTATTGGAAGAGGCCTCAGTACAGGGAATATGGTCCCAGGTAGAAAAAACCTTGCCGATCAATCTGTTGGAAATTCGAGCAGCTCGCTTGGCCCTCGTATTCTGGACGGCCAGGCTGCGGAGGTCTCCGGTCAGAGTCCAGTCCGACAATTCCACAGTGGTGGCATACATCAACCACCAAGGGGGTACCCGGAGCTGGGCAGCCCAAAAGGAAATAAATCATATTCTGACTGGGCAGAGAGACACGTGCCATCTCTTTCAGCAGTCTATATTCCGGGGGTGGACAATTGGCAGGCAGACTATCTCAGACTAAGTCGTCAGCAGTTGTTACCAGGGGAATGGTCCCTTCACCCCGAAGTTTTTCTTCAAATATGCCAGCGTTGGGGGATGCCAGAGGTGGATCTCCTGGTATCCAGGTTCAATGCCAAGGTGGACAGCTTTGTGTCCAGAACCAGGGATCCACTTGCCGTGGGGACGGATGCATTGGTGGTTCCCTGGGATCGGTATTCTCTCATTTACGCCTTTCCTCTGATTCAGATGCTGCCGCACCTGTTACGCAGGATACAGGTGGAGCAGAAAATGGTAAATCTAGTGGCTCCACGATGGCCAAGGAGGTCTTGGTACTCACAGATTGTGGGGCTGGCAGTAGGGGACCCATTGTGTCTTCCATTCTGCCCAGACCTGCTGTCCCAAGGTCCCATATACCATCCTTCTTTACGGTCGCTGAATTTGATGGCATGGCTATTGAGACCAAGGTACTGAGAGTCCGTGGTATCAGTGCTTCTGTTCTGGCTACTTTGATAAATGCTAGAAAGCCAGTGTCTAGGAAAATTTACCATAGAGTCTGGAAGTCATACATCTCATGGTGTGAAAAGAGAAGATGGCATCCTCGCAAGTATACAATTGGAAGGGTTCTTGCCTTTCTGCAAGCAGGAATTGACTTAAACTTATCCTTAGGGACCATTAAGGGACAAATTTCGGCTTTGTCGGTTTTGTTCCAGAGGTCAATCGCATCTCATTCTTTAGTACGAACCTTTATCAAGGGAGTACTACATTTGAGGCCACCAATTAAACCGCCCTTGTGCCCATGGGACTTGAACTTGGTGCTTTCAGCTCTACAGAGTCAACCCTTTGAGCCTATTAAGCGTATTCCTTTGATCCTACTGACTAAAAAATTAGTCTTTTTGGTGGCTATAACCTCAGCAAGAAGGGTCTCTGAGTTTTTTCTTGTGAAAAACCCTTTCTGTTTAGTCTTCAGGACAAGGTGGTAATGCGGCCCCGTCCAGATTTTTTACCCAAAGTGGTTTCCAGTTTTCACTTGAATCAGGATATCGTTTTACCTTCCTTCTTTCCTAACCCTAAGTCTAAGGAGGAAAGATTGCTCCATTCACTCGATGTGGTGAGGGCTATTAAGGTTTATGTGGATATGTCAGCCCCTTTTCGGAAGTCTGACTCTTTTTTTGTTCTGCCTGAGGGTCCTAAGAAAGGACAGGCAGCAGCTAGTTCTACAATCTCTAGGTGGATTCGTCAGGTCATCATCCAGGCCTACGAGTTGAAACACAAGGTTCTACCTCTATATTTTAAAGATCACTCTACCAGAGGAGTTAGTACATCATGGGCAATGCGCCAACAAGTGTCGATGGCTCAGGTTTGCAAAGCGGCCGCTCGGTCTTCGGTGCATACATTCACAAGGTTTTACCCACTGGATGTTAGATCTCAAAAGGAGACTGTTTTTGGCCAGAGCGTGCTGCAAGCAGCTTTATAATTTGGAGCCTAAAATAAGGGGGATTTAGGTATGTTCCCTCCCCTCAAAGGCATTGCTTTAGGACATCCCAGATAGTAATTACTATGGTGCTCTGTGTCCCGTAATGTACGATAAAGAAAAATTGATTTTTAAAACAGCTTACCTGTAAAATCCTTTTCTTGGAGTACATCACGGGACACAAAGGTCCCTCCCCTCTTTTTCTGGGATCTTTATTGCTTGCTAAAAAACTAAGGTACTTCCTGTATGGGAGGGGTTATATGGGAGGAACCTTCTTACTATTGGTTGCCAGTGTCCAATCACCTAAAGGTAGCATATAAACCCAGATAGTCATTACTATGGTGCTCTGTGTCCCGTGATGTACTCCAAGAAAAGGATTTTACAGGTAAGCTGTTTTAAAAATCCATTTTTTACCTGCTCACTCTGTCTCCTGTTTCCCTGTCCTAGCTTGTTCTCAGCTCCCTCTGCTTGATCTCCCGTTTATGACCCTGGCTCTGCTGCAACTATGATTAGTTTATCCTGTTTCCTACATATACTTGGTTTGGGCAGTTGTTCATTGTGTGTCACTATTGTTTGGTTATCTGGTTTTCATATATTGGAGGTGCGTTTACATTTGTGTTGTTCACTTTAACCAATTGCCGACCAGCCGCCGTCATTATACTGTGGCAGGATCCTGTGAATCGCCGTAGCTGTACGTTGGCCCTTTAAACAGCTCTAGCAGGTACGCGCCTGCTGCATGGTGGGGGACCTGATGCGTGTTGCCGGTGGCTCTGATGTCCGCCTGCCATGCGCGATTGTGGGCACAAAAGCCAGAACAGGGATGTGTGTGTGTAAACACGTACACATCCCCATCTAATTCTGTCATTAGAGGAGAGACGGATCGTCTGTTCCTACTGAGTAACTGAGAGAACACATTTAACCCCTTGATCACCCCCTAGTGTTAACCCCTTCCCTACCAGTCACATTTACACAGTAATCAGTGCATTTTTATAGCACTGATTGCTGTATAAACCTCAATGGTCCCAAAAATGTGTCAAAAGTGTCCGATCTGTCTGCCGCAATGTTGCAGTCCCGCTAAAAATCGCAGATTGCCGCCATTACAAGTAAAAATAATAAAAAAGGAATAAAAATGCCAAAAATCTATTCCCAATTTTGTAGATGCTATAACTTTTGCGCAAAACAATCAATATAGCTGATTGTGATTTCTTTTACCAAAAATATGTAGAAGAATATATATCGGCCTAAACTGATGAAGAATTTTTTTTTACATTTTTTTTTTATATTTATTATAGCAAAAAGTATACACATTACATATTATGCTTAAGTTTTAGGACCCCTCTGACTAGTATCCCCCCCTGCATTCTATAGCTCTCCCTCCGTCTTATCTCACTAACTCTGCTGCTATCTTTATTACCATTGATTTGTATGTGTTTGTTTTTTCTCTTCTTTAACATTCTGCTTAAAAATTTGTGTATCAGTACTGCTTGGACATACCCCGAAAGCTTGTCCTGAAAAATTGTATGTTAGTGCAAATAAAAAAAGTATCACGGACAGTACTCAGTTTTCTCTGTCACAATTGCACTAATGCGGCTACAATCGAATCAAGCAAAAAGTATAAAATATTGGGGTTTTTTTTCAAAATTGTCTCTCTTTTTTTGTTTATAGCGCAAAAAATAAAAACCGCAGAGGTAAACAAATACCACCAAAAGAAAGCTCTATTTGTGGTAAAAAAAGGACATCAATTTTGTTTGGATAGAGCGTCGCACAACTGTGCGCAATTGTCAGTTAAAGCGAGGCAGTACCGTATCACAAAAAAATGGCCTGGTCATTAAGGGGGAAATTCTTCCGGTCCTTAAGTGGTTAAATAAATTATATTATTTTACACTTTACTTGAGCCTGATATTCTCTGCAACAGTCAACACATTTCTGGTCACACCCGTTTCTAAAAGGAAGGCAGGCATGGGACACAACCCCATGTCAACCATAAGCGCTTCAAGAGAAGAAGAAAAGCAAAAAGGAGAGGAAGGGAAAATAAGATGAGACAAAAGAGAATAGATATCTTCATAGCAGACACTAAACAATGAAAACTATCCAACAGCATTGTACTGGATCTACAGGATTCAAATTTGGTTAAATGTATATTTTGCAGTATGTAAAATGGTTAATATCAGATAATTTTTCATGATCCAATTTTGTTTATGCTTTACTGAGTCCAGAGGGACTGTAGACTGATGAATGTATTTTTAATGTACAGTAATTGATTCATTTGCAGTGAAAGTTTGGTGAATGTTACATTTGCTGCTTTATACCAGCAATAGTTGCAAAATGATGCAGAGCTTTAGTTACTGGTGAACACACGGAATGCATACTTAAAAAGCCATATTTATAAATAAAATTAATGTTAAAAAAGAAATTCAAAAGCCACACATGTAAAATTAACTTACAAAACTCGGTCCGACTCATGACTTTTCTTTGAGCTAAATTTAGAAGATCAGTTGAAGACATGTTGGTTAGGCAGTACATTTTGTTAAAAATATTATTATAGTAAAGGTTAGTCTGCCTAAAACTGATATTTGTCACACAACAATTTCTAACATCTCTAATGCTTCACCTGAATCCAGAATGGAGGTGGGAATTTCCAAAGGTGGGCAAGAACAGAATTAGGTACTACTACAGGGAAGGTTTGCACTGGAGATGCCAAGAGATAAAAGATGCTGAATGGTAACTTATCCCACCAAATTTCATCTATAAGTTAAAAATTTATTTTCGCTGGACTGCACCTTTGAAACCTTTGAAACAAAACTGTTGCCAAATATTAAAAAAAAAAACCTTCAGCCCAGGTGTTTATTAGATGCATGTATTTTAAATACTGCTAAACCAAGCTGATATCTGTATTCATATTATAATCCCCACAATCTCTTGCACAGCACAAATTAAGGTATGCTTGACTGGTTGTGCGTTTTGAGCCAATCGCTCTATTGCACTACAAAATGCTATAAATCTAACACTAGGAGCAAAATGAATAGCAGAACGGCAATAATGGAAGCTGATGCATTTCAACAGCACACTGCGGTGCCTCTACTTTAGCTAAGCAGAGTAGAAGGGATATTTGCAGTGGCGACTGGTGTTTTTTTTGGGAGGGCCTCAAACAATGCACCCCCAGTCAGTTGGCCAATGACAGGGGCAATGCTTCCCTTTGGGCGAAGGCTTCTCCTGCGTCTTCTCACAGCGGCCATTCGTCTCTTCCCTCCTCCTCCTAGAACAAAACAACTGGGTGGGCTCGGGGCCCAGTGCTCTGCACCCCGAGCCCACCCTTTTTTGAAGTCTATTAGAGCATAAGGCTCTAATCACGTGTTTAAAAAAAAAAAAAAAAAACCCATTGGAATCCATGTGTCCGGCACCCTGCATGTAGATCAGGGGGTCAGACGCATTGATAGGGAGGCTGCGCCCCTGCGCCTTGCATTACGGGCCGCCACTGGATATGTGAATCAAAAGAGTAGCTGACAGCACAGGAAAATGCCCATATATGGCTTGCAAGTACGCTATTTGCTTAATTTCTACTGCAATAAATTATTTTGGTTATTGTTTTGATCATACTTTTTTTAAAGCAAGCAGCTCAGTTTAAGCTGAACCAAAACCAATAAATTTGGTTTCCCAAAATTGTTATATTCAAGGCATGTTGTGATAACTGTCACAGCTGCATCTCCTCTCAATCTAACTGTCAAGCCATCAAATGGCTAGTGTCATAATTGATCATATGCGCAGCACCACAGCAACTGCAGATCAAAGAAACACTAAGATGGCAGATTCCTAGGTTATAAAAAATAGGAGGGTTTAGTTCTGCTTTAAGAAGCAAACTGTTAATCCAACTTTGTTACTTTAGTCAAGTTTGTAACCAATAAATAATGTATGTTTATAATAGGATGTATAGCGCCAACGTAATATGTATTAAAACTAACTACAAATATTAACTATTTATTCCCATAAATATTGGCTTTAACTAGGTGTTTGCTTTAATTGATCCAATAAAGAGGTTGTACCGTATATAGGTCCAATGTGATGAAAAATGCTGTTATAACGTGATCATCATACATTTGATGGATTTACTAAAGTGTAGTTGCATAATCACTAGAACTTTGTAAATGTTGTAAAGCTCTGCTGATTTCCATCATCCAATCATGTGCAAGTAAACATGCTGTTTTGTATTTTTCTTGCATGCGACTATGTATTCTTCGTAAATTGAAGCTTCACCTTATTTACTGGGTTCTGGAGCAACGGCATTTGCAAATTGCACAGTCCATTTGCCTTTGGACTCTGTTCACCTTAAATCGAGAAGTGTCAATGGAGCCTTGGTAAATCAATGCCACTGGGTCATGGTATCCTAGATGTCCAAGGGTCAGCTGCCATCAGTGTATGATGATCACTTTCTAACAACTTAGAACATTTTTTCTATGCATTGGACCTTTAAGTCTTTAATTGCTTTTCATTCCTGGAACAAATTTGACAACATTGCAGCATATTAAAATACTCCATTTTTGAAAACACTTATAGAAAATGGTCTTTTTGTAATAAATACCTATAGAACTATGGCACAAGAGTTAAAAGAAATTTTACACAACACATAGTAATATATCATATAGAAGTGTACAAGGTATGTATAGGGCAGACTTGGACAAATCTGGATCACCAGGGCAAATGGAAAAAGTTATCTGGTGACCAGGATGTTCTACACTGAAGCTCAGGCCTCCTCATCAGATGACCTGCTGCACTTTCCTGTATTATGCATTCCTGATAGAGAACACAAATCAAAGGATAAGTTAGGCTCTGATCAAAAGTGGATTTGAGGGGGCAAACTCTTAAAGATTATGACTAGTCACTGTGAGGCACAGTATTAATCATCATAAAACCCTATGTCACCAGCAATAATTCTAGGAATGTTAGAAATACTTGGACAAAACATTATAATTGAACAGTCTAATAGACATTTTAAGTTCAAATGTAATAGTATACTATAAGGTCAATTATTTTCATATAAAAAAAAAAATCAAGCGATAATATTTTTTGGTCTTTAATATATTTGCAAAATGCAAACCTTTGAAAGTATGCCAAAGAACAAATTCTCCTCAGGCTCCTTTGCCAAATCACTGCTGTGTAAAAATAGGGAAAACCATCTTGCACATGCTGCACACCCATAATATTTTATGCATTATTTTATTATTTCAGGTACTTATTATAAGACTTATATCTCTGCATGGTAACATTTGTACTGCCTGAGATTTAAATATTACTAAATTCCACAACTGAAAATCGATTTAAAATGTACAATATACTAACACAGCTGGTTAGAAAGTCTACGTCAGCATTCATTTTGGGACATTTCAACCATATCTTCTGCCAGATGCTTTAATAATATTATGATAATTATTTAGCAAAACAAGTTGATAGACTAAAATGAGATTTGGATTTTCAGGTAAATGAAATAAGCAGACTTGTGCAGGAAACTGCAGGCTTATTTCACAGACCAAAATAAATTACCTCCCTAGCTTGTCAGTAAAAAATGTCCCTTGTTGTCCTTTAAAATATCATTACCGCATACCCCGAACCTCTCAGTCTTGCTTGACAACGCAATGTAATTTCAAAAATAATTCACTGACAATATTACAAAATAAAAACCAAACTAAATGTGTTCTGTAACTTTCAAGATTATAGCTAAAGTACAAAATGTTTTTCTCATTATTTTGTGTCTGGAAGGTGGCATGACCCACATTATGACTACAAAATCAAATTTTAAATCTAACATCAAATAAGTGTCGTTGTGGTTGGCAAAGCTGATTGAAGGATCTTTACAAAATGGGAAACATCACTCCTGTTGAATGCTCTCTGTGACAGTTACTGACGGTCAGACCACCAAAAGTTAAGAGAAGGATAAGCTGTCATTAAAAGAGCGGCCTTTGCACAGTGGATTTTAAGGAAGGAAAATGGGGCATAACCATTTTTTTTATAAAGAACAACAAAAGTTTAATTCAAAGCTGTAAATTCGTATTTCTAACACCTTTACTGCTGATGATTATCACTCATCACCCACTCCCATGATACTATTGATAAACAGCTTATTCTTCTCTTAAGTTTTGGTGGTCTGACCTCACCTGCCTGATGGTTGTCTTTTGCCCCCTACAAACGGTCGGAATTTTCGACAGAAAAAGTCCGATGGGAGCTTTTCATCGTATATTCCGACCGTGTGTATGCCCCATTGGACTTTTTTACGTCAAAAATTCAGACGGACTTAGATAGAGAACATGTTCTATATTTTTCCAAAGGAACAAATTCCTAATGGGAAAACCGCTCGTCTATATGCTGTTCTGACGTACCAAAAACGACACATGCTCTGAAGCAAGTACGAGACGTTGTACGTTTTGTCCCATCGTACGTGTTGTACGTCACCACGTTCTTGACGGTCGGAATTTGGTGTGACCATGTGTATGCAAGACAGCTTGAGCAGAATTCCGTCGGAATTCCGTCTGAAAAACCTTCAGAGTTTATTCCGACGGCAAAACCGGTCGTGTGTACAGGGCATTTGCTCCACAGGTGTTGAAGGATAAGCAGAGCACTGCATCTAGAAGACACCGCTCACCATCTAGCACTTCATCTACAGCTTTATGATAAGTGCTACACTAGTGACAGGCTCTGTTCATCTATTTAGATGAAGAGTGATTTAATTTAGATAAAGCAGAGGTGAGCATAGGATAGATATTAGAAAGCACATGGATACAAGTCTGTGAATTTTAAGAAGATTGATTTCTATACCTGTACTCACTCCTGCCGGGTCTAAACAGCATTTCAATCCATCCACAGAAGTGAATTGTTCCTGTCACAGATGTAGCTAAGTCCTCAAAGATGTAGAGCAGTGGTCTCCAAACTGCTGCCCGTGGGCCAGATGTGGCCCTTTGCTTGCTTTTATACAGCCCTTGAGGAACTATTTTCATCCACTGATGTCAGCAATGGGGAATAATCCCCCCCAACTGACACATATTAAGGGGCAGAATTCCTGTCAATTACACCAAAGCTTGGGCACAATTCCTCTCAATGACACCAACAATAGGGCCCAATGACACCAACAATGGGGCCCAATTCCTTCCAATGACACCAACAACAGGGCCCAATTCCTCCCACTGACACCAACAATGGGGTGCTATTCCTCCCACTAACACCAACGATGGGGCATTGTTTAGTCCCACTGACATCGGGACCTTTTCTACTCCCAATGCCCACAGTCCACCCCCTTAAGTCTAAAGGACAGTAAACTGGCCCTTTTTTTAGAAAGTTTGGAGACCCCTGATTTAGAGGAAGGAAGAACTGCTCAGAGTCTGTGAGATTTGGATCTCTATTGTTGTAAGGCGCTGTAAAGCCTGGTACACACAGTGAGTTTTTTGATTCAGCCCAGTGGGCTGAATGAAGAAAAATTGAGGCGCTCGGGAGGAGCTCACTGCACTATGAAATGTTAGTACAGCAATTCTTCGCTGAGCTATTGTGTTCTGACAGGGGGACTGCACCCCACCAGAACACACCAGTCAGCACTCGCAGTCATTGGCTGCCAGTGCTGATAACATGCCAATTGGCTGCTGGTTTTTCAGCATGCCTGTTCAACAGAAGCCGGTCGGACAGTCTGATGTACACACAGGCCAAATGTCAACCTGTTTCTGTTGACCCGGCTGATACTGGATGATATTCGGCCCATGTGTACCAGGTTAAAAGTGTGCTGTAAGAACAAAGAAAACCTTATAATGCAAACCCTCCGTGCTAATCTATAAAAGGTGCATGTTTGTGAACCAAAAAAATAGATAAGTTAAAATACAAAATAATAATGATGAACACCACAAATAAAATTTTGAAAACAAACTCCAGTGCACAAAAAACAAATATATACTCTATATCTATACGAGACAGATGCCGTACCTAAATTACCCACCAAAAAACAAAATAAGAAGTAAAAGGATCCCTCTGCGCTGTACTATATTAGAGAGCCTTTTATTTCATATTTTGTTTTAGCAAAGAAAACCTGTCAAGAGAAAAGTATAGAGTCTGTCATTGCTCACCTCCATTGTAAAATGCTAACTGACAAGCTGTACCTGGTATAGCTATAATAATTTCTATAGAAAAACTCAATCAGGGCAAATAAACAATAAATATATAAGTTGCTGAACACTCAGGGTCAATAAATCAAATCCCAAAATAGTGATATAAAAGTAAATTAGTGCAGTGCTATATCAATATAAATTGCTGAATAAAATTCTCAATAAACTGAATAATTTTTCTATGAAGCAATTCAAGTTTTCCCATGTGTCCACTTGTGATTCAAGTAATCATGCAGGTGGCAGCGTGCAGAGCCTCCACCAATGGTATCACTCATAGTATGGGACCCCTGTTAGATGGGTCAATTACACCTTCCCATAAAGGGTCAATAAACTGGTACCCTCATCAACACTATGATATCCACCGGAGGCTGTACCGGCATATGTCAAAAGATCCAAACCTTGTTTAGTGCAAGCACCAGAACTTCAAACAGGCAAAGTACATGGAATAAAGGAAGATATCTAGTGCTATCTGTATAGAACTACGTTTATTAAAAAATTCAAAGGTAAACTTACAAACAAGGCACTAACACCTAGTGCCTGGTAATCCAGCATTCAAGAGGGTAAAAACGATGATGACATCGCGTTATTCCTTCCATTCCGTACGCGTTACGTCCTGTGGGCGGAACTTCATGAACAAGATCTGGATTTTTGGGCATATGCTGGTACAGCCTCTGGTGGATATCATAGTGTTGAGGAGGATGCCAGTTTATTGACTCTTTATGGGAAGGTGTAACTGACCCATCTAACAGGGTCCATACTATGAGGTGAGCTGCTAGTGATGCCATTGGTGAAGGCTCTGCACGCTGTCACCTGCATGATTACTTGAATCACAAGTGAACACATGGGAAAACTTGAATTGCTTCATATGAACTTTATTAAGTTTACTGTGAATTTTAGTCAGCAATTTATATTGATATAGCGCTGCACTAATGTACCTTTATAATAATTTTATAAGCTAGTGATCTTAACCTGGTCATAGATGGATAGTAAATGAAGTTTGAATGAAAATTCTTAGGAAAAGTCTTAAAATTTGTACAAAAAGTCTCAGAACATTCAAATGTTGTTTGAAAGATTTTAGTTGCTCCTTGAAATTTTCTCGTTACTGTGGTGATTTTCTCATCACTGCAGTTGATTTGACACAATACTGATTTGAAAAAAGAACAAACTTTCTTAGAACATTCTTTTCCCAAGAATTTTCTTTTAAAATCCCACCCATCTATGGTTGGCCCTAAAACACGTATGCAACCAGTAAACTCGGAGCAAAGTCCCAACTAAGAGAGTATGGAAGTTTTGGGTCACCATGAAAGCCAGCAACTAATATTTTCAATAGGACAGGCCAGTGATAGTATAGTTTATGGCAGTGGTTCTCCACCTCAAGTACCCCAGACGCCCCATGTTTTCAGGTTTTCCTTTACCTTGTACAGCTGCTTTAAATCAATATCAATGACATGGTATTGATAGGAGCTATTTTATCTAAGGTAAGTTTCCAAAACATGGCCCGTTAGGGGTAAGTGAGGACTGAGGTCGAGAACCACTGGTCTATGGTACTCTCACTACAGGTTTCTTTTATATTTCTCTTACAAGTATTTCAGCAACAAAATTCAAGGCAGTTTTTGTGTGGAAGAAAAAAACATAGAGCCTCAGTATATGAAAACAATGGTAAATAGGCAAACATTTACAATTCAAATAACACATATTTACAGCAAAGAAGCTCAGGTATCATACTTACTGAAATCGATTTCGGTCCATCACAGAGTTTTTTCTGAAGATACTGTTTTCACTGACGTTATCTTCGCCCTCCTCTGATTCTAAGCTGCGGTTGCAACTGCGAATAGTCTGCATAATGTTGTTCACAGTCGTTTCCTTTTCTGCATTGTTCAATCCATTCTTCCCTATTCGCTGCGAAAAGTTGTCTTGTCCATTGTAGTCAGAGACAAACTGTGAATATATTACAGTTTTGTTACTGGTTTCAAAAGTACACATTTAGATAGCATGTCAGTAATTAGAAATATTTTGTATTGACAAAAATAAGGAGTTTGTCATTGTTCACTTCCTGTTAAAAATACTAGCTGTCTGGTTGTCTCTAATTTTGATGCCTTCTAAAGCCAGCCATACATGGATCGAAAATTGCCCGGTTCAGCAGGGACTGGTCAAATTTCAATCCATGTATGGGCTAGCTGTTTGTACACAAGCCGATCTATTGATCGATGTGCGTAGAACCAGCTTGTCGGGTTTTTCCTGCATGATCAGTGCCACCAGCTTTAGCCATCAACACTGACCCTTGTATGCTGCCGACGGGGAAAGCTCCCAGCCAGCAGAATACAATAGCTCAGCAGGAGCGATTTTCCCATCCACATCAAATGAGCGGATTTGAGAATCAGTTAATTTTTTTTGTTTAACCCGTTAGTTGAAATGAAAAAAAAAAAAAATGAATCATGTATGGCAAGCCTAAGTCAATGACCTGGAGCACACACTGAGCAAAGGCGACTACTCTTGCTGCATCGGCTTATATTTGACTTCTGAATGGCCCTGTTGGCAACTCCTACCCCCCCCCCCCCTCCATTTGAAACAGTTGATTTTACATTAACTTTTGTCCAAAGAGCTGGTCCAAAAACTCTCAGCCAAAAATTGCTTGCATCAGATGCAAGCACGGTCCAGTTATTCAGCAAGAAAGACTGAGTACTGTTATACTTTTATTTAATTTGCACTAACATCCAAATTTTTAGGGCAAGCTTTTGGGGTGTGCCCCTTTCTTCAAGGTCTAAGCAGTACTTATACACAAAATCTTAGCAGTATGTTCAGTAAGACAACCTCTGGAAAGAAAAAAAGAGGAAAGAAAAAAAAACAAAACACACACAAGCAACTGTACACAGCAATAGTAATTAAACTTGGGTAGTTAGTGAGATAAGACAGAGAGAGAGAGCTATAGGGAGGATGAGTAACAGTCACAGAGGTGGGGAGTGGTGGTGGGGTCGTAAAACTGTTGGATAACGATTTAAAAAACCAAGGACCACATTTAGTCCATTATCTTGTGTGTCAAATAGGATTAGCATTCTTGGTTCAAATGTTTTCATTTCCTGAGTAATTTTGAAGTTCCCTTTTAGAACCAAAACATTTATGTCTTCCATAGTGTGGTCTGGTTGTGAAATGATGTCACACAGAAATCACCTTTCTTATGTTATATGTAGCGCTGGTATGATCTACCATCTGATAGGTAAATTTAGTGAATTGCTCGTTAAGGGAGTTAGATTTGCCTCTGTTCCAGCTTGGCTGACGTTGCGTGTGGTTCCACACTGAGCCGATGGGTGTTGCTGTTACCATTGGCTGGTGTTGGAAGGGCAGCACGTCGAAGCGTATGGGTGCTCCTCTGTCCCGGAGACAACTCGATGGAGGTGGTCCTCCGAGTTGCATTCTGGGAGAGGGTATTTATGGGACAGACGCCATGTTTTGGGGTTCCTTTACAGCCACCTGCTGGCCCCCCTGGCCGACAGGTATGCGTTAGAGTGCTATCTCGTGGTCCTCTGTTCCGGAGGCCCACATCGCTACGGCGCGCGGGTGGGCCCAGAGGCATGTCTGGGGCCTACCACAGCAGCCGAGGAATGGTCCTGAACTGTCTATCCCGAGTGAAGAAGCTGGACAACCGAGAAGATCCCAGGGGAGGACCCGTCATGGAAGGATCATGCAGAGTGCTGGTCTGGAGAGGGGCCTGGTGACTCGGTTGGAGGGCGTATCCTAAAGTAGTTATACAGCATAGTACTGCCGGGTTGGCTTAGAGGTCCAAGTACTGTGTCTGACGTTCACCGCAAAATTGAATACATCCTGTGGCAGAGGATCGCACGAGTTTATTTCAATCAAGTCTGTGGCAGAGACTTTTGTTTGTGCTACGTACTGGCTGCTAGGCAAGTGAGAGAGGCCTATCCAGGCGAGCAAAGATTGTGTCCCACAAGGGGATTGCATCCGATTACAATATTCATACAATATTCAACTTTAAAGGACGTTCTCAAAAATCCTAAAGAAAGGTATTTGAGCTTCCCTGCAGCTTCCCTCCTGACTCTTTCCTGCTACTTCCTTCGTTGCTTGGTTCAATAAAGCATTGAAAACGTACGCAAGTGTTGGTGCTTTTATCGTCCAGAGGTAAACTTAACAGAACCCTAGACCCGGTGCCGGTGAAACAGGGGTGTTGAGAATGAAGGTAACAAGCCCGCTTAAACCAGCAGTTCGCCGAGAGTTATTGCTACATGTGGGGGCGTCGTCCGGAATTTGTTGACCGTCAATTCTCGCAACCCAGAGAGGTGTTTCGCCGGGAGTTTACGGTGAGAGCTGGACTTTGTAACATTTTTTCAGGAAGAGAAGAGGTTAAAAGTTGCAGGACTTTATTTCTGAATGCGTAGGCGGCAGGCTCCAGTGAAAGCCCGGGAGCTACGTGAGCAGAAGAACAAGTGGGAGGAGCCTACCCTACTTGATACCGCGTGGGACGCGTGTATGTGTTTGGCGCCAGAGATGAAGAAAGGCCTCGTGATCGTGCTGAACTATCAGAGCGTGGCACATGTCTTTTTCGGCGATGCAGCCAATTATGGGAGCAAGAATGTTCCCTGCAAGCACCGCGTTGAATACTGTGCTGACCGGAACCCTGCTTACAGATACTGGTGTTCCTCAGGTTCGTTCTGTATACCTCAGGAGATATTGAGGGACTAGGCATGATTTGCCATAAATGTGAAGGCTTCCCGTGGCCGTGGCCGAGGCCTACCCCCGAGGCTACCCGAACCGGAATCAGCAAAGTCCATGACAGGAACAGGTAAGCAGCTGGTGGGGAATGTATCTGAGACTGTAAATAAGTATCTGTCAGCGGAAGAGTTGGGAGATACGGAAATAGAATCCTTGTCAGATCTTTCCGGTGATGATGACCTGTTTAAGACTATGTCACAAGAGATGTTATGGGCACAAGGCGATGATGTCGCCTCTGCTATGACTTTCCCTGAATGGACAGCCCTGAGTTCTGGGAAGACGTCACCCTGTGTGGAGCCACACAGCACTGTAAAAGAGACTTTGTCAAAAGTTGTTAGTTCACTACAGACATCGGCTGGGTCTATGGTGAGCAAATCCCTGGATTCCTGTGTGCCCCCTGGCATGGGAAAGAACAGATCCTTGTCCAAACTTGCACGTTTGCAGAGAATGTTAAAGAAGCGTGTAGCTACGGAGTATGGCTTGGAGTTCCCCTATGTCCCTCAGGACGTAATGCAAGTGATTGAAGTTAACTGAGAACTTTGGTACAGTGAAGCTGTTTGGGACTATTTGTCTGTGCCTAAGCCTTTACGAAAGACTGGATGTTCTGTTAAAATGGATGAACGTTTTAGTGGATGTTTTATGCACTGGAACTTCGGTCGGCACATCTATGCTGACAAAGTGGTCATCTGCAGGCCCGGAAAAGATGACGCTGTATATTTCATTACCACAGTGGATAAACTGGTAATGACACTGACCTTGCTAGATCCCCGGTTTTATTGGTAACTATGGACAAAAGTACTTTGAAGTTAGTTAGTGTCAGTATAAAGAGATCTTCGTGGTCAAGGTCTGGATATTCATCTCAGTGTTTTAAATCCAAGCACTTCTTTTTTGCTAGCTGGATTTCTTTCATGTGAAAAAAATGTATACAGGGATGGACTCCTAAAGATTATTTTTGATAATAGATTATGGGAAGAGAGTCTAATTTTTAAATGAGGCTTTGCTATTGAAGTTGTACAGCATATATGTGTGTTTAACATGTTTTCCTTTTCAGGAACCATTTCATCTCCTATCAAGCTGTGAGGCTTTTCAGCTAGATAGATAGTGAGGTTGTGTACAGTCATAGGATGGTTTTGTTTACGGACGTGAACATATTTTTTTTAGATATTAATCTCATAATGTCTTTCCCCTGTCTTTCTTTCTTCTCTATCTATTCCAAGTTTTAAGCTCAAATACCTTCTCCCAGGCTTGGGAGTTATTATCATTATTTTTGGACAGACGTTGGGGACAACGTCTATTGTAGTGGGGGGAGTATGTAGCGCTGGTAGATTTATGATCTACCATTTGATAGGTAAATTTAGTGAATTGCTCGTTAAGGGAGTTAGATTTGCCCCTGTTCCAGCTTGGCTGACGTTGCGTGTGGTTCCACACTGAGCCAGTGGGTGTCGCTGTTATCATTGGCTGGTGTTGGAAGGGCAGCGTGTCGAAGCGTATGGGTGCTCCTCTGTCCAGGAGACAACTCGATGGAGGTGGTCCTCCGAGTTGCATTCTGGAAGAGGGTATTTATGGGACAGACGCCATGTTTTGGGGTTCGTTTTACAGCCACAGGTATGTGTTAGAGTGCTATCTCATGGTCCTCCGTTCCGGAGGCCCTCATTGCTGCGGCGTGTGGATGGGCCCAGAGGCATGTCTGGGGCCTACCACAGCAGCCGAGGAATGGTCCTGAGCTGTCTATCCCGAGTGAAGAAGCTGGACAACCGAGAAGATCCCAGGGGAGGACCCGTCATGGAAGGATCATGCAGAGTGCTGGTCTGGAGAGGGGCCTGGTGACTCGGTTGGAGGACGTATCCTAAAGTAGTTCTACAGCATAGTACTGCCGGGTTGGCTTAGAGGTCCAAGTACTGTGTCTGACGTTCACCGCAAAATTTAATACATCCTGTGGCAGAGGATCGTATGAGTTTATTTCAATCAAGTCTGTGGCAGAGACTTTTGTTCGTGCTATGTACTGGCTGCTAGGCAAGTGAGAGAGGCCTATCCAGGCGAGCAAAGATTGTGTCCCACAAGGGGATAGCATCCGATTACAATATTCAACTTTAAAGGACGTTCTCAAGAATCCTAAAGAAAGGTATTTGAGCTTCCCTGCAGCTTCCCTCCTGCCTCTTTCCTGCTACTTCCTTCGTTACTTGGTTCAATAAAGCATTGAAAACGTACTCAAGTGTTGGTGCTTTTATTGTCCAGAGGTAAACTTAACGGAACCCTAGACCCGGTGCCGGTGAAACAGGGGTGTCAAGAGTGAAGGTAACAAGCCCGCTTAAACCAGCAGCTCCACCGAGAGTATTGCTACATATATAATTGTGTGTCAAATTAATTTTCAGGCCTCATGCATACTGGACGTTAAAATAACGTTATAAAAACACCAGTAGCTTTGCAGTGAGTTTTTCACCTTTTTTCAACGTTTTTGCAATAGTGTTTTTTTTTTTTTTTTTTCAAAAATAGATTTTTATTGAAAGAAAGATAAAACAGTATAACAATATAACAGTATCATCATACAGTTGTACAAGAATTGAGGAATAGACATAAATTCTTACGATTGAGACAAGTGTAACAATGAATTGACTATAACAGGAAAACCCTTGTTAATGCTTCACGGTATATGCGCGGCGGGGGGGTTTAGACTAATCCATTATCACACTAAAGTGACTGTCGAGAGGTTGATGTTGGTTATGGTGGCATAAGATATTTCTTCTTCTTTTTTCCCTCTCTCTCTCCCTCCCCCCTTCCAGGTTGCTGTTATAATTCTTGGGGGAGAATTCCCACTCGCTGGGTGAAGGCTTATGGGTTAGTATGACAATCCAATCCATGAGTAAAATAGGGGTATTGGTCGGGAGCTCTGTTAGGAGACCCATACCGTACAGAGGGTTAAGAAGGGTTGTGGGTGGACAATGAGAAATAAATGAAAAAAGAAAGGGGGGAAAAATAAGAAAAAGAAAAACAAGGAAAAAGGGGGGGGGAGGGGAGGGAGGGGTGACCTAAGGGACTTGAGGGGGGGGGAAGGGAACGAAAAGGGGGGGGGAGGGGGGAGATTGAGGGATATAGAGGGGTAATTGTCTCCTCGGTCTCCGCCACTTGTGGTGTAGATTCAGTTTGGTGTTGTTTTATGGTGGAGTAGGTCAGGTTTGTTCGATCTCTACTTTCGGAGAGTAGTACTGGGCTAACTTTGACGCACGGCCCCCCATACTCGTCCCTTGTTTAGGGGTGGGGGGTCTACGTCATCTGGGGAAGAAGAAGAGGTATATGAGTGGTGAGGCTGAGAGGATTAACCAGTGTAGATGGTGGGTGGTGGGTGGTGATCTTAGGTGGGCATGTTCAGGTCGAGAGTTATTTCATCAGTGTTAGGTATCTGTCGGTTGACCGAAAATGAGTCCAGCATGCCCATGTCTTGGAGAATCTAGCTGGGGAGTCTCGTGAGATGGAAATGAGTTCTTCCATTTCAGCTATTTTGTTAATTTGTGTGAACCATTCTTGGATGGTCGGAGCATGAGACGTACCCCAGTGTCTAGGGATGCACATTTTCGCTGCATTCAGTAGGGGTAAGATCAGTGTCTTACGGTAGTATGACGTAGACAACTCTGAGTGATGAAACAGGCATTGGGTTGGGGAATGGTCTAAGTTGTAGGTCGATATTGATTCCGTGAGTTCTCGGACTTGCGTCCAGAATGATTGAATAGCTGGGCATGACCACAAAATGTGTAACAGTGTGCCCGGTTCATCCCGACATCTCCAGCATTTATTGGGGAATGAAGGGTTAATTTTATTCAAGATAGCTGGGGTTCTGTACCATCGTGTCAGGGTCTTATAGTTATTTTCTTGAATGGACACGTTCAGGGAGCCTTTATGGGCAATCGTGAATATGTGTTCCCATTGGTCTTCTCCTAGTTCTGCTTGTAATTCCTTTTCCCATGTTTTGCAAGCTTTCCCTTCTTTGGGGGAAGTTCCAGTAAATAGTATGGCATATATACTGGAGATTAAGTGTTGTTGGGGATTAGATTGAGAGCATAGATGCTCAAATGGAGTAAGTGGTCGTGATATAGAAGAGTCGCGATTGACTTCCTTTAAAAAATGTCGAATTTGAAAGTAAGTCCAAAATGGTAAAGGGTCGCTGGTGATAGTGGGTGTTAGTGAGAGGCGGTCTAGAAAGGAGCCGTCGCGGAAAAATTGATGTGCTTGTATGTTGGGGAGTTGCCACTGTGTTGCTAGAAATTGTGCGGACATACCCGGAGGGAAAGCAGGGTTCTGTCTTATAGGAGTTAAAGGGCCCGGGGAGGATGATATGTGTAATTTTCGGCAGGCATCCCTGAAACATCCCAGGGTCGGCCCAATAAGAGGGTGTTCTTTGAGAGTGGAGGGAATATGTGTCGATGTCAGCCAGGGTGCGGATTTCAGCGGGAAGGGAGACAGTGATCCCTCCAGTCTGACCCAATCTTTGTGTTGGGTGTGCAGTGACCAGTCCACAATACGAGTAAGGTGGCAGGCCCAGTAATATTTTTTCAGATCTGGAAGACCAATGCCCCCCTTCGTCTTAGGTTGTGTTAGGAGATTGTATGCGATTCTCGGATGTTTTTGTTTCCATAAAAATTCTGTACAAAGCCTTCTATAGGATAAGAAAAATGACGGGGGGAGTTTAATGGGGACAGCTTGTAGAATATATAGAATGCGGGGAAGAATATTTATTTTAATAATGGCTGCACGTCCGAACCAGGAAAACTGGGGTTTGTTCCAATTTTTGAGATCAGAAGAGATCGTTTTGAGGATGGGAAGATAGTTTTGTGCAAAGAGATCTGAAAGGTTCGTTGTAAGGTAAATGCCGTTGTGTCGCCATTGAAAGGGGAAGTTAGTTTCACACTGTGCAACTGTTTCTTTTGGGATGGTGACATTGAGGGCGTGTGATTTGGTGAAGTTTATTTTAAAATTAGAGATGCGCTGGAAGAGGTGGAAATCTTTTAATAAGTTTGGAATAGAGATGTGGGGTTCACTAAGGGAAAGCAGGATGTCATCGGCAAAAGCTGCCAACTTATAAGTGTGGCCTGATATGGGTATTCCTTTAATATTTTAATTTCTCCTGAGGCAGTTCAGGAGAGGTTCAAGGGTTAATACAAAGAGGATAGGGGAGAGTGGGCAACCTTGCCTCGTTCCGTTGGTTATGGAGAAGGCGTTTGACAGGTGTCCGTTAATCCGAACTCTGGCCGTGGGTGTCGTGTATAAAGACATGATTGAATTAAACATGCGATTTTGGAGGCCTAGGTGTTGCAACACTGCCCCCATGTAGTCCCATGCCAGTCTGTCAAACGCCTTCTCCGCATCCAATGATAGAAAGAAACCTTTATGTTTATTAGTTGTCATCCAATGGTGGAGATTTATGGCTTTAATGGCGTTATCCCTTGCCTCACGGCCTGGAATAAAACCAACTTTGTCTCCATCTATCAGTGATGGTAACAAAGGAAGCAGGCGATTGGCTAGGATTTTTGCAAAGAGTTTTATGCCAACATTTAGTAGGGAGATCGGCCTATAGTTGTTTACTAGTGTCGCGTCTTTTCCTTCCTTTGGTATAACTGTAATGTGGGCTTCAAGGAGTCTGTGGAAGGGAAGCGTGGAGGAGGACAGGGAGTTGAAGGCTTTGAGAAAGTGGCCAGTAAGTGTCCCTATGAAGGTTTTAAAATATACGGCTGTGAAGCCGTCTGGGCCCGGGCTCTTTCCGGCTTTCAATTGTTTGATTGCATCTTTAAGTTCAGCTTCCGAAATGGGGAGTTCTAATTGGCGAGCATCTTCTCTGTCAATCGGTTTAGGGCAATGTTCTTTTAGAAAACTCTTAATAAGGGATCGCCTATCTTTGTTATTGGATGAGCCGTCAGTAGTTTTGCCGAGATTGTATAGCGTAGAATAGTACGCTTCGAATTGGGAGGCAATGTCTGGGGCTGTGACTTTCGATCTACCTTGGGAGTCGTTTATCGTGTGGATATTGGAACGGGCTTTGTTTTTCTGAATGGCTCGGGCCAGATATTTTCCGCTCTTATTTCCAAATTCATAGAACAATTTCTGTTGTAGGATGAATTTACGTTTTGTTTTTTGTGATAACTCTGTGAGTAGATGTTCTCTGGTTTGTGTGAGTTCTTGATATGTCTGTTGGGCCTGAGTCTGTTTGTGAGCTAGCTCTAGGGTTTTGATCTTCTGGATCAGGTTTGAAATACTGGCTTGGTGGGCTTTTTTCCGTGACGTTTTAAGGGCAATAAGTTTACCCCTTAAGACGCATTTGTGGGCCTCCCATTGTGTTAGCGGAGATGTGTCTCCGTTGTCATTGTCGATAAAGAAATTGTGTATGGCTTGTCTAATGTCTGTAATATCCCCTTCTGAGGTCAAGAGGGTAGAGTCTAGGTGCCAGATTTTAGAAACATTTTGATGCTCAGGGAAGGTCAGTGTCATTGTAATGGGGTGGTGGTCAGATAGGAGCATTGGTTCAATTGTTGCATGGGAAAGGAATGGAAGGTCTGGTTGGGAGAGGAAAAGATAGTCAATTCTGGAATATCTGTCATGAGGGGCGGAGAAGAATGTATAATCCTTGACATTTGGATGAAGAGTGCGCCAGGTATCATGTAAAAGCAAGTCGTTCAGTTGCAGTTTAATTTGGCGCAGAGTTCTGTATGGCAGTGATGTGGAGCCTGAAGAGGTGTCTAAAATTGGGTATAGGGCTACATTAAAGTCTCCCCCGAGCACGGTTAGACCAACAGAGAAGCCTGATAAAAGTTGAGAGATCTGTCTAAAGAAGCTAGATTGTGCAGAATTAGGGCTGTAAATGTTAGCCAAGGTTACAGGCCTGCCCTGTATCTTGCCTTTTAAAAAGATATATCTGCCTTCCTTGTCTATAAGTGAATCAGTGAGTTCCCAGGTTAGGTTTTTGGAGATTAGGATTGAAACTCCCTTAGTCTTTGCGGATTGGTAGAATGGTAGGAGTGAGGGAACCAGTGATTTGTAAGCTTGGGCACCTTATCTGCACGGAAATGGGTTTCCTGGAGGAAAACTATGTTGGATTTTAGTTTGTGCCTCATAGACAGGAATTGGCTGCGTTTTTCTGGGATATTGAGCCCTTTTACATTTAGGGATGTCACTTTTAGCGTATCGTGTTTGGTGGTAGGTGGTACGTGCGACATGCTTTAAAAGGATGTGATCTTTTGTCGGCTTAGTCAATACACCTCTTCGAGTGTGTTAGGGGTGATTCGTGGGAATGTTGTTGGGTCGGGAGGAGTCGCGGCGGCGTAGTGGAGGTGGCGGAGACCGAGGGGGCAGTAGAGGGGGGCTGAGGGAGGTGGAATTGGGCTTGAGAAAGCTGAATGTGATTAAGGAATGAGTAGGGTAAATCCGAGGGGGGAAAGGGGTCTATAAAGGGTAGAGGACGGGGAGGGGAAAGGGAGAAGAGGAAAAGAGAGGGTGAGAAGGAAGAAAAGGAGAGAAGAGGAGAGAGAAAAGAAAGAAAGAAAAAAAAAAAAAAAAGGAAAAAATCAAGATAGATATGTAAGATCTAGGTGTTCCGGAGGTAAAGAAGGGTTCAGAGACCCCTCTTATGGGGTAGTACGTTATCTGGTAAAGGTCAACAGGAAAGATAGGTTCCCGTTGTGTGGGGAGGTGAAAGGAGCCGGTAGTAACGGGTTGGAAATAAAGTGTAATCCTTTGGTCCTCAAAGGGGTGTGGATGGTCAGGATAGAAGAGTGAGCCTATAAGTTATAGTATTAGTCTTGGGGATTGTGGATTAAAAGAGGAAGATCTTAAGTTTAAAGTAATGTCATTGCCAGAGACAGAATATCAAGTGAGGTCTCTTGGGGCAGGAGAATGAGTCCGCCTGATTACGGGGAGTCGGCCTTAGCTATTGTGGGGATGTGGAGTGGACGTCCAGTTGTGAGTCATTCAGATATTTAGAGAGACAAGTAAGGAATCAACTGTACAGTAAACCTTATAACATTAACCAGATTCTATATATTTAGCAAGTATCTCTTGCTCAATTTATGCTTGCCTCACTCTCAGAGTAGGCCTCCAGCCTGTGCGACCGACCCCCACACGGTATAAGAACAGGTAGCCCGAGAGTCCACCATAAAGGTAGGCCGGCCTGACCCACCCGTGTGTCTTTTCGTCTAAATGTCATGATATAGAAACTATTACCCAGACGGGGTATGGAGGTCTTTCACACAAGCCGGAGGTCCATCCGGGTTCTTTTGCTTGGATGCCAAAAATAAACATTGTATGTTGTGTTAAACTATTAATAAAGAAACGAGAATACAAAGAAATAAAGTGGCATAGCATTACATGTTATGTACCTAGGTCTCAGGCCGGTCCTACACGAGGTCAGCCATCTAGTTGGTGAGGTATCTACCAAGTTTCCACATATACTCTAGGTCATTATATAACGCGTATTCAGGTAATAACAGGAATAGTAATGGTACCAATGCCTTCTAGCAAGGTTATTAGCTTCCTATAGGTTATAACTCAACTGAAGATAACATGATAACTTTCTACGGCGATATACATACCGGGTGAGCGACTCCACACAGATTAATGCTTTTACTGGGTTCAATGGGGTATACGGGTTATGTCTTGTTTGCCATCTTAGTGGATGTCAAGGTTTAGATACCCGTTAACCAGTTGGGTAGTCGCTTGATCAGGTGAAGGGGGGGTCTGAGCATATGAAAATCAGCTCTCAATGTTGGGGGGACATCAGTTGGGGTTGGATACGTGGAGATTGGGTGGAATTAAGGGTGTAGCTGAGGTTCTGTGTGGAATCGCCCCTCCAGAGAGGAATCAACATTATTATCAAACAGGTGTGAGTCCTGGTCTGTTTTCAAGAGGGTGCCAGTCAGAATAAGGGGATTCTGACCTGGGAATGCGACCTGTGTCTGTCACAGCAGGGAATGATACTTGCCTAGGGAGGTACAAAAAGGCCTACTTGGGGGTTAAATAAGGGGGGTGACAGGATGGGGAGGTGGAGATGGAATAAAGAAAGGAATTATTATTATTATTTGGGGGGCTATATAGTGTTCACAAACAGTAGCTATCTTCGTGCATGTTCATGTTATACTTGCGTGACCAATGTTCCGTAGCTTGAAGTCTGTGTTGAATTTGCTGTGTGGGCAGACGGGCACGAAGAAGAGAGGTAAAGGGGTGGGGGATGTTTTCATAGGTTAGGCCAGTCTATGGAACTGAGTGATAAATGTCCGTCATGGACTAGGTGAGGGAGATGCGAGGAATTGTGTCGATCCTTTGAGTCAAATCATCTTGCTTCTGGCTTGAAGGAGATCCATTTGTAGGCATTCGGATGGTCATGTTTTGGATTGACGTCTGTCTTGCGTAGGCCTTTATAGTGTAGGGGGTGAAAGGGCTTCAGGTGAGCAATAGGAGATAGGGGTGTGTTACCCCGTTATTTAGCACCTCCGTGGCGGGGTCGTCTGTGGGCAGGAGAAGCTGTGGGGCTGTTGTCTGCAGGATTCATGGGTCCCATGGACGTGTTGGTCCTGGGAGAGTTGGATCTGCGTCTTCTTATATGGAACTCATCACGGACTGGGATGGCATCCATGGAGCTTGACCTTCTGAGTTGGGGAGGTCTGAGAGAGCGGTACCAGTCGGGCAGTTCAATGCAAGGTATGTTCAGAATTTCGCAGAATGTGGTGAGATCTTCAGGCACTCTCAGGTTAGCAGTTCGCCCTTGTGTTGATGCTGAGAGGCAAAAAGGGAATTTCCAGTGGTACTGAATTCCGTTTCTGCGTAGTAGGTCAAGGAGAGGGCGTAAGTCTCTTCTATTTTGTAGAGTGATAGGCGATAAATCTTGAAAGATTTTTATTTCTGAGCCTTGGCATGAAAGATTGCGACGATCTCTGGCCCTGCGAAGGATTTCCTCTTTCAGCTTAAAGTTGACTAGGCAGCATACCACATCTCTGGGAGGGTCGGTGTCTCTACCCCGGGGTCTGAGGGCCCTGTGTAAGCGTTTACATTCAATGGGGGTCTCAGGGGGTCTGCCTAGGAGATCGTTAAATACAGCTACGGTTGCCTGGGTAAGTTGAGTATGATCGATCGATTCTGGCATGCCTCTTACCCGTAAGTTGTGAAGTCTGCCACGATTGTCCAGGTCCTCCATGTATCTATATAGATCTCTGAGCTGGACGAAGTGTGCTTGGGATGAACTCTGGAGCCTGTGGATGGCATTCTCACTGTGTGCTGTAGTTTCTTCTATGTTGTCCATGCGGACCGTCATGGACTGGATGTCTCTCCTCAGGTCAGAGATGACCGATGCAAAGGTGGCTTTAATGTCTTCTGTCACTGATGTTAGGTCCCCTATGTTCAGGGGGTGCTCTGTCGCCACATGCTGTGAGGGCGATTGTGTCCGGTGTCTGCCAGAGGGGCTGAGGCTGGAGGAGCGCGCTGTGGCCGAGTAGGCCTGAGATGAAGCCGGGGCCTCGCGTGGCTGCGTCCGGAAGATCTCCGGGATGCTGCGGCCCGCTTGTGAGTCGGGTCTCCGCGGAGATCGGGAACGGGATGGGGATGAGTTCCTCTTAGATTTCCCCATGTTTTTGTGCTCGGATGGCTCTAATAAGCTGCTGGGAGACCCTCTGAGGACCGGAGCGCAGGGATCAGGCGTCCATTAGAGTCCGGCACCAAACCACGCTCCCCATCAAGTGCAATAGTGTTTTTTAGCGTTTTTCCACATTAGCGTTTTTTAGCATTTAAAAAAAAAAAAAAATTTTCAATGGATCAAAAACATTAAAAAACACTGGTGAGCAACGTTTTTGAGCAACATTTTTGAGCAACGTTGTCAACGTTTATCAGCGTTAGAGCGTTTTTACAGCTGAAAAACGTCTCTCAGAACCCACTAGTTTTGGGTTTTTTTTACTGCTCAAAAACGCCACTGCCCAAAACTGCTGATACCAGCCTATGTGTGCATGGACACATAGGATAACATGATGGAGAGTTTAATGACTGTAGAAAAAAAACGTCTACTGCCAAAAACAGCTGCTGTAAAAACGTCCAAAACATCCATTGTGCATGAGGCCTCAATATCTGTCCTTTTTCACCAACATAAGATCCTTTGCTACATATTTTGCATTGGATGAGGTACACAAAATTACTGGAGGTACGGCTGTATGATCCTCTGATATGAAAGATCCCTATACCGTGTGTGACACTTTTTAACAGATTGATTTAGCTGCACAGTTTGCAGAAGGGCTTGGTGCCTTTTTTTCTAACTTTATAATCAAAATGACGTTTGCTGCTGATTAGTTTATGTCTGAGCTTGGGTGGTTGCCTGAAAGCTAGTATTGGGGGTTGTTGGAATATTTATTTCAGCGTTTAATCCTCTGTGATTATGGGTTGCAAATCTTTGATTATCTTTCGTATCCCTTCTAGTGCTGGATTATATGTGGTTACTAGAGGTACACCATAATTTTTTTTTTTCATTGTATTGGGAGAAATTTTCTCTGTCTTTTCAGGGCTGTGTTTATGCCTGTATTGAGTTTGTAACCTTTCTTATGGAAGGAATCTGCTAGTATTTTGAGATGTTTATTTCTGTCCTCTGGGTCTGATGGCCACACCCCATGGTTATATAAGAGATGCCACACAGCGGGCAACACACAATAGAGGAAGACAGCCACAGAAGAAGAGTGACTTTTTTTTTAGTGGGTAACCGGTGGCGAGGAAGAAGACAACTCAGGGAGAGACAGCGGCGGAAGGAGATGGCGGCGAGAGAAGATGGCTCAGGGAGGAGACAGCACTGGGGAGAGGACAGTGGCGGGAGGAGACACCAAGAGAGGCGGCACCGGGAGAGACGGCGGTGGGAGAAGACAGCTCAGAGCTATTTGATTAATAAAGGATTTGCCAAAAAAAGTTTTTTTGTTTTTTTTTACATTTCACTGCTTTTTGAGGTATAGACCTGGGGGGACACCACGCCAGTTTTTTTCGAGGTTTTTTTTTTTTTGCTGGCAATTTTTTTTACATTCAGCTGTCAGCGGGAAACCCCGCTGACGGCTGATGACTCATCGTTGTTAAGGACGGCTTCCCGGCCCCCTCCTTAGCAACCAGCTATATGCAGTGTGTTTACAGACAAAAACGTAAAATGCAAAATGCATGAAAACTGCATGCAAAAACACAAAAAACCGAGGGTTTAAAATGCAAAATGAGCTGCAAAACGTGCCTGAAAGACGCATCAAGCGCAGCCGCAAAGATGCGAACCTAGACTAAAAGCCTGGGTCGGATCATAATACAGTTATTTATAGTAAGTAGTATTTGCCATTGTCTATATCCCATTTATATATGCTTTTACTCAACAATTAAAAGGTCTTATTAAAACCACTACCAACTATCAAACAACATTCAGAACTTATAAGTGCGATTCTGAACAATCCAGAAACTGGGGACATCTACATGCTGCACAAGAGCCACGGCATTAATAAGACCATGTAATTTTGAAATAAAATCCTGGGTTGGATGCCATTTCTGCAACTGTGATCATGGTACTGACTTTAAGAGCTGACAAGATGCTATCAAAGTTTTTTTCAGTACTTTCCCCCCACCAGCAGCACCCAGGATGATTTCTGGGCTTTGCCATTTCTGCATATACAGCCCTGGCCAAAAGATTTGAGAATGACACAAATAATAATTTTCCCAAAGTCTGCTGCTTCAGTGTTTTTAGATCTTTTTGTCAGATGTTACCCTGGCATGCTGTGGGGGTTTTTTTGTTCACCCACCTCTTGAGGATTGACCACAATTTCTCAATGGGTTTAAGGCCTGGGGAGTTTCCTGGCCATGAACCTAAAGGTTTTGTTCGACAAGCCATTTAGTTATCAGTTTTGCCCTATGGCAAGGGGCTCCATTATGCTGGCAAAGGGCATTGTTCATCACCAAACTGTTTTTGGAAGGTTGGGAGAAGTTGCTCTCGAAGGATGTCTTTGTACCCTTCTTTATTCATGGCTGTGTTCCTAAGCAAAATTTGGAGTGAGCCCACTCCTTTGGCCGAAAAGCAACCCCAAACATGAATGGGAAATGCGGCATACATAGCACAGTTAACAGTGAGAGAATCATCTTATGGCTTATAATCTCATCTAGGAGAGCCAACATCTTCCACAGAGCCACAAGCATCTATCCAATCTGACCAAATTTTGTCAAACCTTCTTGGGCCGTTTCTGTTAAGATAAGTAAGCTTATATAGGGTAAGAACAAAGTTCAATACTGTGCGCCCAGTAGAAACCAACAGTGGAGCAGTAGCTTTTCAAAGGAGACATTTTTACCTACAAGCAAAAAATATGGTAAAACAAATAAACAGTTTGCCATAATGACCCATGGGTTGGGCACCAAAGACATTTAACCGCAGCAGTTTGGGATCCGATCGGAGGATTAATTTTCAAACCTTATTAAAATCAGCAAGCACCGCTGCCCAAAAGGCAGTGGCGGCTGGTGCTCCAAGTTTTTTGGTGGGCGCAAACAATCTGAAAAATTCAGAAAAAAAAAACAATAATTGCAGCATCACTGTGCCCATTAATTGCAGCCACTGTGCCCATCAAATGCAGCCACTGTGCCCATCAATTGCAGCTACTTTGCCATCAAAGGCAGTCAGTGTTCCATAGATTGCAGCCACTGTGCCATCAAATGCAGCCACTGTGCCATCAATTGCAGCCACTGTGTCAATCAATTGCAGCCACTGTGCCATCAAACGAAGCCACTGTGCCCCATCAAATGCAGCCACTGTGCCATCAAGTGCAGACACTGTGCCATCAAATGCAGCCATTGTGCCCATCAATTGCAGCCATTGTGCCCATCAATTGCAGCCACTGTGCCCATCAATTGCAGCCACTGTGCCCATCAATTGCAGCCACTGTGCCCATCAATTGCAGCCACTGTGCCCACCAATTGCAGCCACTGTGCCCATCAAATGCAGCCACTGTGCCCATTAAATGCAGCCACTGTGCCCATTAAATGCAGCCACTGTGTTATAAAACGAAGCCACTGTGCCCATCAAATGCAGCCACTGTGCCCATCAATTGCAGCCACTGTGCCATCAAACACAGCCACTGCGCCCATTAAATGCAGCCACTGTGCCCATTAAACGCAGCTACTGTGTTATAAAATGAAGCCACTGTGCCCATCAAATGCAGCCACTGTGCCCATCAACTGCAGCCACTGTGTCCATCAACTGCAGCCACTGTGCCTATCAAATTATAATTATTATATTATTATACAGGATTTATATAGTGCCAACAGTTTTGTGCAGCGCTTTACAATATAAAAGGGAGACAATACAGTTATAATACACTAAAATACAAGAGGATTAAGAGATGCAGCCATTGTGCCATCAAATGGCGTCACTGTGCCCATCAATTGCAGCCACTGCGCCCATCAAATGCAGCCACTGTGCCCATCAAATGCAGCCACTGTGCCCATCAAATGCAGCCACTGTGCCCATCAATTGCAGCCACTGTGACCATCAATTGCAGCCACTGTGTCTATCAAATTATTATTACCGTATATACTCGAGTATAAGTCGAATTTTTCAGCACATTTTTTTGTGCTGAAAGTGCCCCCCTCGACTTATACTCGAGTCAAGCACTTTTATGCAGCAAAAAATTTCATTTTCCGAACCGACTTTGGGGCCCCGTATCTCAGGGCCACTTAGTGCTAGGAACCCCAAATTTGGTGTGCAAACCCCACTGGTACCACAACATATCCAAAGCTGAAGTTCCTAGTACTAAGTGGCCCTGAGATACGGGGCCCCAAAATCGGTTCGGAAAATGTCATTCTCTGCTGCAGAAAAGTGCTTGACATTTTCTGAATCGACTTTGGGGCCCCATATCTCAGGGCCACTTGGTGCCAGGAACCCCAAATTTGGTGTGCAAATCCAGTGGAACTGGTAAAATAACATATTCAAAGCTGAAGTTTCTAGCACCAAGTGGCCCTGAGATACAGGGCCCCAAATTCGGTTCGGAAAATGTCATTCTCTGCTGCAGAAAAGTGCTTGACATTTTCTGAATCGACTTTGGGGCCCCATATCTCAGGGTCACTTGGGGCTAGGAACCCCAAATTTGGTGTGCAAACCCAGTGGAACTGGTACCATAACATATTCAAAGCTGAAGTTCCTAGCACCAAGTGGCCCTGAGATACGGGGCCCCAAAACCGGTTCGGAAAATGTCATTCTCTGCTGCAAAAAAATGCTTGACATTTTCTGAACTGATTTTGGGGCCCTGTATCTCGGGGCCACTTGGAGCTAGAAACCCCAGCTTTGGAAATTTTATGGCGCTAGTTCCACTGGGTTTGCACACCAAATTTGGGGTTCTTAGCACTAAGTGGCCCCGAGATATGGGGCCCCAAATTCGGTCAACTGTGTCCATCTGCAGCAATGTCATTTCGGAACCCTTTGGGTTCAGAGACCCCAAATTTTGGCTGCAGCTAGGGGGCATCTAGGAACCCTTAACTACTGAGTTTGAAGTTCAGGGGACCTATGGCTGCAAATGGGCACAGTGAGGCTGCAAATGGGAACAGTGATGCTGCAAATGGGCATTGTTGACCCTCTTTTCCACTTACAGTAGCTGTGCATTTCTCACCCTCGTCTTATACTCGGGTCAATAAGTTTTTCCCATTTTTTTGTGGTAAATTAGGGCCTCGACTTATACTCGGAACGAATTATACTCAAGTATATACGGTAATACATTATTATACAGGATTTATATAGCGCCAACAGTTTACGCAGCGCTTTTCAATATAAAAGGGAGACAATACAGTTATAATACAATAAAATACAAGAGGATTAAGAGATGCAGCCATTGTGCCATCAAATGCCGCCACTATGCCCATCAAATGCTGCCACTGTGCCCATCAAATGCTGCCGTTGTGCCCATCAAATACCGCCACTGTGCCCCATCAAATGCTGCCACTGTGCCCATCAAATGCTGCCACTGCGCCCATAAAATACCACCACTGTGCCCATCAAATGCTGCCAGCCTGCCGCTGTGCCCATCAAATGCTGCCACTGTGCCCAACAAATATGCAGCCACTGTGCCCATCAAATGCAGCCACTGTGCCCATCAATTGCAGCCACTGTGCCATCAAACACAGCCACTATGCTCATCAATTGCAGCCACTGTGCTCATTAATTGCAGCTACTGTGCCTATCAAATTATTATTATTATACAGGATTTATATAGCACCAACAGTTATGCAGCGCTTTACAATATAAAAGGGAGACAATACAGTTATAATACAATAAAATACAAGAGGATTAAGAGATGCAGCCATTGTGCCATCAAATGCCGCCACTGTGCCCATCAAATGCTGCCACTGAGCCCATCGAATACTGCCATTATGCCCATCAAATACCGCCACTGTTCCCCATCAAATGCTGCCACTGTGCCCAACAAATGCTGCCACTGCGCCCATGAAATACCTCCACTGTGCCCATCAAATGCTGCCAGCCTGCCGCTGTGCCCATCAAATGCTGCCACTGTGCCCAACAAACATGCAGTCACTGTGCCCATCAAACACAGCCACTGTGCTCATCAATTGCAGCCACTGTGCCTATCAAATTATTATTATTATAATACAGGATTTATATAGCACCAACAGTTTACGCAGCGCTTTACAAAATAAAAGGGAGACAATACAGTTATAATACAATAAAATACAAGAGGATTAAGAGATGCAGCCATTGTGCCATCAAATGCTGCCACTGTGCCCATCAAATGCTGCCGTTGTGCCCATCAAATACCTCCACTGTGCCCCATCAAATGCTGCCACTGTGCCCATCAAATGCTACCACTGTGCCAATGAAATACAGCTACTATGCCCATCAAATTCCAGCCTGCCACTGTGCCCATCAAATGCTGCCACTGTGCCCAACAAATGCCGCCACTGTGCCCCATTAAATGCTGCCACTGTGCCCATCAAATGCTGCCACTGTGCCAATGAAATACCGCCACTATGCCCATCAAATTCCAGCCTGCCACTGTGCCCAACAAATGCCGCCACTGTGCCCCATCACATACTGCCACTGTGCCCATCAAATACTGCCACTGTGCCCATCAAAAAACGCCACTGCGCCCATCAAAAGTTAACACTGTGACCCCCCCACCCTCTCGCCATCTGCCCGGCACTTACCCTTATCCTTACTTACCCTTACTTATCTCGGTGGGGCAGCGGGTGACGGCGGGAAGCTGGGGGACCTTGCAGCGGGTGACGGTGGTGAGCTGCGTCCTCCATGCTTCCCCTCCCCTCCTCCTGATAGGCGTTCAATCGTCCAGTCGTCACAGCCAATCAGGTGAAGGGTAACACACCCGTGCTTCCCGATTGGCGGAGAGGCAGTTTAGTGTTAGAACAGCGAATATTAATTCGCTGTTCTAACACACCTGGGTGAACTGTGAGCGCAATGCTCTGCGCTCGCAGTTCACCTCTTTTAAAGCCTATTAGAGCCTATGGCTCTAATCAGGTGCTTCAAAAATACATCCCCGCCGCTGTAATTCAGGTGCCTGGTGTCCGAAAAGGGGCTGGACGCCTGAATAGGGGGTGGCGGCAGGGGCCATGGATAGATTCATGCAATGCATGAATCTATCTATAAGTCATAGAGGGGGTGGCTAGAGAGAGGGGGCGGTGCCCACACGCCCCCCAATTAATGGATGCACTGCCTCTGAGCGGAGCGACAGACAGGAACCAAACCATGTGTAGAAGAGATGCGCCTGGCAGATCACATCTAGGGCACGACACGGGAGTAGAGGGGGAAATTGCCAACAACCTTTTCAGGAGAAATAAGCCCTGTGTAGAAACATAAGCTGGAGGAACATGTCTCTTGCACAGTTCATTGTGGTCACATATGAGGATAAGCAAAACTTCTCCTCTGTCAGATCAGGAAGATCTGCCTACCACTTGATAAGGGTTTGAGCCAGTTTATCAGTGGATACTATGGACAGATGGAAATATATAGATAACAGTGGCTTGTCTAACACTTCGTAGGTAAGCAAACATTCCACTAGATCAGAATCCAAGGTGAGAGGAGTAGGAAATTGTTGCAGGAAAGCATGACGTAGCTGTAAGTATCTGAATAACATCCAGTTTGGCAAGTTAAATACAGCTTTAAGGTCAGGAAAGGTATGTACCTTGCCATCCGCAACAATATGCTTTAGTTCCACTACCCCTCTGGCCACCCAGAGCTGAGGATCTGGAATGGTTCTCATATGCGGAAGAGCTGGATTGCCCTACAGGGTAATATGGGGAGAAATGTAGGGGCGGTAATGAGCCCTAGCCCTGTGCTATACTGAAATACCTTTTGCAGAATAGCAGTCTGTTGCTGATGTTTTTCCTAGAGAGAAGTGGCTTCTATGCTGCCCTTCTTGATACCAGGCCATCCTCCAAAGTATTTGCCTCACTGTGTGTGCAGATGCACTCACACCTGCCTGCTGCCATTCCTGAGCAAGCTCTTCATTCGTGGTGCCCTGATCCCACAGCTAAATCAAATGTAGGAGATGGTCCTGAGCTTGCTGGACTTTCTTGGGCGCCCTGAAGCCTTCTTCACAACAAATTAAACCTCTATCCTTAAAGTTCTTGATGATCCCGGAAAATGGTTGATTTAGGTGCAATCTTAGTTGCAGCAATATTCTTACGTGTGAACCCCTTTTTGTGCAAAGCAATGATGACTGCATGTGTTTCCTTGCAGGTAACCATGGTTAACAGAGGCAGAACAATGATTTCAAGCACAACCCTCCTTTTAAAGCTTCCAGTTATTCTAACTCAATCAGCATTACAGAGTGATTTTAAGCCTTGGCCTCGTAAACACTGACACCTGTGTTAACGAGAGAATCACTGACATGATGTCAGCTGGTCCTTTTGTGACAGTGCTGAAATGCAGTGGAAAGGGTTTTGTTGGGATTCAGTTTGTTTTCATGGCAAAGAAGGCTTTAGAATTCACAGAGCCGGTCCAAGCTCTGCATGGATCCTGACACTTATGTCAGAATTTGCCTAAATGCCTGACCGGCAGCTGGCTCAGCCTCTGAGCATGCTGCTGAGAGCTGCAGCCAGCTGCAGCCCTGGAGGTGCAGAGCACAGAGCGCTGACTGACAGTCACCACTCTGTACTCAGAGCAGATCCGAGAACTGACCGATCAGCGGTCTTTGTACAGTAGATATAAAAAGTCTACACACCCCTGTTAAAATGTCAGTTTTCTGTGATGTAAAAAAATTAGACAAAGATAAATAATTTCAGAACTTTTTCCACCTTTAACCACTTCCGTACCGCTGCATGGCAATATACGTCCTAACTTTGAAAAGGGATATCTTTGTTATGGCAGCAGATAGCTGGTAGCCCTGGTATCCTCTTCAGCGGGCGGTTCAGCTTCCGATAATAGTGGTCTCTGTGGCTGATTCACTGCGAGATCACTTTTATCTGCGGCGGGAGAGGGGCCCCCCCTCCCGTCGCTCTCTGGTGCCCTCCGCCGCCCTCAGCCGCTTACTGGGTATGGAGACGAGTGAGGGGAAGATGGCCCCCACCCTTCTACACACCATTGCAGGGCCAAAGCGACTTCAAAACGTCACTTCCGCCCATAGCTCTTAAAGGGCCATTTATTTATTTTTTTCATTTTTTCAAATGGCAACATTTTTATTTTTTTTATTGCATTTTAGTGTAAATATGAGATCTGAGGTCATTTTGTCATGCTTTTTTTCTATTACAAGGGATGTTTACATTCCTCCTTATAGGAATAAAAGGACACAATTTTTTTTTTTTTTTTAAAAAAGAACAGTGTAAAAATAAAAAATAAAAGGTAAAACAAATAAGAAAAAAAAAAATTTAAACGCGTCCCGTCCCGCCGAGCTCGTGTGCAGAAGTGAACGCATACATGAGTAGTGCCCGCATATGAAAACAGTGTTCAAACCACACATGTGAGGTATCGCCGTGATCGGTAGAGTGAGAGCAATAATTCTAGCCCTAGACCTCCTCTGTAACTCAAAACATGCTACCTGTAGAATTTTTTAAACGTTGTCTATGGAGATTTTTAAGGGTAAAAGTTTGTCGCTGTTTGTAACCGGTTTTTAACTTGTAAACAACATATCTCAGAAAGGCTCAGTCCTTAAGTGGTTAATGTGACCTATGAACTGTACAACTCAATTGAACAACAAACTGAAATCTTTTGGGGGGGAGAAAAAATAAAGAGCTAAAATAATGTGCTTGCATAAATGTGCACACCCTCTTAAAACTGGGGACGTAGCGGTGTTCAAAATTAAGCAATCACATTCAAACTCATGGTAAATAGGAGTCAGTACACCCCTGCCTAGCTTTAAAGTGCCTCTGATTAACCCCAAATAAAGTTCAGCTGTTCTAGTTGGTCTTTCCTGACATTTTCTTAGTTATATCCTACAGCAAAAGCCATGGTCCGCAGAGAGCTTCCAAAACATCAGAGGGATCTCATTACTAAAAGGTATCAGTCAGGAGAAGGGTACAAAAAAATTTCCAAGACATTAGATATACCTTGGAACACAGTGAAGACTGTCACTATCAAGTGGAGAAAATATGGCACAACTGTGACATTACCAAGAACTGAATCAGGAAGAATCAGGCCCATATTTTTTTCCTGAATTCGGACCTGAAACAGAGCCAAAGGTGCACGGGACCTTTGTGCAATTCGCTCCGCAACTGCTCCGGAGATGTGTGAACCTGCTCAAATCTCCTGTCATGCGAATCAGATGCGGGGAAAGCTGCATCCAATTCACACTAGTGTGAACCCAGCCTAAAGGAGCTTGTAATGAAACGTCCCACACTCCGCTTGAGTGCTTTCGTCATATATCACTTCCTCCCAGTCTAAATATAGATATCAGGTATTCCAACCACTGATAACAACAAACAAGACAATACTCGTTTGGTTGCTGAACATGGACTGTTTATTAGAACAAGAATATAGTCTTATATACAGTTGAAGAGGAGGTTCCCCCTTCCTCCTCATATTACTCTAACAATACACCTGTAACCAAAAACCTATATAACATGAGCTAGTTATCTAATCATTTACCCAGACTTGGTTACTCAGAGATATGACCTGTCAGGTTAGACTCACTCAACTTACAATACACATAAGTATAAACACATCCCCCAATAGTTTGCTAGTAGACAAAGGTGTGTTAATGACCACAATAAACCATTGGGTGAAAGAACTGGACTTTCCAGATTAATCAGCATTCCTTTCACATACATCTGTCCACTGAGTCCCAAGCTGGCAGAGACCATCATGGCCTCCTTAATGTCCTTTTGCATTACATAACAGAATATCTTCCTAAATGCTTGAGGCTAGCATTCAGTCCTCTCCAAAAGCCTCTGTTCCGGGTGAGTCTGTCACAGAGCTGCAGGAATATCTGCCAAGTACTGGCTGTGTGGTACATGTAACAACAATCTCCCTTATTCTTCATATGTCTGGGCTATGGGATAGAGTGGCAAGATGGAAGCCTTTTCTTACGAAGAAAAACATCCAAGCCCGGTTAAATTTTGAAAAACACACATCTGAAATCTCCCAAAAGCATGTGGGAAAACGTGTTATGGTCTGATAAAACCAAGGTTGAACTTTGTGGCCAGAATTCCATATTGGCACAAAAACAACACTGCACATCACCAAAAGAACACCATACCCTCACTGAAGCATGGTGGTGGCAGCATCATGCTTTGAGGCTGTTTTTCTTCAGCTGGAACAGGGGTTTTAGTCAATATAGAGGGAATTATGAACAGCTCTAAATACCAGTCAATATCGGCACAAAACCTTCAGGCTTCTGCTAGAAAGTTGAACATGAAGAGGAACTTCATCTTTCAGCATGACAACGACCCAAAGCATACATGCAAATCAATAAAGGAATGGCTTCACCAGAAGAAGAATTAAAGTTTTGGAATGGCCCAGCCAGAGCCCAGACCTGAATCCGATTGAAAATCTGTGGGGTGATCTGAAGAGGGCTGTGCACAGGAGATGCCCTTGCAATCTGACAGATTTGGAGTGTTTTTGCAAAGAAGAGTCAAGGTGTGCCATGGTAATAGACTCATACCCAAAAAGACTGAGTACTGTAACAAAAAAAATCAAAAGGTGCTGCAACAAAGTATTAGTTTAAGGGTGTGCACACTTATGCAACCATATTATTTTATTTATTTATTCTTTTTTTTCTTCCCTCCACCTAAAAGATTTCAGTTAGTTGTTCAACAGAGTTGTATGGTTTTTAAAGGTCACAATAAAGGTGGAAAAATATCTTTGTCTCATTGTTTTTAAATCACAGAAACCTGACATTTTTAATTTTTTTTGAAAATTCTGTTTATTACATTTTTGGACATACACTACAAAGATAGTGGAGTGACCCGGCACAACACTGGCCATTCCTTGACCAACATGGTCAACTTGAATCCAACATTTAGTCGACCTAACACAGGTGACTTATTGTACTAAACTCCCCCCCCTCCCCCAACATCCCGGACCACAGTTCACCACATTTAAGAAAAATGACTTCTCTTTATCTTACCAATAGGGGAACATCCGAAGTAAGCCCATGTGTATATACATATGTGTGTTTATTATACTCCCCAAACCACTGCACTGTACTTGATGTTGAGCTAATTTTATGATCAAAAGGACACAACTACCTTTAACTACCACCCAACCTCATGTGTTTGGTTAGAACAGACTCCCATGACTATTATTTAATCTCATATGAGACCTTGGGCAGAACTAGCCAGCCGTTATCTCCGAGCCAAACCAGGCCTGCCAAACTTTATCAAACTTTTTACCGCACCCTCTAGAGTGGTAGGTTGCCTTATAATAAGGCATCATGGAATTTACCAGTCCCTTCCAAAAGGGAATACCAGGGGGAGCGGAATTCCTCCATTTAAATAATATGGCTTTTCTTCCATAGAAGAATAAAATGTTCAGTAAAGTTCTAAGAGCTCTGGACAGAACTACCTCCTCTACTAGGTCCAACAAACATACTCTAATTGACAATGGGATAGGCATTTTTAAAATTTCTTCTATGCATTTTATTACCCCTTCCCAAAAGGTCTTTTTTTAAATTCAATCGTTTTTATTTATATTCATACAAAAATACATCTCAGTGCATAATATCGTTACAGTGATATATTACAATTCAATCCTCCACTTTGGATATACATAAAGATCCCATATCAGGAAGAAAAAAAAAACCAAGTGCTTTATTATTTTATCTACCTTACCCCTTTCCTTTGCTCCCTCCCCGCACCCCCCCCCTCTCTCTCCCCCCTCATCCTCCCCCCCCCATATTCCATGCATATTAACATTCCTATTTCGTGAGGGCGTTATCTCTTTGTTTACTATAGTATGTATCCCATTTCCTCCAACCAGGGTCTCCAAAGTTTTTTAAATGCTTTTAGGTTCCTCCTTTTTATATATACTGCTTTTTCCTTCCACATTGTTTCGGTCACTGTTTTACACCACTCATCTTTCTGTGGGGGGGGTTCCTGCCTGCCATCTTTGAGCTATGAGTTTTCTTGCCTGGAAAAGACACCTCTGAACTATTGTAGTTTTGCAGGTTCCGATGGCCATATCCTCCCCTACCCCCAGGATACATAGTTTCGGTTCCATTTTAAGTTCTAGGGAAAATACTTTATTAAGTGTTTCTACAATCTCTGACCAGTACTGGAATAATTTCGGGCATTTCCATAGCATATGCAGCAAGTCCCAAAAGGTCTTGATGTACGGGCAATCCCAGAAAATATGTTTGGCATCTGCCGGTGAAAAGCCACATCTCCAACAATTCGAGGAGACCGATGGGTATATTACAGCCAATCTGGCCGGTGTAAAATAAATTCTGTGCAAAAATTTAAAATGTATGAGTCTATCTCTTGCAGATACTAAATGTTTAAAGGGATGCACCCATATGTCATCCCATTCCTCCCCATCCATATCAGGGACTTCGCTCTCCCAACGCTCCCTACATTTAGCCATTGCCACTGGACTTTTCTTGAACAGTTCTTTATATGTGACCGACAAAGTCTTAGGGAGGTCTTCTACCATAAGCATGTCTTCCAGAGACGATGGGATGGACTCTACCACCCTATCTCTAAATTGGGCCTGAAATGCGTGTCAAAGCTGTATGAACCTGAAGAAATATGCGTTATGGAGGTCATGCTTAGTCTTCAGCTGGTCAAAAGTCAGAAGTGTTTAATCTTTGGTGATGTCCTTTAGTAACTTAATTCCTTTGACCACCCACACCATGGGGTCCTGGAATGAGTAGAAGTGAGACAACTTGGGGTTCCCCCACAAGGGAGTCTGAGGTGAGAAACCCAAGTAGCTCGGGCACGCCAACTCCATTGCCTCCCCCCAAGCCTTAATAGTAGCCTTCATAGCCAATGTCAATGGAAGCTCCGACATAACACCCCTGTAAATGGCCAAACGGAGGGTCTCATATGACCCCAAGTGAGCCGCCTCCACAACAGTTGCTGAGTCTCCATCGTCAGATGTCAACCATTTATGGACAAATACCATCTGACCAGCTAGGTAATATTTCTTCCAGTCAGGTAGGGCCAATCCCCCCTGCCCCCAAGGTTCCTGAAGTAGAAACCTGACATTTTAACAGGGGTTTGTGGACTTTTTATATTCACGGAAGAGCCAGCGAGGGACAGGTGCAGTATTGGCCATCTAGGCAAGTATAAATATTTGTTATTTTCAACACTTCTCTTTTAAAGAGGAACTATAGCCTTTTAAATTTTATCTTTTTTGGAAATGGAAAAATATTTGATAAAGGTAAATAACCCTAATGTGGTTAATGTTATATAAACCTTTTTTTTACGAATAGCTTAGGATTATATACTGTATGCAGTCATATTTGTTCCCTGTATATGCAGACACTGCTTCCTGATTTAGGTTGAGAAGTATTTTTTTACTCAAAAATTTTATCTGCCAACATACCTATTGATTTGTGTAAAGTGTGATTTCAAATCACATTTATTTTTATATATCGTCATTACTAACCCATCCCTTAGGTCATTAACACTTGGAGTTAGGGTATTTATTAAATCATTAATGTATGCCATTTTAAGTCTCTGCTGGAAAAGAAGTCACATGTATGCCAATGAGAAGCAGAACAGTTAGAATGGAAACACTGGCGTGACTTCCAAGCAGCCATTCAAACATCTTTAAGTCATCTCTTGACTATGTTGACATTCAAACTCACAGGCAGGTGGATGCTGTATATTAAAGAGACAAGCCTCAACTCACTCAGGACTTATTATGTATAATATGTACAACTACATTCACACCGAAATGTATAGACCCTGACTTATATCACTGTATTGTGGCTATTAAATCTGAGGGTTCATTTAAAGTTTGCTTTATGCTGAGCCCATAGTTCAACAAAAGGTTATGCATGATATATTTGTACTGGCACCACAAAAATTCAGAGAATACTGGAGTCATATTTCTTTCAAAGATAACTTTCATTCTATATCTAAATATGTGAATGACTGTTACACAGAAAGTAATCCCTCTTGTCAGCATTTCACTTTGCGCATACTCAAATAGAAGTGGTAACAGTGAGTACAATGCTTGTGTGACGTTATAACAAAAAAAGTATTTTATTTTTTATATGAAGTAAATGCTTTTTTACTTCATATGAAGTAGTAATAACCGTTCTTTAGTCAAGAACAGTTACTGCACACATATACAGTATATAATAAACACATATAGAAGTTAATTAATTTGAGTGGTTTAAAACTGTTCAATTGCTGTGACATTACTATGTGCTTTATTTACTGAAGTTTTTGTTTATACCTACCACATAATACAGATGTAGCCAGCCAAAGTTGTACCATCCCTGCTATATCTCTCATGCAGCACATATAGAACTGCTTAACCACTTGCTGACCAGCGACTTACCCGTACATCACTGTATTGGAGGGGTGATATCTCGATGACCAGCCGGTGATTCTGAAGCTGGTAAAAGTAATCTGAGTGTGAGTGATACTGGATTACTGTTATAGGTGGCGGAAAGGGACCTCTTTACTGGGCTCTACCAAGCAATCAGGGAGCCTGACAAGGAGGCTACTGGCGGCATTCAGTTCTTGGGACACAATGGGAGGAACAGATGTTTTCCCACTGTGTGATGTCAGAAACCAGAAGCGACAAAGTTTTCATCACGGTTTCGGTCTCATGTAAACAAGCATCTGATCAAACTAATCTTGAGTTGATCTGATGCTTTGAAGAGCAGGCGAACACACACGTCGGTCCAGCACACATACAGTATCTCACAAAAGTGAGTACATCCCTCACATTTTTGTAAATATTTTATTATATCTTTTCATGTAACAACACTGAAGAAATGACACTTTGCTACAATGTAAAATAGTGAGTGTGCAACTTGTATAACAGTGTATATTTGCTGTCCCCTCAAAATTACTCAAGCAGGTGTGTTAAATTTGGTGTTATCGCTCTTACTCTCTCATGCTGGTTACTGGAAGTTCAACATGGCACCTCATGGCAAAGAACTCTCTGAGGATCTAAAAAAATAGGATTTTTATAACAGCTTACCTGTAAAATCCTTTTCTTGGAGTACATCACGGGACACAGAGCCATAGTAGTTACTATGTGGGTTATAGGCCACCCCATCACTGGCACACCCTAAGACAAGAAGTCCACTCCCTATATAACCCCTCCCACTACTGGAAGAACCTCAGTTTTTGTAGCACAGCAATATACGTGTATTAGAAGAGGGGAGGGACCTCTGTGTCCCGTGATGTACTCCAAGAAAAGGATTTTACAGGTAAGCTGTTATAAAAATCCTATTTTCTTTATCGTACATCACGGGACACATAGCCATAGTAGTTACTATGTGGGATGTCCCAGAGCAATGCCAACTGAGGGGAGGGAGACACAACAAAAGTAGGGCACCATGAGACCAGAGGACTTATACTGCTGCCTGCAGCACACTACGCCCAAGGCAATATCCTCACGCCTTTTTACATCCACCTGATAGAATCTGGTAAATGTATGGACTGAAGACCAAGTTGCGGCCTTGATTTGGGCCATGGAGGCTTGGTGATGCACTGTCCACGAAGCACTAACAGCCCTAGTGGAGTGCGCTTCCTCTTCAAACCATAAGCTTGAACAATTACTTGCCGAATCCATTTAGAAATAGTAGATTTCGATGCTGCCTGTCCTCTTTTAGGACCTTCAGGCAACACAAACAAAACATCCGTTTTCCGAATGTGAGCAGTCACCTTCAAGTAGACTTTGACTGCTCTCACCACATCCAGAGAATGTAGCGATTTCTCTTCCGTAGAACAGAGTTCTGGAAAAAATGAATGCAGAATAATATCTTGGTTTAAATGAAAACCTGACACTACCTTCGGTTGAAAATTAGGATGAGGACGCAATACTACCTTATCCTTGTGAATAATTAAATATGGCTCTTTACAAGAAAAGCAGCCAATTTTAACATCCTTCTTGCAGAAGATATGGCTACCAGAAAAATGAGTTTCCTTGTCAAAAGGACCATGGGGAATATGCCGTATCGGCTCAAAAGGCTGTTTCTGCAATGCCGACAGGACTAAATTCAAGTCCCAAGGGTGACCTAACCGGAGGATTAAGCCGTGTTACCCCCTGAATAAAACTACGAACCAAAGAATGCGAAGCAAGTGGTCCTTGAAACAATACCGATAAGGCCAAGACCTGGCCTTTGATAGTACTCAAGGCCAGCTTCATCTCTAACCCCATCTGCAGAAATTCAAGGATTCTACCTATGACATACTTCCTGGGGTGCCAACCCCTGGATTCACACCAGGAGACATATGCCTTCCAGACTCTATAATATATGATTCTGGAGGCCGGTTTCCTTGCACTAATCAAGGTAGATACCACAGAACCTGATAGCCCACGCTTCTTCTGAATGTGGGTCTCAATAGCCAAACCGTTAAATTTAGCTTTTGTAAGGTAGGATGGAATACTGGACCTTGTGAGAGAAGGTCTGGATGTGGTGGTAGGGTCCATGGTTCCCCTACCACCATTCTTATGATCTCTGCATACCAGGATCTTCTGGGCCATGCTGGGGCCACATAAATCACCGACTTCCCTTCCTGCTTGACCCTGGGAAGAAACCGCGGAAGCAGCAGAAAAGGGGGGAATGCATAAATCAGTGAGAACTGATTCCACGGGAACACCAAGGCATCTGTTCCACATGCTAGCGGATCCCTTGTTCTTGACCCAAAGTTGTCAATCTTTTTGTTGAACCTGGATGCAAACAGATCTACGTCTGGGATCCCCCATCTCCGGCATATTGCCAGGAAGCTATCTGGGTGAAGGGCCCATTCTCCTGGGAACTGCTGGCGACTCAAGTAGTTCAACTGACAATTTTCTATTCCTGGAATGAAGACTGCCGATAGGCAAGGTACATTGTTTTCTGCCCAAGTTAATATATGATTCACCTCTCTCTGGGCCGCACGACTTCTCGTGTCCCCTTGGGGATTGATATAGGCCACTGCTGTGGCTTTTTCGGATTGGATCCTGACAGGACAATTCCGTAACCTGAGCATCCAGGCCCTCAGGGCCAAGCGTGCTGCCCGAATCTCTGTAATATTGATGGGCAAGGTCATTTCTGATCTGGACCATTTCCCTTGGACAGTCGCCTCTTCCAGGACTGCTCCTCAATCTGAAAGGCTGGCATCTGTTGTTACCACCTTCCAGGTAACTGGTAGGAAGGATTTTCCCCTCTGCAGATTCCTGGTTATTAACCACCAACTGAGGCTCCGGCACACCCTTGGAGGGAGACGCATTGGGAAATCTAGCGTTTGGACCTTCTTGTTCCAAGCAGATAAGATACTGTTTTGCAGCAGCCTCGAATGAAACTGAGCATAAGGAATGGCCTCAAACGAAGCCACCATCTTTCCCAACAACCTCATGCAAAGTCGAATAGAAGGATTCTTCTTTGTCTTGACCACCTGAATCAGTTCCTTTATGGCACTGATTTTTGCCTGGGGCAAGAATACCCTCTTCTGGGCTGTATCTATAATCAGACCCAAGTATTCTAATCTCCTTGATGGTTTTAAGGAGGATTTCTCTAGGTCGAGAATCCAACCTAGGTATTCCAGGTAGTTGTGGTGATCATACTTTGGTCTAAGCGGGCTACCGACTGGTCTATCAAGAGTAGATCATCTAGGTACGCTATAATCGTTATACCTTGGGCCCTTAATCTGGCTAGAGGAGGGGCCAGGACCTTTGTAAACACTCAAGGTGCAGTAGCTAGACCGAAAGGCAGAGCTACAAAACTGAAAATTAAGATTTTCTACCTCGAAGTGTAGATATTTCTGGTGAGCGGGGAAAATTGGCACATGGAGGTATGCATCCTTGATGTCGATTGACACCAGAAGTTCTCCTCCTTGTAGGATGGAGACTACTGATCGGATTGACTCCATGCGGAAAGAGCGGATGTTCAGTAACCGGTTTAGATCTTTGAGATCCAGAATGGGTCTGACATCCCCATTTGGTTTTGGCACCGTGAAAGGGTTTGAATAAAACCCCAATCCCTGCTCTTGCATGGGGACCACCGAGATCACTTTTTGAGACAAAAGACGGTCCAATGCTTGAAAGAGAGACTTCTTTTTCTCTAGATCCTTGGAAACGTTTGATCTGGGAAAACAAGGAGGCGGGGACTCTCTGAACTCTAGCTTGTACCCTAGAGCTATTGAAGAAGTCACCCATTTGTCTTGACACATTTCCTGCCAGACCCTTGAGAACTGCAGAAGTCTTCCCCCCACTCGAGCGAGTGGGGGCACCCCTTCATAAGGAGGCTTTAGTATTTTGTTTTGTAGGTTTCCTCCTCCAGGACTTCTTTTGTCCCTGGGGTTGACCCTGAGGTTTACCTCTTGAACCTGACGGCAGAGGCCGTCGTGACTGCCTGGAGGCTGATGCCCCTGGCACTGGAGAAGGAGCTTATTTAAATGAAACATGTTTACTCCTCTTCCTAACTGGCAAAAGAGTACTCTTTCCACCAGAAATTCTTTGGATATATTTATCCAAATCATCCCCAAACAGCCGTACACAGTGAAAAGGAAAACTAGCCAGGAGATTTTTGCATGGCGCCTCGGCTAACCAATTTTTCAACCATAAGGTTCTACAATATGCACCAGCCCAAGCGTAAGGCGCGAGGCCTGAAGAGAAGAATCTCTCATAGCGTCGATTGCAAGACATAACACCGCTGGTAGTTTGGCTAAATCCTGGGCCTGCTGATCAGGAATAACCTTGAGCACCTGTTTAAACTGGTCTCTCAAGGATTGACATACACCAATTGCTGCCAGGGCAGGCTGAGTCACTGAACCTGCCAGAGAAAAAATGTTTTTTAATAGGAATTCCAACTTTTTGTCCGTTGGATCCCTAAGCATTTGCGCATTGTCTCCTGGACAAGTCAAACTTTTATTCACAGAGGATATAGCAGCGTCAATTGCTGGTATCTCCCATTTTTTAGTGAATTTCTCCTCCATAGGATAAAGTGTTGAAAATTTTTTAGGAGGAAAAAAATGCTTATCTGGGTGATCCCTCTCAGAATACATAAGCTTTTCCAGCAATGAATGGACAGTAAAGGCATGCACAGCTTGAGGAGGCTTTAGCAAACCCAAACAAGAAGCGGGCTTATCAACCGACTCCGTTAAGGGTAGAAAAAATGTGGAAGAGATTGCACCAGCAATCTATCAGATTGTGAAGCTGATCCTTCCGCATTTGACCCCTCAGAAGAGGAGTGATCAGCCACTTCATGGTCCCCTGAGGGAAATTCATCTTCCCCGCCCCGAGATCCTCAGTTTGAGGGACCTGGGTAATGGAAGACCTGTCGCATTTTGTCCCACACTGGGATGCGATTAAAGCCACTAACCTATCTTCCAAACCTATCATGGCTGCAGAAAAAACCTCTTCAGTAATATAGACATGGGCTACAGTTTTGGAAACAGCAACATTTGACGACCCTGATGGCTCACTCTGACCAGCCACCACAGAACTCTCAGGGGAGAATGCCATTGTAGAGATGAGTTTAGGCTTTTTAGAGCTTGAAGGCGTCCCTCTTGAGCCCTTTTTTGGGGTGTTTCTACCTCCCCTTCTGACCATAGCCCGATGCACAGATGCAGAGGTACTACCAGAAGAAATTGCACACGCTGCTTGAGCAAATAGTCCAGCAACTGCCACTGCTATTAGTGCTCAGCCTGGTGCTTTAGTAAATGTGCCAAGGGAATTCCTGTGTCACCACTTACATGCCCCCTTTTGCTCTTGTGTCCCTCCGACAGTTTGAAGACAGCAAAATGGAGCTTTTTAAAAGTACTCCCGTGCTGGACATTGCTGCATGCCAAAGCCACGCTAAGCCATGCCCTCTCCATATTCCCACAGTGCCCCCTCCTCTTTTTTAAAAAAGAGCGTTTCCCGCGCAAGCGCGGGCTTCCTATCCAACATGATCGGTGTGTGTGTGTGGGGGGAGAGGGGCGTCGAGGAGGCTGTGACAAATCGCAGTGCAGGTGGTGGAAAATGGAGCGGCATCCACCGATAATTTCAGGCTTCCCCCTCTATTCAGAGAGAGGGGGAGAGCTTCTGTTCAGGTGTGGGGTGTTTTAAGAAACCCCCCCCCCCCCCCAACACCTTACCGGAGACCTGGGACTGCTTGCCAGAGGGAAGTCTGCGGCCTCTGCTGATTACAGAGTGATCTTAGGAAAGCATGAAAGGTACGTGCTCTGGAGGTCCAGTGGTGACTTTTAGGCATGACAACATTTACTTTTTAAAGGAGACCATTCATAAAAGAATTTAAAATTCCTTAGAAATCTCCACTTTCCTTTCCCACCGCAGGGATTCTGTGGTAAAACCAACAGATCCAATCTTCACCCCTCACGGTTAGCTCCGTTAAAAAACCTTCAGGTTCTAAAAACAAAAGCGTTAGGGGCTAAACCTCGTTTCTTCCACCACAAGGCCCAGGTACCAATCGATTTGGCCTGAAAAGACACTTTGAATGGATCCGCTTGCATAGCCTGCCCCAGCAAGGAATATTCCAGTGGAGCTCAGCACAGCACAGCACATCTTTACTCGTGACCAACACCTAAGACACTGGCGAAAAAACCGAGGTACTCCCAGTAGTGGGAGGGGTTATATAGGGAGTGGACTTCTTGTCTTAGGGTGTGCCAGTGTCCATCACCTGAAGGTGGCCTATAACCTATATAGTAACTACTACGGCTCTGTGTCCAGTGATGTACGATAAAAAAAAAAAAGAATTGTTGCTCTACATAAAGATGGCCTAGTCTATAAGAAGATTGCCAAGACCCTGAAACTGAGCTGCAGCCCTGTGGTCAAGACCATACAGCGGTTTAACAGGACAGGTTCCACTCAGAACAGGCCTCACCATGATCAACCAAAGAAGTTGAGTGCACATGCTCAGCGTCATATGCAGAGGTTGTCTTTGGGAAATAGACATATGAGTGCTGCCAGGTCAGCCTGTCAGTGCTCAGACCATACACCGCACACTGCATCAAATTGGTCTGCATGGCTGTCATTCCAGGAAGCCTCTTCTAAAGATGATGCACAAGAAAGCACGCAAACGGTTTGCTGAAGACAAGCAGACTAAGGACATGGATAACTGGAACCATGTCCTGTGGTCTGATGAGACCATAATAAACTTATTTGGTTCAGATGGTGTCAAGCGTGTGTGGCGGCAACCAGGTGAGGAGTACAAAGACAAGTGTGTATTGCCTACAGTCAAGCATGGTGGTGGGAGGGTCATGGTCTGGGGCTGCATGAGTGCTGCCGGCATTAGGGAGCTACAGTTCATTGAGGGCACCCTGAATGCCAACATGTACTGTGACATACTGAAGCAGAGCATGATCCCCTCTCTTCGGAGACTGGGCAGCAGGGCAGTATTCCAACATGAAAACGACCCCAAACACACCTCCAAGATGACCACTGCCTTAGGGTAAAGGTGATGCACAGCCAAGCATGTCTTTAGACCTAGACCCTATTGATCATCCTCAAACAGAAGGTGGAGGAGCGCAAGGTCTCTAACATCCACCAGTTCCATGATGTCATCATGGAGGAGTGGAAAATAATGGTGGCCACATAAAATATTGACACTTTGGGCCCAATTTGGACATTTTCACTTAGAGGTGTATTCACTTCTGTTGCCAGTGTTTTAGACATTAATGGCAGTATGTCGAGTTATTTTGTGGGGACAGCAAATATACACTGTTATACAAGCTGTACACTCACTACTATACATTGTAGCAAAGTGTAATTTCTTCAATGTTGTCGCATGAAAAGATATAATAAAATATTTACGAAAATATGGGGGGTGTACTCACTTTTGTGAGATACTGTATGTAAACAGTGATCAAACCACACTTGAGGTATTGCTGTGAACTTTATAGTGAGAGCAATAATTCTAGCACCTGACCTCCTGTGTAACTCTAAATTGGTAACCTGTAAAGGCTTATAAAGTGTTGCCTATGGACATGTCTAATTACCTTAGTTAAGCGTGACATGTTAGGTATCTATTTACTCTGCCTAACATCATCTTTTATATGTTACCAAACAATTTGATATTAAATTGTGTTTTGTGCATTAAAATTCATTAAAATTTCCACACAAAAAATTTTTTTGAAAAAACACTGCGCAAATACGGTGAGCAATACCCACCATTTTATTCTCTAGGGCATCTGCTTAAAAAAATGTATAATGTCTGGGCATTAAGTAATTTTCTAGCAAAAAAATTTAGATTTTTACATGTAGAAGAAAAGTGTCACAATAGGCCCGGAGTTAAAGTGGTTAACCAAAATCGTATGGGCTGTATGAAGGAAAATACATACTATTCTCAAAAAAGTATCACCTACATACAGTAAACATGGAGAAAAACAATGCCGGTAATAACTTTTATAATCAATAAGTGGTTCTAAAGCCTTAAAGTGATTGTAAAGCTTAGGGTTTTTTTAATAACAAAAATGTTATACTTACCTCCTCTGTGCAAGGGTTTTGCACTGAGTGGCCCCGATCCTCCTTTTCTGGGGTCCCCCCCGCGGTGCTCCTGACTCCTCCTATTCTTGATTGCCCCTACGGAGAGCCGCTTTCCATGGGGGAACTCATGCGGCATGCTCCAGAGTCCTGCTGCCCTGTCCATTGACACAGACAGCAGGACTGGGCCCCGCACCCGTGAAACTGGATTTGACTGACAGCAGTGGGAGCCAATGGCTCCTGCTGCTATCAATCTATCCAATGAGGACCCGAGACAGCGGCTGGAGCTGATGTACTCGTCCCCGTCGCTGGAGAGATCGGGCTCAGGTAAGAAAAAAAGGGGGGGGGGCAGCTGCAGGCTCTTCTCCTGAATGCATCAAGGTGAAAATTAAGGTGAAAAACCGTGAGGATCCACCACCCCCCCATTACACTTACCTGAGCCCATTCTCGATCCAGAGCTGTGAGAGCAGTGGATCTCTTCCTCCTCACAGAGCAGATTGATAGCAAAGGGAGCCATTGGCTCTTACTGCTGTTAACCAAATCCTATGATGTGGGAGCGCTGCCTGGACAAAGGCAGCGGGGCTTGAAAGCAAGCCTGCACGCGTGGCAGGAAGAGTCAGGAGCAATGGCAGGGGACACCAAAAGATGAGGATTGGGGCTGCACAGAGCAGGTAAGTACAACATGTTTGTTATTTAAAAAAAAAAAAAGTTTGCAATCTTTTTAACTAATACGTAACTAAAAAAGCCCCTAAAGTTGGGCATACACTGAGCGAAAACCATGGGTGGCCCTGTCAGCACCCAATACATTATTAATGTAACAAAATAAATTAAACTGGGAAACCATTAACCCCATCACTGCCAGGTCCTCACAGTGTACGAACCTACATTACTGCTTCCAGCTGGCCTCATTCCTCCTTCTGATATAAGCTCATGGTCACTTCAGTGACCATAAACTTATAGCAAAATTGTTCAGCAGACTCTGCTAATTCAGAAAACTCAATCCTATAGCTCCCATGAACAATATTATAGCTCTCATTACAATCTGCTGATCATAGTTACTCAGCTCAAATCTGACCCCCCTTTCCCCATGCTGCCGCTTTACGTCTCCAGCCTCTCTAGCTTCCGCCGCTCCCTTTCCACTAAAAAAAGCTCCCCACACTCTTCTTTCATATCTCCTTTATCCCCCTCTACTCAGCATTGATTTCCTCCCCTACTAAGAATCCGACCCCCCTCCCAGCAAACCCGATCCCTTGCAGCTGAAACCGGCTTCCCCCCTCTGCCACTCCTATTGACTTCAGGTGCTTCAGAAGCTTAGAGGGGATCAAAACATGTCCCCCTGCCACTCCGATCACCCACCATAATGGCCCCCATCTCAACAATCCTCTGCTGCTGGGTGGCATTCCCTCCTTCCCCTCCCGCCGCTTGCAGCTGCTGACCGTCACTCAGCTCCGGCTAGCTGACATGCAAGAGAGGGTGAAGAAAGGAAGCGCCACCTGAGTGCAGCATTAGTAGATACTTTTAATGACACAAAGTTAAAATACACTTACAAGAGACATGATTAAAAAAGGCTCATCTGTAGATAGATAGTCCTGGTGAGTTCCTCGAGCTCCAGTCTGGATGATGTGTCAGCGGTGTAAGGCTGCAAGGGAAGCTGTTCAGCAGGTGGTTCGTCCTGTGGCCATCAGGGGGAGGCTGGGGCTGGCGTGGAGCACACAGAGGGTGTGCGTGACGTCACGGGCTGTTCAGCGGCTTCCGGCTTCCGGGTACACTCCAGGGGGAGGGCTCACATAGAGGGAGGATACAGGCAGTGGGGGAGTTGTGGATAGGCTACGCGCTCGGAGCGGCTACTCCTTCAATAGGCCTGAGGGGGCAGTGTGTGAGTGCTGTGCTATTTATAGGCCGGCGCTGTGGGACAACAAGGCTCAGCGCTGTTAAGGAGTAATACAGTGCGGTGAACTCAAAGGGGGGGAGGGGATATGGAACAAAATCTGTGAGAGACCGCGCTGGAGTAGAGGGGGGGGGGGGAACACAAAAAGAATGACGAATGGGGAGAGGGCACATAGTGGTTGAGGGAATGTTAATACGTATCAAGTATCATATGCATATAAATAAATTAAGTTATGAAGAATATGTAAACAAAAAATATTTATAAAAAATCAATATAAAAAATCATATAAAAAAAAATTAAAAAGTGTTTTTTAACTTTGTGTCATTAAAAGTATCTACTAATGCTGCACTCAGGTGGCGCTTCCTTTCTTCACCCTCTCTTGCATGACACAGAGCCAGCTCTCTGAGGATAGCAGCCGCCTCCTAGATCCACTGCTCCACCAACCCACTCCATATACTTTGAACTGTCACATCCTTATTAACCCTTGGACTGCCAACCTTTTAGTCATGTAACCCATTTTACATGCTCCGAACTGTCAGACCCTCATTAACCCCTGGGCTGCCAACACTTTAGCCATGGACTATATGCCTGGCCAACCTGATTAATTCTGATTATTGCATGCTGTATATGCACTTGAAGTTATTACTTTTTTCCGGCTAGCTGACAGGCTGGAGAGTGGGGGGCAGTGGTGAGGGGGCGGGTGAGGTTGGGGCTGGGGGGGGCTTGGTAAACATGCGTTTACTTGCCCCCTCCCTGTGCTACAATGGACACAGGCAGCGATCACTACAGATCGCTCCTGTGTGCACTGATAAACCATGTTTATATATGTCAGTTTATGAATGAATAAGGAGTGACTTTCTTCAGTCCCTTTCTGTCTCAAAAAATAGATATCAGGGGTCTGTTTAGACCTCTGAAATCTTACCAAAAAAAAAAGGACAAAATATAAAAAAAATATTATTGTAAAAAAATTTTAAAAGTTTAAAAAATAGTTAAAAACCCCCCAAAAAACATAACAAGGCCCCTTTCACATTTCCATCAAGCAGATGCGCCTGCTCAGTGGAGGATCTGTCCGCTAATTCCCGCTAAGCAGGCGGATGACAGGTCAGTCTGATCCCTGCTGATGCAGAACGGTCATGGACACAGCTCGCTGTTCTCTATGGGGCGGTTGGATGGAAATGGACCGCCTGTCATCCGACTCGATCCACTAGATGGATGGGGAACAGATCCCCATCCGTCTGTTTTTAGCGGACCCATAGAAAACAATGGGTGGTACGATCGGGTTCACATGAAAAACAGACAGGCAGACCCGATCGGCCTGCTTGTGTGAAAGGGGGGCATACACAGTGTACACCCCGGCAAGGTTGTGTTGATCTGTACAGGGATGCACAGATGTTCCGGGCATCCTTGTGCAGGCAGTCCCATTGATGTAATTTGGGATGTAGCAACTGCGCAAACAGAGCCATTGCTCCCAATTTGACATCCATGTAGGTCCACGTTAATGTCCCAATGTCCCGGAGCTCACACCATCTGCATTCGGGGTCATGCACCCACACTCACACGGATGTCAGATTGGGAGCAGCGGCTATGCCTGTTCTGGGTGGAACTCCTCTTTAATAAACATTTGCGCAAATATTGCGGTGCCTTAAAAATCAGTAGCACCTCCTTTTTATTCTACTGGCCATGTACTTTCAGAAAATATATGGTTTGGGGGGTCTTTTACAAACTCTGAAAGCTGTAACTTAATAATGAAACCTCCAGATTTTTAGAGAAATTTTTGCTTACATCCGATTTTCACCATTTCTAAAGAAGGCGTAATTTAAAATTGACAAATATTTATTATTTATTAACTGAATACAGGTTTACGTTTTATATTTAAGAAAGAATGTTGCTGAATCTTATAAAATATGCTGTGTTTGTATTTTAGTGCATTTTTAGCAAAAATATTATTTTGGCAAACATTTGCGCAAAAATCGTGGGGCCTTAAAAATCAATAGCACTTACCTTTTATTCTACTGGTCCTATGCTTTCAGAAAATGTATAGTTCGGGGGGTCTTTTACAAACTCTAAAAGCTGTAAGTGAAAAATGAAAACCTCCAGATGTTTAGAGAAATGTGGTTATATATAGTTTTGTGTCTAAAGGGCATGAGCTTTCAGAAAATATATGGTTTGGGCGTCTCTAACAAACTCTGAAAGCTGTAAGTGAAAAATTAAAACCTATAGATGTTTAGTGATATTTGGATATTTACATTTTTGTGTATGTTTGATTTTCACCATTTCGCAAAAAGGCGCAATTTAAAATTTACAAATATTTGTTATTTATTAATTCATTACAGGTTACCTTTTATATTTAGTAGGAATTTTGTAAAATGTGCTGTGTTTTTATCTGCTAATGATTTTAGTGTATTTTTAGCTAAAATTTTGCTTTAAAACATTGTGCCCTAAAAATCAGTAGCACCCTATTTTTATTCTACCGGTCATATTAATCTGTGTAGGGAAGCAAATGCTGGATCAGGGGAGTCACTGGCCTGCAGTATCTGCATGAGCAATCAAGATCATCTTGATTGCTCATGACACTGCTGGCTAGTAACTTTTAGGTCGGCCATACACGTTTTGAATTTCAGCCGGTTCAGCAGGAATTGGCCGAGATTCAAAACCATTAATTGGCAGGCTGAATGCACCAGGTTGATCGATCAACCTGGGTACAACTGGCCTGCCGGATTAGCTTCTGATTATCACAAGTGGCTGCTATAGCCGCTAGTGATAATCACTGTCTTCTCCCAGCAGGGACAGCTTCCTCTGCCCGTCCTCTCTGGGAGAAGACAATTTGTCCGCAGAAGGGATTCCACTGTCAACACTGTAAGATGATTCATGTAGAATTTACTTCCTGGAATCCATCTGTCCTTGGGTCAGGATTCCAGGTAGGAGGGTGTGCTTAGCTGAAAAAACCCCTCTACCTCTCCTAAAGACTCATGGGACATCATTTTACCTAGGCTTGGAAATTAGGAAGTAACTAAAGAAATTTAAAAACAAGTAACTATGATATACTTTCTTATTTATTTACTAATGCTAGCAGCATAAGGATTAAACTCAATGTTGACTGGGAGAGTTAGTTCCACTTTAACCACTTAGCGACCACCCTATAGCAGTTTTACTGCCACAGGGCAGCTGCTGTGCACAGGATCACGTATATATATATATAAATGCGTGCCGCCGGCGGACTCGCTCCTGCTGTGATTATGCACAGCGGGAACCACGGACAGCGGGAACACAGTACACAGGCAGAAAAATAGTCTAAAAACTGAATTTCCCCTATAATGAAGATGGAAGAGTGGCGCTGACCTTACTACTAATGGGATAAACGTTAAAAGTAGTTACTAATGAAGTTTACAGTACCACAATCGTGATGAGAACGATACCACAATGTGCAGCAGTAGGTATAGTGAATGACATTACACCATTCACCTCCCAGTGCTAATTACCACATAACATATAGTGACTTAATCCATGAATGATGAACCCTTGATGAATATAACACAAAAAGCTTACATAAAAAATAACATAGCTTAAAAAAAACATTAAATATCAATACATTGAACACCCCGTGATATTTAAATACACTAGTGTCACACTTACGGTATACCAAAAATTTCACAACCCAAAATTACATAAAAAACTGGATAAACAAAATCAATAAACTCGTGCAAAAAAAATACAAAAAATGTATATAAAAGTGAAAAGTGAAAGTCCACATCCAATGTGAAAAATAAGAGGACAGTTCCAAACGTAAAAGTGTCTCCACTTGATAGTGCTGCAAATCCGAGTATCCACCACACCTCAGTGACGTGATTCCACTCCCTTGTGAATTTCAAACTCACCAGCAAAAAAAGCATCCCACTCTCGTGTATGGCCCAAAATAAGCCTCAACCCACTCTTATAGGGGTTAAACAGCGCCACTGTCATCCACCGTTAGTAATCCAGACTCCCTCTTCAGGGTAATGTTTCACATACAGGATGAAAAGAAATGCTCCAATAGTGTAGTATTGCTTTAAAAGGTTTATTCAATACTAAAACACACTCCAATGCACTCACATGGTGAATAAAAACAATGGGCAAAACGATATATGGCAGCCAGTTGATATCACAGCAGAACATGCAGCATATAGTGATTTAACAGCACATGGCCACGGCGGACCCAGGGAGTATGAACGCCGCAGAAAAATAGTCTGCCTATGTTTTTTTTTCTCAAAATTGTCATTTTTTTTGTTTATAGTGCAAAAAATAAAAAACACAAATACCACCAAAGGAAAGCTCTATTTGTGGAGAAAAAAATACAGTTAAATTAACACAGTGCCCTATCGCAAAAAATGGCCTGGTCAGGAAGGGGGATAAATCTTCAGGAGGTAAAGTGGTTAATGTCCAGTAGTGGCTCTGGCATTGGACTGTTAAATGGGGGAGGCAGTCTAGCAACAGGAGGGGCTGGGCTTAGCGCTGACAAAAGTCAAGGGTCAATGGACTCTGCGGCAGGCATAGAGTGGCCCAGGCAGTCTCCAGACCTTAATCCCATAGAAAATTAATGGAGGGAGCTGAAACATCGAGTTGCCAAGCAACAGCCAAGAAACCTTAAGGATTTAAAGATCTGTAAAGAAGAATAGACCAAAATCCCTTTTGAGACGTGTGCAAACCTGGTAACCAATTACAAGAAATGTCTTACCTTGTCAACAAGGGTTTCTTCATCAAGTACGAAGTCAAGTTTTGCTTGGGGATCAAATACTTACTTTGGTCACTGAACCACAACTCAATTTATAACATTTGTATCATGTGTTTTTTTTCTGGATTTTTGGTTGATATTCTGTCTCTATCATTTAAAATACACCTATGATAACAATTACAGACCCTTCATTTCTTTGTAAGAGGACAAACTTACAAAATCTGCAGGGGATCAAATATTTATTTTTGCCACTGTATTTCATCACCAATGAATATTATTTTATTCCAGTGTAAGGACACTTAGTGTACAGAAGGCAGTGGGTCAACATAACAGCCATGCATGTAGCATTTTCATGGGAGGGTGGTCAGCAATAACAGTCCCTATACATTTTTCACAAATTAAAGCTAGAAAAAATAAATAAAAAGCATATAAAGGTTGAGACTCCTAACTAGCGGTGAGAAGGAAAGAGACTTAATGTGCATTTACCTCCAATATTTCATTCTGAGAATTGTAGCGTGGACACAGTCTGATCAGACTTGCTGCTCCATCAAGAACGTCACACAATTCTTTCAAGAACACCCCACAAAAAGGAACCACTTTACAACCAGGTATATTCAGTGCTCTGTTCACCACTTTTCTGTACTCCGATGATGATTCATGCTGAGCCATGGCATCTTTTAAGCTTCTCATAGTTTCAATATCATGTTGATCCATGAATTGCCACATTTTCAGCACTTTCCGAGACCTGTTAAAGAAGTACAAACATTAATTTTATGGCTGCCAAGCAGTATCCATTGTAATGCATAAATCCATTCAAGCAGTCTATAAAAACATGTTTTATTGCTTTTTTAAAACTGCATACATAATTTACCATAAAGGATCCCTGCAGAAATCATTTTAAAGTAGAATTAAAGGCAAAGCCTTTGTTGTACATTTTGGATATAGTAGGGGAGGGTTATAATCCCCTTCAGTTTTATTTTTCACTATCTGTGTTCCATTGAGGAGATTTCCCTTCACTTCCTGGTCCATTGCTAAGCAGAAAGTGATAGGAAATCCCTTTAAGGTGAGGAAATCCCCGTTTGTCAACAGGGTCACCAAAGGTAGTGTACCCAATAGAAGATATCCCCTCTATTATTTTTCTGGTGACAACTCAAACATTGGGATTTTCTTTTACTTTCACTTTTAACAGTAAACAGAACAAATAGGGTGAATCTAACCTCTGGGGGCACAGACAGCAATAAAAACCTGACAAGTACCCTGTATTGTATTGTTTGTGTAAAAAGTCAATAAAAATTGTTAGTTCTCAAAAAAAAAAAAAAACTGACAAGTGTTTCAATTTCTCTCCACTCTATCAAAAAATAAAAAAATACAAAAATAAAATTGACTTTGGGTATACTTTAATGTGCTTATTATGGTATGTGGTAAGTTCTAACTATTTTTAGACTTCAGCATCTGTATAGAGCCTACATGTGGCAGTTGTGACCAGCACTGTGGCCAAAGACACACAGATTCTCAAAGAGAAAAACAGGTGGTGAAAGATCACCCTGTTCTTTTGACCATCACGACCCACTGCAATTCCCTTGACTCATCTAATGCCCCGTACACACGGTCGGACTTTGTTCGGACATTCCGACAACAAAATCCTAGGATTTTTTCCGACGGATGTTGGCTCAAACTTGTCTTGCATACACACGGTCACACAAAGTTGTCGGAAAATCCGATCGTTCTGAACGCGGTGACGTAAAACACGTACGTCGGGACTATAAACGGGGCAGTGGCCAGTAGCTTTCATCTCTTTATTTATTCTGAGCATGCGTGGCACTTTGTCCGTCGGCTTTGTGTACACACGATCGGATGTTCCGACAACGGATTTTGTTGTCGGAAAATTTTATCTCCTGCTCTCCAACTTTGTGTGTTGGAAAATCAGATGGAAAATGTCCGATGGAGCCCACACACGGTCGGAATTTCCGACAACACGCTCCGATCGGACATTTTCCATCGGAAAATCCGACCGTGTGTACGGGGCATTAACACTGCACATACTGAGAGATGTGTTCCTCCTTCTCTGTAATAATTTATAAATCTCCATCTGTGTTCAATCACGGGTTTTAAAATATGTCAAAGATTCCCATTTACTGCAAAGTTTGTGCATCCTGGGCCACGTAAATGCTAACACTGAGTGCTGTTAGTGGAGTGGAGTGTGAATCTTTTTAAGACAGCAGGATCCATTAAAAAGCTGCAATTCTCTGTGCCAGGATACTGGTCCTAATACTATTATTGCATACAGAGTTATACAGTGGGGCAAAAAAGTATTTAGTCAGCCACCAATTGTGCAAATTCTCCCACTTAAAAAAGATGAGAGAGGCCTGTAATTGTCATCATAGGTATACCTCAACTATGAGAGACAAAATGTGGAAACAAATCCATACAATCACATTGTCTGATTTGGAAAGAATTTATTTGCAAATTATGGTGGTATTTTGTCAATATCAAAAGTTCATCTCAATACTTTGTTATATATTCTTTGTTGGCAATGACAGAGGTCAAACGTTTTCTGTAAGTCTTCACAAGGTTGTCACACACTGTTGCTGGTATTTTGGCCCATTCCTCCATGCAGATCTCCTCTAGGGCAGTGATTTTTTGGGGCTGTCACTGGGGAACAAGGACTTTCAACTCCCTCCAAAGGTTTTCTATGGGGTTGAGATCTGGAGACTGGCTAGGCCACTCCAGGACCTTGAAATGCTTCTTACGAAGCCACTCCTTCGTTGCCCGGGCAGTGTGTTTGGGATCATTGTCATGCTGAAAGACCCAGCCACATTTCATCTTCAATGCCCTTGCTGATGGGAGGAGGTTTGCACTCAAAATCTCACGATACATGGCCCCATTCATTCTTTCATTTACACGGATCAGTCATCCTGTTTCCTTTGCAGAGAAACAGCCCCAAAGCATGATATTGCCATATCACAGTAGGTATGGTGTTCTTTGGTTGCAACTCAGCATTCTCTCTCTCCTCCAAACACAACGAGTTGTGTTTCTACCAAACAGTTCTACTTTGGTTTCATCTGACCATATGACATTTTCCCAGTCCTCTTCTGGATCATCCAAATGCTCTCTAGCAAACCTCCGACAGGCCCGGACATGTACTGGCTTAAAGGGGTTGTAAAGGTAAAAATTTTTTCACCTTAATGCATTCTATGCATTCAGATAAAAAAACTTTTGACAGTATCGCCGCCCCCAGGCCCCCCGTTTTACTTACCTGACGCCTCGAATCTTCGCTGCTTGTCCTCGTCATCTTCATTGCAGCTCAGCCTGGTCGCTGATTGGCTGCAGTGGATGGATTCAAAGCAGCGCAGCCATTGGCTCGTGCTGCTGTCAATCACATCCGATGACGCGGCGCGGCGGGGGGGCGGGGCCGAGTGATACAGCGAGCGGCTATAGCCGCCGGCTGTATCACAGGAGCGCGCCCGCAAGCACTCACCACCGTGCGAGGGAGCTCGCATTAAGGTGGTAAATGCTTGCGGGGAGGAGCTGAAACAGCCGCCGAGGGACCCCAGAAGACCAGGTTCGGGGCCACTCTGTGCAGAACGAGCTGCACAGTGAAGGTAAGTATAACATGTTTGTTATTTAAAAAAAAAAAAAAAAATTTACTTTACAACCCCTTTAAGCAGGGGGACATGTCTGGCACTGCAGGATCTGTGTCCCTGGCAGCGTAGTGTGTTACTGATGGTAGCCTTTGTTACGTTGGTCCCAGCTCTCTGCAGGTCATTCACTAGGTCCCCTCGTGTGGTTCTGGGATTTTTGCTCACTGTTCTTGTGATCATTTTGACCCCACGGGGTGATATCTTGCGTGGAGCCGCAGATCGAGGGAGATAATTAGTGGTCTTGTATGTCTTCCATTTTCTAATTATTGCTCCCACAGTTGATTTCTTCACACCAGGCTGCTTGCCTATTGCAGATTCAGTCTTCCCAGCCTGGTGCAGATCTACAATTTTGTTTCTGGTGTCCTTCGACAGCTCTTTGGTCTTCACCATAGTGGAGTTTGGAGTGTGACTATTTGAGGTTGTGGACAGGTGTCTTTTATACTGATAACAAGTTCAAACAGGTGCCATTAATACAGGTAATGAGTGGAGGACAGAGGAGCCTCTTAAAGAAGAAGATACAGGTCTGTGAGAGCCAGAAATCTTGCTTGTTTGTAGGTGACCAAATACTTATTTTCCACCATAATTTGCAAATAAATTCTTTCAAAAATCAGACAATGTGATTGTCTGGATTTGCTTCCACATTTTGTCTCTCATAGTTGAGGTATACCTATGATGACAATTACAGGCCTCTCTCATCTTTTTAAGTGGGAGAACTTGCACTATTTGTGGCTGACTAAATACTTTTTTGCCCCACTGTAACTAACCTGTATCCCCCCAGAAAAAAAAAACATTTCAAACCCAAGTCTTCTAAGGCAGAAAAGGTTAGGGTAGGCAAGTAAAACCTGATTGGTTGTTAGGAAAACACAGACACATTCCTTATATGAGGCCACTTCAAGTTCTGGACCATCAAGACACACTAGTGTTTCATATACCTAAATTGTGACAAGTTCAGAAAATATATCTAGTTTTACTTCCTAGGTTAAATGCAAACATCTACAATAAGTCTCAACAGGCTATCAATGTGTTGAGCTGTCTATAGAGTGGGAACACTTGAGATTTATGTCTTACAAGAACACTTGTCAACACTGTTAGCAAGCGTTTCAGGATGTTTCATGCAAACATAAAAGGCTGTGAAATGTATATAAAATAAAAATACTTTAAATGTTGATCATGTCGTTCAGACTGAGTGTTATCTAGCTCTGCAAACACTAAAATGCATCATTAATGTTTTCCATTCTTTCAGCTACTTCACCAACATTAGAATTTACTTTAACTACACTTAATATTTTAAAAGATTAAACATGACTGCCTTAAGCATGTAAACATTATGACCTCTTCAGATTACTTCCAAACAGTTCACAAAAGTTTGTAATTGTATGGCTATTTAAAACTATCTGACAAAGTGCCAACTGATGTTTATAACAGCTGCTTTCGCCTCTCCTCAATTAAGTCGTACCTGAGCCCTGCCAGGAATTCCATCACAGCATTGTAATTGCCCATGTTCCAGCAGCACTTTGCTATGTGCACCAAGTGAGAAAAGGCTTCCCGTTTCTCCTCCATGGACCCCGCAGCAAGAATCAGCCAGGTTACCCAAGAACTAACCTGAGAAAGAGAATTAAAAGAGAAATAAACTGGTGAAACGCAGAAAAGAGGTTTAACAATTCTCATATTAAAAGACAATCTTTAAAGCTACTGTTTTATGAAACCGTAAGCAAACTGCATCATTTTTGGAGGCTATTTAGATTCCAGATTTAATTTGTCTATTTCCTGCTGGAAAAAGAAAACAATCACTGGTATTACAACCACTTATTTCTAGCTTTTTTTAATGTAAAAGTATGCCATAAAGGATATTGTTATACTCAAAAAGAGACAAACACACACTCAATATTTCTTATTTCAATCGTTTTTTTCTGAATAAGAAAACATAAACCTTGTTACTTTAACAAATCCAAGCAAATTTTACAGACGTTGTTGGGGATTTACTAAAACTGGTTCACACAGAATCTGGTGCAACTGTGCCTAGCTTCTAGGTTGCATGGCATGTAAAAATCAATGATTCCCTACAAGAGTCATCCTAACTGGTCCGTCTTGTGTCGGTCCGGCTTTGTAAAAGGTTCCTGCACCACTTTGGTCCAATTTCAGCCCATTGAATATCACTGAATGCGTATGGAAGTTGGATCAACATCTTAACTGATCGGACAATGTTAGCACTTGCAAAATGTTTTAAAAAAAAAAATCCATACTAGACCCAAATTGCACTCATCTCAAGTCCCATCCTGTTCTGACCGATGTTGCAGGGCAAAGTCGGATCGGAAGTCATGGTACTTTCATGTCAGAGCAGTGTGAACCCGGCCTAATTCTAGAAGCTTAAGTTAGAAGCTGATTGGTTACTATGCACAGCTGCACCAGATTTTGTGCGCACCATTTTTAGTAAATTTTCCCCATTAATGTATAACGAAGTGCAGGACATAAAGAGTGATATTCAATTGTGAAATCTATCAATATCCATATATACACAATTCCAGATATATCCCAAAAAATATACTCCAACTTTACAAAAAGTAATACACAATACCAATTATGTTGATAATCATATAAAAATTCATATTATCAAACAACAAAAGTGATCCTGTGAAATGTAAGTTAATACATATAAGTAAAACAAAGAAATTGTGTAGAAACCCTGGTCTTCTCACTAAATTTGACCTGAATCCAGACCGTGACAACTAAAGCCACACCATTTAGGGAAATGTAGCAGGGTCTCCCTAAGAAAATCTTCCATGTTTTCCTTTAATCACTTCCCATCCAGCCATGGTATATAAATGGCATGATGAGAGTCGATGCAGGTGGACGTACCTGTACCTCTCTAGAACACACAGCGGCGCGATCTGTGACCCACAGACACAGTGGATTACTGACACAGCGATCACAGTAGCAAACAATGCTATCATTGTTTACAACTGTGTGAGCTCTATGATTTGTTACAGCAATCTCATGGTACCAGGGTCAGTCACAGAAGTCTTGCACCACGTGATAGCTGCAATCAATCAAAGCAGTACACAATGTTTCATAAATGAAACCTTTAGGCTGGCTTACTGATTGCCTATTACAGTGACCATCACTATAATAGGTGTAAAAAAAAATAATTACAAATACAGTTAAAATTATAATGGCCAATTATTAAAAAAGGGAAACCTCTTCAGGATGCTGGAAATTGGGAGGTGAGAAAGGGAAACCTCACCAGTTTCACCGGACAAGCTGGCTGCATCAGTTCATCACCACACCAGTTAAAGTGTACCTGACCATGGCCACACCAGTCCCAGTGTCCCTGATCACCATCACAACAGTTACAGTATCCCTGAGCAGCGTTACAACAGTCATACTGTCCATAATTACCATGTGTCCCTGAGCACCACTAAGGACTTCTTCACATGTGCGATGCTCTCTGAAGAGCCATTTATGTTCAGACTGCTCCTCAGAGTGCACTGGACAGGCAGGGAGGAGGCATTGTATAGCCCCTCACCACCTGTTTTACCCCTTGGACCCCACACAAACACATTCACTTGAATGGGTCACTATCACATGGGATATAACAGCTGTGAAGCAAAGCTTTGTAGTCATAGCTTGTGTACACCCTCAGTCACTGCCTCTGCAGCTAGAGAAAGCAGTTAGAGTCTGTAAAACCACGGCTCTCGACCACAAGGTTTTACCGACATCCAACCTCACGCATGAACCCTAGAAGCGCATTCAGTCACAGTTGTGTCCCTATCGTCTGTACTAACCCTGGCCTGTTTATTAATCATGTTTCTGTCTGTTGCCTAGACCACTGCTTTGCCTGTTTGATGACCATGTCTCTGCCTGTGCCTAAACCCACCTATACATCCCACTGACTATGTTTCTGAGAGACACCATTCCCAGCCATTCCCCGGCAGACAACTGAAAAACAGGAACTCTTTTGTTCTTCCTTTCTTTAGCCCCCTGTACTTCCTGACCAATGAACATGGCATTCCTGGGGGCAGCCATGTACTGGTAGGCCAGGCTTGCTTAATTCATAGGAACTGAGATTGCTATAGGTGACGCTACACTAAGTTATATTCCCTGATCACTTGTATACAGTACATTGGTTTTGAAACAGTTGGTTGATTTGTGTGATACACAAGATACAATGTCCAGGATATATTCAGTCCAGGCAGTGAAAAAGACTCAAAAATTCCAACACATGTAGTATCGCCATACATGGAGGAGTAGCAGAATTTGTTTTGAGGTGTAATTCTAGGTTTGCCCGTGCTGTGTGTGAGAAATATCTTATTAAATTGCCAACTTTTCTTCAAAAGACTCACCATGCTTCTTAGAAAATACTTTTTGGGTGTTCGCTTTCCAAAATGTGGTCATTTTGTGGGTGTTTCCACTGTCCTGGTGCTCCAGGGCCTCCAAAAATGTGATAGGTAGTCAGGAAATTAGTTCTATGTCCCTAGACGCTTGAAGGTGCTCCTTGGCTTTTACCCACTGTGTGGGTAGGTGGTAAAAAAGTCTCACACATGTGGTATCCCTATACACAGGAGGTATAGCAGAATGTGTTTTGGGTTGAAATTCTAAGTATGCTCATGCTGTGTGAGAAATAACTGGATAAAATGGCAATTTTGTGAAAAAAAATTTTTTAACAACTTGCCGACCAGCCGCTGTTATACCGTGGCAGGTTGGCTCTTTCCTGTTAATCACCGTCATTGTACGTTGGCTCGGGAACTCTATTTAGTGACCAGCGGGGCAGCCAATCAGCGGGTGGGGCAGACTCTATGTCCACACACGATTGTTCCCTGCAGTGACAGAACGGGGATCTGCCTGTGTAAACAAGGCAAATCTCCGTTCTGACAGGGGAGATCCCACAGATCCTGTCTTTCTGCTATGTGTGTTTCCCCAGTCACACAGTCCCCCATACAGTTAGTAAACACACCCAGGGAACACATTTAACCCCTTGATTGCCCCTGATGTTAACCCCTTCCCTGGCAGTATCATTAGTACAATAGCATATTTTTAGCACCGATTTCTGTAATAATGTCACTGGTTCCCAAAAAAAGTGTCAAAAATGTCAGTTATGTGTCCGATCTGTCCACCGCAATGTCGCAGTCCCACTAAAAAACGCAGATTACCGTCATTACTAGTAAAAAATGTTTTAAAAAATGGCATAAATCTATTCCCTATTTTGTAGACGCTATAACTTTTGTGCAAACCAATCAATATATGCTTATTGTGATTTTTTTAACCAACAATATGGAGAATAATATATATATCGGCCTAAACTGGGGAAGTAATTTGCTTTTTTATATATTTTTTGATTGGATATTTATTATAGCAATAATTGTTGGTCTTTCTTTGTTTATAGCGCAAAAAATAAAAACTTCAGAGGTGATCAAATACCACCAAAAGAAAGCTCTATTTGTGGGGAAAAAAAAGGACATACATTTTGTTTGGGTACAGCGTCGCATGACCGCGCAATTTTCAGTTAAAGCAATGCAGTGCTGTGTCGCAAAAAAATGGACTGGGCATTAAGGGGGTAAATCCTTAGGGTCCTTAAGTGGTTAATTTATTAATTTTCCAAATACTTGTGACATGTGTTGTGAAACGCAGCAAGAACGCAGAATGGTGTGACCAATGAGAAAACGTTTCAGTCAGGATAAAGTGATCAGAATCTGGGAAATGATCAGAGGGAAGGAAAGTTACAACCCACGATTTTGCCTGGATGTTAAGTAAAAAACTGTACCAGTCTCAATTAATGTATGCCTCCCTTTTTTATTGTTTCCAGTACAGTTTCCCAAACCCTTTATCATGCTGCAGTGTATGGAAAACAGGACCTCTTTAAGACGTGATGTAATGAGACAGTATAAAGTCTAGCTTCATAAACTACAACCACAAGATTTAGAGTTGCAAATGTTCTGAAAATAACTCTAATATTGCTAAAGAATAAAGTATTCTGGAGAATTGTTGGCACTATTTTATTATTATATAAAATAACAAAAGAGAGAGGAATCTGTTAATAACATGCAGAAAAAATTACAAGAAAAAGCTGCAATGTTACCAGGGCAAGCACAAACAAAGGGAAACCTTATTTCAGTGCCATTATTTACTTTCTTTTCTTTTTTTAACAGGAGAAATACCAAAACACTCTCTGGATGTTTAGTAAGGCCAGCATTCTTACAGAATAACAATTTTACCCTTTTAAGGAATGCTAATGCCTAAGTTCAATTTTAAAAGCAGGCACAGACGTTTATGACTTTATTATTCTGGAAGGAAACTGCAACTAAAATATATTGAGGTTCTTTGAAAACATGTCTGCAGTACACACACTGTTATATTGTTATATGTATACTCACTTATGAACATTTTTTGTGGGTTTTTTGACAGCCCTAAGAACTGAGCACTGCTGCATTTACATCACACACAAGAGTAAACTAAGGCAACTTTCACACTGGGGCAGTGGGGGCGTCAGCGGTAAAGAACTGCTATTTTTAGCTGCTCATTACTGTCATTTTAGCGGCGCTATTCAGCCGCTAGCGGGTCGCTTTCAACCCCCCCGCTAGCAGCCGAAAAAGGGTCAAAACCAACAGCAAAGCACCGCTGCAGCGGATTGGTGGCAATGCCCATTGATTTCAATGGGCGGGGCGCTTTAGGAGTGGTGTGTACACCGCTCCTACAGCGCTGCAAGGATGCTGCTTGCAGGACTTTTTTTACCGTCCTGCAAGAGCACTGCTCCAGTGCGAAAGCACTCGGGCTTTCACACTGGCATGAGAGAGGCTCTTTACAGCCGCTATTTTTAGCGATATAGCGCCTGTAAAGCGCCTCAGTGTGAAAGCAGCCTAAAACGTTCTCATCTGATATTTTAAGTTAAACTTTTTTTTTTTTGCATTATGCATTTGACAAGCCAGAAACAAATACAAGAAGCAGCCTGTCTATGACAGAGATGTCAAACAAGCAGATCACCACTGTGCAATATCCTTGTATAGAAGAAAAATGCAATGACTGACACATAACTAATCAAGTGTCATGAGGTATTACCAACACAGGTTCAGTGGTATTACCACTGGTTTACTACTGGATATTATGGCTTTCAACTAAGTATTGCTAGTTTTGGTGGCTGGTATTGCCGCATAAAGGCAAGGAGACATATACAGTAAATGCACTTAATAATACACCAATGTTCCACAACTTATTAGTCAAAAATACTCATTGCTTTTTGTGTTTGGAAAGAAAAATAATGAGCTAAAGCACTTTAACACACAGTGGTTAAAATAGGTCAGATGCATTCATGAATAAAATAAAACTTTAACGTGTGCTATTTTACATGTTGACACACGTTACAATAAAAGGGCTGTAAAGTCAGAAGCATTTTTATTTTAATGCATTCTATGCATTAAGATAAAAAGATTATGTGTGCAGCAGCCCCCTCGACCCCCCTAATACTTACCTGAGCTCCATCTCTGTCCAGCGATGCCCACAAGTGTCTCAGCCGTCCGAGACTCTCCCTCCTGATTCCTGAGACACAGCAGCGGCACCATTGGCTCCCACTGCTACGAATCAAAGTCAGCTAGCCAATCAGGAGAGAGGGGGCAGGGCCGGGTCGCGGCCCTGTGTCGGAATGGAAAAAAAAACGAGACTTTACAATTACTTTAAGGCAGCTTATTTATTTTGAATAGATTGCCAACTTACTCTACCACAATGGCAACTGAGTCCACGAGGATCTAAAGAGATCCTGGCTGTGTGGCTCGTGGACACAGTTGCCATACAGTGCCCCCCCCCTTTTGGCAGGGAGGCTCTCCCGCTTTCCATTACCCCTTTTCCTGCAACTATTCTTTTTGGTGAACAATTTTCTACTATCTGGCCAGAGAACACTACATATGTTGTCTCTATTCACCACGGAGAGCCCCTTCCCGTAACTGACCCAATTGATGGTTGGCCCTTGAGACACAGACCTTGACCCAAGCGGATTCTGTTGTGTACCTTATCTTGCTAATGATGGTCAATCTACAATACAGCTTGTATTAAATCAGCCCCAGAAGGAGGAATTTAACTATTTCAGAAATATGTTGGGATACCTGAATTTGTGTATAATTGATCGGCCTCCTACCATGAGACCAGCTCCATGATTCAGAATTCAGCTGTATAATGTTGTAATATGACCACGATCCTTTGGTTTTAAATATTGTTGTATGTAAACTTTTATTTTATTTTATAAATTTTGTACTTTTTTAGATACGCTCCACCCTTCTTTATCTGATATTATCCCTTGCCCATAAAATCCCTGGGGCACCCTTCTCTGCTTTTTCTCTATATTTGGGATGTGGCTCGGGTTTCAGTTTTATAGCCTACAGGTAGATTCCAACCACAATTTTTCCCTTTTATATGCATTGAACATAGAAATACTTCTCGATTCCAACAATCCTTTCAGTTTAAACCTCAACCATTACTATAACACTTTTGACCACTGGGCACTTCAACCCCCTTCCTAACCAGACCAATTTTCATTTTTCTGTGCTCTTAAATTTTGAATGACTATTACTCAGTCATACAACACTCTAGCCATATGAAATTTTTGTCCTTTTTACACACAAATAGAGCTTTCTTTTGGTGGTATTTAATCATCGTTGGGTTTTTATTTTTTGCGCTATAAAAGAAAAAAAGACTGAAAATTCTGTAAAAAATTAATTTTTCTTTGTTTCTGTTATAAAATTTAGCAAGTTAGTAATTTTTCTTCATAAATTTTGGCCAAAATTTACACTGCTACATATCTTTGGTAAAATAAGTACAAATTGGTGTATATTATTTGGTCTTTGTGAAAGTTATAGAGTCTAAAAGCTATGGTGCCAATATCTGAAAATTGATCACACCTAAAGTACTGACAGCCTATCTAAAGGATGCCTTTGGCCAATCATGGCTCATGGCGCTAAGTTCATGCCCCACACTATATAAGGCTGCTTACACGGCGGCTGTATGTAGTGTGATAATATGGAGGAGACAGAGAACTTGAGCTAGATTAGGCAGGTTAGTTAGTGGCGTGCAGGCAGTTTAATATATATAAATATATTATATATACACACACATATAACAGTGCATTCAGTGTAGATTATATATACAGTGCAGGCAGTCTGGTATATATATATATATATATATATATATATATATATATATATATATATATATATTATATACACACACACACACACACACAGTGCAGTCAGTGGAGGGTATATAGTGCATCGACGTGGTTAAGGGGAACCCTATGACAGGTTTAAGGAAAAAAAACGGCATGAGGCCCCCCCAAAATCCATACCAGGCCCTTTGGTTTTGGTATAGATTTTTAAGGGGAACTCCATACCAAAATGTAAAAAACAAAACAAATCCACACCAGACCCTTTGGGTCTTGCATATATTTTAATGGGAACTCCATGCCAAAATGTAAAAACAACTTGGCATGGGGGTCCCCCCCAAAATTCATACCAGACCCTTATCCGAGCAAGCAGCCCGGCAGGCCAGGAAAGGGGGGGCGAGCGAGCAACCCCCCCCCCCTCCTGACCATACCAGGCCGCTTGCACTCAACATGGGACCTCTTCCCGACAACCCTGGCCATTGGTTGTCCAAGTCTGCAGGGGGGGCTTATCAAGGGGGGCCCCAGATCCCACCCCCCTATGTGAATGGGTATCCGGTACATTGTACCCCTATCCATTCACCAAAAAAAGTGTCAAAAAGGTAAAAGCCACAATAGACAGTTTTTGAAAATTCCTTTATTAATTTATTTTTTGGGTCCATCTTCAATCACACTGCCCTACGGACCCGAAAAAATAGAAAGAAAAAAAAAGCTCTGCCTCTATGGAAGGCCTCCTGCTGACTCTTGGCTGTGACAGCTGTTATATAACAAGGGCGGGGCCACCTGGTGATGTAACCGAGTGACCTCGCCATCCTTCCGACGTCATGTGATGTCAGAGGGGGGGTCACTGGGTTACATCAGCGAGTGGCCCCGCCCTTGCCTATATAAGAGCTGTTAAAGCCAAAAGACAGTAGTCGCCGGGAGGCCTCCCATCGAAGTAGGGCTTTTTTTCTATTTTTCGGGTCCGTTGGGTGGCGTGATTGAAAATAGATGTACATTGTGGGGCACTTTTTTTTTCTCTTTTTTGATAAAGGAATTGTCAAAAATGGTCTATTGTGGTTTTTAGAAAAGAGGGTCCTAGTTGATTTAGTACCTTAAACAAGGGTGACACTGTAGGTACTTATAAAAAATGTGCCAACGTCCCTATAATTTAAATGCAGAAATTGGAAACTAAAGAAGTGGGACTTTGAGGGCACATGGGTATTCAGACTATGAAACACTAAAAAAATTATTTTTGAATTTTATTAGTTTTACAAAAAGACATATTGATTTAAAAACAATACAGCATGCGTGTGACAACCTTATTACATGTATCAGGTGGATCCTATCCTGCATTTAACATACGGAACCCTTACTTATAGTACATATAGTCCAACATTCAGTTAAAAAAAAGGAAAAACCTTTCCCAGAGGGTGGTAATTATGAATGTGTAAGAAGAGTTTGGTTAGGTTGCAGGTATGGTGGTCCACTTTGAGTGCTCTCTATATGCTCAACATGTTTCACGTTGTAGAACGCTTCTTCAGGAGCTAGAGGTGGTTCTGTTGAATATGTATGGAGAAGAATATCACAATAGAGGCATATACAAAAATCAAAACATCAACACAGAGTAGACATAGATGAAATAAACAGAAAATAGTAAAATTTCAGCCCTTTGTAGTGGTACATGGACAAAAACCCCATAAAGGAGAGTGGTCTCCCGGGGACAGATGGTACAACCCGGTGGCTGGGGAAACCATTGAAGCAACACATGTGATGCCTATATATGTGTAGAGAAATAAAACGTTTCCCATGTAAAAAGTAGATTGCATATTGAAAGATAAGTAACCATTGTTATTCCCATGAAGGGCATGAAATTTAATTTTAACTAATCTCTCGTCATATTGCTATGCTTATCAAAAGCTACACGTGGAACAAATATAAAAAGAAATATAAGAAAAATACTCAAAAATATAAACAATTGAAAGATGTATATATACAAGTTTTGTGGCCACCACAGGTAACCCCTGCTTTGAAATATCCCCACCAATATTATTATTACCTAGATATTCCATAAGGATATTAGGGTCAGTATAGAGTATCATATAGTATAGGGGGCACACAAGGGGGGGGGGAGGAGGGGAAAGGGAGGGGGGAAAGGGGGGGGGGAGTGGGAAGGGGAGGAAAATTTGGGAAAAATAGGGGGGGCCAAAGTAAAAAGGTAGCTTGGTAGTGGATTATACATATTAGATTGAATGCATTAATGTAGAGAGATTGTAAAACTGGCTTACCATCTATAACTTATAATGAACATTTGTTGTTGCAGTAATGCAGATAGTGAGATGGGTAATCAAACGATTGCAAACAGGAGTTAGCTGTATATCTGGGACGTGTCAGAAGCACCCGGATGGCCCCGAGCTCCCAAGGTAGTTAACCAAAGGTAGCCTTAAAAGTAAACAATAGCTACAACAAACTATAATTCTGGTGTAAAAAAGAGAGATATGATATAAGTTTAAAGGATAGCATTATGCACAATTGGCATATCTGCATTAGTTTAAGAATATTCTGAATGGTAGCTTTGGTGCTGGGCTATATGCAGACTTACCTAGGGTAGATTAGGAAACAATGGGGGGTACAATGGTGCCTCTGACTGAGGTGGTGTCCGTCAGCTAAGAAGAAGGCACCGGTGTGTCCCTAAATAGGATCCCCGACCGGAAGACGCCGATCCTATAGAGTTCAGCGCCTCCCAGCCCCACCGCTGGCTGCTGCGCATGCACAGGACCCCGCCGCAGCCACGCAACGATGACCCGATGCAGAGACGGCGATAGACACACCGCGGCGCCCGGCCAATTGACCAGCAGCAGAGGTGGGGACTAGGCTGGGAACCCAAAGGGTCCCCGTGCCCCCGTCAATCGCCGTGCATCCGGCCAGAGAGTCGAACCGGATGCGTGGCGCTGTGCAGTGGAACTCACCCGGGCAAAACCCAAACTGTTCCCCAGGAGACCACAACCAGAGGGATTACCATGAAACCAAATCAAAGGGGAGAAAGCAGCATTTTAACAAAGTACATGAACAGATATGATGTGATATGTAATTATTACATAAAAAACTTTTTTTTAGGGTCAGCTAAAAATTATATAGACATAGATAGTGTCAATCTAAATAGCTTCAGCTTAGATATTGATATTAGTTAAAAATCAAGGGAAATCAGGGAAAAGTATTAAGTAACTATCAGATTCAAAAATGAAGTTAGTCCCTGAATTGGAGATTGTATGTGCACTGATTAGTGTGTCTGGGGAGCCCTTTAAGGGGGATGTAAACATTTAAAGAAATGGTTTGTATGATTGAGATTCATTCAATCCGGGTGCTTTAGTGGCATTCAAACGTTCAATCCACAGAGTTTCCTTTTGTAGTATAAACCTATCCCATTCACCCCTTCTGGAATCTTTGGAGACAACGGCCAGAACGGTAAAAAAGACATATGGAGTTTCGAAACGGTGATATAGATCAAGGTGTTTGCTGATAGGTGTGAGCATTTTACCGTTTCCTGAATAATAAATATGATCATTTATTATCTGTCTTAGCTGTCTGGCCGTTTTCCCCACATAAAAAGCTCCACAGACACAGGTCATCAGATACACTACCCCTTGTGTACTACATGTGGCCGAAAATTTAGGGTGATAAGTCTCACCATTGGGAAGTGAGATATGATGTCCAGGCATTATCCATGGGCAGAAAGCACAGTTGCCCTTTGGCAATTGAGATGTAAATGGTTAGAAGTGCTGTAGTGGCTAGACACAAGTTTGTCTTTCAATGAATTTGCACGTCTAAATACTAGTTCTGGGTGTGTATTGACATATTTACTCAAAATAGGATCTTCAAGTAGAAAATGCCAATGTGTATTCATGATTTTTCTGATATCCTGATGGTGAGATGAAAATTTAGTAACCATTTTGACAGTAGACTCCTTAGGTTGAGCTCATTGTGGTTTTTACTTTTTGACACTTTTTTTGGTGAATGGGTAGGGGTAAAATCTACCCGATACCCATTCACATACAGCCATAAGCAATACATTACAGCCATGAGCAAGCTTTAGTGACATTTTTTTCTTTAGAAATGTAATTTTGCTGCGGCACTGTTCTGCACATCACAAAGATGCGCCACTTTACAGGCAGACTAAGGGGACCCTCCGGCACGATATTTAACCAGTTGCCGACCGCCACACGCCGATGTACGTTGGCAGAATGGCACGGGCAGGCATAAGGGCTTACCTGTACGTCCCTGCCTCCCAGCGGGCGGGGGGCCCGATCGGGCCCCCCCCCGGTGCCTGTGGCGGTCGGATTCATTACAGGACTGGTCGGTGCTAGAACACGCAGGCACACAAATCACCACCCAATCACCCCCCCTGCACCCCCTGTCACAGTGACACCAATGGCAGTTTTAATTTTTTTACTGAATACTGCATTGGTGTCATTTGTGACTGTTATAAGTGTTAGGGCAGTTAGTGGTAGGCCCCTTTAGGTCTAGGGTACCCCCTACCCCTCCAATAAAGGTTTAACCCCTTGATTACCCCCTGTCACCAGTGTCACTAAGCAATCTTTTTTCTGATCCCCGTATTAGTGTCAAAGGTGACGCTAGTTAGCCAGGTAAGTAAGTAAGTAAGTTCACCGTCAGCTTTTTATAGCGTCAGGTACCCCCATATACTACCTAATAAAGGTTTTAACCCCCTGATTGCCCCCTAGTAAACCCTTTCACCAGTGATCACTGTATAAATGTTACGGATGACGCTGGTTAGTTAGTTTGTTTTTTATAGTGTCAGGGCACCCGCCGTTTATTACCTAATAAAGGTTTAACTCCCTGATCGCCAGGGGGGTGATATCAGTTAGGTTTTAGGGTCAGATAGGGTCTGCGTTGCCCCAGGCAGTTTCAGGTTAGTGCCAGTACCGCCAACACCCGTGCGCGTAGCATACACCTCCCTTAGTGGTATAGTATCTGAACGGATCGTTATCTGATCTGATCAGATCTATACTAGCGTCCCCAGCAGTTTAGGGTTCCCAAAAATGCAGTGTTAGCGTGATCAGCCCAGATACCCGCTAGCACCTGCGTTTTGCCCCTCCGCCCAGCCCAGCCCACCCAAGTGCAGTATCGATCAATCACTGTCACTTACAAAACACTAAACACACATAACTTCAGCGTTCGCAGAGTCATGCCTGATCCCTGCGATCGCTAACAGTTTTTTTGGTAGCGTTTGTTACATTTGCTTACAGTCTAGTAGCTTTTTTTACCTGTGAGTCTCACTACTGTACCAGTAAATTTAGAGCCCAAAATGGCAAATCGAAGGTACAGTAGTGAAGAGGCCTACACGTTTCTGAGCATGACAAATAGTGAAGAGGAAGTCACTCATCTGTCAGATTCAGGCTCAGAATACGATCCTGTAGACAGCAGCGGCTCCATGACAGATAGCTCTGATGACAGAGTTGTGGTCTCTGCCAAGGTCAGGCGTACCAGACCCCAATCTTCTTCTGCTGTTGAGGTGCAAGAACCGCAGGGCTCTCGTATGGAACAGAGAAGTACTAGCGCCGCTATTCCTTCTGGAGAACTGGCAAGCACCAGCAGCCTAGTACACCCTGGTCGTACATCCAGCACTGCAGTAACACTTGGTGACGTGGCGAGTCCCATAAGTGCAGTTCAAGCTGGTGAGGTGGCAAGCACAAGTAGTGTCCCGCTGCCACTAAGAAGAAGACAAAGACAGGCCCGTCGTGCCCATAGTGTCCTTCCTGCAGAATTCGCCAATCCTAATTGGGAGCCCACCACTTCTGCAGCACCCGTACTTCCCCCATTCACTGGCCAACCCGGCATTCAGGTGGAAACAGTTGATTTTACGTCACTTGATTTTTATTCGCTGTTTTTCACCAAAGATCTCTATAGATCTATTGTGGACCAAAGTAATTTGTATGCTGATCAATTCATTGCCACTAATCCCCAGTCCTCCCTTGCCAGAGATTGGAAACCAATTACGGTTTCTGAATTTAAGACCTTTCTGGGCTATCCCTTGACATGGACATAGTTAAAATAAGTACGTTGCGGTCATATTGGTCCACTGACCCACTTTACCATATGCCCATGTTCTCTGCTTCCATGGCCAGGGCACGATATGAGCAGATCTTGCGGTTCATGCACTTCAACGATAATGAACTCTGTCGTCCTCGTGGAGACCCTGGATACGATCGGCTCTACAAAATTCGACCCTTCGTAAACCACTTCAACCAACGTTTTGCAGACTTGTTTACTCCCCATCAAGTTGTCTGCGTTGATGAGTCCCTGATTAAGTTTTCTGGCCGCTTGTCATTCAAACAGTATCTTCCCAGCAAGCGTGCCAGATACGGGGTCAAAATGTATAAGCTCTGTGACAGGGCCACAGGCTATACATGTAGTTTTTTGGTTTACGAGGGAAGAGATAGTCACGTAGAGCTGACAAACTGCCCTGACTACACAGGAAGCGCTGGCAAGATTGTGTGGGACTTGGTGTCACCCTTATTCGGAAAGGGGTACCATTTGTATGTGGACAATTATTACGCGAGCGTTCCACTTTTTAGTCACTTGTTTGATCATCAGATTGGAGCATGTGGCACCGTGCTTTCCCCAGCGGCTTGTAGATTCCCGTCTTAGGCTGGGGGAGAGAGCCTGCTTGAAGTGTAATAACTTGCTCGCTATGAAGTGGAGGGATAATAAGAATGTTTTTGTTCTTACCTCCCTTCATGCAGACACGACGGTCCAAATTACTATGGTGACTGGTGTTGTGGAGAAACCTGTGTCCACAAACATAACCAAAATATGGGAGGGGTGGACCTCAACGACCAGTTGTTGGCACCGTACCTAGTTGCCCGTAAGGCCAGGCGCTGGTACAAAAAAGTGTCTGTTTATTTCAATTGGCTTTGCTGAATGCTCATGTGCTATACAGAGCTTCAGGACGGACTGGATCCTTCCTTAAATTCCAGGAAGAGATCGTCAGAGCCCTTCTGTTTCCAGACGGTGCTCCACCTCACCTTCCCGATCCAAATGCAGTAAGCCGGCTGCATGAGAAGTATTTTCCTTATGTCCTCCCGAGTACCCCTACCCAACGAGCCCCCCAAAGAAAATGTTGTGTCTGTAGAAAGCGCGGATATAGGCGTGACACCCGCTATTTTTGTCCCTCCTTTCCTGACAATCCTGGTCTTTGCATTGGTGTTTTGAACGCGACCATACACTAGAGGAGTTTTAGCGTAGGGTACAGCATTGCACAGACTAGGCACACTTTCACAGGGTCTCCCAAGAAGCCATCACATTTTGAGAGACCCGAACCGTTACAGTTACAAATAAAAGTGTAAAAAAATAAAAAATAAAATTAAAAAAAACTAAAATAGTTGTCGTTTTATTGTTCTCTCTCTCTCTATTCTCTCTCTATTGTTCTGCTCTTTTTTACTGTATTCTATTCTGCAATGTTTTATTGTTATTATGTTTTATCATGTTTGCTTTTTAGGTATGTAATTTTTTTGTACTTTACTGTTTACTGTGTTGGGACTATAAACGGGGCAGTAGCAAATAGCTTTCGTCTCTTAATTTATTTTGAGCATGCGTGGCACTTTGTGCATCGGATTTGTGTACACACGATCGGAATTTCCGACAACGGATTTTGTTGTCGGAAAATTTTGTAGCTTGCTCTCAAACTTTGTGTGTCGGTAATTCTGATGGAAAATGTGTGAATTTCCGACAACAAGGTCCTATCACACATTTTTCATCGGAAAATCCGACCGAGTGTACAGGGCATTACTGTTATACTGTAATGTTACTTTGTTTTATTGTTAACCATCATTTGCTTAGCAGGTATGCCATTCGGCTGCAGCGTGGATTTATTTATCTTGACAGCAACAGCGTTTGCTCCCACGATGCATAAAGCTGTGACTCCAGCGCTGGAACCTGAGAATGCAGCTGGTGGTTCTGCCAGCTGATCAGAGACCAGAACAGCTCCAATCATCTCTATGGCCTAAGAAACCAGAAGCTACGAGCATTTCATGACTTAGATTGCGCCGGATGTAAACTGCGCCATTGGGAAATTGGGAAAGCATTTTATCACACCGATCTTGGTGTGGTCAGATGCTTTGAGGGCAGAGGAGAGATCTAGGGTCTAATAGACCCCATTTTTTTAAAAAAAAGAGTACCTGTCACTACCTATTGCTATCATAGGGTATATATACATTCCCTGAGATAACAATAAAAATGATTAAAAAACATAAAAATTATAGGAACAGTTTAAAAATAAGATAAAAAATCAAAAAAAAAAAAAGAAAAAAAAAAAAGAGAGTACCTGTCACTACCTATTGCTATTATAAGGGATATTTACATTCCCTGAGATAACAATAAAAATGATAAAAAAACAAAAAAATGAAAGGAACAGTTTAAAAATAAGATAAAAAATCAAAAAAATAATAAAGAAAAAAAAAAAAAAAGAGTACCTGTCACTACCTATTGCTATTATAGGGGATATTTACATTCCCTGAGATAACAATAAAACTGATAAAAAAATATATAAATGAAAGGAATAGTTTAAAAATAAAACAAAAAAGCAAAATAAATAATTAAAAAAAAAAAAAAAGTACCTCTGTCCCCCCCTGCTCTCGTGCAAAGGTGAACGCAAGCGAGGGTCTGGCGTCATATGTAAACAGCAATTGCACCATGCATGTGAGGTAGCACCGCGAAGGTCAGATCGAGGGCAGTAATTTTAGCAGTAGACCTCCTCCATAAATCTAAAGTGGTAACCTGTAAAGGCGTTTAAAGGCTTTTCAAAATGTATGTAGTTTGTCGCCGCTGCACGTTTGTGCGCAATTTTAAAGCATGTCGTGTTTGGTATCCATGTACTTGGCCTAAGATCATCTTTTTTATTTCATCAAACATTTGGGCAATATAGTGTGTTTATAATTATATATTATAGTTATAGTGTGTGCATTAAAATGAAAAAAGTATGTTTTTTCCAAAAAAAATGCGTTTGAAAAATTGCTGCGCAAATACTGTGTGAAAAAAAAAATGAAACATCCACCCTTTTAATCTGTAGGGCCTTTGCTTTAAAAAAAATATATAATGTTTGGGGGTTCAAAGTAATTTTCTTGCAAAAAAAATGTATTTTTTCATGTAAACAAAAAGTGTCAGAAAGGGCTGTGTCTTCAAGTGGTTAGAAGAGTGGGTGATGTGCGACATAAGCTTCTAAATGTTGTGCATAAAATACCAGGACAGTTCAAAACCCCCCCAATTGACCCCATTTTTGGAAAGTAGACACCACAAGCTATTTGCTGAGAGGCATGTCGAGTCCATGGAATATTTTATATTTTGACACAAGTTGCGGGAAAAAGACAATTTTTTTTTTTTTTTTGCACAAAGTTGTCACTAAATGATATATTGCTCAAGCATGCCATGGGCATATGTGAAATTACACCCCAAAACACATCCTGTTGCTTCTCCTGAGTACGGGGATACCACATGCGTGAGACTTTTTGGGAGCCTAGCTGCGTATGGGACCCCGAAACCAAGCACCGCCTTCAGGCCTCCTAATGCCCTGTACACACGATAGGATTTTCCGATGGAAAATGTGTGATAGGACCTTGTTGTCGGAAATTCCGACAGTGTGTAGGCTCCATCACACATTTTCCATAGGAATTTCCGACACACAAAGTTTGAGAGCTTGCTATAAAATTTTCCGACAACAAAATCCGTTGTCGGAAATTCCGATTGTGTGTACACAAATCCGACGCACAAAGTGCCATGCATGCTCAGAATAAATTAAGAGACGAAAGCTATTGGCTACTGCCCCGTTTATAGTCCCGACGTACGTGTTTTACGTCACCACGTTCAGAATGATCGATTTTCCGCCAACTTTGTGTGACCGTGTGTATGCAAGACAAGTTTGAGCCAACATCCGTCTGAAAAAATCCATGGATTTTGTTGTCGGAATGTCCGATCAATGTCCGACCGTATGTACAGGGCATAAGGGTGTAAATTTTTGATTTCACTCCTCACTGCCTATCACAGTTTCGGAGGCCATGGAATGCCCAGATGGCACAACCCCCCCCCCCCCAAAATGACCCTATTTTGGAAAGTAGACACCCCAAGCTATTTGCTGAGAGGAATGGTGAGTATTTTGCAGATCTCACTTTTTGTCACAAAGTTTTGAAAATTGAAAAAAGAAAAAAAAAAACCTTTTTTTTTTTTCTTTCTTCATTTTCAAAAACAAATGAGCTGCAAAATACTATGCCCATGCCTCTCAGCAAATAGCTTGGGGTGTCTACTTTCCAAAATGGGGTCATTTGGGAGGGGGGTTTGTGCTATCTTGGCATTTTATGGCCTTCGAAACTGTGATAGGTAGTGAGGAGTGAAATCAAAGATTTACGCCCTTAGAAATCCTGAAGGTGGCGCTTGGTTTTCGGGGCCCCACATGGAGCTAGGCTCCCAAAAAGCCCCGCACATGTGGTATCCCCGTACTCAGGACTAACTTTTTTTTGCACAAAGTTGACACTAAATTATATATTGCTCACACATGCCATGGGCATATGTGGAATTACACCTCAAAATACATTCTGCTGCTTCTCCTGAGTACGGGGATACCATATGTGTGAGACTTTTTGGGAGCCGAGCCGTACACACCACCTTTAGGCTTTCTGAGGGCAAAAAATTGTGATTTCACTTCCTCACTACCTATTACAGTTTCAATATTTGCGCTCCCATTTGGGACATGAAGTTCCCCTGTAAAACATTCATTAAGTGACGTGCCTTTAGTGAGTGAGCTGTTCCCACTGCCCAGTCGATATCTGGATAATTGAAGTCTTCCATTATGATTACATTACCCTGTTTTCCTGCCGTTTCTAACTGAGATAGTAATTTCAGCTCCTTCTCCTCCTTTATGTTGGGTGGCCTATAGAATACCCCCACTATTAATTTCCCACTCACCTCCTCTCTTTGAAGTTCTACCCATACTGATTCCACCTCCTCCCAAGTCCCATACATAATGTCGCTCCTCTCTACTAACCTTACATAATTTTTGACCTTCCCTATCCTTTCGATACAGGAAATACCCCTGTATGTTGGCCAGCCAATCATGTGAGCTGTCAAACAAAGTTTCAGTTTCAGTTCCCACAAAGTCTAAATCCTCCTCGTGTAATAGCAGCTCCAGATCCACTATTTTGTTAGCTAGACTCAAATTATTTGTGTATACTCCTCTTACTCTTGTATGAGTGCATCATGTTTTCCCCCTTTGTTTCTCCTGGCTTTGTTTTTGAATTGCCCACTCACTTACCCCGTGATTAGTTGTTATGGTTGTATTTCCACTGCTATTACTACTGCTCACTCTCCTATCACCCTCCGTCATCTGCTCCCTGTCAGCTATCGCTTTCGCTGGTCCCTCCCCCCCAACACCTAATTTAAAAGCCCCTTCAGCTTTGTGGCCATCTTACTTCCCAATAAAGTTGTACCATCCCAATTAAGGTGCAGCCCATCCTTACTAAAGAGCCGGTAACCAACTGAGAAGTCAGTCCAGTTCTCAAGGAACACAAATCCCTCTTTCCTGCACCAGTTTCTCAGCCACTTGTTTAGTTCCCTAAGCTCCTGCTGCCTCACTGGTGTGGCTCGTTGTACAGGTAGTATTTCAAATAAAACTACCTCGGAGGTCCTTTTTCTCACTCTATTCCCTAATTTCCTGAAATCGTTTTTTAGGACTCTCCACCTTTCTCTCACTTGGTCAAGGGTACCAACATGTATCATGACCACTGGGTCCTCCCCAGCCACTCCCAATAATCTGTCCACCAGATCCGTGATGTGCCAAACCTGAGCGCCCGGTAAACAACACACTGTTCAGCAACCTCGGTCTGTCTGACAGATTGCCCTCTCTGTCCTCCTAATAATTGAGTCTCCCAGTCCCACTGAGAATGTTATGCTCTGTTCTAGAGCCTGTAGTGAGCGATCTCATAGCAGGTCATCCAGATACCCGAGCACCAGGATCCCTTGGGCTCTTAAAAGACCCAGTACTGGTGCTAGAACCTTTGTGAACACCTGGGGAGCTGTAGCAAGCCCGAAGGGTAGAGCCACAAACTGAAAATGATGTTCCTCTACTGCAAATCGCAGGAACCTCTGATGAGGCTGAAAGATAGGTACATGTAAATACACGTCCTTTATATTGATGGAGGCTATAAAGTCTCCCATCTGGAGTGAGGCTACTACTAAGCGGGCATACAAAAAGAAGCCCAGGTAAGGTTACTTGAGGAAAAAGCAGCTACTGAGGCAGAAAGGGGCAGTGATAAAGGCTGATGATAAGTACAAAGCAATTTACTAAATTCAAAGTTGAGGGATAAAAACATACTCAATATACAAAAACATTGACAGTATCTTCACTGGTATCGGTTAATGAGATCCCACACTAGCAAAGAGAAGTGTGGGAAACAGACAATGGACACACAGACACACAAAAAAAATCACATACAAATAACAGAAAGTCCGAATGTCAAATCACCATACACACAGAAATTGTCAGCAGGATACCCTGCTTACCTAGTTAAGAAATATAAGTTCAAGTAGAAAGCATGTATAGACAATCTGTGTGTGTATGCCTCCCAGGGATAGGAAAGATACAACTGGAAAAGTCATGCTAGACTCAATGACGGAGGTGGCTATTACTAGGATTTGTGAAATGAGATCACAAACTATATGCTAGTGTTTGGTGCATCTGTGTCCACATAAATCAATACTATGATCACTAGGGTCAGTGAAGGGTCGGTGGAGGTTGCTCCTGTCGACTATTAAGTCTAGAGTGTAAGACTCCTAGCATAAGATGAACAGTCACCATATTGAAGATGAAAGTGCTGCTAAGTATCCACTGGCTGCTGTTTTGAAAATCAGGAGTCCCTTAGCAACGAGATGAATGCCTGCGTGTATGATGTTGCTCTAGTTCCAGAGTTCACTGGCATATTAAGGGCAGTCAGGTCTAAGCCAATCAGGCAGAAGAAAGATAATTCATCGGATATAGATATCTGAGAGTGCTGACCACAGTGGGTTAAGACCCAAATAATAGGCGGACTGTATGTCAAATTATCAAGCAGGCTATTGCAGCTTGCAGCTATGCACAGCAGTTCCTATGAGAGGCATGTAGCAGTAGGCGATCCTACATTACCACATCCTGTAGGTTGCGAATCTTCCAAGCTTACGGCCGTGATCATAAAATCCGTGCTGTGTGTCCCAGGCTGTCCATGACCAGGCAAGGAAACTCAGCAGCTTAGTAGCCGGATGGTTCACAAGGTGATTCGCGGTAATTCCCTTCAAATCCGTATGTGGTTCAGATCGCAAATCATCTCGCTGCAGTTCCTCATGCCTGTTGGATTGGGGGATCTTTTGGATAGCGTCATGTGACTGTGATGACATCAACGCATTTCGCAAAGGAGAATGGCGTAGCTTCGTCTGGACAGGGCGTAAGTACTTCTGAGCGGATAGACTCCATCCAAAAGGACTGGCTCAGTAGATACTGGTTCAGGGGACCTAGGTCCAAAATGGGCCTTGTGTCCTCATTTGGTTTTTTAACCGTAAATAGGTATGAGTAAACCCCGCGCCCCTTTTGGATACAGGAACCTCTACAATCACTCCTTGATGCACTAAATGATGTAGTGCCTGAAGCAATAAGTCTCTATTTGGAGGATCCGAGGGAACGCTGGAACTTAAAAACCTCTGAGGGGGTACCCCCCCGCCACTAAAGCTTGTAACTGCGGGATATAGTTGAGGTGACCCACTCGTCCTGTTCTCCAAATGTCCACGAAGTGCAGCAGCCTTCCCCCCACCCGATGAAGTGGGGGCGTCCCCTCAAAAGGAGGGCTTGGTGCTGGGTTTAGAAGAATTTTGGACCCAGGGCTTTTTCTGGCTCTGGCCTTGCTGCTTGCCCCTGGCCCTAGCACCCGGTTGGTGGCAGAACTGCCTTGGCACTGAGACATTTGAGGAAGCAGTCCCTGAGGTTTTAAACGAAGGACGCCTGGTGCTTTTCTTCACAGGAAGTAGAGGACTCTTCCCTCCGGAAATCTTTTGGATATATTTGTCCAAATGATCACCAAATAAATAATCCCCATGAAAGGGGAACCTGCCAATAACTTCTTACTAGGAAGCTCGGCAGACAAGTTCTTAAGTCTGCACATATGTACAGACAAGAGAGCCAAACGAGAAACCTGATGTATTGAATCCTTTAAGGAGTCAACAGCAAAACACAGAGCTCGAGGAATATCTGTAAGCAAAAAAAATTCCGCGCTAGAAGCACAAAAGGATAAGCAGCAGTAAACAGTGCGACAACACCAAAAGCAGAACAAATATATATAAACTGCGCTAAACAAAAGTTATATGTGTTGAGGTAGATAAATAATGCAATCTATCACCAAAAAAAAAGTTATCAAAATACACAAATCAAATGAATAAAGTCCAAATTTCCCACGTGGTAGGTATTCAGTATAAATGTAAAATGCTGATCCAAATGAGCTATGATTGCTCTTACCAGAACTCCAAAGAAATATGCGGATGGCAAAAAAACCCTTGCCGGGGCCTCTGGGGTATTGGACCAAACAGCACCGTCCGTGGTCAGATCAAAATCCCCTCAATGGATACAGGAAAAAGCAAACACAAGAAAAAAGACTGGCCATAGTGTAGTATGTTAAATGCTGGACATGGACATACGAACATACCAATCACCCAGGTGTGCACTTATAAACAACCAAAAAAAAGGGGGGGAGGGAAGTGAAAAACCCCACCACCGTGGCTGTAGATTGTGCTTACCGACTCACGGTGATACACAGGCTTGTATTAGGTTAAGAGCTGACATATAGCTGGCAAGAAGCACCTTGATAAGTCCTCATTACACGAAGTCCACATCGTCAGTATACCACCCAGAATAGAATAATAAACTCTCCATGGTGAAGTACGTTTTAAAAGCAGATTTAATAAACAAAGTATTGCACTTACATAATAAAAGCACTTAGTATCGCATCAGTAAATGTCGCCGGCCGGCATACAAGCATGGAAGCGAAGCTCGTCCTACTTCCTGGTCACGTGGTAGCGTCGCTGCGTGCGTACCCTTATTTTCAGGCAGATCATCCTCCTGGTAAGGCCTGTCAGGCTGTCTGTCCTGATCCTTTACAGACTGGCAGATGCCAATTGCTGCAACAGCTGGCTGAATAGCTGAACTGGCCAAAGAAAAGGAAGCCTTTAATAATGACTCCAATTTCTTGTCAACAGGGTCTTTCAAGCCCTGTGCGTTATCTACTGGACAAGTCAAGTTCTTGTTTAAGGAAGAGACTGCTGCATCTATGGCTGGCATTCTCCACTTCTTAACAAACTTTTCCATCCATGGGATATAAAAGGGAAAACCTCTTAGGAGGAACAAAAATCCCATCAGGATGTTCCCAATCAGCATACACCGCCTGTTCCAACAGAGGGTGTAAGGGGAAAGCCTGTGTGGCCTGAAGAGGCCTCAGGGATCACAAAGAGGACCAGGGAGGCTCAGTAACCTCTGCAAGAGGCAATTTAAAGGCAGAATGAACCATTTTGCTAAAAGTCAGGATCAAAAGCCTCTGTGATTGAGATGCAGACATCAACTGGATATCTTCTTGTCCAGATTGCTCCGAAGCAGACTCATCTGCCAGTCTCAATGTTACAGAAAGTGGTGCTGATGTCATGATGTAAGTGCCACTAAGTGAAGCATTGTCCAATTCCTGCTCCAGACTAGGAGGCTCCAGGGAGGGGGATCTGTCACGCTTCTTGCCACCCTGTGGGATGGAGGCAATCATTCCAGCAATCCAGTGCCCTAACCCCGGCTAGGGCTGAGAACAGTTCATCCTTAGTGATAAAGGGTGAAGCAACAGCATTGACTGTAAGCACAATCTCAGATCGGCACTGTAGGCACAATCTCAGATAGGTGCAGTGGCTCAGATTGCTGGAAGCCTCTGGTCCTTCAGGGGATACAACACTAGGGATACGACTAGGTTCATCAGGAACTACTGATGAGATGTAGTGTTAGTCCCTCTCCTCTTTTTTGAAGACATTTACTAACCACAAAAAGGGAGTACCTGGGTGTAGTATTAACACACCTCAGAAGGGAGACCCTTTAATAGGTCTCACCAAGCCCCTATGCAACAATCCTGCTAAGCACCTTTAGCCTGCCAAGCAACACCTGGTGACTCACGTGACCCGGGTAAGGGGAAATGCAACTGCCTGGTTCAGAGCCTGCTCTGTGTCCCTGCCTTCTGGAAGCACCGCATGCTTGGCACATACAGCTTAAATAAGCTGGCTGTGCACCGGAACGCTCTGCACATGCGTGCACACGCACGTGTGTGGTCCCAGCGTACAGGTGTGGCCGTATTTGCGTAAGACGCAAATCTTCATGTGCCCAGATAAAGGCTACTGCGCATGTGCGGCGAAGCTGCGTGTGCCATGGCCGCCAAACTGCTGAGCCCAGCGGCGCTTTTGCAAATGCACGTGCGCCATGGTGAACCAAGGCGAAATGGCGCACCATCCTCGCCATCATATAGGTAAAAAACAGCCAGACACAAGCAAAATATGTACACTTTGCAAACACCCACAGCTAGCCCAAAAACTCCCCGTATGGTCACCGCACACAGCTGTCCAGCCTTTTTCTAGCTTGACTGATTGTTACAATCACTGGGACACCCCACGATAATAATAAAGGGGTTTCACTTACCCGGCGCAGGGCAGCTTAGAAACTAAGAGCCCAATCTTCATCCTTAATGGTGGGTTCCTGTCACTTGAGGACCTTCAAGGCCTGGACACCCTTTTCATGTTTAGGGTCCACTCCCTTGGACCTGTATAGCACCCTGCAGGAATGCCTTAGCACTGTAGTGTCCAGGATTCCACTTGCAGGGTCCAGCACCCGGAGGCCGCATTACAGGCAAAACCTCGCAGGATCTTGAGTCTTCTCTGGTACCATTTATCTAAGCATATAAAGCCTGTGTCAAATGGATCCGATCGGTCAAACCCTTGATTCATTTAAGAACCGTTTGTGGGACTAGAGACCTGGAGCTCAGAGAGCTCAAACAACCATGCCATCCACCTTGCAAACACTGGTAAAAAACGGAAGTACTTCCTGTATGGGAGGGGCTATAAAGGTGATCACTTCCTGTCTAAAGACCTTTGGTCTACCAGTGTCCATTCATCTGGAGATGAAGTATAACCCAGCAGGTAATGAATATTAGCCTAACTCTGTGTCCCATGATGTATGAAAAAGAAAAGGCATACTTTTATACATTTTCTAGTAGATTTAAAAGAATTTAATAAACCATCCACAATTCAAAAACCTTTAAAAGCTGCAGTGTATCCTTCTTTAATTACCAGCTGATTGCAGACCCAACATAACATTTTTATTGTAAGGATCACAATATCTCTATCAACAGATTTGAAGATTACTAAACTCTGGGGTCATAACAGTTAAGAGAAGAGAAGAAATAGAAATGCATAAAGAACAACAGATGACATAAAATATCTATTGTTACTATACTCCTCCTCTAAGACATGAGACATCACTAACTGCAAACTACAGTGTCAAAAATTGAATCCTAGCCAGAATACCTGTCATGTCTAAATCCACAGAAAATACCAGTGTCTACAGACAGAGGCATCAACACATGACCTCATTATTATCTGAGACTTTCACAAGGTTTGATAACTGAAACATCTATAAAATTACAAAGTGAGATAAGGTTAGCCAAACATCTCTTGGAAGCAAATTGACTGGAGAGACACTATAGAACACATGCTATGGTCTTGTTTAAGGTCAGCATTAGATGGGCAAAACTTTTTTACTTTTTAATTAATATTTTTTATGCTTCATCTGGCTTTTTCTTTGTTTTTTAATCTCTGCTGAACATTGTGATGGGTCAATTAGAACTGCAATTCCACATTAACTAAGCAGTGAATTAACCCTACAGCAATGCTTCCAGCTGGCCTGGTCCATATGCAGTGACCATAAACTTATAGCAAAATTGTTCAGCAGACGCTGATCAGAGTTATTCAGCTCAAATGTGAACCCCCCACATGCCGCCGCTTCCCTGTATCCAACCTCTCCACCTCATATTCTCTTAAAAGGCTCCCCCCCTTCTTTCCTATCTGCTACATCCCCCTTTCTCCCCCCCAGCACCGATCCGACCCCCCCGCAAACCCGATCCCCTGCAGCTACCCTCGGGAAGCCGGCTTCTCTCCTCTGCCACTCCCGCCAGCTTCAGGTGCTGCAGGGGCCTAGAGGGGTTCAAAACATGTCTCATTGATCACCTCCCCTGGTGCAATTGCCCCCGTATCCCCGATTCTCCGCTGCTGGGTGCCACTACCTCCCGCCGTCTGCAGCTGCCGGCCAGTATTCAGTTCTGGCTAGCTGACAGGCTTGAGTGCCGGAGGGGGGCTTTGCGGCGGCGGGTGAGGTTGGGGGTGACTATTTACCAGCCCCCTTCCTGTACTACAATGGACACTCAAAAAAGAGACATCAGGGGTCTGTTTAGACCTCTGATATCTCACCAAAGAAAAAAAAAGTACAAAATATAAAACTATAATTGTAAAAAAATGTAAAAACTTAAAAACCATTAAAAAAGAATTAAAAAAAACATAGTAAGGCACCTTTCACATTGAGCGGACTCCATCAAGCAGCTCCACCTACTCAGCACATGAATGACATGAAGAGCAGACACGAACACAGCCTGCTGTTCTCTATGGGGCGGCCGATCGTCATCCGATCTGATTTGCTAGACAGTTGAGGAACAGATCCCCATCCATCTGTTTTTGGCAGACCAGATCGGATACAGGCAGGTATAAATGGACACGTGTCCATATACATCAGCCTCTCAATAGAGAACAATGGGTGGTTCAATCAGGTCCACCCAAAACACAGACAGGTGGACCCGATTGTTCTGCTCTTATGAAAGGGGCCTAAGGCCTTATTCACCCAGGGCATACACAGCGTACACCCCTGCAAGGCCGTGTTTACCTGTACAGGGATGCACAAGTTTTTTGTGCATCCCTGTGCAGGCAGTCCCATTGATGTCATATGGGATGTAGCAACTGCGTGAACAGAGCTGTTGCTCCCAATTTGACATCCATGTAGGTCCGGGTGCATGTCCCTGAGCTCACACTGTCTGTAATCGGCTTTGTGCACCCACACCAACACAGATGTCAGATTGGAAGCAGCGGCTATGCCTGCACAGCCAATGCATCCCAATCTACATAAATGGGAGTACCTGCACAGGTATGCACAGAACACCTGTGCATCCCTGTGTGGGGAAACATGGCCCTCCATGGGTGTAAATTTTAGTATGCCACATGTGAGCGATGCTTTAGTAGCAATTTAGCAGGACTTTTGTAAGTTATGTTGTGTTTGTGTGCATTAATAATGATTTTAGTGTATTTTTTGTGAAAATAGTGATTTGATGAACATTTGCGCAAATATTGCTGGGCTTAAATCAGTAACACCTGTTTTTTATTCTATATGTCAAGTGCTTTCAAAAATCTATGGTTTGAGGGGTCTTTTATAAATTCTGAAAGCTGTAAGGAAAAAATGGTAACCTCCAGCTTTTTAATGTAATTTTTTTTAATTTACGGTTATTTACACCTTCGGTTTTCACCATTTCACAAAAAAGTGCAGTTTAAATTGTACAAATATTTGTTATTTATTACTCAGTACAGTTTTAACTTTTATATTTAGTAGGAATTTAGTAGGAATTTAGTAAATATTGCCATGTATGAATCCATTAATAATGTATAATACAAATACTCCTCGTTTAACGACTTACCTGTTTAATGACCACTCGGACTTATGACCAGCTCTCCCGACCCGCACAGGACGACTGTTCGGACTTACAACTAGCTCTCCCGACCTGTGATCGCTCGGACTTATTACCAGCTCTTCTGACCCGCGCACGGGACGTCATGTCATCACTCTGCATCAGCCTTGTCCACACTCCCGGCCTGCTGTTTTACAGGTATGTACTGTACTGTACTCGGTTCTCCTAAATGCCCCTTTTTGATACTGTACTGTTTTATGTCTTACGCCTTTACTGTATACAGTACTGTACTGTTTTATGTCTTTATACTGTACTGTTTTATGTCTTAATGTACAGTACTGTAATGTAATGTGTGCTTGTACTGTACAAGTATTGTCCGTGCTCAACTAAAAGAAAAGCATGCTTGCACCTGCAGAAAGTGCTCAGATAAAAAGAAAAGCTATTGATCTTGATATGAAAATTAAGATCATTAAGGACTATGAGGCTGGCAAGAAAGTTAAAGAAATAGCAAGTAAATTGGAACTTACACGTTCTACCATTTCAACAATCCTAAAGGATAAGGATAGTGAAAGAGGCAGTAAAAGCATTGACAGGATATCAAACCATAATAACTAGGCAGAAGAAAGGCCTCATTCATGAAATGGAGAAACTGCTGGCAGTATGGATTGACGACCAAATAGAAAAAAGAATGCCAATGAGTCTTTCATTGATTCAAACCAAAGCATGCAGTATTTTTGAAAATTTGAAAGTGCACAAAGGAGAAGAATTGACTGAAACATTTACAGCAAGCCAAGGACGGTTTTAAAGGTTTCGTGGAAGATTCAACCTCCATAATCGGAGTATCAGTGGGGAGGCTGCATGTGCAGCTGTGGAAGCAGCTGAAAAATTTGTGGTTAAATTTGATAAAATTGTCGAAAAAGGTGGCTACCGTCCAGACCAGATATTTAACGTGGATGAAACTGGACTTTTTTAGAAAAAAAATGCCCGAAAGGTCCTACATACACAAAGAAGATAAAACAATGACTGGTTTTAAGGATTTTAAAGACAGGGTCATGTTGTTGTTGGAAGGAAATGTTGCTGGGTTCAAGTTAAAGCCTCTCCTCATCTATCGTTCCCAGAACCCACGTGCATTGAAGCAGGTTAATAAGCACACACTGCCTGTTTATTATCGTGCAAAGAACAAAGCATAGATGACACAAGCTTTATTTGATGTCTGGTTCATCAACTGTTTCATACCCTCAGTCAAGCGTTATTGTCAGCATTGTCATTGTTCCCTTTAAAATGATCCTCCTGCTTGATAATGCCCCAGGCCATCCACAGCATCTTGATGACCTACATCCAGACGTAAAGGTAGTGTATCTACCTAAAAACACAACTGCTATCCTACAACCAGGGTTTAGGGTATATAGCAATAGCAAGATTCAAGGCCTACTATTTGCACAACACCTTTCCAAAGCTGTAGCAGCAACTGAAAATTATGAAGTGATGAGTGCCCCAGATGCAGAAGAACAGGCGATTTGATCCATATGTTCTGGAGGTGCCCAAAACTAGCGAGGTACTGGTCCGAGATTTTAAAGAAAATAAACACCACGTTTAAAACCAACCTAGAGCCAGATCCTAGGACCTGTGTGCTGGGGCACGTTACCAATGAACCGAGAGATAGGAACACGGCGGTAGCGGTAGCAAGATGCCTGTTCCAAGCTAGAAAACTAATTGCACAGTCTTGGCAATTAAGAACTCCTCCCACCCAGGAAGATTGGTTAGGAACTGTCAACTCCACAGTGTGGAGCGAGAGAACATTCTACACTAGGTCAGGCAACTATAATAAATTTGTAAGAATGTGGAACCTGTGGATTCAAACACTGCCGTGCCCGTCATCTGTGCTATCCTAGTGCCGAGATTACCCGCTCTCTATTAATGGGGCGGGTTGAGTTAAGAGCAGCTCAGAGTTTAGAGCCGAGAAAAGAATAATGCATGGAACCTATGTCGGCCTTCGGATGTGCCTTGAATATATAGGGGGTTAACAGGGGGGGTCACAGGAGGGCGGGCGGGTGGGCTCATCAGAAAGAAAAGTATTAATACATAGATATGCACAATAGTTACATGAGGATATGCGGTTAATCGGCCTTGAGATATAAGACGCATGCTATGCACTTTGTAACGTGGCACTATTGTAACGATTTATACATTGAAATGTAAACTGCAATATAATACTTATACAAAAAAAAAAAAAAAAAATGGGGGAAGTTTTGAAAGGCCACAATGATGTGACTGGATTAGGGACACATGTGAATGGCATTCTGATGACAGTCTCTGGATAAAGTTAACTGAAGTGGCAAAAAAAAAAAAAAAAAAAAGAAAATTATGAAGTTACCCTTTGTGATTTTTGGAAAGCTTACATTTTACACTGCTTAAAAAACATTGCACCAGCTTGGGAGCGGGTAACAGAAAAGTTTATGCAGGGTATATGGAAAAAATGCTTTAAGCATTTTGTGAACGATAGCGAAGAGTTTGATGAAACAAATGTTGAAGTTATAAGTAAAAAAAGTGTGCAACTTGCTAACATGCTTGACTTAGATGTTGAAGTGACCGATATTAAAGAATTTGTTGAGGGAGAGCTAACTACTGAAGATTTAATAGAGTTGGAAGCACAGCAGCACTTAGAACAGGAAGAGGAAGAAAATGAGGAAACAATGGAAGAAGTACAAATGAAGTTCACATTCAGGGGGTTAGCTGGTGTGTTCTCAAAAGTGAATGCAGGTTTATTACAATTAGAGAGTATGGACCCAAATGTTTAAAAAGGTTCTCTAAAGTGGAACGGCAGTTGAAGGAACTTATGTGATGTTATCTTGAAATTTATGACAAAAAAAAAAGAAAATTACAAAGCAGAGCACCTTAACATAATTCTTCTTATAAAGCTACCCCTACCAGTTCTATAATTTAGTTGTCGTCTTCTCCCTCATCTACAACTCCTGATGACCCTGCTGGTAATTCCAATGATGACACTGTTGACCCTTCTGGTAACTCCAACGATGGCACTGATGACCCTGCTGGTAACTCCAATTAAGACACTGTTGACCCTGCTGGTAACTCCAATGATGACACTGATGACCCTGCTGATAACTCCACTGATGACACTGATGACCCCGCTGGTAATTTCAATTTCAATGATGACACTGATGACCCTGAAGCACTATCACCCTTTGAAGAATTTGATGACTAAAATGTTACTCCAAATGTCTACTGTATACGTTTACGTTTTGGGCACTGTACATCATTGTATCCTGTACAGTACAGTAATTTTGTTGTTTATATTCTTGTGTTCTGTACTTCTGCAAATTAAAACAAAGTTATTGAGCTGGAGTTTTGTTTAGATCTTTTTTTTTTTCAGAATACAGCACAGTACAGTAGTTAGGAATGCTTAAAATATTGATTACTTGTGGCTCCTCATTTAACGACCAATTCGTTTAATGACCTGGTCACTGGAACGGAACCTGGTTGTTAAGTGAGGAGTACCTGTAGTGTATTTTTAGCGAAAATCTTGTTTTGATAAACATTTGCGCAAAAATTGCAGGGCCTTAAAAATCAGTAGCACCTTCTTTTTATTCTACCGACCATGTGCTTTCAAAAAATATATGGCTTGGGGGTCTTTTACAAACTCTGAAAGCTGTAAGTGAAAAGTTAAAACCTAGAGATTTTTAGAAATTTTTTTACATACGTCCGATTTTCACCATTTCTCAAAATGCTGCAACTTAAAATTTACAAATATTTGTTATTTATTACCTCAATACAGTTTTAGCTTTTATATTTAGAAGGGATTTAGCAATAATTGGGTACAATTTGCTGTGTTTGTACCTCTTAATAGTGATTTTAGTGCATTTGTTTTTTAAATATTGATTGGGTAAACCTTTCCGCAAATATTGCATGGTCTTAAAAATCAGTAGCACCTTTCTTTTATTCTATTGGTCCCATGCTTTCAGAAAATATATGGTTTGGGGGTCTTTTACAAACTCTGAAAACTGTAAGGCAAAATGAAAACCTTTAGATTTTTGGAGAAATTAGGTTATTTACATTTTTGCTTACGTTCAATTTTCACAATTTTGCAAAAAGGCATAATTTTAAATTTACAAATATTTGTTATTTATTAACTCAATACAGGTTAAGCTTTTATATTTAGAAGGGATTTAGCAGTAATTGCGTACAATTTGCTGTGTTTGTACCTCTTAATAGTGATTTTAGTGCATTTTTTTTTAAATATTGATTGGGTAAACCTTTCCGCAAATATTGCATGGTCTTAAAAATCAGTAGCACCATTCTTTTATTCTATTGGTCCTATGCTTTCAGAAAATATATGGCTTGGGGGTCTTTTACAAACTCTGAAAGCTGTAAGGGAAAATGAAAACCTTTAGATTTTTGGAGAAATTTGGTTATTTACATTTTTGCTTACGTTCAATTTTCACAATTTTGCAAAAAGGCATAATTTTAAAATTACAAATATTTGTTATTTATTAACTCAATACAGGTTAAGCTTTTATATTTAGAATCAATGTAGGAGGAGTTTTGCAAAGTTTGCTGTGCTTATATCTGCTAATAATGATTTTAAAGTATTTTTAGCAAATATATTGTTTTGTAAACATTTGCGCAAATATTGCAGGGCCATAAAAATTTGTAGCACCTTCTTTCTATTCTACAGGTCATGTGCTTTCAGAAAATATATGGTTTGAGGTGTCTTTAACAAACTCTGAAAGCTGTGAGAAATTAAAACATCCAGATTTTTAGAGAAATTTTTGACATTTTTGAGTATGTTCGACTTTCACCATTTCACAAAAAGGTGCAATTTAAAATGTGCAAATATTTGCCATTAACTCCCTACAGGTTAGCTTTTATATTCGGTAGGAATTTTGTAAAATTTGCTGTGTTTTTATCTGCTAATAATGATTTTAGTGTATTTTTAGTGAAAATATTGATTTGACAAACATTTGCGCGAATATCATTGTGCGCTAAAAATCAGTAGCACCTTATTTTACTGGTTATGTGCTTTCCCAAAATATATGGTTTGGGGTGTCTTTTACAAACTCTGAAAGCTGTAAGGGAAAAATAAAAAAGCAATGGAAAAATTGCAAGTGATTGTAAAAGTGGAGCACAGGGTCTGGCAGCGAGAAGGTTAAAAGACATACCCATTCATTACCATTTGCTTTATAAATTCTAGTTGCTCAGAATACAAAGTGACAGTTTTTTTCTGGCTGCAAGATAAGGGAATCATATCAGAGTAAACAATTTAATTACAGGAGAGGAGCATGTGCATCTGTACAAGACTGAAAGTAAGACTGGAGTCCATCTTTAGCTAAACCATTCACTTGCAACCCTTTTCATTCATTTTCAAAACTGTGTAATGTAAATCATGAAGGCTATGAGTTATTAAACTTATCGATACAAAATACTGAAATCTGATCCAACTTCAATTCCAAAAATTTGGGACACTTTGCAAAATCTACAAAAAAACAGAATGCAATGATTTGCAAATCTCATAAACCCATAATTTAATGACAACAGAAAATAAAAAAACATCTCAAATGTTTAAACTGAGAAAATGTGCAATTTTAAGAAAAAAAAAAGGTCATTTTGACATTGATGGCAGCAACATGTCCCAAAAAATTTGGAACAGGGCAACAAAAAGCTGGCAATGTACAGCAAGGTCATGTTTACCACAGTGAATTATCCACTCTTCTTTTGACAACACTGTAAACATCTAGGATCTGAGATCAGTTGCTGGAGTTTTGGGAGAGGGATGCTGTACTATTCTTGCCTGAGTAGACGCCACTCTAAAACCTGTTTATATCTTTCAGCACTGATAGTGCCTTTCCAGATGCGCAGGCTGCCCATTCCATATGCACTAGTGCACCCCCATGCCATCAGAGATGCAGGCTTTTGAACGCCAATAACAAGCTGAAAGGTCCCTCTCCTCTTTAGTCCAGAGGACGCAGCACCCATGGTGGAAAAAAAGAATGTAAAATTAATATTTCCCTGCCCACAAACCAGTGTTCCACTTTGCAACAGACCATTTTAAATGAGCTTTGTGGCCCAGAGAAGATGGCAGGCAGCATTCCTGAATCATGTTCAGCTATGTCTTGTTCTTTGCATTTCCTATAAAAATAGCAAACATGTTATACTTACCTGCTCTATTGTAGTGGATTTGCACAGAGCAGCCCGGATCCCCCTCTTCTCGGGTCCCTCTTCTGTGATCCTGTCCCCTCCCTCCTGTTTAGTGCCCCCACAGCAAGCAGCTTGCAATGGGGGCACCCGAGCTGAAACACAGCTCCCTGTGTCCATTCAGACATGGAGCCCCGACCCAGTCCTGCTTCCTCTCCTACCTGATTGGCTACCCGACTTTGACTGACAGCAGCGCGAGGCAATGGCACCACTGATGTGTCTCAGCCAATCAGGAAGGAGAATCTCAGACGGTCAAGACATTTATGGACATCGCTGGACAGAGAGGGACCTCAGGTAAGTATTAGGGGTGCTGGGGAGGCTGCTGCACACAGAAGGCTTTTTATCTTAATACATGAAGATAAAAAACCTTCTGCCTTTACAACCACTTTAACTTGCATTTTTGGATAGCATGGCCCTGGTATCAGTGGGAAGGGCCCGGCCAGGGGTCAAGGGGGGTCATTCATGATTTCCTGCATAGGGGCCCTGAAGATTCTAGTTATGCCTCTGATGCAGACAGTAGTCTCATAAAATGTTTGAAGTAGGCTTTGAATGCTACGTTCTACATAGCTAGTTAAGCCCCCTTTCTTATAGTTTTTGTAGTTCTTTAACACTTGCCGACCAGCGCACGCTGATTTACATCCGCAGATAGGGTACTGGTAGGCAAAAGGGCGTACAGGTACATGCCCTTTAGGAAGCGATGTCGGGGGCGCGTGCCCGCCGCGGTCTCCGTGACCGTGGGTCCCGCGGACTCGATGTCCGCCGGGTGCCTATGATCATGTCATGGAGAGGAAGAACGGGGAGATGCTTTTGTAAACAAAGCATTTCCCCGTTCTGCCTAGTGACAGGACAGAGATCACTGCTCTCTGTCATTGCCCCCTCACAGTTAGAATCACTCTCTAGGACACACTTAACCCCTTCACCGCCCCCTAGTGGTTAACCCCTTCACTGCCAGTGTCATTTACACAGTAATCAATGCATTTATATAGCACTGATCACTGTATAAATGACAATGGTCCCAAAATAGTGTCAAAAGTGTCCGATCTGTCCGCCATAATGTCGCAGTCCCGATAAAAATCGCAGATCACCGAACATTACTAATAAAAAAAATTAAAATGCCATAAAACTATCCCCTATTTTATAGACACTATAAATTTAGCGTAAACCAATTAATATACATTTATTGCGATTTTTTTTTTTTTTTACCAAAAATAGATAGAAGAATACATATCGGCCTAAACTGAGGAAAAAAATAGTTTTGACGCTTTTTTATGTTTATAGTGCAAAAAGTAAAAACCGCGGAGGCAATCGAATACCCCCAAAAGAAAGCTCTATTTGTGGGAAAAAAAGGACGTCAATTTTGTTTGGGTGCAACGTCGCACGACCGCGCAATTGTCAGTTAAAGTGACGCAGTGCCGAATCGTAAAAAGTGCTCTGGTCAGGAAGGGGGTAAAATCTTTCGGGGCTGAGGCGGTTACACAAACTATTTGTTGCTGACATATACTCTGTGTCAGAAACCATGAATCAGACTGAGACAGAAGTACAGTTAAATCACACTTGTTTATTAATAATAAAAAAGTAAACAGAGTAAACGTAGTCAAAACATAGCCAGAGTTCAGGAACCGAAACGGATAATCAGACAAGCCAAAACGTCAGGGAGCCAGAGATGAGCGTAGTAGAACAGCAAGCAGGATCTGGAGCCAGAAGGAATGTCAGCCAGGCAAATCTTTAACAGAAACACAGGAGAGCGTCTCTAGAAATGTGACCAAGGCAAAGGCAGAGATCATGTGGACTGGACGGCTTTAGTAGGCAGGACTGATAAGCAGGATATCATCAACAGGTGCGTCACTGTGGAGAGATAGGAGCTGGCAATTAGCCAACAGCTGAGCAGCCAGCTTAGAGAAGGAAGGGTTGAGCCCAGCCCTGACACTCTGTGCATCTTTGTTTTACCATTTTATTATCCTTTTTATGTAGACATTTGTTTATAGATGTGCACATTGTACTTCAATAAAAAAATTTGAACAGGAAGTAGGCTTTGGATAATTCTCCCCTGCTGTAAGTGAATCCTTCTTGACCGTTGACCATTTGGTTAGAAAATGTATGTTAAATGATAATCTGGATGATTATTATGATTATAGCGCCATCTTGGGATGACAGAGAACCACAATTACAGATAAAATAACCAGCGCATAAACCCGAGAAGATAAGCAATATATAACCAACAATTAAATCTCTTATCAGTATGGAAAACATTTTTAAAAAGATAACTTATTCTCATGTAAAGACAAACAAGTCAGCACCCTACAGTAAACCATTTAGTTAAATATTTAGTTTAGGTGAACATAAATTACTGCCAAACAAGCGGTCATCAAAAGGCACCAAATCGTACCATCATTCTTTCGTGATGATTGTGTAAACTTTTCACAGAACACTTTTGCAGCCCCCCCCCCCAACCCCTACCCCCCTCCCCCCGAAAGATCATTATTTCCTGGTATGAGAAGGAGAAAAAACTTTCAACATTCCCTGATGCAATGTTGTCTTCTTTTAGCATATAGAGTAAAAATCCAACCAATAAAATATATATTTTTAAGTGTTTCTAAAGTTTTGCGTTTTTTTTTTACTCTATCACATTTACTGCATTAGGCAAAATGCCCCACTACCTGTCACACCCACCCCCATCTCTAAATGTATACCTGGCTCCATATCACTGCTCATGCCCCATCTCCAGCACCACTCCCTTCACTTCCTGGTTTCAAAGGAGAAACTGAGGGCAGTGGGAGCCATAATCTCCTGTTGCTGTCAGTCAAACTTCTGTGAGGAGGGAGCAGGGACGTGGCTTACCGGTGTTCTGCCGAGAAAGTTCCCCCGTCGGATAGTTTCCGCCCTGTATTGCGCATGTGCAGCGCTTGCGCAGTACGGAGGACAGAGGAGACACCGAAAGTCTCCGAACATGAACAGCTGTTCACAGCGCCTGCGCAATTAAGACTACATTGTGCCACACGCTCCCAATGCTCGTGCAACTCTGCAAGGGGCAGGTATAGGGGCAGATGCATACAGAAGAAGCCACATGATGGGCAGAGCTCATACGATGGGGGTGGATTTCTCAAAGGGGCGGATGTATTATTGAGAAGCGTGTAAGGGGTGGATGACTACAGAAGAGGCCGTATTTTACAATGATGGGCAGAGCTGATAAGTTGGGGCTGGCTTTCAGGGTGGTTTTATCAATAAACTACACGTCTTTGTGGGTTGTGTTTACACACAAGCACCCCCCGCAAAGATCAGCCCCTTTGAGAAATCCATCCCCATCGTATGAACTCTGCCCATCATGCGGCCTCTTCTGTATGCATCTGCCCCTACACCCGCCCCTTGCAGATTTGCACGAGCATCGGGAGCGTGTGGCACAATGTAGTCTTAGCCGCTTCAGCCCCGGAAGATTTTCCCCCCTTCCTGACCAGAGCGTTTTTTGCAATTCGGCGCTGCGTCGTTTTAACTGACAATTGCGCGGTCGTGCAACGTAGCTCCCAAACAAAATTGATGTCCTTTTTTTCCCCACAAATAGAGCTTTCTTTTGGTGGTATTTGATCGCCTCTGCGATTTTTATTTTTTGCACTATAAACAAAGTAAGAGCGACAATTTTGAAAAAAACGCATTATTTTTTACATTTTGCTATAATAAATATCCCCCAAAAATATATAAAAAAACATTTTTTTTCCTCAGTTTAGGCCGATTGTATTCTTCTACATATTTTTGGTAAAAAAAATCGCAATAAGCGTTTGATTGGTTTGCGCAAGTTATAGTGTTTACTAAATAGGTGACAGTTTTATGGCATTTTTATTAATAATTTTTTTTTTTTACTAGTAATGGCAGCGATCAGCGATTTTTATTGTGACTGCGACGTTATGGCGGACAGATCTGACACTTTTGACACTATTTTGGGACCATTGTCATTTATACAGCGATCAGTGCGATTAAAAATGCACTGATTACTGTGTAAATGACACTGGCAGTGAAGGGGTTAACCACTAGGGGGCGGGGAGAGGTTAAGTATGTCCTGGGGAGTGATTACTAACTGTAGGTGGATGGGCTAGCAGTGTCATTACTCTGATCACTGCTCCCGATGAGAGTATTTTGAAGTATGTGTATACTGTATATACGCATCAAATTGTTTTTCCAATAGATTGGATTATAAGACAAACAAAAAACAATATCATGATCATGTACACTTTCAAAGTTCTTAACACATGGCATACCTTACTAGCTCCTTACCAGAAACACTGTTATTGTGAACAAATGCCTATTTGGAATGATGGATTACTAGAAGGGTCTTGTATGTAAACAAATAGATTCTTGTCTATTTATTGTAAATTATTGTGTATGTGTGTAGCGTGCTGAATCACTAAGCAACATGACATTCCATTATTTACTTAGAAGAGGTATGCAATATGGGTAATCCTAAGCTATAAATAATAAAAGCAAGAAACACTGCACTATACATAATATCCATTGAGAAATATTCCACATGAAATACTGTGTTCATTTTAATAAATTGTATAGTAAAAATATAAGTTACCATTCAAATTAATCTGCAAAAAGCAATGGTGTGCAATATTCCAAAGCAACAGAGCAAGGGCAGAACACTGTTTGACAGTATACCAATACAAAACTGCTAAATGCTGTCAATTAGCTGTACACTATGCTTTCCACCATTTTAAACAAGTTCTTTCATGAATAAAATCCACATAAATCCTTCCAAACAGACTCCGACTCACACGTGTAATGTTGAAATACAAACTTGATTATCTTCACAATGCTCAGATGCTGTAATCTGTGTCAGTTCCATTTAGGACTTTAATCCCAATAATAAACCAGACAGAGAATTTATATGGAGAGGAAAGGATATTAATGATATGACAACATAAATATGCGTAAAACACCATAGTAATCTAATCTACTTGCAGGATCTTCCCTGCAAGGAGAAAATCAAATTTCTCCTACCTAATATGCATTATGTAATTTCATTTCTGGAATTGAAACAATTGTAGAAATGTTACCAGACAATGGAGGCAGGCTATTACAGACTTATGGTTCCTGACTTACTGTGGGTAGTTGGATGGCAAAATCATATTACAATAAATATTTACCTCCGGTTCACATCTATGTGGTTTCCGGTGGCTGCATTTGCTGAGGCACAGCAGCCCATTCATCTGAATGGCCTTCTGTACCACCTGAAAACACCTTGAAAAAGGTCCCTGCACCTTTTCCAAACACATGGCCACAAGGAAACTGCAGTACGGTTCCCAATACAGAAAACCGTGATGCGGATTCCAGTGCGTGGCGGTGCCATTAGGATGAATGGTACTCCCAAGCATCTTGCAGTGTTTTTCTCCACGGGTGTGGGAAGGCATGCTATTGCACTGCTTCCCGCACCTGCTTAGATTGTGAACTTAACTTTACAAAAGATACATATTTATATATTTACAATAATATTTACTTCACTACATGCAATATTTTATAAGATCACAAACTGTATCAATTTACTAGTACTGTAGAACGGATTTGTATGAACAGACAGAACACAGCTTCCCTAAACCAATCAGGTTAACTTTAAACCCTCTAGAAGCCATGACTATCTCAATCTGTTAAAGAACTTGTTGGAGAACATAAAATATATAAACCAAACACCATAGGTAAAGAGCTGTCAAAAACACCTTTTTTTATATAAATTGTTTTACAGAGCTTATAGCTTCCCGGGTGAATCTATGCAAATAATGACTTTTGCTAAATCTGTATTTGCACAGCTAAAAAATGCAGCTCCTCACATACCTATGCCCATGCTTGCTAAAAGGTCACTTAGGTGCTGAGCATTGCATTGTGGGGTTTGACATGTCTTACTTGGGAGAGCTTTGGATGGAGGAAGTAAGGAGCAGAGGTTTTCCCTACTAAAGGATGATTTCCCTCTTGCCTTGTGTTTTGATGACAACTGTAAAATTTTAAAATTCTTCCTAACTTTCTATCCTGGTGATAATGGTACCAATACACAAAACTAAAGTCATACTAAACAGAGAAGTGTTAATTGCCATAATTCATTTACATAAATCATAAATATCATACCACTGTATTTATTTATTTTAAATCCTCTAGGAATCGTATTACTGCCACACTGTTTGGTCACATGATCTTTCCATGTTCTTTGGCATCTGCAGGGAAAGATCCTTGCAAGGGGTTTCAGTTATTCTGCTGATGAATGCCCTCTACAGTATGAGTCTGTGTCTGCACAGCCCTGCCTGGGGTATTGCCCAAGTCCCAGCTGTTATGCCACTTACCCAAATACCACCTTACCTTATTTAATTAATTCAAACCAGACATACTTTCTTGGGTTTAAATGGCCATAGCATCCCTTTATTACAATAACCAACCACAAAACCACCTTGCATAATATAAACGGTGATAAACAGAAAAACATACCATAACCTCTCAGACTGAATGTAACTGCCTGTTTTCTATGTCTTAGGATTTTTGAAGGCACCCTTGACTGACCAACTAGCTGTATCTGGCACCACCTTGCCTTTCCACGACCCCCAGCCGCAACTTACACCAGCTCAGGGACAATTGTTTGTCAAATTCACCAGCCGATACAGCCAACTGCCCCAACATGTATTACTTCCGCTCTTATTAGGGCAGATACCCCCATCCCAGAGATGGGCCCAACCCATCCTTCTCCAAAGAACGTAACCATTCCCATTCACGCCTTCAAAAATCCTACGACCTCTGCCATAGACGCCCAGTGTGAAACCTTACGGGTGTGGCGGGCTGACCAGGCGAAGGGCGCGCTGAATACCTTCCTGCAGTCCCAAAGACCAAAGGTCAATCCGACTGCATTAAAATGAACCCCGTCCCCTCTATATAACAGCCAAGGTTCCTTCTCCAAGTCCCAATGGCGGATCGCCAAACCTCCATTACGGACAAAATATTTGGCCACCTCCTTATTTACTTTGATCCTAGATTTATTAACTCGCTCCACAGACACCGCTAAATGCCAGGAAGCCCTAGCCACTATGTCAGACCACACCACAATGGTGTCGGGAAACAGGGACCGCAAGTGCAGGAAATCAAATTTGATATCCCTGCCCAATTCACGGGAGGCACAAAGCCCTAAGTCGTTTCCCCCCACATGCAACAAGAGAAGGTCCGGGGGCCTATCAAGTCTGGAATAGTGATGTACTTCAGGTAAGACCCTAGACCATAACTTCCCCGGGACCCGGATCCATCTGATCCTGACCTGGCCCCTGGGAAAACGGTGGACCCTCAGGCCTAACCGCAGCCCTTTTTGCCCCCCCACAACACATAGGAAATGCCCAGGATCCACACCAAACATTCTGAACCTGAAAAATAAGACAGAAGCATAAAATCAACATGAACCCTTGTTTTAAAACACAGACAACACAGGCCAACGCCACTGAAATGGAAAGACAAAACCATAACACACAATGAAACATAAAGACAGACACTGTAACCCAGCCACGAAATGGACGCAGGCTGGTAGTACACCGACCAGGACCAAACAACTACTACAACAGCTGGGGCCGCACGTATAACCTGAAATGCTGCAACTCCCAGCACCCAGGCTGACGCACCAGCCTGTCCTCCAAAACCCAGCGGGCCGCCTCAGCGGCTGCCCCAATCCTAAACTAATGAGAGGAGTAGTCCTGTGAAGGGAAGCCCATGTGCAGTAGACTCTTCTTAAAAACTGTCCCAATTTGGAACCTGGACAAGTCAGACCCATCCAGGTATTTTAGGAAAGGCCCAGGCCCCGCCCCCCTGATCACTAACCACTCCCATACCGCCAGCACCGGGCACGCAGGAGAGCTGTGAACACCGCCACAAAGTAACCCAGGCATCCTTACCACACTGGTCAGTTTTGGGACTGCTGATAAAAAGCGAAACCCCATCACTCCGATGCACAACATTGGCCACGTTCAAACCCCCACCTTCAAGTTTAGATCTGCACACCAATTCACTAATCCTCAACGCCCCAAAAAAAGCCAAGACAAAAGCCGTCTTAAATAGCGCAGCTTCGTAAGCCGAGGAGCAAACCTTACCCAGACTACCCAAGAGGGCCCCCAGCATGTCGAAGGAGACTGGGCGGCGACCATCCAGGATGACCTTGCCCCTTCTGTAGCCCCTCAAATCCCTCTTCACTAACGCATGCTTAGTGACATCCCCGACATCTGAAACCAAAAGGCTAAGCCGGCCATTTTTTGACCCAACTGAGATAGAGACCTGTCCTCCACGTTTCTGCCAATGAAATTCAGTAATAAGCACAAACGATTGTCATCGCTATAACAACCGCCTACCTCATTCACCATCACTCGCCACCCCCCCCAGACCTTTTCATAAGCGCTCCAATTGGCCAGGCACACCGAATTCTGAAGTAGCCCAGCTACCGTTCAAAGGAAATGTCCCACAAGTGATCAGGGCAAGGTACCCCATGCTGCTCCGCTTCCGGCGCCAACACATGGAATCTGTTCCACTGCAAGCGAGACAACGCATCAGCCCATCAGCCACATTATTGGTCACACCCAGCACATGCACCGCACAAACACATAACAATTCAGACACAAACACTGAAGCACCAGATGTCTAAGGAAATGCACCACAAGGGGAGAAGAAGCGGAAACTTTGTTAATGGCCTGCACCCCCCCCCCCCAGACTGTCGCAATGAAAGCGAACCCTCTTGTTCCTGAATTCCCGTTGCCAAAGTTCCACCGCAAGCACTATGGGAAACAATTCCAAGAGTAGTAGATTTCCCAGCAAGTCTGCCTCGCGCCACGAGTTCAGCCATCTGCCCGCACTCCACCCCAAAAATTGCCCCGTATACTACCAAGCCCGCCGCATCCGTAAACTTCTCCAAATCGCAATCTGACACCATCTCCTCCATACACAAGGACCACCCATTGTACTGCTCCAGGAACAGCTGCCACACCCGCAAATCATCCTTGTGCGCTGCAGTCAACCGAACATAATGGAGCGGCTCCCTGACCCCAGACGTGACAGTAGCAAACCGCCTACAGAAATTCCTCCCCATGGGCATTATTCGGCATGCAAAGCTCAGCTTGCCCAGCAGCGACTGCAGGAAATGCAACTGTATCTTTTCGCTGCCGAGGGCAACGGACACCACCGTCCACAGGTCCTCCAATTTATCAAGGGGGGAGCCGACATTCCATAACCACCGTGTCTATCACAATCCCCAGAAATTTTAATGAGGTGACCGGCCCTTCAGTCTTCTCAGTCACCAGCGGCACACCGAACAACTCAAAGACATGCTGCAAAGTGGCCAATAGAGTATGGCACACACCCTGCCGCCCGAAGGGTCAATCACCAAAAAATCATCCAGGTAGTGAATTATGGAATGCAACCCCGACACATTCTTCACCACCCATTCCAAGAATGAGCTAAAAGCCTTGAACAAGGAACAGGAAACAGAACATCCCATGGGCAAGCAAAGATCCACAAAATAATGGCCCTCCCAGATGCAGCCTAACAAGCGGAAACTGCGAGGATGTACCAGCAGTAGGCGAAAAGCTAACACAATGTCATTCTTTGCCAACAGAGCCCCCCTGCCGAACTTACGAACCCATGCAACCGCCTTGTCAAAGGACACATAAGAGACGGCAAAAAACTCTCGGTCAATGGCATCATTGATCGAATCACCTTTCGGATAGGAAAGATGGTGGATCAGCCGAAAGGAATTGGGTTCCTTCTTATGAACCACCCCAGCTTAGCGATAACCAGCATATCCAGTGGCGACCGCAGCCCAAATTGCAGATTGGCAAACGCAGCTGAGAGAATGTTGGCCAGCATGCTCTCAAGATCCTCTATTATCAAAAGCACAAATTCTAACCACAGCAGGTCGTGGAGAATTTTGTCCATTGCTAGCCTCTGGTCCAAATGATGCTAGAGGGTCGCCTCCCACCAAGGAACCCTTAGGACCACCCTGTCCACACCCAACCCACCCTAATATCCTCCAATGAGGTAATACTTAGTAATTATCCCTCCTATTAACTAAACGTATTTTTAACCCCTACCTTACTATAGCCTCTCTAGTCAAACCCCATCATGTAGGCCCTCCGCTTATGCTGCGCCTGAGCTCCTGGCCTATACTTTATTGGTGACGTGCCGTAACATGACCAAAAAAAATGGTTTCAGAAGAGCAATTCAAATTAAATTATAAAAAAACTGTTTTACAGCTCCAAATAAATCTTTATTGAACATCAAAAGTGAATTTTTTGCTAATTATTATGTTGTAAGCGGAGTCAAAGATGACTGACACTAGCTTGCATTTTGTTCAAACGGCATCTGCATCCAAGGCTTTTTTTTTTACTTTACAGGTATTAGCAATTACGTTTGATAGACTTAATACTGATTTATATTGAAGCGTATGTAAACCCTCAGCTTGTAAAACAACCCATTCAGTTTAAAATAGGAATGAAAGGCAAAACATTTGTGTGTGTATGTATATGTATGTATGTATATATATATATATATATATATATATATATATATATATATATATATATATATATATATATATATATATATATATATATATTAGTCAGGTTCATAAATATATAAATATTGGGACATCGACACAATTCTAATCTTTTTGGCTCTATACACCACTACAATGGATTTGAAATGAAACGAACAAGATGTTCTTTAACTGCAGACTTTCAGCTTTAATTTGAGGGTATTTACATCCAAATCAGGTGAACGGTGTAGGAATTACAACAGTTTGTATATGTGCCTCCCACTTTTTAAGGAACCAAAAGTATGGGATAATTGTGGTGGTGTATAGAGCCAAAAAGATTAGAATTGAGTCGATGTCCCAATATTTATGGACCTGACTGTATATATATATATATATATATACATACACACAAAAGTGAGTACACCTCTCACATTTTTGTAGATATTTTATTATATCTTTTCATGTGACAACACTGAAGAAATGACACTTTGCTACAATGTAAAGTAGTGAGTAGCTTGTATAACAGTGTAAATTTGCTGTCCACTCCAAATAACTCAACAAACAGCCATTAACCACTTCACCCCCTGGAAGGATTTACCCCCTTCCTGACCAGAGCACTTTTTACAATTTGGCACTGCGTCGCTTTAACTGCTAATTGCGCGGTCATGCAATGCTGTACCCAAACGAAATTTGCGTCCTTTTCTTCCCACAAATAGAGCTTTCTTTTGATGTTATTTGATCACCTCTGCGGTTTTTATTTTTTGCGCTATAAACGGAAAAAGACCGAAAATTTTGAAAAAAAATTACATTTTCTACTTTTTGTTATAAAAAAAATCCAATAAACTCAATTTTAGTCATACATTTAGGCCAAAATGTATTCGGCAAAAAAAATGTCAATAAGCGTATATTTATTGGTTTGCGCAAAAGTTATAACGTCTACAAACTAGGGTACATTTTCTGGAATTTACACAGCTTTTAGTTTATGACTGCCTATGTCATTTCTTGAGGTGCTAAAATGGCAGGGCAGTACAAAACCCCCACAAATTACCCCATTTTGGAAAGTAGACACCCCAAGGAAATTGCTAAGAGGCATGTTGAGCCCATTTAATATTAAAGGGGTTGTAAAGGTAAAAAATATTTCACCTTAACCACTTGCCGACCGCCGCACGACGATGTACGTCGGCAAAGCGGCACGGGCAGGCAAAAGGGCTTACCTGTACGTCCCTGCCTGCCCGCGGGTGGGGGGTCCGATCGGACCCCCCCCCGGTGCCTGCGGCGGTCGGCAAATGTCCCCCGGCGATCGGTGGTGAGGGGGAGGCCATCCATTCGTGGCCCCCCCCTCGCGATCGCCCCCAGCCAATGGAATCATTTCCCTGCCTCTGTATTGTAAACAGAGGCAGAGGAAATGATGTCATCTCTCCTCGGCTCGGTATTTTCCGTTCCGGGCCGAGGAGAGAAGACTGAACTGTGAGTTACACAAACACACACACACAGTAGAACATGCCAGGCATACATTTCACCCCGATCCCCCCCCCGATCGCCCCCCGATCCCCCCCCGATCACCCCCCCCCCTGTCACAAACTGACACCAAGCAGGTTTTTTTTTTTTTTCTGATTACTGTATTGGTGTCAGTTTGTGTCAGTTAGTGTGTTAGGGCAGTGAGTCTTAGGCCCCCTTTAGGTCTAGGGTACCCCCCTAACCCCCCTAATAAAGTTTTAACCCCTTGATCACCCCCTGTCACCAGTGTCGCTAAGCGATCATTTTTCTGATCGCTGTATTAGTGTCGCTGGTGACGCTAGTTAGTGAGGTAAATATTTAGGTTCGCCGTCAGCGTTTTATAGCGACAGGGATCCCCCTATACTACCTAATAAATGTTTTAACCCCTTGATTGCCCCCTAGTTAACCCTTTCACCACTGATCACCGTATAACTGTTACGGGTGACGCTGGTTAGTTCGTTTATTTTTTATAGTGTCAGGGCACCCGCCGTTTATTACCGAATAAAGGTTTAGCCCCCCGATCGCCCGGCGGTGATATGCGTCGCCCCAGGCAGCGTCAGATTAGCGCCAGTACCGCTAACACCCACGCACGCAGCATACGCCTCCCTTAGTGGTATAGTATCTGTATGGATCAATATCTGATCCGATCAGATCTATACTAGCGTCCCCAGCAGTTTAGGGTTCCCAAAAACGCAGTGTTAGCGGGATCAGCCCAGATACCTGCTAGCACCTGCGTTTTGCCCCTCCGCCCGGCCCAGCCCAGCCCACCCAAGTGCAGTATCGATCGATCACTGTCACTTACAAGGCACTAAACGCATAACTGCAGCGTTCGCAGAGTCAGGCCTGATCCCTGCGATCGCTAACAGTTTTCTTGGTAGCGTTTTGGTGAGCTGGCAAGCACCAGCCCCAGGCAGCGTCAGATTAGCGCCAGTACCGCTAACACCCACGCACGCAGCATACACCTCCCTTAGTGGTATAGTATCTGAACGCATCAATATCTGATCCGATCAGATCTATACTAGCGTCCCCAGCAGTTTAGGGTTCCCAAAAACGCAGTGTTAGCGGGATCAGCCCAGATACCTGCTAGCACCTGCGTTTTGCCCCTCCGCCCGGCCCAGCCCAGCCCACCCAAGTGCAGTATCGATCGATCACTGTCACTTACAAAACACTAAACGCATAACTGCAGCGTTCGCAGAGTCAGGCCTGATCCCTGCGATCGCTAACAGTTTTTTTGGTAGCGTTTTGGTGAACTGGCAAGCACCAGCCCCAGGCAGCGTCAGATTAGCGCCAGTACCTCTGACACCCGCGCACGCAGCATACACCTCCCTTAGTGGTATAGTATCTGATCGCATCAATATCTGATCCGATCAGATCTATACTAGCGTCCCCAGCAGTTTAGGGTTCCCACAAACACAGTGTTAGCGGGATCAGCCCAGATACCTGCTAGCACCTGCGTTTTGCCCCTCCGCCCGGCCCAGCCCACCCAAGTGCAGTATCGATCGATCACTGACACTTACAAAACACTAAACGCATAACTGCAGCGTTCGCAGAGTCAGGCCTGATCCCTGCGATCGCTAACAGTTTTTTTGGTAGCGTTTTGGTGAACTGGCAAGCGCCAGCGGCCTAGTACACCCCGGTCGTAGTCAAACCAGCACTGCAGTAACACTTGGTGACGTGGCGAGTCCCATAAGTGCAGTTCAAGCTGGTGAGGTGGCAAGCACAAGTAGTGTCCCGCTGCCACCAAAAAGACAAACACAGGCCCGTCGTGCCCATAGTGCCCTTCCTGCTGCATTCGCCAATCCTAATTGGGAACCCACCACTTCTGCAGCGCCCGTACTTCCCCCATTCACATCCCCAACCAAATGCAGTCGGCTGCATGAGAGGCATTTTTATGTCCTCCCGAGTACCCCTACCCAACAAACCCCCCCAAAAAAGATGTTGTGTCTGCAGCAAGCGCGGATATAGACGTGACACCCGCTATTATTGTCCCTCCTGTCCTGACAATCCTGGTCTTTGCATTGGTGAATGTTTTGAATGCTACCATTCACTAGTTGACTATTAGCGTAGGGTACAGCATTGCACAGACTAGGCACACTTTCACAGGGTCTCCCAAGATGCCATCGCATTTTGAGAGACCCGAACCTGGAACCGGTTACAGTTATAAAAGTTAGTTACAAAAAAAAGTGAAAAAAAAAAAAAAAACACAAACAAAAATATAAAATAAAAAAAAAATAGTTGGCGTTTTATTGTTCTCTCTCTCTCTATTCTCTCTCTATTGTTCTGCTCTTTTTTACTGTATTCTATTCTGCAATGTTTTATTGTTATTATGTTTTATCATGTTTGCTTTTCAGGTATGCAATTTTTTATACCTTACCGTTTACTGTGCTTTATTGTTAACCATTTTTTTGTCTTCAGGTACGCCATTCACGACTTTGAGTGGTTATACCAGAATGATGCCTGCAGGTTTAGGTATCATCTTGGTATCATTCTTTTCAGCCAGCGGTCAGCTTTCATGTAAAAGCAATCCTAGTGGCTAATTAGCCTCTAGACTGCTTTTACAAGCAGTCGGAGGGAATGCCCCCCCCCCCAACGTCTTCCGTGTTTTTCTCTGGCTCTCCTGTCTCAACAGGGAACCTGAGAATGCAGCCGGTGATTCAGCCAGATGACCATAGAGCTGATCAGAGACCAGAGTGGCTCCAAACATCTCTATGGCCTAAGAACCTGGAAGCTACGAGCATTTCATGACTTAGATTTCGCCGGATGTAAACAGCGCCATTGGGAAATTGGGGAAGCATTTTATCACACCGATCTTGGCGTGGTCAGATGCTTTGAGGGCAGAGGAGAAATCTAGGGTCTAATAGACCCCAATTTTTGCAAAAAAGAGTACCTGTCACTACCTATTGCTATCATAGGGGATATTTACATTCCCTGAGATAACAATAAAAATGATTTAAAAAAAAAAAAAATGAAAGGAACAGTTTAAAAATAAGATAAAAAAATAATAATAATAAAGAAAAAAAAAAAAAAAAAAAAAAAAAAGCACCCCTGTCCCCCCTGCTCTCGCGCTAAGGTGAACGCAAGCGTTGGTCTGGCGTCAAATGTAAACAGCAATTGCACCATGCATGTGAGGTATCGCCGCGAAGGTCAGATCGAGGGTAGTAATTTTAGCAGTAGACCTCCTCTGTAAATCTAAAGTGGTAACCTGTAAAGGCTTTTAAAGGCTTTTAAAAATGTATTTAGTTTGTCGCCACTGCACGTTTGTGCGCAATTTTAAAGCATGTCATGTTTGGTATCTATGTACTCGGCCTAAGATCATCTTTTTTATCTCATCAAACATTTGGGCAATATAGTGTGTTTTAGTGCATTAAAATGTAAAAAAGTGTGTTTTTTCCCCAAAAAATGCGTTTGAAAAATCGCTGCGCAAATACTGTGTGAAAAAAAAAAATGAAACACCCACCATTTTAATCTGTAGGGCATTTGCTTTAAAAAAAATATATAATGTTTGGGGGTTCAAAGTAATTTTCTTGCAAAAAAAAATTATTTTTTTATGTAAACAATAAGTGTCAGAAAGGGCTTTGTCTTCAAGTGGTTAGAAGAGTGGGTGATGTGTGACATAAGCTTCTAGATGTTGTGCATAAAATGCCAGGACAGTTCAAACCCCCCCCAAATGACCCCATTTTGGAAAGTAGACACCCCAAGCTATTTGCTGAGAGTCATGTTGAGTCCATGGAATAATTTATATTGTGACACAAGTTGCGGGAAAGAGACAATTTTTTATTTTTTTTATTTTTTTTTGCGCAAAGTTGTCACTAAATGATATATTGCTCAAACATGCCATGGGAATATGTGAAATTACACCCCAAAATACATTCTGCTGCTTCTCCTGAGTACGGGGATACCACATGTGTGAGACTTTTTGGGAGCCTAGCCGCGTACGGGACCCCGAAAACCAAGCACCGCCTTCAGGCTTTCTAAGGCCGTAAATTTTTGATTTCACTCTTCACCGCCTATCACAGTTTCGGGGGCCATGGAATGCCCAGGTGGCAAAAAAAAACCCCAAATGACCCCATTTTGGAAAGTAGACACCCCAAGCTATTTGCTGAGAGGTATAGTGAGTATTTTGCAGACCTCACTTTTTGTCACAAAGTTTTGAAAATTGAAAAAAGAAAAAAAAAATTTTTTTTTCTCGTCTTTCTTTATTTTCAAAAACAAATGAGAGCTGCAAAATACTCACCATGCCTCTCAGCAAATAGCTTGGGGTGTCTACTTTCCAAAATGGGGTCATTTGGGGGGGGTTTGTGCCACCTGGGCATTCCATGGCCTCCGAAACTGTGATAGGCAGTGAGGAGTAAAATCAAAAATGTACGCCCTTAGAAATCCTGAAGGCGGTGCTTGGTTTTCGGGGTCCCGTACGCGGCTAGGCTCCCAAAAAGTCCCACACATGTGGTATCCCCGTACTCAGGAGAAGCAGCTAAATGTATTTTGGGGTGCAATTCCACATATGCCCATGGCCTGTGTGAGCAATATATCATTTAGTGACAACTTTGTGCAAAAAAAAAAAAAAAAATTGTCACTTTCCCGCAACTTGTGTCAAAATATAAAACATTCCATGGACTCAATATGCCTCAAAGCAAATAGCTTGGGGTGTCTACTTTCCAAAATGGGGTCATTTGGGGGGGGTTTATGTCATCTGGGCATTTTATGGCCTTCAAAACCGTGATAGGTAGTGAGGAGTAAAATCAAAAATGTACGCCCTTAGAAATCCTGAAGGCGGTGCTTGGTTTTCGGGGCCCCGTACGCGGCTAGGCTCCCAAAAAGTCCCACACATGTGGTATCCCCGTACTCAGGAGAAGCAGCTAAATGTATTTTGGGGTGCAATTCCACATATGCCCATGGCCTGTGTGAGCAATATATCATTTAGTGACAACTTTTTGTAATTTTTTTTTTTTTTTTTTTTTTTGTCATTATTCAATCACTTGGGACAAAAAAAATGAATATTCAATGGGCTCAACATGCCTCTCAGCAAATTCCTTGGGGTGTCTACTTTCCAAAATGGGGTCATTTGTGGGGGTTTTGTACTGCCCTGCCATTTTAGCACCTCAAGAATCGACATAGGCAGTCATAAATTAAAGGCTGTGTAAATTCCAGAAAATGTACCCTAGTTTGTAGACGCTATAACTTTTGCGCAAACCAATAAATATACACTTATTGACATTTTTTTTACCAAAGACATGTGGCCGAATACATTTTGGCCTAAATGTATGACTAAAATTGAGTTTATTGGATTTTTTTTAGAACAAAAAGTAGAAAATATCATTTTTTTTCAAAATTTTCGGTCTTTTTCCGTGTATAGCGCAAAAAATAAAAACGGCAGAGGTGATCAAATACCATCAAAAGAAAGCTCTATTTGTGGGAAGAAAAGGACGCAAATTTCGTTTGGGTACAGCATTGCATGACCGCGCAATTAGCAGTTAAAGCGACGCAGTGCCGAATTGTAAAAAGTGCTCTGGTCAGGAAGGGGGTAAATCCTTCCGGGGCTGAAGTGGTTAATGCATTATATGCATTAAGGTGAAAAAACTTTTGACAATACCGCCGCCCCCAGCCCCCCGTTTTACTTACCTGACACCTCGAAACTCAGCCGCTCGCTCCCGTCATCTCTATTGCAGCTCAGCTTGGTCGCTGATTGGCTACAGTGGATGGATTGAAAGCAGCGCAGCCATTGGCTCGCGCTGCTGTAAATCACATCCAATGATGCGGTGCGCCGGGGGCGGGGCCTAGTGATACAGTGAGCGGCTATAGCCGCCGGCTGTATCACGGGAGCGCGCCCGCAATAACTAACCACCATGCGAGGGAGCTCGCATTAAGGTGGTTAGTTCTTGCGGGGAGGAGCTGAAACAGCCGCCGAGGGACCCCAGAAGAGCAAGTTCGGGGCCACTCTGTGCAGAACGAGCTGCACAGTGAAGGTAAGTATGACATGTTTGTTATTTTATTATTTTTTTTTAATTACCTTTACAACCCCTTTAATTTTTTTTTGTCCCAAGTGATTGAAAAATGACAAAAAAAAAAAAAATTACAAAAAGTTGTCACTAAATGATATATTGCTCACACAGGCCATGGGCATATGTGGAATTGCACCCCAAAATACATTCAGCTGCTTCTCCTGAGTACGGGGATACCACATGTGTCAGGATTTCTAAGGGCGTAAATTTTTGATTTCACTCCTCACTACCTATCACAGTTTTGAAGGCCATAAAATGCCCAGATGACACAATCCCCCCCCCCCCCAAATGACCCCATTTTGGAAAGTAGACACCCCAAGCTATTTGCTGAGAGGCATGTTGAGTCCATGGAATATTTTATATTTTGACACAAGTTGCGGGAAAGTGACACATTTTTTTTTTTTTTTGCACAAAGTTGTCACTAAATGATATATTGCTCACACAGGCCATGGGCATATGTGGAATTGCACCCCAAAATACATTTAGCTGCTTCTCCTGAGTATGGGGATACCACATGTGTGGGACTTTTTGGGAGCCTAACCCCGTACGGGGCCCCGAAAACCAATCACCGCCTTCAGGAGTATTCAGGCATGGTGAGTATTTTGCAGCTCTCATCTATTTTTGAAAATGAAGAAAGACAAGAAAAATGTTTTTTTTTCTTTTTTCAATTTTCAAAACTTTGACAAAAAGTGAGGTCTGCAAAATACTCACTATACCTCTCAGTAAATAGCTTGGGGTGTCTACTTTCCAAAAAAGGGTCATTTGGGGGGGGGGGGGGGGTTGTGCCATCTGGGTAATCCATGGCCTCCGAAACTGTGATAGGCAGTGAAGAGTGAAATCAAAAATTTGCGCCCTTAGAAAGCCTGAAGGCGGTGCTTGGTTTTCGGGGTCCCGTGCGTGGCTAGGCTCCCAAAAAGTCTCACACATGTGGTATCCCCGTACTCAGGAGAAGCAACAGAATGTATTTTGGGGTGTAATTTCACATATTCCCATGGCATGTTTGAGCAATATATCATTTAGTGACAACTTTGTGCAAAAAAAAAAAAAAAAATTGTCTTTTTCCCGCAACTTGTGTCACAATATAAAATATTCCATGGACTCAACATACCTCTCAGCAAATAGCCTGGGGTGTCTACTTTCCAAAATGGGGTCATTTGGGGGGGTTTGAACTGTCCTGGCATTTTATGCACAACATTTAGGAGCTTTTGTCACACACCACCCACTCTTCTAACCACTTGAAGACAAAGCCCTTTCTGACACTTTTTGTTTACATGAAAAAATTATTTTTTTTTGCAAGAAAATTACTTTGAACCCCCAGAACATTATATATTTCTTTAAAGCAAATGCCCTACAGATTAAATCGGTGGGTGTTTATTTATTTTTTTCACACTGTATTTGCGCAGCGATTTTTCAAACGCATTTCTTGGGGAAAAAACACTTTTTTAAACTTTAATGCACTAAAACACACTATATTGCCCAAATGTTTGATGAAATAAAAAAGATGATCTTAGGCTGAGTACATGGATACCAAACATGACATGCTTTAAGATTGCGCACAAACGTGCAGTGGCAACAAAATAAATACATTTTTAAAAGCCTTTAAAAGCCTTTACAGGTTACCACTTTAGATTTACAGAGGAGGTCTACTGCTAAAATTACTACCCTCGATCTGACCTTCACGGTGATACCTCACATGCATGGTGCAATTGCTGTTTACATTTGACGCCAGACCGACACTTGCGTTCGCCTTAGCGCGAGAGCAGGGGGGGACAGGGGTGCTTTTTTTTTTTTTTTCCTTTATTATTTTTTTGCTTTTTTATCTTATTTTAAAACTGTTCCTTTCATTTTTTTTTAATCATTTTTATTGTTATCTCAGGGAATGTAAATATCCCCTATTATAGCAATAGCTAGTGACAGGTACTCTTTTTTGAAAAAATTGGGGTCTATTAGACCCTAGATCTCTCCTCTGCCCTCAAAGCATCTGAACACACCAAGATCGGTGTGATAAAATGCTTTCCCAATTTCCCAATGGCACTGTTTACATCCGGCGAAATCTAAGTCATGAAATGCTCGTAGCTTCCGGTTTCTTAGGCCATAGAGATGTTTGGAGCCACTCTGGTCTCTGATGAGCTCTATGGTCAGCTGGCTAAATCACCGGCTGCATTCTCAGGTTCCCTGTTGAGACAGGAGAGCCAGAAAAAAACACGGAAGACGGTGGGGGGGGGGGCATTCCCTCCCACTGCTTGTAAAAGCAGTCTAGAGGCTAATTAGCCGCTAGGATTGCTTTTACATGAAAGCCGACCGCTGGCTGAAAAGAATGATACCAAGATGATACCTAAACCTGCAGGCATCATTCTGGTATAACCACTCAAAGTCGTGAATTGCGTACCTGAAGACAAAAAAAATGGTTAACAATAAAACACAGTAAACTGTAAAGTATAAAAAATTGCATACCTGAAAAGCAAACTCTAAACTGCTGGGGACGCTAGTATAAATCTGATCGGATCAGATATTGATCCGTTCAGATACTATACCACTAAGGGAGGTATACGGTGCGTGCATGGGTGTTAGCGGTACTGGCGCTAACCTGACGCTGCCTGGGGCTGGTGCTTGCCAGTTCACCAAAATGCTACCAAAAAAACTGTTAGCGATCGCAGGGATCAGGCCTGACTCTGCGAACGCTGCAGTTATGCGTTTAGTGTTTTGTAAGTGACAGTGATCGATCGATACTGCACTTGGGTGGGCTGGGCCGGGCCGGGCGGAGGGGCAAAACGCAGGTGCTAGCAGGTATCTGGGCTGATCCCGCTAACACTGTATTTTTGGGAACCCTAAACTGCTGGGGATGCTAGTATAGATCTGATCGGATCAGATATTGATCCGTACAGATACTGAACCATTAGTTCAAAAATACCATTAGTTTAACTTCTACAGTCGGGAAGATACTGGAGAGTTTAATAAAAGACCACATAGATGGGTTCTTGCTGCAAAAAATATTTTAAAGCAACAGACAGGATGGATTCATGAAAGACAGAATTTGTCAAACAAACCTGATTTCTTTTAATGAAGAGGTAAGTAAAATCATGGACAGAGGGGTGGCTGTGGTTGTAGTGTACTTGGATTTTGCAAAAGCGTTTGACAGTTCCCCACACATGGCTAATGTGTAGGGTAAAGTCTACAGTCATGGAAAGAGCAGTTTGTAAATGGATACAAAAACTGGCTAAAAGACTGTATTCAGAGAGTAGTGGTTAATGATTCCTATTCTGAATGGTCTAAGGTTATCAGTGGTGTACCCCAAGGTTCAGTGTTGGGCCCCTTACTTTGTAATATCTTTATAAAGGATATAGGGTCTGGGATTAAAAGCACCATTTCAGTCTTTGCAGATGACCTCAAGCTATGCAGTGGAATAAAGTCTTTACAGGATGTCTCCAACCTACAAGCCAACCTCAATGCACTGTTTAATTGGGCAACTAGGTGGCAAATGAGGTTTAACCGCTTGTGTAAACACACAGGGGAGAACAAACAGATCGTCTGTTCATACAGAGTATGAACAGCGATCTGTCATCTCCCCTACACAGTCCCCTCCCCCCTTCAGTTAGAACACACAATAGGGAACACATTAACCCCTTAATAATAATAATAATATTAAATAATAATAAATAATAATAATAAAAATGCCATAAAACTATCCCCTACTTTGTAGACACTATAACTTTTGCGCAAACCAATCAATATACGCTTATTGCGATTTTTTTTACCAAAAATATGTAGAAAAATACATATCGACCTAAATTGAGGAGAAAATTTTTTTTTATATATTTTTGGGGATATATATTATAGCAAAAAGTAAAAAATATTGCATTTTTTTTCAAAATTGTCGCAGTTTTTTGGTTTATAGTGTAAAAAATAAAAACCGCAGAGGTGATCAAATACCACCAAAAGAAAGCTCTATTTGTGGGAAAAAAGAACATCAATTTTGTTTGGGTGCAACATCGCATGACCGCGCAATTGTCAGTTAAAGCGACGCAGTGCCGAATCGCAAAAAGTGCTCTGGTCAGGAAGGGGGTAAAATCTTCTGGGGCTGAAGCGGTTAATGTTGATAAATGTAAAGTTATGCACTTTGGGGCTAAAAATATGCATGTTTCATACATAGTAGAGGGAGTACAACTGGGGCACTCAATGATAAATCATAAGCCTAATAATAGCATGCAATGCCAAGCTGTGGTTTCCAAAGCAAGCAAAATCCTTTCTTGTATTAAGGGGGGTATAGACTCCAGAGAGAGAGATATCATTTTGCCCCTGTACAAATCATTAGTAAGACAACATCTGGAATATGCAGTTCGGTTTTGGGCACCAGTTCTTAACAAGGATATTGGGGAACTGGAGATAGTGCAAAGAAGAGCAACCAAACTGATAAGAGGCATGGAGGAGCTCAGCTATGAGGACAGATTAGAGGAACTGAATTTATTCTCTCTTGAGAAGAGGAAATTAAGAGGGGATAAGATCGATATGTACAAGTACATAAGTGATCCATATAGTGGACTTGGTATTGAGTTATTCACTTTAAGGTCATCACAGAGGACAAGAGGGAACTCTTTATGTCTGGAGGAAACAAGATTTCCCCTATGGTGACCTAGGGGCCCCAAAGGAATTCCTTTAATTTGCAGGGATTTCCTGCCACTTTCTGTTTGGCTATGGGACAGGAAGTGGAGGGAAATCTCCTCAATGGGATACAGATGGCAAAAAAAAATCTGACAGGAGTTATAACCCTCCCTTACTTTATCCAAAGTAGAAAACAATGTTTTTCCTATAGTTCTACTTTAAATGTATAAAATCCAGTGCACCTAGAGTTTTACAGCCTAAACACAATTGTTTCTGGGCAGTCTAAAAATGTGTGACATAATTATGTGATGTGCAAATTCCTTGCCCCGTTTTAATATGTATGGCTAGTTCCCCGTTATAAATTACATATTGCTTTGTGTCACTCCCTTCCCGTTCGCAATCACATTCATAGTGGTTAATGCTTACCTACAATCTCACTCCTCTGAGGTATACAGAAAATGGCTCATCTGGCACTGTATAGCCTCTGGTTGAAGGTTTCACATCATTCATACATGTGACGGCCTTTACTCATTTCTATCCTATGCCCCACCACAATCTGACAATGTTGAAAGAAAATTCCTCTTGCAGTAAATTGAAACCATGATGTCCATATACAAGTGTAGCCATGAAGATTTATTAAGACTTTGGGTAGTGGGTGTACAGTGCTGGAAAGCTAAACATCAAAGATCCAGGTTGTGGGGTAAGCACAGTTTATTATGATTGTTGCCAAAAAGAGATAGAAAAAGATAAGTACACTTAAAGTGTACCCATATATTCTTGTGTAAGTCTTTATGGTATTTTGTGTCTAGCCACAAGACATTTACAAAAAGAAGTAGAAATGCATGGATAAAACTAGAAAAAAGCAACAAAAATAAAACACATACTACTGCAAGCACAAGTCAATAGATATATAGATATAATTAAAATGTTATGTATGTTTTTCTAAAAAATTTAAACTGGCCATAGTCTGCAGGCTGAAACACTCTGCGGCAAATCTATTGCATAATTAGAAGCAATGAAATTTAGCTGTATCCTTTGGGTACAGCTTGTACTGAGATGTTGCAGACAGAATCTCTAATTAGCAAGAGAATGTATTCTTTGCACATAGAAATAGAACAGACCAAATAGTATTATGCTGTAAAGATTTCAAGAATGGGATAAACTTATGAGGAGTTATATATAGAATACATTTTAAATATTACAACAATTTTTAAAAATAATATCTGAATGTTAATGAAGTCTGCAGTTTTAGATCTATAGTCATAGCATACACTTCCATTTTACAGCATCAGCATTGTAATAGAAATACAAACAATAGTTATTTTTGACACTTCAATATAGGCTTACTTGAAAAATCTCCTTTCATGTTGAGTCTGCCTGTTTGGTGTCCATCTCTTTAAACAACTTCCTGGATTCCCTGCATTCTTTTGCGCTTCCCCTCTGCTGTTTACTTTCCATTTCTAAGCACTACATATCCCATGGTACTATACTGCCTGCAAGCAGCTATTCCTGTCTCCTGACTCTGTCTCCAGAAAATCCTAGGTTTCCTGCATGCTTTGCAGCGTCTGCTCTACTCATTCCTTTGGCTTACTTTCAAATTCCAAGGACGACATATCCCATGGTACGTTGCCGTCTGCAATCAGTGATGCTGTAGTGTGATCCTTGAACAGATTGTTATTGATTGGTATGGATAGGTGACAGTGTTAAAGAGAGGGCACCACCATCCCTGAATAGCAAGTATAGTCAGGAAAGTAATTTAGTGGGATTTTATGGGTGCCTGGGCAAATAGATCTATTTGCCTGGCACCCATAAAATCCCACTAAATTACTTTCCTGACTATACTTGAACAGATTGTGCCTCCTGAAACCCCGCCTCTCAGCACGTCTGTAGTTTAGAAGGCAGGCTCTGTGCATATTCAGAGAGTAAAGTGAATATATTTGTAAAGTGTGCTGCTTTTACTAACTGATCTTTCAGTTTGGATGAGAAACTGACAGATCTTCCCTTTATACAGAGCTCTGTGTTGATTACCAACTGTGAATCACTGCCGGTACTTGCTGACAGGCTCCTGCTGTATACAATCACAGTGGGAGCCAAGCGGGGGGGTGGCCATCCTAAACCAGGAAGTAGGCAGCAGCGTATGGGTTTGTCGCTTTGGCTACAGGGGCCGCTCACTTGCGGTATATTGTGGGCGGGCGTTCTGCAAGTGGTTAAATGTGAATTTCCGAGTTAAAGTGTGTAGTGGGTGTCTTGTTTCTGCTGTGACCCCGCCGAGCTGGCCAGAGCAATGTACACAAGCTTTCCAGCTTGAGTTAAGGAGAAAGCACCTGTCAGTGTCTGCATGGGCTTTTTCAGCCTCCCTCTTTCTCCTTATTTCACTGACTGAGTCTAATGTAATATGACACACACAGAGCTGTTCATTCTGTAGCCTCCCTTGTGCCCTATTGGCAGAAAAAAGCCAACTAAAGGCACAGTTACAGCAACCAATCAGTAAAATTTTACTGAAATGCAGGACACAGCTGCAATGTATTTTGGAACATGCAGTTCCCTCACAAAACAGCCCCATAGAATGGTATACAGAGAGAAACTACAAAGCCCTGGATGCTCTGCACAAAAAGGACCTGAGGACTCCATTTTGTGTCCTGAGGGAAAGTCACAATGAGGCAGTGAGAGAGATCAGACCTAATAAATAGATGCTGTTTCTCAGATGATTTTCCTGGGTGATTCAGGCCTCCACCATGATTCAAAACATCCAGCCTGAGAGAGGGGACTCCCAGGTGAATATCGACGTGCACCTGCACCGACTGTGAAGCGTTCCAGTGTGGGGTGACCGGCTGGGTCACTGGGAAAGCCTGTTGATCCAGGACGTTCGTTCGGGCCTTTATCGCAGGATTGGGTGAGAGGGCATTTTGCCCTTCTGCAGGGAACAGAGACACTGCACCATACAAGGAGTATAAACACTGTATACAGCCATTGTTGCTGGTAGTCGTCTCGCTGACACTTGTAGTGCCACAGGGATAAGGGATAAGGGATAAGGCTATCCATTTCTGGGACACTGTATACAGACATCATTGTCCTCTCACCTTGCTGAGGAGGATCCTGCCTGTTTCACTTGATAAGCTGAGCCAGTTATGTTGTTTGGGCCTGCTATACAGGCTTTTAAGTGTACCAACGAAACTGGCTAGCTGAAGACACCAAATCTTATCTTTTCTTCAAAAGGACTGAAGCTACTAGTGCCATACGGATTCGCACACACATATTCAGGGCTCTGTATATGCATTGGGGGTGTGGGACAGTTTATATAAGAAGGTAAGTCATTACCTGTCGAGTTGTATAGAGTGTTTAAAGTTGGGCCTGTGGTGACAGGGGAGAGAGGCCTGACACAAAGGGAGTCATTCCTCTGCTCTCCTCCTTCCTGGACTCATGGTGCTTACCTGAGTAAAGGTAACCAATCCAATTTAAAGTGTCATATTGTGCTTTATTTGCCATTTAAGTGTGCCTCTGCTCTTGGGGACATTCTCAGGTTTGGAATCCCCTGAGAGCGGCTTGAATATAGGATTGAGAGCTATATTCCTCTTAATCTCAGTTATTGTTCTCCAGTTGATTACTTGAATATATACTGTTACGGTTTGCTATTCTTTCACAGAAATATTGCAGTAAAGACAATTTCTGTATTTTATCATAACATGTGTGTTTCTCACTGTTCATTACACTATTGCCAGGTGTGCCAGGTGGGGGCTGAGGCTGTTATTTGGGTTGAGAGGCAGAGTAATGGACTGAACTAACTTAAGCAGCTCCTGCGGGGGTATCGCTACAAGGGTAAGTTCACCTTTACAGAAAATCTGCAAGGTGAACTTACACTGGACCCCCTCCCCATCGCAATCCAGTCCCGCTGTACCTGAGGATGCCGATCTCCTGCACTGACACATCGTATAGCTGCTTTACCCATCCAGGGATTTGAAATCCCTGTGGCTTTCTCTCCTCTTCTCCAGCGCTGACAGGACGGGCTATGCAGGTTCTGATTTGGTGGCACCGACCAATTAGAGTGCCTCCTATACGTGCGAGGTACGTTTAGGAGATTACCCTATGGGTGATTTCAGATCCCCGGACCGGTAAAGCGGCTATCTGATGTGTCAATGCGGGAGATCGCTGGCGTCAGGTACAGCAGGACCTAGTGCGATGGGAGGGGGTCCAGTGTAAGTTCACCTTACAGATTTTTCTGCAAAGGTGAACTTATCCTTTAAGCATATCTAAACCCAAGAACAAAATGTAATATATTGCAGCTTACTGGTCTTTAGCTGTGGTGGCTGTATTACTTTTCCCTTTAAATTTCTTAAAATTTCCTTTACCAAAAAGGACATCTCAAACAATGTTATCAGCTTTCCTAGGTATCTTCAGTGATATACACAACTCCTCTCTATGTAATGGAGATAAGGAAAGAGGGGGGGGGGATGTTTGTAATCTAAGCTAGGAGAGAAGCTTGGGGAGACAATGCTGCTCCTCCACAGGTGAAGTGCATTGACTGAGTGTTATTGGCACTTTTTGACAATCTAAAATAAGCTTATTTAAAAAAAAATATCATATTTTGAGTTCTGCCTGTCTGCTGGGCATCGCTTTCTACAACTTCCTGGATTCCCTGCATGCTTTGCATGATTTCCTCTGTTGTTTGCTTTCATTTTTTTGGACTACATATCCCATGTTACTTTGCGGCCTACAAGCTGCAATTCCTGTACTGACTCCGCTCCCTTTAACTCATTCTCTCAGCACCTCTGTAGTTCATAAGGCAGGCTCCGTAAATTCTTGTGACACAGCAGTGCTTTATTCACAGGGCATCCTGAATACAGTATGTGTGACAGAATTCCAGGAATGTACCAAGTAAATGTATGGGATTTAAGAATTCAAGAAAATAAATGTGTGTCGATCTTCAAAAAGTAAGTTTACAAACTACAAGATCATTCTGAATATTTGGAGTAGGCTAGAAATAATTGAAATATAATGTGGAAATAGATATATGATTGTACATTCTGATAGTAGATATGCTTTAATATTACAAAATTTGTGAGAAAAGGGGAACTGGACCTTTTATTCTAAGTTATTGAGATGCTAATACACCAGATCGATATTACATTGCAAGTTCTGGTAATTTAACAAAGCTAACGACAATATTGTTTATCTAAAATAAATTATGACTGCACATGAGTAACAGAAACCAGTATATACTTCACAATAATAGATCGTTTTAAATAACATTTTCCATTTCAGTTAACCTGCATTGCCTTTATATACCATAAATGAAATGGAAAAAAAAAAACATCAAATACAATCTTTCCTGGTATCGACGCAGCAAGTATTTGTAATGTTATTAGATGCTGAGTTTCCTACTCTGCTGAATTGAAATGTCAGAGCTTTAGCCAGCCCCTAAAAAAAGCCATAGCATAAAATGATATACTTCCTGTTCCTGTCAGAAAATAAACATTTAGCTTCCCTAAGCTTGCAAGTAATTTGCAACATACTTTCTGTAATTTTTACACTTTGCCAGCAATGTGCATGCATTGAAAACATAAATAACCGTGATAAACCTGTACATTACAACACAAATCCCCTGCCCTCCACCTCAAAATAACAACCTAACATAAAGCATAAACGGACCAGCATCCTTTCTCTTTCATCAGCCATGTACTGCCTTTTAGGAGGCACCTATTGCCCTTATCTATTGACCACAATAGAGGGGGGGGGGGGGGGGTTTACTTTATAAACAGCAGTGTTTTTCATTGTACCAACTCTTGCCACCAGAATACTATTATCTCTATTTTTCTGAAAGTGAAAAAAGAGATCTTTTATGTTTGTGTGGAAAGCACACTGGACGATAGAATAGCAAATACTGATGGCCCTCACCATCTTCCAGATGCCTTTGATGATAGCAGATGATGCCATGTAGGTGGACCTGTCCTCTTTACACCATGTAGTGGATAACAGTCTGCAATTTGTAACACAATTGTGACGTGACAGAACTTTAGTGACATTGGACAGTTCATTGATGAAGGACTTTTTTTTTTTAAATTAGTCTAAGTAACAGAGAGCAGGGTTCTGGAAGTTCAATCCTGTTACCATGCTGTCATGAATAAATTCATCATTTAGTTAGATTAAATTTAGACAGCAATGATGTTTTTGTAACCACATTGTTTGCTTGCGAGGAAACGGCGCGACCCCAATCTCTGTAAAGAGCTGCGTCCGCGGCTCTTTAACCATGTGATCGGCTGTGTCCAATCACAGCCGGTCACATGTAAACACAGAGATGTCGGTAATCAGCGCTCCTTGCCTCACACTGACAGAGTGTGTGGCGAGAAGAGACAATCAGTGGCATCTTCACGCAGGGGGACATCTAGGCATGTAATCAGGGCAATGATCATCAGTGCCCTGATTACAATATAGCGCCAACAGTGTCACAAATTAGTGCCCACCATTGCCAGCCATCAGTGCCTACCAGTGCCACCAATCAGTGCCCATTAGCGATGCTGCCCATCAATGCCCATCACTGCTAGGAAAAAACAGGGAGGGGGAGGCGCCGACCTGAGTGTAGCATAAAAACGATGACTTTAATAGGATAAGGTTAAAAATACTTACAAGATGATAGAAGATGCATGCTCGTCAACATTGACGAGCATGCATCTTCTATCATCTTGTAAGTGTTTTTAATCTTATCCTATTAAAGTCATCATTTTAATACTACACTCAGGTCGGCGCCTCCCCCTCCCTGTTTTTTCCGTACATGTCTTGCAGAGTTCTGGACACACTCTGAAGGATGGCGGCCATCCTTTTTAACCCTTAATACCCCTTTCTATGGACACATCACCATCCAGCTATTACAGCCACAGACTATACCCCTAAGGATTACTCCATCTGGAGCGCCAGATAAACACTGGCTATAATGCCCATCACTGCTGTCCATCAATGCCCAGTGTCGCCCATCAGTGCCCATCAGTACCGCCTATCCGTGCCGCCTATCAGTGCTGCCTATCAGTGTCCACCAGTGTCACCTATTAGTGCTCATCAGTGCCACCTAACAGTGCCCATCAGTGCCACCTAGCACTGCCCATAAGCGCAGCATATTAGTGTCTCCTCATCAGTGCCACCTAATCAGTGCCCATAAATGCCGCCTCATCAGTGTCCATAAGTGCCACCTCATCAATGCCCACCAGTTCAGCCTATTAGTGCCCATCAGTGCCGCCTCATCAGCGCACATCAGTGAAGGAAAAAAATTACTTTGTTTCTGTCAGTAAATTTTGTAACTACATACGTATCATCCTGCGGCGGGTGATCTGTCTATCAAAGTTCCCCAGACAAGGGTGAGGGGCTGTATATGACGGCGCACGGTGGGGAAAACACAGCTATTGAAATTAAAGCTGTTATGTTCCCCGGCGCTCTAATCAACTAGGCGGCGGCTCTCCTCTCTCTTCCCCTGCACAGGTAGGCTGCATTGGGGACACAGGCTGCATTAGTGACACAGGCGGCACTGGGGACACAGACTCCATTGGGGACACAGGCTGCAATGGGGACACAGGCTGCAATGGGGACACAGGCTGCATTGGGGACACAGGCTGCATTGGGGACACAGGCTGCAATGGGGACACAGGCTGCAATGGGGACACAGGCTGCATTGGGGACACAGGCTGCATTGGAGACACAGGCTGCATTGGGGACACAGGCTTCATTGGGGGACACAGGCTGCATTGGTGGCACAGGCTGCATTAGGGACACAGGCTGCATTGGCGGACACAGGCTGCACTGGTGGACACAGGCTGCACTGGCAGACACAGGCTGCACTGGCAGACACAGGCTGCATTGGCGGACACAGGGTGCATTGATGGACACAGGGTGCATTGATGGACACAGGCTGCGCTGGCGGACACAGGCTGCATTGGTGGACACCGGCTGTACTGGCGGACACAGGCTGCACTGGCGGACACAGGCTGCATTGTTGGGCACGGATAAAGTACTTGTTAATATTTATTTTTATAACCTAATTCTGCATAAATTTGAGTGTCATTTCATGAGATAATTTATGAGGGCGTGTTTAGGGGCGGAATTAGGGGCGGGGCAGGGTAGGGGTTGGGCGGGGCAACTGGTGGCGAGTAACCCTTGAGGCCTGGCTAGTAGCTCAGGACTTGAAATTTTGAGCCCTGATAAAATTATAGTAAAACCTCATGGTTGAGCCCCGGTTCACCCCCAGCTGCTACCCCCCTTTAGCTGCAGAGGCAGTGTCTGGGGGTATACGCATACCTCGTCTGCAATGCTTTGCATGTGTGGCAGGAATTATACCCCCTATACACACGCTGCAATCGTGACATATTCAAGTGAACGGAAGAGCTAGTGCGGTGTCCAAGGGGTTAAAGCAGGTGGTGAAGAAGCATTACAATGCCTTCTCACTGCTTGTTAAATGCTCTCTAAAGAACACAAATGGCACTTCAGAGAGCATTGCACATGTGAACAAGTGGTGGTGGTCAGGGACAGTAGGACTGGTGTGGTGGTGATCAGTGACACTAGGACTGGTGTGGTGGTGATCAGTGACACTAGGACTGGTGTGGTGGTGGTGATTAGAGATACTGGGACTGGTGTGGAGGCGATTAGGGACACTGGGATTTGTGTAGCAGTAATCAGGGACACTAGGACTGGTGTGGTGGTAATCAGGGACACTGTATCTTTTGTGGCTGTGATATGATTGGTGTAGTGGTGATTAGGGACACTGGGACTGGTGTGGCGGTGATCAAGGTTATTGGGACTGGTGTGGTGGGGATCAGGGACACTGTAACTTATGTGGCAGTTATAATGAAAAATATGACTAATGTGGCAGTTATCAGGGACACCGGGACTGATGTGGCAGTGATCAGGGACACTGGGACTAGTGTGGCGGTGATCAGGGATACTGTAACTGGTGGTGTGGTGTGGCAGTGATTAGAAATACTCACTGGCAGCATTGGTCTGGTGACACTGTACTTCTGTGGTGGTGATTAGAGATAATGGCTGGCGGCATTGACATATAGTGATATCAGAGCAAGTATGTAAAGAAGTTTTTATTTTTTTATGCTGTCATCAGAGCAGTACAGTGTCACCATAATGACACTGTATTGCTCTGGGGGAAGGGATATATATATATATATATTTACACTGTGATTGTTTTTACAGACATGATGGCTGTATAAGCAATCATTTTCACAGTGTTTGGCTACATTCCTGCAGATAGTGAGTACTACTGTGATAGCTGTGATTGGCCCCAGCTAACACATGGTACAGCACAGCTGTGATTGCCCTGTACTACATGATCCCTGTGACCAATCACAGAGATCACAGTAGTAAACAATGGCATCACTACCAGTAATGTGATCACCGTGATTATTGTCAGCAACTGCATGGCACCAGGGCCAATCACAGCAGCCCGGTACTCCGATCTGTTACCATTGTTAATTTTGTTGACTAAAACATTTTAGTCGACTAAATGAATACTGTTTTAGTCAACTAAAATACGACTAAAACTAAAACAATTAAGATGACTAAAATACAACTAAAACTAAAATGGCATTTTAGTCAAAAGACTAAAATGGGACTAAAACTAAAATGGCATTTTAGTCAAAAGACTAAGACTAAAACTAAATTGAAATTTGACTTCAAAATCAATACTGGTCTGTAGTGCATGTTCATACCTCAATACTTTAAATAATAACATATGAGATTTTCACTCCAGCAGTATATAATGAGTTTGGAAATTGTAGAGAAATGTTAACTAATGCATTACAATTTAACTACACCCATTAGATTTTAGACGACTAAAATGTACTGGAGATTTTAGTCAACTAAAAGGTAGGACATTTTAGTCGACTAAAATGTACTGGAGATTCAGTTGACTAAAACTGTGGCCTAAAACTAAAACAATTGCAGAAGACTAAAATGGGACTAAAACTAAAATGCCATTTTAGTCCTAAAACAAAATCGAAATTTGCTGCCAAAATTAACACCGTCATTAACACCGTCTGTTACACAGAAGGGACAGATCCCTTGCTGAGCAAGCAGATCACAGTCTGCCCCGTGTGAAAGGGGTCTTAGAAATCAAGCCCAAGAAGCACTCACAGATCTAGTAGTGTGTGCCTTGACAGGAGAGGGTGGAAGGCGATCCTTAAGACTATAAGTTTGGATTATGATTTGTCTCAGCCACTGATGGTGGAGTAAAAAGCTGCTTCCCTATATGGAGGAACCAGCTTACAGAGCAAATAAGGAATGATGGAGAGCGTCGGTCTCACTAATGGAAACAGCGACTGCTAGGCGAATAAGCACAGCGTGAGCTATACCCAGACAATGAAGGGAAATCTCCTTCTGATGTACTGGAGCCAGACAGAGGAATGGAAAAATAATGCCATGGTTTAGGTGAGAATCCAAAACCATCTTAGAGAGGAAGGAGTCCCTGGACATCATCACCACCCTGTGTAAGACCAGATATGGTTCTTTACAGGAGAAAGCTGTCAGCTCAGACACATGCCCCACATAGGTGATGGCGACATAGAAAGCAACCTTGTAGGAGCATAAAGGAGACTATCCCTGATAGATTCAAAAGGTAAATTTTGAAGTAAAGAGAGAACCAAATTCAAATACCACGGATGTCAGGGGTGAACGCACAGGCGCTACATGAGAGACACCCTTTACATGTCTTGATTAAATACTGGGAGGCTAGCAGTCTCTGGAACAAGACTGCAATCACCGGAGAACAGACCCTTAATGGTATAAGGGCCAAATGTTGATGTAAGCTGGATTGCAAAATGTCAGCATTCTTCCCAAAAAGTATCTCCTGTAATGGAAGATTCTTTCCTTACAAGTAAAGTATGCTTTCCATGTGTGATGGTAAACCTTGCATGGAAGTGAATTAAATGGCTTTTAACACAATGGGAATCCCTAATTTGAGGAGTTCCTGTCCCTCAAGACCTGCGCTTCAACAGCAATGCAGTTCAATCCAGGGACCATGAAGCAAGATATTAAACTGGTGCTTGGGACGATCAGAGAGAACCCATGAAGCATCTGCTGGGAGTCTGGGCAAATTGAAGTACCACATCCAGCAGAGACATTCCTGAGCTATAAGAATGTAGATCAGCTTCTATTGATCTCGCAGAGTCACTGGAGAATCCACTGCTTCTGCCAGAGGATCTCTACACCTAGAGCATCCACCACCTGTATACAGGTCCTGATGCACCTTCAGATGTAGGGTCCATCATCCCAGATTCAGGTGCTGATGGTTAAGGATGTCTGCCTGCCTGTCCATTCCTGGGATGTAAACAGCAGACAAGGTTGAACTGTGAAGTTCTGCTCATGACGGAATCCTTTCTACCTTTCTGTTCCCCCGATTGTTGGCATACACCACTTCTGTAGCGCTGCTTGACTGGATCCTGATCGAAAAGCCGTTCAGTTTGGATGTCTAGCACTGTAAGAACAATTAAACCATTTGGAGCTCCTGGAATGTTGGTCTGGAGATGGAATCCCTCAGGAGACTAAGTTCCCTGCATCAACCATTTGTCTGAGACTGCTCTCCAGCCCACCAGCCTGGTATCTGTCATAGAGATCTTCCAAGAGATTGGAGTAAAGATTTCTCCAACTCTAGAGCTTGACCCCTGAGATACCAGGCCACAGACAGCCTGGTCCTGTTTGTCAAGTGAATCGGTTTATCCAGAGATATTGTGGAATTATTTTGTCTGTCAAAGACAATTATGTTAGTTGTAGGGTTTTGGGGTGAGACTGGTCAAACAAGACTACCATGAAGGAGGATACCACCAGCCCTCAAACTGTCATGCAGAAACAAAGAGTTAGGCAATTCCTGGAGTCAGAAATTGGAGAGTTTGAAGTCTCTCTTGAGGAAGATAACCTCTTGCCTAAGCTCGTTCTAGGATAAGACCCAGATACTCCAAGCTATGAGTCGGCTCTAATGCTGACTTCTGATGGTACAGGATCCAACCTAATTTTTTCAAGGTCTGAACTGTGTGCATCACATTGTCAGCCCGAACACATGCCAACTAATCCATCAACAGAAGCTCATCCAATTATCCCACAAACAGGATACCTTCAGAACTTAGCAAGGCAAGCATAGGAAACCAGCTCCTTCTTAAACATGCAAGTTATGGAAGATAGGGCGAAAAGCAGGGCAACAAATTTGAAGTGCTGGGGGCCCATGACAAAGCTAAGAAAGTGCTCTGGAATGCACTGGAAAAATGAGGATATCTTATGCCGCGTACACACGGTCGGACTTTTCAACTACAAAAGTCCGACAGACTTTCGACAGACTTTTGGCGGACTTGCGGCAGACTTTCTAACGAACGGACTACATACGATCACACAAAAGTCCGACGGATTCGTTCGTGATGACTTACGACCGGACTAAAATGAGGAAGTTGATAGCCAGTAGCCAATAGCTGCCCTAGCGTGGGTTTTTGTCTGTCGGACTAGCATACAGATGAGCAGATTTCTGGGTCCAGCGGAGTTACGATGTAAAGATTTGAAGCATGTTCCAAATCTAAAGTCCGTCAGATTTGCGACTGGAAAAGTCCGCTGAAGGTCCGGTGAAGCCCACACACGATCGGATTGTCTGCTGGACTTAGTCTGTCGGCGGCCGTCGGACCAGTCCGTTTGGAAGGCCAGAAAGCCCCCTTGATGAGGGAGGGCTATGATACACATAATGGAGTTCAATCGAAATTTTTGGTAGCCTCTAACATGCAAAATATACCCCTTGATCGACAACACATTACACATCTTTAAAGTAGCCTGTCTAAAACATAAAATATCTTCATCACCAGGACCATTCACCCCTATATGCCATAACCCAAACTTTCCCCAAAGTCTTTCTAACTCCTTCCTCGCAAATATCTGGCCGCACTCCAAAGCGGAACACTTCTTCGATAAAGGAAAATTTCTTACCCTACCCTCACTGTCCTCTCGCATGACAAACCAAAGTTTCCCTTCTGGACCTACGTCCAAACACACTTCCTAAATAATCCTAAACTAATCCCAACATGGTCCCGCCAACACACACCATTTGAAGCGATATGCAACAAACGAGATCCACAGAGACACCTAATTTCAGATACATATGCAATGCTGTTCTCAGATTATAAGCCCAAATCCAGCAAAGAGAACAGGAGCTGACCCTAGACCTTACAGATGAGGATTGGGAAAATATATACACAAACATTCACAAAGGGACAATCAATGTATCAACACAAGAAAATGGATTCAAAATTGTTTCAAAATGTTATAAGACTCCCCTTAGACTCCACAAAATGTATCCTATGGTTTCACCTAAGTGCTGGCGATGCAATGAGACTGAAGGTTCGCTCCTACACATATGGTGGCTATGTCCACTAATCCAGCCCTTCTAGAAGGAAGTGCATTGCCTCATCACCCAAGCCACAACACTCTCTTTAGATTACTCCCCAGCACAATTCCTACTGCATCACTCCTCAATTCCAAAAAAAAACATATGTTCGCTCCCTAGCCATGTATATGGTAAATGCAGCCAAATTATGCATACCATTCCTATGGAGAGCTCCCGATCCCCCAACTATAAAGGAGTGGCTCCAACATACTGAAAGAATAGCAGAAATGGAAGAGCGTATCCATCTAGCAAAGGAGACTATATCCAAATTCAACTAATTTTGGTCCTGCTGGCACCATTTTACAACGGATGAATACTCCAAGCTCTTGGCCTAACTAGATACAAAATACCTTCAATACCCTCAGGGGGAGGAGAATGGAACCCTTATTTACCTCCCCAGGTCCCCCCCCCCCACTCTCTACCACATTCCCTACCTCCATGGGCTAAATTACCTTACCCTTTGTAAGATCTAACATCTGAATCCTCTTTCCCCCCTTATAATAATAAGATACTTCAGACATCACACACGTTCACAAATTTAAACCGTTAAAAACAACCTTGGGTACATTAAGAATCCACGCCCCAGGATGTTTGGCTATGCCCCCACCCGGACACAGTTTGTATCCAATAGGGGTGTCCGGATGGTCAGGAGGCATATCGCCAATGGGTTGTGGGTCTACCAACACACAATGTTAAGACGATTGTACCTCTAATGCTTTTGCAATAACTACAGTGGGGACGAAAAGTATTCAGACCCCCTTAAATTTTTCACTCTTTGTTATATTGCAGCCATTTGCTAAAATCATTTAAGTTCATTTTTTTCCTCATTAATGTACACACAGCACCCCATATTGACAGAAAAACACAGGATTGTTGACATTTTTGCAGATTTAATAAAAAAGAAAAACTGAAATATCACATGGTCCTAAGTATTCAGACCCTTTGCTGTGAGACACTCATATATTTAACTCAGGTGATGTCCATTTCTTCTGATCATTCTTGAGATGGTTCTACACCTTCATTTGAGTCCAGCTGTGTTTGATTATACTGACTGGACTTGATTAGGAAAGCCACACACCTTTCTATATAAGAGCTTACAGCTCACAGTGCATGTCAGAGCAAATGAGAATCATGAGGTCAAAGGAACTGCCTGAAGAGCTCAGAGACAGAATTGTGGCAAGGCACAGATCTGGCCAAGGTTACAAAAAAATGCTGCTGCACAAAAGGTTCCTAAGAGCACAGTGGCCTCCATAATCCTTAAATGGAAGACGTTTGGGACGACCAGAACCCTTCCTAGAGCTGGCCGTCCGGCCAAACTGAGTTATCGGGGAAGAAGAGCCTTGGTGAGAGAGATAAAGAAGAACCCAAAGATCACTGTTGCTGAGCTCCAAAGATGCAGTGGGGAGATGGGAGAAAGTTGTAGAAAGTCAACCATCACTGCAGCCCTCCTCCAGTCGGGGCTTTATGGCAGAGTGGCCCGACGGAAGCCTCTCCTCAGTGCAAGACACATGAAAGCCCACATGGAGTTTGCTAAGAAACACCTGAAGGGCTCCAAGATGGTGAGAAATACGATTCTCTGGTCTGATGAGACCAAGATAGAACTTTTTGGCCTTAATTCTAAGCGGTATGTGTGGAGAAAACCAGGCACTGCTCATCACCTGTCCAATACAGTCCCAACAGTGAAGCATGGTGGTGGCAGTATCATGCTGTGGGGGTGTTTTTCAGCTGCTGGGACAGGACAACTGGTTGCAATCGAGGGAAAGATGAATGCGGCCAAGTACAGGGATATCCTGGACGAAAACGTTCTCCAGAGTGCTCAGGACCTCAGACTGGGCCGAAGGTTTACCTTCCAACAAGACAATGACCCTAAGCACACAGCTAAAATAATGAAGGAGTGGCTTCACAACAACTCCGTGACTGTTCTTGAATGGCCCAGCCAGAGCCCTGACTTAAACCCAATTGAGTATCTCTGGAGAGACCTAAAAATGGCTGTCCACCAATGTTTACCATCCAACCTGACAGAACTGGAGATGATCTGCAAGGAGGAATGGCAGAGGATCCCCAAATCCAGGTGTGCAAAACTTGTTGCATCTTTCCCAAAAAGACTCATGGCTGTATTAGATCAAAAGGGTGCTTCTACTAAATACTGAGCAAAGGGTCTAAATACTTAGGACCATTTCAGTTTTTCTTTTTTAATAAATCTGAAAAAATGTCAACAATTCTGTGTTTTTCTTTCAATATGGGGTGCTGTGTGTACATTAATGAGGAAAAAAAATGAACTTAAATGATTTTAGCAGATGGCTGCAATATAACAAAGAGTGAAAAATGTAAGGGGGTCTGAATACTTTCCGTCCCCACTGTATGTTGACTATGTTAAGCTGTACTTACCTGTTATGTACCTGTTGTGTCAGAACAAGAATCAGTTAAAATCCTTTTTGAATCTTTGAATGTCTGAATAATTCTAAATCTTTTATTTCTGAAAACTGTTCAATAAAACATGTTTAAAAAGAAAAAAAAAGATTTTTGGCAGAAACTAAGATATTTTAAGACCTTGAAATTCAAGATGGAGCAGATGCTCCTTCTTGGTTTGGGGAGTGTGAAATAAAAAGCAGTAGAAACCCTGCCATAGGAACTGGAGATCTGATAATCTGTGTGGTGACATGGATAGGTTAGAAAAACTACAAGCAAGGAGGGGTGGGGCAGCAGAATTCTATCTTATAGCCCCAGGAAACCATATCCTGCACCAAGGCTTTTGAGATGCTGTCTAAACAGGTGACTGCAAAGGCTAAAAGACATCTCCCTCTTTTCAAAATTCCCCTAATGCTGAAAATGATTTGTCAATAAGTTTGGGAGATTTGGAAGCCCAAGTCTTGATTCTAAGTACCTGGCTTGGGTCTAGCTTTTGAAGCTTAGGCCTGAGAGTAATTAAAGATACTCTTCTTATCCCCTGGAGTGTGCAAGTCTTTTCTGCCTGAGCCTGCCTAGGTTTCTTCTGCTAGGTCAGATAAAAACTCTCACTCCACACTGACATCCTTGATGAGGGTGTCCAAGACAGCTCCAAAGAGAAGTTGTCCCATGAAGGACATGCACAGCAGCTGCTTTTTGCATGCCTGCTCCGCAGCCCAATATTTTAGCCACAGAGTTCTTCACATGTTCACTGACAGCAGTCTCTTACAAAGAATAAGACAGGCAACATCCACTAAACCATCTATGCAGTAGCTGAGTGTAGCCAGCATCAACTATAAACAGTCCACCAACTGGATCCTTTTGAAGGGAACCAGGATCACTTTTTATGGCTCTAGTCAATTCCCCTAAAGTCTGACTGGCATCATGGCCAATGCAAGGCCAGCCAGAGAAAATAAGGATTTGGAAAGGATCTCCAAGAATTTTTGATGGGATCCTTAAAAACAGGAGCACCCTCCTCAGGGATTATCAGTGCTTTGTTAAAGGGTATCGGGTTTCTAAATGTTCAGGAGGTGTGAACAACTTATCACAAGTCTCCCTGTCCCCATAAATGTTTGCATAAGCACCGAAAAGGTCTTTGTAGTCTTAGGGCCTCTAAGGGATAACTGGCAGAAGCTGTAGGCTGAACTTTAGGTTTTCTTTTTTAAATCTTTAAGGATTGCAGGTTATACAAAAAGAAATGAAATCAAGCATGTCATCCAACCTCCTCCAAAACTAGGCAATGACAAGAACTCATTAAACATTTTTTTGTACATAAATGAGACAGCATTTCGGTTTTAACTATTACGTTATATTAAAACAGGGAACTGTAGTTCGAAGTTTCTCCCGTTGTTTAATCCTGTAGTTTCACCAGAACAACAAGGGAAACTTTTAAACCAACAAAAACCATAGATATGATCAATGAACAAGACCAAAGGGGAGAATCTCCCTTTAGAGGACTGAGTTCAAACGTTGTACTATTCGTAGGTTATAGTTCTCAGCAGTGGAATAGCGGGAATAATACCAGACATTTTCCGCAATCCGTGAGAATTTTTCATTTATGTGAATAAATAATGGTGTGGGAGGGTCAATGGAGGAAGGATAAGAAAAGAAAAAATAAAAAAAAGAAAAGAGAGGGAGTAGCAGAAAAGGGCAGGTGTAAGGAAAAGCGGAGGGGTTGTAGAGCTCTAGCAGGGCCGACGACCCGATACTTTAATTTATCCTAAGACAGGGTACTCAGATGTAAGACTTATATTCATCTGAAAATCGGAAGAGGTTCCAGTGTGTCTAGCGGGTGTTGTGTTTCTCCTCCCTTTCCCCCAGGGCAGCTGTGAGCTGTTCCATCTGCTGAATATCGCAAACCCTTACAAACCACTGTGACACTGTCAGTGGGGCCTGCTGCTTCCATGCACTGGGGACACACGCTCTGGCTGCATTCAAGAGGTGTATCAAAAGAGATTTGCGATATCGCTTTCGCGGACAAGGGAGTCAGATTTAGAAGTACTGCTGCCTTGTTATCCTGGAGAGCGACGTCAGTGAGCTTGTGAATGATCTGTAATACTTGTCCAGAAAGGGGTCAGGTAAACTCCCCTGTTGAATAGCCGTCTTCAACAATGTTCCGTTAGGGCTCCAGGGAATGATAATGTAAAGCAGAAGGAAGGAGAAGGACTCCAATGGTGCAGGTCAAAAACCAATGAGGTTTATTAAGAATAAAAGTTCAGATGGTAAACACCAATCAGTAAAAGTGATCACAGGAACAGGTAAAAATTAAATAAAAGCAACGTGGGATACAAGAAATGCTAGCTGGACAAGTGTTGCGCGATCTGTCTGAGTAGCCCTTCTTCTCGCTTCCCTGCATGCTTACACCTTGGCCTGTGGGAGGAGGATTTGGTGTACCCTTCGTCATTGTACCTCAGCCACTGTGTGACGTGGCTGAGGTACATAGATGATGTTCTAATGATCTGGGGTGGCTCCGAAGATGAACTGCATTCCTTCATGAATGAGCTTAACTCTAATGACAGAAACATTAAACTCACCTACACCTTTCACTCCCACACCCTTTCATTTCTGGATCTAACCGTCTACATTGATAATGGCCTGATTAAGACTAAAACTTTTAGAAAACCTACAGCAGCCAATACGCTACTTCTAGCATCTAGTGACCATTAAATTAATCCCTGATTAAGGCCATTCCAGTAGGCCAATTTCTCAGGGCTCGAAGAAACTGCTCTGACCCAGATGACTTTACTGCTGAGTCTAAAGACCTGTATAATAGATTCAGAGAGAGAGGTTACTCCCATTCTTGTATCAGGGAAGCGAGAAGAAGGGCTACTCAGACAGATCGCGCAACACTTCTTACCAAGAAGAAAAATGGTCCTAAACCCCCTGAATCTCAGGGGTTTCCCAGGATCATCACCAAATTTGGTGCCCATTGGGACCAAGTCAGGTCCACACTTAATCGACACTGGCACATTCTGTCTGAGTCCCCCTTCTTAGGCAAGATTGTGGGCACCAGACCCCTCCTAACAGCTCGGCGCTCCAAAAATCTAAAAGATAGTCTAATTCATTCTGAATACCAAAGATCACCCACCACTAATTGGCTGACACAGCTCCCTCCCCTGAAGGGAATGTTTAAATGTGGTCGCTGCTCGGTATGTAAGTACGTGGAACGCACAAACACTTTTTCTGACTCTGAGGGCAAGAAACTCTTTAAAATTAATAACTTTATTAATTGTAATACAACTAGGGTGATCTATATGCTCACCTGCCCCTGTGGGAAATCCTATGTGGGGAAAACTAAGAGACCACTGAGGGTAAGAGTAAGTGAACATATCCAGTCCATTTTGGGCAAGGACGACGAACGACCTATTCCTTTACACTTTTTGCGAGCACATGAGGGCAACCCCGCGGGGCTTACCGTAAAGGGTATCTACAGGCTCAATCTCCCTCTGAGAAGGGGGGATTTCGATAGAATCCTTTACCAGAAGGAGAAGATGTGGATATACAACACCAATAGTATGCACCCTCACGGGTTAAATAATGAATGCAACCTTGGTGTATTCTTATCTCCTTAATTCATTGGTAGTTGTCTGTCCACATCCTCTCCCAATGATCGGAACTTCTCTGACTACTGCCCCCACCAATAACTCTTTGACCTTGGTTTTCATTTGAACTTCTAGTATTTTAGTCATCTCTTTACTATTCTCTATATGATTAATTTACTGCACCTGTCTACCATCAATAAGTACCATCTCCATTTTAATCCTCTCCCTTCCACCCTTCTCCCATGCACTTTCCATCTTCATTTTTCCCACACCAGTCCTCTCTGCCCACTATGATACTCTTTTTTCCCCCTTTTCTTCCCCCCCCCCCTTTTCCCCCCCCATCCCTTCCCCCCCCCCTTTCCTTCACCTCCCCGTTGGTTTTTTTTCCTTTTTTCTCTATCTCCTTTCCTTTGTCTCCCTTCCTTTATTCTCTGCTGGCCCCTGCGTGTTCGCCCTGCCAGTCATGTTTTATATGTATTTTCCATGTGTTTGGCCGTCAGTGAACAGCGCGGTAGCTATGGCGACGAGACGCTGGCAATCCACGTGATCCCGTCTCAACACTATATAAGTAGATGAGGCCTGCTACTGCGCATGCTCTGATGAAATCCGGTAAACGGATGAAACGCGTCAGCATGACGCCATCACGCTGCTCCTAGCGTACCTGCTGACCAACAGACCCACCCACCAGCCTTGACCACACTGATCCGCGATACCAGCGGTTGCCTGAATACTGCTACAGCAACGAGCCGAGGGGGAGACCGCTACCTCAGCAGCCTGGACTCTATACGCAGTATCCATGTGAGTTCACACACTCCTACTGCTTACCTGCTACTTACGTCTGAGGTACACCGCTGATGACCCCCTATTGGACCGGACCATCCACTAAAAGGAGTTCCGCAAACAGGAGATGGCTACAGTTGCAAATTCCCTATTCTGACCTAGACGGCAAACAACTCCGGGTGAGATCCTCCCTTTTTTGTATCCCCGATCCGGGACTGTTAATCCCAGGTATCCACCGTACGAGTTAGCTGGTTCCCGTCCTATTGTGTCAGCCCACTGTTCATCCTGCCTCTCCTACCCTAGCTGCCTGCACGCTCCACTTATATCCTTTGGTCTGCAGCCTTGTGAGCCATCCCTGGCCTAGAGAGTCTCTGTCCCATCAGCCCATAGACACCTTTGCCCTGCAGCGACCACGGTGTCATCCAGTCATTCCTTCATGGTCCGTTCTACCACGGCATTCCGCCATCACTGGTTTCCTCCCCCGTACCACAGCTAGTTCTGTCCTTTCATATTATCAGTCAGTGTGGATCAAGTTCTGTTGTCACAACCACACAGCATCAATTTAATCATCTGTTGTCCTTCCCCCATGCTATTTGGACTTCCAATTAATGTTTTGCATATTTATTATATGTCATTATATCATGGATGTTTACTTATAGTGAATGACTTTTAATGTTGATTATGAATGGTTGGTTGTGATAGGTGGCCATCTGTGTCTGCACATGACAGTTAGGTCTTTTTAATGGTGATGGTACCTGATTCATCAGGATATTTTCTGGATTGGTGTATATTGTGAGCTCTTTTTCATTAAATAACATTTATATTTACATTGACTCCTGCCTGTTCCCTACCCATGAATTCACTTTTTCTTCCCCCTTCTTTTTGATATGTTGCATGAATTCTGAGGAACACACCTACTACTGATTGGTGCTAGCAGTTGTCTCTAATCACATGCAGACTTGTATGGAATTTACTCCCAGCCTGCTACTTGTTATATTCATTATTATCTTGAATCACTGAGTGCTACGGTTCTTTTATTCTACCCCCCTTTTTTGCTCCAAGTCTTAATTGTTTGCAATCTGTCTTGGGGCCGGTCTCCCGATGGGCGAGAATGCAAGTTATAAAGAGCTTCATAAAAAGTACAGAAAGATTCCACCATCTCTGCAGAGTTATGAATTTTGGTTCCCATGGGGGTGGATAGGGCAGGAATGTAGGATACATTGCATTGGGTTTGTATGGCGTTCGCCAGCGATCTACTATATTTGTCTCCGTATTCATAAAAGGATCTGCACGCCCGCAATAGCCTGTTCTTAGATTGAAATAGGGAATATTCCCTAATTTGCTCTCGGAGGCCAGTCACCTCTGCCTCCAATGTCCTGTCTGGGTGGGATTTATGGAGTTTTTCGCAGTCATGTAGCCTTGAGAGCAACTCGGACAGTGTTTTCGCCCTGGTCGCTTTAAGTCTGTTCCCATACTTGATAAGTATGCCTCTAATGTAGCAGTTATGTGCAGCCCAAATAGAGAGAGGATTAGTGACCGACTCTCTATTGCTCTCAAAGAACTGGCCCAGTTTCCGTAAGATGTCCATTTAAACTTCAGAGTCTTGGATAAGAGACTTGTTTAGTTGCCAAGTATTTGATCTAGGTGCCACGTGGTGAGGGGCTAACACAATGGAGATCGGAGCATGATCCGAGAGTGCAATGTGACCAATCTGGGTGCTAGAGACTAGGGGGATTGTACTGTGAGAGATCAGGAAAAGATCTATCCTTGAATACGAGCTATGCACCAAGGAGAAAAATGTGTAATCTCTCTCCTGCAGGTGGAGGATAAGCCAAATGTCGACCAAACAGTGGGAAAGCAATAGCTCCTTGATTTCGAACTCTCAGGGACAGGGTCGAGGAGCCCGTCGATGAGTCTTTGCGGGGATCGATAGTGAGATTGAGGTCTCCTCCTAACACTAAAGTTCCCTCAGTGAAGGAAGCCAGAGCGTTTAGACATGTGTCGAGTACGGGGAGTTGGTCCACATTCGGCAGGTACAGGTTAGCTAGGGTAAAAGTTTGCGACTGAAGCATACCTTTGACAAAGAGGTATCTACCTTCTTTATCTGTGTGGAGGTCCATCAGCTGCCATGGTACAGTTTTGGCTAGGAGGATACACGTGCCCTTTGATTTGGTGGTGGGCAATGCACTGTGATACGCTACCGGGAAATGTTTGTTGTAAAGTTTTGGGATCTTGTCTGCTCGGAAATGAGTCTCCTGTAAGAAACTACTTGGGGTTTATGCCTCCAGAGCTCAGCGAGACAACTGGACCATTTTTCTGGGATGTTCAAGCCTTTTACCTTCCAGGATACAAATTTTAGTGACATTTTTAGTGGAATGGGGTTGGGTCGCCAGGCCCTGCCAGAACCCAAAAAGGAAGGTAGCGTGAGGATGGGTGAGAGATAAGTAAGGTGAGCTAGGGAGAGGAGAGGAAAGGGACACAGGAGGGGGGCCGGGAAAAAGTAGGATAAAGAAAATAGGGGGAGAGTAAGAAGGGTGGGAAAAAACTAAATCTCCAAACGGACTACTGCCTGGTTGGGCAGTTATGGCCCAGAGGGGGAAAGGAGTAAGGCACTTCAGAGGTTGGGCCCTTATGTTGCAGAACCCCCCCAACGGTTTTCCGCCTAAGGCGGCCTCAATGGAAGCCGCATTGTTATGGTAAGCTTCTCTGTTATAAGAAATAGCTCAAAAACGAAAGTGCAAAATAGAAAATGAGCAATTAACTTTTCCAGAGTACCAGAGTGGCAACAGAGGTGCAACCTTCTCAATTAACCACTTCAGCCCCGGACCATTAGGCTGCCTAAGGACCAGAGGACTTTTTCCAATTTGGCACTGCGTCGCTTTAACTGCTAATTGCGCGGTCATGCAATGCTGTACCCAAACGAAATTTGCGTCCTTTTCTTCCCACAAATAGAGCTTTCTTTTGATAGTATTTGATCACCTCTGCTGTTTTTATTTTTTGCGCTATAAACGGAAAAACCGAAAATTTTGAAAAAAAATGATATTTTCTACTGTTTGTTATAAAAAAAATCCAATAAACTCAATTTTAGTCATACATTTAGGCCAAAATGTATTCGGCCACATGTCTTTGGTAAAAAAATGTCAATAAGCGTATATTTATTGGTTTGCGCAAAAGTTATAGCATCTACAAACTAGGGTACATTTTCTGGAATTTACACAGCTTTTAGTTTATGACTGCCTATGTCATTTCTTGAGATGCTAAAATGGCAGGGCAGTACAAAACCCCCCCAAATGACCACATTTTGTAAAGTAGACACCCCAAGGAAATTGCTGAGAGGCATGTTGAACCCATTGAATATTTATTTTTTTTGTCCCAAGTGATTGAATAATGACAAAAAAAAAATATTTACAAAAAGTTGTCACTAAATGATATATTGCTCACACAGGCCATGGGCCTATGTGGAATTGCACCCCAAAATACATTCAGCTGCTTCTCCTGAGTATGGGGATACCACATGTGTGGGACTTTTTGGGAGCCTAGCCACGTACGGGGCCCCGAAAACCAATCACCGCCTTCAGGATTTCTAAGGGCGTAAATTTTTGATTTCACTCCTCACTACCTATCACAGTTTTGAAGGCCATAAAATGCCCAGATGGCACAAAACCCCCCCAAATGACCCCGTTTTGGAAAGTAGACACCCCAAGCTATTTGCTGAGAGGCATGTTGAGTCCATGGAATATTTTATATTTTGACACAAGTTGCGGGAAAGTGACAATTTTTTTTTTTGCACAAAGTTGTCACTAAATGATATATTGCTTACACAGGCCATGGGCATATGTGGAATTGCACCCCAAAATACATTTAGCTGCTTCTCCTGAGTATGGGGATACCACATGTGTGGGACTTTTTGGGAGCCTAGCTGCGTACGGGGCCCCGAAAACCAATCACCGCCTTCAGGATTTCTAAGGGTGTAAATTTTTGATTTCACTCTTCACTGCCTATCACAGTTTCGGAGGCCATGGAATGCCCAGGTGGCACAAAACCCTCCCAAATGACCCCATTTTGGAAAGTAGACACCCCAAGCTATTTGCTGAGAGGCATGGTGAGTATTTTGCAGCTCTCATTTGTTTTTGAAAATGAAGAAAGACAAGAAAAAATGTTTTTTTTTCTTTTTTCAAGTTTCAAAACTTTGTGACAAAAAGTGAGGTCTGCAAAATACTCACTATACCTCTCAGCAAATAGCTTGGGGTGTCTACTTTCCAAAATGGGGTCATTTGGGGGGGGGGGGTTTGTGCCACCTGGGCATTCCATGGCCTCCGAAACTGTGATAGGCAGTGAAGAGTGAAATCAAAAATTTACGCCCTTAGAAAGCCTGAAGGCGGTGCTTGGTTTTCGGGGTCCCGTACGTGGCTAGGCTCCCAAAAAGTCTCACACATGTGGTATCCCCGTACTCAGGAGAAGCAACAGAATGTATTTTGGGGTGTAATTTCACATATCCCCATGGCATGTTTGAGCAATATATCATTTAGTGACAACTTTGTGCAAAAAATGTGTCTCTTTCCCGCAACTTGTGTCACAATATAAAATATTCCATGGACTCGACATGACTCTCAGCAAATAGCTTGGGGTGTCTACTTTCCAAAATGGGGTCATTTGGGCGGGTTTTGAACTGTCCTGGCATTTTATGCACAACATTTAGAAGCTTATGTCACACATCACCCACTCTTCTAACCACTTGAAGACAAAGCCCTTTCTGACACTTTTTGTTTACATGAAAAAAATATTTTTTTTTGCAAGAAAATTACTTTGAACCCCCAAACATTATATATTTTTTTAAAGCAAATGCCCTACAGATTAAAATGGTGGGTGTTTCATTTTTTTCACACAGTATTTGCGCAGCGATTTTTCAAACGCATTTTTTGACTTTTTTAAAAAAATGTTTAAATTTTAATGCACTAAAACACACTATAATGTTTGATGAAATAAAAAAGATGATCTTAGGCCGAGTACATGGATACCAAACATGACATGCTTTAAAATTGTGCACAAACGTGCAGTGGTGACAAACTAAATACATTTTTAAAATCCTTTAAAAGCCTTTACAGGTTACCACTTTAGATTTACAGAGGAGGTCTACTGCTAAAATTACTGCCCTCGATCTGACGTTCGCGGTGACACCTCACATGCATGGTGCAATTGTTGTTTACATTTGAGGCCAGACCAACGCTTGCGTTCGCCTTTGCGCGAGAGCAGGGGGGGACAGGGGTGCTTTTTTTTTTTTTCTTCTTTATTATTTTTTTGCTTTTTTATCTTATTTTTAAACTGTTCCTTTCATTTTTTTTTAATCATTTTTATTGTTATCTCAGGGAATGTAAATATCCCCTATGATAGCAATAGGTAGTGACAGGTACTCTTTTTTGAAAAAATTGGGGTCTTTTAGATCCTAGATCTCTCCTCTGCCCTCAAAGCATCTGACCACACCAAGATCGGTGTGATAAAATGCTTTCCCAATTTCCCAATGGCGCTGTTTACATCCGGCGAAATCTAAGTCATGAAATGCCCGTAGCTTCCGGTTTCTTAGGCCATAGAGATGTTTGGAGCCACTCTGGTCTCTGATCAGCTCTATGGTCAGCTGGCTGAATCACTGGCTGCATTCTCAGGTTCCCTGTTGAGACAGGAGAGCCAGAGAAAAACACGGAAGACGGTGGGGGGGGGGATTTCCTTCCACTGCTTGTAAAAGCAGTCTAGAGGCTAATTAGCCGCTAGGATTGCTTTTACATGACCGCTGGCTGAAAAGAATGATACCAAGATGATACCTAAACCTGCAGGCATCGTTCTGGTATAATCACTATATAGTCGTGAATGGCGTACCTGAAGACAAAAAAATGGTTAACAATAAAAGACAGTAAACGGTAAAGTATAAAAAATTGCATACCTGAAAAGCAAACATGATAAAACATAATAACAATAAAACATTGCAGGGGGAGATGACGTGAGACGTCAGAAGGGAAGGGAGGAGCGAGAGGTGTGTCAGCCTACAGGCGCCCGTGCGGGCTCTCCCACTACCTCCGGGAAAACACAACCAGACTGACCGAAGGATGAGCGAAAGCGGCCCCGCCGAGACAACATAGCGGCTTCCAGGGAAAATAAGTAACTGAGAAGCCTAAGAAGCCCAAGGCTGGTGCGCTGCGAGTGGAGGAGATCAAATACAGCGACGGCCACGGACGTCCTCTCGGGACTCTCGGGACTCCGACCTCCGGATACTCCACCCCCCCAGCCCCCTGCACCGAGCTGTCAGCACAAGAGACAGAAAGGAACACGAGACGCCGCTGTAAGCAGCGCGTGGTGAGAGTCACGAAGCTTGGACACACTGACTGCATCTTATCTGAGGAGGAGGACAGCGGTCCAAAGAGGGGGTAAGAAATACACTAAACCAACCAGCTGACAAGGTAAGAGTGTATTGGAAATATGCTAATAAGGACATACTCAGGAATGAGGAAGTGAGAGGTTTGGCAGACCTGTTGATCTATGGCAATATCGGTTATGCATATAAGCTGATGTGATGATAGAGGGTTGGTGAGGCTTTTGACTCCTTTTTCATATCTTCTGAAATCCCTTGAAAACGCTTTTTAATCAAATCTTTCACTATATTTGGTAACACCATATACAGCTGGGAACTGTGGGGCATTACTACTGATTGATGAGTAAAGCACTAAAGACAAACGATCTTATCAATTGCATAGATTGTTAAACCTGCGACACCTGGGCCCCATAGAGGAGGGATGGTTGGTACATAGTCAAAAGTACAAGGTCAACTCCAACATACGAGTATCTACTATCTGAGACCTAGGGATATACCCAAATATAGGGTAAGCAGGGCCGGTAGATCTTGAGAGGCAGCTGGGCAGTTTCACAGGAAAATTTCTGAACATCACGCAGCAGAAGACCCGGCCGGCCTGTACACCTGAAAGTAGAGAGGGAGACAGTCCCTAGACATGGTCGGTATGAGAGCCTGAATGCAGCACAGCTAGCGCACCACCCCATACTTACCCACCACATCACCTTAGCCCCAACTGTATACTCAAAATCTCGGATAAATAGACAAGAATTTCACGCACCCCTCTGGACGGTATACGTTATATTGCTTAATTGTCAACTGAAAGGGGCTACCAGAAGGTAGTATGAGCCGGAACGCATCCAAAACTGGGAAAGGGGGTCTACCAAAAACCCCAAAAGAGAACCAAGCAGGGAACGCTACTGGAAGCTCAATAAGGCAATACTTGGCCAAAGGGGGAAGTCCAGGGGACGCCCATCAGGAGACACAAAAATCAAGTATAGCAGATAAAAAGAAGAAGGGATCCAATGCGAGGGAAGAGCAGACCCCTGACCACTCAAGAGAGGACCTATTAGTAGATAACACCTTGGAAGCAACCAGGCTAGACGAACACAGACAGGACCCACACCTACCCTCAAAAAATGAAATGGCAGAAATGCTTAAAACGCTGGAGACCTCAATAAAAGCTGAGATTAAAGCGGAGATCAACAGGTTAAGGACGGACCTAGGTCACCTCCTGATTAGAGTAGAAGGCGCAGAGGATAAGCTAGATAAACAAGAACGGGAGATCTTCGAACTAAAAGAACAACTTAAAACATCCCAGCAAAATCAGATAAAAATATGCTACAGGATGGAAGATCAAGAAAATAGAGACCGCAGACAGAACTTGAGACTCCGAGGGATCCCAGAAAACAGGGGGGAGGATCTGAGGAAGGTTGTGGCAGCTTTTTTAATCCATTCCTAGAGCTGGAAGGAGAAGCTTTTCCAAAAATCGAGCGGGTCCATAGGGTGGGAAGATTAGACACTAGACGGGCAGAAAGAAGCCGCGATATTATAGTAAGGTTTAGATTTTACGAGGACAAGGAAAACATATGGATTAAATTGAAGGGGCATACCCCTCTGCTATATGAAGAAGCAAGAATCCAAGTGTTTGCGGATCTAGCCAATACCACACTAGCGAGAAGGCGACATCTGAAACCCCTATTGGAGCAAATGAAGATTCAAAATATAAAATATACATGGGGATTCCCAGCCTGCCTGATACGCAGTAAAGATGGGAGATCTGCAAGACTAAGATTCCCGGGGGAGCTGGAAGAGTTTTGTGAGAAACTGGATATGCAAGTACCCCCGAGGCTGGACTGGTCCGTGGAACGCTGGATAGAAATGAGTGCGGGCTAGGGGGGGTGATGGAGTTGGAGGGGGGTCCAAGGAGGGAGGAAGCGAGCTATGACCAAAACTAAACCTATAATGTCAGGGAGGGGGGACCCGTGGGTAGAAGCCTACTATACCCAGTCCATAAGAAAATAATGACTGGAGGGCTGACACGCCTAGAGCTCCACCTTTAGGGAGGGAGACCAATGGTGGGACACAATATATGTGACCCTCACTGGTCTAAAGGCCCCGAAGGGACCATGGGGGGGAGGGGGGAGGGAAGGGGGGGAGAGGGGGGATATGGGGGGTTGGTGATGGGGGGGTCGGGAGGTGGGAGAGGGAGGGGGAGCAAAGGGAAAAGGTCCTGTCCGATTCCAAATTCAAGGAAGAAAGAAAACTCTCCAAGGTCTAAAGTAAAGGGAGAATTAAGTGGAAGGGAAAAAGGATCATGGCCACAATAAAATTTACAACATATAATGTCAAAGGCTTAAATACACCCAAGAAAAGGTCAGATATCTTCAAAGAATTAAAATCATTGGGGCCAGACGTGGTGTTCTTACAGGAGACACATATCTCATTGCAATCGAGACTTAGATTATTCTCAAATGAATACCCAGTCTGGTACCAAGGAGATGCGGTTACTAATAGAGCACGGGGAGTAGCCATTGGCTTTGCAAAGAAAATTAGGTTTGCGCTAGAGGAAAGATTAATAGACCCTGAAGGTAGATATCTAGGCCTCAGAGGTAGACTAAATGAAGTGGAATATACATTGGTCAACATCTATGCCCCAAATAAGAACCAGATGAAGTACCTGACAAATATTCTAAGTAAAATAATGGAGTTCACGAGAGGATACCTGATAGTAATGGGAGATTTTAATTTTTGTCTTAACCCAGATTTAGACAGTACGGCCCAAACACAGGGGAGGAACTGTGTCTATTTGAAAGAGTTAAAGCAAAAACTCTCCACCTACCAATTGGTGGATATTTGGAGGGTCCAACATCCAACCAAAAGGGACTACACGTTTTACTCCCCTGTGCACGGGTCATACTCCCGGATTGACTGGGGACTGATCGAGCACCGGGCGATCGACAGGGTAGTGGAGACCAGGATTGAAAATATAACCTACTCAGACCACGCACCTATGACTATAGTAGTAACAACTGGTAGAAATCAGTTTGATAGGGGGCAGTGGAGGTTAAATGAGGAGTTGATAAAGGAGGAGGAGGGTGTTAGTAGGATCAGAAAGGAACTAGAGAACTATTTTGAGGTAAACGACACAGAGGAAGTCTCGGGAGCTTCACTATGGGAGGCTCATAAAGCCTACATCAGGGGGGTCCTGATCGAAATGGATCAAGAAGAAAAAGGATAGACGGCTTAAAATCCAAAAATTAAGGGCTGACCTCACGGAGCTAGAACAAAAACATAAAAAACAAACGGGTCACTTACCCCAAGAAGTACACCATCAGATGATTATTAAAAGATTGGAATTGAAAACCGCGTTGGAACAGGAGTCAAGAGTGACATTTAATAAAATAGCCTGGGAGAGATTTAGATGGGGTAATAAACCCAGTAAACAACTAGCTAAAATGGTACAAAAGAAAAAAACCAAGAACTTCATAGAAAGAATTCAGACCAAAGAGGGGAATATGGAATACTCAACTAGGAATATAGCAGAGACCTTTAAAAATTACTATAAAGACCTGTACTCGGCGCCCAAACAAAACACCTCTTCAAAAAACAGGAGATCAAGATATAACAACTTTCTAAAAAAAGCAGCGCTCCCTAAGATTTCGGAAGAAGGGAAAGAATTACTAGAAAGGCCAATTTCAGAAGAAGAAATAAGGAAAGCTTTAGCAGCAACGGCATCCGGGAAAAGCCCTGGCCCGGATGGCCTAACAATAGCATACTATAAAACATTCAAAGAAATATTAGTACCCAGGCTCTGCCGCTACATGAACGGTCTCGGGGAGGGTTTTGGAATGAGTAGAGAGGCATTAAAAGCATCTATTACAGTTATATTGAAAGAGGGGAAAGAGAAATCATTATGCTCGAGTTACCGCCCAATCTCTCTGCTGAACAATGATACAAAGCTATATGCAAAAGTGTTGGCGGAGAGATTAAAGGAATTTATGAATACATTGGTGAACCCAGACCAAGTAGGCTTTGTCCCCAATAGGGAGGGGAGGGACAATGGGATCAGGACTCTTCTTTTGTTGGGGAAAATGAAGGAGAGTGGACATCCAGGACTACTTCTGTCAATTGACGCCGAAAAGGCATTTGACAGAGTAGACTGGGGGTTCATGATCCAGACCTTGGAGACCATGGGATTAGGGCCCAAAATGATCCGGAGGATCAAAACTCTATACCACCATCCAACGACTGTAGTAAAAATCAATGGGTCAACATCTCAACCATTTGAGATGGAAAAGGGCACGAGACAGGGGTGCCCCCTGTCTCCGTTGCTCTTTGTCTTAGCTATGGAACCTCTGTTGGCAACAATACGAAGAGATCCCAATATTAGGGGTGTGAAAGTGGGGGAGGAGGAGCACAAAGTTGCAGCATTTGCAGACGACGTGCTGTTCTATGTAACAGACCCGATTACCACCATGCCCAATCTAGTTAAAGCAGTGAAGAAGTACGGAGAGGTGTCTAATTTCCAAATTAATATGAATAAATCAGAAATTTTAAATATCAATATAAGCAAGACAGAGGAAGCGGTGCTGAAACAAGAATTTGGTTTTAAATGGACCAAGAAACTAAAATACCTAGGTATCAAGTTAACTAACTCAATCCAAAAGATATATACTACTAACTATATGCCCCTACTGGATGCGATCAGACTAGATTGTAAGAGACTCTCCGGTAAGGCCCTCTCATGGATTGGGCGCATTAATGTTACTAAAATGGTGTTACTACCTAAAATTATGTATTATTTCCAGATGCTACCAGTCCCACTCCCCCAGTATTATTTGAGGAAGTTAAGAAAAATACCGTATTTATCGGCGTATAACACGCACTTTTTTCCCCTTAAAATCAGGGGAAAGTCGCAGGTGCGTGTTATACGCCGATACCCTGCGATCCCGACCTGTCACAATCTTAAAATCGCCGACCGCGATTTGAAAATGGCGCCGCCGGCGCCGAAATACACCGAGCCGATCCTCGGCTCTTTCCGGCGGCTCTCGTTTACTTTCGGCTCCACTCGTATTCCCGAGCGGAGCTATCCGAACCTACTCGGCTAGGTTCGGATAGCTCCGCTCGGGACTACGAGTGGAGCCGAAAATGAACGAGAGCCGCCGGAAAGAGCCGAGGACCGGCTCGGTGTATTTCGGCGCCGGCGGCGCCATTTTCAAATCGCGGTCGGCGATTTTAAAGCTCAGGACAGGGGATCGAAGGGAAGGCTGCACTGGGGAAGGCTGCACTTGGAAAGGCTGCACTGGGAATGGCTGCACTGGGAATGGCTGCACTGGGAATGGCTGCACTGGGAATGGCTCCACTGGGAATGGCTGCACTAACAAGGCTGCACTAACAAGGCTGCACTAACAAGGCTGCACTAACAAGGCTGCACTAACATGGCTGCACTAACATGGCTGCACTGACATGGCTGCACTGACAAGGCTGCACTGACAAGGCTGCACTGACAAGGCTGCACTAACAAGGCTGCACTGGGGAAGGCTGCACTGACATGGCTGCACTGACATGGCTGTACTAACAAGGCTTCACTGGGGAAGGCTGCACTGACATGGCTGCACTGACATGGCTGTACTAACAAGGCTGCACTGGGGAAGGCTGCACTGACAAGGCTGCACTGAGAAGGCTGCAATGATGGGCATTTAAATGTAAGTTTTTTTTCCTTCAACTTCCCTCCTAAAAGTTTTTTTTCCTTAAAATTCCCTCCTAAATTGGGGTGCGTGTTATACGCCGGTGCGTGTTATACGCCGATAAATACGGTAATTATGACATTTATCTGGGACAACAAAAGACCTAGAGTTTCCTTCCAGACACTGAAACAAAAGAAAATAGATGGCGGTTTGGCAGTTACTGACGTTCAGGCCTATTACAAAGCAGTAGTACTATCAAGGGTGACTGAATGGGCAAAGAAGGAAAATTCAAAAAAATGGGTGAAAATAGAGGAAAACCTTAGCAATGCACAATTAGGCACTATAATTTGGAATTCCCCACACTTTAGATTACTAGATAAAAGCACGCTTGATATAACACGAAATGTTTTTAGAATATGGGATGGGGTATATAAGAGAGTAAATGGGGAATATAACTCACCACTGATCACACTTATAGATAACAATTTTTTCGCTCCAGGTATGGAGAATATTAAAGGAAAAGAAGCACTTTGGGGGAAAACACAATTAAGAGAAATTATGAAAGAAGGTAGAATTATACCACTCCAGCAACTTACACACGGGAGGGAACCACAGGGATTAGAGAGATGGCGATATCTCCAATTAAGTCACTTCATCAATATGTTACCACATCCGATTAGGATGGGGGAACAACTGACAGACTTCGAGAGGCTGTGTGACAGGGGAACTCCAAAAAATACAATATCTCAAATATACAAAATATTGATGACCTTAGAAAAATTGGAGATACCGCCATTCATGGTGAAATGGGAGAGAGATTTAGGCACTAAGAAAGACTTAGTCACAATTAAAAGAATTTTGAAAATGACCGCTTTGTCGGCAATAGATACCCGAACGGTAGAAATGAACTACAAATGCATCAGTAGAAGTTACCTTACCCCGGAGGTAACTAGCAGATATCAGAAAGGGCCAGCTAGCTGTTGGAGAGGATGCCAAGAAGTGGGCACAATGGGACACCTATGGTGGAACTGTCCCAAAATTAAAAAAATTTGGAGTAAAATACTAGGTTTAATTAAAGAGATCACGGGAATAGAGGTTGAAGAAGATCCCTGGGTGGTCCTGTTCCATGGGGGGGCAGGTGATCCAAAAAACTATAAACAGTCGCTGGTGCCGCAACTATTGAATGCGGCAAAAAGAACGATACCGAGGAATTGGCGGAGGAGAGAGCCCCCAGAGATATGGGAGTGGTTCGATGCTGTAGAGGAGATCTGTAATATGGAGACGCTAGGGTATATGCTCAAAGAAATAGGAAGTGTGAATAGGGGCAGGTGGGATCGCTGGAAAAAATTCAAAAAAACATGGAGCTATGCCAAAGAATATAAAGCCTTAGTCTAAAGGAGGAGAATAGAAGAAAATTAGACCTTGGAGAGGAGGGATCAAGAGGACCTGGGAAGGGGAGGGGGAGGGGGAGGGATGGGGGGGAGGGAGTGGGAATTGAAGTAAAAGAAAAGGGAGAGAAAAAATTTTAGAAATAGGGGAATGGTCAAGTATATAAATGAAAGAGGTACGAATTAGCTTTTTTTTCTCTTGATACTATCCTCATATTATTTTTGGCGTTCCTCCTTCTTTGATATAGCAAAGGGCCACAATGATGAGACTAGAGTGGGTCTTTGTCTAAACAAAAATGAACTGAAAAGTTGATTTAAGACCCCCCGAAAAGGTTATCTGAAGTGGCAAAAAGCAAAAAAAAAAAAAAAAAAAACATTGCAGAATAGAATACAGTAAAAAAGAGCAGAACAATAGAGAGAGAATAGAGAGAGAGAGAGAACAATGAAACGACAACTATTTTTTTTTATTTTATATATATATATATTTTTTTTTTTTTTACACTTTTTTTTGTAACTGACTTTTATAACTGTAACCGGTTCCAGGTTCGGGTCTCTCAAAATGCGATGGCATCTTGGGAGACCCTGTGAAAGTGTGCCTAGTCTGTGCAATGCTGTACCCTACACTAATATTCAACTAGTGAATGGTAGCGTTCAAAACATTCACCAATGCAAAGACAAGGATTGTCAGGACAGGAGGAACAATAATAGCGGGTGTCACGCCTATATCCACGCTTGCTGCAGACACAACATCTTTTTTGGGGGGGTTCGTTGGGTAGGGGTACTCGGGAGGACATAAAGAAAATGCCTCTTATGCAGCCGACTGCATTTGGTTGGGGATGTGAATGGGGGAAGTATGGGTGCTGCAGAAGTGGTTCCCAATTAGGATTGGCGAATGCAGCAGGAAGGGCACTATGGGCACGATGGGCCTGTTTGTCTTCTTCTTGGTGGCAGCGGGACACTACTTGGGCTTGCCACCTCACCAGCTTGAACTGCACTTATGGGACTTGCCACGTCACCTAGTCTTACTGCAGTGCTGGTTTGACTATGACCGGGGTGTACTAGGCCGCTGGTGCTTGCCAGTTCACCAAAACGCTACCAAAAAAACTGTTAGCGATCGCAGGGATCAGGCCTGACTCTGCGAACGCTGCAGTTATGCGTTTAGTGTTTTGTAAGTGACAGTGATCGATCGATACTGCACTTGGGTGGGCTGGGCTGGGCCGGGTGGAGGGGCAAAACGCAGGTGCTAGCAGGTATCTGGGCTGATCCCGCTAACACTGCGTTTTTGGGAACCCTAGACTGCTGGGGACGCTAGTATAGATCTGATCGGATCAGATATTGATCCGTTCAGATACTATACCATTAAGGGAGGCGTATGCTGCGTGCGTGGGTGTTAGCGGTACTGGCGCTAATCTGACGCTGCCTGGGGCGACGCATATCACCGCCGGGCGATCAGGGGACTAAAACTTTTTTAGGGGGGGTTAGGGGGTACCCTAGACCTAAAGGGGGCTAACAGTAACTGTCCTACCACACTAACTGTCACAAACTGACACCATGCAGTAATCAGAAAAAAAAAATTGCTTGGTGTCAGTGTGACGGGGGGGGGGGGAGGGGTGATTGGGGGTTGATCAGGGGGGGGGGAAACGGGGGGTGTTCTGTGTGCCTGGCATGTTCTACTGTATGTGTGTGTGTTGTGCACTCACATTGCAGTCTTCTCTCCTCGGCGCCGGAACGGAAAATACCGAGCCGAGGAGAGATGACATCATTTCCTTTGCTGCTGTTTAGCATACAGCAGCATAGGAATGATTCTATTGGCCGGCGGCAATCGCGAGGGGGGGCCACGAATGGATGGTCTCCCCCTCACCTCCGATTGCCGCTGGACCGCCTCGGGCACGGGGGGGGGTCCGATTGGACCCCTGCCCGCGGGAGGCAGATCACGTGTATGTACGTGATTCTGCCTGCCCGTGCCGCCTTGCCGACGTACATCGGCGTGAGGCGGTCCTTAAGTGGTTAACAGCATAACACAACTCCAATACCATTATTTAGCAAAACTGCACAATCCCTGAGGGCCAAAGCCTAATGAGAATGAATAAAAGCTGCTACAGTTCCACCTGGGATTGCCCTTGGGCCCCTATACAGGGTATGAAAGAAGGAATTTTTACACTTTTACACTTACAAATTTCATACTCTTACACCTCTGTCTGCGAGCCATCCTGTTATGGTAAGCTTCCTGTTATGAATTAACTCACAAACGAGAGTACAAAATAAAAAATGAACAGTTAACTTTTCCAGAACACCGGAGTGGCAATCCAGTTGCAACCTTCTCAACTAACAGCATAACACAACTCTTTTACCATTATTTAGCTAGACTACACATTCCCCAAGGGCCAAAGCCCAATGAGAATGAGTCAAAGCTGCCACAGTCCCATCTGGGATTGCCTTTGGACCCCTACACGGGGTAAGAGGAAAAAAAAAAAAAGAGGAGGGGGCAAGGGAGTGGGAAGGAGGTGGAGGGGAGGGGGGAGGGAGGAGGAGATAAATAAAAAATAAATAAATAGGGGACCCCAAATGAGGCTCTGTACGATGCCCTATCTCCAGTCTGTGGTAGAAGGTCCAGTGGGAACTGATCAATCTCAAAGCCAACCAACCCATGAGGCCAGTGGATAAGTTTACGTGACATTTCTTCTACACTGAATAAAACAGTTCCAGATTGGGAACCTCAGGGAGTGATCCAACAGTCTGACGATCTCAGGGGCTCATTGCTCTCAGATCTGGAGAGTCGGGGGCCAACTCTAATATGAGTCTCTAATCCCGTGAGTCAGTGGAAAATAAGGCAGGTGAAACAGTACAGTGCTGTGTAACACTTACATGCAAAGGAAGGCACAGAAGTCTCGGGCAGTCTATTACCTCAAAGCAGTTCTAGCCTAAAAGGCTTACGGCTCATTGTCCTGAGGAGCCTGTGGTCTTCCGCGTTGGGTCCGGCGGTTGCGCTGGGACCGTTGAGGTCTAGCTGGAGGGTTTGCTGCAGGATTCGTGTTGCCAGAAGGAAGGACAAATGCCAGCCGGGTAGTGAAACCTGTGGTAACCCAAGGGATCCAAGAAAAGCAGAAACTTCCACGGGGTGTCGGAGGGTATATGAGCGGCCTCCTTTGAGTGCAATCAAGTGGAAAGGGTGTCCCCACTTGTAGGTGATCCCCTGCTCATTAAATTTCTCAAGCAGGGGCCTTATGCAGCGGCGCAACTACTTTGAAGTCGCTGCAACTTTAAGTCGCACATATATATGGTTATCAATGTAAAACATGGGAAATGATTTGTCATGTGACTTTGATGTCCAAAGTTGCATGGCAAGTCCCCATGAATGGAGACATTGATCGGACATTTCGACAAAAAAATCCATGGATTTTTTCCGACGGATGTTGGCTCAAACTTGTCTTGCATACACACGGTCGCACAAAGTTGTCGGAAAATACGTACGTCGGGACTATAAACGGGGCAATAGCCAATAGCTTTCGTCTCTTAATTTATTCTGACCATGCGTGGCACTTTGTCCGTCGGATTTGCCTACACACAATCGGAATTTAAAGGATCGGATTTTGTTGTTGGAAAATTTTATAGCATGCTCTCAAACTTTGTGTGTCGGAAATTCCGATGGAAAAAGTCCGATGGAGCCCACACACGGTCGGAATTTCCGACAACAAGCTCAGATCGCACATATTCCATCGGAATATATGAAAAGTAACCCCCAAAAAGGATATATGGGACTTTAACGGCAAGTACGTAGTATAAAAATATATAATTTTATTCAATAGAAAACAGTATTTGTACAAAGCATCAAAATAATTACAAATATAAAACAAAAAGACAAAGGGTACATAAAAAGCTAAAAAAGCTGTACTGATATGCAAAGAGTAAGATTGCGTTGTGTGATCTTCCACGGAGGCTTACGGGACTCCCTGTCCCTTGGGGGGCCTCCGTTTTTGGCGTCCTTGTGAGCATTTTCGTGGCTGTTCGAGAAACGGCCGCTCGCTTGGTTGCCTTTCTGCATCGTGGGCCATCATTGCATGACCCCCCTCTCAGATTTTCTTCTGTGGGGGCGGCCGTGCAGTGTCGCCTCGGGTTCCCCCCGTGCTTTTTTGACACCCGCGACACTATGTTCCTGTTCATAGTTAGGATACACTTAGGGAGTCTATTTGTATTTATTTAGTTATTCATATAACTATTAGTTAATATTTTCCTTTCTCTGCTTTACACATACAGTACTGTGGAGCATCAGTTCAAACTGCATTATATAACATCCCCATTACGAGATCCCGCCCTGTTGTCCCCCTATCCCCTCGCTGTGTAGCTTTGGTTGCTAAGTGACCATTAACCATGCTTTTATGCCTCAGTGGACAGAGCTGTCTGCTAGTTTTGTTTGCCCTGTCCTTCTGTGGAACGGGCACGCAGGGACGCCGCAGTGAGCGCGGCGTCGCTGCGAAATTACTCTCACTTGGAGGTTCCTCTTCCTTTCCTCCCTGTCTATTGTATCGTATGACGTACTCATGCCGTACGGCGCCACGTCTGACTCCGCCCCATAAAGCTCCATCTTAAAGCACCATGCTGGCCGGGATCACCTTGCCACTGCTCCGCTCGGCGGTGGACTGTCGGGACGATCCAGCACCAGCACTTGGTGCTATGTGGAAAGCAGCTTGACTCCTCCATGTAAGTACTCTACTTACTCCATTATAAAAACCTCCCGCTTTTCTAGCACCTTGAACGATGTCTGTTTATACAGCAGTGTGTCTTTTTTCTTGCTTATACAGCAATGTGTCTCTTTTCTTTATTCATTTATTCATAGATTCTGCTGGTGTCAAGAGCTACTTTATTATAACATCATTACTACACCCCATCTCCCCACAATCTTGTCTGCTCCTTATTCCCCCTTGGATCTATTTATGCACTTTTGTGGATACTCAGGTATGATATGAGCGGTCTATTTTTATTGATTGCTGGACTATCCCCCTGAGACGGATTTCTTCAATTGAATGATACATACGTTTATTATTATTTTTAGATATCCTTTTGGACTGCTTTTTGACACAGCCCCCTTTTGAACAGGCTGTGCTTATCTGGTGTCTTTCCTCTCGGGGCGGATCAGTATGGATAAAGTGGGGCCAGCTATACACTCTGGTACCTTTTGGTTCCGTGGGTGCCCTTTGACATTTTCACCGCCGTGACTTTGGCGGGGGCGCTCCAACACTGATATGTCTGGGTAGGTTGTTTCTTTTATTTATTTGTGAGCGTGTGATCTGATGTTCTCTATGCAATACTGGACAAATGTTATATTACTCTGTGTCTGTTTATCTGTTATTTATACTTTTCTCAATCTGCTCTTTACTACACAGTAGGATTATGTCCCACGAATTGTCTCTGAGGAAGGGACGGTCTGCTCAGTCCCGAAACGCGTAAGCCTTCGTGGAAGACCACACAACGCAATCTTACTCTTTGCATATCAGTACAGCTTTTTTAGCTTTTTATGTACCCTTTGTCTTTTTGTTTTATATTTGTAATTATTTTTGATGCTTTGTACAAATACTGTTTTCTATTGAATAAAACTATATATTTTTATACTACATACTTGCCGTTAAAGTCCCAAATATCCTTTTTGGGGGTTACTTTTCATATATTTGACCCTGGGATGTTGGCAATACATATGATCTAGCTGGATGGTAATCGCCTTTTTATTAATATTCCGTCGGAAAGTCCGACCGTGTGTACAGGGCATAACTCTATTGCAGATCCCTAGCTAAGCTCTCGCACCAAACTGAAACAGGCCAACATCTGTGATTAGACATTTCAATAAATACTGCTATCCTTAGTAACTCATACTTTTTTTCTGAATGTAAGGAAACCACTGACATACCAAATTAAAAAGGAGACTACCTAAAAAAACACATTTTCAAATATTATAAAGGAACCAGGGTTTCTGGAGTAGAATTTTAGCTCTCAAAAGTTCTCTAAGGAATATTAAGCTTTTGAACAGTTAAACAATTATTTTCAAGATGAAAGACCAAGTTAACTATCCACACCTCTGATTCCGTATCTGAATTCTGTCATCCCAAAATTCACTCTGGCTCCCTCAATCTAAATACAGTTTAGATTTTTTTTTTTTTGGTGAAAATAGCCAGAAAATCATCAAGCACTCACAAGCTGTGGCCAACAAAAGCATGACTCTGTGTTTAAGAATTCTCTGGCAAGTATATAAACAGGAACATTTAGAAATGCTATTCTATTCAAAAGGAAGTACCCACTGATATACACACTATTCTCGGGTTACATAAAACAGAGACTTTGCATGTTGTACATCTAAATTAATATCATATAGGAATGGAAAATAATAAACATTTTCTGAACACAAGAAAAGGAAAATATTCCTTACTGAATAAAAATAGTTTCCTAATAGTACAGGAACATGTAGTAGATTGTGTGGTGATTTATTAGGTGAGTGATGAAGTTACCACAAATCACCTCTGAATCTCTCCTGAATAAAGAGACAATGCTTATAAACATGAGCATACACCAAGACTGCAAATTGAAGCTTCAAATAAATATATTATAGAAAAAATTAAACCAAAGTACACCACAGACTATGGGGTTGACTGCTGGAGAATGCAAAATATGGTACAGCTCTACATTGAAACCAATCAGCTTCCAGTTTTTTTTTTATCGAAGCTTAATTGAACAGTCTTAAGTTAGAAGCTGATTGGCTACCATGCACAGCTGCACCAGATTTTGCACTCTCCAGTTTTAGTAAATCAACCCCCTATATGCCCAAAGCATACAGAAAATATTTTAGCATCCAAAAGTTGTCCTCAAACTTAAACAGTCGCCTATTTAGAAACATACCTAATAGACTCAGTTTATATTTTTTGCAAAGTTGAACACAGGAAAAAATGTAAAGCTAAATTCCAGGAATTCGGCTACTTTGTTGTGCATGACACCTCTTGGACTTATCCTGGAGAAGGGCCTTAGTCAGGGAGGTGACCAAAAACTCGATGTTCACTCTGACAGAGCTCCAACATTTCTCTGTGGAGAGAGAAGCTTCCAAAAGAACAACCATCTCTGCAGCACTCCACCAAACAGGCCTGTATGGTAGAGTGGCCAGAAAGAAGCAACTCCTTAGTAAAAGGCACACAACACAGCCCGTCTGGAGTTTGCTAAAAGGCACCTAAAGGACTCTCAGACCATGACAAAGAAAATTCTCTGGTCTGATGAAACAAAGATTGAACTCTTTGGCCTGAATGGAAAGTGTCATGTCTGGAGGAAACTGGGCACCGCTCATCACCTGGCCAATACCATCCCTACAGTGAAGCATGGTGGTGGCAGCATCATGCTGTGGGATGTTTTTCAGCAGCAGGAACTGGGAAGTTAGTCAGGATCGAGAGAAAAAGGAATACAGCAATGTACAGAGACATCCTTGATGAAAACCTGCTCCAGAGCGCTCTGGATCCTAGACTGGGGTGAAGGTTTATCTTCCAACAGAACAATGACCCTAAGCACACAGCCAAGATAACAATGTAGTGGCTATGGGACAATGCTGTAAATGTCCTTGAGTGGCCCAGCCAGAGCCCAGACTTGAACCCCATTTAACATCTCTGGAGAGATCTGAAAATGGCTGTGTGCCAACACTCGATATCCAATCTGATGCAGCTTGAGAGGTCCTGCAAAGAAGAATGAGAGAAACTGCCCAAAAATAGGTGTGCCAAGGTTGTAGGTGCTTCAACAAAGTATTGAGCAAAGGCTGTAAATACTTATGTACATGTGATTTTTTTGTTTATTTTTAATAAATTTGCAAAGATTTCAAACAAACTTCTTTAACATTGTCATCATGGGGTATTGGTTTGTAGAATTTTGAAGAAAATAATGAATTTGATCAATTTTGGAATAAGGCTGTAGCATAAGGAAATGTGGAAAAAGTGAAGCACTGTGAATACTTTCCAGATGCACTGTATTCTGATGACATGATGTACAAAAAAAATATTCAAAAAATAAATAAATAAACGTTTAAAAAAATGGAATAAAAAATAATTGCATGTCAGTCAGCATCCCTGATCACCGCCACCTCAGTCTTATGACACTGTACCGCACTGTAGACAAAAAATGTGAAAAACAAATTTTTAAAAAAAAAATTATTTTCCAAAAAATGTGACAAAAAATGACATCTTCAAAAAAACTAAATTTCAAAAAAATTAACCATGCCTCTTACTGAGTGTCTCAGACTGTCTAGTTTGCAAAAATAAATCATTTGGGTGGTAATTGCACTGTCCTGGCATTTTGGGGCTTCAAGAAATGCATCAGTAGTGATCAGTTTTCAAATATGTATACCATAGACTGTCGACTCTATAACTTTCACACAAACCAATATACACCTTTTAGGATTTTTTTTTTACCAAAGACATGTACCATAATACATTTTGGCCCTAAATTTATGAGACATTTGATTTTATTGGATATATTATATAACGAAGTAGAAAATATTGTTTTTTTTTTTATTTTTGGTCTTTATTAGTTTATATAGCAAAAAATAAAAAACCCAGTGGTGATCTAATTCCACCAAAATAAATAAAGAAAGCTCTATTTGTGTTGAAAAAAAATGATATTAATTACATTTTGTACAAGGTTGCATGACTGCGCAAATTACCAGTTAATGTAGGGCAGTGCTGAATAGCAAAAAAATGGCCTGGTCACGAAGCATACACTTTCATTTTAAAATATCATCATTGTGATAGCATACATAGTTACATAGTACCGTGTTTCCCCGAAAGTAAGACAGTGTCTTACTTTCTTTTTATCCCTAAAAGCCCCACTATGTCTTACTTTCGGGGTATGTCTTATATTGGGAAAAAAAAATTTTTTTTATTCTTTATTGCAATATTTTTTTTTTTTTTTTAATCAGCCCTGTTGGGGGGCTTTGGTGAGATATCAGGGGTCTTAACAGACCTCTGATATCTCCCCCTTGAGACAGAGAAAGAGACAGAGGATAGAGATTCCCCAGTCCCTTTCTCTGCAGCGTCAGCTGCTCTGACAATGAAAGGAGAGAAGACAGCGGCTTCTCTCCATTCATAAACTGACACATTGTAATCACAGGAGATTACAATGTTTCAGTTATGTGAATGGACAGAGTCAGCTGACTCTGTCTATTCACAAGGGAAGGAGGGGGAGGACGGAGGAACGGAGGGGGAGAACGGAGGGGACAGAGAAGGAGGGGGGAACGGAGGGGACAGCGGGGAGGCACAGAGGAGGAAAGCGGAACGGAGGGGGAGAACGGAGGGGACAGAGAAGGAGGGGGAGAACGGAGGGGACAGAGAAGGAGGGGAGAACGGAGGGGACAGCTGGGAGGCACAGAGGAGGAAAGCGGAACGGAGGGGAAGAACGGAGGGGGACAGAGAAGGAGGGGGGAACGGAGGGGACAGCGGGGAGGCACAGAGGAGAAAAGCGGAACGGAGGGGGAGAACGGAGGGGACAGAGAAGGAGGGGGGAACGGAGGGGACAGCGGGGAGGCACAGAGGAGAAAAGCGGAACGGAGGGGGAGAACGGAGGGGGACAGAGAAGGAGGGGTACCGCACTTCACTGCAGGCAAATCCCCCCGTGTTTCCCCGAAAGTAAGACATATGTCTTACTTTCGGGGTATGGCTTATATTAGCTGACCCCTCTGAAACTCCCGATACGTCTTACAATCGGGGGTGTCTTACTATCGGGGAAACACGGTAGGTGAGGTTGAAAAAAGACACAAGTCCATCAAGTCCAACCTATGTGTGTGATTATATGTCAGTATTAAATTGTATATGCCTGTATGTTGCGGTCATTCAGGTGCATATCTAATAGTTTGTTAAAACTGATGCTCCCCGCTGAGACCACTGCCTGTAGCAATACAAACAATATATATATATACATACCATATTTATCGGCGTATAACACGTGCCGGCGTATAACACGCACCCCAAGTTTAGGAGGGAATTTTAAGGAAAAAAAACTTACAGTTAAATGCCCATCAATGCAACCTTATCAGTGTCCATCTGCAGCTTTGTCAGTGTCATTGCAGCCTTGCCCCAGTGTCCATTGCAGCCTTGTCAGTGCAGCTTTGCCCCAGTGCAGAATTGTCAGTACAGCTTTGCCCCAGTGCAGCCTTGCCCCAGTGGTCAGTGCAGCCTTGCCCCCAGTGTCCATTACAGGCTTGGACAGATCGCCACCGACATACACATAGCATGTAGTTTTAAATACAGCGCCGCAGAGTTCGGAGGGACTCGGCGGAGCTGAACGAGCGCCGCCGAGATCACAGTGACTCGGCGGAGCTGAACGAGCGCCGCCGAGATCACAGTGACTGGGCGGAGCCGAGATACACATAGCCGAGAGTTCTTGGCTCTTCTCGTTGCCGCTCACAGTTACGCCCAGTCCCGCCCTATGATGGACATAACACAGGTCCAATGGCGGGACTGGGCGTGACTGTGAGCGGCAACGAGAAGAGCCGAGAACACTCGGCTATGTGTATCTCGGCTCCGCCCAGTCACTGTGATCTCGGCGGCGCTCGTTCAGCTCCACCGAGTCCCTCCGAACTCCGCAGGGCCATATTTAAAACTACACGCTATGTGAATGTCGGCGGCGATCGCTCTGATAGATCACAATTAGCGGGGATCGGCGTATAACATGCACCCGCGATTTTCCCCTGATTTTAAGGTATCTCACAAACACAGTATCTCACAAAAGTGAGTACACCCCTCACATTTTTGTAAATATTTTATTATATCTTTTCATGTGACAACACTGAAGAAATGACACTTTGCTACAATGTAAAGTAGTGAGTGTACAGCTTGTATAACAGTGTAAATTTGGTGTCCCCAGAAAATAACTCAACACACACAGCCATTATTGTCTAAACCGCTGGCAACAAAAGTGAGTACACTCCTAAGTGAAAATGTCCAAATTGGGCCCAGTGTCAAAATTTTGTGTGGCCAACATTATTTTCCAGCACGGCCTTAACCCTCTTGGGCATGGAGTTCACCAGAGCTTCACAGGTTGCCACTGGAGTCCTCTTCAATTCCTCCATGATGACATAACAGAGCTGGTGAATGTTAGAGACCTTGTGCTCCTCCACCTCCCATTTGAGGATGCCCCACAGATGCTCAATAGGGTTTAGGTCTGGAGACATGCTTGGCCAGTCCATCACCTTTACCCTCATCTATTTTGGCAAGGCAGTGGTCATCTTGGAGGTGTGTTTGGGGTCGTTATCATGTTGGAATACTACCATGCGGCCCAGTCTCCGAAGGGAGGGGATCATGCTCTGCTTCATTATGTCACAGTACGCCTTGGCATTCATGGTTCCCTCAGTGAACTGTAGTTCTTCAGTGCCGGCAGCACTCATGCAGGCCCAGGCCATGACACTCCCACCACCATGCTTATCTGTAGGCAAGACACACTTGTCTTTGTACTCCTCACCTGGTTGCCACCACACACCCTTGACATCATCTGAACCAAATAGGTTTAGGTTTAATGTGGTGATCCCCAACAGCCCTGCTCTCGAGTCTATCCAAGATGCTTGTGGGTGACATTATGTGAAATAGATGAGAGAGGAGAGCCAGTGGTTATCAGTACACCATCACAGGTAGATCTGCCACAACCCCTTTGCTGTGCTGCTCTGCATCAGAAAACAGCTTCTGTGCCATCCTAAGCCCACTGTGGTATGCCTTCCTATGGTTTGCCCTCCTAACACCCCCAAAAATATGCCCTCCTAAACTCCTTGTAATATGCCCTCCTAATCCCCCCCTATAGTGTGCCCTTCTGAGCTCCCTGTATATGCCCTCCTGACTGTCCAGAACTGTGTACGCCTATGCCCCTTGTAGTATGTCCTCCTGACCCCTAGTACCATGCCATCCTGACCCCTCCTGTGCACTGTCCTATTTACTACTGACCCCAGGACACTGCCCTACATACTACTTACACTGGCCAGAACTCAGAGCAGATAGCCAGGCCTGAAATTAGTCAAGCAAGTCAGCCTGCAGTACCAGATGTTCTGCCCTCATGATGGATTCCTGCATCATACTTGTGGGGGTGACCAATTACCCCCCAGACATGAAAAAATTGTGGCTGGTCGTGAATGCTGGGTTTATGACTGAAGCTAACATTACTGTAGGCTAAGTTTATATTTTTACAGTGACAATCATTTTATTACATTTTTCTATGTTTTCTCCATGCCATCCTTACTTTTTATTGGGGGGTTTCTAGTAAATACAAAAAAAAAAAAAAAAAAAGTTTGCCACATGCTGGTGATCTTTTCCTTTTTTCCTAGTTGTCCAGGTAGATCGACACCTCTCAAAGGTTGCCTAACCCTAGCATAGGAAGAGCATGTTTATGTAAATATTGCCATATTGGAAGGAAGCAGCATTTGACATTTTTAGAAAATTACAACTGCTGCATATTGAAATAGGAAGTAACTTTTAAGAATTATTTAAACTGTCTTACGTAGTTATAACATAGCAGGTTATATATGTGTAGTTTTCACATTTTGCGTATTGAATAACAGTGATTCACACCCACCCCCTGAATGCTGTGTACAACTTTGCATAAAATACAGACAGTGGGACAAAGGGAGATGACACAGCTGTGCTCAATCTTCATATAAAAATTCTCTGAAATCCATGGGTGCACTTAATTTTATCATTTGAAAAAAAAAAAAAAAAAAAGGTTTGGTAATGTAAAACAAAGTAATATTTATATTCAGTAAAAACGTACTGTACAAGTCAAAATCATCCCTGATATAGTTTAATTTGAAAAAGTTCACAGTTCCATTTAAAATAGTGATATACAGTATCTCACAAATGTGAGTACAACCCTTCCTATTTTTGTAAATATTTTATTCTATCTTTTCATGTGACGACAATGAAGAAATGACACTTTGCTACAATATAAAGTAGTGAGTGTACAGCTTGTATAACAGTGTAAATTCGCTGTCCCCTAAAAATAACTCAACACACAGCCATTAATGTCTAAACCACTGGCAACAAAAGTGAGTACACCCCTAAGTGAAAATGTCCAAATTGGGCCCAAAGTGTCAATATTTTGTGTGGCCACCATTATTTTCCAGTACTGCCTTAACCCTCTTGGGCATTGAGTTCACCAGAGCTTCACAGGTTGCCACTGGAGTCCTCTTCCACTCCTCCATGACGACATTGTAACAGTACTACTTACAGTGAGCCCACAGGCGAGCAGGTGATACGGGATCCCCCAGGGCATGGAGTCTAAGGGCCAGCTGGTATTCTGCCAGGGACCCCCTCACAAGGGTTTAGGCTTAGCTGCTTGCTGACCCCAGGTCACGACCCCCGGGTTCACCCTGCTCGCTAGGGAAGTACCAGAAGACACTGTCAGACAAGGATGAATGGATGGATGAAGCAAAGGAGAGCCAGATAGCGAGCCAAGGTCAGGGCGGGCTGCAGACAACGTAATCAGAACAAGCCGAGTCATTACACAAGAGATCAGTTCACGAGAGGTCAGGTTAAGGCAGGTTTACACGAAGGGAGCTCAGAAACAAAATGTTGCTCAAGCAACCAGAACTAGCCTGAGAGGGATTTAAATAGAGAAGCACATGAGGGGCTGAACAGGAAGTAGCAGGAAGGAATCATATATTAAGCAACAGGTGAGGCCGGCGACACCCATAGCTGCAGAGTGCAGCAGAGCTGAACACAAGCTTGTGGAACAACAGGTGCCAGCCGGCCTACAGCAGTAAAGGTGAGACACATATCAGCTTCACAGCTGATCTGTGACAGTCCCCCCCCTCTTACGAGGTCCCCCTACACATCTGGGGGGCTATCTTGGAGGGAAATTTCCGATGGAATCTGGTCACCAAACGTGGGGCTTAGACATCGGTGGCAGGAACCCAAGACCTCTCCTCCGGATCATAGCCCTTTCAATCAATCAGATAGAGTAGCCTCCCTCGGGAATACTTGGGAGTCCAATATTTCTTTATGTCATACTGATCCGTGGTATCAGCCACAGGAGCGGGGTGAGAAGAAGGGCGAGAGAAGCGATTGAGGACCAGTGGCCTGAGCAGGGAGACATGGAAGGCGTTGGGTATCCTGAGACGAGAGGGCAGATGGAGCTTGAAAGCAACTGGATTGATCTGACGGAGAATAGGAAATGGACCAATGAAGCAAGGGGCAAATTTATTGAGGGCACCCGGAGACAGATGTGCTTGGTAGAGAGCCAAACTCTATGGCCAGGCAGGAACTTAGGAGCCGGGCGGCGATTACAATCTGCTGACGTTTTATGCCTGGAAGCAGCTAAATGAAGATTTTTAGAGACTTCTTTCCAGATTGAGTTGAAGGACCTTTGAGTTTCAGCTGCTGCTGGTACAAGAGGAGAAATGGGAACAGGAAAGGGAACAGATGGATGATGTCCGTAAACAGTGAAGAAGGGAGATTTTCCAGAACTGGCATTGGAGTGATGGTTTAAGGCAAACTCTGCCCAAGGCAAAAGGTCCACCCAGTCATCTTGGTGGGCTGAGATGAAGGCACGGAGAAAACATTCTACATTTTGATTGACACGTTCCATTTGCCCATTGGACTGGGGATGAAAGACAGATGAAAAATCCAATTTAATCCCAAAGGAGCTGGCCAAGGCTCTCCAAAACCGAGCAGTAAATTGAACTCCTCTGTCAGAGACAATATGTGAAAGCATCCCATGAAGACGAAAGATCTCCTTAATGAAAGTAGTGGCAAGACTGGGAGCAGAAGGTAGGCCTGGGAGAGGAATCAAGTGACACATTTTGGAGAACCGATCCACCACTACCCAGATGACTGTAGAACCTGTTGAGGGGGGGAGATCTGAAATAAAATCCATGGAGATATAACGCCAAGGTATATCAGGAACTGGTAAGGGCAAAAGCAACTCAGCAGGAGCGGACGTGGAAGATTTGGATAGTACACAAACCGTAGAAGCTTGAATGTATTCCTTAACATCCTTACGAAGAGAAGGTCACCAGTAATGGCGCAGAAGGTCACAACTACGAGGTATGCCAGGATGTCCAGAGAACTTGGAGTCATGTGCCCAAGCAAGGAGTTTCGGACGATGTGCGGGAACTACAAACATTTTACCTGCATAGACCGGAGCTGAGTAGTGGCTAGAATACGATGCAGAGGGATGATGGGACCAGGATCTAGGTGATTCTCAGAATCGTTGACATCAAACGACCTGAACAGGGCATCGCCTCAAAGGTTTTTGGCACCTTGACGAAAAGTAATGTTAAAGTTGAAGCGGGCGAAAAAGAGGGCCTAGCGAGCTTGACATGGGTTCAAGCGATTGGCGGATTGTAAATACTGCACATTTTTATGATCAGTATACATGGTAATACAATGGGGAGAACCCTCTAGAAGATGTCGCCATTCTTGAAGAGCTAGTTTAATAGCGAGTAGCTCACGGTCCCCAATGGTATAGTTCTTCTCCGCCTCAGAAAACTTCTTGGAAAAGAATCTGCAAGGCTGAGACTTGCCCTTCTGAGATTGGAGTAGGACGGCACCGACTCCTACTGAAGAGGCATCAACCTCCAAAGAAAAGGGTTTTGTAATGTCCGGATGTATGAGAATTGGGGTGGAGAGGAAGGCTGCCTTGAGTTTGAGGAAAGCATCAATGGCTTCAGGGGACCAGAGCCGGGCATTGACGCCCTTGGGAGTGAGAGATGTAATAGGGGCCACCAAGGTGGAGTAGTTATGAATGAATTGGCGATAGTAATCGGTGAAGCCCAAAAAGTGTTGGGTGTCTTTAAGACCAGAGGGCTGGGGCCACTCAGAGTTGGCCCGAAGTTTGGCTGGGTCCATAAGGAGGCCCTGTGATGAGATTATGTAGCCCAGAAATGGAACTTGTGTTTGTTCAAATAGACATTTCTCCAATTTTGCATATAGACAATTGTCCCGTAGACGCTATAGCACAGCTTTCACATGAAGACAATGGGTAAGTAGGTCTGGTGAGAAAATAAGAATATCATCCAGATATACAATAACACAGACATGCAGAAGGTCGCAGAAGATCTCATTAACCAAATTTTGGAAGACTGTTGGGGCATTGCATAAGCCAAAGGGCATCACAAGATATTCATAATGTCTGTCCCTGGTGTTAAAGGCGGTCATCCATTCGTCTCCTTCCCGGATTCTTATTAAATTGTAGGCCCCTCTAAGATCCAGTTTGGTAAAAACATGAGAACCTTCACAGTGATGGCGTTAAGGCCCCTGTAGTCGATGCATGGACGGAGTGAACCATCTTTTTTCGCCACAAAGAAGAACACGGCTCCGGCAGGTGAGTTTGATTTCCTGATGAAACCCTTTTGCAGGTTTTGCCAAATGTATTCAGACATGGCTTGTCTCGGGGATAGATAGAGGGTAGACTCGGCCTCGGAGAGGAGAGGTCCCAGGTAACAGATCAATGGAGAAGTCATAGTCTCTGTGAGGAGGAAGGCGATCAACAGACTTTTTGCAGAAAACATCTCGGAAAGACTGATATTAGGAAGGCAACACGGGAGTTGTTGAAGTCTAAGCCAGAGGAATGGAAGGAGAAGGTAGCACCTTGGAAATACATCGTTGCTGACACGGAGGACCCCAAGCCAGTACTTGTCCAGAATTCCAGTCAAGATGCGGGGAGTGTTTCTGCAACCATGGAAGGTCCAGGATGATGGAACTGGAGGACTTAGTCAGAATTAGGAAAGAGATCTCCTCAGCATGCAAAACCCCAATGCGTAAGACAATAGGAGTTTTAAACCGGATGGGGCTCATAGGCAAGAAGGAGCCATCCACTGCGGTCACGGAAAGGGGTATAGCCAAGGCAACAAAGGCAATGCCCAACTCGAAAGCTAAAAGATTGTTCAATGAAATTCCCGGTAGCACCAGAGTCCACGTATGCAGAGAGTTGATAGGCATTTTGAGCCCATCGGATAGCCACGGGAAGGGTGAAACGAGGGAAGCGGACAAGATTAAAGGATCGGTCTAGATCACCGCCCTCCGAGTGACCTAGACCCTGGACGAAGTTCAAAAGATGTCTTTTATCGCCACAATAAAGGCACAAGCGTTGGGCACGTTCCTCGGGAGTGAGGCGAGTTCGCCCAAGCTGCATAGGTTTTTCAAACGTGTGAGATGATGAAGACAGAGAGGGTTCCACAGGTCTTTGGACTACCTGCGCTGGACAGCCAGCAGGGGGGTGACTCGATCTGGATTTCTCCAGGGCCCGCTCCTGGAAGCGATTGTTTGAATGCTCAATGCGATTAAATCATCTAATGTGGTAGGAATTGTGCGTCCAGTGAGTTCATCCTTGACACGCTCAGATTGGCCTTGCCAGAAGGTAGCAGTTAGGGCCTCATTATTCTATTTTAGTTCAGCGGCCAGCGTATGGAATTGAACTGCGTATTGGCCGAATGTCATTCCTTGCTGATGAAGATGAAGGAGGGCCCCAGCAGCTGAAGACACTCTGCCGGGCTCATCAAAAGTTTTCCGGAATGCATCCAAAAAGAGCTGAAGGTCGGAGGTGATAGAATCGTGTGATTCCCAGAGTAGGGAAGCCCAAGCTAGAGCATCACCAGAGAGGAGAGAGATGATATATGCGACTTTGGTGCGATCAGTTGGAAAATGGTGGCTGGAAAGTTCAAAGTGGATGGAACACTGATTAATGAAGCCCCGACAAGCAAAAGCAAGAACAGGAGGAGCTGAAGTTGCAGCGAGTTGCAGACGATCCAGACGGGAGGCAAAATCCAGAAGGACCAGCATTTTTTGCTCTTGATTTGCTTGCTGGGAGTTAAGTCTCTGAACTAGATGTTGCATTTGATCCTCGGTCAGTGGCCGATTCTCAGAGGCGCTCATGGCTTGAGCAAACTGTCACGGTACTACTTACAGTGAACCCACAGGCGAGCAGGTGACACTTGATCCCCCATGGCTTGGAGTCTAAGGGCCAGCCGGTATTCTGCCAGGGACCCCTCACGTGGGTTTGGGCTTAGCTGCGTGCTGACCCCAGGTCACGACCCCCGGGTTCACCCCGCTCGCTAGGGAAGTACCAGAAGACACTGTCAGACAAGGATGGATGGATGAAGCAAAGGAGAGCCAGATAGCGAGCCATGGTCAGGGCGGGCTGCAGACAACGTTATCAGAACAAGCCGAGTCGGTACACAAGAGATCAGTTCACGAGAGGCTAGGTTAAGGCAGGTTACACGAAGGGAGCTCAGAAAAAATGTTGCTCAAGCAACCAGAACTAGCCTGAGAGGGATTTAAACAGAGAAGGAATCATATATTAAGCAACAGGTGAGGCCGGCGACATCCATAGCTGCAGAGTGCAGCAGAGCTGAACACAAGCTAGTGGAACAACAGGTGCCAGCAGGCCTACAGTAAAGGTGCAGTAAAGGTGAGACACAGATCAGCTCTGCAGCTGATCTGTGACAGACATCACAGAGCTGGTGGGTGTTATAGACCTTGCCCTCTTCCACCTTCCATTTGAGGATGCCCCACAGATGCTCAATAGGGTTTAGGTCTGAAAACATGCTTGGTCAGTCCATCTCCTTTACTCTTAGCATCTTTAGCAAGGCAGTGGTCGTCTTGGAGGTGTGTTTGGGGTCGTTATCATGTTGGAATACTGCCCTGCGGTCCAGTCTCCGAAGGTAGAGGATCATGCTCTGCTTCAGCATGTCACAGTACATGTTGGCATTCATGGTTCCCTCAATGAACTGTAGCTCCCCAGTGCCAGCAGCACTCATGCAGCCCCAGACCATGATACTCCCACCACCATGCTTGACTGTAGGCAAGACACACTTGTCTTTGTACTCCTCACCTGGTTGCCGCCACACACGTTTGACATCATATGAACCAAATAAGTTTATCTTGGTCTCATCAGACCACAGGACATGGTTCCAGTTACCCACGTCCTTAGTCTGCTTGTCTTCAGCAAACTGTTTGCAGGCTTTCTTGTGCATCATCTTTAGAAGAGGCTTCCTTCCGGGACGACAGCCATGCAGACCAATTTGATGTAGTGTGTGGGGTATGGTCTGAGCACTGACAGGCTGCACGTGCACTCAACTTTGGTCGACCATGGCTAGGCCTGTTCTGAGTAGAACCTGTCCTCCTAAACCGCTGTATGGTCTTGGCCATCGGTCTTGGCAATCTTCTTATAGCCTAGGCCATCTTTATGTAGAGCAACAATTATTTTTTTCAGATCCTCAGAGAGTTTTTTGCCATGAGGTACAATGTTGAAATTACAGTGACCAGTATGGGAGAGTGAAACAATAACACCAAATTTAACACACCTGCTCCCCATTCACACCTGAGACCTTGTAACACTAACGAGTCACATGACACCAGGAAGGGAAAATGGCTAATTGGGCCCAATTTGGACATTTTCACTTAGGGATGTACTCACTTTTGTTGCCAGCGGTTTAGACATTAATGGCTGTGTGTTGAGTTATTTTGAGGGGAAAGCAAAATCACACTGTTATACAAGCTGTACACTCACTACTTTACATTGTAGCAAAGTGTAATTTCTTCAGTGTTGTCACATAAAAAGATATAATAAAATATTTACAAAAATGTGAGGGGTGTACTCACTTTTGTGAGATACTGTACATAGTAATACATAATTAGTAGAGTTGAATAAAAACACCAGTCCATCTAATTTAACGTGTATGTGTTTATGTCACTAACTCTTCCCTTATCTCTGTATATTGCGTTCGCCAAGATCTAAAAGTTTTTTAAGTTATCAACACTCCCCGCTGACACACATCCAACTGTGGAAGGGAGTTCAACTTCTAAAAAAGGAGGACTATCTGCATCAAATGAATAACATTTTATCGGACCACAATATGTATGAAATTTTGAGGAGAGATGCTATTCAGTCTTTTAAAAAAAGAACTTGATACGGTAGTTCAGGGAGGTTATAAAGCAGGTGTTGTAAATAAAAAGGAAAGATTATTTGATACCATTGTCCCCGCAGATTCCAATTATTTACAGTACTACTTACCAAAAGTGCATAAGAATCTTAATAGGCCACAGGAATGGCTTATAGTAAGTGTTATAGATTCAAGTGAGTCTAATCCCTGTTTTACTTAAAGTGTTTGTAAAGGCAGAAGGTTTTTTATCTTAATGCATTCTATGCATTAAGATAAAAAGCCTTCTGTGTGCAGTAGCCGACCCAGCATCCCCATTACTTACCTGAGGTCCCTCTCTGTCCAGCGATGTCCACGAGTGTCTCAGTTGTCCGAGATTCTCCCTTATGATTGGGTGAGACACAGCAGTAGCGCTATTGGCTTCTGCCAATCAAAGTCAGCTAGCCAATCAGGGTAGAGAGGGGGTGGGGCCGGGTCAGGGCTCCATGTCTGAATGTACACAGGGAGCTGTGACCTTGCTCGGGTGCCCCCATAACAAGCTGCTTGTTGTGGGGGCATTTACCAGGAGGGAGGGGCCAGGAGAACAGAAGAGGGACCCGAGAAGAGGATCCGGGCTGCTCTGTGCAAATCCACTGCAACAGAGCAGGTAAGTATGACATATTTGGCCCCTTTCACACGGTAGGACCTGTCAGTTTTGATGGCAGATCTGAACAGGTGCTCCATGTTAGCCTATAGAGCGACGGATGTCAGCAGAGACATGTCCGCTGACATCCGACCCGGTCCGATCTGCTAAAAGCAGACGGATGGCCCTACATTCAGATCCGTCGCTGGCGGATCGGGTGAGATCTGATGAAAATGGATATGCTGTCCGTTTTCGTCCGATCTCTCCATAGGCAGTTGCGGCGCTCGACAAGCCCCTCCCCGCTCAGTCAGCAGAGAGGGACCTGTCATCCGCCGGCTCAGCGGAGATCAACAGAGAGATCTCCCGCTGAGCTGGCGGGCCGAGGCAGACTCCATGGAAGCGGAGTCCACCCCGTGTGAAAGGGGCCTAAGTGTCTCTTCTCCAGGAAGAATAAGCTTATTATTTGTAGTTGTTCCTCACAACCAAGGACCTCCTGCCCCCTTATTAGCTTTGTTGCCCTTCTCTGGACTTTCTCTAGCTCTAGCACATCCTTCCTGTGAAATGGTCACCAGAACTGGATAGCATACTAAAGATGAGGCTGAACCAGAATTTCTTCTACGGATTATTTTTCAAGAAATATTAGACACTATCTAATATATGCTTAGTCATATAATTATGACATGCACAGACTGAACAAACATTATATATGATGAAGTCATACGTTTATGCTAACCAGCACATATAATACACAGGTGGCGAGCATCTGTTCTCATCTCTTGATGATTACAATATAACCAAATTATGCACAGCTCTAACTGGTGGGTGTTTGGCGAAGACCACACAGAAACTAATATAGCCATCTATACTCTTCATGAAAGGACAGGTTTTAACCTTCTGCTTCCTGCTCAAATAAAATTGTTATTTCAATAAAATGATTGTTTCTACATTGGTGTAAGAAATAAGATTCTAACAAAATTTAGTACCATAGCCAAAAATGTTTATTACATTGACGGCGCCATTTTAATTGGCTGCCCAGTATGGAGGAACCTAACTAGCAATGCAAACACGGAGTAAAACAACAACAAAATCCTATGTTATCTAACAGTTTCAGCCACCCTTTTTAACCACTTGCCGCCAAATCACGTACTTGTACATCATTGGCTTTAAGTGGTTGTACCAGGGTGATGACTGGTACCATTTTTCAGAGCCGATGGTCTGCCTTCTGCGGCTTGCCGGGGCTATGCCGTCCCAGCGGCATCGGCTTTGATCAGGTCTCGGATGTAGTAGCCCAGAAACAACATCACTTTTGGTTTACTCGGCAGCCAATGGTGCCAGTTTTAAAAGATCCAAAGTATTCAAAAATGCCGATTTTGGCGTTTTGAATACTTTCAAGTGCTGTGCAGATCCCCTTATAAAGAGTACCTGTCACTGCCTATTATTGTCAGAAGGGATGTTTACATTCCTTGTGACAGCAATAAAAATGATTAATTTTTTTTTTTAAAGGGACAGTGTAAAAAAAAAAAAAAGAAAAGAAAGAATATATATTTTTTTCAAAGCGTTGCCTATGGTGAAGTACTGCAGTTTGTCGCCATTCCACGAGTGTGTACAATTTTGTGTAAACATCCAGGACCTTGTAGCACCAATGTTCCTTCTTGACAGCTTGTCTTTACTGGCACTTGGGTATCATGCGCCAATATGAGGGAAAGTGTTCTTGTAACCTTCATGATCGGTTCACACTGGTGCGATGCGAGAACCACAGCGATTCATTTGCAGGTTCCTGCATCACAGGCAGTTCACACTGCTTTCCACGAACTGCTGCAGGTGTCAATATAAAGTTAATGACACGCCCAAATCAGTTTGCAGAATGCTGTGTGAACTGCAGTGCGAACTGTGGAATCGGATTGCAGGGCCTGAACATTCATGCGTTCCGATTCCAGTGCGGACCAAAAAAAGGGTCCTGCACCATTTTGGTGCGAATGCGATGCGATTTCAGCCATACAAACGGTATGGCTGAATTCACATTGCACAGACTTCGCATGTGATGTGCGCAGGAATGCAGTGCGAATCACATGCGATGTCTGCAATCCCACCAGTGTGAACCCAGACTTAATAAAGAACATCTCTAGCTACCCCAGGTCAACAAATTGAAAAGGCTGCATTTAAAGTATGCACATCCGCAATTCCCTTGCATTATTAGGTAGAATCGTGTAGCTGCCCCTTTAACCACTTAAGGACCAGAAGGATTTGCCCCCTTAATAGAGGTCGACCGATATGGGTTTTTCTCTGGCCGATGCCGATATTTAAAAATCGCGTTGGCCGATGGCCGATATGTGATGCTGATCTTTTTGGGCCGATATATTAGACCGATTTTTATTTTTTATTTATTTTTTTTCCCCCTTCATCTTATAAAATCTAACAGTTAGACCCCTTTCACACTGGGGTGTTTTTCAGGTGCTTTTGGGCTAAAAATAGCGCTTGTAAAGTGCCTGTAAAACGGCTCCCCTGCAGTCTCAGTGTGATATCCTGAGTGCTTTCACACTGAGGCGATGCGCTGGCAGGATATTTAAAAAAATTCCTGCAAGCAGCATCTTTGGAGCGGTGTATACCGCTCCTCCTCCACTTCTGCCCATTGAAATGAATGTGCACCGCTGCCGAAGTACATTTAACCCCTTCCTCGGCTGCTAGCTGGGTTTATAAGTGCCCCGCTAGCAAATAGCGCTGCTAAAATGACGGTAAAGCGCCGCTAAAACTAGCAGCGTTTTACCGTCAACACATGCCCGCTCCAGTGTGCGAGCAACCTTTAGGGTCGGTTCACCCAGTGTGAACCGACCCTAAAGGTTGCTTTCACACTGAGGCAGCACGACTTACAGCGCGACTGCCTCAGGCGACCCAGGACACCACTAAGCGGCGACTTGCAAAACGACCTTTGTATAGAAGTCAATGCAAGTCGCCCCCAAAGTCGTACAGGAACCTTGCGTCGCTCCGATTAGAACGGTTCCATTGCAGAGAACGGGACGCTACTTGTCAGGCGACTAGGTGTGAACCGAGGCTAAGTGATACAGAAAATTTTTTACATTTAAACATTTATTAAACAAAACAAACCTCCAATCAGTTCACTTGTATGTAGAATTTAGATTAAAAAAAAAAAAAAAACTATATCTTAAATATTAAATACACAAAAAACAGGTGAAACTTTTGGATGAAAAAAAATGGGCTAACTTTACTGCTTAGTTTTTTATAAAAATGTATTAGTGTATTTTTTCAAAAAATATTGCGTTTGAAAGACCGCTGCGCAAATAACGTGTGACATAAAATATTGCAACAACCGCTATTTTATTCCCTAGGGTCTCTGCTATAAAAATTATATATAATGTTTGGGGGTTCTAAGTGATTTTCTAGCAGAAAATACAGGATTTTTACTTGTAAGCAACAAATGTCAGAAAAGATTTAGTCTTTAATGAGAGCTTCTACACATGGAGCTCAGTTCATTCATAAGTGTACACATTGTATCACTTCAGGTTCTTTTTATCAGATTTGGCAGGCTGCCCAGAGGAGAGAAGTAGCTTCACAGAAGATTTTAGGCAACTTGTATTGACTTCTATTACAGAAGTCATTTGCAAGTCCTCTGATATTGGCCTTTTTTATCAGCACAATCGGCCGATGCCGATTAAGTAAAAAACACCAAATATCGGCCGATATATCGGTCGACCTCTACCCCTTAATGATCAGAGCACTTTTTACAATTTGGCACTGCGCTGCTTTAACTGGTAATTGCGCGGTTATGCAATGCTGTGCCCTAACGAAATTTGCGTCTATTTTTTCCCCACAAATAGAGCTTTCTTTTGGTGGCATTTGATAACCTCAGGGATTTTTATTTTTTGCGATATAAACGAAAAAAAGACTAAAAATTTTGAAAAAACATGATATTTTATACTTTTTGTTATAAAAAAAATCCAATAAACTCAATTTTAGTGATACATTTATGCCAAAATATATTCAGCCACAAAAACACAAACTTTCAATAAGCGTATATTTTGGCTTGCGCAAAAGTAAAATGGCAGGGCAGTATAAACCCCCCACCCAAATGACCCCATTTTGGAAAGTAGACACTCCAAGGAAATTGCTGAGAGGAATGTTGAGCCCATTAATAATTTTATTTTTTTGTCACAAATGATTGAAAAATGACACAAAAAAAACACAATTTTTTACACAAAGTTGTCACTGAAATATATATTGCTCACACATGCCATGGGTATATGTGGAATTACACCCCTAAATACATTCTGCTGCTTCTCCTGAGTACGGGGATACCACATGTGTGAAACTTTTTGGGAGTCTAGCTGCGTACAAGACCCCAAAATCAAATCACCACTTTCAGGATTTCTAAGGCCCCTTTCACACTGGGGCGGTGGGGGCGTCTTTTAGCACTAGCACTGTTTTACCGTCGTTTTTGCAGCGGTATTCGGCCGTTAGCGGTGCGGTCTTAACCCCCGCTGGCGGCCGGAAAAGGGTTAAAACCACTCGCATAGTGCGGCTATAGCAGCGCATATAGCCGCGGTATAGCCGTGCTGCCCCATTGATTTCAATGGGCAGGAGCGGTTTAGCGCTCCAAAGATGCGGCTTGCAGGAGTTTTTTTCTTCTCCTGCCAACGCACCGCTTCAGTGTGAAAGCCCGTGTAAACAAACAGTAGAGGCTGTTTTGGGCCGGTTTGCAGGCGGTATTTTTAGCGCAATAACGCCTGCAAACTGCCCCAGTGTAAAAGGGCTCTTAGGGTGTAAATTTTTGATTTCACTCCTCACTACCTATCACAGTTTCGCAGGCCATGAAATGCCAAGATAGCACAACCCCCCCCCCCCCCCAATGACCCCATTTTAGAAAGTAGACACTCCAGGCTATTTGCTGGGAGGCATGTTGAGTATTTTGGAAATCTCGCTTTTTGAAGGTTTTGAAAATTGAAAAAAGAAAAAAAAAATACTTTTTCCTTTTCTTTCTTCATTTTCAAAAACAAATGAGGGCTGCAAAATACTCACCATGCCTCTTAGCAAATACCTTGGGTGTCTACTTTTCATAATGGGGTCATTTGGGGGGGTTTTGTGCTATCTTGACATTTCAGGGCCTCCGAAGCTGTGATAAGTAGTGAGGAAGTGAAATCACCACTTTACACCCTTAGAAAGGAAGAGAATAAAAAAAAAGAGGGTGCATCAGGCTTGTGAATTATCCTTTAATACATTTATTAGAAGAAAAAGTATTAAAAACTACTCACAAAGATGGAAAGAAAACCACACTGTAACAATCTTTAACTTGTGACAATCCGTCTACTGACAGCAGTCTCCAGATACAGTGGGGCAAAAAAGTATTTAGTCAGCCACCAATTGTGCAAGTTCTCCCACTTAAAAAGATGAGAGAGGCATGTAATTATCATCATAGGTACAGTCAGGTCCATAAATATTGGGACATCAACACAATTCTAATCTTTTTGGCTCTATACACCACCACAATGGATTTGAAATGAAACAAACAAGATGTGCTTTACCTGCAGACTCTCAGCTTTAATTTGAGGGAATTTACATCCAAATCAGGTGAACGGTGTAGGAATTACAACCGTTTTGTATATGTGTCTCCCACTGTTTAAGGGACCAAAAGTAATGGGACAATTGGCTGCTCAGCTGTTCCATGGCCAGGTGTGTGTTATTCCTTCATTATCCCATTTACAAGGAGCAGGTAAAAGGTCCATAGTTCATTTCAAGTGTGCTATTTGCATTTGGAATTTGTTGCTGTCAACTCTCAATATGAGATCCAAATAGCTGTCACTATCAGTGAAGCAAGCCATCATTATGCTGAAAAAACAAACCCATCAGAGATATAGCAAAAACATTAGGTGTGGCCAAATCAACTGTTTGGAACATCCTTAAAAAGAAAGAACGCACCAGTGAGCTCAGCAACACCAAAAGACCCAGAAGACCACGGAAAACAACTGTGGTGGATGACCGAAGAATTCTTTCCCTGGTGAAGAAAACACCCTTCACAACAGTTGGCCAGATCAAGAACACGCTCCAGGAGGTAGGTGTATGTGTGTCAAAGTCAACAATCAAGAGAAGACTTCACCAGAGTGAATACAGGGGGTTCACCACAAGATGTAAACCATTGGTGAGCCTCAAAAACAGGAAGGCCAGATTAGAGTTTGCCAAACAATATCTAAAAAATCCTTCACAATTCTGGAACAACATGGCTGCCAATGGAACTGGTTCTCTTGTATTTATTGATGATGTGACTGCTGACAAAAGCAGCAGGATGAATTCTGAAGTGTTTTGGGCAATATTATCTGCTCATATTCAGCAAAATGCTTCAGAACTCATTGGACAGTGCTTCACGGTGCAGATGGACAATTACCCCAAGCATACTGCGAAAGCAACCAAAGAGTGTTTTAAGGGAAAGAAGTGGAATGTTATGCAATGGCCAAGTCAAACACCTGACCTGAATCCGATTGAGCATGCATTTCACTTGCCGAAGACAAAACTAAAGGGAAAATGCCCCAAGAATAAGCAGGAACTGAAGACAAGTGCAGTAGAGGCCTGGCAGAGCATCACCAGGGATGAAACCCAGCGTCTGGTGATGTCTATGCGTTCCAGACTTCAGGCTGTAATTGACTGCAAAGGATTTGCAACCAAGTATTAAAAAGTGCAAGTTTGATGGATGATTGTTAATCTGTCCCATTACTTTTTGTCCCTTAAAAAGAGGGAGGCACATATACAAACTGTTGTAATTCCTACACCGTTCACCTGATTTGGATGTATATACCCTCAAATTAAAGCTGAAAGTCTGCAGTTAAAGCACATCTTGTTCGTTTCATTTCAAATCCATTGTTATGGTGTATAGAGCCAAAGAGATTAGAATTGTGTCGATGCCTCAATATTTATGGACCTGACCGTATACCTCAACTATGAGAGACAAAATGTGGAAACAAATCCAGACAATCACATTGTCTGACTTTTGAAAGAATTTATTTGAGAATTATGGTGGAAAATAAGTATTTGGTCACCTACAAACAAGCAAGATTTCTGGCTCTCACAGACCTGTATCTTCTTCTTTAAGAGGTCCTCTGTCCTCAACTCATTACCTGTATTAATGGCACCTGTTTGAACTTGTTATCAGTATAAAAGACACCTGTCCACAACCTCCACTATGGTGAAGACCAAAGAGCTGTCGAAGGACACCAGAAACAAAATTGTAGACCTGCACCAGGCTGGGAAGACTGAATCCGCAATAGGCAAGCAGCTTGGTGTGAAGAAATCAACTGTGGGAGCAATAATTAGAAAGTGGAAGACATACAAGACCACTGATAATCTCCCTGAATCTGGGGCTCCACGCAAGATCTCACCCCGTGGGGTCAAAATGATCACAAGAACGGTGAGCAAAAATCCCAGAACCACACGGCGGGACCTAGTGAATGACCTGCAAAGAGCTGGAACCAACGTAACAAAAGCTACCATCAGTAACACACTACGCCTTCAGGGACTCAAATCCTGCAGTGCCAGACGTGTCCCCCTGCTTAAGCCAGTACATGTCCGGGCCCGTCTGAGGTTTGCTAGAGAGCATTTGGATGATCCAGAAGAGGACTGGGAGAATGTCATATGGTCAGATGAAACCAAACACAACTCGTCGTGTTTGGAGGAGAGAGAATGCTGAGTTGCAACCAAAGAACACCATACCTACTGTGAAGCGTGGGGGTGGCAACATCATGCTTTGGGGCTGTTTCTCTGCAAAGGGAACAGGACGGCTGATCCATGTACATGAAAGAATTAAGGGGACCATGTATCGTGAGATTTTGAGTGCAAACCTCCTCCCATCAGCAAGGGCATTGAAGATGAAACATGGCTGGGTCTTTCAGCATGACAATGATCCCAAATACACTGCCCGGGCAACGAAGGAGTGGCTTCGTAAGAAACATGTCAAGGTCCTGGAGTGGCCTAGCCAGTCTCCAGATCTCCACCCCATAGAAAACCTTTGGAGGGAGTTGAAAGTCCGTGTTGCCCAGCGACAGCCCCAAAACATCACTGCTCTAGAGGAGATCTGCATGGAGGAATGGGCCAACATACCAGCAACAGTGTGTGACAACCTTGTGAAGACTTACAGAAAACGTTTGACCTCTGTCATCACCAACAAAGGATATATAACAAAGTATTGATATGAACCTTTGATATTGACAAAATGCTTATTTTCCACCATAATTTGCAAATAAATTCTTTCCAACTCAGACAATGTGATTGTCTGGATTTGTTTCCACATTTTTTCTCTCATAGTTGAGGTATACCTATGATGACAATTACAGGCCTCTCTCATCTTTTTAAGTGGCAGAACTTGCACAATTGGTGGCTGACTAAATACTTTTTTGCCCCACTGTACCTGAAGAGGGAAAGTGCGAACCACTGCTGGCTGCCGCGTTTCGAAGGATTACCTTCTTCTTCAAAGCCTAGCAGTGTTATCTCCTACAGCTATTATATAGATGTGTTCATCTACAAGGCACATCCCTAAGCAGCTTCAATGCCCCACCCACATTCGTGGGCGGTCCAATGAAAGGCAAACCTTAGCTAGGAGCTCCAAAGTTAACCATATATATTATAGATCCCAGATTTCTACACGTGTTTATACCCGATCTCCATATATATATATACACACACGCAATGTGTGCAAAGACAAATGCAGTATTGACTGCAAATGGGATGTATCTAGATATAGTCCAAATCGGTAATATTGCTAATGGTACCCATATTAGTATCAATATTACTCTCAATATCAATATCGAAAATAGCAATGGCCATACCAAATCTAACACATCGGGGTCCAGATCCCATCAATCATCCACATTCCGGTCCTTATCCAGAGTGCATAGTTGCTCGTTTTAACATTTCACTTCACTACCAGAAGCATTGCAATACCCAAAACAGCAGGTGGACTGCACGCTGTATTGTCACAGGAAGTGACGTCAGAACTGCACTTCCATTTCCTAAGAGAACAAGGAAGTAAACCATATGGCGTGCGCTCCACCTGCCGTTTTGGGTATTGCAATGCTTCTGTGGCAAAATATAAAATATTTCATGGACTCAACATGCCTCTCAGTAAATAGCTTGGGATGTCTACTTTCCAAAAAGGGGTTTGGGGTGGGAGTTGAACTTTCCTGGCATTTTATGCCCAACATTAGAAGCTTATGCCACACATCACCCACTCCTCTAACCACTTGAACCACGAAGTCCATTCTGACACAAATGAAAAAAACTTTTTTTTTACTAGAAAATTACTTTGAAACCTCAAACATTATATGCATTTTTTTCACAACGTATTTGCGCAGCGATTTTTCAAACACAATTTTTTTGGGGAAAAAAACACATTTTTGAGTTTTAATGCACAAAAACACACTATATTGCCCAAATATTTGGTGAAATATAAAAGATGATCTTATGCCGAGTACATAGATACCAAACAACATGCTTTAAAATTAAGCACACCCATGCAGCGGCGACAAACTATATACATATTTAAAAGCCTTTACAGGTTACCACTTTAGATTTACAGAGGAGTTCTAATGCTAGAATTACTGCCCCTGATCTGACGTTCATGGTGATACCTCACATGCATGGTGCAATGGCTGTTTACATACGACACAGGACAGACGCTTGCATTCACCTTTGCATGCGTGCATGGGGAGACAGGGGTGCTTTAATTTAGTTTTTTTTTTTTTAAATTATTCATTTTGCTTTTTATTTTATTTTTATACTGTCCCTTTCAATTTTTTTTCATCTCTATTGCTATCACAGGGAATGTAAAAATCCCCTATAATAGCAATATGTAGTGACAGGTACTCTTTTTTGAAAAAGGTGGGGTCTATTAGATCTCTTCTCAGGCTTAAAGCATCTGACCACACCAAGATCGGTGTGATAAGATGCTTTCCCAATTTTCCAATGGCGCTGTTTATATTCGGCGAAACCGAAGTCCTGAAATGCTTGTAGCTTCCGGTTTCTTAGGCCATAGAGATGATTGGAGCCATTCTAGCCTTCGATCAGCTCTATGGTCAGCTTGCGGAACCACCTGCTGCATTCTCGGGTTCACCGGTGGGACAGGAGAGCCAGAGAAAACCATGGAAGACAGCGAGGGGGGGGGGGCAGACGTTTCCTCCCATTGCTTGTGAAAGCAGCCTATCGGCTAATTAGCCCCTAGGATTGCTTTTACATGAAACCCAACTGCCGGCTGAAAAAAACAATACCAAGATGGCACCTAAACCTGCAGTCATCATTCTGGTATAGGCACTCAAAGTCCAGCAACATAACAGTATGTAGCTGGGCCCTGTTGGGCATATATATTCTAAATGTTCTTTTTTTTATGCAGCCTGTGGGTTAAATGAAAAAAGAGAACCTAACAGATTCCTCCATTCACATCGATCGATCGGTAGTATGCCCACCATTAGAATCCACCCATTTCTAATCCACCCACTTCTAATGATGGGCATACATTCACATTGGTTGATGTGGATGAAGAAATATCTGCCAAGAAAAGAAGATAAAAATATATGCCAAAGTATAGGGGCAATCCGCCCCTAATGTCCACCGCTGCGCCTATGCTTTGGCATATATGCTCTTTTTTAACTGTGGTGGTGAAATCACCTCCTACAGCGCTAAAGTTGCTGATTTATGTATCGTGAGAGCAAGCCCTGTTGCTGCCAAAATAAACAAAACAGTGCTGCAGCTGACTGATGTACCTGCAAAGCAAATAGTGGTAACAATAAATCACAGTATCAATAAAACCTTAACTCAATAAACAACTTTTTTTATAGCAATATGTGCAAAAAAAGAGTGATAAATATATGCCGAAGGATAGGGGCAATCCGCCCCTAATGTCCACTCCTGCCCGCATGCTTTGGCACATATGCTCTTTTTTTTTAACTGTGGTGGTGAAATCACCACCTACAGCACTGGAGTCACGGATTTACGTATCATGAGATCAAACCCTGTTGCTGTCAAAATAAATGAACCCGTGCTGCAGCTGAATGGTTAACAATAAAACACAGTAACATTGCAGTATAACAGTAGGACATACCTGCAAAGCCAACACGATAAAACACAGTAACAATAAAACATTACAATTAAGCATAAAATTCAGTAATAAAGAGCAGAACAATAGAGGGAGAACAATAGAGAGAGAAGAACAAGAAAACAACAGCTATTTTTAGCTTTTTAATTTTTTTATGTTTTTTTTTTTTTTTTTTACACTTTTAATACAACTATAAACATTCCAGCTTAGGGTCTCTCAAAATGTGATGGCCATCTAACATCTTTCGAGACCCTGTGTAAGTGTGCCCTAGGAATGTGCCATGCTGTACCCTATGCTAATACTTAACTAGTGTATGGTAGCGACGGAAGAAGTCACCGATGCAGAGACCAGGTTGGTCAGGACAGGAGGGACAATAAAAGCGGGTGTCACGCCTATATCCGCATTTTCTACAGACAAGACATCTTCTTTGAGGTGTTCTTTGGGTAGAGGTACCATGGAAAATGCCTCTCATGTAGCCGGCTCACTGCATTTGCATTGGGAAGTTGGGCCACAGCACCGTCTGGAAACAGATACGCTGTGATGATCTCTTCCTGGAATTTTAGGAAGGATCCAGTTCGTCCTGAAACTTTGTGTAGCACTTAAGCATTCAGCAGAGCCAACTGAAATAAGTATACAGACACTTATTTATACCAGCATCTGGCCTTACGGGCAACAAAGTACAGCGCCATAATCTGGTAGTTGAAGTCCACACCTCCCATGCTAAGGTTGTAACGTGGACACAGAGGGGCTTCTGGACAACACCAGTCGCCGTTGGAATTTGGACTGTTGTATCTGCGTGAATGGAGGACAGAACAAAAACATTCAGTGTATCCCTCTACTTCACTGCGAGCAATTTATTACACTTCAAGCAGGCTCTCTCCCCCGTCTAAGTCGGGACTCTACAAGGTATTGGGGGAAGCCCCGGTGATTAGATCGCACAGTGCCACATGCGTCAATTCCAGAATCAAGAAGGCATTGTCATTGAAATGCATGAACCGCAAGAATTGCTCGTATCTATGACTGCAACGCTCACCTTTTAGTAATGCCCATGACGAGGGATAGGCCCAGAAAGGTCTTAAATTCGGGAACCGTTATAGGTTTCCAGGCAAATTCTCTGGCAAGGGTCAAATTTGGATTGCGGCGATAAATTGACCAGCGTATACATTTCTTTGGTCCACAATAGATCTGTACAGATCTTTCGTGAAAAACAGCTTGTAAGAGTCAAGAGTACTAAAATCCACTCTTTCCACCTTAATTCCGGGTTGGCCAGTGAATGGGGAAAGAATGGGCGCTGCAGAAGTGGTGGGCTGCCAATCAGGATTAGCAAACGCAGCGGGAAGGACACTATGGGTTCTACGGGCCCCTCTTTAAATTCTTGGTGGCTATGGAGCACTACTTGTGCTAGCCACCAGACCAGCTTGAACTGCACTTATGGGACTCTCCACATCACCAAGTGATACTGCAGTGCTGGTTTGTCTATGATGAGGATGTACTAGGCCGCTGGTGCTTGCCAGTTCCCCCGGAAGGTTGAGCGGCACTAGTACTGGCTCTCTGCTTCATACAAGAACCATGCAGTTGTTGCACCTAAACAACAGAAGAACGGGGTCAGGTACGCCTGACCTTAGTAGGGATCACTACTCCATCATCGAGTTATCTGTCAGGGTGCCACTGCTCTTTACGGGTTCGTATACTGAGCCTGAATCTGACAGTGAGGCTTCCCCTTCGCTCTCATCTGTCATGCTCAGCAACGTGTAGGCCTCTTTAACAGTGTACCTCTCTTTGGACTTTTTGGCCACTAAATTTATAGGTACAGCTAGTGCGACTCACATGTAAAAGAGCAACTGGTTGGCAGCGACTGTTTGAATCGCTTCAAAAAAAATTAACTGTTAGCGTTAGCAGGAATCAGGCCTGAATCTGCTAACGGCAGTTGTGTGTGCTGTGTTTTGTAAGTGACAGTGATCTATTGATACTGCACTTGGGTGGGCTGGGCAGAGGGGCTAAACACAGGTGTTGGCTGGTGTCTGGGGACTCTAGTATAGATCTGATCAGATGAAAGATATTGATCCGTTCAAACACTATACTAGTAAGGGAGATGTATGGTGTGTGCATGTGTGTGTTAGCGCTACTGGCAATAAAAGGGTTAAAATCTGACGCTGTCTGATATTGAAGCTAACTGACGCTGACACCTAACTGACGCTAACTAGCTAACCTGTGACACTAATACGGTGATCAGAAAAAATATCTGTACACTATACTAATGCCACAGTGACAGGGAGTGAAAGGGTTAACTGGGGGTGATCAAGGGGTTAAACCTTTATTAGGGACTTTATGGCGGGTACCCTAAAACCTATCTGTGACTACCGCTAACTGCCCTAACGCTGCTTATAGTCACAAGTGACACGAATACAGTGATCAGAAAAGAGATCTGTACACTATACAAATGCCAATGTGATAGGGGGTGAAAGGGTTAACTGGGGGGTGATCAAGGGGTTAAAACCTTTATTATGGAATACATGGGTACCTTAAACCTACCTGGGCCTACCACTTACCTCCCTAATGCTGATTAGTGTCACAAGTGACACCAGTACAGTGATTAGTGAAAATTCTGAAAACAGCACTTGGTGGCACTGACAGGGAGTGAAAGGGTTAACTGGGGGGGGGGGGGGACGATCAGGGGATAAAAGTGTGCCTATGTGTCCTGGCATTAGTGTAGTGTTTGGTGTACTCACAGTAGATATCTTCTCCTCTCGCACTGGAACCGAAAAGGGCTCCATGAGGGGAGGTGACATCACTTCCTCTGTCTGTGTTTACATTACACAGGCAGAGGAGGCATTTTATTCGCCATAACCGATCAGCAGGTCCAGACCAGAAATCATTGGCCTGGGCCTGTAGACTGATAGGCTCTGTAACGAATCAGATCGTTACAGGAGCGTGCGCATGCACCATCTGTCCGCGCTCGACCACCGTACACCTATGGCGAATGGCGCCAACCTGCCGAGTATAATGATGGTGGCTGGTCGGCAACTGGTTAAAAGAATGTGGACTCCAATATGACAGTGAACAAAAAGTAAAGGTGTTGGCGCTACAAAATATCACATAAATAATGATAGTGCATGATAAACCATGTGCTTAATCAATTGCAAACTAATAAAGTCCAAGGTCACATGCCCAACACCATATATAGCATAACAAGAATCTTCTAGTTTGATGTATCTTCAAATAAATGCTTCACGAGTGCTCATGAGGTAGCTGGCAACTCACCAAAGGTTTGACCACTTTTTAGGGTAGGTCAAAATACACTTTTTTTGGATAAACCAGATGGATCCTGGGTTGACACCTCTCCACTTTGAGACTCCCTCCGGCCTAGGCTGGGGATGTAGGAACAAACTCCACCAGGGACACAATAAAAGACCTTTATGGTGTAAGTACATTTTATTTAAAAAGTTTTAAAATTAGTAGCTTAGGTTGCACTCACATGTGACTGTGCCAATCCCGGCACTAAGATGTCGACAGCATGTGCAGATGGGTATACCAGGCTCTTAACGGCGTGCGATCCACGCCTCGTTCTGGATATATTCGTTGGTTAGATGTCAAATATGGGACCCGGAAATGACGAATCCCTGCTACGACATACGTTTCGCTGTGCTGGAGTCATCAGGAAGTGACGACACGCCACATCCGTTTTGCTTTTATAATGAAAAAAGGAGTGTGATTGGCTGGACTCCCCAAATATGGGGCTTGGAGACAAAAACGAGATCTACCTCATCCCTGTATATCCATCTGCCCATACCGCACACATCCTATTGACAATTGCAGGCATAAGTATATTGTAAACCAAAAATATTTAATCCTGAATGTCAATCTCCCACCTAGTGATCACAGACACGCAGGGTAAATATGAGGTGCTCTAAACAACTGGATCAGCTCAAGTGTAACACAATAGTGGTGGTACCCTCTACTAGTGTTTCTTAATACACAATACAATAGTGGTGATACCCTCTAATTCTTAATACCCACGTGTAATCTATTATTGTACATAAATCATATATCAAGTGACAATACACGTGATAATACATGTGTACATGTGACACTTCAGTGAAACAAAAGTGCATATACAGCTCACTACATGCTGTGAACTATCAGCATTCCACACAAAAGTCCATATACCAAACAAACAACTGGAACAGGACTGTATGTGACAACATATAACAGGTGACGAAATAAAAATCAAGTGTCCAAAAGGAATCTTCTCAATAATTGATGATCAGACAGGAATGTCTCTGTGTGTCTTCCACCTCACCACTGTGTCAGTGAATCACACCCTCCAGACATACACTCACCGATTTATATTGCCAGCATTCTCATGCAAGGCAAAAACGCTTTCTTTACCACACTCCAGGGTAAAATGAATCATAAGATGTCCATGGTGTATGTTATTCAATGGATCCACATAAAAGAAAATAAATACTCCAATAGTGTGAACCAGCAAACAAAATTTATTAAAACCACTGCAATCTTCATATGATGCACTCACATTTAAAAAGATAAAACCAGCAGAAACCAGGTGCAATTCACATCAATCCTCAACTCTGTGGATAAAACCTCATAACCAACGGTCACGGCAATCGAAATCCTAACCTCCTGTGTGGCTTACAGCGTTCGGTTCACGTCTCAAGCCACGCCCCCGACATGTTTCGTCATCAGTAGACTTATTCATGGGATTGGTTGTGCTTGCTGTCACTCACCCTTTATATTTGCTCCCAGGATGACGCATACTCGGCCGCGCACTGCGCATGCGCACACCTCGCGTCCCCGTTCAGTGGAGCCGCTGCTGTATACTGAAGCAAAGTACATTCAGGATTGGACATCAGAGTATACATAAAATGTAATATATATATAGATAATAATTCAGACTAACAAACTTATATGCCTCCCTAATCTCTATGTTACAATATAGGTGAACAGCACATCACTGGATGACACGGGACTAGTAATGTATTAACATACAGTGATTGCGGCATTCCTCCCCAGAGTTCAACCGCCAACCACCCAGGAACATAATAAACGTCCTTCCAGTAAACAGCAGCTCCAATACACAGTGCATACCTAAAAACACCTGCTTCATGGTGTGAGCCCCCTATTTATTAATCGCATATTTAAGCAGACATAACTAAAAGGAGTATATAAACAAATGAGAGTATATCCATTACTGAACTAATGTTAGTAAATAATAGATAGCTGAAAAATGCTAATTATCCTTAAATTGCAAAAATGCCTAATATAAACTAAGATTGGTACATTAAAAATTGAGATGAAAATATTTTTTTAAAAAGCTGTTTTAAAATCTAAACTTAACATTAATATTACATGTATTCCAAATAAACCATGTATTCCAAATGAAATTGATCGAGTTGTCTGTGACGACCTACAATCCCCCGGTGAGTGATAGGCCTTGTTACATACCCATATACATCTCCCCAATGATCACTCCTCAGTGTTATACATGGGTTCTATCACAGTCACATGTCACTCTCTCCCCTCCTCTTTGGAGCTAATTCTTCTCCAAAAATCCTGATAGGTCTCGTATTAATGGGGGCTAGTTCGGGCATATACATACCCACCCTAGCCCGTACCAGGTTACGAGTCCAACTCAGATATCCTATAGTGGATTCCTATATGGGAGAGTGTGGGTATGGGCCCATTATTGCATACTTCCCCGGAAGCCCCAAAAAACTGAATTCATATTCATAACACTACGAACCCTACTTAAAAATTATTGATGAAACAATTCAGATCTAATTCTATGTTCAACCCTCTAGGGGTTAAACTTTTCAATAAATAGATCCATCTGGTTTCCCTTTGGGAAAGATCCCTGACTCTGTTGGACCCTCTCCAGGATGGATGAACAATATCGATCCCACAGAAGTGCAACAACGAGGGGTCCTGCTGATGTTTTTCTTTGAAATGTAGGGAAACACTATGGTACTTGTAACCATTTTTTATATTAGTTAAATGTTCTGAGATCCTGATTCTCAGAAGCCTTTTTGTCCTCCCTACATACAATAGGCCACATGGACACCACATTAGATAGACCACGTGATGAATTACATGTGCTGAATTCTTTAATTTCAAAAGACTCACCATCCCCGTTAGTGACACTTGTCACCCCTCTATGACTAACCCTTACAGTCCTGCAGCAAATACATCTTCTGCAACTGTAAAAACCTCTGAAATCAAATCTCAACAAGTTCCGTCCCGGTGGATCCAATATTTTTTTAACTACATGATCACCGAAGCTAGGGGCCCTCCTGTATATAAATATTGGTTGGTTTGGTAACACCTCCCCCAAATGCCTATCCTTGCACAGTATATGCCAGTATTTTCTGAAGATACCCTCAATATCCTTATACTGGCAGTGAAATCCTGAAACAAATCCAAATTGATGTTTATTATCATTAGGTGTGATCTCAGATTTCTTCAGGCATTGTTCCCTGGGTACCAATGCAACCTCCTGGGTGATCTTATTTAATTGATCTTCCCCATAGCCTTTTTGTAAGAATCTATTTTTAAGGATTCCAGCTTGTTCATAAAAATCATCCAACTCTGTGCAGTTTCGGCGTACTCGTAATAATTGTCCCTTCTGGATATTTTTTATCCATGCCGGATGATGGCCACTTCTTATTGATAAAAAACTATTCCGATCTGTCGGTTTAAAATACACTTTTGTTCTTAATGCATTCCCCTCTCTTTCAATATTGACATCCAAGTTGTTTAGAGCGCCTCATATTTACGCTGCGTGTCTGTCTGTGATCACTAGGTGGGAGATTGACATTCAGGATTAAATATTTTTGGTTTATAATTTTATTTTTAAGGGGCAGCTTGACACTTTGAAATTTACTGTGTTTTTTGTTTTTGATTTATTCTCCATTTTTTATAGTTCACTTGGATATTGCACCAAATAGTAATTTTTGGGAAATTTTCTTTGGCGCGGTGGAGGTATTTTATTTGAAGGGCGTACATCATCTAGGACACCTATACTATTACAAAAGTATATTGTGTAAAACCATAGGATACATTAGGCAATAACATGTATTTTAAAAAACATAAAAAATAGTATACAAAACCCCCAATAATATAAAGTAAAACATTAGTTTGAGAGTAACTTGGTTTGAGAGTGTTTTGCAAGACAAGCACATTTTTTTAATAAATTTTGACTTGATATACAAGCGATGTCTTGATATACAAGTAGCGTCACATCACAACTGAGTTTAAAAGAGAAGAGAGGCGCCTCTAAGTGTAGCAATATGGTCACCGGGAAGACTACCCTGCAGTAGAGCGATCTGAAAGCGAGGCTTGAAGCGCTCATGGAGCGCAGCGTAGAAGGGATGACGTAGATGGCGGTGCGGTGAACGGTCTATGTAACAAAACAGAAAATTTGCCTTAGGACTTTGAGTGAGGTGAGCACAGTTTAGCTAATAGACGTAGCAACAGTAAATACAGTATAAAATGTATTCATGTAGAAATAGTACGTGCATTGATCTCATCAACAAATGCCAATTCATATGGGATACCTAAAAATAAAATGATGGTACATATATGTATAAACAATCATATACCACACAGGCATCAAATGTACCTGGCGTGTTTCGCGAGACCCAGCTCTTCAGGGGTAGATGCGTGTAAAATTTACCTAGGATGAAGAGATACAAATTGGGTGTATAGCGTGATATTGATACTATAGGTAAGCGGGGCCTTGGTAAAGAAACCCCATACTCACCACTAGACTAGACATGATCAAGACAGCAGATGTATAGCTCCCAAATGACGGCAGCAGGTGTCTCACCAGGGAGCTGAGGAGGCGGAGCCAGACAAGACCCCACCCAGGCCCAAACAGAGGAAAAGCATGGCATGGAAAGAAATTGTGTGTCCCTAAAGGTCTGACTGTGTCCATGGAAAGTATTGGCTGTAAAAATAAGTATATATGTCAGACAATCTAAAGTCATAGAGTAAAGAAAGCATGTGGTAATGCAGCCCTCAAAAATTCCACTTGCCTGCTCGCATTTTGCGAGTGGAATTTTAGTGCAGGGCGAGTGAGGAGCAGGGGTGGACCAGCTGACCATTTCCTGGCTGAAGCGATTAGCCAGAGGACACAGAGTGGCAGGGCCGGACTGCCCTGGCGCCACTTCGAGCTTAGCCGAGGCTGCAGCTCTCCCCTCCCTTTCTCCTTCTCCTCTTGCGTAGCACACACAGCGGGCATGTCCTGCTGTGTGTCACGGAGCTGGGTCTGTATTCGGCGGTGTACCAAGGTCCCGCCCCCCTAGACGGGCTCATGTGATAGTAGATTGAATCAGTATGAAACGAGCTGGCCTAGGGGGGTGGGACCTTGTTACACTGTGCCGCCGAACACAGACCCAGCTCCGTGACACACAGAGGGACATGCCCGAAATGGGAGTCTTCCACCCGGATTCAATGTAGAAAAAAGAGATAAAGGTCTGGTGTCACCATTGAAACACCTCCATCCCTGAAACTTTGAGTGAGGTGGGCACAATTTAGCCAATAGACGGGGCACAGTAAAAAAATGTATTTAAGTAGAGATAGTACATGCATTGACCTCATCAAATGGAAATTCATACGGGATACACAAAAATAAAATGATGGTACATATATGAATAAACAATCATATACCACACAGACATCAAAATGTACTGACGCGTTTCGCGAGACCCAGCTCGCTCTTCAGGGGTAGATGTGTAAAATGTACATATATGTACCATCATTTTATTTTTATGTATCCAGTATGAATTGGCATTTGTTGATGAGATCAATGCATGTACTATCTCTACTTGAATACATTTTATATGGTATTTGCTGTTGCTACGTCTATTGGCTAAACTGTGCCCACCTCACTCAAAGTCCCAGGGCAAATTTTCTGTTTTGTTGCATATTTCAGAGATGGAGGTGTGTCACTGGTGACACCAGACCTTTCTCTCTTTTTTCTACATTGAACGGTCTATGTGGACAGCTTTACTCCGGATGACTGCATATTTAGATGTGCCTGTTTTAATCATCAACCATGTAAGTTGCTAAATGTTGTACCTTCATTAAATGTAACCATATTGCTGCACTTAGAGGCACCTCTCTTCTCTTTTATACTATGTAGCTCCTACTGGATTTTGCTTCTAATCCCCTTGTGGAGGCTGCCATTTGTGAATGGACATTTTATGGTTACACAACCTGGTCACATCACTATATTCTTTTTATATGGACTATAAACCGAAGGACTTACTGTATGAATAAATGGTTGTGGAATGAATCATCTGAGTTTCCATTATTTCTTTTGGGGAAATTCGCTTTCGTATACGAGTTTGGATTACAAGCATGTTTCCGGAACAAATTATGCTCACAATCCAAACTTTTACTGTACATGGTTTGCTAGATTTGAGCGTACCATGTATGGGATAAAGTATTTGCCATAGGTTATTTAATATGGATAAAAAACAATTACTAATATATGGTATAAAGATAAAGTTGTGATAAAGATGGTAAGTCCCAATGATGGCTTAGAGCAGGGTCTCCAAACCCCGGCCCGCTTGTGTCTTTTGTCCGGCCTGCAGCTGGCAGGTCTGGCAGACAAAGCCGTTCCCGCCACTCCTGCCCATGCTGCAACGCTGTGCGTTAGGACTGGCAGCTGGGACTGCCGATGTCCTAGCAGCCAGTGACGTCATTGGCGCGGCACCTCCCAGTTACCCACCCGCTGCTTGTATTAAAGTTCCTTCTGCGTGTCTGGCAGTGAGCAGCAGTCGGAAGATGCAGGAGGGCTGAAGCCGGCTCTAGTACTGAGGCAACTGCTGAAGATGTACATGTACAGTACACAGCTAATGGGCACACTCTGATGGCACACTGATAGGGAGACTACTGATGGGGGCACTGCTGATGGGGACACTCTGATGGGACACTGATGGGGAGACTACTGATGGGGACACTCTGATTGGACATTGATGGGGAGACTACTGATGAGGACACGGCTGATGGGGACACTGATAGGGAGACTACTGATGGGGACACTCTGATGGGACACTGATGGGGACACGGCTGATGGGGAGACTACTGATGAGAAGACGGCTGATGGGGACACAGCTGATGGGGAGACTGCTGGGGACACGGATCATGGGGACATGGCTGATGGGGATATGGCTGATGGGGACACACTGATGGTGACACTGCTGGTGGGGACACTCTGATGGGGACACACTGATGGGGACACTGATGGGGAGACTACTGATGGGGTGACTGCTGGGGACACGACTGATGGGAAGACTGCTGATAGGGACACACTGATGGGGACACTGCTAATGGGGACACGGCTGATGGGGACATGGCTGATGGAGACACTGCTGCTGGGGACACCCTGATGGGGACACACTAAGGGGGCCACTGCTGATAGGGACACTGATGGGGAGACTACTGATGGGGAGACTACTGATGGGGAGACTACTGATGGGGACACTTCTGATGGGGACACTTCTGATGGGAACACTTCTGATGGGAACACTTCTGATGGGAACACTTCTGATGGGAACACTCTGATGGGAACACTCTGATGGGAACACTCTGATGGGAACACTCTGATGGGAACACTCTGATGGGAACACTCTGATGGGGACACACTGATGGGGACACACTGATGAGGACACACTGATGAGGACACTGATGATGAGGAGGCTTTGATGAGGGACACAGAGGTGTACAAAGGCTCTGTTGGGGACACAGATGTGCGGAAAAGGCTATGATGAGATTATTTAATTATTTTATTAATTTATTTATAATGAACACATTTTTTCGGCCCGCGAATATTTGTAAAATCTACAATGTGGCCTCGGGCTAAAAAATTTGGAGACCCCTGGCTAGAGGATGAAGGTCTCCTAAAGGAATGGTGCCATTTTTTCAGTCAGTGTGAATTTTCAATAGGAGGAAGATCAAATTACAACTATTGGAGACCCAGTTAAACACTGAAGGATAAGGTGGCACCCTTTTCGGAAAAACTGAAATGTAAATTAAAAGCAGATAAACTACAACATTATCTCACCAAGCAGGATAACGAAACCAAAACCAAAAAAATAAAAAAATACCAGCGAGATATAAAAAGACCCCCTTCTACACCAGGTCATAATGGAAATTATTTTTCATTCAGATCTCATAGGGGGAATTCAAGGGGAAACCCTAGAGGTAGGGGAAGAGGAAGGGATAAACCACCCACCAAAACTTACCATTCACAAGGGGGGGAAGGAGGGAATGGAAAGAACCATTCAAAATTGCCCAGAAGGAATACCAACAAAAGTGGGGTTATCAACATCCCAATTGGAGGGGGGTCATGCCTACCTCACACCTGCCGCCCGCCCTCAAGGAAAAAATGGAGGAGGGGCTGCAGGGGGGCAGAAAAGAAAAGGAGACCTAATGAAAGGCATATTTAACCTCACCGAGATCTCTTTCAAACAGAAGAAGCTTTCAGTCTTAAGTGAAAGTTTGAAATTTGCACCTGTTAAATTCCTAGACAAGTTTGAAACCAACATAGATTTAGAAAAATTTGCCAGGAAACTTAACGTTAGGTTCACAATCTACTTACACTCATACAGGTTTAAGGAAAACAAATCAGTTTTTAATCCCAAAAGTTATTGAAGCTTTTAAATATATGGTACAGGAGGATATCAAAGATATCCCATTTAAAAGGAAACGGAATACCAAACAAATTAGAGAGGCCATCAAAAAATTAGAACAGAATAAGGAGATAGTGATTAGACCCGCAGATAAAGGGGGGGCGGTCAGTGATCCTTACTCAGGAGGCATACACTGCGGAAATGCAGAGAATTCTCCAGGATCCAGCCACCTATAGAAGACTACCGGGGGGTCCCACTATTATATTAAAATCCTCACTAATTGATCCAAAAAGGATCTAAGCTAGGAATACAACATAAAAAAGAGGCCAGATATCTCCTCCAAATGTCCCTAAAATTCCAGTAATCTACTAGGTTCCAAAGATTCACAAAGATAGAACTCCACCAAGTGTGGTTCACCCAACCCCCCAAAAAACCTTCCACTTTTTTAGACCGCACAGGTTTTTACAAATGTAGTAGGTGTAAAGCATGCAAAATAGTCAGAGACAGAGCTAGAAAAACAGATAAGTTCTCTTCAGGTAAAGAATATAATATTAAACTACTTATAACCTGTGATAGTAGGTATGTCACCTATCTTCTTATGTGCCCCTGCAATCTCAATAATTAGGTCGAACTACTAGAACTTTGGCCAAGAGGGTTGGAGAACACGTAGATAATATCAAAAAAGGTTTTAAAAACCACAGTGTCTCCAACCATTATAGTTGCATAATAAAGATCCCTCTTTACTTGTTGTGGAATAGAAAAAGTTTGTCCTCATTGGAGGGGTTTGGATATGACCAAAGCAGTCTCCCAGATAGAGACCCAGTGGACATACAGACTCCAATCTCTATATCCCTGGGGCCTGAACCTAGATAAAGATTTAAAATGTTTTATTACTGATTACTAATTGAGTTTGGTTGTTGGGTGGGGGCTTTTCGGGTCTAATCTATGGCCTTACTTGTAATGGGTCTACCATGTATGAGAGATTTCACTCATAGTTTTCTTCTAAAAAAGTGTATTTATTATTATGGGGTATTACCCCTCTAGGTAGATCCCATGTATTAACCATCTTTATCACAACTTTATCTTCGTACCATATATTAGTAATTGTTTTTTATCCATATTAAATTTAAATAGCCTATGGCACCGTACCGTTTGTCCATATATGGTACGCTCAAATCTAGCAAACCATGTTTATTGTGGGGGGGTTTTGTATACTATTTTTTTTGGTTTTTTTTAAATCATGTTATTGTCTAATGTATCCTACAATATACTTGTATAATATGTATAATATACTTATGACGGCAATTGTCAATAGGATGTGTGGTATGGGCGGATGGATATACAGGGATGAGGTAGATCTCTTGTCTTTGTCTCCAACCCCCATTTTTGGGGAGTCCACCCATAAATCACACTAGTTTTTTCATTATAAAAGCAAACCAGATGTGTTGTGTCGTCACTTCCTGATGATGCCAGTATGGTGAAACGTACGTCGGAGCGGGGATTTGTCATTTCCCATATGTGACATCTAACCAACTAGTATATCCAGAATGAGGCGTGGATTGCACGCCCTTACGAGCCTGGACCCATCCACACATGCTGTAGACACCTTAGTGCCAGGACTGGCACAGTCACATGTGAGTGCAACCTAAGCTACTAATTTTAAACCTTTTTCAATAAAACGTACTACACCATAAAGCTCTTCTATGTGTCCCTGGTGGAGTTTGTTCCCACATCCTCAGCCTATGCCAGAGAAAGTCTCAAAGTGGAGAGGTGTAAACCCAGGATCCATCTGGTTTATCCAAATAAAGCGTATTTAGACCTACCCTAAAAAGTGGTCAAATACCTTTGGTGAGTTGCCATCTACCTCATGAGTACTCGTGGTGAAACTTTTCTTTTTTTGAAGATACATCAAACTAAAAGATTCTTATTATGTTATATATGGTGTTGGGATTGTCACATTGGACTTCGCAATTGATTAAGCACATGGTTTATCATGCACTATCATTATTTATGTGATGTTTTGTAGTGCTAACACAACTTTACTTTTTGAAACTTTAAAATGTTACTAAATTTGGAAATTATTACCATCTGTGTAGAGCAAACTATACAAATGCCACTTTGCTGTTTATAGTCAAGTCATATTTGAAATATGATCAAAAGAGTATAGCCTTCCACTTCATACTGAAGGTGTGAAATTATGTTAACTGCCAAACATGCCAGATAAATTTTACAAAAGCTACATAATAATCGGTCTGGAAAATAGAGGTCTTTGAAGAGGTCTATGAAACCCAAAACCCAAAATGTATTATATTGCAGTTTACCAATCATCAGATGTGGTGGCTGCATCCATTTTCTTTGTTTGGCTTTCCCCCCTCCCCTCTATTTTCACCTGGTGATCTGACCAGTAACCCACCTCCTGTATTGGAGTGACTCTATTCTGGATGAATGCGCACAGGAGGAAATGCAGACATCAGCATTTTCAGTCTGGGGAGGAGAGTAGTGTTAAATAGATTAGCAGATTTAGATGCACTAACACATTGTAGCCAGCTCACACTTTATAATCGCTAACCGCAGTTTTTTTTTCCTTTTGGGATTTATAAAAATGAATAAAAGCTGATCATTTAAGCACCACCTGTCAGTGTTAAATGGTCATTCTCATCCATTTAAACTGATACATTCTGCTGGAGAAATTGTGCTTTTAATATAAAACAAAAGACTTGCTGGCTGGATCACAAGGTGAAAATATAAGAAAAAGCCTGAAAAAAAAAAAAGCAGCCAACAAATCTAAGAATGGGCAAGCTGCAATATAATAAATGTTTGCTTTTGGGTTTATAACCCTTCAATGCCACTGGTAAAATATTTCTGATCTTTGATATAAATAGTTTTATGCAATACACCAAATATTTAATATTGATAAAAGTTAGTTATAATTTAAAAACAGTGTTGAAAATGTTTACACATTTAAACATTTATTGTTTTGCATTCTGCACTTAAAGTGATACTAAAAGGTAATTTTTTTTTTTTTCGGCTGTAATATTATTCTTATCTGCTCTGTGCACACATCGGTCCCCTACATCCTTTTCTGAAGCCCCTCACTGGTGCTGTCAGCTCCTCTCTCCTCCGAGTGCCCCCTCAGCAAGACGTATTACAGGGGCACCCGCGTAGGCACACTCTCAAGCCAGGCTCTGTGCACCCATAGATACACACAGAACCATAAGCCACACCCCTGCTCCCTCCTCACAAGAGTTTGACTAACAGCATCAGTAGCCAATTGCTTCTGCTGCAGCCTGTGTCACCTGTGAGACCAGGATGAGAGAGGAGAGGCGCTGAAGCCAGGACAGCGCTGAATCAGTAAGAGGAGCCAGCTACATGTTTTAGGACAGGGGGGCTAGGATAGTAGGATAGGTAGTGGAGCATTTTTTACCTTAATGCATAGAAGGCATTAAGGTTAAAAAGAGTTTGACTTTGGAACCACTTTAAACAAAATGCAAGAAATCTACATGAAGGCAAAGAACAAGATAATGACTCTTCTAGACATAATATCAGAATCAATGGTTTGTCAAAATCAATCACAGATTTCAAATGACCTTATTAGATATACAGTACTTTGCACTGAATTAGGTGTTTTGGACAGAGCAAACAGCACTCTTTTTCCAACACCAATATAATGCCATATTATTTAGGTCAGTGTTGTAGCCTAAAACACCGGAACACCAGGTGTAAGATAAGAGCCAGAACCCCAGAGCTTCAATCCAGTACCCACTGCTCCAAGCCTAAAACCATCAAACCCTATGATTCCCACTGAAAAGGGACAGTACCTACCTCAAGCTACCAAAACCAAACTGGTCACTCTCACATGAGCTTCAGCAAGATTAAAGTTGTTGTAAGCCCTCATATGTACCCAGTGTAGTGACTAGCATTAGGTGAAACACGGAGATTAAACAAATCCTCCTACATGAGTTGTAGCTGTGTATCTGCAGTAATTTCTTATTACTTAATATAGATCATTCTGAAAACAACCAGGAAAAGGATTTCTTCTTAGTTCTAGGAGCAGGGGGGCATGGATCTGAAGTCTTCACACAGCCACAGCTCTGAGCTCTGACTTGAGGGAAGGGACACACTCCCCTTCGCACAGTAGGAGAAAAAGCACAGCTGGGGACAACAGTCACAGACTGTGCTGCAGCTCCCTCCCCATCACCATTAGCTGCCAAAATAGAGCAACGCAACAGCAGAGAGAAATTACACTCAGAGCTTTGCAGACAACTACACAATATAGAAGAATGTGTTTTTTTTTTTTTCATATTTCATGACTGAGGTTTACAACCACATTAAGGATTGTATGTACAACAAAATACCCTCCTCCAACTAAACAAGTTAGATAAAATATTCACAAATATGATGAAACAATAAGAGTTATTAAAAAAATTACCGTTGTAAATGTTGTAAATGTCACCCCTATGTTAATAATTTTCAACAATTGGCTCTTGTCTGGAAGCAAAGTGTAATACTGATACTGCTCCGGGGGAGGGAATCAGAAAAACATGGTCTGCTAGTTAACCCTGGATGCTCTGTAAATGTAATTACAAATGAGGAGTGTAGGTGAACACCTTGTCCTAATAGGGGCATTTAGCTTTTTTTTTCAGCTTCTAAATGACCCTCAATGTTAGTCTATGTGTTTATTCACACATAGGTGTTTAGAGGCAGAGAAAAAACCCCAGGGTAAGCGCATTAAGGAGAGGAGTGGTTCAGCAGTAAAAACACTTTAATGTGCCTAAACGCGGCTATCAGCATTTAGGCGCGTCTGGTGTCTAGGAGTGGTAATGGATTTTACTGCAACAATAGGATATGAACATTCAAGAGAATCTAGAAAATTCCTGTCTGTACAAGAAGTTCATTACAAGAAGTAATTTCCTTTTTTTTCTGCTGTGCATGGATGTGTGCTCTGCCTGAGTGGCCGCAGCATAGCCCGAGACATCTCCCAGATGACCTCATAGCTGCTTTTGTCCCTCTTGGGAAATACATTTCCAAATGATTTTGTCCCTTTTGGGAAATGTTAATTCCCCCCCCCCCCCAAATGGGGTAATTGCATGTTGGTGAAGTATCTCGAGGTTAACCACCAAGACATCAAGGGAGGAGTACAGTAGCAATAATGTCTGCTTTTCTCATTCAAATTTGTCTCCTCTCCCTCAGCACATAAAGAAGCAGAATTGTTTCATCAATTTTGTTCATTGTTAAACTAGATGGACTTGTGTCTTTTTTCAGCCAGATTAACTATGTAACTAGGACAGGAACCATGACCACAACTCTCTGCTCTCTCTACCATCAGTAAAATGGCACCCAGGTTGTAAATATATAATCTTTCTACCAACAGTAAAATGGCACCCAGGTTGTAAATATATAATCTTTCTACCAACAGTAAAATGGCACCCAGGTTGTAAATATATAGTCTTTTCCAAATGCATTTCTGAGTGAAAAATTTGTAGAAGGGGGTGTTTTGCAATTGGCACAAACTTTTTGACTATTCTGTTATGCCAAAATATGACTCTCCCAATAATTTCATTTGAGATGCCAACTGTTATTCATCCCAACAGACACACTTTTACACAGGAATTATTGCAGGGGAAGAACAAGAGTCCAGGTGGCAGATTTTTGATGAACAGAGCCAGACAGCTCCCATGAAGGCTACACAAATATAGGGCTGGAATGGGATGCAAGGGGAGAGTATTAAAAGGATAACTGCACTAAAGTACATCTATCCTTTTACATGATCTAGTCTTGATCTGCTATTACATATATAGTTACATAGTAGGTGAGGTTGAAAAAAGACACAAGTCCATCAAGTCCAACCTATGTGTGTGATTATGTGTCAGTATTACATTATATATCCCTGTATGTTGCGGTCATTCAGGTGATTATCTAATAGTTTCTTGAAGCTATCAATGCTCCCCGCTGGGACCACCGCCTGTGGAAGGGAATTCCACATCCTTGCCGCTCTTACAGTAAAGAACCCTCTACGTAGTTTAAGGTTAAACCTCTTTTCTTCTAATTGTAATGAGTGGCCACGAGTCTTATTAAACTCTCTTCTGCGAAAAAGTTTTATCCCTATTGTGGGGTCACCAGTACAGTATTTGTAAATTGAAATCATATCCCCTCTCAAGCGTCTCTTCTCCAGAGAGAATAAGTTCAGTGCTCGCAACCTTTCCTCATAACTAAGATCCTCCAGACCCTTTATTAGCTTTGTTGCCCTTCTTTGTACTCGCTCCATTTCCAGTACATCCTTCCTGAGGACTGGTGCCCAGAACTGGACAGCATACTCCAGGTGCGGCCGGACCAGAGTCTTGTAGAGTGGCAGAATTATCGTTTTATCTCTTGAGTTGATCCCCTTTTTAATGCATGCCAATATTCTGTTTGCTTTATTAGCAGCAGCTTGGCATTGCATGCCATTGCTGAGCCTATCATCTACTAGGACCCCCAGGTGCTTAGGTGTATACCTTAGGGTATTAGGTGCTCATTTTTCTAAACATTTCCATTGCTAATCTCTAAAAAAAAAAAGAAGCTAACTGCACAATTAAAATGCAATTAAAAAGGTTAGTCTACTTAGGTATTTGAGGTCAGTTTGAGTTTACACTGTTCTATAAATTAAAATGTAAATGCTTCATTCCACATACATTAAAATGTACCACAAGCTGATGCATAAGCAAAAAAGCAAACTCAAAATGTTCATGTACACTTGGCCTTATTTTCCTCAGCCAGTCTTGGTCCCTGATCCTGGTACCTATGTCAGACAGCATAGTTAGTTCAGTTACTTACACTGCAGTTATGAAGTACAGTTTAGTCAAATGGTTGATCCCCACCCTGACGACTAGACACCAAAGCAACGGCATCATACTGATGAGGTCATGACTGTGCTCACCCCCATTTGTTTTCCTGTCCGTAAGCTCCCAATGTTAGATATTTACATTACCGAGCACTACCCAATGTTTTGAAGTTCTGGCCTTTCCTCTGCCTCAATGAGCCCTACTGTGTAGGGAATTTCAGGAAGTTGATATACAGCTTTGCGTACTTACAATAGCTATATTTAAACACACAATTAACCGTTTGTCGACCACCTCACGCAGATATACTACGGCAGAATGGCACAGCTGCGCAAAACCCCGTACGGGTACGTCGTCTCTTAAAGAGCCGCCAGGGGGGACCCGATGCGCGTGGCCGGTGGGCGCGATCGCCATCAGCCATGCGTGATCGCGTGCACGAGAGTCAGCATGGGGACTTGTGTGTGGAAAAAAAATCAAATCCCTGTTCTGTCAGGGGAGAAGAGACCTATGATTTGTTCCTACTAAGTAGGAACAACAGTAGGTCTCCTCCCCCAGTCAGTCCTATCCCCATACAGTTAGAACACACTGAGGGAACACACATTTATCCCCTTGATCGCCCCCTAGTGTTAACTCCTTCCCAACCAGTGACATTTACATAGTAATCAGTGCATTTTTATAGCACTGATCGCTGTATAAATGTCAATGATCCCAAAAATGTGTCAAAAGTGTCCAATCGGTCCGCCGCAATGTTGTAGTACCGCTAAAAATCACAGATCGCTGTCATTACTAGTAAAAAAAAAAAGCCATAAAAATGCCATAAATCTTTCCCATAGTTTGCAGACGCTATAACTTTTGCACAAACTAATCAATATACGCTTATTGCGATTTTTTTTACCACAAATATGTAGAAGAATATATATTGGCCTAAACTGATGAAGAAATTTGTTTTTTAAAAACATATTTGGGGATATCTATTAGAGCAAAAAGTAAAAAATATTGTGTTTTTTTTCAAAATTGTCGCTATTTTTTTAATATATAGCGCAAAAAATAAAAGCCGCAGAGGTGTCTAAATACCACCAAAAGAAAGCTCTATTTGTGGGGAAAAAGGACGCAAACTTTATTTGGGTACAGCATTGCATAACCGCGCAATTGTCAGTTAAAGCGACGCAGTGTCAAACTGTAAAAAGTGCTCTGGTCAGGAAGGGGGTAAAATCTTCCGGAACTGATTTATGATTGTTTTATCAATGACAGTATTAAACTAGCATACACATATGTACAGTACACACACATGCACACATCTGATGTTCACAAAAAACCTTGTTGATGTTAAAAGACACATCCATCAATTGTTATGTACATTTTAACAATAAATAATGAAGCCAACAACTGAATTATGAAAATAGAGATAATTTCACTTGCCTCATTAAACCTTGCTACCAGTTCTTCTACAGTATTATGTTCCCTAGTTTTCAGTTTCAACAGCGATGCAGACAGAGTTGTTTTTATATCAGGAAAACTGGTCTCACATTCAAAATTGTCAAGATCTTTCGTTAAGAAACAAAGGTAATCAATAGGCAAAACTTTGCGATAAATCGCCTGTTCTTGATCAGTAAGGATGGTTGCAATCTCCTCTGGAAACTGAATGAGGTGTTGCAGTTCCACCAATTCTTTACTCAGTCCAGCAGCACTAGCTGTCTGAGAGTTCGATGTTGCCATTGCTGGGCACGGCTGGCGGTCTAAAAAAAAAAAAAAGAAAAAAAAAAGACATTATTTAGATGTGATATCACTTTTTAGATATGTCAGTAACAGTGGATTATAGCAAGCAACATTATAACATTATGCAAAAAATATACATTTTTAACCAATGTAATAATTGAAATCAACATGGCTCAGGGATTTTGTAAATAAATACAAATTGTTTCTGGATATTACAAGCTAAGACAAGAATATCATTAGCATGGTTGGATGTATAGTTTCTGACCCCCCCCCCACCCCCCAAGCCTACAGACTTCTTCTGTCTGCCTCCTACCCCAGGTGATTAATTAATTGAAAGCAGTAGTAAATCGCAGTTGTTGCAAGGCAATGTCATAATGTGCTAGGATGCATCGCATTCTAGCACATTATGAGACATTTACCTTAGAACTAAGCCCTCCAGCGTGATGACATCACTTCCACGCATGCGAGCAGGACCCGCCATTTGTGGCACAGGCTCTGAAGGTCCGGCACTGTATGCTGGACCTTCAGAGCGCATGCGCCGCTAACGTAACTGGCTGCATGCACTCTGAAGATCTTCTAAACTGTGCAAGTTTAGGAGTTATTCACAGTACATACAGACAAGCCTTACTATAGGCTTGCCTGTAGGTAAAAGTGGTAGAACTGAGTTTACTACCACTTTAACTATTAGACCCCTTTCAGACTGAAGGCACTTTTCAGGTATTTTTGTGCTAAAAATAGCGCCTGTGAAGCTCTTAAAAAAAAAAACGCTTCCCATGCCTCCCCAGTGTAAAAGCCTGAGTGCTTTCACACCGGGGCGGTGCTCTTGCAGGACGGAAAAAAAGTCCTGCAAGCAGCATCTTTGGGGTGGCCCTAAACCACCCCTGCCATTGAAATCAATGGGCAGCGCTGCTGAAGCATCTGCAAATCGCTTCGGCTTTTCGTGCACTTTTAACTCCTTGTTAACCCCTTCTTTGGGGTTAAAAGCACCCTGCTCCTGCCCGCACAGCACTGGTAAAGCGCCGCAATAACGAGCTGCGCTTTACTGTTAGCGCGAGCGGTCTTCAGCGTGAAAGGGGAACAAGTTATAAGAGACTGGGGTAAAGAGGCTTAAAGAGACAAATGGCCCACACAAAGTCAAAACAACTAGATCTGGTTACTAGAAAAGTAGCTCAAACTATCTCCTATCATTGTAGTAGTTTGTATCTGGGTGCAAAGGTCCAGAGTGTGTAAACTGTAAAGTGCACCGTATACCAACAAAAACACCAATTTTACAGAGACAGCAACACTGAGGACCTAGCTGGACTGCAAAGGCAGGAAGTGCATAAATTATTTTACACCAGAACGCATTAACAGCAGTCAGCATTATGATTTTTAATGCTGTGTGCAGTCCATGTTAGCCTTGCCACCCTACTTGGCTATACAGAAATGTGGCCCTGATCATTATGTACATTTAAAGCCACAAAAAAAAATGTAGGATCCAAACTGTATGTGACCACACTTCATCTGGAGTATTACATAAGATTGATGGACAAGCAACAAACCTTATTTCTTTAGGCCTTCCTTGACTTGTACTTTGGTTTACATTACTGTGCAATTTCCATCTTGTAACAAGTGCTAAAATATGTGTTTAATGCCTTTAATCATGCAAATATATTTTTTATATCATCTATGTAACACAGCCAACCAGCATCAACTAAATGAAACTTTATGGCAGCGTGCAGAATCTGCATGATGGTAAATCCCTAAGAAGATAATTAGTATCTATTTTAAGGGATACAAAATCCCTTGGAATAGATACTAATTATCTTCCTAGGGATTTACCATTATTTTTTGTCTTGTTCCCTTTGGCCTATAGTGCTTTTTTTTTCATCTTCTTTGGGGGCAGTGTCAAGCCAGTTGCTAAAGGATGTAGACATTTTGGTGGAAATCTTTTGATATACTGATGTATGGTCTTCTTGCCATCCAAAGGAGTGTTCCTGCTAAACAAGCTTTTACATTGTAAGTTATATGTATATATGGATGATCCATGGTTATATGTATTTTATATACATTATTATACATGGCACTAATTGCTCATTAACTGTAAAAGTTCTTTCAGAAGTGGTATTATTCCCTGGGAAGATTTGTCTATAACAGTACATTTTGAAACGCGTTGGATATCCCCTTCTACTGTATTCCTCTGTAATCTATCGATGAAAGGAACAGCAAGTAGGTGGGGACTACCACTTCATGTCTAACAGAGTTTTCTTGTATAGTTGACATCAACATTTTATTTTGTTTTTATTTTATTTTGTAATAATAAAATATACAATTTTTAATATATATTTTTTTCTTTTTTGGTTGCCTATAAAATCTCACTTTTCTTGAGGTTTATTCTAAATGCATGGAATCCTATTTCAGAATCATCTGCATCTCCTATACAACATTTAATATCAGCACCCTCTATGGAAAAGCAGGATAACTCTGGATGGTCCACAGTAAATACAAATATAGAGGCACAAGGGAATGACCAAGAGAGAGAGTGGGCAGGTAAAGAAGGAGGGAGGTAATACTGCTATTAAAATTATAGCTGGAAATTCAGAAAATGAGCAGCATATACAAATTGGAGAGTCAACGCTAAAGGATGTGTTTAAAGCACTGCAAACAAGCAATACCACGTTATCTATTTTGTCAAATCAGTTCCAATACATGCGGGAGGAGATCACTATTATACGTCAAGCTATGCAAAAGGTACAAAGGCGTACTACTGCAGTAGAGAGTAGAGTCAGTAACATCGAGGATACAATGTCATTAAGGCCCCTTTCACACTTATACGACTTGTCCCACAATTTTGTACTGCAAAATCGTATGACAAGTCATTCTCCATGATTTTCAATGACTACCATTCATATTGGCACGACTTTAAGTCGTGCCGACTTGAAAGTAGTCCCATCACTACTTTGGTCAAACTTCTATGCGAGTTGTACTCCATAGACCTCAATGTTAAACCCTGAAGTAGCATGCAAATCGTGCCTGAATAATATAGACACGATTTCAGTACGACTTTGTAAGCACAAGCCTGGCCCACTGATCGGGAAAGGAAAAATTTTTTTTTCCTTTCGCGATGAGCGACAGGCAGTGCTGACAGCTGTCTGGTATAAATCCTGGAGGGGGAACGCCGCGCCAAGTTTTAAATGAAAAAAACGGCGTGGGTTCCCCCCCAGGTGTATACCAGGCCCTTAGGTCTGGTATGGATCTAAGGGGAACCCCCTACGCCGAAAAATCGGCGTGGGGTCCCCCCCAAAATCCATACCAGACCCTTATCCGAGCACGCAGCCCAGCCGGTCAGGAATGGGGGTGGGGGCGAGCGAGCGCCCCCCCCCTCCTGGACCGTACCAGGCCGAATGCCCTCAACATGGGGGGGGGGTGCTTTGGGGCATGGGGAGCACCCTGCGGGCCCCCCCACCCCAAAGCACCTTGTCCCCATGCTGATGAGGACAAGGGCCTCTTCCAGACAACCCTGGCCATTGGTTGTCGGGTCTGCGGGCGGGGGGCTTATCGGAATCCAGGAGCCCCCTTTAATAAGGGGCCCCCAGATCCCGGCCCCCTACCCTTTGTAAATGAGTATGGGGTACATGGTACCCCTACCCATTCACCTAGGCAAAAAAGTGTCAATAAAAAACAGTACACAGGTTTTTAAAGTAATTTATTAGGCAGCTCCGGGGTCTTCTTCCGACTTCGGGGGTCCTCTTCCGACTTCGGGGGTCTCTCCGGCATCTCCTCCCGGTGTCCTGATCTTCTGCCGGCTCCTCCGCTTTCTTCTGCAGCTCAATTGCTAGCGGTGGCCCGTACTTCTGCCTTCTTCTTTTCTTCCAGAGATGTTGACACAACGCTCTCTCCAGCTGGAATGGTCTCTGAACGCTCCGCAATGGACTTATATAGGCGTGACCCAGGCCCCCTTATGAGGTCACTGTCCAGGGGCATGCTGGGACTGTGCCATCATAAGGGGGCATGGTCATCACCCAGTGACCACGCCTCCTAAAACGTCACAGTCCCAGCATGCCCAGGGACTGTGACGGCATAAGAGGGCGGGGTCACCGTCTATATAAGTCCGTTGCGGAGCGTTCAGAGACCATTGCAGCTGGAGAGAGCGTCGTGTCAACATCTCTGGAAGAGAAGAGGGAAGAAGACGATCCAGAAGTCCGGACCACCGCTGGCAAAAGAGCAGCAGAAGATAGCGGTGGAGCCGGCAGAAGATGCGGACACCGGGAGAAGACGCCGGAGAGACCCCTGAAGTCAGAAGAGGACCCCCGAAGTCGGAAGAAGACCCCCGAAGTCGGAAGAAGACCCCGGAGCTGCCTAATAAATTACTTTAAAAACCTTTGTACTGCATTTTTTATTGACACTTTTTTGCCTAGGTGAATGGGTAGGGATACCATGTACCCCATACTCATTCACATAGGGTGGGGGGCCGGGATCTGGGGCCCCCTTATTAAAGGGGGCTCCCGGATTCCGATAAGCCCTCCGCCCACAGAGCCCGACAACCAACGGCCAGGGTTGTTGGGAAGAGGCCCTTGTCCTCATCAACATGGGGACAAGGTGCTTTGGGGTGGGGGGGCCGCAGGGTGCCCCCCATGCCCCAAAGCACCCACCCCCCATGTTGAGGGCATGCGGCCTGGTACGGTCCAGGAGGGGGGGCGCTCGCTCATCCCCACCACCGGCCGGGCTGCGTGCTCAAATAAGGGTCTGGTATGGATTTTGGGGGGACTCCCACGCCGATTTTTCGGCGTAGGGGGTTCCCCTTACAATCCATACCAGACCTAAGGGCCTGGTATGCCCCTGGGGGGGAACCCACGCCAGTTTTTTTATTTAAAACTTGGTGTGGAGTTCCCCCTTATGATTCATACCAACTACTGTATGTTTTCATTTGTTAATGCCAAAAATGTGGCAAAGTCGTACAAAGTAGTACTGCTCCCAAATTGCGGTAAAATCGCGGCAAAATTGCTGTAAAATCGCACGACTTTGAAGTCGTATAAGTGTGAAAGGGGCCTTATGCAGCGAGATTTTAAAGTGGTGAGCCTCTCAGAACATGCAGAGGGGAAGAACACTACAGAATTTATGGAGCAATGGCTGTTAAGAATGTTTGATAAGAACTCTTTTTTGCCTTTTTGGCTGCTAGTTTAAATAACGTTATGGAAAAATTGATACACCCAGACCAGACAAGTTTTTTCCCAGGTATAAATTTTAGGAAATTGTTTCTTAATTTACAGATGATTCCTGATAATATAGGGAAAAGAGCGGTTCTGTCCCTTGACGCAGCCAAAGCGTTTGACTGCATCGAGTTGACATATCTGTGGGAGGTTTTGGGGAAGTATGGCCTGGGTGAAGAATTTGTGAGGTGGCTAAAATTATTATATTGTGCCACTCGAGCATGTGTACAGATTAATGGTTCTACATCAAATTTTTTTACGTTATCTAGAGGCACTATAACGGGATGCCCGTTATCTCCATTACTGTTCGCATTAGCGACAGAGCCTTTAGCGATAGTAATTAGGCAAGCATCTATAGTTAAGAGGGTTTAAGAGAGGAGAAAGTGAAGACAAACTGTTTTATGCTTTGTTGTTTTGGGGAGATACGGATAAATCACCGATTTCTGCTATAACTCTGATAGAAATTTTGGTTCTTTCTCAGGTTTTAGTATAAATTGGGATAAATCGGTATTGATCCCATTAGATGAGATGTATCCAAACTTACCACAGAAGGCAAATCAGATTAAAATTAAGTACGTCTTTTAAATATCTTGCCATATGGGTCTCCTTAAAAACTGAGGAATATTTGAATCATAATTTGACACAATTATTAGATAACTTTAAGGGTAAGAGTAAAGTATGAACTAAATTACCTCTGTCGTTAGTGAGGCGTGCAAATTTGATTAAAATGTTCTGGGGCCCTCAGTTACTCAATATTTTACATAAATCCCCAATATGGATACCTCCTAAATGGTTTTAAAAAAATAGACTTTTGGTTTCGGATCTTACCATGGAAAGGTAAAAATCCTAGACTTAAGCTTTCTAAATTACAACTTTCTAAAGATAGGGAGGATTAGCTGTTTCAAATGCTAGGATGTATTTTATTGCTTCTCAACTCCAACAGATGGTAGGATGGGGCTCCATAGATTGGATGGATCCAATACAATCATTACTGTTGACTAAAATTTTTCATAGTTACTTAATAGCTCTATAACTTAGATAACTGGAATCTAAGTCTTTCGGTACTCAAAAACCCCCTTTAGTACTGATGAATAAAGGAAATGAGATATATAATGCAATATGTAGATATATCAGTCTATACCCTTTTATGGGAAAACAAAGTATAAAGAGATAAATAAATTGGAAGGATTTGGGGTGTGGAGAGGACTAGGGATTCAATACATTTCACAATTATATTCTAATAATATTTTAAAAACATTTCAAGAATTACAAAGAGAATACTCTCTGCCCCAATATACCTTCTTTCAATATTTACAATTATGACACACTTTACAGGCCCAATTTAAAGCTAATAAGTTAAAGATACAAACTATGCTACTAATAGATCTTATTGCAAAGACGCAAACTAAGAAGGGGCTTATTTCTATTATATTTGGTTGTCTAATAGATCAATCCCAGGGGGAGGCTACTTGCCTCGCTAGAAGGGGATGGGAAAAGGATTTGGGAGATCTAACAGATGAACAATGGCAAAATATTTTGCAATAAGTACAGTCAGTATTGGTATCACCTCAGCAATCTCTAACGCAACTATATATAATTCATAGAGTGTATAAGACACCAGTTAAATTGTATCAGTGGGGAAGACGAGATACATCTGAATGCCCTCAGTGCCAGGGAACCTCTGCTGATCTACTAAATATGTTATGGAAATGCCCTAAATTGTTCAGGCACTCGCAAAAAATCGTGGATACTATTAATCGGGTTTATCAAACACAGATACAGTTGGATCCTAAAATAAGCTTATTAGGTTATATTAAAAAAGAAGTATATATACCAGCAGTTAGGACAGCTATTAAGAAGATGCTATTTATAGCACGAAAGTTAATTGCCCAAAAATGGATATCTTCAAGCGTTCCAACATATGAGGAATGGCATACACAGGTTAATGATACCTTACTAAAAGAATGGTAGGTGTTTCGGTATAGGGGTCTGATAAAAAAATTTCATAAAATATGGGATCTGTGGTTGAGGATGCCTGGTATGATAGCTCTTATTATACCGTCAGATGGAATCCCAGGGGTGGATAGTTTCTTCTCAAACTACAGAAAGAATGGAGAAGGATAAGTGAAAAAAGGGTAGAGGGACATAATTAAGGATATAAATAGATAGTTGCTGTAATATTCTTACAGACGTATATGTGTTTTGACACCACTGTAGGGGAGTTATGTTCTGTGTGTAGATTTGCTATTTGCAAATTGAAATTTAATGTATTTGTTTTGTTTAAAAGTGTTGTAAATCAAAAATTGGAGATAATAAAAATAATGCATTAAAAAAAGAAAGCTGTGAACATATTTATTTACTTGGGCCCCAAAGTAGCCATAGAAAGCTGAACTCTTCAAGCAATAGCAGATTAAAACACTGAACAGCACCAAGAGTTAATTGTTAGTACAAAAATATTGCTCATTAATAAGGCTGTAGATGTTAATTAAGCAAAACTGGAGATCTTTTAAATATTACATTGAAATCCATATAAGCTGAAGCTTACCAGTAAAGCTGCTTTTGTGTCACTATGGTATAAAATCAACAAATCCCATAACAACCCAACCAGTAGGCTTAATTCAATTTCCTCTGCCCTTTGGATTTTAAAATATTACTTTTCTAATTAAGAAAAAAAAAATATATGTAATTAAACCTAAGAGCCAGCTATGAAACATGACAAACCAACCTATTTTAGTGTGTGAGACAACAAAAGTAAAAAAACGAAGTAATACAGTATGAATTAAAAAGTTACTGATAAGGGATAACCATCACACATGAGCATTCATTATCTTTACTAGTAAATAAGAACCATCACATTCAACAACCATTTACAAAGCGTTTATTAAACATTTAAATGGTGCCAAGCAGCTTTATTGAAGTTAAAGTTAGTCTGCCAACTTTAAAATCCAAAAAACAAAAACCGCTGCTCAAAAGCAGAAAAAACTCTTCAGTGCCCTGTTAGGCCTTATTCAAGTCAACCACAATGCACTGTAATGCATTAAACTTATTTTGTTGCTTTGGCAACCCAATGCACTAGCTAAAGTACCAGAACACATATACAGTCGTAATGATGTGAACTTTATCTTCATTATGTTGTGCTGCAGGTCCATTAAAACCTTGTGATCTTCAAAATGTATGAACTGCCTTATCGTAACACAAGATAACAATCTAAATAACACACATTAACTTGCCTGGGGTAATGTGCCACAAAATTCTGAATTGATACTCGGCAGTGGCGTCGGGAGGGGGGGCTGGGGGGGCATGCACAACTGTATTAGTAGCTCTGAGCGGGGACCGATCTGATCCCGAGAGCCGCCGAGTCACATAGTAGGTCCCGCTTTCTGGAGCCTGCAGTGTCTATGATGGACGTCCCACTGGTCCAATGGCTGGACCGTGGGACGTCCATCATAGGCGCTGCAGGCTCCAGAAGGTGGGAATTGCAATGCAGCCGCCGCGCCACATCACTGTGAGATCCCCACTAGGCGCTCAGGCGGGCGGCTCTCCAATCCTCCTCTGGCTGCCTGCTGTGATGATGGGCGCACCGCACACCACGGCTGAATTCTGTCTCCTGGTCAGGTAAGTCAGTGTGTGTCACTACCATCAGTGTATGTATGTCAGGTAGGTCAGTGCATGTCAGGTAGATCAGTGTGTGTCAGGTAGGTAGGCCACTGTATGTATGTCAGGTAAGTCAGTGTATGTCAGGTAGGTAGGTCAGTGTATGTATGACAGGTAGGTAGGTCAGTGTGTCAGGCAGGTGAGTTTAATGGTCAGCATTGATGGGCACTGGTAAGCCAGGCAGCAACCAGCAAGTGAGCTTACCCCCGCCACACAACCCCACCGCCCAGCCAAACCCTGCGCCACCACTACCGCCCCCACCCCCCATGCCGGCCTTGGATTTCAGCCTGAATCCCCTGGTCTTTTTGCCATTTATTGGGATCCTATGTGATAGACCAACACAAAGTGGCACATAATTGTGACGTGAAAGGAAAATGATAAATTGTTTTTAAATTGTTGTTACAAATAAATTTGTGAAAAGTGTAGCATGTATTTGTATTCAGCCCCCTTTACTCTGATACCTCTAACTAAAATCTAGTGGAACTAATTGCCTTCAGAAGTCACCTAATTAGTAAATAGAGTCCACCTATGTGTAATTTAATCTCAGTATAAATACAGCTGTTTTGTAAAGCCCTGAGGTTTGTTAGAGAACCATAGTGAACAAATAGCATCATAAAGACCAAGGAACACACCAAATCAGGGTTAGGTTATAAAAAAATATCCCAAGCTTTGAACATCTCATGGAGCACTGTTCAATCCATCATCCGAAAATGGAAAGAGTATGGCACAACTGCAAAGAGCCAAGAGGCCCATGGTAACTCTGGAGGAACTGCAGAGATCCACAGCTCAGGTGGGAGAATCTGTCCACAGGACAACTATTAGTCGTGCACTTCACAAGTCTGGCCTTTATGTAAGAGTGGCAAGAAGAAAGCCATTGTTGAAAAAAGCCATGAGAAATGATGTTTGTCGTTTGCGAGAAGCCTTATGGGGGACACAGCAAACATGTGGAAGAAGGTGTTCTGGACAGATGAGACCAAAATGTAACTTTTTGGCCTAAAAGCAAAACGCTATGTGTGGCGGAAAACTAACACTGCACATCACCCTGAACACACATCCCCACCGTGAAACATGGTGGTGGCAGCATTATGTTATGGGGATGCTTTTCTTCCGCAGTCAGAGTTGATGGGAAGATGGATAGAGCCAAATACAGGGCAATCTAATGCTGTGTACACACGACCGGACTTTCGACGGCTTGAATCACGTCGGACTTTTCGAAGGACTTTCGACGGACTTCCGTCGAATCGGACTTGTCTACACACAATCACACCAAGTTCATAGCCAGTAGCCAATAGCTGCCCTAGCGTCGGTTTTCGTCCGTCGGACTTGCAAACAGACAATCGGATTTTTCGACTCGAGTCCGTCGGAAAGATTTGAAAAATGTTCTAGATCTAAAGTCCGTCACATTTTCGACAGAAAAGGTCCGCTGCAGGTCCGATGAACCCCACACATGGTCGAATTGTCCAACGGATTTGTTCCGTCAGACAAGTTTGGTCGAAAAGTCCGACCGTGTGTACATGGCATTAGAAGAAAACCTGTTAGAGTCTGCAAAAGACTTGAAACTGGGGTGGAGGTTCGCCTTCCAGCAGTACAATGACCCTAAACATACAGCCAGAGCTACAATGGAATGGTTTAGATCGGGGGTCTTCAAACTATGGCTCTCCAGTTGTTAAGGAACTACAATTCCCATCATGCCTAGTCACGTCTGTGAATGTCAGAGTTTTACATTGCCTCATGGTATGTGTAGTTCTGCAACAGCTGGAAGTCTGTAGTTTGAAGATCCCTGGTTTAGATCAAAGCATATTCATGTGATAGAAAGGCCCAGTCAAAGTCCAGACCGAAATCCAAATAAGAATCTGTGGTAAGATTTGAAAATTACTGTTCAGAGATGATCCAATCTGACAGAGTTTGTTCTATTTTGCAAAGAAGAATGGGCAAAAATGTCACTCTCTAGATGTGCAAAGGTGGTAGAGACATCCCCAAAAAGACTTGCAGCTGTAATTGCAGTGACAGGTGGTTCTACAAAGTATTGACTCGGGGGCTGAATAGAAATGCACGCCACACTTTTCACATATTTATTTGTAAAAAAAAATTGAAAACCATTTATCATTTTCTTTCCACTTTACAATTATGTGCCACTTTGATTGTATGACTAACAGGTTATGTGACTCTACTTTCCTCTGAGCTTTTTATTTTTTTTAATTCTTCTTTTTTTTACTTCTTTTGCTCTCTGGAGTCCAAAGCATGTGTAAACATGCATTGCTCTACGCTGTAAATATAAAATGCTTTGTTTTTTTTTTTTTTTTTTTTTTTTTTTTTTAATTCAGCCCTTAAGGATTCTTTAGTAATAGTTTAGTTCTACTTTTAAAGCATACGTTTACATTTAGAGAGCTTGTCCTTTAATAAATACCCCACCCCTTTGAGGGTGGTCTGCAGTATTAAATACTTACCTTTGTCTCCTTTCCAGAAACCTTCAAGTGTGACTCTGCTCAGTGCCGCACCATCTTTCTTCCAAAAATGTTCCCAACAACTCCTTTTCTTCCTGCACACGCATGCCTTCCTGTGGAAAATGTCCAACCTATAGGAATAAATAGAGCAATTGCACATGTGCACCATGAAGAGGAGCCAGCGGGGAAGACTGTGTCTTTTACATCCCTACTCTTGCCTGTGGGTGGGAGTGATAACCAATGGTTTATTATCATTAATAATATTATTTGTTCATGCTCTTAATAGCATTGGAACACAAACCAAATGTATTCATTGCTTGCTAACAAAGAGAATTTCCATGCTACTGAAAAATCCAGGCTCAATGAAAACATGTAGAAAATTTAGAATTTTGTAATTAAAAAGCGTATTGGTGTATATTTATTTGACTGCATGGTGTCACAAATATTAAGATAAAATGGCAATAGAGAATGTAAACAGCCATGCAAAGACTTTATTTCAGAAAACATTTTTTCCCCATTTATTTATTTAAATGTAATTTGGTAGCATTACCTAAATTAACATGGAAGTCTGTTTGGCCATGATTGCACTAGCAACTAAAGCTTACAGGCATGAAGTCTCCTTTATACATTAAATTAAACAAATGATGCCTTTCGTTCACCATGTCTGGTGGAACAAAAGCAGCTGGGTGGTGAGAAATGCAGAGAGCGTTTACATTTTACACTTATTCTAAAATATATTTATGCATAAAAGGAGTTAAGCTATTGTGAAAAAGTGTAGCAAGGCTTCATGATTTAGCAATGAGATCCCTTTTCAAATTCACAACACAAAAGAATTTAAATATTCATACAAAAGTCTGTGTGAGAAATTGTAGAAAACGGGCTGTAACAATTAGCAGTGCACATGGATTAATCTCGGTTCCCCTGACAACTAACTGCAAGGGATCTTAACCGTGTGCAGTATTTCATAGATATGAAATTCCAAAAAAGGCATCCAGCTGTGGCCTCACACACAGCACTCTGAATTTCAGCCAATACCACCATGCTTACTAGAATTCCTTTCAGCTCGTTTCTCTTACTGGACACCGCAATACAACAATAATTTCATTCACTTTCTTTAAATGAAAGCCAAGCATAGTATAGTATACATACAGTATATATTGTAAAACAACCTAAAAAGAAAGGCAAGTCTGCATAGCCTGTATGAGTATATTTGTACGCAAAGTTCATTTTACTAAACTGGAGCAAAGGGTGAAGGGTCTGCTACAAAACAATGGGCCTGCAGTAGATGATGAAAGGGTGAACAGATCGTACAGAGGAACATTTAATACAGAGTTGTGACTGTGGATAGTGCGGCAGGAATTCTCCATAACCACTTCAATGTATTTCTCAAGGGATTTCCCAAACAGGAGCTTACCTTCAAAGGGGATGGGCAAAAAGAACGTTTCCTGAGCAGGGTCAGCCAACCAACCTCTAAGCCAAAAAAATCTGTGCATATGTACAAAAAGTAAGGGCATTCTGGAGATTTAACTAATCACATTCTCCATGGTGTCTACACAGAATAGTAGGGCCAAGGGTGAGAGCTGTAGTCTTGGAGAAAGAATAGAATTATCTATACCAGGAGAAAATTCACTGCTGAGTTCTCCAGTCAAGTTCGTCACAGTCTGGGCAACTGACTGGATGGCAAAAGCCGGCTGCAGAGCTGGACCTGCCAGAGCAAAGGAGGACCTCAAAAGTGTCTCCAAACAAGTGCAGTCTTCTCACATAGTTTGTAATAAAAACATCTTTGCCATTCTGAAGCTTCCCTCCAACCACTATGCATATTAGTTTATACAGTCAGGTCCATAAATATTGGGACATCGACACAATTCTAATCTTTTTTGGCTCTATACACCACCACAATGGATTTGAAATGAAACAAACAAGATGTGCTTTAACTACAGACTTTCAGCTTTAATTTGAGGGTATTTACATCCAAATCAGGTGAATGGTGTAGGAATTACAACAGTTTGTATATGTGTCTCCCAAAAGTAATGGGACAATTGGCTGCTCAGCTGTTCCATGGCCAGATGTGTGTTATTCCCTCATTATCCTATTTAAAAGGAGCAGATAAAAGATCCAGAGTTCATTTCAAGTGTGCTATTTGCATTTGGAATCTGTTGCTGTCAACTTTTAATATGAGATCCAAAGAGCTGTCACTATCAGTGAAGCAAGCCATCATTAGACTGAAAAAACAAAACAAACCCATCCGAGAGATAGCAAAAACATTAGGTGTGGCCAAATCAACTGTTTGGAACATCCTTAAAAAGAAAGAACGCACCTGTGAGCTCAGCAACACCAAAAGACCCGGAAGACCACGGAAAACAACTGTGGTGGATGACTGAAGAACTTTTTCCCTGGTGAAGAAAACACCCTTCACAACAGTTGGCCAGATCAAGAACACGCTCCAGGAGGTAGGTGTATGTGTGTCAAAGTCAACAATCAAGAGAAGACTTCACCAGAGTGAATACAGAGGGTTCACCACAAGATGTAAACCATTGGTGAGCCTCAAAAACAGGAAGACCAGATTAGAGTTTGCCAAACAACATCTAAAAAAGCCTTCACAGTTCTGGAACAACATCCTATGAACAGATGAGACCAACATCAACTTGTACCAGAGTGATGGGAAGAGAAGAGTATGGAGAAGGAAAGGAACTGCTCATGATCCAAAGTATACCACCTCATCAGTGAAGCATGGTGGTGGTCGTGTCATGGTAGTGTCATGGCGTGAGCATGTATGGCTGCCAATGGAACTGGTTCTCTTGTATTTATTGATGATGTGACTGCTGACAAAAGCAGGATGAATTCTGAAGTGTTTTGGGCAATATTATCTGCTCATATTCAGCAAAATGCTTCAGAACTCATTGGACGGTGCTTCACAGTGCAGATGGACAATGACCCGAAGCATACTGCGAAAGCAAGCAAAGAGTTTTTTAAGGGAAATAAGTGGAATGTTATGCAATGGCCAAGTCAATCACCTGACCTGAATCCGATTGAACATGCATTTCACTTGCTGAAGGCAAAACTGAAGGGAAAATGCCCCAAGAACAAGCAGGAACTGAAGACAGTTGCAGTAGAGGCCTGGCAGAGCATCATCAAGGATGAAACCCAGCGTCTGGTGATATCAATGCGTTCCAGACTTTAGGCTGTAATTGACTGCAAAGGATTTGCAACCAAGTATTAAAATGTGAAAGTTTGATGGATAAGTGTTAATTTGTCCCATTACTTTTGGTCCCTTAAAAAATGGGAGGCACATATTACAACAAACTGTTGTAATTCCTACACCATTCACCTGATTAGGATGTAAATACCCTCAAATTAAAGCTGAAAGTCTGCAGTTAAAGCACAGCTTCTTTGTTTCATTTCAAATCCATTGTGGTGGTGTATAGAGCCAAAAAGATTAGAATTGTGTTGATGTCCCAATATTTATGGACCTGACTGTATATACTGTGATTCTGTACTTGCCAAATATGCTGCAGAAATCTCCCTCCACTAACTCTGGCTGCAGCCATTTTAACTGTGGGCAGCTGAAGCTGCTGCCTGTTCACTTCCTGGATTTACACAGACACACATCTCCAGCTCTGCAGCTTTCATTGGCCCTCTTATGACTCATCCCCCCTCCCTTCTTGGCAAACTCTCACGAGAGTGAGAGACACAGTTGGGCAAGTTGTCATAAGCCTAGGCTAATGACCAGACAATAAACAGGAAGTGGGCTGTATAAGGTATTTACCGACAGAAAAAAAAAATGTTTTACTATCCAAAGTTAAAACAACAAGGGCAGAAGATTTAATAGATGGAAAGTTGAAAAAATGACCGAAGCTCCGCTTTAAAAAAAGGAATGCCCTCAATAGGAACAGTAGATTGATAATTTAGTACAAGAATGACTGGGTCCACATTGAAAACAGTCCACCCCTTTCTGAAAATCTCTTCCATAGTGTTGCAAGGCAGCAAACATAAGGTTCTAGGGTTTTTTTCTGTGTAATCATGATACTGAGCCCAGTCAGCCTCATGAAGAATGGAGAAAGGCTTTCTATGTATTGCTTTTTGGTGCCTAATATAATATATGGGGGCTGTCCAGAACTAGCCGGAGCCAGCAATTAGTACTTCCTGCTTTAATCAATGAATCCACCATAGCCAGCATATAGCATGAAACTGAAGGATTAAGTTCACAAAATTTTGGTGGTGAAAAACAGCTTTCCTCTAAAATGTTTGCATCTCCCCTGCCCTTCGCAAATGTAGAGTGAGCCAGGCAATTTAGGTTCTAATTAATATAACCAGAATATCTTTAAACACTCCAGCCCCGGAAGGATTTACCCCCTTCCTGACCAAGCCCTTTTTTGCGATACAGCACTGCGTCGCTTTAACGGACAATTGCGCGGTCGTGTGATGCTATACCCAAACAAAATTGATGTCCATTTTTTCCCACAAATAGAGCTTTCTTTTGGTTGCATTTGATCACCTCTGCGGTTTTTATTTTTTGCGCTATAAACAAAAAAAAAGATGACAATTTTGAAAAAAACGCATTATTTTTTACTTTTTGCTATAATAAATATCCCCAAAAATATATATAAAAAATATTTTTTTCCTCAGTTTAGGCCGATCTGTATTCTACATATTTTTGGTAAAAAAATTGCAATAAGCGTATATCGATTGGTTTGCGCAAAAGTTATAGCGTCTACAAAATAGGGGATAGTTTTATGGCATTTTTATTTTTAAATTTTGTTTTTTAGTAATGGCGGCGATATGCAGTTTTTATCGGGACTGCGACATTATGGCGGACACATCGGACAATTTTGACAATTGCGCGGTCATGTGACGCTGTACCCAAACAAAATTGATGTCCATTTTTTCCCACAAATAGAGCTTTCTTTTGGTTGCATTTGATCACCTCTGCGGTTTTTATTTTTTGCGCTATAAACAAAAAAAGAGCGACAATTTTGAAAAAAAAGTAATATTTTTTACTTTTTGCTATAATAAATATCCCCAAAAAATATCTAAAAAAGATACATTTCTTCCTCAGTTTGGGCCAATATGTATTCTTCTACATATTTTTGGTAAAAAAAAAAATCGCAATAAGCGTATATTGGTTTGTGCAAAAGTTACAAAATAGGGGATAGATTTATGGCATTTTAATTATATATATTTTGTTATTAGTAATGGCAACGATCTGCAATTTTTATCATGACTGCGACAATGCGGCGGACAGATCGGACACTTTTGACACTATTTTGGGACCATTGACATTTATACAGCGATCAGTGCTATAAAAATGCACTGATAACTGTGTAAGGCTCGGTTCACACTGGAACTGGCTGCAGATCGCACAGTGCGTGCTGTGCGTCCCTGTTCCTCGTTTCAGGGACGAATCAGGGCCAAATCCATGCCTAAATTTGGCCCTGAAACGGAGCCAAAGACGCACAGCGTTTCTGTGCAGTGCGCTCCACAGCCGCAACGGAGATATGTGAACCGGCTCGATAGGGAGCCAGTCACATTCTCCTGCTATGCGAATTGGATGTGGGGAAACCTGCATCCAATTCGCATAGGTGTGAACCCGGCCTAAATGTCACTGGCAGGGAAGGGGTTAAACACTAGGGGGCGATCAAGGAGTTAACTGTGTTCCCTCAGCGTGTTCTAACTGTAGGTGGGATGGGCTCACTAGAACGTGGATCCCTGTCATGTTGCTAGGCAGAACAGGGAAATGCCTTGTTTACATAGACATCTCCCGTTCTGCCTCTCCGTGCCCACGATCGCGGGCCACCGGCAGACATCAAGTCTGTGGGACCCGTGGGCACGCTCCCGCGGTGCGCGGCAGGCGCTCACTAGCCACCGATGACGGAGTGACGTACGGGCGTGGTTTTGCGTACCCGTGCCACTATGCCAACGTATATCGGTGTGAGCCGGTCGGCAAGTGGTTAACATTACATAAAAAATATGTTAAGATTCAAAACATTGTATTTAAACTTGGATAGAATAAAGAACGGTTAAGAGGGCTTTCACACTGGAGCGGTGCGCTGTTGGCATCAGAAAAAGTCCTGCCAGCAGCTTCTTTGGAGCAGAGAAGGAGCGGTGAACTCACCACTCCTCCAACGCTCGAAATCAATGGGGCAGCACTGCAATACCAGCGGTGTTTTGCGGGTGGATTTAACACCTTTTCGGCCGCTAGTGGGGGTTAAAACCACCCCGCTAGCGGCCGAATATTGCCGCTAAAACGACGAAAAAGCGGCACAAAAAATAGCCCTAGGAGGCTCAGTGTGAAAGGGTTGTTTTAGTGGCGCTATTCGTTTTAACCCCCCGCTAGAGGCCGAAAAGGGGTTAAATCCGGCAAAAGGCCGCTGGCGGTATCACAGCGCTGCCCCATTGATTTCAATGGGGAGGAGCGTTGGAGGAGCGGTGAGTTCACCGCTCCAACGAAGCTGCTAGCAGGACTTTTAAAATTGGGCCCTTGGGCTTTCACACTGGAGTGAATGGAGCCGCTTTTTTCAGGCGCTGTGCAGGCGCTATTTTTAGCGCTGTAGCGCTTGAAAAACGCCTGCAGTGTGAAAGGGGTCTTAGTGTTGGGACTGAGTTCACCTGCTCGTGCCATTGTGATGCTCTGGGTTGATTGCTGCAGTTCCAATGTCTACCAGAGGCCAGCATGCCCCAGTAATAAGTTCCAAATGGTCTCAGTTGCTAGCAGGACATATAATGCTGCTCCCATTTGCACACGGCGAATCAGTGTTTTGATTACCATCCTTGCCGCCAGATCCTTATGCTTGTTTATTCTGCTCTTGAGCTAGCTGCTTACTCCTGCTCCTTGTTCCTTTACCCAGTCTTGATTTCTCCCTTCCTTGCATCCCTGGTACTCCCTGTTACCCCATTCCCTCATTTTGTATATATTTTGTATATAGTTAGTTTTTAGGTCTCTGTTAGGTTAATTAGGTATTTTGTCACAGGCTAGCTTAGTATCATTGTTTGCTGCTGTGTGATTGTCTTTTTTTACACTGTAAATAAATCTCACTCTAAAGATACAGTGGGGACGGAAAGTATTTAGACCCCCTTACATTTTTCACTCTTTGTTATATTGCAGCAATTTGCTAAAATCATTTAAGTTCATTTTTTTCCTCATTAATGTACACACAGCACCCCATATTGACAGAAAAACACAGAATTGTTGACATTTTTGAAAATGTATTAAAAAAGAAAAACTGAAATATCACATGGTCCTAAGTATTCAGACCCTTTGCTCAGTATTTAGTAGAAGCACCCTTTTGATCTAATACAGCCATGAGTCTTTTTGGGAGAGATGCAACAAGTTTTTCACACCTGGATTTGGGGATCCTCTGCCATTCCTCCTTGCAAATCCTCTCCAGTTCTGTCAGGTTGGAAGGTAAACCTTGGTGGACAGCCATTTTTAGGTCTCTCCAGAGATGCTCAATTGGGTTTAAGTCAGGGCTCTGGCTGGGCCATTCAAGAACAGTCACGGAGTTGTTGTGAAGCCACTCCTTTGTTATTTTAGCTGTGTGCTTAGGGTCATTGTCTTGTTGGAAGGTAAACCTTCACCCCAGTCTGAGGTCCTGAGCACTCTGGGGAAGGTTTTCGTCCAGGATATCCCTGTACTTGGCCGCATTCATCTTTCCCTCTATTGCAACCAGTCATCCTGTCCCTGCAGCTGAAAAACCCCCCCCACAGCATGATGCTGCCACCACCATGCTTCACTGTTGGGACTGTATTGGACAGGTGATGAGCAGTGCCTGGTTTTCTCCACACATACCGCTTACAATTAAGGCCAAAACGTTCTATCTTGGTCTCATCAGACAAGAGAATCTTATTTCTCACCATTTTGGAGTCCTTCAGGTGCTTTTTTAGCAAACTCCATGTGGGCTTTCATGTGTCTTGCACTGAGGAGAGGCTTCCGTCGGGCCACTCTGCCAAAAAGCCCCGACTGTTGGTGGGCTGCAGTGATGGTTGACTTTCTACAACTTTCTCCCATCTTCCGACTGCATCTCTGGAGCTCAGCCACAGTGATCTTTGGGATCTTGTTTACCTCTCTCACCAAGGCTCTTCTCCCCCGATAGCTCAGTTTGGCCAGCTCTAGGAAGGGTTCTGGTCGTCACAAATGTCTTCCATTTAAGGATTATGGAGGCCACTGTGCTCTTAGGAACCTTAAGTGCAGCAGAATTTTTTTTGTAACCTTGGCCAGATCTGTGCCTTGCCACGATTCTGTCTCTGAGCTCTTCAGGCAGTTCATTTGACCTCATGATTCTCATTTGCTCTGACATGCACTGTGAGCTGTAAGGTCTTATATAGACAGGTGTGTGGCTTTCCTAATCAAGTCCAATCAGTATAATCAAACACAGACACAGCTGGACTCAAATGAAGGTGTAGAACCATCTCAAGCATGATCAGAAGGAATGGACAGCACCTGAGTTAAATATATGAGTGTCACAGCAAAGGGTCTGAATACTTAGGACCATGTGATATTTCAGTTTTCCTTTTTTAAAATCTGAAAAAATGTGAACAATTCTGTGTTTTTCTGTCACTATGGGGTGCTGTGTGTACATTAATGAGGGAAAAAAATGAACTTAAATGATTTTAGCAAATGGCTGCAATATAACAAAAAGTGAAAGATTTAAGGGGGTCTGAATATTTTCTGTCCCCACTGTATATAAATATGGTCTGGTCCCAGTTTCTTGGTGTAGCTACATATACAGTGGGGAAAATAATTATTTGATCCCCTGCAGATTTTGTAAGTTTTCCCACTGAAGAGGAGAGGGACCTTCCGGCTTGTTATGAGCGATCAGTTCAAAAGCCTTCATCCGGGGGTGCATTAGTGCGTATGGAATGAGCAGCTTACTGTCAGGAGTCAGCAGCTGGGAGACCAGATACAGTGGGGAAAATAATTTGATCCCCTGCAGATTTTGTAAGTTTGCCCGCTTACAAAGAAATGAAGGGCCTATAATTTTTATCATGGGTGTATTTTAACAACTTGCCGACTGCTGCACGCCAATATACTTCGGCACAATGGCAGCGGTGGGCAAATGGGTGTACCTGTATTTCCCCTTTAAGAGCCGGGGATAGCAGGCGCGTGTGAGCCGCTTACAGCGTGACCGCGCCAGCGGGACAAGCGTACTCGATGTCTGCCGGTCTCCCGGTGATCGTGTCACAGATCCTCAGAACGGGGAAGTGCTTATGTAAACAGGGCACTTCCCCATTCTGGCTTGTGTCATGAAAGAGATCACCGCTCCTTGTCATCGGGAGCGGTGATCGCTGTCGAATGACTTGAAGCCCCTCCTCCCACAGTTAGAATCACTCCCTAGGACACACTTAACCCCTTCATCGCCCACTAGTGGTTAACCCCTTCACTGCCAGTGTCATTTACACAGTAATCAATGCATTTTTATAGCACTGATCGCTGTATAAATGACAATGGTCCCAAAATAGTGTCAACATTGTCCGATGTGTCCGCCATAATGTCGCAGTCCCGATAAAAACTGCATATTGCCGCCATTACTAATAAAAAAAAATTAAAAATAAAAATGCCATAAAACTATCCCCTATTTTGTAGACGCTATAACCTTTGCGCAAACCCATCAATATACGCTTATTGCAATTCTTTTTACCAAAGATATGTAGAAAAATACAGATCGGCCTAAACTGAGGAAAAAATTTTTTTATATATTTTTGGGGATATTTATTATAGCATTATAATAATAATAATAATAATAATAATAATAATAATAATAATGATAATAATAATAATAGCAAAAAGTAAAAAATAATGCGTTTTTTTCAAAATTGTTGCTCTTTTTTTGTTTATAGCGCAAAAAATGAAAAACGCAGAAGTGAACAAATACCACCAAAAGAAATCTCTATTTGTGGGAAAAAAAGGATGTCAATTTTGTTTGGGTGCAACGTCGCACGACCACGCAATTGTCAGTTAAAGCGACACAGCGCCGAATCGTAAAAAGTGCTCTGGTCAGGAAGGGGGTAAAATCTTTCGGGGCTGAAGCGGTTAAATGATAGAAAAAGAATATCAACTAAAAATCCAGAAAAAACACACAATACAAATGTTGTAAATTAAGTTGCATCTCAGTGAGTAAAATCAGTATTTGATCCCCAAGCAAAACATGACTTAGTACTTGGTGGAGAAACTCTTGTTGGCAAGCACAGAGGTAAGACATTTATTGTAGTTGGTTACCAGGTTTGGACACATCTCAGGATGGATATTGGTCCACTCTTCTTTACAGATCTTCTCGAAATCCTTAAATTTTCTAGGCTGTCGCTTGGCAACTCGAAGTTTCAGCTCTCATCATAAATTTTCTATAGGATTAAGGTCTGGGGACTGGCTAGGCCACTCCATGGACTTAATGTGCTTCTTCTTGAGACACTCCTTTGTTGCCTTGGTGGTATATTTTGGGTCATTGTCATGCTGGCAGACCCATGCATGACCCATCTTCAGTGTTCTGGCTGAGGGAAGAAGGTCCTCATCCAAGATTTTACAATACATGGCCCCGTCCATTGGCCCCTCAATGCGGCAAAGTCTGCATGTATCTTTAGAAGAGAAACAGCCCCAAAGCATAATGTTTCCACCTCTGTGCTTGACTGTAGGGATGGTGTTCTTAGGGTCATAGCCAGCATTTCTCTTCTTCCAAACACCGCGAGTCGCGTTAATGTCAAAGAGCTCAATTTTGGTCTCATCTGACCACAGCACTTTCTACCAATCCTTCTCTGAATCATTTAGATGTTTATTGGCAAACTTCAGACGGGCCTGTACATGCGCCTTCCTGAGGAGGGGGACCTTGCGGGCGCTGCAGGATTTCAATCCATGGCGGTGTATTGTGTTACCAATGGTTTGTTTGGTGACTGTGGTCCCAACTGCCTTGAGATTCATTCACAAGCTCCTCCCGTGTAATTCTGAGCTGATCCCTCACTTTTCTCATGACTATCCTTACCCCATGAAGCAAAATGTTGCATGTAGCTCCAGACCAAGGACGATTGATGGTTATTTTGTATTTCTTCTATTTGCAAATAATCGCACCAACCTTCTCACCAAGCTTCTTGTTGATGGTCTTGTAGCCCATTCCAGTCTTGCGCAGGTCTACAATATTGTCTCTGACATCCTTTGTCAGCTCTTTGGTCTTGCCCATGATGGTGGGTTTGAATGGAAAAACAAGATTCTGAGGACAGGTGTCTTTTATACACATAACGAGTTGTCGTTAGGAACACCTTCTTAAATAGACAGGACTAATCTGTGTACCACATGAGCACATACGGTAGCCAATCTGTGGGAGCCATAATTATTGTTGGTTGGTAGGGGATCCAATTCTTATTTTATTCACTGAACTGCAATTCAATTTATAACATTTATATAATGTGTTTTTTCTGGATTTTTGGTTGATATTCTGTCTCTATCATTTAGAAAAACACCTATGATAAAAATTATAGACCCTTCATTTCTTTGTAAGTGGGCAAAATTACAAAATCTGCAGGGGATCAAATTATTTTCCCCACTGTATCTGGTCACCCAGCTGCTGACGCCTGACAGTAAGCTGCCCATTCCATACACACTAATGCACCCCCATACCATCAGAGATCAAGCATTTTCAACTGATCGCTGATAACAAGCTGGAAGGTCCCTCTCCTCTTTAGTTCGAAGGACGCGGTGCTCATAGTTGAGAAAGGGAATGTCAAATTTTGATTCGTCTGACCACAGAACAGTTTTCCACTTCGAATCAGACCATTTTAAATGAGCTTTGGCCCAGAGAAGACGGTGGACTTTCTGGATCATGCTCAGATATGGCTTTTTCTTTGCATTATAGAGCTTTGTCCCCCATCACGTCTGTCACAGTGCACAAAACATCTGTCTGTCCCCCATCACTGCCAACACCAAATAAACCCTGATTTGGGTTATTTTTACCAAAGAAATGTAGCAGCATCATTTTTGGTCAAAATTTATGAAGAGAAATTACTTATTTGCAAAATTTTATAACAGAAACTAAGAAAAATGCATTTCTTTAAAAACTTTTCGGTCTTCTTTAATTTGAAGCATACAAAAATAAAAACCCCAGTGGTGATTAAGTACCATCAAAAGAAAGCACTATTTGTGTGAAAAAAATGATAAAAATGTCATTTGGGTCCAGTGTTGCATGGCCACGCAATTGTCATTCAAAATGCGACAGTGCTGAAAGCTGAACATTGGTCTGGGAAGAAGGGGGTGAAAGTGCTCAGTATTGAAGTGGTTAATGCAGTTTCATCTGAGGGCCCAAAGACCACAGCCATCCTATACTGTGTTTCAGCCTTGTCCCACACACACACACAGATATTTCTACCGATTCTCTGCATCTTTTGATGATATTATGTAATGTAGACAATTTATATAGATATATTTAAAGTGTCTGCAATTTTACATTAAGGAACATTATTCTGATATTGTTCGAAAATTTTGGACAAAGCTTTTCACAGATTGATGAATCTCTGCCCATTTTTACTTCTGACACACTCTGACTCTCTAAGATGCTCTTCTTTTACTCAATCATGTTACTGACCTGTTGCCAATTAACCTAATTAGTTGCAAAATGTTCTTCCAGTGCTTTCTTGTTAGTACCACTTACTTTGCCTCAATTTCAAAATTCAAATCATTGCATTCTGTTTTTATCTAGATTTTACACAGTGCCCATCTTTTTTGAAATTGAGGTTGTATGTGCCATGCTCACACCATACATGTGCAGTGGTGTGGAGCAAAAGGCAGCTCAATGGACATGGTGTGAACAAGTCTTCGGATGCAGCATTTCTTAAAAGGACTGTAAGAAGTACTGATTTCTGCGCTATATGTGTTTTGTAACATGTCCTCGGTCTGCAACCACTTCTGTAAAGTGTCTGCAGGCTCTGACAATCTTCTGTAACAGACCAGCAGTCTTGGATAATCTATTATAGTGTTTTCATCTTCTTAAACATTTTTCTGCAGCATTAAAGCTGAACTACACTGCATCTGAGCACCACAAAACAAAAATGCTATTTCATTAATTTTTAACCAATTCAATACTGGGCACTTTCACCCCCTTCCTGCCCAGGCCAATTTTCTGCTTTCAGCGCTCTCACACTTTGAATGACAATTGCAACACTGTACCCATATGAAAATTGTATAAATTCTTGCACACAAATAGAGCTTTCTTTTGGTTGTATTTAATCACAGTTGATGGTTAAATTAAAAAGAATTAAAAATTAAAGTTTGAAAAAAAAGAAAAACACATTTTTTGTTTCTGTTCTGCAAATAAATAATCTGTCTTCATAAATTTAGGCCAAAAATGTATTCTGCTACGTTTCTTTGGTGAAAATAAATCAGTGTATATTAATTAGTCTGTGTAAAAGTTATAGAGACCGCAAACCATGGTACCGTATATACTCGAGTATAAGTCGGATTTTTCAGCACATTTTTTTGTGCTGAAAGTGCCCCCCTCGACTTATACTCGAGTCAAGCACTTTTCTGCAGCAAAAAATTTCCTTTCCCGAACCAACTTTGGGGCCCCGTATCTCAGGGCTACTTGGAGCTAGAAACCCCAAATTTGGTATGCAAACCCAGTGGACATGGTATCACAACATATCCAAAGCTGAAGTTCCTAGCTCTAAGTGGCCCCGAGATACGGGGCCCCAAAATCGGTTCGGAAAATGTCATTCTCTGCTGCAGAAAAGTGCTTGACATTTTCTGTACCGACTTTGGGGCCCCATATCTCAGGGCCACTTGGTGCTAGGAACCCCAAATTTGGTGTGCAAACCCAGGGGAACTGGTACCATAACATATCCAAAGCTGGGGTTCCTAGCACCAAGTGGCCCTGAGATATGGGGCCCCAAAACTGGTTCAGAAAATGTCATTCTCTGCTGCAGAAAAGAGCTTGACATTTTCTGAACTGATTTTTTGGGCCCTGTATCTCGGGGCCACTTGGTGCTAGAAACCCTGGCTTTGAAAATTTTATGGTGCTAGTTCCACTGGGTTTGCACACCAAATTTGGGGTTCTTAGCACTAAGTGGCCCCGAGATACGGGGCCCCAAATTCAGTCAACTGTGTCTATCTGCAGCAATGTCATTTCGGGACCCTTTGGGTTCAGAGACCCCAAATTTTGGCTGCAGCTAGGGGGCATCTAGGAACCCTTAACTACCGAGTTTGAAGTTCAGGGGACCTATGGCTGCAAATGGGCACAGTGAGGCATGCAAATGGGCACAGTGATGCTGCAAATGGGCATTGTTGACCCTCTTTTCCACTTACAGTAGCTATGCATTTCTCACCCTCGTCTTATACTCGGGTCAATAAGTTTTTCCCATTTTTTTGTGGTAAATTAGGGCCTCGACTTATACTCGGAACGACTTATACTCGAGTATATACGGTATATATCTGAAAATTCATCAATCCTGATAAACTGTTGGGCTATCTCATTTCTTGAAGCTCGAAAATGCCAGGACAGTACAAATGCCCCCCCCAATTACCCCTTTTTTCGAAAAAAAGACAGTTCAAGGTATTTAGTAAGAGGCATGGTAAGTTTTTTGAAGTTGTAATTTTTGTCACAATGTTTTGGAAAACTAAGAAATTATACACATTTTTTTAAAATCTTTTACATATTATCACCAGTGCAGTTCAGTTTCATCAACTACTGTGATTGTTCTTGGAGCCATCTTGCATCTCCAGCATCTGTTGTCGAAAGAGGGGTATATAATGCCTTTAATCTGACTAGAGTGTAATACCAATGGAAAGGTATTTTTTTCCTCATTCTCTTTGTGTAAGTTGCAGCAGCCAATTAATAAAGAACCATTGTTGATGGTTAGCAATGTAAGATAATAAGATGCTTTAACATTTCTGTACGGAGTTCAGCTTTCAATTTAAAGCAAAATTGTGATTTCCACTACAAAATCTACTGGATCTTTTGTTACAAAAAACACCTTCTGCAAATGAAATCTGATTTCATCTTAATATGAAGTTATACCATGTCGCTAGCGCCACTGTGTGGGCCACACATTGTCTGTATTTCCCGTAAAAACGTGCAAATCATTTTTAGGGTTGTCACATTAACAAATTGCAAAGAAAAAGCTTAACTATTTTTCAGCTGAGCCCAGGCTCTCATTTTGCATTGCAGATGGCAAAACTCATTTTATATTTTATCATATGCATCTAAGAGACTTGTGAAGATGCACCACAGAGCCATGTATTTTCTGAAAGGGCAACACCTATTTTAAAGAGATACAAATGGTTTTGTATATCCCATGATCGCTGCACAGATATTTATAAAACAATGTTTTTGATAACAACCAAAATTGCTATTAATGCACACAGAAAAAACAAACTAGAAACATTTGTACAATATATTAAAGATCAAACTGTAGTCAAAAGATGTGTAAACTAAAAATGTGCATGTGTGTACATTATAGGGTATCTACTGAATATATATTTACAGAGTTATTCACCCTGTGAAACTGCATATAAATTGGTTGTGCGTGAATGGGGGGAAATCAAATGTTATTAGGCTATTTTCTCTCTAGGTTGAATGTGTTTTATAGAGTAAATCAGGAAAAAAACTGCATAATGACCACTAGATGGAAATGATGATCGTAGTAAATAAGTATTTATTTCCTGTGATTGTCAGCTCTATCTAGGGGCCATTTTCTTGATTTACTCTATAAGAACATTCGACCTGGAGAGTGTTTTTTTCATATACATATCTTTTTTTTTTAATTATTTAACCACCTCCTGCCCAAGGCAGTCATATGACGTCCTGGACATTGAGTGGATATATCTGAATGATGCCTGCAGCTGCAGGCATCATTCAGATATAATTTTTTTCTGCCAGTAATTCCCTAAAAAGTAAAAACAATCATAGAGGCTATTCAGCGGCTTGATTGTTTTTACAGATAGCGGGATGGGACGCCCCCGCCACCCTCCGAGCTTACATAGTTACATGTATTTACATAGTAGGTGAGGTTGAAAAAAGACACAAGTCCAACCTATGTGTGTGTGATCATATATCAGTATTACATTAAATATCCCTGTATGTTGTAGTGGTTCAGGTGCTTATAATAGCGACTATATCGGCTTATAACTATCGATGCTCCCTGCTGAAACCTGTGGAAGGGAATTCCACATCCTTGCCTCTCTTACAGTAAAGAACCCTCTACGCAGTTTTAGGTTAAACCTCTTTTCTTCTAATTCCATTGTGTGGCCACGCGTCTTATTAAACTCCCTTTTGCGGAAAAGTTTTATTCCTATTGTGGGGTCACCAATACGGTATTTGTAAATTGAAATCATATCCCCTCTCAAGCGTCTCTTCTCCATAGAGAATACGTTCAGTGCTCACAACCTTTCTTCATAACTAATATCCTCCAGACCCTTTATTAGTTTTGTTGCCCTTCTTTGTACTCGCTCCATTTCCAGCACATCCTTCCTGAGGACTGGTGCCCAGAAGTGGACAGAATACTCAAGGTGCGGCTGAACCAGAGAGTCTTGCAGAGTGGGAGAATTATCGCTTTACCTCTTGAGTTAATCCCCCTTTTTTTTCTGTTTGCTTTGTTTGCAGCAGCTTGGCATTGCATGCCATTGCTGAGCCTATCATCTACTAGGACCCCAGGTCCTTTTCCATCCTTGATTCCCCCAGAGGCCCCCCCCGTGAGTAGATTGCATTTATATTTTTGCCACCCAAATGCATTATTTTACATTTTTCCACATTAAACCTAATTTGCCATGTAGTTGCCCACCCCATTAATTTGTTCAAATCTACTTGCAAGGTTTCCACATCCTGCTGAGAAGTTATTGCCCTGCTTAGCTTAGTATCGTCTGCAAATAATGAACTGTTTACCCCATCCTCCAGATCGTTTATGAACAAATTAAATAGGATTGGTCCAAGGAAAGAACCCTGGGGGACCCCACTTTCCAACCCAGATCATTCCGAGCACTCCACCTTTAAAACTACCCTCTGAACCCTCCCTTGTAGCCAGTTTTCAATCCATGTACTCACCCTATGGTCCATGCAAACGGACCTTACTTTGTACAGTAAACGTTTATGGGGAACTGTATGAAATGCTTTCGCAAAATCCAAATACGCCACATCTACGGGCCTCCCTTTATCTAGATGGCAGCTCACCTCCACATAGAAGGTTAATAGATTGGTTTGACAAGAACGATTCTTCATGAATCCATGCTGATTACTGCTAATGATACCATTTTCATGACTAAAATCTTGTATAAGTCCATTATCATCCCCTTCAAGAGCTTACATACTATTGATGCTAGGCTAACTGGTCTGTAATTCCCAGGAATGTATTTTGGCCCTTTTTTAAATATTGGTGCTACATTGGCTTTTCTCCAATCAGCTGGTACCATTCCAGTCAGTAGACTGTCAGTAAAAATTAGGAACAATGGTCTGGCAATTACTTGACTGAGTTCCATAAGGACCCTCGGGTGCAAGCCATCTGGTCCCGGTGACTTATTAATGTTAAGTTTTTTAAGTCTATTTCTAATTCTGTCTGCTTTTAGCTATGAGGGTGCTTCCTGTGACGTGTCACGAGGATAAACACTGCAGTTTTGGTTACTGAAGCCCCCTGATTCCCTTGTGAAGACTGAGGAGAAGAATAAATTCAATACCTTTGCCATCTCACCATCCTTTGTAACCAGATTCCCTTTCTCATTCTTTATGGGGCCAGTATGGTCTGTCCTCCCTCCTTTACTGTTTATATACTTAAAGAATTTCTTGGAATTTTTTTTTGCTCTCCTCTATGTGCCTTTCGTGTTCTATCTTAGCCGCCCTAATTGCACCCTTACATTTCTTGTTGCATTCTTTGTAAAGTTTTAATGCTGATGGTGATCTTGTATTTTTTGAAGGCCTTCTCCTTTGCTTTTATATGCATTTTTACATTGGAGTTAAACCACCCAGAACTTTTTTTTCGCTCTTTTAAATGTATTTCCCAGTGGGATGCACTGGCTAATGCCCTTTAATGTGCTCTTAAAGCAAACCCATCTCTCCTCTGTGTTCTTTGTTCCTAAGATTTTATCCCAATATCTTCTAGCAAGGTTCGTAGTTTAGGGAAGTTGGCTCTTTTGAAATTCAGGGTCTTTGTATTCCCCTTATGTTTCCTATTTGTGTGATTTATACTGAAGCTAATTGACCTTTGATTGCCGTTTCCTAAATTGCCCCGTATTTCCACATCCGTGATCAGGTCTGTATTGTTGGTAATCAATAGGTCTAGTAACGCTTTGTTTCTAGTTGGTGCGTCTACCATCTGACCCATGCAATTGTCCTGCAAGACATTTAGGAACTGGCGAGCCTTAGACGAATGTGCGGTTCCTTCCGCCCATTCTATGTCTGGATAAATAAATTCCACCATTATGACGTCACTTCCCATCCTTGCCGCTAAACCAAATTGTGATAGGAGGTCCATCTCCCTGTCCTCCCTGAGGTTAGGGGGCCTATAGCATACTCCCACTATTACTTTCCCCTTAGTTTCATCCTTTTGGAGCTCTGCCCATAAGGATTCCACCTCCTCTCTTGCTCCCTTAGTGATGTTATCTCTCACATTCACTTGTACATTATTCTTGATATACAGGCATACCTCTCCCCCTTTTTTACCCTCTCTATCCCTGCGATAAAGGGAATACCCTTGAATGGTTGCCAGCCAATCATGAGAGCTGTTGAATCAAGTCTCTGAAATTTCCACAAAATCTAAATCCTCCTTGTACAACAGTATCTCTAGTTCTCCCATCTTGTCTGCCAGGCTCCTGGCATTGGTGAACATGCCATGTAGTTTAGACCGGTTGCATACTGTCTTCTTATTGGGTGTTCCAAGGCTGCAAATAGGACAATCCGTGCGATCAGTCTGAGAATGAATCAGCCGGTGGCGGCCGTTTACCATAGAGCTGATCGAGGACCAGATGATCCCTGGCCATCCCTTTAACCTTCGGAGGGCAGACACGACGTTATGACATCACTTCCGGCCTCAGCAGATGCAAACACTGCCGTTTTTTTAGCTGGAGAGGCTGAGATCTTTTTTTTTTTAATCTCAGGCTTTCCAGCCTAGAGGAGAGATGAGGGGTCTTATAGACCCCCACATCTCTCTGTAAAGAGGACCTGTCATGCACTATTCCTATTACAGGGGATGTTTACATTCCTTGCAATAGTTATAAAAGTGATAAAAAAATAATTAAAGGGAAAGTAGGGATGCACCGAAATTTTGGCCACCGAAACATATCGGCCGAAAATGGCCCTTTCGGCAAAAAGCCGAAAGAGAACTCTTGCCGATACTGGCGCCGAAAATTGCGCATGCGCAGTAGAGGCGGCAGAACCAGCAGGTGACGTCACTCATTGTGTGGGAGGCGTGCACGTTCCTTGCGGTTAAAACGCTTGTAACGCCGCACTCGTAAGCACGTTGCTGCTGAGACGCTGGCACCTTCCCAACAGACGCGCCTCGTGCTTGTGAGACGCTGCTGGGACCTGAGAGACGCGGCTGGGAAGCGAGAGACGGCTCCATAGAGGGCTGCACATAGCATACTCAAGTACAAGTGTGGGCACTGTCACTCCTGAATGGCTACCATTACTATTCGCCGGTGAGCATTGCTGCTTTTGCCTTCTTAAACTGACAGAAACAAACTAGTAATTTTATTTCTTGATTATTTTATTATAGTACTAGTACTGACTATTTAAAATGTGTGTCTGCACTGCAGTACATCTGATCTGACTTGTAGCAAAAAAAAAATTATATAATTGAACTGAGTGATTAAATATGATTTGAAACGGAATGTAATGAATTGAAAATTGCAAGCTATTTGTTTTTTAGCTATTCTGTAGTATACAGTATAAAATTAATGTGCTTGCTGTTATTGAATGTGTCACTTTGACAGCGTAGTATAAGTTATACAGTACTGACATGACAGCAAGCGCATGAATTTTTTAAACATGACAGTATGCAATACATATATAAAATATTATATTTCATATATAATATATTAATAATTATATTTATTGCATACTGTCATGTTTAAAAAAATCATGCTCTTGCTGTCATGTCAGTGTCGTATAACTTATAATACTACGCTGAGACAAAGTGACAAATTTTATTCAATGACAACAAGGCGCATGAAGTATACTATAGAATAGCTCAAAAAAATAAAATAGCATGCAATTGCAATTTGCAAGCAATCCATTCCATTTCAAATCAAATTTATTCAGTTCAATTATATTTTTTTGGTACAAGTCAGATGTACTGCAGTGCAGACATAACTACCTTGCATGCCAAGAGCAGAACCATAAAAAAAAAAAAAGGATTGGTTAGTTTTTATTTCATTTTCTAAAGCTGCTTCCTGGGGTTTAGCTTTTAAATTGATTTCGCCCCCCCCCCCCCTCAGATTTTACTACCACTATAAATCATTCTATGATATTATTCTATGTTACCAGCAAAGGTGGACCATGTCTGCAGTGTGAAAATATTTTAAAGTTTCTGATAAAGACCCCAAATTTGCAATCTGTACTCTTTGCTCAACAGAAATTTCAAGAGAGGGTACAGTGCCAAAGAATTTTTCAACAACAGGTTTGATACACCACCTGAAAACACGTCATCCAGTTCAGCATTCTGATTACAAGAAAACAGCGCCACTTTCAAAAAGTGCCTCAGGCTTAACACCATCTGTGGCCACAGTGTTTGAAAAGGTTAAAAAATATGCAAGTGACAGTCCCAAAGCTCGTGCCATTACAGCTAAAATTATGGAATTTATTGCATTAAACGAACAGCCATTCTCTGTTGTGGAGGATATTGGATTCCGTTGGCTCATGCAACATATTGAGCTGCGTTACTCACTACCAAGCAGAAGCTACTTTGCAGATACCAGTCTACCTGAATTGTTTAGCAGTGTTAGAAAACACGTTCAGGAGCTCATGACTACCTACATCATAGCAATCAGTTTTACTACCGACATTTGGAGTTCAGATGTCAGTCCAATAAGCATGCTCAGCCTGACAGCGCAGTGGATAGATTTTCAATTACAAAACATCCTACTTAACGCACGTGAGTTTGTTGGATCACATACTGCAGCAGCAATATCTGATGCTTTAAAAACCATGCTTGACACTTGGCACATTGAGAAGTCTAAAGTGCATTTGATTGTCCGAGATAATGCGCGGAACATGGCAAAGGCAATGGAGGACAGTGAACTTCAAAGCATACCGTGCATGGCACACACGCTACAATTGGCTGTGAATGAAGGATTGTTGAGTCAGCGCACCATATCTGATATCGTATCAAAAGGAAAAAAAATTGTGGGTCACTTTAAGCATTCTCCGCTTGCTTATTCCAGATTACAAGCTTTGCAGATGCAGTTTGGAATGGCACCGAAATGACTGCAGCAAGACGTAGCCACTCGTTGGAACAGCACCTACTATATGCTACAAAGTCTTTTTTAACAAAAGCTGCATACATTGCAGATTACGAGCTGCCAGCAACACTGAGTGCACATCAGTGGACATTAGTTGAAAATAGTTTATCTCTTCTATCTCCATTTGAACAGTTAAAAGAAATAAGCTCAACTAATGCTTCCATTGCGGAAGTTATCCCCTTGATTGCTGCACTGAAGCGTCTACTTGGAAAACAGGTAGAAACAGACCATGGCGTAAAAAACGGCTAAAACCACTCTACTGGAGGCCGTTACCAATCGGTTTCAAGACACCGAGTCCAACCCTCTGTACTGCATTGCAACGGTTCTAGATCCTCGATGTAAAGAGAATCACTTTAATGTAGAGAAAAAGCAGCGTGCACGGGAAATGATACTGGCACAAATGGAGTGGTGGAAGCATCTAGTGAAGGAGTTTCGAGGTGTCGCACAAAGGAAAGTGAGAAACGGTCGCATACAATTGAAGAGGAACACACTCCCTTCATATCTGATATGTTTGAAGAAATTTTACACAAATGCACCCCAATCCATAGCCACAAGTGCAGCTACCCAACAGCTGGACATTTAATTAGCTGAGCAGCCTATTGCCAGAAGCGACAATCCCCTTGAGTACTGACGCATCAACAAAGAATGTTTTCCCTTGCTTGCACAGATTGCACGCAGATATTTATCTGCCCCAAGCACCAGTACAGAGAGTGAGAGACTATTCAGTCTAGCATCTCATATTCTTGATGAGAAGAGAAACCGTCTCTCCTGTGAGAACGCTGAACAGCTTTAGTTCTTAAAGCGAAATCTGCCACTTTTACTGAAATAGATTTAAAAATCCGTAGTATAGACCAATTCATTTACCATGTTGAACATAGTAAATTAATTGGTATTGGACTGTGCTATTGGACAATTGGAACATACAACATAGTATGACTGACTACCTAGTATGTTCCAATTGTCTAGTTGTGCCATTTGTTGGTTGTTCATTGTAGTTCTTCAACAGTTTTTTGCACTTCAATTTAAGAGAGAATTCCAGCTTTTGAACTACTGTACCCTAGTTTGTTGTTGTTGGGCCAAACTATGTCTCTCCCTAAGCTGTCAGCCAGCTGCATGTGCAAATGCAAAACTGTATGGTTTGTATCTGTGGCTGTGTACATACTACAGTACTATACCGCACTGTGTTCCGGGTATGTTTAGTGACTTCCATAAACACAGACTAGTCTACATTGCTTGCTGTGATTGGCTGAGCACTGCTGCTGTGCTCTGTGTTCAACTTCCAGGATGTCTCCGCCCATACCCGGGGCCGGAACACAGTGCGGTCTACTGTATGACTATGTATCTAACCCGCAGCTACATACATGCACTTCTATATCGCACATCCAGCCACTGACACCTTAGGGAGAGAACTTGGGGGAAAAAACTACTAGTTATCATTTAAGTTGAAAGAAAATAATAAAATAAAAATGTTATTATAGCATAGCACTGTACTATGTTATATTTACAGAAACTGTGAAACAGAATAACGGCCTTCTGCCATATTTCTGTTATGGTTAGTTGGGAGAGTTGTTCTTTAAAGTACTTACTTATACATAGTTTGTTGATGTTCTGTTGTTGGGCCAAACTAGGTCATTGTCTCTCCCTAAGCTGTCAGCCCGCTGCATGTGCAAAACTGTATATTCTGTATCTGTGGCTGTCTATATACTACAGTACAATATACACTATACCGCACTGTGTTCCGGGTACGGACGGAGACTTCCATAAACACAGACTAGTCTACATGGCTTGCTGTGATAGGCTGAGAACCGCTGCTGTAGACTGGTCTGTGTTCCAGGATGTCTCTGCCCATACCTGGGGCCAGAACACAGTGTGGTCTACTGTATGACTATGTATGTAACCCGCAGCTACATACATACACTTATCGCACATCCAGCCGCTGACACCTTAGGGAGAGAGAACTGAATTACTAGTTCTGATGTTAGTTGGAAATTAATAAAATATAAAAAAGTCAGTCTTTGGCATTTTTATATTAATATTATATTAAATATTATTATTCATATTATATATTATTTATTTAATTTTTTTATGTCTGTTTTATTTGGTATGGTAGTGCAATGTGCACTGACTGCAGTCTTATTTTATTTTTATCTTCTGTGTCCACTGTCCAATTTTATGTGGGTTACTTTTTATTAAAGACAAAGTACTTTTTGACATTACTGGATTGTAGTATTCTTTTCTTCATAAAATTAATGATTAAGTTGAATATAAATAATATAATGAATACGAATGTAACACAATTTTGTATATCCAATAATTTTTTTGGTTAATATATAAAAAAAAGCCTATTTCGGTTTTGGTGCTGTTTCGGTATCGGTTTTCAGGATCAAGGGAGATTTATTTTCGGTATCGGCACCAAGAAACCCATTCGGTGCATCCCTAAGGGAAAGCGTAAAAAAATTAAAAATGTAAAGCGCCCCCGTCCCTGATGGCTTGCATGCAGAAGCGGACGCATACATACGTCGTGCCTGCATATGTAAATGGCGTTCAAACCACACATGAGGTATCTATGCAAGCGTTAGAAGGAAAACAATAATTCTAGCCCAAGACCTCCTCTAATTCTAAACAGGTAACCTGTAAACACTTTTAAAGCATCGCCTATGGAGATTTTTAGGTACCAAAGTTTGGCGCCATTCCATGAGTGTGCGCAATTTTAAAGGGTGACATGTTAGGTATCTATTTACTCGGCATAACATCATCTTTCACATTATACAAACCAATCTGGCCAAATTCAGTGTTTTTTTTTTAATTCATGAAAGTTTTTTTTCTAAAAAAAGAGCTTTTGAAGATATGCTGTGTAAATACAGTGACACATAAAATGTTGCAACAACCTCCATTTTATTCCCTAGGGTCTCTGATAAAAACATATATAATGTTTGGGGGTTCTGAGAAATTTTCTAGCAAAAAAATTATGATTTTTTACAGGCAAGAGAGGAGTGCCAGAAAAGGCTTGGGCTGGAAGTGGTTAACTATATTTTACTTATGAAAGGTTACACTAAACCTTCTATTGCTCTCAGCCTCCTCCTAGTTGCTTTTTTTTTGTTTGCTACTCTGATCTGACTTCCTGTTAAAGGGTGGCTACGTTTGTTCTCAATGGTCCCACGATATGTAGGAACATAGTCACCCAGTCTTACGCTGGCTATACATTATAAACTTATTAAATTTATTTTGGATTTACCTTCAACTATGTAGGTATGAAGGTACCAATGATGTACTAGAGGGGAGTAGAAATCTTACAATGGGGAAACCCATTCTGGGAACCTCCTGCTGTATTTCTGGGCAAATGACGAGGAATGTTTTTCCAAAGAATATATGTATTGCATCCTGGAAAATATTATCGTAGCTTCCTTTCAACAGATATCTATGTTAGAATAGCAAGAACAAAGGGGCATGAATATGGTCATATTTGTGTACTATGAAAACTGCCTTACAGAAATGTGCTTTGCTTTTGCAGGCAATAAGCCCAAAGAGTTTAAAGGATAACTCCACTTTCATGAAAAAAAATAGCAGATAAAAAAGTATATAGCATATACCACTGTTACACAAGCCATATTGTAATTGAATTTAATTTAAAAATACCCTTTCTTTTTAGTATGGAGCACAGATGGTGTACAGAACACCCCTCAGGTCATTGACTCCTTGTGTTATTGGCTTACTGATTTTCCCACAAAGTCTGAACTAAGATATAAGTCAGACATTGAGCATCCCATGCAACAAAAATGTCATTTTTGGTAAAATACTCCCAAAAGCAAATCACGTTTAAAGGGATGCAGACCCTGCCATTTTCCTCATAAGAACCCTGAAAGTGCAGCAGCTGATTGATTGTTATAAAGTCAGTCCCATTCACATTCATTTTGCACATGGACACAGACAGCTTTCACTTCAGAAAAACAAAAGGTAGGACCCTTGCAATGTTCATAGATCACTCAGAGGGGAATGTTTTTGTTTCTGAACAAAAGTGGAATTACTCTTTAAAGTGTTGCAAAAATAATCAATTTCTTTGTGAATCACAGTATGTTGGCCATAGTAAATAATCAGGTACCAGCTATAATGTTTTATTGCAAGTTAGTGAACAAAACGCAACTGTTTAGAACCAAGGGATTGCTTTTCCAGCTTTCAAAATTTGACCCCAATAAAAGAAAAAATACACACAGTACATCTTAGTTAGAATCTGAACGTTATAGTTTGTTATTGTGAACATGGTTGAAATGACTATTAGAACTGGTTACATCACAGAAAAAATATATAACTAAACACTTCTGGCACTATTCACAGAGACCAAAATAAAAACTTTTTTTATTTTTTTATGCGCTGGCTTTATCATAAATTATGCATCACAGAAAGTGTAACTTTCTAAAAATAAACGGCACTGTATAGTCTACAGCTGAAATAAGAGTGTTTATAGTATTTGCTTTTCTTTCATTCCTCATTAGCCTACATGAAGCTATAGAACAATCTGATAATGTTGAGCTTAATATGTCTCAAAAATACCTACAAAGAACACAGGATTTCTGCATGACATTTTTTTTCCAAACCAACTTTTGCCTCAGTGCCTACAGGGCCTTGAAAAAGTATTCATACCCCTTGAAATTTTCCACATTTTGTCATGTTACAACTAAAAACGTAAAAGGATTTTATTGGATTATGTGATAGACTAACACAAAGTGGTACATAATTGTGAAGTGAAAGGAAAATGATAAATGGTTTTCAACATTTTTTACAAATAAATATCTTAAAAGTGTGGTGTGCATTTGTATTCAGCCCCCTTTACTCTGAAACCCCTAAATAAAATCTAATGAAACCAATTGCCTTCAGAAGTTACCTAATTAGTAAATAGAGTACACCTTTGTTTAATTTAATCTTTGTTTACATATAGCTTTTCTGTGAAGTCCTCAGAGAACCTTAGTGAACAAACAGCATCATGAAGGCCAAGGAACACACCAGACAGGCCAGGGATAAAGTTGTGGAGACGTTTAAAGAAGGGTTAGGTTATAAAAAAAATATCCCAAGCTTTGAACATCTCGTAGAGCACTGTTCCATCATCCCAAAATGGAAAGAGTATGTCACAACTGCAAACCTACCAAGCCATGGTCTTCCACCTAAACTGACAGGCTGGGCAAGGAGAGCATTAATCAGAGAATCAGGCAAGAGGCCCATGGTAACTCTGGAGGAGCTGCAGAGATCCACAGCTCAGGTGGAAAAATTGTCCACAGGACAACTATTAGTTGTACACTAAACAAATCTGGCCTTTATGGAAGAGTGGCAAAAAGACAGCCATTGTTGAAAGAAAGCCATAAGAAGTAACATTTGCAGATTGCAAGAAGCCATGTGGGGAACACAGCAAACATGTGGAAGAAGGTGCTCTGGTAAGATGAGACCAGAATTGAACTTTTTGGGCTTAAAACAAAACGTTATGTGTGGTGGAAAACTAACACTGCACATCACTCTGAATACACCATCCCCATCGTGAAACATGGTGGTGGCAGCATCATGTTGTGGGGATGCTTTTTTTCAGCAGGAACAGGGAAGCTGGCCAGAGTTGATGGAAAGATGGATGGAGCCAAACATGGAGCAATCTTAGAAAAAAACCTGTAGAGTTCTCAAAAGACTTGAGACTGGGGCGGAGGTTCACCTTCCAGCAGGAAAACAACCCTAAACATTCAGCCAGAGCTACAATGGAATGGTTTAGATCAAAGCATATTCATGTGTTAGAATGGCCCAGTCAAAGTCCAGACCTTAATCCAATTGACAATCTGTGGCAAGACTTGAAAATTGCCTTTCATAGATGCTCTCCATCCAACCTGACAGAGCTTGAGCTATTTTTGCAAAGAGTGGGCAAAAATGTCACTCTATGTGCAAAGCTGGTAGCTGGTAGACATCCCCAAAATACAAATTCACGCCACACTTTTCACATATTTATATGTAAAAACTTTTGAAAAACATTTATTATTTTCCTTCCACTTCACAATTATGTGCCACTTTGAGTTGGTCTATCACAGTGATGGCGAACCTTGGCACCCCAGATGTTTTGGAACTACATTTCCCATGATGCTCATGCATTCTGCAGTGTAGTAGACCATCATGGGAAATGTAGTTCCAAAACATCTGGGGTGCCAAGGTTCCCCATCACTGGTCTATCACATAAAATCCCAATAAAATACATTTACGTGTTTGGTTGTAACAAGAAAAAAATTTGGAACATTTCTAGGGGAATGAACACTTTTTCAAGGCACTGTAATAATGCTTCATTGGTGGCAGGTGGGGGAGGGGGCAAAGCACAGCATAACCTGATTTGATACATTTCTCTCTTATGCCGCGTACACGCGGTCGGAATTTCGGCCTGCAAAAGACCGATGAGATTTTTTAGTCGGAAAATGCCACCGTGTGTATGCTCCATCGATCTTTTGCTGGTGGAATTCCAGCCAGCAAAAGATTGAGAGCATGCTCTCAATTTTTCGGGAAAAATTCCTATCCGAAAATGTGATCGTCTGTGGCAATTCCGACGCGCAAAATCCCTACACATGCTCAGAAACAATTTGATGCATGCTCGGAAGCATTAAGCGTCATTTTCTCGGCTCGTCGTAGTGTTGTACGTCACCGCATTCTTGACCGTCGTAATTTCAGCGAACTTTTGCGTGACCGTGTGTATGCAAGGCAAACTTGAGCGGAATCCCGCTGGAAAAGCCGTCATATCTTTTTCCCACGAGAAAACCAATCGTGTGTACGCAGCATTAAAGTGTTTACTTTAAAGTGATTGCAATGCCTCCCTTTTTTCATTAAAATAATAACCATGTCATACTTACTTGCTCTATGCAATGGTTTTGCACAGAGTAACCATGATCCTAATCCTACTCTTCTTGGGTCCCTGACAGCACTCCTGGCTCCTCCCACCACTTGCTATGGAGGCACTCATGTGAGCTTGCTCCTGAGCCAGGCTGTTTGCATCTATCCAGACACACAACCTGGCTTAGCCCTGACCCCCACTCTCAGGTCACAGGCTTTGACAGACTGCTGTTCTCAGCCAAGCCTGTGAGACAGGGGAGAGGGTAGAAGGGCTGCTGCAGATGTGCAGAGTGCTGGACTGGGATCAGGCTCAGGTGAGTATTTAGGGGGGCTGGGGGGGAGCTGCACGTAAAAGGTTTTAACCCTAATGCAGAGAATGCATTAACGTAAAAAACTTTCTACCTTACAACCACTTTAAGGAATTAGATGATCATTGTTCATTTGGGATGTCCATGGAGTGCAACAGATCACCCTGTAGAGAAAATTTTGTTTTCCCCTGATGACTGTTAGGAGGGGCTGCATCTGATAAGTGTTTATTTTATGGAGCAAAACACAAAATGTATTCCTAGTGGAAGCAAGATCAATCAATATTTCTTCTTAGATTAATAGGTGTTGTCTGCTGCAGTCTTCTGGCACCTACAGACTTTTGACTATGCAACAAGTGTCTCATGTCTATAGATACCTTTAAGGTATTATTCAAACTAAAGCCTAGTACACAGTTATGCCCTGTACACACGACCGGTTTTGCCATCGGAATAAACTCCGAAGGAACTCAGACGGAATTTCGCTCAAGCGGTCTTGCCTACACATGGTCACATCAAAGTCCGACCATCCAGAACGCGGTGACGTACAACGGGACTAGAAAAGGGAAGTGCAGTAGCCAATAGCTTCCGTCTCGTACTTGCTTCAGAGCATGCGTCGTTTTTGGTCCGTCGGAACAGCATACAGACGAGAGGGTTTCCCGATAGGAATTGGTTCCGTCGGAAATATTTAGAACATGTTCCATTTCTAGATCCGTCCGAATTTTCGAAAAAAAAAGTCAAATGAGGTATACACATGATCAGAATAGACGATGAAAAGCTTCCGTCTGACTTTTTCTGTCGGACATTCCGCTCGTGTGTACACGGTATAACAGGTTTTTTTTGTTCAACCCAGCGAGCAGACCCAAAAAAACTGAAGAGTTCGGGGGGAACCGCCTTACTGACAATCCATCCAGCTATTGTGTTCTGACAGGGAGATTGCCGCCCCCCCCTCATCCAGAACACACAACCATTGGCTGGCAGTGCTGATCAGCAGACCTATTTTGCGTTTGCCATGCCGAACGACCGGCTTCTGTCGGACTGGCTGCCGTACACATGGGCCAAATGTCAGACGGTTTCTATTGAACCTACCGATCCAACATGACATCCGACCCGTGTGTATAGCCCTTTTGTTTATAAATCCTTGTCTGACGTAAACAAGATTTCGCAAGCATTTACAATGCATTTAAAGTGGAGTTCCACCCACTTTTACAACTCTTAGCATCCCTCACTAAACTGTGCACTGTAAACAAATTGGATATTTTTAAATTTTTTTTCTCAGCACCTACTGTATATCTGCTGTGTTCATTTTTCACTTCCTCCTCCCTGGCAGCGGCCCATCGCATCATTTCCTGTTTGCAATGCCTTCTGGGAAGGGGCAGCAACTTTCTCTGAAACTGCCGTTGCTATGGAAACCTGACCTGAAACTTATTACACTGCTTGTGCTGCACTGAGCATGTGGGGCGGCAACCCTCTGAAACTGCTGTTGCTATGGAAACCTGACCTGAAACCTATTACACTGCTTGTGCTGCACTGAGCATGTGCGAGATCTGCAAGGATGAGATCCAGGAAGAAATACAGTCTGGCTTCAGATGCCCACACATCAGATGGCCACGGCCTGCTGTAAGTTTATAAAATAACAAACTACTTCTCTAAACTAACAAAACAGACCTTAGTTTACAGACTAACTTTACTAGAATACATTAAGCTTGTGTATTATAGGGGTATTTTTATTTAAAAAATATAATTTCGGCCGGAACACCACTTTAATGAATATATATATATATATATATATATATATATATATATATATATATATATATATATATAGATAGATAGATATATACATATCTATAGATAGATATAGATCTATATATATATAGATATATATGTATCTATATATATATATCTATATCTATATACCGTATATAGATATAGATATATATCTATATATATCTAAACTTTTTATATAGCCTTTTTTCTTCTTTTTATAAGTGATAGCATAATCTTTGTTCTCAGCTGCATAAGAGCAGTAGGAAGACAAACATCAGCACACTGATCTTCCCAGTGAATGGTTGTGCAGTGAAGAGGGTGTCAGGACAAGTCTGATGATTGGAGGAGTGCAGGCTGAGTTCCCAACATAGCTAGAGAACTGACCAAGCTGTGCTCTCATGCCTAGTTTGGTTAGTTTTTGATAGGAAAGCAGAGGGACTGGTAGGAACTCCAGATTTTTCACACAAATGAAGCAATACAAAGAGAACAGGATATTTTTCCATACTAGTACATGGTACAGCAGGCACATGTAAGGAGTATAAAATGTTGGGTTTACATATTCTTTAATGAGGAGAAGTTACCGGACTTGGAGCAGCCAGGATCTGGATCAGAAGTGCATAGCAATCAATCAACTTTTAGATTTCATTTACAAAGCATAACTCAACAAGCTGAGGCTGGAAGTAGATTGGTTACTATGCACAGCTGTTCAAGATTCTATCTGCTCAAATTTTAGTAAATTCTCCCAATGAGTTTCCAGCAATTTGTTAGGCCCAATGCACATGGGTGCCTGGAAGTTCCCATTGACATTTCTCGTAGCGTGAACTTACCTTCCCACTCACAATTTTTTATGAGTGATTTGCATGTGATTCGATGTGTCACACATAAAGCAGCCCATTCACTGCAATAGGCTGCCAAAAGTGCGTTTTTCACTCAAAAAAAACATTCCTGCTCCTTTTTTGCGCAAAAAGCTTTACACGATTTTTAAAGTGATTGTAAAGTCTCATTTTTTTTAGTTAAACATAACAAACATGTTATACTTACCTTCTCTGTGCAGCTGGTTTTGCACAGAGCAGTCCAGATCCTCCTCTTCTCGTGTCCCTCTTCAGCTCTCCTGGCCGCTCCCTCCCTCCTGCTATGGGGGCACCCGAGCCAAGCCACTGCTCGCTGTGTCCATTCAGACACAGAGCCGCGGCCCGGCCCCCTCTCTCCTCATTGGCTGACTGACTTTGACAGCAGTGGGAGCCAATGGCGTCACGCGGCTCTCTCAGCCAATAAGGAGGGGAGTCCCGGGCAGACGAGACACTCCTGCAACATCGCTGGATAGAGATGGGCTCAGGTAAGTATTAGGGGGGCTGCTGCACACAGAAGGTTTTTTTTTTATCCTAATGTATTGAATGCATTCATATAAAAAAACCTTCTGTCTTTACAACCCCTTTAAGCTCAAGTTTTCCTGCAACTGCTGCACGAGTCTGTCGCGCTGACAATTGCAGCAAAATCACACCATATTCGGGATGCCATTTTTTGCACGCCATGTATTGTACACACGTTCAGGCGTGTATAGCATTTGAGCATTAATTATATTAGCCAAATATTAATTTACTCTGCCCCCTGGAATGCATTAATGCTCAAACACTAACATTTGTGCATTTAGATGCGTTTAAGCACATTCTGTATTTTTTCTGCTTTTTGGCTTCTCTTCTGAACACTCTTTGGTGTTTTTTCCTGCTTGTAAACACTCCTCTTCTAATATGCCTGCGTGGACACATAAACTTACATAGAGCTTTTACTGGAAGAAGAAAAAACGCTCAATGTAGCAGCAGCATTTTAAGTTCTGTGTGCTTGAGCCCTCAAAGTGACACTAAAGCTACGTTTTAAAAAAAAAAAAAATAACAAACATGTCATACATACCTCCACTGTGCAGTACGTTTTGCACAGATTGGCCCCAATCATCCTCTTCTGGGGTCCCTCGACGGCTCTCAGGGCTCCTCCCTCCATTAGATAACCCCTAGGAGAAGAGTTCTCCCGAGGGTTACCTTGCGGGTGCGCTCCCGAGTCATTCATTTGGCGTGCATAGAAGCCAAATGTATGACTCGGCCCCGCCCCCCGTGTCATTGGATTGGATTGACAGCGGCGGGAGCCAATGGCTGCACTGCTATCTTTTTTTTTTTTTGAAAGCCTATGGCGTGCATAACACACCCAAAAACTTCAGCCGGTGCCAAAAAAATGTGCGCACTCATAAAGAGTGAAACACAAAAATGAGCAAACGGGTACACAAGAGTGCCTTTCCCTGAATCCCCTGGGGCATTAGGCTCCACACGGGGACAAGGGTACTTACAATGGTCTATCTGGCCGAAACCAGACGTACACCGTTCTCTGGAGGGCCTGCCGAAACAGAGTACTAGGTGAGGCACCAAGTACTAGGTGAGGCTCCCCCTAAGGGAGACCCCATTATAGAGGGCGAACTAAGCCAAAAGGCCATGTCCACCCCTTCCCAAGACTTTCAGGGCTGGCCCGAGGACCCGCAACCCTACTCATCACACAGTGCAACAAACCGTGTACAAACATAAAAATACAAAAAGTGACAAACATAGGCTTAATTAATAAAATAAAGTGGGGAAGGAATAAGTGAAGAGGAGAGTGAAAAGGTGGCCATTGTGTGAAACAATGACCAGGCCCTCCGGCCAGGAATAAAAATTCCTCTGGTCCCAGCCAAAAAGCCTGGCCCAAGAGGCAGGTTCTAAAAAAGCGTGTTCTATGGTGCAGTGACCGTGGTGCCTCAAATCAAAGTGACTGCCACTCACAGTGATTTTTTGGCACCCCTGGACTGCCACTCCAGGGGCACATACTCCATAGGCTTTCAGGACCAACCCTGACCAACGACCCAGACCACAGCCGCCCCCACTCCAGGCAGAAAGGTATGAAGTTCAGGGAGCTTTGTGGGAGCCCTTTACCATCAGGCTCCACTGTCACTCCCATCACTCCTTCCTAATTACATTCGGAATTACTAACCGCCCCCCCCCCCCTGCTACCCTGCTAGAGAGGAGCCATTGTTCTGTTCCCGAAAAACTGTCCATAGCTAGAGCTACCACAATCTAGGCCAGAAGGCCAGGGACCCAACCCTCCGGCCAGACCCAGATGCAGCACCCATCCTCACCAGGAGCACCCTTCCAGACAGCTCAGACTCAACCATTGGCCGGCCCCCAGTATCTGTCGGGCAGCTCGGCATAGTCCCTGCTGGAAAACGCCCTTCCAGGCACTATAACACCATTGGAATTGCTGGCCCTCCCCAACGAGAGTAGCACAGCGCCTCCTCTGGAAACTGATAAGAACAGATAAGAGCTGCCCCAGTATCTGTCGGGCAGCTCGGCATAGGCTCTGCTGGAAAACGCCCTTCCACGCACTATAACACCATTGGAATTGCTGGCCCTCCCCAACGAGAGTAGCACAGCGCCTCCTCTGGAAACTGATAAGAACAGATACTACACTTGATCTTAGTCAAAAGGCTGATGGCTGCGCTGCTATCAATCCATCCAATCAGGACCCGATACATCAGCTTTTGCTGGTTTGCTCGTCCCTGGGTCGTGATAGAGGGGGTTCAGGTAAGTAAAATGGGGGCTTGGAGAGGGGGCTGCAGCCTTACAGGAGGTTTTTTTTTTTTTTTAAATGCATTGAGGTGAAAAACTTTGAAGGTTTACAACCCCTTTAATGCCAAAAAAAAACCCTTCAGCACTAGTCTAGAACTGGTGAATACAGATTTTAATGGGAGTGACTGTAGCCCTAATCAAACTTTTCTTTTTTTTTTGATAAAAGCTTGTTTCATATACACAAAGGTATTGTTTAATTTGAGTGTATTACTCGAATGCCCCGTACACACCGTCAGATATTGATCAGACACTCCAACAACAAAATCCTAGGATTTTTTCCGACGGATGTTGGCTCAAACTTGTCTTGCATACATACGGTCACACAAAGTTGTCGGAAAATCCGATCATTCTGAACGCGGTGATGTAAAACGCGTAGGTCGGGACTATAAACGGGGCAGTAGCCAATAGCTTTCATCTCTTTATTTATTCTGAGCATGCCTGGCACTTTGTGCATCGGATTTGTGTACACACGATCGGAAATTCCGACAGCGGATTTTGTTGTCGGAAAATTTTATAGCCTGCTCTCAAACTTTGTGTGTTGGAAAATCCAATGGAAAATGTGTGATGGAGCCTACACACGGCCGGAATTTCCGACAACAAGGTCCTATCACACATTTTCCGTCGGAAAATCAGACCGTGTGTACGGGGCATTAGTCTGATGTACATCAGTTTTATCAAGCATTAGCAAAGCAAGTAATACGTTTCTTGCTAATTTGTTAAAGCCATTAATGCTTCTCCTAGAAATAATCGAGGAGTGTTGACTACAGAACTTAATTGGGATTGTAACTGTAACTTTAAGAAAAAAAAGTATTTTTTATTCAAAAACAGGATAAAAGCCGGTATCAAGCTAGTTTAAAGCCACAGTCAATCCTCTAATTCAGATCTCTGTTCTGTACTGTCAGCCAAAAGCAAGAAAGCTGCTAAAAACTTGTTAAATGCTTTGCAAACACTGTACTTGCTGCATTTCCAAATTAGAAAGGACATAAAGGAAATAGGGAATTAAATATACTGTAGTGGCTTATATTTTATCTGAAATTATATATATTTTTTAATTTTATTGATTTTAACATACTGGAATTAAAAGAAATTCTAAACAGGGGTGGAACATGTAACATGTTCCAAAAGGTGAACTTATCCTTTAATGTGGTGCTATGTGGTCTCATATTGAGCTTTACAAGGGTGGGAGTCTAAAGAGTTGATTTACTAAAGACATAGAGTGCAAAATCTGGTGCAGCTCTGCATGGAAACAAATCAGCTTCCAGGTTTTTTTTGTCAAAGTTTAATTGAACCATTTGAAGTTAGAAGCTGCCATGCACAGCTACACCAGATTTTGCACTCACCGGTTTCAGTAAATCAACCGCTAAGAGTCTAAGGCAAGACATAGATTAATAGATTTTCTGAGAGAAATGTTTTCAATTCCGACATCAACACAGGCAGTGTTGTGGGGTAGTGTTGATGGGGGTATGCCTCCCGCAGCGCTATTGCATTTTGTCGGCGGAGGAGGGATTGGGGGAGCATGGGGTGCCTTCCTAGCTGGCAGAATAAAATGATTACTGTTAGGGGCTGTAGCCACTGGCAGTAATCGCATGTAGTAAAATCCGATAGGCTGGTTGTATAATCACACTGCCCATACATGGATCAATATTTGGCTGCTCCCTGCTGAACTGGCCACATTTCGATCCATGTATGGACAGCTTAAATTGTATGAGCCGCTTTTATAGCAACAGGGTCTTGGGTATAGTATGCTGGGGGTATCTGTACCAATGGGAGAACTTTTTTGGCTGCGGATAATCAACGGAACAAAAAAAAGGCTTTTCCCCTGAATAATATTTTACAGCAGAATTACATAAATAGTTTTGGTTCTTTCCATTTTGACATAAACCCTTGTTGATTTTCCATATCTGAGAATTGCCAAGTGGTAAAAGCCAAAATATTCAGGGAAATCTTTGTTTTTGCTAATAATGGGGTTCGAGCAGCGCTTCTGTTGGAATCCAGTAAACAGGGAGGGCCCCCAGTTCTATTCCTGTCAGTGGACGCGGAAAAAGCGTTTGACAGGGTAGACTGGGGGTTCATGATGAAAACTTTGGAAGTAATTGTGGTTGGCCCGAGGTTCATCTCTTAGGTCAAGATACTTTACAATAACCCTACGGCTTCCGTTAGGGTAAATGGGGCTTTCTCAAAAAGCTTCAATATGAAAAACGGCACTAGACAGGGATGTCCTTTATCCCCTCTTCCGTTCGTCTTGTCCCTCGAGCCTTTACTAGCCACTATTCGTAATAATCCAGACTGTAGTGGGGTGAAGATAGGAGCAGAGGAGCATAAACTCGCGGCATTCGCTGACGACGTTATGTTCTTCATTGTGAACCCCAGAATCATCCTTCCAAATGTGTTACGGATCCTTAGAAGATATGGGGAAATCTCTAATTTTAAAATAAATTTGAGGAAGTCGGAGATCCTGAATATCAGTGTGGGAAAACAAGAGGAGGCCCACCTTGCAGAGGTGTTCCCTTTTCCCAGAAAAAAGGAAATTAAGTATTTAGGGATAAAATTATCTAACACATTTAAAAAAACTGTACTCAAAAAATTACATTCTGCTGCTGGATGAGATTAGGCAGGAAGTCAGAAGATTATCATCGAGGCCTCTTTCATGGCTTGGGCGTGTGAATGCGATGATTAAAATGATATTGACACCCAAAATACTGTATAAATTTCAGATGTTGCCTATCCCACTCCCTCAGTATTATTTAAGAGCTTTACGAAGTTCGATAGCAAGATTTGTCTGGGGCGGCAAAAAGCCACGTATCTCCTACGCAGTTCTGAATAGGGGAAAAAAAAAAGTGGACTAGCTCTACCCGACTTTAATAAGTACTATTTATCAGCAATACTGTCATGAGTATTTGAATGGTCAAAAAAGGATTCGGAGAAGAGATGGGTCAATATAGAACACTATTTGAGTAACATGGATCTAGGTCACATTATTTGGAATCCCCCAAAATATAGAGCACTGGGCACAAACACGGCGGTATTGACACGTAACACTCTCAAATTTTGGGACCAGATACACATTCAGAATAAGTGGACACATAATTCACCTTTGATTTATATGAAAAACAATATATTTTTTGAGCCTGGGATGAGGGAGGTGGGAGGGAATTGGATAAAAGATGATTGCATTCAACTAAAACATTTTTCAAGAAAGGGGAGAATACGCACGTTTGCCGAGTTAAGGGCTGAACCGGTGTTGTGGGCGATGAATGTGTGGAGGTATCTCCAGCTTTCGCATTTTATAGATAAGCTACCGAAACCACTTAGAAGCGAGGAGGAGTATAGACCACTCGAGCAGCTCTGTGTGAGGGAGCAAGCGGGTGGTTCTATTGCTTAAATTTATAGGATTCTGGGGGCGGGGATGGAGCTGGAGGTACCTCCTTACATCAAAAATTGGGAGCGGGAGTTAGGGTCACAATGCAGTAAATCCACGTTGGAGAAGATATTGAAGTTGGTACATTATTCGGCACTTGATACTAAGAGAACTGAAATTCATTACAAATGTCTTGCAAGATGGTACGCCACCCCAGACAAGTTAAGCAAAATCGATAGTACTAAATATGATACATGTTGGAGGGGGTGCGTTTGTTTAGGAACAATGGCCCACATTTGGTGGGCGTGCCCTATTATCAAAACATTCTGGAAAAAAAATCATAACACTGAATAAGGAAATTACAGAGGAAGTTATTGCAGAGGATCCATGGGTGTGTCTATTCCACGGTACAGTGAAGTCGGTGAAGAGATACCAATCTTCTATTGTCCCTATAATGCTGGATGCGACCAAGAAGCAGATAACAACGAAATGGCTTGATCCGGCAAGTCCAAACACTCGAGATTGGCTCTTTTGTATAAATGAAATATACAATGTCGAGAGGATGGACAGCAGGGGATTGGTACCTGATGAGGGTGAGGAACGGATGGACAAATGGGCAGGTTGGCAAAAATGTAAAAAGACCTGGAGTTACCTGGAGGAGATTCTAAATGTTGTATGAAGGGCGGGAGATCAAGTTGAGACTGGTTGGAGCAATAGTGTAGGCTGTCCCCTCTGTAACCTTCTGCAGGAGCGGGTGGGGGGTAATTCGGGGAGAATGATATTAACATGATGTATTTCGGTAATGTAATTTTTAATTTATACCGGTTGGGTTTGGTTTTGTATTGATAATATATTAAATAAAGAATTTAAAAAAAATAATAAAGGCTTCAAGAAAGCTGCTCAAAACTTGTTAAATGCTTTGCAAACACTGTACTTGCTGCATTTCCAAATTAGAAAGGACATAAAGGAAATAGGGAATTAAATATAATGTAGTGGCTTATATTTTATCTGAAATTATATATATTTTTTAATTTTATTGATTTTAACATACAGGAATTAAAAGAAATTCTAAACAGGGGTGGAACATGTAACATGTTCCAAAAGGTGAACTTATCCTTTAATGTGGTGCTATGTGGTCTCATATTGAGCTTTACAAGGGTGGGAGTCTAAAGAGTTGATTTACTAAAGACATAGAGTGCAAAATCTGGTGCAGCTCTGCATGGAAACAAATCAGCTTCCAGGTTTTTTTTTGTCAAAGCTTAATTGAACCAGTTGAAGTTAGAAGCTGCCATGCACAGCTACACCAGATTTTGCACTCACCGGTTTCAGTAAATCAACCGCTAAGAGTCTAAGGCAAGACATAGATGAATAGATTTTCTGAAAGAAATGTTTTCAATTCCGACATCAACACAGGCAGTGTTGTGGGGTAGTGTTGATGGGGGTACGCCTCCCGCAGCGCTATTGCATTTTGTCGGCAGAGGAGGGATTGGGGGAGCATGGGGCGCCTTCCTAGCTGGCAGAATAAAATGATTACTGTTAGGGGCTGTAGCCACTGGCAGTAATCGCATGTAGTAAAATCCGATAGGCTGGTTGTATAATCACACTGCCCATACATGGATCAATATTTGGCTGCTCCCTGCTGAACTGGCCACATTTCGATCTATGTATGGACAGCTTAAATTGTATGAGCCGCTTTTATAGCAACAGGGTCTTTGGTATAGTATGCTGGGGTATTTGTACCAATGGGAGAGCTTTGTTGGCTGCGGATAATCAACGGAACAAAAAAAAAAAGGCTTTTCCCCTGAATATTTTACAGCATAATTACATAAATAGTTTTGGTTCTTTCCATTTTGACATAAACCCTTGTTGATTTTCCATATCTGAGAATTGCCAAGTGGTAAAAGCCAAAATATTCAGGGAAATCTTTGTTTTTGCTAAAAATATTTAAATAAACCACAGTTGGGCATTTCAAATATTTTAAAAGACAAAAGCATGGTTAACTGTCAAATAGTTATTTCAGTGGAAAAGCTATAATGACTATGGTTGGGTATACTGTAAACAATAGTTTACTATCCACAAGAAAGGTACTAAAGGTCTCCACTCATACTGGGAATATGTGGAAAAACTACACAATTATATGCCTAATTTACTTCTGACAAAAACATTACACTGAAAATAATTTACTCTGGCCTTACAACACCATAAATACACTTAAGTTAAAAATTAAAATAAACCAAATACAAATATACATAGAGAGAAAAGCATGCCTTCTCAGCATTTTGCTTTTCAACCAGTTATTGCTTTATTCAACCAGTTCACCTTTTTGGCTTCTCTCACCAACCACCACCAACCAGATTCAACCTGTCCTAGAAGTCTGACATTGATTGGCAACACATGAATCAGAGAGAAAGGACATTACACATGATGGGCTTAAGAAAGTACACTCCATGCGACATTGAGGTGCTTTCTGGGATTATACAGGGATTAGATTAAGGTAAATTGGTGCTAATGTTTCCTACAGTATGTTAGCAGTCCACTGATTCTTATCACTTATTGCAAACAATATATTTATATATTTGATAGCATTAAAAGAAAAAGCCCAGCACATCAGTGATCTGTGCCAGCCCCATGGCACATGTGCTTAACAAACTGCACAGGATTTTATTCCCCACAAAGAGTTGTCCACTAGGTCTTCAATACCGTTTGAAATCCCAGCTAGAAAGATCTCTCTCCATGGCTGGCATGGCTGTCCCAATATGAGAATTTAGTTAGCAGTTGATTGGTTACCATTGCCATATTTTCCATCTTAAGAATTCACTGGAGACCATCAGGCAGAAAACATATCATGCAAGCCCTAGTAGAATGCTTACTGAAATATACAAAACAATTAAAGACTGGCTACACTATAATCGGAAAGAAGATGCAGCACCATTATTGGGTCTCATTCACACAGGGCAAGTTAATATGTACCTTGTTCAGGGCTATGTTTATGAGCATGGGAATAGAATGCAGTGGCTGGACACCACACAGCCACTGCTCCCAAAGTGATACCTGCACGAGTCCACAGCCCCAAACAAACCCTGGGTGTTCATGCAGCCTCTGCATCCCAATAGACAGCAATGCGACTACCGGCATGGAGATGCACACAACACGGATTAAGATGCCCCATGTGAACAAGGCCTTCGATGCTTATTTTGCAAAGCAGTGTTTATTGTTACCATGTAGCAGTACATACGTGTGTACAATTGCCTGTCTCTTGCATGTTGTTACTGTACTTGCCGAATCCCTGACCTGGCTTCAAATGGTACTTGCAGAATCTCTGCCCGGACTTCAGATGGTACTTGCAGAATGCCCGGTAGGGCATTCAGAGTTCTACCGGCCATGTTCTTTGACCAAAAGAGTATTTAAGTTTCAGCCACCTTTGAACTGGCTAGCGCTGCAGCTTCTCGTCAGCTATTCTTGTGCAAAGAGCTATAATACCTACCTGTGAGAATACCTGACTACTGCCGACTTGGACTGACCCAGCTGATCTCTTGATTGCCACCTGCCTTTGACCCCTGCTTGGACCTGACTTCTCTCTTATTTGATGCCTGGCAAAACCCCTTGCCTGGACCTGAATATTCTCCTCCTTGCTGCCTAGTGCACAATATCCACACTTTAGCAGTTCTATTCCTGATAACCCCTTGGCGAGGCGATCTTGGGAGCTGCAACCTGGTGACAGTATGCAGCAAAGTAAACCAGGAAAATTAGGGACTCCGGCCCATCTCCGACTTCAGGGGCTTTCGTGAAAGCCAAAAATATGCTCAGCCTACATCACCTGCCAGGGGGCACCACTGAATGGATTGCAGATTTATATACCATAAATTACTGGGTCCTGTTCTCACGAGCCTGTTTTAGGTACACTGCTAGTGTATTAAATAAAAATGTCTTGCTTGCTGCATTCTTGGTGCAGTTTGATGCAGTACAACAAACTAAGACACACAAAAAGACACAGGTGTGACTAAAGCCTAATACCTCATTTATTACGAAGGTACTAGGACCTTCTAAAATATAATAAAGGATATATATATACCCACTGCAAGGGTTAACTGATCATTTCTGTCTAGGGAACTTAAAAGCAATTTTACACACCTGATCCTCCGTCCCCCCAGCAGATGGTGCTCCCCCATGCTCCGGCGGATTGTCCCTGCATCGGTCTTGATGATGATGGAGCATAGGGGAGAAAAGACTGCAGGGACTGGTCAAGCAGTGCAGAGGAGCCTGAAAGGGCAGAGGATTGGATAAGTAAAAGTACTTTTGTATTGCGGGTGCAGCCTTTTTGCCTTTAGCAAATCAACTCCAAAGTCTTAAACTGAGGTCATGTACACCATCCTTTTTTGTCAGTTCAAGGAAATTCACCATTTTGTAACAGTTAAAATAAGCTTATGGAAACATAATCAACAGCTCAAAGAGCCACATAAAATTAAATTTGTGCTATAATCTAGAAAAAAATTATTCGGAATTTCAGTGATTCTACTAGATCAAGCTCATGGTTTAATTCAAATAGACAATTTTGCATTTTATAAGGAAGATTTTAATTAGTGATCTATTCATGATGTTACTGGCATAAGTAAATCAGCAATTAGCGTGCTCACTGGGTTACAAACAGAAAACGGCCTTTCCAGGTATTAATTAAATTCAACTCCGCTTCATGAGGACTCCTGGATTAAGTTAGTAAGCAGCATGTTATGAAGTGTTCATGCAATTTTTGAGCATCTTTTCCAACGTCCAAAAATAATACAACGGCATGCGTGAGGCCAAAGCTGTGATGGAATCCTTGGAATATGTTGGCACTTCATAAACAATAATAATAAGCATTGTCTCTGAAAGGCACTGTACAGTCTGGCTTCCCTGAAAGCTGAATGATAAAGCTAACTACTTGAGCTGTGCCTCTGCGAATCATAAACAATAAAATCACAGCAAAAAATGTAAATTGTTCAAGCGGTCATTATCTGCTTTTCTACAAACACAATAATGTTTAGTAAACACATAAGAAAACAAACACAAAGTATAAGTTCAAACATCTATTGAAGCTGTGATATAATAAGCAGGTGTCTATTTTTTTTTAGGAACTGTTTTATCTTCAATGTTAAGAGATACAGAAGGTCACAAAGCGAAACAGATATATTATATTTCCAGACACGCATTTCAACATTTACTAACCTAAATAAAACCTGCAATGTTTATCTATAATCAAAAGACAAATATAAGGGGTTTCAATTCTTGGAAAAAATTAAATACAATAAATACATACATACAAATGACTTACTCTGTAGTGATTATAGCTGAAACACTGCTTTCCTTGACATTAAATCTAGCATTATGCCAATCACCAATGGATTTCAGATTTTCCTATGCTAACATGAACATTCTGATTCTACATTATATGAAACTGTATACTGTATTACACTTAAACAATTAAGCTCAACATTCATAATCTCAGGAAAAAAAGTATATCCCGACAGGTTACGCTGGCTCTACTTCTCTTTGGTTCAGCTTTCCTAAATCTGGCGTGGAAAGTATACGCACGCTGCACAAGGACAAAATAAAATTTAAAACAATGTTTTAGTATAGAAAAGAATTGTGCCTAATATGTGTACTTTAAACACAATCTGAACACAATGGTCATAAAAGCATAAACACGTGCATGTATACATTAGCAACTATCTTTTCCTTATAGAGTTAAAACTATGTAGCAGCACAGACATTTTAAATACCAGTAGTAGTAAAAAATTAGGCATTGGATACTAGGTGCAATGTTTGAAGTGTCAGCTTAAGTAGGATCAACATGATAACCAATATTCTTGAATATAAGAAAACCCTTAACGCATTCAAGGTTCAGCAGAAAGGAACAAAATGAGATGTCTTACCTGTTAGTGAACTTTCCACTGAACAATCATATCTCTCTAAAATCCTTGGTGAGCAGGTACTGCAATTTGAAAGTCTCCAAATGATAGCACACTGCACTTGTCCACGCTTACTGTCAGGCAGCAGCTGCTCAGATTAAGGCTGCAAACTATGGCCAAATGCATAACTAGCATGCTTTGTGTAAGCCAGAAGAAGAAATGCATTTGGCTCGCTAGTGACAAGGTCGAATTACCCACCTCCCCCAATAAAAGTCAGTTCTGTGATTCAGAGGAGGAAGTGCAGCATCAACACTGCACAGACACTAAGACCCTTCCAGACAGAAGGCAATAGGATTTTGAAATCAAATAAATACAGAAGTTTAATAACTTTGCAATTCTCTCAGAGGGTTTTACATTATTAATGTTTTTTTTCTATTACTCTAAATTGTTTTAAATATTTTTTTTCGGTGACTACATTTTGTTCATACTGTGTTATGATAAAAAAACAAAAAAAACAAAACAAATTAAAGCAAAATTGCAGTAAAAATAAATAAATAAATAAAATAAAAACAATAGCCAATTAAAAGATAAATTATCAAATATACTACAATAATCACCATCAATCAAGAGATTTTTTCCACCATACTTTTTTGCTGCTACTAGTGTGCTGGGCAGCATCATTTAACCCACTTCTTCTGAGCCCAGCCTCAGCCTGTGACTGGACAGTAAAAGGAGTAGCAGCACAGTCATGATTCATCACTTGTCACTCTGCTTTCTCCTTCTATCAGCACGAAGAGTGACATTTTCAGGATTCTGCTATGGAATTAGTGGTCAAGAAGCCAAAAGTTTTGAGAAATAGCAACCCCCACTTTAACAGATTCCTGGTTCCAAGTTCTAGTAACCAAAACATTTAAGTATACATATCCAGTCTAAACTTTTTATTTTTGTGTTGATAGGTTTGATCATTTAGTGGGTAAATGTTGGAACCTCTGGAGGGTTTCTAATTCTATTATGGACTCCATTGTTCCAGACAGCGAGTGAGGGGAAATCTCCAAAAGCAGCACAGACAGCAATTAAACAATAATGGGGTAATAGTGGGGTAAGCTAGAATCCTCATCAGATTTGTATTACTATTTGTGTTCGGAGCCCTGAAAAGCAGTAAAACACAACAGAAGCTCTAATCCTTCTATGCATTAAGATAAGAAAGAACTCTTGTGTCGCAGAATCCCCCCATACTTACTTGAATCGGATTTCCATCCAGCGCTGTGCATGAGCGCAGTGTCTCTCTCAGCTCTCTCTTTCCTAACACAACAGTTTATTAGCAGTGGAAGCCATTGGCTCGCGTTTCTGGCACTCAAATCCTGTAATGAGGGAGTGGGGCCGAGCCGTGCTGTGCCAATAGACGCAGACAGAGTGGCTAAAAAGTTAGCTCACACAAGTGGCGCCATAGAAATCTGCTTTCTATGGGGGCACTTGCCGAAGTGTAGGTGCCAGGAGTGTCGACGGGGGACCCAAGAAGAGGAGGATCGTGGCTGCTCTGTGCAAAACCATGACATAGAGAAGGTAAGTATGACATGCTTGTAATTTTATATAAAAAATAAAAGAAAACTTTAGAATCAATTTAAAAAAAGATTTTCCACTTTAGTGAAAATGTAAGAAAGGTGTACTAATCTCATGTAATAAAAAGTAAGGAAAATAACTCCCCTCCCAATCTGTCTGCTTCCAAAAAGGTGCATGCTACTCAAATGTGAATGGGACCCTGCATCGGTCTTGATGCCATCAGTGGGCCCTAGACTGTCAGAGTGCAGGAGAGAAGGGGCTGCAGGGACCAGCAACACAGCGGAACCTGCAGAAGCAAGGGATTGGGTATATAAAAACCCCTTTTCCAAATCCCCTAGACCTAAATGTTAACCCAGTTAACCCTTGCAGTATGGGTTCAACCCCACTGAAGAAGTGGAGTTTTAGTTTACGTGGAATTCAGCTTCAAGATTAAATCAATGTTACGGGTCAGTAAGTAACCTTTTTTTTTTCGAGGGCGGGGGGATATATACATTCATTTTGGGGTATATGTGAAATCACTGGTGGTAAAATGTAGCGGTGCTGAACCTATAGTTAATGAACAAGCATGCTGTACCAACCAAAAGATGCTTGTGAGCAATGATATTACTTGCAATTAGTGGGCTTTAGATAGGTAGCCTAGCCTACAGATATAGGGGTTGGTTTCCTAAAGGCAAATAGGCTGTTCACACAGAACTTTTCCTGTAGCTTAGTGAACAAAGTGAACGCTGCTGACGCCCATCATCCAGTCATACGCAAACAAAGATTCTATCTTTTCTATCTTTTCACTTGCACATCACTGGGTTTTTATTGCACCACATTCACTAAGCTAAGGAAAAAGTCTAATGCAAAGAGAAAATTTACTTGCAAACTGAAAAACTTATTTGCAACCCCACAGTGTAGTATCTCTACAAAATATCATGAGGTACATATGATGTCAAGTGATTATGTAATACGTGCTCTTAATAATTTTAAACAGTGTCTGCTAAAATTCATTGGGTACCACCTAACATAAACGCAATACTGCAATCACTAACATTGACGCAAGATGATAAAATTCTGCTGTAATCACAAGGTGGCGGCTGCTAAGAAAATGAAAACACATACATTGTTCAGGAGAAAGCCAATGAATTTAGGTTAGTTGTGCTCTGAAACAACAGTCAAAATACATGCTGTAACATAAACTGAGAGAGCACATCCAAGAAACAACTCAAGCAACGCAGATGGCTGATCCTAAAATAGCAATGTACTCTCCATACTTTGAGAAAAATTACCCTGGGAGACTTAGATGTCAATCTCTCTATGCAAACAAAAGCAGTATACGCACATAAAAAAAAAAAGAAAAAAAAAAAGAAAAAAAAAAGGAACACACAGTAATCGGGTCACAATACCACTTTCATCAACCAGATATAAAGGTTCATGTAAAGAACATCCATAGATGTGGCAAATAGTGATGTCATCACTTTATATTTGGAATAAAACTGTCACTCCTGGAGAATGTACTCAATGTCAGTACTGATGTTAACTGTGTCACACGATACTTTTTGAGCTAAGAGAAAGAAGGTAACGCATGCCTAAATATGCAGATAAGCTTAAACCTATATATCCATACTGTTTTATATTATAATCAAAAGGAAATAAACTGTAAGAAAGTATATTATTATAAGCTTCATTTGTTTATGGCTTGTTACCAGTTATTAAAGGAAAGCTATGGTCACAGCACACACTTTCACTTTATAACATCAGCACTGTAATAGCTATAAGATTACAAACAATACTTATTACTGACAATCCAATATAACAAGGGTCGCCAAACTTATTAAACAAAGGGCCACTTTACTGTGTTCAAGTTTTTAGATGGGGGCCAGACTGTGGCCAGTGGGAGTAGAAATTGTCCTTGTCCCTGTGGCAGTAAAACAATGCCCCATCTTTGGCATTAGGGGGAGTAATAGAGCCCCACTGTTGGTGTCAACGGGAGGAATAGAGTCCCCAGGGGACACAAAAAGGCAAGCAAAGGGCCACATCTGGCCCCCAAGCCAAAGTTTGGAGACCACTGTAATATAAGCTTACTTGAAAAATCTCATTCCATGCTGTGAGTTCTGCCTGTCTGCTGGCCATCTCTTTCCACAACTTCTTGAATTCCCTGCATGCTTTGTAGCTTCACCTCGGCCATTTACTGTCCGTTTCTAAGGATTTCATATCCCATGTACCTTGCTGCCAGTGATTTTTTTACTGAATCATATCCTCTCAGCACCTCTGTAGTTCAGAAGGTAGGCTCTGTGAATTCTGTGACACAGCAATGTCTATCAACAAGGCATAGTGAATACATCACAGAATTCCAGGTAAATGTCTGAGGATCTTCACAAAGTAAATTTAAAAACTTAGATCATTCACATTGATAGGAGTAGGCTAGAAATAATTGAAATACAATGTGGAAATGAATATATGATTTTACATTTTCACCATAGATACTCTTTAAGATATTTCTATTTTTTATGTTTTAGTGGGCTCCTTTGTAGTTTTTTTCCAGCAGTGCAGTAGCTATAGTGGGTTTTCTAGCAGATTCTAAATCTGAAGTGGAAAACACCTGAAATGTGTAACAGGTATCTGTCTGCATCAAGTACTTACCCTAAGGCTTCATGTACACAGGACGTTTCTCAACCTCTCCTGAACGCTGGAACATCACAGCTAGTAATCCACGTTTAAAAATGTGTGTTTAGCAACGTTTACAAGCCACGCCTAGCGGCATTTAGCCGCATTTGCGTTCAGAAGAGTTTACTAAAGATGACCTCAGGAGACCCTCCCAAATTATTAGAAAGCACTAAAAACAAGTATTTATTAACTATTTCAGCGATTCCGTGAGAAAACAGTGTGAGTAGCAGCTGAGAAAGCATTGTCCTTCTAGCTAGCTGTTATTTTTTGGTTGGTTTGTTAATATGGAGCCCATGATGAGCATGTGTGAGGAAATGCTCCTGATGTTGCTTTTGCTGAGGCTCCAAAGATGTAGAAAATTGTGTGAGAAGACCAGAGTTTGTCGCTACTGGACACATCCATTGATGGCTCAACACATGTCCACAAGATACTTTCTAATATCTATGTTCAGCTGCGAAATTACCCAGAGATTTTTTTTTTAATTTTACACGCATGTCAATTGCCACCTTTTAAGTTCTCTTGTAGAAGGTTAGACCTAGTGCGCATGGACACCAACATGAGGAAAAGTGTGCCACCAGAGGATATCACATGGTATATCAAGCTTGCAGGCAGTGATAATTGAGTTTTTGGTGTGTTTTAGCATTATCCAGGCTCAAAAGTACTAAATAAAATGTTTCCCTTTTAAAACGCTTCTAGACAAAAACGCGCCTAAACGTGGGTAGCCCCTTTGTGTTTTATGTACTATGATATTAAAGCATGTTAATAGCTACCCAAGGTGTGTCCACTGATATGGCACTAAAATTTATACTAATGTTATAGTGTAATATAAATTAATTTTATAACCCTTTATAACTCACATCAATATAATTTTTTCAAATAAATGAGGCTGGCCACAAACAGATATCTTAGTAAGGAGGACAGACGGCATGGCTTCTGCCTGTTCTCTGTATCTGTGTCACTGTGACTCACCACAATCTTCTGTGTAAATAATATGAATGCAATGCCCCTTTGTGTTTTATGTACATGTTAATGGCTACCCAAGGTGTGTCCACTGATATGGCACTAAAATTTATAATGTAATATATTCTAATTTTATAACCCTTTTCAATTCACACGTCAGTATATTTTTTTCAAATAAATGAGGCTGGCCACAAACAGATATCTTAGTAAGAAGGACAGACGGCACGGCTTCTGCCTGTTCTCTGTATCTGTGTCACTGTGACTCACCACAATCTTCTGTGTAAAGAATATGAATGGATGTGACATACACAGATACACAAAGCAACAAACAGCAACTGCTCACAAACAGAACTTACAAAATGTCACTTGCCTGTTTGAAAACACTTTACGGTAATATTACACAACCTGGTTCCTTCATGATCTTCTCAACAGATGCTCAAGTCGGGTGCACCAGTTTTAAAGATTAGATGGTGTGATGCCAACATAAGGAGTATGTCTATGTAATGCAGTATCACCTCCTACTTGTTTAACCCATCAGGCTTGCATGAAAAAGACATTACTGTATGTCACATAACATATTGATCAAGAAGCAGTGGGGAAATAATTTTAGCTATAAAAAAACTACTGTTGTGTTATCTTTTATAAGAGAAACCAACTTCCTGCACTAGGGGTCTCAATACTTGGAGACACCACCTACAGAGAGAGAGAAAGATACTGTGTGCCTTGTAATTCTTGTAAGTTCTCTATGGAGAGACTGGTGTAAATGGACATGTGTCCGTTTACACCCGCCTGTATCTGATTAAGTCCAATCCGCTAAAAACAGATGGATGGGGATTCCATACCCCATCCATCTAGCAGATCGGATGGCATCTGATGGAAATGTACGGGCAGTCCATTTCCATCTGACTGCCCCATAGAAAACAGCGGGCTGTGTCCGTGTCAGCTCTGCATCAGTAGAGTGGACACAGACATGTCATCCGCCTGCTCAGTGGGGATCAGCAGACAGATCCCCCGCTGAGCAGGAGAATCTGTTTGACAGAGTCCGCTCCATGTCCAGGAGCGGCCGGTCCATTGGGGGCGCAGGGGCGCCACCCCCCTGCAGGGCGCCAAACTTATACGTTTGTATGAGGTTTTTTTTTAAGCCACATGATTAGAGCCTGAGGCTCTAATTGGCTTGAAAAAGGTTGGGCTCGGGGCGCAGAGCATTGCACCCCGAACCCACCCACTTTTTGGGGTGGGGGTCTTTGGTGAGAATCAAAAGGTCTAAACAGACCCCCATATCTCATTCTTTGAGACAGAGAAAGGGGCTGAAGATAGTCCTTTTCTCTGTATCACTTTACTTGAATGAACAAGGAATCTGCATAGAGCTTTCTCACTCATTCATAAACTGACAGTCTGATACATAGTAACACTCGCTGTTACTGTTATCAGATGTCAGTTGGCATATAGGAACGATCATAGTGATCGCTGCATGCGCCCAGTGTGCCACACTTATGGGGGTGGTAAACACATGTTTACCAAGCCCCCTTAAGCCCAAACATCACCCGCACAGCACTCCCCCCGCCACGATCCCTAGCCTGACAGCTTACCGGAGGAGAAGGAGGGATGCCCGAGGAGCAGGGATAGATCGGGGTGCGGTGGCCAGTATTGGGGGGCTGAGTGATGGGTGAGACACATCTGCATCCCCCCAAGCCTGCAGCAGCACATGGAGCCGGTGGGAGTGGCAGAGGAGGGATGCCGGCTGATGATCGTGGCTGCGGGGGGATCGATTTTGGGTGGGTTTGATCGGGTATGGGGGGGTCAGTGCTGGGGGAGGGGAGGGGGTTGAAGGGTATAGGAGTGTGGGGGGAGTAGTTTTAGCTGGAAGGGAGCTGCGGGAGGTAGAGAGGCAGGGGACAGGGAAGCGGAGGCATGGAGGGGTGGGGGCAGTCACATTAGGGGTTAATAAAGCTAATCAGCGGGTTGTAATCCACTGGTTATAGAATTGTTCAGCAGAGTCTGCTAAACAATTCTGATATAAGCTTATGGTCATTGAAGTGACCATAAGCTTATAGGAGAGGGAGAAAGGAGGTCCGCACGCCGTACTGACCTGGCCACCTGCAGGCCCTTTTGTAGGTCCGTACGGTGTACGGACTTGGCAGTGAAAGGGTTAATGAGCCTTTTTACATTACGGTTTAGCCACCCAGGTTTTACCTTCGCACTTCTATATTTATTGCCCATTGGAATGCACTGTGTAATACCTTTGTTTAATATGCTCCTAAAGCATATTTTTTATTTTTACTTCCCCCATTAAAACATTTCAGTTTCTTTTTCAATTTAGTTGTACAGTTTATAGGTCACATTAAAAGGTGGAAAAAGTTCTGAAATAATTTTACATCACAGCAACCTGACATTTTAACAGGGGTGTGTAGACTTTTTTATATCCACTGTACATAATAATTATAATAAAGTGGAGGCTGGGTCTGTGGGCTTAGAGGAGGGGAGGAAAAAACACAGGTTTTAATAGAGCCAACAGGAATGCAATACCAATTCTTGAAAGGATCCCAATAAGTCATCTAGTATTTGACTGAAAAAAAAAGAAATTAATCTAAAAAAAAAACCTAACCCAGGAATGATTTTTTTGCATGTGTTCATATTGGGCAGAATTTTTTCACGTATTCAAAACTCTCTTTTCAGTAATTGAACCAAAAATATGCTTAAAGTGTTACTAAACCCTGAACCTGCATTAACTATATCTGGTCTCCCACAGTACACAGAACATGGAAATGCAATTAACTTAGTAACTATAAACCATCAGCAGTATATAGCAGTATATAGCGGTCTTGTGACTTCTATCAGTTCCCAGTAAAGCTTGTAGGAGTTTTCATTCTCCCCTAATCCTCTGTCTGAACAGGGCTGATTGGCCCTGTGCTGATCACATGCACCCTCCCAAGGAAAAAACGCTGTAGCAATACACACCAAACTGAGCATGTGCAGCCCGTCCCTTGGCTAAATATCAGGTTATTTTTTGGAGACAATGGAAGAAGAGGAGAATCAGAGAGACAGGATCAAACAGCCTTTATACACAATGCAAAAGATTATCCCCTTAGGTTACACAGAGAGTATAACAAGCATGCTTTACTGCATATACAGACTGATTTTACTGTTGTGGGTTTAGTAACACTTTAATATTAAGTTGAAACTACTTATAACACAGTACCTGTAAAACTTTCATACAACTAAAAACATTATTAACCCCTTCCCACCCACGCTATAGCCAAAAGACAGCTACAGCACGGACTTACTTTGCTTGGAGGGCACTCATGGACATCCTCCCATGATTGCGCTGCCTAGTGTGCCCCCTTGGGACCCAGCTGATCATAAATCAGGGTAAAGGGCAAATCACAGCGGCCCTTTACCAGGTGATCAGCTGTGTCCAATGACAAGTGATCGCGGATGTAAACATAAGCCAGTTATCGGCTTTCCTTTGCTCACACTGACGGCGTGAGGAGGGGAAAAGAGAGCCGATAACTGGCTTGGGTTAAAGGGACATTTACACTGATAAGCAGGGCACTGATTATTAGTGCAGTCCCAACAGTGCCCACCAGTGCTGCCTATCAGTGCCCACCAGTGCTGACATTCTGTGCCCAGTGCTACCAAACAGTGCCCATCAGTGTAACCTAGCAGTGCTTACTATCAGTGTCATCTATCAGTGCCGCCTATTAGTGCTGCCTATCAGTACCACCTCATTAGTGCTCATCAGTGCGGCCTTATCAACGCACATCAGTGAAGGAGAAAAATTACCTGTTTGCAAAATTTTATAACAAAGTATGAAAAATCTTTTTTTGTTTTTTCCCCAAATTTTCGGTCTTTTTTCATTAGTTTAGCAAAAAATAAAAAACCCAGTGATGATAAAATAGCACCAAAACTAAGCTCTATTTGCGTGAAAAAAATTATAAAAAGTTTATAATGGTACAGTGTTGCATGACCGCACAATTGTCATTCAAAGTGTGACAGCGCTGAAAGATTTTGCCACCAGTGGAATGAATGATCTAATATGGTGTACAGTGCTGAAGTTGAACTAACTGCTGTTAGCATATTCTCCACCTTGGAGAAAATATTATTTCACAGGAAAAGAGATATGGTAAAATTATTCAAGTAATGTTAACCAGAGGTGGGTAGAAAAGACCCATGGGGCAGTGAGTTGGGCATCAATGATTCAAAGGACAAAAAATTAAATAGTCTTTAAGACAACTCAGATGAAAAAAGTTTTTCTTAAGATCATAATCTCAACTGTACAAACTCAGTGCCCATACATGGATCGAAATTTGTCCAGTCTATGCTGAACCAACCGAATTTCGATCTATGTATGGCTGGCTTTAAACTACTTATTTAGAAAGTCTTCAGACATTAACAAATACACATAGCCTCTGTATCCAGCACTGAGTCAGGTTGTTATGTAGGTTAACTGAGAAGGCTCCAATTAAAATTTCTAGAGCATTTATATAAATAGGAGAAAGAGGCAAGCAATCTTCAGCTGTGTTATATAAATGTCAGGACCAGGTAGTATACTGTATTTCATCCAACAAACTATATAACTCTATATAAATAAGGTCTCATCATTGCCCTGACTGCAAAATTATAAAACAACATTTTGAATTTGTCAAAGACAGCGATTCTGTTATGAAAGCCCTTCACAGGTACAATGACATGTGTGAATTGCCCTATGACACTTTGAACAAGCCTTTATATCAGAGGTACAGTGGGGAAAATAAGTATTTGATCCCCTGCAGATTTTGCAAGTTTGCCCACTTACAAAGAAATTAAGGGTCTATCATTTATTTTATCATAGGTGTATTTTAAATGATAAAGACAGAATATCAACCAAAAATCCAGAATAAAACACATGATACAAATGTTATAAATTTAGTTGCAGTTCAGTGTGTAAAAAAAGTATTTGATCCCCAAGCAAAATGTGACTTAGTACTTGATGGAGAAACCCTTGTTGGCAAGCACAGAGGTAAGACGTTTCTTGTAGTTAGTGACCAGGTTTGCACACATCTCAGGAGGGGATTTTGGTCCACTCTACTTTACAGATCTTCTCTAAATCCTTAAGGTTTCTTGGCTGTCACTTTGCAACTTGAAGTTTCAGCTCCCTCCATACATTTTCTATAGGATTAAGGTCTGGAGACTGACTAGACCACTTCATGGACTTAAAGTGCTTCTTCTTGAGCCACTCCGTTGTTGCCTTGGCGGCGCGTTTTGGGTCATTGTCATGCTGAAAGACCCATCCATGACCCATCTTCTGTGTTCTGGCTGAGGGAAGAAGGTTCTCATCCAAGACTTTACAGTACATGGCCCCATCCATTGGCCCCTCAATGCGGCAAAGTTGGCCTACACCTTTAGCAGAGAAACAGCCCCAAAGCATAATGTTTTCACCTGACTGTAGGGTTGGTGTTCTTAGGATCATAGTCAGCATTTTTCTTCCTCCAAACAGGGCAATTTCCCCTCCTCAGGAAGGCACATGTTCAGTCATGCCAATGAACATATAAAAGATTAAGAGAAGGATTGGGAGCAAGTGCTGTGGTCAGATGAGACCAAAATTTATCTCTTTGGCATTAACTTGACTCACCGTGTTTGGAGGAAGAAAAATGCTGGTTATGACCCTAAGAACACCATCCCAAAAGTCAAGCACGGAGGTGGAACAATATACTTTGGAGCTGTTTCTCTGCTAAAGGTACAGTCCAACTTTGCCACATTGAAGGGCCAATGGACGAGGTCATGTATTGTAAAATCTTAGATGAGAACATTCTTCCTATTCTTAGATGAGAACATCTTCCATGCCAGAACACTGAAGATGGGTCGTGGATGGGTCTTCCAGCATGACAATGACCCAAAACATACCGCCAAAGCAACAAAGGAGTGGCTCAAGAAGAAACACATTAAGGTCATGGAGTGGCCTAGTCATTTTCCAGACCTTAACGGAGGGAGCTGAAACTTCGAGTTGCCAAGAGACAGCCAAGAAACCTTAAGGATTTAGAGAAGATTTGTAAAGAAGAGTGGACCCAAATCCCTCCTGAGATGTGTGCAAACCTGGTCACCAACTACAAGAAATGTCTTACCTCTGTGCTTGCCAACAGGGGTTTCTCCACAAAGTACTAAGTCATGTTTTGCTTGGGGATCACTTATTTTACTCACTGAACTACAACTAAATTTATAGCATTTGTTTTATGTGTTTCTTTCGGATTTTTGGTTGATATTCTGTCTATATCATTTAAAATATGCCTATGTCAAAAATTATAGACCCTTGATTTCTTTGTAAGTGGGCAAACTTACAGAATCTGCAGAGGGTCAAATAATTATTTTCCCTACCGTAAGAACTTGTATCTTTACACATCTACCTTGATGTTTCTCTCTGTGCTTGATGGAAAAATAGGATTTTTTCGTCATACTTACCTGTAAAATCCTTTTCTTTGAGTACATCATGGGACACAATGTTAGGCTCTAGTTGAATGGACACTGGTAGACAACGTCTTAAAAAGGAAGTGATCCCCTATATAACCTCTCCCACACAGGAAGTACATCAGTTTTGTAGCAAGCACTGAATCCTCAAAAAAGAGGGGAGGGGCCTCTGTGTCCCATGATTTACTCAAAGAAAAGGATTTCTTTCTCGAACATCACAGGACACAGAGCCACAGAAATTACTGATGGGTTTTATAGGGTATCACTGGTGATTGGACACTAGCACACCCTATCAGGAAGTTCAACCCCCTATAAAATCCCTCCCCTTGCAGGGATACCTCAGTTTTTACGCCAGTGTCTTAGGTGATGGACGTGTAAAGATGTCCTGTGCTGAGCTCCAAAGGGAATATCCTATATCCTATACTGGGGCAAGCCAGGCAGACCGGATCCATTCAAAGTGTCCTTTCTAGGCCGAATTGGATGGTACCCGGGCCTCGTGTCCGAAGAAACGAGGTTTTACCTGTAACGCTTCTCTTTTTAGAGAGCTGGACCCCGCAGATCAGAAAATGGCTTTAAACCTCCTAATTTCTGGCTGGGTGCTTTACAGGGCCAGAACTGCAGGATCCCCCTATTCGTAGGGGGCCCCAGTCTCTGACGTTTTTTTCAAACGGAGCCCACCGTGAGAGGTGAAGATTGGGTCTGTGTAAACTGAACCCTGCGTCTGGATAAGGTAAGAGGAGATTCCACAGAATTTTCTAATTCTAGTAGGTTTCTCCTAGACAAGTGCAATCAGTTTCGTAACTAATCAAAATTCGGACGAATTTTGCATCTTTCGGACATTCGGATGCATCCGAATGTCCGAATTAAAATAAAAAGAATTTCAACTAATACGAAATAAATTATAGCGAATATAATGAATGAATTCGACAAGATTCGGTAATTCGTTAAAGATCTAATAAAACAAAAGGTCAACTCAAAGTAAATCTTACAGTCCAATCAGCTGAATAATTTTGTGCTGGAGGTTGGATTACTGGCAAAGTGCATTCCTGAGAACTGAGTGAGAAGGGTGTTGTATTGTATTTGAGCAGAGGAGAAGAGATATTGTCATTGTGTGTGTTAATAGATTCAATAAATAAAAGACTTTCCAAACTACGAATATATATACATACATAAATATCGAATTTCAACCAATACGAAAGAAATTATAGCGGATATAACGAAGGAATTCGACATGATTCGAGATTCAGTATAACGAATGTCGACACTCTACGAATAATAACGAATTATCCGAAAACAAATTAACGTAACATAACAACTATAACAGAACGGAATTATGTATTTTACAAATGACAATCAACCGAAACTAAATGAAATTTCTCATTGTGCACAAGTCTAGTTTCTCCTTCAAGGTAAATGCATGCTATGCCTATTGTGACCACCGGGGGCTGCCAAGAGCACAAACCTTCACATGCTGACGTCTATCTCAAGTGTTCATGCTGCAAGCTTCAGCGTCTCAGGCCGGCTCCAAGGTAGGATGGATAGGGGGATTTCTCAGGTTTTAATGTTCCACTCCAGGCTAGAGGGAGGCCACAGGGGTCTGAAAAGCGGTTATACCGCTCGGGCACCGCTGCCTCGGCCGCCATTACCGACCATTGACGTTTTTTAGGCAGGCTCTTCACTACCAGCTTCTCTCCCTCCTCCCCCTCCCCCAGCCTTCCTCCATAGTATTTCAGGAGAGTCGTCCAGTGCGGGAAGCGCTCTTTTTTTTCGAAATTCGAGGGGGGGGCGTTAGAGGGGGGGGCGGGACGTCAGCACAGGTGCTTAGACTCCCACTTAGGCCAGCTGCAGGCTATTAAAGGCACTGATTACAGGTGCACTAAGCCTTTGGAGGGACACAGAGCTGACGGTCGCATGTAAGGTGGGACACAGGCATTCTCCTAGGCAGCATTTACTGAAGTAACACCAGACTGAGCATTGGGTAGCAAGGCTTTTAGACAGACTACATCGCTCAGCAGGCAGTGTTCATTTGCATACCTCACACCTTGTTGCTTTGCACTATGGGTAGAAGAGGTTCAAGCACCCCAAGAACCAGAGACACTAGGGGATCTTGTTCAGGTTCTGAGGGCCCCCTGTCTGCAGCATCCTCCCACCCTGAAGGGCCAGGGAGAGCCATCGGGGTCAGGGGCTACACCTGCTTCTGGCACGTCAGCCCCTGTATATATTACACAGGAGGTTTTTCCTCAACCATTAATGGTTTAGAGGAAAGATTAATGGCCGTGATTACAGCTTCACTCAGTGGAAGAAAACGTACTAGGCCTTCCTCTGTTCCCCAAGACCCTCAGGAAGAGGAGCTCTGGGATAAGGGAAACGAATCCCCTTCAGAGGATCGGGATGGGATGGATGATTCCTCTTCGGAGGAATCAAGTGGAGAGGGACCCTCTGCAACTTCCCAAAAGAAGGAGAAAGTCTTAGTGCAGATCCTTACTGGATTGGTCCGCTCCACATTTAAGTTGCCCATACCTGAAACTGTTAAAGAATCCTCTTCTGCTTTGGGGTCACTGAAACCTTTCCAAGCAGCACAGGCTTTTCCTGTTCATAATTTACTTGAAAAGCTCATTTATTCTGAGTGGGATCACCCAGACAAACGTTTTTTTCCGCCGAGAAAGTTTAAAGTTTTAAAATGTGGGGAATACCGGCCATTGATGCCGCCATTTCTTCTGTAAAGAATAGTCTGACTTGTCCTGTAGACAACGCTCAGATGCTCAGGGATCCTGTAGATAAAAAGATGGAATCCCTATTAAAGGATGTTTTCTCCTTAGCAGGTTCGGTGGCCCAACCTGCAGTATTGGAGTCTGTCAGTACTTAAGAGACCATGTTAAGCAGGTCATCAAAGTATACCTGAACAGCAGGCCCAGGGGTTTGCTAACCTTCCTGCGGCCTTATGTTACGTTGTTGACGCCATTAGAGATTCTATCGTGCAAACCTCTCATTTTTCACTGGGGTTAGTGCATATACGTAGAATCCTATGGTTGAAAAATTGGTCAGCCGAAGCACCATGTAAGAAACTCCTGGCGGGGTTTCCATTTCGTGGTGAAAGGTTGTTTGGAGAGGACTTGGATAACTATATCAAGAGAATCTCTAGTGGGAAAAGCACTCTCTTACCTGTTAAGAAGAAGAGTAAGCGTCCCTCTTTCAAACTGACTCTTTCCCCAGCGCCGGGGGCTTCAGCCTCCAGGCAGTCTCGACGGCCGCCTCCATCTGGGTCCAGAGACAAGAGTCAACCCCAGGGACAAAAGAAGTCCTGGGGGAAGAAGCCTACTAGGCAAAACACTAAGACCTCTGCATGAGGGGGCGCCCCCGCTCACTCGAGTGGGGGGAAGACTGCGACAGTTCTCAGGGCTCTGGCAGGAGGATTTCCAGGACAGATGGGTAATCTCCACGGTAACCTTAGGGTACAAGCTGGAGTTTCAGGAATTTCCCTCTCTTCGGTTCCTCAGATCAGGTGTTCCCAGAAACCCAGAAAGGAAGCAATCGCTCCTTCTAGCGTTAGAGCGACTTTTGTCGCAGGAGGTCATTATGATGGTTCCCGCAAAGGACCAGGGATTGGGCTTCTATTCCAACCTTTTTACGGTCCAAAAGCCAAATGGGGTTGTCAGACCCATTCTGGATTTAAGGGATCTGAACCGATTCTTAAGGATTCAATCCTTCCGCATGGAATCAATTCGGACAGTAGTTCCCACCCTGCAGGGAGGAGAATTTCTGGCATCGATAGACATCAGAGATGCATATCTGCATGTGCCCATTTTTCCTGCTCATCAGAAGTTTCTGCGCTTCGAGGTAGGAGGGCGCCATTTCCAGTTTGTGGCTCTGCCTTTCGGGATAGCCACTGCACCTCGAGTGTTCACAAAGATCTTGGCTCCTCCTCTGGCCAGATTAAGGGCTCAGGGTATAGCTGTCATAGCATACCCAGACGACCAACTCTTGATAGACCGGTCGGTAGCCTCTTTGAATGGAAACTTGAGGACCACAGTCAGGTATCTAGAACACCTGGGTTGGATCCTCAACCTAGAAGTCTTTCCTAAAACCAGTAAGAAGACTGGAGTATTTAGGTCTGATTATAGATACAAGCCAGGAGAAAATATTTCTACCCCAGGTAAAGATCGCTGCTTTAAGGGAGCTGATTCTGGCAGTCAGGACCAAGAAGGGTCCCTCTGTCCGCCTTTGTATGAGGCTACTAGGGAAGATGGTGTCCTCATTCGAAGCAGTTCCCTATGCTCAGTTCCATTCAAGAATGCTGCAACACAGTATTCTGTCGACCTGGAACAAGAAAGTTCAGGCATTAGACTTTCCGATGCACCTGTCGCATGCAGTGCGTCAGAGCCTCAATTGGTGGCTCATACCCGAAAACCTGCAGAAGGGGAAATCCTTTCTACCGGTTACCTGGACGGTGGTAACATCAGATGCCAGTCTGTCAGGTTGGGGAGCAGTTCTGGAACAGTCTGCGATCCAGGGGCTAGGGTCCAAGACCGAGAGGACCTTACCCATCAACATTCTGGAGATCCGGGCGATATATCTAGCCCTAAAAGCCTGGACTATCAGGCTACAGGGTTGTCCGGTCAGGATCCAGTCCGACAATGCCACAGCAGTGGCTTATGTCAATCATCAGGGAGGCACCCGGAGCCGAGCTGCTCAGAAGGAGTTGAACCAGATCTTAGTCTGGGCAGAGATGCATGTGCCATGCATATCGGCAGTTTTCATCCCGGGAATAGAGAACTGGCAGGCGGACTATCTAAGTCGCCAGCAGTTACTTCCAGGAGAATGGTCTCTGCATCCCGACGTCTTTTGGGCCATATGCCAAAGATGGGGGGTTCCAGATGTAGATCTCTTTGCATCCTGATTCAACAAAAAGATAGACAGATTTGTGGCAAGAACAAAAGATCCTCTTGCATGCGGGACGGATGCGTTGGTGATTTCGTGGCATCAGTTCTCACTGATTTACGCATTCCCGCCTATTCTGCTACTGCCACGACTCCTTCACAGGATCAGGCAGGAAAGGAAGTTGGTACTTCTGGTGGCCCCCGCTTGGCCCAGAAGGACTTGGTATGCAGAAATAGTAATGATGACGGTGGGTTCCCCGTGGACCCTACCGGTACGCCCAGACCTATTATCTCAAGGTCCAGTGTTCCATCCTGCCTTACAAACGCTAAATTTGACGGTTTGGCTATTGAGACCCACGTTCTGAAGAGTCGTGGGCTTTCAGGTCCTGTCATATCTACCTTGATTAATGCAAGGAAGCCAGCTTCCAGGATGATTTATCATAGAGTCTGGAAAGCTTATGTATCCTGGTGTGAATCCAGAGGTTGGCATCCCAGGAAATATGTCATAGGTAGAATTCTTGATTTTCTACAATTAGGATTAGAGATGAAGCTGGCCTTGAGTACCATCAAGGGCCAGGTCTCGGCTTTATCAGTATTATTTCAACGGCCACTTGCTTTGCATTCTTTGGTCCGAAACTTTATGCAGGGGGTGATGCATCTTAAGCCTCCGGTTAAAGCGCCCCTAAACCCCTGGGACTTGAACTTGGTCCTGGCTGTGTTACAGAAACAGCCTTTTGAACCAATAAGTCAGATTCCTTTGGTCTTGTTGACAAGGAAGTTAATTTTTCTGGTGGCCATCTCTTCTGCTAGAAGAGTTTCAGAATTAGCAGCCCTTTCCTGTAAGGAGCCTTATTTGATTATACACAAGGATAGAGTGGTACTGCGCCCTCATCCTAGTTTTTTACCGAAGGTGGTTTCTGATTTTCATTTAAACCAAGACATTGTTTTGCCTTCCTTTTTTCCAGATCCCTGTTCTCCGGAAGAAAGATCTCTACATTCGTTGTATGTAGTAAGAGCAGTTAAGGCCTATCTCGGGGCAACTGCTCAAATCCGCAAGACGGATGTTTTGTTTGTGCTGCCAGAGGGTCCCAATAGAGGACAGGCAGCGTCAAAAGCTACCATTTCTAAATGGATTCGACAATTGATCATTCAAGCTTACGGTTTGAAACAGAAGATTCCTCCGTTTCAGATCAGGGCACATTCCACAAGGGCTATTGGTGCTTCTTGGGCAGTGCATCACCGGGCCTCTATGGCTCAAATCTGTAAGGCCGCAACCTGGTCTTCAGTCCATACATTCACCAGATTCTATCAGGTGGATGTGAGAAGGCATGAGGATATCGCCTTTGGGCGTAGTGTGCTGCAGGCACTGAGGTCTGATTGCACCCTACTTGGTCGTGGCCCCCCCACCCCCCCTCAGGTAGCATTGCTCTGGGACATCCCTTTAGTAATTACTGTGGTTCTGTGTCCCGTGATGTTCGAGAAAGAAAATAGGATTTTTTAAAACAGCTTACCTGTAAAATCCTTTTCTTTCGAAGGACATCACGGGACACAGAGGTCCCGCCCCTCTTCTAATACACTATATTGCTTGGCTACAAAACTGAGGTATCCCTGCAAGGGGAGGGATTATATAGGGGGTTGAACTTCCTGATAGGGTGTGCCAGTGTCCAATCACCAGTGATACCCTATATAACCCATCAGTAATTACTGTGGCTCTGTGTCCCGTGATGTCCTTCGAAAGAAAAGGATTTTACCGGTAAGCTGTTTTAAAAAATTCTATTTTTACAGGTAAGTATGATGAAAAAATCCTATTTTCTTTTTCATACATCATGGGACACAGAGTTAGACTAATATTCATTAACTACTGGGACGTTCCAGAGAATTGGGCCTTGAGATGAGGGAGACACCCTGCCAAACAATAGCCATCAGACCTTATACGGCAGCCCTCAGTACACTGCGGCCGAAAGCTGAATCCTCGGCTGCTCGAACATCCACTTGATAAAATTTTGTGAACATATCCACTGAAGACCAGGTAGCAGCCTTACAAATCTGAGCCACAGATACCTGATGGCGAAAAGCCCAGGAGGTTCCTACACCCCTGGTAGAATGAGCTCTCACCCTAAAGGGAGGAGCTTTACGTTTCAGAACATAGGCCTGAATAACCAATTGACGGACCCAATTGGCAATGGAAGCTTTGGAAGCTGCCTGCCCCTTCTTGGGTCCTTTTGGTAAAACCAAAAAGGAGTCTGAGCCTCGGATCTCCGCAAATCTAGACGAATAAACCTTGACTGCCCGGACAATGTCCAAGGAATGCAGTCGTCTCTCTTCCACCAAACGAGGCTGAGAGAAAAAAGAAGGCAAAATAATGTCCTGATTTAAAGGAAAGGCTGACAGCACTTTTGGCAAAAAGGATGGAACAGGTCGTAACATGATCCTGTCGTGGTGAAGGATCAAGTATGGTTCCCTGCACGAAAGGGCTGCCAACGCCGACACCCTTCTAGCTGAGGTGATGGCCATCAGGAAGGCTAGCTTGCGTGACAGCAAGTCTAATGGGATTTCCTTTATAGGCTCAAATGGTTGTTTCTGAAACACAGACAGCACCAAGTTCATTTCCCAAGGGCACATAGGTGACCTAATGGGGGAAGCAAACAAGTTGCCCCCTACATAAAGGTCTAGACCAGCGAATGGGATGCTAAAGGCCTTTGGAAGAATACTGACAGGGCTGAAATCTGACCTCTGATTGTACTCAAAGCCAATCTGAGCGTCCAATGCCGGTCTATTGCCAATCTCACAATATCCGGGAACCAGGGCCTTCTGGGCCAGGCTGGTGCCACCAGAATGACTGGAACCCTCTCTCTCTGAATCCTGCGCAACAAATGTGGAAGGAGAGGGACCGGGGGGGGGAAACCAGGGAGTACTGGCTCCATGGAACTACCAGAGAATCTGCTCCGATTGCCAGAGGATCCCTTGTTTGGGACACAAACTGCTGTAGCTTGTTGTTAAACCTGGATGTCAATAGGTCGACCTCTGGCCATCCCTAACGCTGGCAAATTTCCTGGAACACCACTGGGTGTAGGGACCATTCCCCTGGGCAGATCTGCTGGCGGCTGAGATAATCTGCCTTCTAGTTCTCCACCACCGGGATATGGACTGCCGATAGAATCGGCACATGTCCCTCTGCCAAGGCTAGTATGTGGTTCACCTCCTTCAGAGCTGAACGACTCCTTGTACGGCCTTGGTGGTTTATATAGGCCACTGCAGTGAGATTGTCAGACTGAACCCTGATAGGGCAGTCCTGAAGCTCCCCCGTCCAGGACCGTAGGGCCAGACGTACTGCCGTAACTCCAGGACGTTGATGAGCAGGATCTGTTCTGTCCTTGACCATTTCCCCTGAGCTGTGAGCCCCTCTAGGGTCGCTCCCCAGCCCAAGAGACTGGCATCTGTAGTCAGTACTCTCCAAGTTATGGGGAGGAAGGATCTTCCCTTTCGCCGGTTCTGATCCTGCAACCACCAGTTTAGGCTTAAGCATGCCCAAGGGGATAATCCAGGGCTTGTCCTCTCCTGTTCCAAGTCAACAAGATGTCTTGTTGTATAGGCCTGGAATGGAACTGGGCATAGGGCACTGCTTCGAAGGAGGACACCATCCTTCCTAGAAGACTCATAGAGAGCGGAATGGAAGTTTATCTGGTGTCTCTTAACTCAGGGCTCGACAAACCCCGGGCGCCAAGTCTCTGTGCGGATTCCGACTTCCACTTTGCGGCCTTCTTCGGTCCTTCTGAAATCTGGTGCCATCTTGTGGTGGCCGTTGGAATTACAATCAGCAATGCTAATGCAATGCTAATGCAATGCTAATGGAGGCAGCGCTGTGATACCTGCCTGTTTTCACTGCCCGCCCATCTCCTTCCCAAAGTGGAGAAGAGAAGAAGAAAGTGAATGTGGGAATAGCCTTTTTTTTTTTCGTAATAGCTTTTATTTTTATTTATTTATATTTATATAAAAACTGTTTATTTTTTCCTAATTAAAATGAATTTATTTGTTATCTCCCTGCTTGGCCCCTTTCACACGGGCTGTCTGATCAGGTTCGCCTGTCTGTCTTTCAGGTGGACCTGATCGGACCCTTAGAGCCCTTTCACACCGAGCCGCGGGGGGCGTTGGTGGTAAAGCGGCGCTATTTTTACCGCCGCTTTACCGTCGTTTTAGTGACGCTATTCGGCCGCTAGCGGGGTGGTCTTTCTGTGTAAATTTAAGATTAGTTATTTTTTATATTGAAAATAAAGCTTTGTTGGTCGTTTAAAAAAAACCTGGCTCCTAACTTTTTTAGCTGGCTCCTAGATTCCAAGCAAATTTGTCAAGCCCTGTCTTAACTGACGCACCTGATCCTTCAGGGCACTGATCCTTAAGGATGGCAATAACACCCTTGCTTGGACCATATCTAGGATCAGACCTAAGTACTTCAGACTTTGAGCTTGTCTCAAGATTGACTTTTTGGTATTTATGACAAATCCTAAGCTTTCCAAATACCGCACTGTGCAGATTATGCTCTGTACTGGAGCCTTTAGCGAGTGATCTCTGAGCAGGATGTCGTCCAGATACCCGAGCACCAAGATCCCTCGGGCCCTTAAAAGACCCAGTACTGGTGCTAGGACCTTTGTGACCACCGGGGAGCTGTGGCAAGCCCGAAACGTAGAGCCACAAACTGAAAATGACATTCTTCTACTGCAAATCGCAGTAACCTCCGAGGCTGAAAGATAGGTACGTGTAAATACTCATCCTTTATATCAATGGAGGCTACAAAGTCTCCCATCTGGAGCGAAGCTACAACTGAGCGGACAGACTCCATCCGAAAGGACTGGATTAGTAGATATTGGTTCAGGGATCATAGATCCAAAACAGGCCTTGGGCCCCCGTTTGGTTTTTGAACCATAAACAGGTTCGAATAAAATCCTGCGCCCCTTCCGGATAAGAGAACCTGTACAATCACTCCTTGATGCACTAAATGATGTAGTGCCTGAAACAGTAAGTTTCTTTTTGGAGGGGGAACCCCCCCTAACTCATGCTTGTAACCACAGGATATAGTCGAGGTGACCCACTCGTCCTGAACCACTGTTCTCCAAATGTCTGCAAAGCGCTGCGGTCTTCCCCCTACCCGATAGAGTGGGGGCGTCCCTGAAAAGGAGGGCTTGGTGCTGGGTTTAGAAGAGCTTTGGACCCAGGGCTTTTTCTGGCCTTGCGGCTTACCCCTGGCTCTAGCGCCCTGTTGGCGGCGGAACCACCTTGGCACTGAGACACCTGGAGAAGTAGTCCCTGAGGTTTTTAATGGGGGACGCCTGGTGCTTCTCTTCACCGGAAGTAGATGACTCTTCCCTCCGGAAATCTTTTGGATATATTTGTCCAAATCATCACCAAACAAAGGTTCCCCATGAAAGGGGAAACCTGCCAATAACTTCTTATAAGGAAGCTCGGCTGACCAGTTCTAAAGCCACAAAAGTCTGCGGATATGTACAGACAAGAGAGCCAAACAAGAAACCTGCTGTATTATATCCTTTAAGGCATCAACAGCAAAACACAGCGCTCAAGGATTATCTGTCTTATTTTCAGCAAGATCATCCTCCTGGTTAGGCCTGTCAGGCCGTCTGACCTGATCCTTTACGGACTGGCAGATAACAATTGCTGCAACAGCTGGCTGAATAGCTGAACTGGCCAAAGAAAAGGAAGTTTTTAATAATGACTCCAGCTTCTTGTCAACAGGGTCTTTCAAGCCCTGTGCGTTATCCACCGGACAAGTTAAGTTCTTATTTAAGGAAGACACTGCTGCATCTATGGCTGGCATGCTCCACTTCTTAACAAACTTTTCATCCATGGGATATAAAAGGGAAAAACTCTTAGGAGGAACAAAGAGGAACAAAAATTCTGTCAGGATGCTCCCAATCAGCATACACCACCTGTTCCAACAGTGGGTGTAAGGGGAAAGCCTGTGCGGACTGAAGAGGCCTCAGGGACCCCAAAGAGGACCAGGGGGGCTCAGTAACCTCAGCAAGAGGCAACTTAAATGCAGAACAAACCATCTCGGTAAGAATCTGGATCAAAAGCCTCTGCAACTGAGAGGCAGACACCAACTTGTTATCTTCTTGTCCAGATTACTCAGACTCATTCACCAGGCCCTCCACAGAATCCTGAACTTTTTAGCTGTTGCCCATCCTCAACCCATTCCTGCTCCAAACTCGGAGGCTCAGGGGAGGGGGATCTGTCACGCTTCTTGCCACCCTGCGGGATGGAGGCAATCATGCCAGCAATCCTGTGCTCTAACCCGGCTAGGGCCGAGGACAGTTCATCCTTGGCGATAAAGGGTGAAGCAGCAGTGTTGACTGTAGGCACAATAACAGATAGGCGCAGCGGCTCAAATTGCCCTGAAGCCTCTGGTCTTTCATGGGATACAACTAGGTTCATCAGGAGCTACTGACGACATAGGTGTGCCCTTCCCTGTAATGTTAGTCCCGCTCCTCTTATTTGAAGACATTTACAAGCCACAAAAAGGGAGTACCTGGGTGTAGTACCTCAAAAGGTAGACCCTTTAATAGGGCTCACCAAGTCCCTATGCAACAATCCTGCTAAGCACCTTAGCCTGCCAAGCAGCACCTGGTAACTCACGTGACCCGGGTAAGGAGAAATGAACCGCTGCAAATGCCTGGTTCAGAGCCTGCTCTGTGTCCCACAGCTGCCTTCTGGAAGCACCGCTTAAATAAGCTAGCTGTGCGCCGGGACATGCACACGCACATGCTCTGTCCCGGCAAATGGGCGCGGCTGTATTCGCATATGACACGATTTTCTGTACGCCCAGATTAGGCTACGACACATGCGCGGTTCCGAGTGCACACAATGCCTATGGCGAAGCTGCGTGTGCCATGGCCGCCAAACAAACTGCTGAGCACAACAGCGCTCTTACGAATGCACGTGCGCCATGTCAAACCAAGGCGAAATGGTGCACTGTCATGCGCCATCATACAGATCAAAAACAGCCAGACACAAGCAAAAAAGGAACAAACGCCCACAGATAGCCCAAAACTCCCCTGTATGGTCACCGCACACAGGTGTCCAGCCTCTAGCTAGCTTGACTGATTGTTACAATCACTGGGACACCCCACAATATATAAATAAGGGGGTTTCACTTACCCGACCAGGCGCAGGGCAGCTTAGAAACTAAGAGTCCAATCTTCACCCATCACGGCAGGTTCCTGTCACTTGAGGACCTTCAAGGACGGGGTACCCTTTTCATGTTTAGGGTCCACTCCCTTGGACCTGTACAGCACCCTACAGGAATGCAAAACCTCACAGGATCTTGAGTCTTCTTTGCGAGGCTCCAGTACCATTGATCTAAGCATATAGAGCCTGTGTCAAATGGATCCGATCGGTCAATCCCTTGATTTATTTATGAACCGTTTGTGGGACTAGAGACCTGGAGCTCAGAGAGCTCAAACAAATGTGCCCATCCACCTTACAGACACTAGTAAAAAACTGATGTACTTCCTGTATGGGAGGGGTTATATAGGGGATCGCTTCCTGTCTAAGACTTTGTCTACCAGTGTCCATTCACCTAGAGATGGCATATAATCCAGTAGGTAATGAATATTAGCCTAACTGTGTCCCATAATGTTTGAAAAAAATTTGTCTTATCTGGAAGTTCCACCGGTATGTGGAACTCATACACACTGACAAAATAAGCTGACCAGATCATTTTGAGTAAAAGTGTACCGAATCAGAATCATAGCATCAATACAGATTTAGATGCCAATTCTTGTACAATCACTAGTTTACTGGTTTACTAAACACTTCAACCTTTCAAAACCTTCAGACAAATCCGTAAAATGTGACCTACAGAAAAGGATTACCAAAGCTTATCTTGGAAACTATGCTAATACAACATTTGGAACACACAACAAAACATCTTTGTAAATTGCTTTAGATAATGCAAAGCAAATATACGGGCCTTAATAAGACCTAAATAAATGGATACACCATTAATACAGCATATAAATAATTAGTATTGCTATTATATTAATGAAAAAGTTAGAAAAAATAATTTATAGGTGTATATACAGTATAAGGTTCAAAACATGCCCAGCAAGGGTGTAGGTAAAATCAGGAATAATACAATATGCCTCCTTATGAGGTCCTGAGGGTGTGATGAAACACGTAGGGGCATGACTTCCAGCTTACCCTACTTCCGCCTATTGGAACGTAGGCCGGCTCCTATACGAGTTGGAACAATGGTGTGTCTATACAGAACATGGCAGATTATTCTAGGTGGCGGGGCAGGAACCACACTTTTGTAAGTGTAATACTTTATATTTGCAGTTGTTTTTAATTAAACGGTATTATCCTATGAGATCTCTCTCTTGGTTTCCTCTCTATATGATGTGGATTTGAGAACCATCATGAGGATATAACATCCAGTGTGGTTTATGGTGTAACACACAGCGGGGCTGTGTTTTAAGCTCTCATTGACCTCCCTCGGCATAAGCTTAGGGGGTCAACAACTTCTGGTGAGTTTGCACCCCATAGGGGACACCGGTGCACACTTGGAGTGGAGAATGAGGTGAAGTTGCATGAAGCATGCACTACAGTTCTTTAAGAAGAGTTGCACAACATTTTTTGCACTTATATTCTGCACATTAGCACTTTAATTTGGACTGTTATAATATTAAGTACTGTATATTTTGGCACTTTTATTCAACACTATGGCACTGTAATTTTATTTGTTCATAACATTGATTTGTGGACTACAAGGGGGATTTATGCACTTTTAGATGTGTATTGTATTAGATTTGGTAGGTTGGTAGGGTAAGTGCAGTTTTTTTTAATATAGAGTATATATCAAACATGAAATATGTTATTTTCTTTAGGCCGCATTCACACTATAGCATTTCATGAGAGCACGCAAAACACCCCAAACATAGGCTTCAATACTTGGAAGCTGCTGTGACTTCTGCAAGTTTGTTTAGTTGCTAATCAAGCAACCACAGCAGACCTTATGCCATTTTCAAAATTCTAAACTCTATTGCCAATTTTTTTTTTCTGCCCAGACCTTTTTTTTCAGTCCAGTTGTATCAAGATATGGACTTTTAACAATATCTTGGCACTCTCTTCTACAGATTTTAGTTGCCAACTGTCCCAGACTAGACAATTTCACTCTCACCTTTCATTTGTCCTTGAAAAAGAAAGCCCTTGCGCAGGAAGAGGGACATAGACACAAATAAAAATCTCACAGAAGGTTTAATTCCCCAATTCTTACATAGCAAAAAAAAAAAATAAAAAAATCATAAACTATAATTGGATTAAGCCTACATAATTTCATTACAAATCCACAGAAACCATTTTAACTAAAAGATAATTTGCTGGTTTACTACAGATTCAAATTAAATGTTTTGCATAACACAATGTTACCAAATTCAGAATTAAAAATGTGCAGGAAAGAATGGACACATTTTTGTCCTAATAGGATGCCAGAAAATTATCTGGACTTTTGTAAAAGAGAAATTACCTCAATATCATAGCTGGAAAGTGGGTACTGTTTCCTGGACACAGTATCTTATGCTTGCTGTTGGGTTCGGTGACCTCAGCTCCATTTTTTTTTTTAACAAGCGGGGAAGGACAGAGACATACGGGGGGTGGATTTCCTTGGGTATTGCCACTTAAGGGGTGCTTCTGTGGCCTTCACTGGACACATACACTACCCTATTAGGGTTCCTACCTGACCAAGTGATAACATGACTGTAATTTGCTCAGGCTCCTGTCAGCTGCTGTCCTGCCCCTCCTTTGCAAGACCAATGATGTTAAAAGGACACCAACTCAGCGCACAGAGGTCCCCCTAAGAGAAAAAATGTAACTTGGTACAAATATAATGTAGTCTAGAATTGTAACCCTTTAAATATATTAACGCCACAAGATATCGCCATGTTATTTTAGTATGGTTTCTAAGTTCCACAACTCCAGGTAATTCCATGTATAGCAGCTGGAGAAAATACCCTATTGCTGACTTCAAACTCCCTTTTTAAGTACATCTACAATCCACTGGATCAATTATAGCACCACTTAGAACCAGACTGTGTAAATACCAATGTGCAATCAAGTTTATCCTCATCAGTACCAAAAACAATCAACAAAGGACGTGTTCTATGTCTGAGTATCCCTATCTTCTCAGTATGCCGAGGGAACTTAAAGATCAGGAAAGGATAATGTGAACCCACTTACTATCTCTAATTATTGATTACCCTCTGTCAGAAAAGGGTAGGAGGCGGGCTCAACATATGCAGCTCAGATGACAGCAGTGTACTGTACTGGACACAAAGCAGGTGCACTGAGTCAAGTAAGAGGACCTTCCCACTTGCACAAAGATTTATGACAGTATGACTCCAAGGAATACATTTATAAAAAATAAAAAACACAGCAGCAAGCTGAACATAGGGAGGGCTGAAGCACAAACCAATCATACATTCCTTTCTCCCTGTCACAGAGTGCTTCCACCAAAGATGTTTTCTGCAGAGGGAAAGCACCATTGTCATGTCACCTCCTCTTCCAATCAGAGAATGCCTTGTATTAATGATATAAAATACAGGTAAACAATACAAATGGCAGCAGTGCCAAGTGAGCGACCGCCTCTTTGCAAAGGGGGAACCACTTGCACAGAACCTGAGCAGGACCCAGAAGATTGTGGCTATAACCATAGTAGCCTTGATTACTACAGAAATTTCCAACTTCCCCAGTGGCCATCAGGTAGGAGATATGCATAACTATATTGTGCCAAGCTGACCAATGTAAGCATGCAACACAGATCATTCCTGGAGTTGAGTTTTAGCCAAGTATAGTCAAACTGATTTTATACTTTTAGTTTTATTTACAATTTTGTTTTACATACGTTCCAGTTACCTTTTAGCATTGTTCTCCCGATGGAGCCACAGGTTAAACTGGGAAGACCGCTTCTTGCGCCTAACAATGCTGTTGCTTCCAGCAGTGCCCCACTTATGAACTGAGATGTGGTTGTTCTATGCAAGGTTGCAAAAAATCCAGAAGTGTCATTTTGTTTCAAAGGCAGATCAGTGATGTTGGCAACCAGAGAGATCAAACGTTTTTCAAGCAGGCACAAAGAAAGGTGATCACTGTCATTGTCCCCATTGTAGAAACTGCAATTCTGTAAAAGAAAAAAAAATGATTTACTTGTAAAATAATATATTACATTACACTAGTAATCTGATGACATTTTTTCTCACAGTGTTTTTTCTACAAATTCAAACCATACTACCAATTTCCTACTTGTGATCCTTATTCCAAGTTACACACATTATACAATAATATATATTATATTATATTATACTATACACATTATAAAATTTCTAAGACCCACCACAAGTGCCCCACATACCCTCTGATTACTGAAGAGGAGAGCACTGTTGAGCTTATACAGATATCAGAAACCCGAATGGCTCTTTAAGTAGAAAATCAGTAGTGAATACAGTTTTGTTTTGTAGCAGTACTATGTAGGACATGCAGGGCAGGAGTCCAACTGAGGCACTGCACGTCTGACATTGTGCCTCTAGGTAATTTGGTGGTACCTTAGTGTTTACAGGGTAAAGTGGTGTCATACATGACGTGATGGAGCAAGGAACACCTTGAGTGTATGTATGTATGTATGTATGAGTGTAATTTATTTGTGTGATTGGACTGTTATTTTCATGCGTATTCATGCACTGCGTCACAGTACAGTCTATAATTTACCGTGATAAAATATTTGTTTTTTATATATATAAAGTACATTTTTTCAACAAAAAAAAAAAATCAGTACTGAATACAGTCAATGCCTAAACATTGTTTGACATTATCTACTCTGTTTTTTGCTCTTGGCAAGTAAACAGCAATGCATGATTAAAGTCACTGTAAATTATGAATTCAAAGGTTATTAGATGTGTGAACAAATGTACATAGACAGATACATACAGATACTTCAATTCATAAGTTATGCATAATTTTTGCTGGGCTAGGCAGCCTCTGGGAGCTGTTCTTGAACTAGTTATCTGAGTAAGACTCACATGCCAGGATAACCAGCTTCAAAACAGCTGGGAGTTTACTTTATGCCAATGTGTGAATTAAGCAGCGTATAGCTTTGCTCCATGCTGTACAGCCATGACTATATGACCTCATCTGCAAATCTACCACCATATGAGGTATCTAACACAGGCCACCTTGCAGCTCATTAAAGTGCTGATCATACCATACCATTACAATGCCCTCTCTATCCCTATGTATAAAACAAAAAGAAGTAAAAAAAAAACACTTACATGCCCTTAAAGGAGAAGTATAGACAAAGCTTTTTGGCTATACTTCTCCTATGATCACAGGAATGGAGTTGGTACAGGCTCTAGAAAGATCCCGACTATATGGTCGGGATCCACCCAGAAACCTAGATTGCCACCTGGCTCAGCCTCAATGTGACCTGCCGAGAGCCTGAGCCAGCCCCCTCAATAGCCCAGCGCTCCAGTGTGTGCTGGAGGGGAGAGCAGAGAGCCGGAGACTGACAGTCACGGCTCTCTGCTCAGAGTGGAGGGGAGAACTGAGGGATCAACAATGTTTAATTGCTCATTACTGCAGAACAGACAGGGGACACATGCAGCATTGGATCAAAGCTGCATCCACCTAGGTGAGTATAAATTAATTAATTTTTTTACCAGAAAGCCAAAGTTCTCTTTTGAATTATCAGAATCCTAAAACCACAGTTGATCCAAGGGGTGGCAAAAAAACCTCTGTCATCCAATTTGCTCTTACGGTGAACAAAGTCCCTTCGTGATCCTCAAGGACAATCAGAAACACCCTGGCTCAAATTATTCTACCAATCTTAGCAGCCATTTATGTTATCTGTTTTTTAAAACACACCCAATCTTTTTTTTTTCTTGAAACAATCTACTAGGACTGCAGGAACCACCAGTACACAGTAGCACATTTTCACAGCTCTGCTTTCACACTGAGGCACTTTACAGGCGCTATAGCGCTAAAAATAGCGCCTGTAAAGGGCCTCTCCTCTGATACACTGCTCCTGAACCGCTCCTGTCCATTGAGATCAATGGGCAGTGCCGCTGCAGCAAAAAAAGTAGCCTAACAGTTAAAAGAATGTAAAGTTTAAACTAAGGGTGTACCGAAGGGAAATTTTGGTGCCGAAACCGAAAATGACAGTTGTTAAAAAAAAATATTTACATATTTTTTTTCTCCATTGTATTATATTCGACTTTTTAATTAATATAATAAATTTAAATTAATATGAATTTATTACTGGCCGTTATAGGCACCTTTAGTGCAAGAAAAGCTAATGCAAAATGCAGTCTGCAGTCTCTGACCGTCTCCTGTAGTATGTCTGCAATTTCTTACTTAAACTTAAACACACTGTTAATAGTATTAGCAAAATTTCCATTTGGTGCACCTCTAGCAGACATGATACAGAACATGGTCAGAGACTGCAGACATGGTACAAGAAATGGTCAGAGACTGCAGACATAGTACAGGAGATGGTCAGAAACTGCAGACATACAGTGGGGATGGAAAGTATTCAGACCCCCTTACATTATTTACTCTTTGTTATATTGCAGCCATTTGCTAAAATCATTTAAGTTCATTTTTTTCCTCATTAATGTACACGCAGCACCCCATATTGACAGAAAAACACAGAATTGTTGACATTTTTGCGGATTTATTAAAAAAGAAAAACTTAAATATCACATGGTCCAAGTGTTCAGACCCTTTGCTCAGTATTTAGTAGAAGCACCCTTTTGATCTAATACAGCCATGAGTCTTTTTGGGAAAGATGCAACAAGTTTTTCACACCTGGATTTGGGGATCCTCTGCCATTCCTTCTTGCAGATCCTCTCCAGTTCTATCAGGTTGGATGGTAAACGTTGGTGGACAGCCATTTTTGGGTCTCTCCAGAGATGCTCAATTGGGTTTAGGTCAGGGCTCTGGCTGAGCCATTCAAGAACAGTCATGGAGTTGTTGTGAAGCCACTCGTTTGTTATTTTAGCGGTGTGCTTAGGGTCATTGTCTTGTTGGAAGGTAAACCTTCGGCCCAGTCTGAGGTCCTGAGCACTCTGGAGAAGGTTTTCGTCCAGGATATCCCTGTACTTGGCCACATTCATCTTTCTCTCGATTGCAACCAGTTGTCCTGTCCCTGCAGCTGAAAAAAACCCCCACAGCATGATGCTGCCACCACCATGCTTCACTGTTGGGACTGTATTGGACAGGTGATGACCAGTGCCTGGTTTTCTCCACACATACCGCTTAGAATTAAGGCCAAAAAGTTCTATCTTGGTCTCATCAGACCAGAGAATCTCATTTCTCACCATCTTGGAGTCCTTCAGGTGTTTTTTTTTAGCAAACTCCATGCGGGCTTTCATGTGTCTTGCAGTGAGGAGAGGCTTCCGTCAGGCCACTCTGTCATAAAGCCCCGACTGGTGGAGGGCTGCAGTGATGGTTGACTTTCTACAACTTTCTCCCATCTCCCGACTGCATCTCTGGAGCTCAGCCACAGTGATCTTTGGGTTCTTCTTTACCCCCGATAGCTCAGTTTGGCCGGACGGCCAGCTCTAGGAAGGGTTCTGGTCGTCCCAAACGTCTTCCATTTAAGGATTATGGAGGCTACTGTGCTCTTAGGAACCTTAAGTGCAGCAATTTTTTTGTAACCTTGGCCAGATCTGTGCCTTGCCACAATTCTGTCTCTGAGCTCTTCAGGCAGTTCCTTTGACCTCATGATTCTCATTTGCTCTGACATGCACAGTGAGCTGTAAGGTCTTATATAGACAGGTGTGTGGCTTTCTTAATCAAGTCCAATCAGTATAATCAAACACAGCTGGACTCAAATGAAGGTGTAGAACCATCTCAAGGATGATCAGAAGAAATGGACAGCACCTGAGTTAAATATATGAGTGTCACAGCAAAGGGTCTGAATACTTAGAACCATGTGATATTTCAGTTTTTCTTTTTTTAAAAATTTGCAAAAATGTCAACAATTCTGTGTTTTTCTGTCAATTTGGGGTGCTGTGTATACATTAATGAGGAAAAAAATGAACTTAAATGATTTTAGCAAATGGCTGCAATATAACAAAGAGTGAAAAATTTAAGGGGGTCTGAATACTTTCCGTCCCCACTGTAGTACAAGAGATGGTCGGAGACTGCAGACATGGTACAAGAGATGGCCAGAGACTTCAGATATGATACAAGAGATGGCCAGAGACTTCAGATATGATACAAGAGATGGCCAGAGACTTCAGATACGATACAAGACATGGCCAGAGACTGCAGACATAGTACAAGAGATGGTCAGAGACTGCAGACATAGTACAGGAGATGGTCAGAGACTGAAGACATAGTACAGGAGGTGGTCAGAGACTGCAGACACGATACTAGAGATGGTCAGAGACTGCAGACATGATACAAGAGATCAATGCAGCCTCACTAGAGCCCACGAGATGCAGCCTATCAGTGCCCATGAGATGCAGCCTACCAGTGCCCATGCAGTCTCACCAGTGCCGATGAGATGCAGTCTCACCAGTGGCCATGCAGTCTCACCAGCGGCCTGCAGTCTCACCAGAGGCCATGCAGTCTCACCAGCGGCCATAAGATGCAGTCTCACCAGAGTCCATGCAGTCTCACGGGTGCCCATGCAGTCTCACCAGAGCCTATGAGATGCAGCCTACCAGTGCCGTTAAGTGCGATCTCACGCTGTGTCACGGAGCTGGATTGAATCACCGGTGGGCCGCTGTAACTATGTCTCGCCTCCTAGATGGCCCTAGATTGGACCAGTGTGCAGCCTATCACAAGAGCCGGGACATTGTTACAGTGGCCGCCCGGCGATTCAATCCAGCTCCGTGACAAAGCGTGAGCTCACAGCGCCAGGAGAACACTCACAATGAGAGGAGGAGGGAGGGGAGGACTGTGACAGGGGCACGCCAGGAGGACTAGTGTGGCACCCGGAGCGGACTGCTCCCTTTTAGGACAGCCCCCTTTTCAGCTCCATTATCGCCATTATTCTTACTTCCGCCGATACCGAAAACACAGTATTTGGCCGATAATTTTCGGCGGCCGAAATCTCGGTGCACCGCTAATTTAAACCTCTATTTTCACATTTTTTGTAAGCAATTTTCTAAGGAATTTTCTAAATTAACCATTTACATACTGTATTTACACTAGGTTATTACATATTCCTTACATTTTCTTTCTTAATAGTCCAATTTTTAATTGGACCCATCTATGCTCAAAATCATATATACATTTCCACATTGTATTTCAGTTTATTCTAGCCTACTCCTTTTAACCACTTCAGCCCCGGAAGGATTTACCCCCTTCCTGACCAGAGCACTTTTTACAATTCGGCACTGCGTCGCTTTAACTGCTAATTGCGCGGTCATGCAATGCTGTACCCAAACGAAATTTGCGTCCTTTTCTTCCCACAAATAGAGCTTTCTTTTGATGGTATTTGATCACCTCTGCCGTTTTTATTTTTTGCGCTATACACGGAAAAAGACCGAAAATTTTGAAAAAAAATGATATTTTCTACTTTTTGTTCTAAAAAAAATCCAATAAACTCAATTTTAGTCATACATTTAGGCCAAAATGTATTCGGCCACATGTCTTTGGTAAAAAAAATGTCAATAAGTGTATATTTATTGGTTTGCGCAAAAGTTATAGCGTCTACAAACTAGGGTACATTTTCTGGAATTTACACAGCCTTTAATTTATGACTGCCTATGTCGATTCTTGAGGTGCTAAAATGGCAGGGCAGTACAAAACCCCCACAAATGACCCCATTTTGGAAAGTAGACACCCCAAGGAATTTGCTGAGAGGCATGTTGAGCCCATTGAATATTCATTTTTTTTGTCCCAAGTGATTGAATAATGACAAAAAAAAAAAAAAAAAAAAAAATTACAAAAAGTTGTCACTAAATGATATATTGCTCACACAGGCCATGGGCATATGTGGAATTGCACCCCAAAATACATTTAGCTGCTTCTCCTGAGTACGGGGATACCACATGTGTGGGACTTTTTGGGAGCCTAGCCGCGTACGGGGCCCCGAAAACCAAGCACCGCCTTCAGGATTTCTAAGGGCGTACATTTTTGATTTTACTCCTCACTACCTATCACGGTTTTGAAGGCCATAAAATGCCCAGATGACATAAACCCCCCCCAAATGACCCCATTTTGGAAAGTAGACACCCCAAGCTATTTGCTTTGAGGCATGTTGAGTCCATGGAATGTTTTATATTTTGACACAAGTTGCGGGAAAGTGACAATTTTTTTTTTTTTTTGCACAAAGTTGTCACTAAATGATATATTGCTCACACAGGCCATGGGCATATGTGGAATTGCACCCCAAAATACATTTAGCTGCTTCTCCTGAGTACGGGGATACCACATGTGTGGGACTTTTTAGGAGCCTAGCCGCGTACGGGACCCCGAAAACCAAGCACCGCCTTCAGGATTTCTAAGGGCGTACATTTTTGATTTTACTCCTCACTGCCTATCACAGTTTCGGAGGCCATGGAATGCCCAGGTGGCACAAACCCCCCCCCAAATGACCCCATTTTGGAAAGTAGACACCCCAAGCTATTTGCTGAGAGGCATGGTGAGTATTTTGCAGCTCTCATTTGTTTTTGAAAATAAAGAAAGACGAGAAAAAAAAATTTTTTTTTTCTTTTTTCAATTTTCAAAACTTTGTGACAAAAAGTGAGGTCTGCAAAATACTCACTATACCTCTCATCAAATAGCTTGGGGTGTCTACTTTCCAAAATGGGGTCATTTGGGGGGTTTTTTTGCCACCTGGGCATTCCATGGCCCCCGAAACTGTGATAGGCGGTGAAGAGTGAAATCAAAAATTTACGGCCTTAGAAAGCCTGAAGGCGGTGCTTGGTTTTTCGGGGTCCCGTACGCGGCTAGGCTCCCAAAAAGTCTCACACATGTGGTATCCCCGTACTCAGGAGAAGCAGCAGAATGTATTTTGGGGTGTAATTTCACATATTCCCATGGCATGTTTGAGCAATATATCATTTAGTGACAACTTTGCGCAAAAAAAAATAAAAAAAATAAAAAATTGTCTCTTTCCCGCAACTTGTGTCACAATATAAATTATTCCATGGACTCAACATGACTCTCAGCAAATAGCTTGGGGTGTCTACTTTCCAAAATAGGGTCATTTGGGGGGGGTTTGAACTGTCCTGGCATTTTATGCACAACATCTAGAAGCTTATGTCACACATCACCCACTCTTCTAACCACTTGAAGACAAAGCCCTTTCTGACACTTATTGTTTACATAAAAAAATAATTTTTTTTTGCAAGAAAATTACTTTGAACCCCCAAACATTATATATTTTTTTTAAAGCAAATGCCCTACAGATTAAAATGGTGGGTGTTTCATTTTTTTTTTTCACACAGTATTTGCGCAGCGATTTTTCAAACGCATTTTTTGGGGAAAAAACACACTTTTTTACATTTTAATGCACTAAAACACACTATATTGCCCAAATGTTTGATGAGATAAAAAAGATGATCTTAGGCCGAGTACATAGATACCAAACATGACATGCTTTAAAATTGCGCACAAACGTGCAGTGGCGACAAACTAAATACATTTTTAAAAGCCTTTAAAAGCCTTTACAGGTTACCACTTTAGATTTACAGAGGAGGTCTACTGCTAAAATTACTGCCCTCGATCTGACCTTCGCGGCGATACCTCACATGCATGGTGCAATTGCTGTTTACATTTGACGCCAGACCAACGCTTGCGTTCACCTTAGCGCGAGAGCAGGGGGGACAGGGGTGCTTTTTTTTTTTTTTTTTTTTTCTTTATTATTATTATTTTTTTATCTTATTTTTAAACTGTTCCTTTCATTTTTTTTTTTTTTTTAAATCATTTTTATTGTTATCTCAGGGAATGTAAATATCCCCTATGATAGCAATAGGTAGTGACAGGTACTCTTTTTTGCAAAAATTGGGGTCTATTAGACCCTAGATTTCTCCTCTGCCCTCAAAGCATCTGATCACACCAAGATCGGTGTGATAAAATGCTTTCCCAATTTCCCAATGGCGCTGTTTACATCCGGCGAAATCTACGTCATAAAATGCTCGTAGCTTCCGGTTTCTTAGGTCATAGAGATGTTTGGAGCCACTCTGGTCTCTGATCAGCTCTATGGTCAGCTGGCTGAATCACCGGCTGCATTTTCAGGTTCCCTGTTGAGACAGGAGAGCCAGAGAAAAACACGGAAGATGTTGGGGGGGGGGGGCATTCCCTCCCACTGCTTGTAAAAGCAGTCTAGAGGCTAATTAGCCACTAGGATTGCTTTTACATGAAAGCCGACCGCTGGCTGAAAAGAATGATACCAAGATGATACCTAAACCTGCAGGCATCATTCTGGTATAACCACTCAAAGTCGTGAATGGCATACCTGAAGACAAAAAAATGGTTAACAATAAAGCACAGTAAACGGTAAGGTATAAAAAATTGCATACCTGAAAAGCAAACATGATAAAACATAATAACAATAAAACATTGCAGAATAGAATACAGTAAAAAAGAGCAGAACAATAGAGAGAGAATAGAGAGAGAGAGAACAATAAAACGACAACTATTTTTATTTTATATTTTTGTTTGTGTTTTTTTTTTTTTTACACTTTTTTTTGTAACTAACTATAATAACTGTAACCGGTTCCAGGTTCGGGTCTCTCAAAATGCGATGGCATCTCGGGAGACCCTGTGAAAGTGTGCCTAGTCTGTGCAATGCTGTACCCTACCCTAATACTCAACTAGTGCATGGTAGCGTTCAAAACATTCACCAATGCAAAGACCAGGATTGTCAGGACAGGAGGGACAATAATAGCGGGTGTCACGCCTATATCCGCGCTTGCTGCAGACACGACATCTTTTTTGGGGGGGTTCGCTGGGTAGGGGTACTCGGGAGGACATAAAGAAAATGCCTCTCATGCAGCCGACTGCATTTGGTTGGGGATGTGAATGGGGAAAGTACGGGCGCTGCAGAAGCGGTGGGTTCCCAATTAGGATTGGCGAATGCAGCAGGAAGGGCACTATGGGCATGACGGGCCTGTGTTTGTCTTTTTGGTGGCAGCGGGACACTACTTGTGCTTGCCACCTCACCAGCTTGAACTGCACTTATGGGACTCGCCACGTCACCAAGTGTTACTGCAGTGCTGGTTTGACTACGACCGGGGTGTACTAGGCCGCTGGTGCTTGCCAGTTCACCAAGACGCTACAAAAAAAACTGTTAGCGATCGCAGGGATCAGGCCTGACTCTGCGAACGCTGCAGTTATGCGTTTAGAGTTTTGTAAGTGACAGTGATCGATTGATACTGCACTTGGGTGGGCTGGGCCGGGCCGGGCGGAGGGGCAAAACGCAGGTGCTAGCAGGTATCTGGGCTGATCCCGCTAACACTGCGTTTTTGGGAACCCTAAACTGCTGGGGACGCTAGTATAGATCTGATCGGATCAGATATTGATCTGTTCAGATACTATACCACTAAGGGAGGTGTACGGTGCGTGCGTGGGTGTTAGCGGTACTGGCGCTAATCTGACGCTGCCTGGGGCTGGTGCTTGCCAGTTCACCAAAATGCTAGCAAAAAAACTGTTAGCGATCGCAGGGATCAGGCCTGACTCTGCGAGCGCTGCAGTTATGCGTTTAGTGTTTTGTAAGTGACAGTGATCGATCGATACTGCACTTGGGTGGGCTGGGCCGGGCCGGGCGGAGGGGCAAAACGCAGGTGCTAGCAGGTATCTGGGCTGATCCCGCTAACACTGTGTTTTTGGGAACCCTAAACTGCTGGGGACGCTAGTATAGATCTGATCGGATCAGATATTGATCCGATCAGATACTATACCACTAAGGGAGGTGTATGGTGCGTGTACGGTGCGTGCGTGGGTGTTCGCGGTACTGGCGCTAATCTGACGCTGCCTGGGGCAACGCATATCACCGCCGGGCGATCAGGGGGCTAAACCTTTATTCGGTAATAAACGGCGGGTGCCCTGACACTATAAAAAATAAACTAACTAACCAGCGTCACCCGTAACAGTTATACGGTGATCAGTGGTGAAAGGGTTAACTAGGGGGCAATCAAGGGGTTAAAACATTTATTAGATAGTATATGGGGGTCCCTGTCGCTATAAAACACTGACGGCAAACCTAAATATTTACGTCCCTAACTACCGTCACCAGCGACACTAATACAGCGATCAGAAAAATGATCGCTTAGCGACACTGGCGACAGGGGGTGATCAAGGGGTTAAAACTTTATTAGGGGGGGTACTGGCGCTAATCTGACGCTGCCTGGGGCGACGCATATCACCGCCGGGCGATCAGGGGGCTAAACCTTTATTCGGTAATAAACGGCGGGTGCCCTGACACTATAAAAAATAAACGAACTAACCAGCGTCACCCGTAACGGTTATACGGTGATCAGTGGTGAAAGGGTTAACTAGGGGGCAATCAAGGGGTTAAAACATTTATTAGATAGTATATGGGGGTCCCTGTCGCTATAAAACACTGACGGCAAACCTAAATATTTACGTCCCTAACTACCGTCACCAGCGACACTAATACAGCGATCAGAAAAATGATCGCTTAGCGACACTGGTGAGGGGGGGTGATCAAGGGGTAAAACTTTATTAGGGGGGGTAAGGGGGGTACCCTAGACCTACAGGGGGGTTACAGTAACTGTCCTAACACTGCTAACTGTCACAAACTGACACTATGCAGTAATCAGGAAAAAAAAAAAAAAAAAAAAAAAAAACCTGCTTGGTGTCAGTTTGTGACAGGGGGGGGGTGTGATTGGGGGGGGATCGGGGGGCGATCGGGGGGGATCGGGGGTGTAATGTATGCCTGGCATGTTCTACTGTGTGTGTTTGTGTTGTGCACTTACTTACATGTCATCTCTCCTCGGCGCTGGAACGGAAACTGACAGCCGAGGAGAGATGACATCACATCCTCTGCCTCTGTGTACTATACAGAGGCAGGGGATGTTTGTCATTGGCTGGGAGCGATCGCGAGGGGGGGGCCACGATCGGATGGTCTCCCCCTCGTCTCTCATCGCTCCCAACCAAATGCCGACCGCAGCTGGCACAGGGGGGGGGGTCCGATCGGACCCCCCACCCGCGGGAAGGCAATCACGTTTCAGGTACGTGATTTTGCCTGCCCGTGCCGCTCTGCTCACGTATATAGGCGTGAGGCGGTCGGCAAGTGGTTAATCTGAATGATCTTGAAGTTTCCTACACATTTACTACCTTGAATTTTATGATAAATATTCACTTGTGAGTACCCACTGCTGAACTACATAGGCAGTGGGAGGAGTTTCAGAAGGCGGAATTAGTACAGTAATGCCAATTAATATAGTTAACGTGTTACTAAACCCACAACAGTAAAATCAGTCTGTATATGCAGTAAAGCATGCTTGTTGTACTCGCTGTAATCTGATGTAATCCTTTGCATTGTGTAAAAAGGCTGTTTGATCCTGTCTTCTCTGATTCTCCCCTTATTCCACTGTCCCTAACCCATCTCCTTATAGAACAGAGCCTTGGGGACAAGTTGCACATGCTCAGTTTGATGTGTATTGCTAGATAGGTTTTTTTTTGCTTTGGAGAGTGCATGTGATCAGCATAGGGCCAATCAGCACTGTCCAGACAGAGGGTCAGGGGCCCTGCAGGCTCATCGAACAGTCAGAGCAGAATGAAAGCTCTTCCTACAAGCTTTAACCAGACACTGATAAACATCACAAGACTGCTATATACTGGTGATGAGAAAAGGTATTTAACAGTTTATATTTACTAAAATTATTGCATTTCCATGTTCTGTGTACTGTGGGAGACCAGATATAGTGAATGCATAGTCCTGGGTTTAGTAACACTTTAACTTTCCACCAGCTTTCCTACTGCAAGGGGTAACATTATGCTGCTTTCGACAAGATCCCACACAAGGTTTAAGCTACAGCACAGTGCAGGAGTGCCTTCACACAAAACGTAAGGTAGTTAGCACCTGTGCCTAAGTACCATGCATTTTCCTTACAAGTAATATTTTTCTCAAATATTGCAGCTTTTTAGAACTAGGGAAGGCAGCAAGCTAAATAAGCGGACCTTGAATTTTTTAGAGCAGTGTCAGCTTTAACAGCACAATTACATGAAGACTCAAGACAAAAATGTAAAAATATAAGCAAAAACAAATATTACTAACAGAAAAAAAAAAAAAAACACTCAGCGTTTACAGTTAGGTCCATGTATATTTGGACACAAGGTTTGGATTCATTTGGATTCAAGGGGTTGAACATAAATATCAAGTACAAATTTAGGAACTGCAACCATTTTTATACAGTGCGCCCTCATTTTCAGGGGCTCAAATGTATTGGACAAATGAATATAATCATAAATAAAATGTTCATTTTTAATATTTTGTTGAGAATCCTTTACTGGCAATGACTGCCTGAAGTCTGGAACCCATGGACATTACCAAAGACATCACCAAAGACTGTGTTTGCTCCTTTCTGATGCTTTGCTGGGCTCTAACTGCAACTAAATTCAGTTGTTCTTTGTTTGTGGGTCTTTCTGCCTTTAGTTTTGCCTTCAGCAAGTGAAATGGATGCTCAATTGGGTTGAGATCAGGTGATTGACTTAGCCATTGCAGAATATACCACTTCTTTTCCTTCAAAAGCTCCTGGGTTGCTTTTGCAGTGTGTTTTGGATCATTGTCTATCTGTACTGTGAAGCGCCGTCCAATCAACTTTGATGCATTTGGCTGAATCTGGACTGACAGTATATCCCTAAACACTGCAGAATTCATCTAGCTGTGTAAGGTAAACCAGATTACCAGCACCAGAAAATCAGTGCGACCTTATGCTAATATTCGTGTGCATGTGCATTGTTCACGTGCTAATACTTCTAGGCAAAGATGTACTATTCCTGTTCAACACGCTCGCATTCGTGCGCGCACTCGCCCATGCACATACGAATTAGCGCGCATACTTGGTGCCCAGCTGCCTATTTAAACTGGCCTGTCACCATGAGCATTTGCTGAATGGTCTTCAGCTTGTATCTGTATTCCTGTGACCTGATCCATTGAACCTGCTTATCCGTGTATGACCCGGCTTCCTCCTGGACTCTGCCTTTGCTCCACCATTAATCTTGTTCACCTTATCTCTTTGACCTCAGACTATTTACTGGACTTGTCTTTGCCTGCTGATTCTGTACTGTGTTGCCCAGCTGTTACCGATCTTGGCCTGCTTATGGGCTTGCTTTGTCTGCTGACTTGGTCCCTTGCTACCCAGCTGCCGCTGCCTGCATGCCGGCTCTGTTACTATCTCTTGCTCTGATGCCAAGCTGCTTCAGTATCCTGTTCCTAAGACTGTGATCCCCATCTTCATCCACCTAAGTGTGGACTTCACCAGCCAGCTCTTCCAACACTCATGCCACTCCGTGTCCTCACACTCTCTGTCTCCACCTTCAGGAGTGTTGGGCAGGAGGTGCAAGAGAGGCTTCCACAACATTCCAGTCGTCGCAAGGTATGTGATAGTACCATTCAGCCATGGTTGAGACTGGAGGAGGTGTCTCTCTTTTGGAAGCACTATGCCAGCAGATCACAACTCTAATTCAAGCAATGACTGGACTTTAGGAGGATTATCTTCAGCTTGAAGGTCACGTCCGCAACCTGTGCACCACATCTTCAGCTGCTGCAGCTTCAGCCGCTGGTGAATCCGCTTCCACTCCAGTTTCAGTTTCTGCACTCACTCTAGTGGTCCCTCCTCCAGAGCCTTGAGTAAATACTCCAGAATGCTTCTCAGGTGACCGCCTTAAATTCCGGGCATGCCGTAATGCTTGCCAGCTCTATTTTTCATTACAACCAAGGACTTTCTCTGCTGAAACCACCAATGTGGGCTTTATTATCTCATTGTTGCTAGAAGAGCCAGTGTCTTGGGTTTATCATCTCCTCGAACAGACCAATCCCGTCCTAAAGTTGGTTTCTTCCAGTTCCTCCGGCCCCTCCAATGTGTAGGTCACCATGTGTCTATTAGGAGAACAGGGTGACCGAGAACCCCAGTTGGGTCATAAGACAGATCACAAGAATCTGGAGCACTTCCGTACAGCCAGACGTTTAAAACCCCTCTGGGCTAGATGGGCTTTGTTCTTTTCATGATTCTCATTTCATATTACCTATAGACCAGGTTCAAAGAATGGGAAACCCAATGCCCTGTCACGCATGTTCCCAGAGGAGGCAGAGTCTTCTCAGCCTGATACCATTCTGTCTCCATAGAGTTTCTTGTTACTCCGAGATTTAGTGTCACAGCTCAAGCAAGCCTCAAAGAAAGAGGGTCCACTATGTGACTCACAGTTGTAGGAACAGGACACCTTGTTCCTTCATGAGCAAAAGGTGTTTGTTCCCTCAAGTTTGCATCAAGTAATCCTGAATCTGTGCCAAGACCATGACCTGGCTGGGCATTTTGAAATACGCAAGACCCTGGATCTCTTGCAGTGGTCCTTTTGGTGGCCTAGCTTAAGATCTAACTGTCAGGGCTACAGTTGCAATAAAAAGCATGTGAACCCTTTTGGAATTATATGGATTTATGCACAAATTGGTCATAAAATGTGATCTGATCTTCATATAAGTCACAATAGACAATCACAGTCTGCTTAAACTAATAACACGCAAAGAATTAAATGTTACCATGTTTTTATTGAACACACCATGTAAACATCCACAGTGCAGATGGAAAAAGTATGTGAACCCCTAGACTAACGAGATCTCCAAGAGCTAATTGGAATGAGGTGTCAGCCAACTGGAGTCCAATCAATGAGATGAGATTAGAGGTGTTGGTTACAGCTGCCCTGCCCTATAAAAAACACACACCAGTTCTGGGTTTGCTTTTCACAAGAAGCATTGCCTGATGTGAATGATGCCTCGCACAAAAGAGCTTTCAGAAGACCTACGATTAAGAATTGTTGACTTGCATAAAGCTGGAAAGGGTTTATTGTTGACTTGCATAAAAGTATCTCAAAAAGCCTTGCTGTTCATCAGTCCACGGTAAGACAAATTGTCTATAAATGGAGAAAGTTCAGCACTGCTGCTACTCTCCCTAGGAGTGGGCGTCCTGTAATGATGACTGCAAGAGCACAGTGCAGACTGCTCAATAAGTTGAAGAAGAATCCTAGAGTGTCAGCTAAAGACTTACAAAAGTCTCTGGCATATGCTAACATCCCTGTTAGCGAATCTATGATACGTAAAACACTAAACAAGAATGGATTTCATGGGAGGATGCCACAGAGGAAGCCACTGCTGTCCAAAAAAAACATTGCTGCACGTTTACAGTTTGCACAAGAGGACCTGGATGTTCCACAGCAGTACTGGCAAAATATTCTGTAGAAAGATGAAACAAAAGTTGAGTTGTTTGGAAGAAACACACAATACTATGAGTGGAGAAAAAGAGGCACAGCACACCAACATCAAAACCTCATCCCAACTGTGAAGTATGGTGGTGGGGTCATCATGGTTTGGGGCTGCTTTGCTGCGTCAGGGCCTGGACGGATTGCTATCATTGAAGGAAAAATTAATTCCCAAGCTTATCAAGACATTTTGCAGGAGAACTTAAGGCCATCTGTCCACCAGCTGAAGCTCAACAGAAGATGGGTGTTGCAACAGGACAACGACCCAAAGCATAGAAGTAAATCAACAACAGAATGGCTTAAACAGAAGAAAATACGCCTTCTGGAGTGGCCCAATCAGAGTCCTGACCTCAACCCGATTGAGATGCTGTGGCATGACCTCAAGAAAGCGATTCACACCAGACATCCCAAGAATATTGCTGAACTGAAACGGTTCTGTAAAGAGGAATGGTCAAGAATTACTCCTGACCGTTGTGCACGTCTGATCTGCAACTACAGGAAACGTTTGGTTGAAGTTATTGCTGCCAAAGGAGGTTCAACCAGTTATACTTTTTCCACCTGCACTGTGAATGTTTACATGATGTGTTCAATAAAAACATGGTAACATTTAATTCTTTGTGTGATATTAGTTTAAGCAGACTGTGATTGTCTATTGTTGTGACTTAGATGAAGATCAGATCACATTTTATGACAAATTTGTGCAGAAATCCATATCATTCCAAAAGGGTTCACATACTTTTTATTGCACCTGTATGTAAGGGCCTGTGAAATATGTATCCAAAACAAGGGTGACAATACAAAAGCCTGGGGTCTACTAAGGCCTTTGCCCAGTGTTGCCAACCTACCAGATTAAAATTTACTGGCACAGCCGAGTTTTTACAGGCATTTTACAAAAGTTACAAAATCACAGTTTGTAGTGCAAATTTCAGTATTTAGGCTACAAACAAGTACACTATGCAAATAGCAATGTGATTTAAGGTAGATAGTGAAGTCAAAAAACATATTTCTGTTATTCTAAAGACCTCCTGTCTCCATCACACCATCCCTCTTGTCTCCATCACCTCCTGTCACCATCTCTCCATCACCTCCTGTCACCATCCCTCCATCACCTCCTGTCACTATCCCTCCATCACCTCCTGTCTCCATCACACCATCCCTCCATTACCAGCTGCCTCCATCCCTCCATCACACCATCCCTCCTGCCACCATCACACCATCCCTCCTACCACTATCACACCATTCTTTCTGCCTCCATCACCTCCTGTTTGCATCACACCATCCCTCCTGTCACCATCACATTCATCCCTCCTACCTCCATCCCTCCTTTCACCATCACACCATCCCTCCTGCCTCCATCCCTCCTGTCAACATCACACCATCCCTCCTGTCACCATCACACCATCCCTCCTGCCTCCATCACTTCCTGTCACTATCACACCATCCCTCCTGCCACCATCACACCATCCCTCCTGCCACCATCACACCATCTCTCCTGCTTCCATCACACCATCTCTCCTGCCTCCATCACCTCCTGTCACCATCACACTATCCCTCCTGCCTCCATCGCCCCTGTCACCATCACTCCTGCCTCCATCCCTCCTGCCACCATCACACCATCCCTCCTGCCACCATCACCTCCTCAATTTATTACCTTAAGGTGTGCCTCCCTTGGGCTGATCTGTTCGTGCTGTGGATGCCTGGGCTGGGCTGTCACGCAGTCACTCTTTCCCCCATGGAGTCTGGATCGCCAGGACAGACCACTACGAGGGTTCCTCTGTTCCTCCTGCACAGCTCGCCTGCTGGTGACTGTTTTTAAATTCTGGCACGTCTGGCGGGATGAGCCATGACATCACTCGCATTGCCAGTAGTAGCGTGCCGCCAGCCCAGCCTCTGTCAAGTCCGCCCTCTGGGCCCCAGGCAGCCCCACCTGCTGGCCAAATACAGGATCAGATCGGGCCACTCCGGGAACTGCACATGAGCAATTCCAAGCTGACCCAGTCACGGCAATTTTCTACTATTACGGGCCATTACGGGCAGGTAGAAAAATGCCTTGTTTTTACGAGCTGCCCGTAAAAATACGGGCGGTTGGCAACACTGCTTTTGCCAATTCCTATTAAGACATGGGAAATGATTAACATGGATTTCATTGTTGAACTCCCACCGTCTGAAAACTTCACGACCATTTTTGTAATAATTGATAGGTCATCCAAGATGGCACACTTTGTACCGATGATTGGCACAACATCCGCAGTAGAAACGGCACAAGCATTTGTCAAGGAAGTAGTAAGACTGTGTCAGGAACCATGAAATCAGACCGAGACAGAAGTACAGTTAAATCACACTTGTTTAATAATAAAAGTCAAAAGAACAAACGTAGTCAAAACATAGCCAAAGTTCAGTAACCGGTATGGATAGTCAGCTAAGCCAGAAGTTAAGGATCAAAGTAGTGGAACAGCAAGCAGGATCTGGTTTCAGAAGGGATCTCAGCAAAGCCAATCTTTAAACAGCAATGCAAGAGATAGTTTTGAGTGACCAGGACACAAACCAGGACACAAACTGACTACCCCTGTCCGAGACAATCATCTTGGGTAGCCCATGTAAGCGAAAGATCTCCCAAGCAAAAATGGAAGCCAGTTCCTTAGAAGTGGCCAACTTCTTAAGTGGAATACAATGACACATCTTTGAGAACCGGTCAACCACCATAAGGATAACAGTGTTGCCTTGGGAGTTGGGTAACTCCACAATGAAATCCATAGACAGGTGGGTCCAGGGCCTCTCACCATTGGGTATTGGTTGTAGGAGGCCCCCTGGAAGGTGTTGTGGGCCTGAGCACACATGGAACAGGCAGCTATGAAGGCAGTCAGATTAGCACGTAGACTAGGCCACCAGAATTGTTGGGAAATGACCCAAATGGGTTGATTCTTCCCAGGGTGGCCAGCTGCCTTGGGAGAATGGTAAGTCTGGAGCATGGCAGTACAGAGACTCTCTGGGACAAAGCATCGGTCACAAGGTTTCTCTGGAGGAGCATGAACCTGAGCAGCAAAAATTTTGTCACAGAGACATGAGAGTGGTGCGAACCTTATCCAGAATACGATCAGGAGGAATCACAGGAACCGGAAACCGAAACTGACTCCCACTTAGAAGTGGAGGAAAATTGTCGTGACAAGGCGTCAGCCCTGACATTCTTAGTACCGGATAAGAATGAGACAATGTAATTGAAACTTGACAAGAAAATAGCCCATCGCGCCCTTCTGGGAGAGAGGTGTTTAGCCTCAGACAAGAATGTGAGATTCTTATGGTCAGTAAGAATGAGAACCAGCACAGTGGTACCTTCGAGGAGATGTCTCCATTCTTTCAGGGGTAAAATGATTGCCAACAGCTCTCTGTCACCAATCTCATAATTGCACTCTGCAGGTGACAATTTATTGGAAAAGTAGCCACAAGGATGCATAGCGCTCTCAGAGGTAGGATGTTGAGACAGAAGGGCGCCAACACCAGTCTCAGAAGCATTAACCTCAAGGATAAAAGGTAACGTAGGATCAGGATGTGCCAACACAGGAGCAGAAACAAAGGCATCCTTGAGACTCTCAAAGGCCTTAATGGACTCCGAAGACCAACTCTGTGGGTAACGTTCTTTCTGGTCATATCAGTCAGGGGCTTGACCAGAGACGAGAAGTTCCGAATAAACTTCCGATAATAGTTGGCAAAGCCCAGGAAAAGCTGCAGAGGACGTAAACCCATGGGTCGGGGCCACTGTAGGACTGCCGAAAGTTGCTCTAGGTCCATCGAAAAACCAGCAGTGGAAATGACATAGCCCAGGAATTTCACCTGTTCACGATGGAACTCGCAGTTCTCCAGCTTACAATAGAGATTGTTCTCTCTTAGTTTCTGAAGCACACGACAGACATCTGTGTGGTGGTTCTCCAGGGACTTGGAAAATATGAGGATATCATCAAGATAAACCACCACATATAACTGCAACAAATCTCGGAGGACATCGTTAATAAATTCCTGGAAAACTGCCAGGGTGTTACAAAGGCCAAAAGGCATTATGAGGTACTCATAATGGCCTGTTCTGGTATTAAACGCAGTTCCAATCGTCACCCTCCTTAATCCTCACGAGATTGTATACCCCTCTCAAATCAAGCTTCATGAAAACAGTTGCTCCCTTGAGGGGTTAAATAACTCAATGTAATCAATGGAATCGGATAGGCATTCTTAATCGTGAAATGTTCGAGACCCCTATAATCAATACAAGGTCTCAGTTCACCACTCTTCTTCTTTAAGAAGAAACCAGCACCAGCAGGAGACAAGGATTTGCGGATGAAAGCTCGAGAAAGTGCATCTGCAACATACTCCTCCATGCCCTTATCCTCCAAGACCGACAAAGGGTAAACCCGGCCACGAAGGGGTATGGCACCAGGTTGAAGGTCAGCTGCGCAATCATACGGCTGGTGTGGAGGCAAACTTCTGGCTTGACCTTTGTCAAAGACATCACTAAAATCGTGGTACTCCTCCGCCAGGGAGGAGAGTGAGGAGGTGTACAGGGCCTTGGCTACTTTTTGGAAGCATGTCTCACTGCTTTGTGGTGACCAGGAGAGAACCTCAGCATGGGGCCAATCAAAAGAGGGGTTGTACCTCTGTAACCAAGGATAACCAATAACCAGCGGAAACTTAGGTGAGGAAATAACTTGGACTTGGATTATCTCATGGTGAAGAGCCCCTACAGCCATGGACAACAGAACCGTTTTATTAGTCACATGGGCAGGCTGTAGAGGTCTCTCATCAAGAGCCTCAATGACAAGTGGAGTATCATGCAGCTGCAGCGGAATCGAGTGCTTCGATACAAAGGCAGCATCAATGAACATGCCTGCAACATAGGTTGTATCGGGGCGGCCACAGTGGGAGATTCCACTGTTTGTAACGCCATAGCGAACTGATCCATGTGGTGATCCAGATCATCCAATCTGGAAAAAATATTACCAACAAGTGGATTGACTGTGTCTTCTGAATTCATGGCCTTCGCCTACTGTCAGGAATCATGAAATCAGACCGAAATAGAAGTACAGTTAAATCACACTTATTTCATAATAAAAATAAAAAGAACAAACGTAGTCAAAACATAGCCAAAGTTCAGTAATCGGAACAAATAGTCAGCCAAGACAGAGGTCAGGAATCAAAGTAGTGGAACAGCAAGCAGGACCTGTAGCCAGAAGGGATCTCAGCAAAGCCAGTCTTTAAACAGGAATGCAGGAGATATTTCTAGTGATGTGACCAAGGCGAAGGCATAGCTCCTCTGGACTGGACAGCTTAAGCAGGCAGGACTGAGGAGCAGGATCATCAACAGCTGAGAAACTGTGGAGAGAGATGGGAGCTGGCAATTAGCCGACAACTGAGCGGCAAGCTCAGAGAAGGAAGGGCTGAGCCCAGCCCTGACAGACTGCATGGTGTTTCACAAAGTATAACCTCTGATTGAGGAGTTCAATTTACATCCAGATTCTGGAAAGAACTTTGCAAGTCACTTAAAATCGAGACTTGGCTGTGTTCGGCATACTATCCCCAAATAAACGACCAGACGGAACGCACAAACCATAACCTAGTACAATACCTTTGATGCTTCTCTTCTTTTACACAAGTTAACTGGGCTTCACTCTTTCCTCTAGCAGAGTTCGTTTACAATAACTCTGTTCATTCTACAGATCAAACAACATTTTTGGGTTTAATCCATCATTCTTACCTGATATAATCTCAGATGCATCTGTACCAGCAGTTCAGGAGAGACTGGAGTTTCTGCACACTAACAGAATTCTACAGCAAGCTATCGCTAAGGCCCAACAGGACAGTAAAAGACTGATAAGAAAAGAAGTGGTGACCTGGATCTCAAACAGGCCTTACAATGGCCTGTTTCACTTGCATGGACAGCTCCTTTGAACGCATGATGTAGGTTCACAGCAATAGATTCCAAATGCAAATACCACACTTAGAATCAAATCCAGACCTTTTACCTGCTTAATTGATGAAGAAATTATGAAGGAGTAGCCCACACCTGGCCATAAAACAGCTTTTGATTCAATTGTCCAATTACTTTTTGTCCCTTGAAAAAGGGGGGTTGGCTATTCTTAAGAGCTGTAATTCCCAAACCCTTACTCCGATTTGGATGTCTATACCCTCAAATTAAACTTGAGAGTACGCACTTTCAGCCCATATCCATTATATACAGTGGGGCAAAAAAGTATTTAGTCAGCCACTAATTGTGCAAGTTCTCCCAATTAAAAAGATGAGAGAGGCCTGTAATTGTCATCATAGGTATACCTTAACTATGAGAGACAAAATGTGGAAACAAATCCAAACAATCACATTGTCTAATTTTTGAAAGAATTTATTTGCAAATTATGGTGGAAAATAAGTATTTGGTCACCTACAAACAAGCAAGATTTCTGGCTCTCACAGACCTGTATCTTCTTCTTTAAGAGGCTCCTCTGTCCTCCACTCATTACCTGTATTAAAGCGGAGTTCCACACAAAAATGGAACTTCCGCTTTTCGGAACCCTTCCCCCCTCCGGTGTCACATTTGGCACCTTTCAGGGGGGAGGGGGGTGCAGATACCTGTCTAAGACAGGTATTTGCACCCACTTCTGGCATAGACTCCCATGGGAGTCTATGCCTCTTCCCGTCCCCACCGCGCTGTCTGCTGGGAACACACAGCTCCCAGGAGAGAGCGGGGACCACTAGGGACGCGCAGCGCGACTCGCGCATGCGCAGTAGGGAACCGGGAAGTGAAGCCGCAACGCTTCACTTCCTGATTCCCTCACCTAGGATGGCGGCGGCAGCTGCCGAGAACCGAGCGGGTTCTCGGCGTCCCCTGCCGACATCGCTGGACCCTGGGACAGGTAAGTGGCCATGTATTAAAGTCAGCAGCTGCAGTATTTGTAGCTGCTGGCTTTTAATATTTTTTTTTTTTTTTGGCGGTGTGGGTGAACCCCCGCTTTAATGGCACCTGATTTACTTGTTACTTGTTACATCCAGATTCTGGAAAGAACTTTGCAAGTCACTTAAAATGGAGACTTGGCTGTGTTCGGCATACCATCCCCAAATGAACGGCCTTCTTTAAGAGGCTCCTCTGTCCTCCACTCATTACCTGTATTAATGGCACCTGTTTGAACTTGTTATCAGTATAAAAGACACCTGTCCACAAACTCAAACAGTCACACTCCAAACTTCACTATGGTGAAGACCAAAGAGCTGTCAAAGGACATCAGAAACAAAATTGTAGACCTGCACCAGGCTGGGAAGACTGAATCTGCAATAGGCAAGCAGCTTGGTGTGAAGAAATCAACTGTGGGAGCAATAATTAGAAAATGGAAGACATACAAGACCACTGATAATCTCCCTCGATCTGGGGCTCCACGCAAGATCTCACCCCATGGGGTCAAAATGATCACAAGAACGTTGAGCAAAAATCCCAGAACCACACAGGGGGACCTAATGAATGACCTGCAGAGAGCTGGGACCAACGTAACAAAGGCTACAAACAGTAACACACTACGCCGCCAAGTAACTCAGATCCTGCAGTGCCAGACGTGTCCCCCTGCTTAAGCCAGTACATGTCCGAGCCCGTCTGAGGTTTGCTAGAGAGCATTTGGATGATCCAGAAGAGGATTGGGAGAATATCATATGGTCAGATGAAACCAAAGTAGAACTGTTTGGTAGAAACACAACTCGTCGTGTTTGGAGGAGAGAGAATGCTAAGTTGCAACCAAAAAACACCATACCTACTGTGAAGCATGGGGGTGGCAACATCATGCTTTGGGGCTGTTTCTCTGCAAAGGGAACAGGATGACTGATCCGTGTACATGAAACAATGAATGGGGCCATGTATCGTGGGATTTTGAGTGCAAACCTCCTCCCATCAGCAAGGGCATTGAAGATGAAACGTGGCTGGGTCTTTCAGAATGACAATGATCCCAAACACACCGCCCGGGCAATGAAGAAGTGGCTTCGTAAGAAGCATTTCAAGGTCCTGGAGTGGCCTAGCCAGTCTCCAGATCTCAACCCCATAGAAAACCTTTGGAGGGAGTTGAAAGTCTGTGTTGTCCAGCGACAGCCCCAAAACATCACTGCTCTAGAGGAGATCTGCATAGAGCAATGGGCCAACATACCAGCAACAGTATCAAGCTCCTACTTACCAGACCGGTGAGTCCGCATGGGCAGAAGGTAGGCTCCCTTACGCGTCCAACTCGCGGCCCCTGGTAAGGTAAACAGGAGGCACAGGAGTGCAGAGTGGTATGAGAGCCTGTTTGCAACAGTCCAGATACGGATGGATGAGCAGGTATGAAGGCTGGAGCTGGCTGGAACACAGGCAACAAGACTGAGCAGGATGGTCAGGAGACAGGCTGGGTTCGGCAACAGACAGGCAGTGAGGTACAGTGGAGCAGTCAAACGGATATTCAGACAGGCAGAGGTCGGGTACAGGCAGAGTTCAATGGGAGGTTCAGGAGACAAGGCCAGGTCGTCAGGATAACAGGATCAACACAGGTACAAGGGTCAAGCACTAAGGACGGCAGAGCTGTTGATCAGGCAGCACTGATCACAGAGGGAAGCCGGCTTAAATGGGCCGTTTGGCGCCAAACGACGTGCACACGCGCGCACCGGCACGTACAGGCGCGCGCGCCCCCGCACACACAACAGACCTGCCCAGGACACGCATGCCAGCACTGGAAGGAATGCGCACAGCGGAGCCCGCAGGAACGCGCACGCCAAAGCGCGCCGAAGCGCCCCGAGGTACACTCTCTGACAGTGCCCCCTCCTCAAGGGCAGCCTCCGGATGCTCAGCTGGGCCAACCTGGTTGCGTGAGAGTCTTTAAAGGCTTGTAGCAGTTCCTCAGCATGAAGATTACTTTCAGGCTCCCAGGAGTTATCCTCGGGTCCATACCCCTTCCACTTGATGAGATACTGGATCTGATTACGCCTCTTTCTGCAATCCAGGATTGCCTCGATTTCAAATTCCTCCTCGTTATTGATCATAATAGGCTCAGGTGGCTTGGCATTACGGTCAGAGAAAGAATTAGGAACAACTGGTTTCAGTAGCGACACATGGAAAACCGGGTGTATTCTGAAAGAATCCGGCAGGTCGAGTTCATACGCAACGTCATTTACTTTCCTTTTTACCGGGAAGGGACCCATAAACTTAGGTCCCAGTTTCCTAGAGGGACAAGCCATCTTCAAATTAGTTGTGGATAGCCACACTTGGTTACCAGGCTCTAGGATAAGTTCCCCACGTCTTTTCTTGTCAAACATCCTTTTAAAAGATGCCTGGGACTGGGCCATGGTCTCCTGCAGAAGCTTACTATTGGTAGAGAAGAACTCAATTGTTTCAGTCACTGCAGGAAGGGCACATTCCGGGATAGAGCTGGGTAGGAAGGAGGGATTGAATCCATAGTTGGCAAAGAATGGCGTTTGGTTGATGGCTGAATGCAGAGAGTTGTTATAAGAAAATTCTGCAACTGGTAACAGGGACACCCAGTCATCTTGAGAAAATCCCGAGAAGCAACGGAGGTATTGCTCCAGAGTTTGGTTAGTTCTCTCCGTCTGGCCGTTTGTCTGGGGGTGATAGGCTGAAGAGAATGCCAGCTCAATTTCAAGAGCACCGCACAGTGCTTTCCAGAACCGGGAGGTGAACTGGACACCACGATCTGACACAATATTAGCGGGAACCCCATGTAGTCTCACTATTTCCTTAACAAAGATTTTCGCTGTTTCTACGGCCGTGGGTGTACCCTTCATGGGTCTATCAATAACAACAAAGATAGTAGAGAAGCTTTCGGATGGGGGTAGTTCTACGATGAAATCCATCGAGATCATTTTCCAGGGCCTGTCAGGAATTGGTAAGGGTTTCAATAAGCCCCAGGCCCTTGTGCGATTACTCTTGCTCCGGGCACAAGTGTGGCAGGAGCTGACATAATTCCTACAATCTTCGGTCAATTGTGGCCACCAAAAGGTGCGCTGCACCAGTTCGGTTGTCTTCCGGGCCCCGAAATGACCTGCCAGCTTGTGGTCGTGGCACAACTCCAGTACCGGCACCCTAAGATTCTCAGGAACCATGATCTTGCCTTTGTGCCAAAGCAACCCATCGCTTAGGCTGGTCCCAGTAGGTTGAGGAATTTCTGAGGAGGCTTGCCTTATTCTGGAGATTAAATCTCCCTGAAGAAGTAAAAAATTTCCCGCAGGCAGGATAGTGTCCGGAGGGGCGGTTTCTTTGGAGTCATGAAACATTCGTGACAGCGCGTCTGGTTTCACATTTTTAGAGCCAGGTCTGTAAGTGATGTGAAATAAGAAGCGGGAGAAGAAGAGTGCCCATCTGGCCTGTCGTGGTTTTAGTCTCTTGGCAGATGTCAAGTATTCCAAGTTCTTGTGGTCAGTATAGATTAGAATAGGATGTACAGCACCCTCCAGAAGATAGCGCCACTCCTCCAGAGCCGTCTTGATGGCCAAAAGCTCCCGATCTCCCACATCGTAATTCCTTTCGGACATAGAGAGTTTGCGAGAGAAGAACGCTATTGGGAACAGAAGAGCCTTGGGGCCCAGGCGTTGGGAGAGTACTGCCCCTACTGCGATTTCTGAGGCATCGACCTCTAGCACAAATGGCAGGGCAGGGTTAGGGTGCTTGAGGATAGAAGCTGAGGTGAACAGACCCTTTAATTTTTCGAAGGCCGATTGTGCCCTGGACGTCCAACAGAATCGGATTCCCTGCTTAGTTAGTTCCGTAATGGGAGCAATGATTTTAGAAAAGTCTTTAATGAATTTCCTGTAAAAATTGGAAAATCCTACGAAGCGTTGGACCCCTTTCCTGTCTGTAGGTGCGGGCCAATCCAGGATGGCGGACACCTTCTGTGGGTCCATCTTAATACCTTCAACTGAAATGATGAGTCCCAGGAATTGGATACATTGGAGTTCAAACTCGCATTTGTCGAGTTTAGCGTATAGTCCGTGTTGCCTGAGCCGAGCAAGGACATTCCGGACGTGCCTGCGATGATCAGCCAAGGAAGAGGAAAAAATGAGAATGTCATCAAGGTAAACGATGACGTAGAGATCCAAAAATTTCCGAAAAATGTCGTTCACAAAATGTTGGAAAGTGGCTGGGGCGTTACACAGACCGAAGGGCATAACGAGATACTCGAAATGCCCAAAACGAGTGCAAAAAGCGGTCTTCCACTCGTCTCCCTCTCGGATGCGGATTAGGTTATAGGCTCCGCGAAGATCCAATTTCGTGAAGACCCTTGCAGTTCCCAGCCTTTGGAATAACTCAAGCACCAGGGGTAGCGGATAGCGATTTTTAATCGTTATCCTGTTTAATTCTCGGTAATCGATGCATGGTCGAAGAGAATGATCCTTCTTCTCTACAAAGAATAAGCCGGCACCGGCCGGGAAGTGGACGGGCGGATAAACTTCTTCTTTAAATTTTCATCTAAATATTGTTTCAATGTGTCCAGCTCCTGCTCAGTCAATGGAAAGATCCTGCCGAAGGGTACCTCGGTTCCGGGTAGTAACTCTATAGGACAATCGTAGGGCCTGTGTGGAGGTAGTATCTCTGCACCTTTCTTGCTGAATACATCCGAGAAATCTCGGTAGGGCTCCGGGATAGCTTGGAGCAGGTTGGCATCAGGATGTAAGCAGAGAAGCTGGGGAACCTCAAGGTCGGCTCGTTGCAGACAGTGTTGTTGACAGTACTCTGAGAGAAACTCAATACTTCCAGTAGCCCAGTTGATTTGGGGGTTGTGAACCTGCAGCCATGGCATTCCAAGAATGACTGGGAAGAGAGGTGAGGAGATAGCATCCAAACAGAGATATTCCCGGTGCTGAGGGCCCATAATAGCTTCTAAGGGAACGGTCTCTTGAATGACCGGGCCGGAACGGAGGGCGGAACCGTCCGCAAGATGAACAGCCAGGCTTTGGGTCTTGGGTCGAAGAGGTATGTCATGTTGAGCAGCAAAGGTCAGGTCGACAAAGCAACTGCAGGCTCCGGAGTCAATGATGACTGGAACTTGGATAGCCTTTCCGGGAAGCTGCAAAGTGACAGAGTTAGATGCGTACTTGGTTTTGGCATCATAGTGGCACAGGTACGAACAGCGGAATGACACTTACGCGTCTTGTTGGGGCAAACGCTGGCGTAGTGCCCTGGTTCCCCACAGTAGAGACAAAGGTTATGAGCCCGTCTGCGTAACTTCTCTTCAGGAGTCAAAGAGGGACGAAGCAGGCCAAGCTGCATGGGTTCTGGGACATCAAAAGCTGGAACAGGTGGTGGAGCGGAGGGCCTACTGGGAGGACTGGGAACTTGTGGAAGCATCCAGGTGGGTCGAAAGGTACTGGTGGATCTTTCGGTGTGTCGTTCTCTCAACCGACGGTCAATCTGAATGGACAGGTTGACTAATTCTTCCAAAGTCTGAGGCACCCCGACCTGTGCTAGCTCATCCTTGAGTGGGTCAGACAAGCCCATCCTAAACTGGTGGCGCAGGGCTGCGTCGTTCCACGCCGTATCAGAGCTCCAGCGCCTGAATTCGACAGCGTAGTCCTCTGCCGCTCGACGGCCTTGACGGAGGGAGTGCAGGGTGGTTTCGGCAGTTGCAGTTAGCTGAGGGTCTTCGTAAAGTTGTGACATTGCCACAAAGAAGGCATCCAGACTTTCCAAGGCGTCAGACTTTTGCTCCAGGAGTCGGTGGGCCCAGGTTTGAGGTTCATCGGATAACAAGGAGATGACGAAGCCCACCTTAGTGGCCTCTAGAGAGAAGGTGCATGGCTGAAGAGCGAAATAGAGACCGCATGCATTCCGGAAAGCACGATACTTGCTACGGTCTCCGAAGAACTTTTCTGGTACTGGTACTTTGGGCTCTGGAGGGAGCATGACTACGGAGGGTGCTGAGGTTGCGGCTGCGGCCCCCTGTGGACCGGGGGGTGCAGATAGGGCCTGTACACAGTCTTCCAGTCTGGTATAACCCTCTTGTAAGCTTTTTACCGCTTGGGTTAAACACGCCAGATGTCTGCAAAGCTCATCCATAGGGGAGGCCCCCTGCCCGGACTCGGTCATGGCTGCCTGATACTATCAAGCTCCTACTTACCAGACCAGTGAGTCCGCTTGGGCAGAAGGTAGGCTCCCTTACGCGTCCGACTCGCGGCCCCTGGTAAGGTCAACAGGAGGCACAGGAGTGCGGAGTGGTATGAGAGCCTGTTTGCAACAGTCCAGATACGGATGGATGAGCAGGTATGAAGGCTGGAGCTGGCTGGAACACAGGCAACAAGACTGAGCAGGATGGTCAGGAGACAGGCTGGGTTCGGCAACAGACAGGCAGTGAGGTACAGTGGAGCAGGCAAACGGATCGTCAGACAGGCAGAGGTCGGGTGCAGGCAGAGTTCAATGGGAGGTTCAGGAGACAAGGCCGGGTCGTCAGGATAACAGGATCAACACAGGTACAAGGGTCAGGCATTAAGGACGGCAGAGCTGTTGATCAGGCAGCACTGATCACAGAGGGAAGCCGGCTTAAATGGGCCGTTTGGCGCCAAACAACGTGCACGCGCGTGCACCGGCACGCACAGGCGCGCGCACCCGCACACGCCGGCGCGCGCGCCCCCGCACACACAACAGACCTGCCCGGGACACGCATGCCAGCACTGCAAGGAACGCGCACAGCGGAGCCCGCAGGAACGCGCGCGCCGACGCGCCCCGACGCACACCACCGCGAGCACCCTGCCCGCCGAGGTACACTCTCTGACAAACAGTGTGTGACAACCTTGTGAAGACTTACAGAAAACGTTTGACCTCTGTCATTGCCAACAAAGGATATATAACAAAGTATTGAGATGAACTTTTGATATTGACAAAATACTTATTTTCCACCATAATTTTCAAATAAATTCTTTCCAAATCAGATAATGTGATTGTCTGGATTTGTTTCCACATTTTGTCTCTCATAGTTGAGTTATACTTAAAAAGATGAGAAAGGCCTGTAATTGTCATCATAAGTGGGAGAACTTGCACAATTGGTGGCTGACTAAATACTTTTTTGCCCCACTGTAACTATAGCTTGAATATGTTTTGGTAAATACCTGAAAAATGCTAAAATTGTGCCTGTGTCCAAATATCTATGGACCGAACTGTATATGCACACTGAAAAGATCACTATAGTTAGCGATTAATAAAGTTTCCCTAAACAATTTAAAATAATTAGCTTACAACTTTCAGTCTAATAGAGAAATATATTTGAGAAAAAGCATTCAGAAAAAGTGAGATGTGGCGAATGAAGCAAGACTTGATGTCTACAGTAAATTAGTGTTTCTTTTAACAGCTACAGGAAAAATGCCTTGTTGACAAAAAAGGAGACAGTGTTTCCTTGGACGGATTATACATGAAATAATGGTGTTAATCTAACATGTGTAAAGTGTCTTCAAGACTGTCGCCAGAATATCTGTTCATTGTAGAACATTTTCCAATTCTGTTCCTTTTCATAGGAGACTGTTCTTGCACTGAATTATTTATTCTTTATAATTTACAGCCAGTGTTCGAGTGTGGCATTATATAAATAAATATAAACTACCTTTTTTGGTAGTCACTTCAAAATATTTACTTTTTCAACAGACTACTGAAATGGTATCCAGTTACTGTTGTCTTATTCTTGCTCAGTTGCGCTGTTCTTCTCTACAGAACAAACGGTCGTTTCTATAATACTTTTTTTTTTTTTTTTTAAAGCATTTGAACGCAAAACATATTGGTAATCGAAATTGTAAATACTGTACATCAGGGGTGCCCAACCTTTTGAAGAGCGAGGGCCACTTAAGCGATTTGGCAACCAGTCGCAGGCCACAATGAGTGGAGCGAGAGGATGACAGGCCCATGTCCACACTGCATATGCAGAGCAAACACAGACACAGCCCACTCTACTCTATGGGCCATCCGATCTGCTCAGATGGAAGGGGACAGATACACCTGCCCCCCTGCCACCTACATCGAGGTCAATGGAGGGTCCGATTGGGTTGGACTGATCGTGTGAAAGGGGCCTAAGGCCCCTTTCACACTGATGTGCTGTGGTTTACCCACACGGTGGGTGCAGGTTAGCTGCATTTTGCCGTAGACTTCTAGTATATCCTGTAGGTGTAGTGCACTTTCTGAAAGTGCACCAAATCCACATCTAATAACAGAAATCTATGGCACAGTGCAGGTAACCCGCAAGATACGTCCATATATACATTGTGACTTTAGTACTATACTTGCCTTTAATAACAGGCTTCCATTCTAGTATCAACGACTGTTGCCGTCCCAGGCAGAGTGCATTTGGTATCACTCCACCTGTGACAGGAGCTGGCGCTATACAGGAAGCAACAGCTTATGTGGCTCTGCTCCCCCCGCAGCCACTTGCTTCCTCTATCGGCAGCTTCATTCACAAAACTGATTCTCTGGGATAGAGGGTTGGCAACCCGCCATCCCAAAACAGGAGGTTGCGGGCCACATCAGAGGGCTCTGCAGACCACACATGGCCCCCAGGCCACTGGTTGGGTACCCCTGCTGTACATGAAGCAAGTAGGTTGTTTGAGACTCATGAAAGTGTAATGGCCCATTCATAACAGGGCGATCTGTTGCAGTGCTTTCAATGCACATTATGACCCAAGTTAGCAAGTTTTGTCCTGAAAGTGTTTACCTGAATGAGCCCCCAAAACATACCACGACATATCTAAAATTGCACCTGCACATTTTTGTTAATGTAGACCCCCACAATCTAATTTGGTACATTACTGTGCAATGTATGGCAGCAAGGCCAACCAACTAACAAAATATACATTACTACAAGTTGTGGTAACTTGCACTTTACCACAGCATACAATATTTAATGGGCCCTAAGTGTTTAAAGCTCATATAAGGGAGAGAGTGATAAGCAGTCACTCTATCATTTTACAGTATTTCCTAACAAGTCACAATGTACGACTACAAACTTTAAAAAAAAAATAAGTGTGCACATAAACGTGTCTAGGCTGAGAGGCGCAATCTGGGAAGATCATCTTATCAGCCTGCTGCCGGCAGGAGAAGCATTTCCATGGTCTCTCCTTCTTCAATGATCACTCATATTGTAAATGTGTAATGGGAGGGTCTGAAGAAAGGGGCTGGTAAATACTGTATGTGTGCACACAGCCCAGAACCTAAAGGCTACTGCACCACAGACAGTAGGATTTACATGTGTGTCATGGATTTCCTGGAGAATAAAATAAATAATGGTATTTGCAAAACTACTCATCACTTTGTGAGGTATAACTAGAGATGTAAAATTTCCAGAAATTTTGAAGCTCGGGAAAAAAAACGTTTTTTTCCCTTTTTTTGGGGAAAAAAACTGAAATTTTCGGAAAAGTTATAAAAAATGCTACATTAGCACTTTTTTGGTCTTTTTAAGATTGAAAGTCATTCTGTTAATTTAGGAACATAAAATATGACTATGGACAATTTGACTTGGCATAAAATTATCACAACTAGCATATTAAAAATATAGTGTAGCCAAACAATTATCTCAAACAGAATTTACTTTTTTATAATATTTATTTGTAACAAAAGGAGCAACAATCTCCTGAACTGCTTACTAGTTTATATGGAACAGCCAAAAAGCCTCCACAAAACAATTTTCAAAACCAAAAGTAACAATTTTTCACATTTCCTCTCCACAGTATTAAATAAAAATAAAAACCCCATTCTCATAAAAAGAATTGAAGATGGGGGAAGTGTTAAGAAGAGAGTGGGACTAAGTTTCAATGGACATTTAATCAGAAGCATTTTCTGAGCTGAAATTGTCAGTATCCGTCTCTGCTTCTGCAGCTACTCTTTTTTGTCCGTCATCACAATTAGGAACTTCTAAAAACTTAAGGTGAACACCCTGTCTTAAAATATTTTATTCATCATGTTAAAATAAAATATTCCACATTTTTCATTTTTTTTTCTCTTACTTCAATTTTTCCATTTTTTTGGAAAAAAAACAAAAAAGCCATTAGGAACAAAACGGAAAAAAAAGGTTTTTTTTCCCGAATTTTTCTGTTTTTTTTTTTTCCAGGCCTAGGTATAACACTCTAGGTATAACACAAGAGTATTGTATAAGTGCCCTAATTCAGCTACAATCGCCTTACACATTGAGTGGTAAAACATATTTCAAAATATTACATTAATTGGAATGCATACACTGAATTTAAAGTGGTTGTAAACCCTTCCATAATACCCAGTGAAGTGACTGGCATCGGGTGATACACAGAGATGAAACAAATCATCCTACAAGGTGGTACCTGTCTATCTACAGCCATCTATTCCCCCCACCCATTCAAAGCGTAGAATTTACACAGGGTCTCTCAGCTCTAAAAAGCAGGAGGTGGAGGGCTGAAGTTACACTGAGGGGCTCTGATAGCTGATTAGAGGGGAGGGGAGGGACCACACCCCACACCCCCCAGCACACAGGAACAGAGTTGAGGTTGTCAATCATCTGGAGATCCCTCCTCTGTCACCATTTTGCACTTGGTGTTGTCAGGAAAACTTGTCAGAAGTGGCTCACGTAGATAGAGGAATGAGACAGCGGACAGAAATTACACTTATTGCTCTGGGTTGAGACAAGTACACACTATAGAGGGATATGCTTTGTCCATATCTCATGTCTGAGGTTTACAACCACTTTAACATTTCTGGCTATAGGTCTACAATTCTAATATACTAAAGCTGACATAAGAAAACCTCAACTTTTCCTGTAAAAGTAGAGTTTGGCTCCACCCCCTACCACAGAAACCCAAAACAAATCCAGTGTAATGGGCAACTTCCCTATCTAGTAAGGATATTTAGGAGGTAAAACTCATTTTATTTACAGTACAAGATTAGTCGAGATTAACACATACATTGTAGGTTTTGTTCCCTGGATCTGCTGATAATTTTGACATTTTCATTGCAGGTAACCTGCTTACGCATTGTATCTTTATATACTTACTGTCAATTGTTGTTAGTGACAGGTATAGGTTTACTTTAAAACAACTTAATACAAGACAAGCCTCGACTTTCCATGAATATTGACGTTGTCTCCACCTCTGTTGCAAACGTTCTGCAGACCCTTCTACACCTGCAGGCTCCTTTGAGGTTATGGAAGTACTATGAGACATAGGGGTTTATTTACTAACGCTGGAGAGTGCAAAATCAGGGGTTTATTTACTAAAGCTGGAGAGTGCAAAATCAGTCTCACTTCTGCAGAGAAACCAGTCAGCTTCTAATCTCAGCTTGTTCAATTAAGCTTTGACAATAAAACCTGGAAGCCGATTGGTTCCTATGCAGAAGTGAGACTGATTTTGCACTCTCCAGCTTTAGCAAATAAACCCCTGATTTTGCACTCTCCAGCTTTAGTAAATAAACCCCATTGCTCCTTTATAATGTTACATTCCCCACCCCAGCTGCATGCTCAATTTGAGCCAAACGAGTTGGCAGCTCAGTGTAAGCATACAGCTTACACTGAGTTGCCCATATGACCCTGGTTACCAGACTACTTATATCTTCAGTTGATTGGGATATTACCAGAAGCGCTATCTAAAACTGAAAAGCACCTACTCCTGTTTGCTGCAAGGCAACAGATCACTTTTCCGAGTTATTCACGCTGGAGATTATTCTGATTGGACTTCTCAATGGATACGCCATCATTATCTCCTATGTTTCAATGGTCCTACACATTGTTCCAACAGGTCTGCGCTACTCCTAGTGTTCCAAGGCTACCTGTTTTCTACCGGGGGGCTTAGAGTGAAGTCATAAGACACAACTGCTCAAGGTCCCAGCAGTCGTTGCTACCACAATAGATAGAAATACTGTTCAATCCGAGTCATCTGTCTTTACCTTTACATGTTTATTTTCCATGTTCTACTTATTTGTCATGGTTACACCTGAGGGGTTTGGAAAGAATGTTCCCTAAGGAGATCCTTCAATATGGTGTCTATGGACAGGGACAGGACAGATTTTCACGCTCGATCTCTTTGCAGCCGAATGCGTATTTTATACATTTCCAGATTTGCACTCTGACACTCACTAAACGATCTTCCCTATAGCCACATATTTATATATCTAGCCACGTCAGTGGTGTCCCTGGCCTTTATTGGTTTATTTCCAAAAAAAAAAAAAACACCTGTAAGGCAATTGCATAATTTGCTAGTTTGCATCACATACTAGCACATTATGAAATTCTTACCTTGGAACGAAGCCTTCCAGCGGCGCTGTCACTGCTGAGAGGGCTGACATCTTCTCCCGGTCTTTCTTCCGGGTTTGCACGTTCCAGCTATGTGATTGGCCGAAGCCACGATTACATCACTCCCACACGTGCGCGCAGGAGCCCTTGGTTCCGGCACAAAGCTCTGAAGGTCCGGCAAGGTGTGCCGGACCTGCAGAGTGCATGCACCGGTGACGTCACCAGCTGCATCCAGAGTGATTATCTCCTAAACAATGCACGTTTAGGAGATATTAATTTTAACTCTAGGTAAGCCTTATTTTCGGCTTACCTGTAGGTAAAAATCACCAAGCGGGCTTTTGTGCCGCTTTAAGCACATAACTTGGTCAGCTTCTGGTGGTTACACACTAGGCAGGGGGTCCTCTTCTGTCTGTTAACTCAAAATTATCTGCGGGGACAAAGAGATATCCTCAGGGGAGGGCATACAGGGTGGGGACATCCACCAGGTAACTTGTTACAGAGAATTGTTATCTGCTTTTCAAATCTGTGCAATGATTATCAAATGCAATGTTTTATTCTACTTCTACTATCTCTGGATTGAGTTTTCCTGTATGTCTTGAAAATGATAAATAAAGAATTTAAAACAACTTAATGAAGTTAATGAACAAACCAAATCATTTGACTCAACTGGAATACATGCTTTCACTGGCTTTAACTGACAAAATTGTATGAGATGAGGAGGTAAATTGGTGGAGCATAGCACTCAGATGCAGGTGAGTATTCCAGTCTGGTATGGTAGTTCTTTGTAAAGTGACTGTAAAGGGTATTTTTAAAATAATTAACATGGTATACTTACCTGCTCTGTGCAATGGTTTTGCGCAGAGCAGCCACGATCTGTCTGGGGTATGGTAGTTCTTTGTAAAGTGACTGTAAAGGGTATTTTTAAAATAATTAACATGGTATACTTACCTGCTCTGTGCAATGGTTTTGCGCAGAGCAGCCACGATCTGTCTGGGGTTCCCCGCTGGTGCTCCTGGCTCCTCCTCTTCTAGGTGTGTCACCCTAAGAAGCAGTTTCCTATTGTGGCACACCAGGAGGCTTTTTTTATGAGTTTTACAAAGCAACAAATTATTTATATTAAAGCAGAGCTAAAGCTCTGCTGTTAAAGCGGAGTTCCACCCAAAAGTGGAACTCCCGCACATCTGATTCCTCCCCCCCTCTCCGGTGTCACAATTGGCACCTTTCAGGGGGGAGGGGGGTGCAGATACCTGTCTACTACAGGTATTTGCACCCACTTCCTGGAATTGACTCCCGCAGGAGTCACGCCCCTTCCCGCACCCCCCTGCTGTCTCCTGGGAAACACACAGTTCCCAAGAGATAGCGGAGACCACTTAGGACGAGCAGCGCGACTTGCGCATGCGCAGTAGGGAACCCGGAAGTGAAGTCGCAACGCTTCACTTCCTGATTCCCTCACAGAGAATGGCAGCGGCAGCAGCCGAGAGCCAAGCAATTGATCGGCTTTGGCTGCCGAAATTCGCAGGACTCCAGGACAGGTAAGTGACCATTTATTAAAAGTCAGCAGCTGCAGTATTTGTAGCTGCTGGCTTTCAATTATTTTTTTTTAGGTGGACTCCCTCTTTAAATATTGTAAGCAGGCAAGCTTTTTATTGCAGAAGAGAAATGCAATTCTTTCCGTCGGCCACTGAAGATGGCCGAAAACAGCTATGAAACCGGAAGTGACTAAATCATTGTAGATTCCAGTTTCATCTACTGCAGCAAAAATCGAGGAAGGGATCTTCATTAGTCTCCTCCTGATCACCATCCTGTGGTGACACATTTGTTTTGCAACACACTTTTCTGATATCATTAATTAAAATATTTGTGTTTTGCAACACATTGGGGTTTATTTACTAAAGGCAAATCCACTTTGCACTAAAAGTGGACTTGGAAGTGCAGTTGCTGTAAATCTGAGGGGGACATGCAAGGAAAATAAAAAAACAGCATTTTTCCTTGCACATGATTGGATGATAGAAATCAGCAGAGCTTCCCCTCATTTTGATCTTCCCCTCAGATCTACAGTGAATGCACCCCACTGCCGTGACAAGGCATCCCATTATTATCTGCAGTCCTAACTCTATACATTTTTGAGAGCCTCCATAGTAGAAGCACATGCATGTATTTTTGTAGTGAATAAAAGGCATTCTCTGATTGGACAAGGTGGAAAGGCTGGGCAGGTTACAATCTCCACCTAGTTCAATAAGAAAATGCCTTGTATTCATCAAAAAAATACAAGGCATTGTGCAAATGGCAGCAGTGCCAAGCGACTCAACACAGGATCCAGAAGGCCGCTGCTATCACTGTGGTAGAGCAGCTTCCACAGTGATTGCAAATTTTGTCCAAGTTGGGCCAATGTAACTATAAATATACATAACAATTTAAAAAAATATATATAGATAAAAATTGTAAAACAAAACCAAAGAAAATTCCCAGCTCAACTCGCCAGCCAGCCTGCTACCAACCAAATAAACCTGTCTAACAGTTTGCGTTAAAAACAGGGGTTTAGTTAGTACACATTTGCAAATACATGCGTAAGCTTCAGTCCTAACTCTATACATTTTTGAGAGCCTTCAAAGTAGAAGCACATGTAGTATAATGGATAGGCAGAGGCCAGGTGGTCCCGCAAGAAGCCCACCCCTCCTTAAAGGCACAAGGGTGCACTGGACACCCAACATGTAGCACAGTAGCAGCAAAGGTGTCCAGTGTGTCCCCTCACCAGTATTCCAACAGTACAAACAAATGGCCCTGACCCCCACCTATAACTGGCCTTCAAGGCAAGGAGCACATGAAAGGGCAACACATGTAAAACAAAACCAAAGAAAATTCTCAGCTTAACCTGTCAGCCAGTCTGAAACCATCCGAATTCTCCTGTCTAACAGCTTGTGTTAAAAACAGGGGTATAGTTAGCACACATTTGCAAATGCATGCGTAAGCTGTGGAGCCCCCCTCAATTCTTACCTGGGCTCCTTCCAATCCAGCAATGTTCACGATAGCCTCGGCTGTCCCAAGACTCTCTCTCCTCATTGGCTGAAACAGTAGCATGAGCCCACTGGCTCCCACTGCTGACAATCACAGTCAGTGAGCCAATAAGAAGAGGGGGTATCGTGGCTCTATGTGTCTTATGGACTCATGGAGCAGCGGCTTGGGAGCAAGCACACAGCAGTGCCCCCAGGGCAAGCGGTTTTCTATGGGGGCACTGCTCGAGCAAGAGGAGCCAGGAGCGCCGGCGGGGAGATGAAAAGAAGAGGATCGGAGCTGCTCTGTGCAGGTTTCTACTGAAAAAATGCTATATTAGCACAGACAACTAACACTGGTGAGAATGACAACGGCAAAAATTTACTGATTTTGGCACCTGTGAGCCACCAAGTCAATACAATTTAAAAACAGGTCATTGGCGGCTGCAGCTATCTGTGGGTGTTCGCAGGGCCAGCAAATACCTATGGTAATTGCTGCTGGACACACACAAATTGTGGCTCACAGGTGTACAAGCTCACAAGTGGCAAAAACAGCAGCAGGAATAAGCAGATTCCTGGTTTTGTAACTCATACTTGTGCTAGTCGCTAATGCAAATGTTGCCTTAAAGCGGCATAACCCACTTGACCTCTGGAAGATTTACCCCCCTTCATGACCAGGCCATTTTTTGCAATATTGGCATTGCGTTACCTTAACTGACAACTGCGCGTTCATGAAATGCTGCACCCAAATAAAATGTATGCCATTTTTTTCCCTACAAATAGAGTTTTCTTTTGGTAGTATTTGGTCACCACTGCGTTTTTTATTTTTTCCACTATAAAAAAAAAAAAACGATGATAAATGAAATTGCAGATACCCTAGAACAGCCTTTCTCAACCTTTTCAACACAGAGGAACCCTTAAAATAGTTTTCCGGTCTCAGGGAACCCCTGATAAAAATTTGAAATCTACAACTCATGGTACATTAGTGTGATGGTCAGTGGGAAGAATGGTCCTTACACTTGTGGTTATTGGGAAGAATTACCTCCTTAAAGATCGTTAAAAAGATCAATGATGTCAGTGGGAACTTATCTGAGAGGCAGAAATTGCCCAATGCTGAAGGAACCCCTAGCAACCTCTGAAGGAACCCTGGTTGAGAATCACTGCCCTAGAACCTCTTTCTACAAATTTTAAGCGCATATGGAGACAGTAAAATAATTAAAAACTAACAAAAAACAAAAAATCAAAAGGTATATATACGTATTTAAAATAGTCAACTAAAACACAAAAAAGCTGCTACCATGTAGCTTACTCGAGGTAAGCGAGCTAGTAATCATATATATAACACAAGACAATAATCAGTGCAGGCAGCGCAACCTACACTGATTATTGTCTTGTGTTATATATGATAAACAAAAAAAGATTGACAATTTTGAATAAAAAAAATATATATTTTCTACTTTCCGCTAAAAAAAATAAATGGAATTTTTAAAAAAAAATCCAATTTCTTTATACATTTAGGCCAATATGTATTCTGCTACATATTTTTGCTAAAAAAAAAATCCCAAAAAGCATATATTGATTGGTTTCACAAAAGTTATAGCGTCAACAAACTATGGGAGACACAATATAGTGGAATTTTTATTTTCTTTATACTAGTAATGGTGGCGATCAGCAACTTATAGCAGGACTGCAATATTGCTACGGACAATTGGACAATAACTGACACATTGTGGGAACCAGTGACACTAATAAGGTGATCAGTGCTAAAAATATGCATTGTCACTGTACTAATGACACTGGCTGAGAAGAGGTTACACAACTAGAGCAATCAAAGGGTTAAACGTATGCCTAACCACTGTTTTGGTATACTGTGTGAGGTGCTTTTACTAAGGGATGTGATGGATTTTCTTAATCCATCACAGCCCTGCTCTCAGAACGGAGCTCTGCCTTATTTACATAAGGAGAGCTCCGTCCTGTGTGCCTTCGCAACAATTGGCAGGTGCCGGTGGACTGATAGGCTTCTGCTGTGACGAATCACTGCAGAAGTGGCGGGCCCCTAATCGGAAGTGCAGAATCACGTATATATACTTGATTCTGCACAGAATGGCTGTCCTGTAGCAGTAAATGTGGTTAAATCCAAACCAAAAATGTTATATAGGAAAAGGTAACTATGTTCCAAAATGTTTTTTACATTTATATCTTTTATACATAATTATTTGTTAGCTGCATTGATGCATTTTTTCATGCATGCAATTTCTCTCATAGAGCATGCATATCCTCTGAAGAAGACCCGATGGGGTCAAAACACGTCAGAATTCTTCCAAGCGCCCAATTACCTGTATATGTGTATAGATTTTTCCAGCTCATGTTTTTACTTTATTGTCATTAACTCTTGCAATTATGTTTCAATAAAGATTATTTATTTTAATCTAGTTTCACCCTATACATATTGTCTACTGCCTAGAAAACCCCACCTTTTGGGGGATAACTTCCTTTTTAAAAATGTTATATATTACAGCTTATAACTATAAGATGTGGTGGCTGCATTTATTTTCTTTTTTTTAGAATTTTGCCCTCCAGGTGATCTGCCCACAGTCTTGATGAATGAGCACTGGGGGCACATCTGGACAGTAGTATTGTCAGTCTAAAGCAGGGATCCTCAAACTACGGCCCTCCAGCTTTTGAAGAATTACACATCCCATGAGGCATTGTAATTGTAATCTGACATTCACAGACATTATTATTATTATATGCGATTTATATAGCGCCAACAGTTTACGCAGCGCTTTACAATGTATAGGGGAGACAACACAATTACAGTACAGTTCAATACAAAAGGTACAGGAGGGTCCTGCTTGCAGAGCTTACATTCTAAAGGGAGGGGGTGGTGGTACAAAAGGTAATAGCTGCAGAGATGGATTTGATGGGGGTGGCTCGGGGACAGTTATGTGGGTGTGGGATAGGCTTCCCTGAATAAATGAGTTTTCAGGGAACTCCTAAAAGTGGACAGGGTAGGGGCTGATCGGACATACTGGGGCGGGGAGTTCCAGAGGATGGGAGAGGCTCTGGAGAAGTTCTGAAGGCGAGCATGGGAGGAGATAACAAGGGAGCTAGAGAGCAGGAGGTCCTGGGAGGAGCGGAGGGGACGATTTGGGCGATATCTGCAGATGAGGTTGGTGACGTAGCTGGGGGCGATGTTGTGGATGGCCTTGTATGTTATGGTTAGCATTTTGAATTTTACACAGTGGGGTAGGGGAAGCCAGTGAAGAGATTGGCAAAGAGGGGCAGCAGTCACGGATCAATTAGTGAGGTGTATTAGTCTAGCAGCAGCATTCATAATAGACTGAAGAGGGATAGCCTGCTTAAGGGTAGGCCATTAAGGAGAGAGTTGCAGTAGTCAAGGCAGGAAATAATCAAGGAGTGAATAAGTTGCTTTGTGGTGTCATTAAGTCAGGAAGGGTCGAATTCTGGAGATGTTGTCGGGGTTAAGGCGGCAGGATTTAGCCAGTGATTGGATATGGGGGCTGAAGGAGAGATCAGAGTCAAGGATTACACCCAGCACCCTGGCATGTGTGGAAGGACCAATGGTTGTGTTGTTGATATTAATGGTGAAGTCACAGGGGGGGGTGGGGGGGCGTGAAGGAGGAAATATAACAAGCTCAGTTTTAGAAAGTTTAAGTTTGAGGAAGTGGTGTGACATCCATACCGATATGTCATTCAGTAAGTTTGAGATCCGTGAGGAGATCGAGGGGGTGAGTTGAGGAGTGGAGAGATAGATCTGGGTGTCATCGGCATAGATGTGGTATTGGAAGCCATGGGAGGTTATCAACTGGCCCAGGGAAGAGGTATAGAATATACAGTCAAGACTAGGCATGATGGGGATTGTAATTCCTGAACAACTGGAGGGCCATAGTTTGAAGGTGAGGAGAGTGTAAAATGTACTAGCAGATTTAAATACACAAACAAACCAAAGCCAAATTCCAGATAATATGTTATAAGCAGTTACAACATATATAACTTTTTTTAATCCCTTTTGTATTAAAGGTTTTACAAAAATAAATAAAAGCTGATCATTGTAAGCACCCCTGTCAGTGTTTAAATGGTTTGTGTTTTCTCTGTAACTGCTACATCTGCAAGTGAGCCTGTTCTTTTGAAAAATACCAGACTTACTGGTTGGATCACCAGATGAAAACAGAAGAAAGCAAGCCTAAGAGAAAATACTAATCCAGCCATTACATTGAAGATCTGGTAAGCTGTAATATAATTGTTTGCTTTTTGGTTTAATACTGCTTTAAGATTTTTAAATCTAGTGTTGCTATGTAAATACATATGAAGGGTCACTAATAAAAGAGGTCTGTCTGAACTATACATTTTAGAGGAACGTGTCCTACCTATATTCAGGGGAAGAATGTATATTTCCATATACAATCTAGCAAAAAAAAAAAAAAAGTAATAATACTGTACATTAAAATGTTTCTAAACACCAGACTAATATCATTTTCCAAGTACATGTAAGTTCACAGTGTCCTAAGCAAAGATTCCAGCCATAGATAAGCTTATGACAGGGTGAATACTTGGAATGCTTAGAGAGACCAAGATGAATGATTATTTTTAAATTGAAATTTTTTCTTAAGATTTAGGAAGGTGTTTATAGCTGTACTTTAAATGAGGAAATATCAGACTCGTCCTTCTGTAATGGTTTTGAAAACAGATATCACAGACACTTCCAACCACAAAATAATCAGCTGTTGAGACCAGTAAACTGCAACATCAGAACAGCGAAAAGAACACGCGTTGAAAAGACTCAGGTTGGTGGCTTAAAATACTTTAAAGACCATTCATCCTTGACACACACAGGGTTTATTTACAAAATATCAACAGACCGCTATCTTCCATTTAAAACAAAGGGAAATATAAACTTCTCTATCCAAACGACTGCCAGACAAAACTGATGACATTATGCATGGATTCACAAGCAACAGGCAACTTTTCTGCGGAAAGCAGGGAAAATTCTCAGGGGCTGATTTACTAAAGACAAATAGGTTGTTCAATTTGCAAGGGAATTTTCCCTTGGATTAGAAAGTGAGATAAAGCTCTGCTGACATCATCCAATCATGTGCAAGCAAAAGTGCCTTTTTCTTTTGTTTTCCTTGCATGTGTTTGTGTATATTTTGCAAAGTGAATTTTCATCACATTCACGGAGCTAAAATTGACCTCCTCCTGCCTGAGCTATAGCCAAATGACGGCTACAGCGCGTGCCTGAATCGCCGGGAGGGCATCAATAGACGTCCTCCCGCACATGAGCTGCCGGCGCGCTCGTGCAGGCGGTATTAGTGTAAAAAGGTAGTCATTTCGGATAGTAGGTTACAATACAAAGACCATGTGTGTCCCGCTGCCTAAACTGACCAGTAGTGGTCCGAAGAAGGCCAAGTGAGAGAGAAGAAAAAGGCGAGTGATCTAATACATGGATCAAATTGATATATTTTATTCTAAACAGGGTGGATGGGTACAGAGAAATTACTACGTATTCATAAAAACTGGGTTACAAAATATTCATTTAAAATGAGTCATTAAAATTAGATGGACCCATGCAAGGCTACGCTTAATGATAGGCTGACGCATTTCGAGGGGTTCTCTCTTCCTCAGAGCCTTGGAAAACAAAGGGAGGTCTGTATAATGTGGTAGGTTTACACAGAGAGGAGTGGCTGAGTGGGAGATGTATCACATGATGGGTATCCACAGCCCAATGCTCTATATATAAAACACATACCAAATATATATGTGTAGGTAGGTTGTAGACGAGGAGACACATACATAGAAGTGTCAAAATGATACATTATTACAGACACAAGACTTGAAATTGAAGCATTAAAAATATTAAAATACAATTTAAAAAACATTGTAGCATTAAAATCATTATAGCATTAAAAATTATTATTACGAAACAGTGAACCATTAAAAATAGTGAACCATTGAAAATACTGATGCCACAGAAGCTCTCTTTACTAAAAAGCAATTGCAATAAAAGTAATAGAGAGTGTATATTTATGTAGATAGAGGTCACCCTTATATATTCAATGTCAACAAAAATAGAAGGTTTTTTGTATAAATGCACTTGTGCATAACTAAACGCATATACTCATACGTGCAAGGATTAAATATATATAATCATGCAGGCAGGCTCATGCAGTGAGAGAATGTGAAAATGAACGGTTAATGGTGCAAAGCAAGCATACATATATATATATATATATATATATATATATATATATATATATATATATATATCTTTATATATGTAATAAAGGAGTGATGCAAGGTTGACTGACTGCACAATGCCAAAAATGATAATATTAAGTAAATGAAATAGTAGTAGAGTGTGTTTGTTAGCCTAAATAGAATGTGCCTGTTTCAGATGGAATGGGATAGCAGATTATTTAAAGTGGTGTTCCGGCCGAAATTATACTTTTTAAATAAAAATACCCCTATAATACACAAGCTTAATGTATTCTAGTAAAGTTAGTCTGTAAACTAAGGTCTGTTTTGTTATTTTATAGCAGTAGTTTGTTATTTTATAAACTTACAGCAGGCCGTGGCCATCTTAAGTGTGGACATCTGAACCCAGACTGTATTTCTTCCTGGTTCTCATCCTTGCAGATCTCGCACATGCTCAGTGCAGTACAAGCAGTGTAATAGGTTTTAGGTCAGGTTTCCATAGCAATGGCAGTTTCAGAGGAAGTTGCTGCCTCTTCCCAGAAGGCATTGCAAACAGGAAATGATGCGATGGGCCGCGGCCAGGGAGGAGGAAGTGAAAAATGAATACAGCAGATATACAGTAGGTGCTGAGAAAAAAAAAAAAAAAATATCCAATTTGTTTACAGTGCACAGTTTAGTGAGGGATGCTGAAGAGTTGTAAAAGTGGGTGGAACTCCACTTTAATGATAAAAGTGGGGAAGATCTCAGTGGCACCTACCAATGTACCGTACAGTGTATACAAAGGATGTAGCTCATTTGTTGTTTGTTTTTGTTGGTCATCTAAACCTACAGAGATAGCAATGAGACAGAGGGATGGAACCAAAAGAAATGACCCACTATATTTATTTATTGCAATCTCAGTGTCAATAGGCATAAAGCAAGATGGGATGAGTCATCCCTGTTGCTAACATGCTTTTTAGTTGGTTGTAGAGCTGCAACCCATACTCGTCGGCTGCAGGCTGGAGATCGTGTTTTGGGGGGCTCCGCAATCCTCCTGTCAGAGTGCTGTCCTGTACTGCATGAAGACTTATAGCAGTCTGTAACTGTGTGGGACTTCGGCGGCATTTAAATTTAAATGCAGGTATGTGTAAAGTGGAGTTGAGCGGCTCCATGGATCGGTCATATGACCTGTTTTGTCATACCCAGGAAGTAACTGGATCGTTCTCTGGAACGCATGCCGTCATTCATATGGGCATGGCCGTGCGTTCCAAAGTCCGGTCATTGCAGATCGGAGTAAGGGGCTGATCCCGACCCCTACCACGTGATCAGCTGTCAGCCAATGACAGCTGATCACGTGATGTAAACAGGGGGGAAAAAAGTCAATCACCGGCTTCTGACAGAGGGGCATCGGAGGAGAGATACTGCTGCTATGCAGTGCCCTCCAGTGCCACATGCCAGTGCCACCTACAGGTGTATATCAGTGCCGCCTACCAGTGCCACCTATCAATGCCCACCAGCGCCACCTATCAGTGCTGCCAACCAGTGCCCATCACTGACTCATCATCAGTCCACCCATCAGTGCTGCCTATCAGTGCCACCTATCAGTGTGCTTCAGTGCCACCCATCGGTGCCACCCATCAGTGCCCTTCAGTGCTTCCTATCAGTGCCGCCTCATCAGTGCCTATCAGTGCAGCCTATTAGTGTCAATCAGTGCCCATCAGTGCTGCCTCATCAGCGCACATCAATGAAGGAGAAAAATTACCTGTTTTCAAAATTTTACAACAAACTATGAAACAGTTTTTTGGGTTTTTTTTTTTAGCAAAAAATAAAAAAAACCAGCAGTGATTAAATATCACCAAAAGAAAGCTCTATTTGTGTGAAAAAAATGATAAAAATGTCATTTGGGTACAGTGTTGCATGACCACGTAATTGTCATTCAAAATGTGACAGCGCGGAAACCTGAAAATTGGCCTGGGCAGGAATGGGGTTTAAGTTCCCAGTAAGCAAATGGTTAAATCCCCTTGCGAAAAGAACAGCCTATTTGCTTTTAGTAAATCAACCTCTTTGTCTCTCGCTGCTTATGGCCCATACAGGAACCACCACATGGCTAAATTTATTCAACGAATACTCAAATTATTTGAATGGCTAGTGATTATAGAAGCATTGGATGTGATAAACTGCATATGTATTTACAGTTGAACTTTAAGTAAAAGTAAAGGTAAAACTTTTATTTTTAACTTAGATATAGTGGAGAGGGAAGCAGAACACCTGTCAGGTTTTTATTGCTGTCTGTGCCCCAGTCTATTTATCCTGTTTACCATTATCATCCAAAGTGAAAGTAAAAGAAAATCCTACATTTTGGGTAAATTTGGGTAAAGTAATATAAAGAAGTCGTCAGATAGTGACACTAGTTCTGGTGACCTGGGTGCCCCAATAGATTTCCTTAATTTGCAGGATTACCTCTCACTTCCTGATTCGGCAATGGGACAGAAAGTGAAGGTAAATTTCCCCAATGGGACACAGATGGCAAGAAAAAAAAAAACCTGATAGAGGTCATAACCCTCCCTTACTTTATCCAAAATGGAAAAAAAAAGTTTTGCCTATAGTTCCACTTTAAGCTGGCCATATATTGTTCCACTAAATTCACTTAGTGTGTGACGCCCAGCTTATAATTGTCGGCTGAACAATGGTGGCATTCAATGTTGGAATACAAGAGCCCAGTAGGAAAATTCATCCATCCACATTGTATTCATTCTTAAGTCCCATACACACTATCAGATTTTCTGCTGATTTTTGTCTTCAGATTTACCAAAACAATGTAGTGCAAGGGCCTGCTTGATTGCATACAAAAGGAAACTCCTAAGGTTTGACCTCAAATTATATGGTTTTGGTAAATCTGAAGGAAAAAAATCAGCAGAAAATCTGATAGTGTGTATGGGGCCTTATAGTGTATGGCCAACTTCAGTTTGACCTAACATGGCTGCCAACATAGAGCAACAAGCTTCATTGCAAGCTTTTTTCATCATACTTCTCCTCTGGTCACAAGAGTGCACTTACTTGTGCTCTCCTGTGACGTAGAACCAGCTGACAGCAGGTTAAAGCCCGCTCTCAGCTGACGTCACAGAGCCATTCCAGGCTCTGAAAGGATACAGACAATAATGTCTGCATCCATCCAGATGCCTCATCAGCAGCTGGCTCAGCCTCTCAGTACGCCGCTGAGAGCCTGAGCCAGCCGCTCCCACCCCCTCCACAGCGAGCACTGGGGGGCAGAGTGGAGAGCAGTGACTGACAGTCACCACTCTCTGCTCAGAGCAGTCCAAGAACTGAGCAATCAGCGGTCATGTGATCACTCTGAGGCTTAGAGCCGGAGGAGGACAGTGATGCTGCAGTCATTGAGGTGTTTTTTCTTTTTTTTTCATTTCCAAGCTTCTACTTTAAAGCATAACTCCACTTTTGTTGAGAAAAAAAACATTGCCCCCTGGGTGAGCCATGTACATTGCAAGGATTATAACAACCTTTGTTGCAGATTCCTACCTTTTGTTATTCTGAAGAAATCCATGTGTTTGTCTGTGCCTCTGTTCTAAATTTGGGTCTAAAGGGAGTGGTTTCATAATTATCTGTCAGCTGTGGCAGCTGCAGGGCTGTAATGAGCTGGGCCTGCATCCCTTTAGACGTGTTCCTATTGGAAATCTCTCACCAAAAATTACATTTTTGTTGCAGGGGATGCCTGAAATCTGACTTTTATCTTAGGTAGACTTTAAGGGAAATTGGTGAGCCAATCACGCAAGCAGGAAATTATGTTTCTGAGGAGTGGTCAGTACACATTCTGTGGACAAACAATTCCATGTAGCCATATTGCATTGCATATATAGAAATGTACAGCGGCTGCAGATTGAAAAGGAAAGGTCATTTTTAATAACATTCAATTACAATATGACTTGTATCACAACTGTGCACGCTATATTATTTTTTCTTTATTTGCTATTTTTGTTCCCCACGAAAGTGGAGTTACCCTTTAAAGATTAGTATAGCAAATCCAAAGAGCGTACAAGTACACAGTAAATATGTAGAGGGTAGAGGAATGGATGAAGCAACTGGATTGGTGGTTGAAAGGACCGAGACTGGAACCTCTGCAGCTCCTGCAGAAGATCTGGGTAGGATCACCTCAATGTAGAAGAAAATGAACAGCAGGACGCTGAGGTCAATATCAAAAAAAAAACACTATTAAAATAAGCAGCACACTTACATTGAAGTTAGCATGAAACAGCACTGATAGGGAACACCTGAGACCAAGCAGTTGTGAATAATGTGAGGCTGTAGGCATCACTGAGCAAACAGAGACCGAAGATGACAGGAAGCCAGCCAGCTCAAAGAATGGCTATTATCAGTGACGTTGTAGGCTGCACACGAGGATGACAGCTGTCAAAATGCCTGGTGGATGAGGGAGTGTGCATGAGGCGTTTCCAGGGGCTTTGCCCTCTTTTTCAAATGCATGGACAGTGACGGAAAGCGATGGGCTTATAAAGCCAAAATGGCAGGAAGGGGAGGAACATGGGAGGTGAAGGAGGTAGGAAGCTGAGCTGCTGCAGAGAGCCAGAATGGTGGGAGAGGGATGCTGTTTCATGCTAACTTCAATGTAAGTGTGCTGCTTATTTTATTAAAGTGTTTTTTTTTCTTCTACTTTAAAGATTAACTATTTAATTCTGCAGGCTGGTTATGGGCACTTAATGTGCAAGTATGCAAAGAATGACACATCTAACCCACATGGTACCTTCCTCCAGTAGTGAGAGGTCCAGCCTCCAGTATCCATTACTCCATCCAACTCTGCCATCTTCCCCGCTGCTTCCTCCAGGTCATGCAATGCTCCTTTTTAGCCATTGGCTGGCCCTTGATAATGTAATTCCTGTGCATTAGTGCATATCACCTGACTTTATTCTTGCCATGACATAGAAACAAAAAAAAATTACTCAGAGCAAAGTCAAAACTGTAGCTCCTAGCAATTCTTCACAGTGGGACTTCAGTTCTGCTTTAGCGTTAGGCCCCTTTCACATGAACGATCCGTACAGGTCCACCTGTCAGTTTTTTAGGCGGACCTGAACGAACCCTCCATAGATCTCTATGGAGCGTCGGATGTCAGCGGTGACATGTCCGCTGACATCCGACCCGCTCCGATCCGAAAAAGTGTAGCGGAGGAAAAACCTACTTTTCCATTTTGGATCGGATCAGGTGACGATGGACTGTACGGTCCGTCATCATTCGATCCCCCATAGGGGAGAGCGGCGCTCTGACAGGTCCGTTGCTGCACCGTGTGCAGAGACAGACCTGTCATCTTCCTGCTCAGCGGGGATCAGCGGAGCGATCCCGGCTGAGCAAGTGGATGTTCATGGGGCGGATCATCATGGATCCGTCCCGTGTGAAAGAGCCCTTAGGGTAAACATTATGACATATCAAGCTTCTTTGGTCATGTACATATATTAGAACTTTGCAATTGGTAACTATGTCAAAGCAGTATTAAACCCAAAAGCAATAATTATATTATATTATTATTAACATTTATTATATTGCAGCTTACAAATTCTTAGATGTGATGGCTGAATTCATTTTTTTTAGGCTTTCCTTCTATTTTCACCTGGTGATCTGGCCAGTCAGTCTGTTGCTTTTCAAAAGCACAAGCTCTCCAGCAGTATGTATCAGAAACAAACCATGTATCACTAGCAGGGGTAATTAAAATGATCAGCTTTTATTTATTCAAGTAAAACCTTTATCCCAAAAAGAAAAAAAAACCTGCTATAACTGATTATAATGTGTGACTTGGAGTTTGGCTTCCATTTGATAAATGTATTATCAGATTTAATTACATTAACACTTAACCCCCCCCCCCCCCAGTCTGACAATGCTGTTGTCCGCTGTGTCTCCTATGCTCATTCATTCAGACTGCTGTCTCACTAATAACGAAGGAGTGTTACTGGCCAGATCACCAAGTAAAAACAGGGGGATAAAAGGCCAAAGAAGAAAAAGCCACCACATCTAATGACTGGTAAGACGCAATACAACACATTTTTGGTTTTGAGTTTAATACCGCTTTAAGATAACTTGTCTTTCCGATTTAAAGGATATCTTTATTCAAATAGCATGTGGTCATTCCAGTGCGACTCACTCAACCATAAAGACTATACTCTTGGTCATGTGATTCCACCTGAAGAAGAGGATCAGCCAATGAGAACTCTGATCCTTCTTTAACCACTTGCTGTCCACTGAACATACAAAAACGTCCTAGATTCTTCGGTGTGTAGCAGCCTCCCCAGCACCCCCCAATTACCTACCTGAGCTTCTCTCTCCAGCAATGTCCACGATCCCCTCAGCCATCCAGTACACTCCTCCTGATTGGCTGAGACAGAGCAGCCGTGCTATTGGCTCCCACGGCTGTCAAAGTCAGTCAGCCAATCAGGAGAGAAAGGGGGCGGGGCCAGCTCAGGGCTCCGTTTCTGAATGGATACACGGAGTTCTGACACAGCTTGGGTGAACCCTGTAGCAAGCTGCTGGCTGAGGGGCACTCAAAGGAGGGAGGGACTAGGAGCAGCAAAGAGGGACTCGAGAAGAGGAGAATCCGGGCTGCTCTGTGCAAAACCAACTGCACAGAGGAGGCAAGTATAGCATGTTTGTTATTTAAAAAAAAAAAAAAGGAGCCTTTACAATCACTTTAAGGTAAGATTTTCACATGACATTATGACAATAACTTGCAGAAGAAAAGTTGTTTTTTCTTTATTCAGGATTTTACTACCGCTTTAAGAATGCTTTCAGAAATAGAAGTGTTAATATTTTATTTGTATCAATTAACAAAAATGAACAGAAGATGAATCCAAATCAAATCAAAATTTGGTGTGACCACCCTGTGGGGGCTAAACCATCACTTCCAAGACTCCCTGTTCTTCTTTACACTGAAGATAGTTCTTAACTAAATTGGCTGTATGTTTGGGGTTGTTGTCCTGCTGCAGAAAAAATTTGGGCCCAATCACATGCCTCCCTGATGGTATAGCATGATGAATAAGTATCTGCCTGTATTTCTCAGCATTGAGGACACCATTATTCTGTCAACATTGAGGACCATAGACACAGTGATCTACCAAGGAATCTTAAGGCAGCAGATGAAAGACACATTATGCTTACTTCCCTTTGACATTGGAAGATGTCCAACAGTACTATCAGCACTTTTTTTTTAACCAAAAATGGGGCATTATATTGTGGTTGTGTGCACTAAAATACATTTTAGTGTATTTTTTCCTGCAAATTTGCATTTGATAAACAGCTGTGCAAATATCATGTGCCATAAAATATTCCAATAGCCACAATTTTTTTTTGCACCAGTTTCCCTCTCCGTACGCCAAAAGCATACGGAGTTGATCCTAATTGGCTACACTTTCAAAAGATACGTGCTGTCGGTACTTTGTTTTGTTTCTGGTTAGGTGTTGTGCCACAATGTAGAAGTGAAGCAAATAAGAACTATCTGAATTTGGCGAAATACATTAACAAGAGGGGCTAATGCCAGAAAACTGGAGCAGCAGCTTTATTGGAGGTTCTAAGTAAAAATGCAGATTTTAATATGTGTGTGAAAATTTTTAAATTTGTTCCGGACAGCAAGTGGTTATTCAAAAGTCACATGACTAAAGCTTGGTTATTTCAAGAAACACTGTCACTAGACTCCACTTTTTAAATCAAAATCTTGAAGCAGCAGAGGATAAGCACCTGCATGTTTCACCACTTTCTAAACATTGTTTTTCTCTTGTTGGATCCTTGTACATTCATAATAAAATTCTCAGTGCATTCAATGACTTGACGATTGTTGTTCCAAAGTACTTCAAAATTTCTTTTGCTTTTAACATGTGATTTTGGAATGAATGTAATTTCCTGAACGAAAACCACATACACCGTTAGAAATTCATTGCCTGATAACAATTTTCTATCCTGCTCCTTTGAATGTTCTTGTCACTATGGTAAAAAATGAACATCGTTTTAACCCCACCAATGATTAGAAAATCCAATTAACTTTCTTAACCACTTCAGCCCCGGAAGAATTTACCCCCTTCCTGACCAGAACACTTTTTGCAATTCGGCACTGCGTCGCCTTAACTGACAATTGCGCTGTCGTGCGACGTGGCTCCCAAACAAAATTGACGTCCTTTTTTTCCCCACAAATAGAGCTTTCTTTTGGTGGTATTTGATCACCTCTGCGGTTATTAAATTTTGCGCTATAAACAAAAAAATAGCGACAATTTTGAAAAAAACACACTATTTTTTACTTTTTGCTATAATAAATATCCCCCAAAAATATTTCAAATTTTTTTTCCCTCAGTTTAGGCCGATATGTATTCTTCTATATATTTTTGGTAAAAAAAAAAATTGCAATAAGCGTTTATTAATTGGTTGTCGCAAAAGTTATAGCGTCCACAAAATAGGGGATAGTTTTATGGCATTTTTATTGATATTTTTTTTTTTTTACTAGTAATGGCGGCGATCAGCGATTTTTATCGTGATTGCGACATTATGGCGGACACATCGGACAATTCTGACACATTTTTGAGACCATTGGCATTAATACAGCGATTAATGCTAAAAAATTGCATTGATTACTGTAAAAATGTCACTGGCAGTGAAGGAGTTAACCACTAAGTGGCGCTGTAGGGGTTAAGTGTGTCCTAAGGACTGATTCTAAGTGTGGGGGGGAGGGGCTGTGTATGATACATCACTGATCAGCGCTCCCGATTACATGGAGAGCTGATCAGTGACAGTGTCATTGTTTACATTAGCATCTCCCCGTTCTTCCTCACCGTCAGACGATTACGTCACAGAGCCCCCGGCGGGCGCGTACAGGTACGTTAATCTGCCTGTATGTGCCCTTCTGCCGCAGTATATCTGCGTGAGGCAGTTGGGAAGCGGTTAAAACTAAAAAATTCTAACAAAATTCTACTTGTGTATGACCAGATTAACCTAAAGAGGAAGTAAACTCTGATGCCGTGTACATACGATCGGACTTTCGGACAACAAAATCCTGGATTTATTTCCGACGGATGTTGGCTCAAACTTGTCTTGCATACAACACGTACGACGAGCCGAGAAATATGAAGTTCAATAGCCAGTGCGGCTTTTCTGCTTGATTCCGAGCATGTGTGGAATTTTGTGCGTTGGAATTGTGTACACATGATCGGAATTTCCGACAACGGATTTTGTTGTCGGAAAATTTGAGAACCAGGTGAGAACCAACAAATGTCCAATGGAGACTACACACGGTCAGAATTTCCGACAACGAGCTCACATCAAACATTTGTTGTCAGAAATTCTGACCGTGTGTACGCGGCATAATTGTTCACAGTACCTACAGGTAAGCCTTACTATGGGCTTACCTGTAGGTAAAAGTAAATATCTCCTAAACTTGCACAGTTTAGGAAATATTCAGGGTGCATGCAGCCGATGACGTCATCGGCGCATGCACTCTGAAGGTCCGGCTTACCGTGCCAGACCTTTAGAGCCCGTGCTCCGGCCACTCACAGCGCCAGAACCCACGAACCCGGAAGAAACACTGGGGAAGATGTCAGCCGTCTCATCGGTGTGTGGGCTCCTTTGGAGGGCTTTATTCTAAGGTAAGTATTTCTGTCATGAATCTGCAGTAATACTTTCATGCCCTGTCTGTCTGCTTATCTCTGGTTGTGTATCAGCCTTAGGGCCTGCACTCTCACACCTATCCGCTTAAGTAATCTTCCCTCAAGCATGGCTCTACCCCAGCCTCCAACTGGGAACACTATATTAACCTGTGCACTGCAAGCCAGCCTCGCTGAACAATATTTTGTGTTTGGCTTCCTGTGTGTATCTTGCCGTGTGCTCTATGTCTGATTCTGTTTACCATCCTTGGCTTGTTCTCAACTATCCTTGTCTGCTTCTTACCCTGACCTTTGGCTTGTTCTTTGACTACCCCTGTCTGATCATTGCCCCGACCTTTTGGCTTATCTCCTGACTATCTTTTGTTATCCTGGTCTGCTGCTTCCTCTCTATCCTTCAGTAGCTTACCATGAGCGTGAGCTGGGAGACCCTGGGGGTCGCGACTTGGAGCCAGGTGCAGCGATGTCCATCCCCACCACTAGGGGCTCTGGTGAACACCTGCTGGGTCTTAGACTCCGTGCCCTGGGGAATCTCATGCTCTAGCTCCCAGTGTGATCCATGTCTGTGTACCAGAGAACCCGCTTTCCTGAACCACCAAGAGCCCCATCCGCGGCAGTCAGCCACAAGGTCCACTACCTTAGTGGTGCAATCCTGACCCCGACGGCGTGCATCTGTCACCTGACCTCAGGTGACCTGACAGTTTAATCAGCCATGGACCTGATGTGCCACTACCTGCAGATGATTAACTGCAGGGCATAGTCCACAGCCTGGAGACTCAGGAATCTATTCAGACCCAGGCGATGCGATTCCTTAAGGATTTGGCCTCCCACTTTGGACAACTTCAGGCCTCCTTAGGACTCCCGGTTCAACAACCCCAACTGCTACCTGCTGCCACACCTATTCCGGTCACAGCTGCAGCCACAAGCTCTTTGCATTTACCTGCTCTGCCCCGTTACTCTGGGGACTCCAAGGCCTGCAGAGGATTCCTTAGCCAGTGCACTATTCATTTTGAACTCCAGCCCCAAAACTTCCTGTCCAATCGGGCAAAGGTAGCCTGTATTACATCCCTCCTGTCTGGTGAGGCGTTAGCATGGGCTGCCCCCTCTGTGGGAACAGAATGATCCAGTAGTTTCTAGCCTGTCTAACTTCTTGAAACATTTTCGGAATATCTTCGAGGAACCGGGTCGTGTCTCTTCAGGGGCCAGCGCCCTTTTACATCTCAGTCAAGAGTCCGCTTCTGTGGGACAGTACGCTCTTTATTTTCGTACTTTGACTGCTGAGCTGAGCTGGAATAATGAGGCCTTAATTGCAACCTTTTTACATGGCCTCTCTGACAGAGTGAAAGATGAATTAGTGGGAAGAACCATCTCTGCTGATCTGGATGGTGTCATCTCCTTGTGTAACCAGATCGATATTTGCTTTCAGGAGAGGACCCTGGAAAAAAGACGCCGGTACTCCCCGATCCTTAGGCAGCCTGAGCTTCCCTCTCTTTGACCCAAGGAGCACCTCCTGCCAGCTGAGGAACCTATGTAGCTGGGCCTGACCAGGCTATCTCCCGAGGAAAGTGCTAGGCGCAGAACTCTGGGCCTGTCCCTCTATTGTGGGGCCAAAGGTCATTTTCGTGACACTTGCTCTCCTCGTCCGGAAAAACACTGAAGTCTAATACATCTGGAAGGTGGAGTATTGGACCCAGAAATGTCACCTTCACCTTCTCTTCTTCTTTCTGTGTTCCTTCATGTTGGAGCTTCCTCTCATTCGGTCTTGGCATATCTTTATTCCGGAGCTGTTGGCAATTTCATGGACTGGGGAACTGTATCTTCCATGAGACTTACCCTTTTGCCACTCACCACGCCATTGGTGGTCTCAACGATTGATGGCACTGTTCTCACAGGGGGCCCTATCCACTTCCAGACCCTCCCTGTTAAGATGTCATTGGCGACACTCCACCAGGAGTGGATAGCCTTCCTTATCTTACCTAAGGCCTCAACTCCTATTGTTTTGGGTCTTCCTTGGTTACGGCTCCATTCTCCACACGTTGACTGGACTGCTGGGCAGATCCTGGCTTGGGGTTCCTCCTGTTCCCCGTGCTGCCTACTCAGGGTTGCCCCAAAAGAGAAACTTCCTGTTGCCACCATCTCAGTATCTTCTGCTTTTCCCGCTGCGTATAGCGATTTCCAGGATGTGTCCTGCAATAGTTGGGCTGATGCACTCTCTTAGTCATTTGACACTCTGGATGAGGAGCCCACTTGCGAACCTGAGCCGATCATTCACTCCAGTTTGTATAACCATTTACCTTTGCCTGTCCCTAAACTCCCTTGGACGCACAGCCAGGCTAACTTGTCCGCACGTTCCACAGTCGCTACGCCTTGCGATGCGATTCGGGTAGTCGCGACACCTGGTGATGCGATTCAGTCAATCGCTACACCTGGCAATGTGATTCAGTCGGCCTCTGCACCTGTTATGCCAGCCCATGCCCATTGAGCCTCCTCCATTTTCTTGTTCAGGACCTTCTATAACCTGGCCGCCCCCTACTATTAATACATCCATTCAAACCTGTCTAAGAGGTTCAATCCATCCTTTGGATAGACTGCCTTATTCGGACAGGTGGCAGGTACAACCTTTTTTTCAGGGCTCTCTGAATTCTGCTTGTGTTTCAGCTATCCAGCTTGACTCTTGTAACACATCACCTGCTACCCTACCTGACCTCACGGATCGACTGACCTCTGCCCAGTCTGCTGGTCCTGTGCTGGATGTCCAGCTCATCTTTCAGGTTCTGGGGGCCCCTCCTCAGGCTCCTGCTGGTCTTCTCATGCCCTTGCCCATTCCTAAGAAGCTTTTAGTCCTCAATAAGTCCTCTCCTCCTCTCCCTACCTCGGTTCCGGTCTCTGAGGGTAATATAAAGTACGAGGTTAGGCACGTTCTGTATTTCCGGCTCTGTAAAGGCATTCTTCAGTACCTCGTGTATTGGAAAGGGCTTGGTCCTGAGGAGAGGTCTTGGATCACTGCATCTGAAATTTTCACGCCTCGTCTTCTGAGGAAGTTCCATTTGATGTTCCCCTCCAAGCCTGGTCCCAAGCGGGGGAGGGGAAGGCCTCATACGAGGGGGATACTGTCACGAATCTGCAGTAATTCTTTCATGCCCTGTCTGTATGCTTACCTCTGGTTGTGTATCAGCCTTAGGGCCTGCACTCTCACACCTGTCTGCTTAAGTAATCTTCCCTCAAGCATGGCTCCACCCCAGCCTCTAACTGGGAACACTATATTAGCCTGTGCAATGCAAGCCAGCCTCGCTCATCAATATTGTGTGTTTGGATTCCTGTGTGTGTCTTGCCGTGTGCTCTACGTCTGATTCTTTTTACCGTCCTTGTTCTTGACTATCCTTGTCTGCTTCATATCCTGACCTTTGGCGTGTTCTTTGACTACCCCTGTCTGTTTCCCCGACCTTTTGGCTTACCTCCTGACTATCCTTTGTTGTCCAGGTCTGCTGCTTCCTCTCTATCCTTCAGTAGCCTACCGTGAACATGAGCTGGGAGACCCTGAGGGCCGCGACCTGGAGCCAGTTGCAGCAAAGTCCATCTCCACCATGAGGGGCTCTGGTGAACACCTGCTGGCTCTTAGACTCGGTGTCCTGGGGAATCTAATGCTCTAGCTCCCAAGGTGATCCGTTTCAGTGCACCAGAGGACCTGCTTTCTTGAACCACCCAGAGCCCCATCCGCGACAGTCAGCTGTAAGGTCCATTACCTTAGCGGTGCACTCCTGACCCCAACGGCATGCATCTGTCACCTTGCCTCAGGTGACCTGACAATTTCATAATGAGCTAGTATGCAATGCATACTAGCTCATTATGCCTTTGTCTTACAGGTTGTTCTTTTTCACCAGGGTTTACAACCTCTTTAAATAGGAATCGAACCACTTCCTGCAAGTATCAATTCCTGTCCGTGCCCCCCCCCCCCCCCCCCGGCTCCTGCCCTTCCTGCTATGTTGGCAGACAGCAGGATACTGCACAGTTACTTGTTGGCAAACATTAGATTTTACCAAGATCAGAAATTTATACTGTACTGTACTCATTGGGTAATTAAAAAGAAGTGCCAGTTGGAACAAAGTCATTATTGCACAAAAATGCAAACAAATCTGCAGTTGACTGTAACGTGCAGATTGGAGGAGATATCACTGCTGGCATTACTTAGCTGTGTCTCAGCTCATATTATCAGCCTCTCTCCCCTGTCATTAGATAATGAGAAGCTGTTCAGTGAGCTGCTCATGCATTTTATACAGAAAAAATGCAGCATATTCTATGTTTGTTGATTGCACTGGAATGCACTGCACTAGTCTGAACTAGGGCCATTGGAATACATGGAAAACACTGTGCAATACTTTTTGATGCAGTTTAACCACTTCCCGCCTAGCCTATTGTAAAATGATGGCTGAAAGGGACTTTCGTTGTTCCGGCTGGACGTCATATGATATTCTCCAGGAACACAGCCAGACACGGCCGATGACTGATCACTGTAACCGTGTAACAGCAGATCACATGACAATTGTAAACAATGAATGACTTACTTTCATGCCATTCAATGTATACAATTGTGTTGCTAGCTGTGATTGGTCACTGTGATCACATGATACCGACAGGGCCAATAGCAGTCCATCTGTACCATACGGTTAGCTGTGGCCAATCACAGCTAATCACAATAATATATACTGAATTAATCTGTTTCATTCAGTAAAAATGGTTGTTTATACTGCTGAAATTTATTGGGATAAGCAATCATAATCGCTAATCGCTAATCAAAACCTAATCGCTTCCCCAGAATTATTATATATTCATAATAATGTTGCTCTGGTTACAGGGGTAAAAAAAAAAGTAAGAAAAAAAGAAAGACATTTAAAACAATGTAACTTTTTTTCTTTTTTTTTTAAATACTGTCACCAGTCAGTGTCACCGATCACCGTCACAAGTTATATGATGATGCTGCACTGCGTTGATGACAGTATGTAAAAAAAAAATTGTAATTTTTTTTTTTTTTTTTTTATTTCTTCATTTTCCAAAAATTATGACAAGAAATAACCATTCCTCTTACTAAATACCTTGGACTGTCTACTTTCCAAAAAGGGGTAATTTGGGGGGTATTTGTACTGTCCTGACATTTTTGGGCCTCTAGAAACGAGATAGGCTGTCAGTACATCAGGATACATTTTCAGATAAATACCATAGTTTATGGACTCTATAACTTTCCTACAGACTAAATAATAAACACTGATTTGGGTTATTTTCTCCAAAGAAATGTAAGTAGAATACGTTTTGGACTAAATTCATGAAGAAAAATCATTTATTTGCAAAATTTTATAACAGAAACAAAAGAAAAATTAGGTTTTTCTTTCAAAATGTTCAGTCTTTTTTCATTTATTTACTAAAAAATTAAAAACCCAGTGGTGATTAAATCCCACCAAAAGAAAGCTCTATTTGTGTGAAAAAAATAACAAAAATATCATATGGGTACAGTGTTGCATGACCGCGCAACTGTCATTCAAAGTTAAAGCGCACTGAAAGCTGAAAATTGCCCTGGGCGGGGGTGAAAGTGCCCGGTATTAAAGTGGTTAAAAACGTACTGAACTGCCCTTAACCACTTGCCAACCAGCCGCCATCATTATACGGTGGCAGGTTGGCACGTTCCCGCAAATCGCACGTACCTGTACACTGGCTCCTTTAAGAGGCATAGCAGGCGCGTGTGCATGCCCGCTGCACGGGGGGGACCCAATGCACGTGGCCGGCGGCCGCAATGTCCGCCGGTCAATAGCATTTGCGGGAAAGAGCTAGAATGGAGATTTGTCAATGTAAACAGACAGATCCCTGTTCTGATAGGGAAGGAGAGACAGATCTGCTGTTCCTAGTGATTAGGAACAGAGATCTCCCTCTTCCTCCAGTCAGTTCCATCACCCCACAGTTAGAAACACCTCTCAGGGAACACATTTAACCCCTTGATCCTCCCCTAGTGTTAACCCCTTCCCTGCCAGTAACATTTACACAGTAATCAGTGCATTTTTATAGCACTGATCCCTGTATAAATGTCAATGGTCCCAAAAATGTGTCAAAAGTGTCCGATCTGTCCGCCGCAATGTCACAGTCCTACTTAAAGTTGCAGATCACTGCCATTACTAGTAAAAAAAATAATAATTATAATAAAAATGCCATAAATATATCCCCTATTTTATAGACGCTATAACGTTTGCGCAAACCAATAAATATACGCTTATTGCGATTTCTTTTACCAAAAATATGTAGAAAAATACATATTGACCTAAATTGATGAAGAAATGTATTTAATTTATTTGTGGATATTTATTATAGCAAAAAGTATAAAATATTTTTTTTTCAAAATTGACATTTTTTTTGTTTATAGCGCAAAAAATAAAAAGCGCAGAGGTGATCAAATAACACCAAAAGAAAGCTCTATTTGTGTGGAAAAAAGGACATAAATTTTGTTTGGGTACAACTTTGCACAACTTTGCATTTGTCCTTCCGGGGTTGAAGTGCTTAAAGCAGGAACAAAAAAACTTCAAAGCATCATTTGAATGACAGCCCTAAGAGCCCTTTCACACTGGCTGTCAGCTGCGTTAGTGGTAAAGTGCTGCTAGTTTTAGCTGCCCTTTTCGGCTGTTAGCAGGGAAATTTTAACCCCCGCTAGCGGCCGAAGTAAGGTTTAATAGCGCTCAAAAAGCGCCGCTGCCGAAAGGCTTTGCAGGAAGTTCAGCAGCACCAACACTCCTTTACAGAAGTTTGCAAGTGCCTGTGGGACAAAGGCCTAAAGTACAGCTTATTGTACCCCAGCAAGTTACGGCTCCAAGACGGAGACACGGTCTGCTTTATTGACACTCCAGCAGCTGCTGCAGCCTGGTTTGACACTCGATAATATCATTTCTCAGCCACTGTTGCTCGCGACTCTCCAATGCTAATGCATGCCAACGTATTGCAAGTATTTACCCCCTAGTTCCCTATGGAACATTGTTTGTTTCTTCTGTTATGTTCTTTGCTGCCACAGCTTATGCTTCACACCGTACTACAGCCTATGTATGCCTACAATGATCCTTGGAACTGACGCCTTGACAGCCGGCTCTGCTGCCATGGATTTATGCCATGCCATGGATTTATAGGTTGCTATTAGGTGAACCATCACTTTGTGTGCTGCATTTTACTGTCCCAGTGTTCCTAAATCCTTTCATGACTGTCACGTAGGTCTTTGGTTAGTGTTTTTCCCCATCTCCAGCTCTCACTGTGCCAAGGTCTTCGAGTTGTGACTGTTTTTATTTGGGATTAAAGCCTCTATACATTTGGGCTTCCGTTTTTGGGTCCGGCTGTGTATGGGCAGGGTCAGGGCTTATGGAGCATAGGATGTTTTGGCTTTGTTTTGACTGTTTTTTTGTGGTGTGTGCTGGCTCATGCTTATTTTGTTTCCAATTCGGGTACTGCCTCTATGGCCCATTAGGGTTGGCCTAATGTGTATATATATAAGAGGATTTTTATAACAGCTTACCTGTAAAATCTTTTTCTTGGAGTACATCATGGGACACAGAGCCTTTAGTAATTACTTAATGGGTTATAGAACACCTTCAGGTGATGGACACTGGTATACCCAATCCAAGAAGCACTAACTGCCCTAGTAGAGTGCGCCTTAACTTGAAAAGGGGGACTCTTACCCCTTAAATCATAAGTTTGAATTATCACTTGCCGAATCCACTTAGCGACAGTGGATTTCGACGCTGCCTGTTCTTTCTTAGGACCGTCTAGCAGAATAAATAAGATATCTGTTCTACGAATCTGAGCAGTTGCCTTTAACCACTTCCCGCTCGGCCTAAAGCAAAATGACGGCTGGGCGGTGGTTCAGTTATCCTGACTGGGCGTCATATGACGTCTTTCAGGATAACAGCCGCCACACGCCCATGGGGGCACGCATCGCGGCAATCGGTGGTGCGATGTGTCAGTCTGACACACCGCTACACCGATCTCAGTAAAGAGCCTCCAATGGAGGCTCTTTACCACCTGATCAGCCGTGTCCAATCACGGCTGATCACCATGTAAATAGGAAGAGCCGTTGATCGGCTTTTTCTCTTTTTCTGACAGATGCGAGTAGAGGAGAGCCGATCGGCTCTGCGCTGATTGTTTATCAGCGCAGCCCCCCCTCGGATGACCACACTGGACCACCAGGGACGCCACTAGGACCACCAGGGAAGGGGGCAACATGTGGATGGCCAGGTATGTACCCCATGGCCATCCACATGTTCAAATGAATGCCCAACCTGTGCCAATCAGTGCCCACAAATCGGCACTGATTGGCACCAGTATGTACTAAAAGACATCAGTGATGCCCAGCAATGCCACCCATCAGTGTCATCAGTACAACCCATCAGTGTCCATCAGTGCCACCTATCAGTGCCCATCAGTGACCATCCGTGCCACCTATCAGTGCCACCCATAAGTACCCATCAGTGTCGCCTATGAGTGCCCATCAGTGCCACCTATGAGTGCCCATTAGTGCCACCAGTGCCCATCAGTGCCACCTATGAGTGCCCATCATCAGTGCTCGTCAGTGCCACCTCATTGGTGCCACTTCATCAGTGCTTATCAGTGCCCGTCAGTGCACCCATATCTGTGCCCATCATTGAAGGAGAAAACTTACTTATTTACAAACAGAAACAAAGAAAACTTGTTTTTTTAAAAATTTTCGGTCTTTTTTATTTGTTGCGCAAAAAATAAAAATCGCAGAGGTGATCAAATACCACCAAAAGAAATCTCTATTTGTGGGAACAAAATGATAAAAAAATTTGTTTAGGTACAGTGTAGCATGACCGCGCAATTGTCATTCAAATTGCGACAGCGCTGAAAGCTGAAAATTGGCTTGGGCAGGAAGGTGTCTAAGTGCCTGGTATTGAAGTGGTTAAATAGATTTTCACTGCTCTCACTACATCAAGACAATGTAGTGACTTTTCTTCCCTGGAACATGTTCTTGGAAAAAACGATGGCAGGACAATATCTTGGTTCAGGTGAAAAACCGGAGACCACTTTTGGTAAAAAACCTGGACGAGGGCGTAACACCACTCTGTCCTCAAGAAAAATCAAATATGGCTCTTTACAAGAAAGAGCAGCCAATTCCAAAACCCTCCTTGCTGAGCATATAGCAACCAAAAATACCAAGTTCCTTGTCAAAAGGACTAAGGGAATATGTTGTATCAGTTCAAATGGCTGTTTTTGTAACACAGACAAAAGTTCAAGTCCCAAGGGCTCAAGGGAGGTTTGACGGGCGGATTAAGTCCCGTTACCCTTTGGAAAAAAAACCCAGACTAAAGAATGAATAGCAAGTGGTCTTTGAAATAAGACCGATAAAGCTGAGACTTTGCCTTTAATAGTACTCAAGGCCAATTTCATTTCTACCCCTAATTGTAGAAAGTCAAGAATTCCGCCTATGATATAGCTCAGAGGGTGCCAACCCTTGGATTCACACCAGGAAACATAAGCTCTCCAGACCCTATAATATATATTTCTGGAAGCTGGCTTCCTTGCATTAATCAGGGTAGAGATAACGGACCCAGAATGTCCACGTTTCTTCAGAATGTGGGTTTCAATAGCCAAGCCGTTAAATTTAGAGACCGTAGGGAAGGATGGAATATTGGTCCCTGTGAGTGCCATCTTTACGATTTCTGCATACCATGACCTTCTGGACCATGCTGCTGCCACCAGAATTACCGGCTTTCTTTCCAGCTTGATCCTGCAAAGAAGTCAAGGCAGCAACTGGATAGGGGGAAATGCATAGATCAGCGAGAACTGATCCCATGGGGTCACCAACGCATCCGTTCCGCATGCGAATGGATCCCTTGTTCTGGCCACAAAGTTGACTAACTTCATGATGTTAAACCTGGACGCTAGAAGATCTACGTCCGGAGTCCCCCATCTTTGCAAACAGCCCGAAATATGTCGGGGTGAAGAGACCATTCCCCTGGTAAAAACTGCTGGCGACCCAAGTAGTCCGCCTGCCAATTCTCTACTCCCGGAATGAAGACTGACGATAGGTACAGAACATTCCTAACTGCCCAAGTTAGAATATGGTTCACCTCTCTCTGTGCTGGAAGACTCTTGGTGTCCCCTTGGCGATTGATATAGGCCACAGCTGTGGCATTGTCGGATTGAATCCTGACAGGACAATCCCATAACCTAAAAGTCCAGGCCTTTAGAGCCAGACGCACTGCCTGAATCTCTAGGATATTGATGGGCAAGGTTCTTTTGATTCTTGACCACTGTCCCTGGACAGTAGTCTTTTCTAGTACTGTTCCCTAGCCTGAAAGGCTGGCATCCGTCATTACCACTTTACAGACAACTGGTCTGAAGGATTTTCCTTCCAGCAGATTCTGGGTTAGTAACCACCAAGTGAGGCTTTGGGACACTCTTGGGGGCAGCTGCATTGGCAAGTCTAAAGCTTGAATTTTTTTGTTCCACGCAGACAGGATACTGTTTTGCAACAGTCTTGAATGAAACTGGGCATAGGGAACTGCTTCGAATGAAGCCACCATGGTTCCTAGCAACCTCATGCAAAGGCGAATGGAGGGATCGCCATTTGACCTGACCATCTGCACCAGCTCTCTTATGGAGTTGATCTTTGCTTGAGGCAAGAACACCTTTTCCTGGGCTGTGTCTATGATCAGACCCAAGTACTCCAGCCTTTTTAGAGGTATTAAGGAAGATTTCTCTAGGTTGAGAATCCAACCCAAACTTTCCAGATATTTGGTTGTAGTGCGTACGCTTTGCTCCAAATGAGCCACCGACTGATCTATTAGCAATAGATCGTCTAGGTATGCTACGACTGTTATGCCCTGTGCCCTTAACCTGGCTAGAGGTGGGGCCAGCACTTTGGTGAACACCCGGGGTGCTTTGGCTAGCTGGAAACTGGAAATGCTGCTGTTCTAACTCGAACCGCAGAAACTTTTGATGAGCGGGAAATATAGGGACATGCAGATATGCATCCCTGATGTCGATTGATGCCAGAAGTTCTCCTCCTAGAAGGATAGAAACTACTGACCTGATCATCTCCATGCGAAAGGAGCTGATCTTCAGGAACCGATTTAGATTTGTTAGATCTAGAATGGGTCTGACGTCTCCATTTGGTTTTGGTACCATGAAAAGATTTGAATAAAACCCCAGACCTTGCTCCTTTGTGGGGATCTGTATGATCACCCCTTGAGATATTAATCGGTCTAGTGCTTGAAACAGAGATTGTCTTTTCTCTGGATCTTTGGGAACGCTTGACCTCAGGAAGTGAGATGGTGGAAAGTCTCGAAATTCCAGCTTGTACCCCAGCGTTACCATGTAGATGACCCATCCGTTCTCAATTTCCTCTTTCCAGACTTCTGAAAACTGCAGAAGTCTTCCCCCCACCTTGGTGAGGGTGGTTGCCTCTTCATAATGAGGCTTTAGGATTCTGCTTTGCAGGTTTCTGACCCCAGGACTTCTTTTGAGCCTGGGTCTGACCCTGAGATTTTCCTCTAGAGTCTGACAGCAGAGGCCATCGTCACTGACTAGAGGCGGAAGCCCCTGGCGCAGGGGAAAGAGCTTGTTTAAATGAAGGGCGTTTATACTTTCTTTTGACTGGCAAAAGAGTACTTTTCCCATTAGAAATTGTTTGGATATATTCGTCCATGTCTTCTCCAAATAGTGACTATTTGGAGTCAGACAGTGTACCAGGACCATAATATTGGTCCTGGTGCACTGTTACCAGCAGACACTCATTATTGTACTGCTCTCCAGCCCTTCATAAACATACTGACTTTTGCTACAGCTAACTATTTTCATAGTCCAGGTAGCAGACAGAGGTGTGGTCCGCTCATGCGGCAGGCAAAGGCATGATTACAGTAAGTCAGCAGCAGGCTGAGGGCCGCAATCGGGTAAGACCTGTGCACAGGGGCACAGGGGTAGAGGCTTCGACCCACCCAAATCTCTATGAAGCCTCCGGACTCCAGACCTTAGTCCGGAAATTAAAAACCCGGAGAAAACAAAAAAAATAGTTTTCTCCATCCGTAAAAACTATTCTGGAGCCCCTCACATATGTGAGACCCCTGTGTACTACAGTAGCAGGGCAACAGATCAATCCAAGCGGTAGGCAAAAGCATAGTCCATAAAACAGGCCAGGGTCAGTTCACGTGCAGTCCAAGCGGTAGGCAGAAGTATAGTCACAAAACAGGCCAAGGTTCGTTCACGTGGAAGCAGTCCAAATGGTAGGCAGAGGCATAGACACAAAACAGGCCAGGGTCAGTTCACGTGGAAGCAGTCCAAATGGTAGGCAGAGGCATAGTCAAAAAGCAGGCCAGGGTCAGTTCACGTGGAAGGCAGTGGCATGGTTATTTGGGGAGGCATGGAAAATGATCAGCACAGATCATGAAAATGGGGAAATGGTTAAAAATATGGGCTAATATTTTAGGGATGTATGATAATGTTCAAAGCATTCTCCAATGCAAAGGCCACGTTGAAAGGGACACTGTGGACAATAGTAGCTGGTATCTTTTTTAAACCCTCTTCTGCTGCACACGTGACATCTTTTTTGCCGTCTTCGGCCTGCCTCAGATGGTGAAATGTTGTACGGGAAGTGGCGTTCATGAAGTCGGCTAACAGCATTAGAGCGAAGGTCTTCTGGGGGGTCTTTGTTGATAGACTAGGGACGTGACTACTACTTCGATGAATTTTAGGAAGGGGGCGGGGCTTTCTGTGAATTTGGTGTAGACTATGTAGGAATTATAAATGGCCAAATGGATGAGTTAAATTGCTACCTTCTTGTACCAGAAGGGGCAGGTTGGTATAGAAGTTGTCAAGGTATATATGATATCCTCTTTTCAGAAGTGGGTAAGCCAGGTCCCACATGATTTTTCCAGTTGTGCCCATGTAGGCCGGGCACTCAGGGGGCTGGAGCTGGGAATCTCTTCCTTCATATATGCAGAACGCATAAGGATATCCCGTGACTCTCTCACAGAGCTTGTAAAATTTTACTCCGTATTTGGCCTTTTTGCTAGGAAATGGAATATATTGTTTTATTCCTAGCCGGCCTGAAAAGGGTACCAGGGACTCATCCACACATATATGCTTCTCGGGGACATAGTTCTGCAAATCGTTGGGAAAAGAAATTTATCAGTGGGCGAATTTTATATAGCTTATCGGAATTTGGAGGATTGCGGGGAGGGCACTGGATGTTGTCATTAAAATGAAGGAATCTCATAATCATCTCATATCGGGACCGACCTGGGCATTACGGCAGAATATATGGGCTTGTGGTGGTTGGGTTTGGTGGACCAATAGGTATGTCCTTCATTTTTTTTTTTGTAACTGCCACGTTTATGGTGAGGCCCATAAACAATTTGAACTCCTCCAAATTCAGATCTCTCCACTCAAATGGATGGGCATAAGATGATTGGGGGTTGGTGGCAATATACTGCTGGGCATATAAATTTGTCTGGTCCACAATGAATTGCAGCAAAGTGTTGAGCAAAAACAGATGAATCGATCTCTGTGAAATTTTGGGTGTTGGCCTGCACACCTGGCTGTGCTGTGAAAGACAGAATAATTGGTGATCCCGAGTCTGAAGGCAGCCATGTTGGGTTGGCAAGACCATCTGGCATGAATCTAGCGGCCCTGACTCTTGGGGGACGTGACACTCCAGTAGTTGGAGGAGTTGAATTTCCTGTGCTGGTACTCAGGCGTGATGTGGCAGCACTGGTACTGGGCCTGGGCATTTTTTCGCGGGGCCGATCACTGGCGGCAGCATTGGTACTGGGCCTTTGTTCCTGGGGCCTATTGCTGGCGTCAGCACTGGTACTGGGCCTTTGTTTCTGGGGCCTATTGCTGGCAGCAGCGCTGGTACTGGGCCTTTGTTCCTGAGGCCTATTGATGGCGGCAGTGCTGGTACTGGGACTGGGAATATAATCCTGGTTGCTGGTGGCTGCCTGGTTTCCAGAGTGCTGTGCCCTTTTAGGAGAGACCCATTCTTCATCTGAATCATTACTACTCTCGATCAGTTCAAATGCCAAATTTGATTCGGAATCAGAATTGGAATCTGATGAGAACTCCCCGGTGCTCTCATCAGTCATGGAGAGGATCTGGAACACCTCCTCACTGCTATATACTCTTTTGGACATGGCTGTGTGGCTGTGTGCGATGGGTGACAGATGGGTGGCAGGTGACGGTCACTGATGGGCTGTGCGATGGGTGGCAGGTGATGTTCACTGATAGGTGGCGATGGTCACTGATGGGTGACAGGCGATGGTCACTGATGGGTGACAGGCCACGGACAGTGACGGGTGATGGTCACAGATGGGTGACAGGCCATGGTCACTGATGGGTGACGGGTGATGGGTGGCAGGCCACGGTCACTGATGGGTGATGGGTGGCAGGCCACGGTCACTGATGGGTGGCAGGCCACGGTCACTGATGGGTGTCGGGTGCACCGTTGACAGTCATTGATGGGTAGCAGGTGATGGATGACAGGCCACGGTCACTGGTGGGTGACGGATGCACCGTTGACGGTCACTGATGGGTGACAGGGCAAGGTCACTGATGGGTGACGGGTGCACCGCTGATGATCACTGATGGGTGACAGGGCATGGTCACTGATGGGTGACGGGTGATGGGTGACAGGGCACTGTCACTGATGGGTGATGGGTGACAAGGCACGGTCACTGATGGGTGACGGTTGCACCGCTAATGGTCACTGATGGCAGTCTCTTATGTGACAGGTGCACTTTTATGGGGTGACTGTTGGGTGACAGATGACAATTGGGGGGGCGATGGGACAGGTGTGGTGTTGGTCCAGACACTACTAAACATAGATCTGTAACTCACTGCTCCTGGCTCTTCTCTCCTCACACTGGAAACGGTGTGTGAGGAGAGAAGAGCTGGTAACAGTTAGTTACAGCTCTATGTTTACATTTAGTGATCGGCTGTGAATGGATCACAGCCAATCACGTGGTACACAGCCCTGGCCAATGGCTGTTTACCATCGCCGTGATGAGCAGTGTTCCCGGGAACACGCTGCCACCCGACGGGATGCGCCGTGTACAGTGGAGAGTTACCATCCGTGATCGGCCGTGACTTTATCACGGCCGATCACGAGGTAAACAGCCATGCCCAGTGGCTGTTAACCCGTCGGTGACGAGCGGTGTCTCGGTGACACGCGGCCACCGACAGTACAGGGCTCTGCGCACACGATTGCGCGTATGCCCTGTTTAAATGGACTCACATCATATGACATTCGCCCAGAACGAGAGCCTTAGACCCCATTCACACAGGGACGACTTGTCAGGCGACCTAGTCGCCTGACAAGTCGCCTCCCGTTCTGTACTATGGAGCCGTTCTAAGGGGAGCGACGCAAGTCGCTCCGACTTAGAAAAAGGTTCCTGTACGACTTCGGGGGCGACTTGGGGCGACTTGCATAGACTTCTATGCAGAAGTCGTTTTGCAAGTCGCCCGGGCAGTCGTTTGCAGGTCGCCTCGCTGAGGCGACCTGCAAGTCGTGTTGCCCCTGTGTGAATGGGGTCTTACCGTCCTGCCGCCATATGACGGTGGGTGGTAGGCTAGTGGTTAATGGCATCTATGGCAAAGCATAATGCTTTTGGTAGTTCAGCCAAATCCAGAGATTGTTGTGCAGGAAATTCTTTAAGGGCCTGTTTAACCACTTCAATACCAGGCACTTAGACACCTTCCTGCCCAAGCCAATTTTTACCTTTCAGCGCTGTCACAATTTGAGTGACAATTGTGCGGTCATGCTACACTGTACCCAAAAATTTTTTTATCATTTTGTTCCCACAAATAGAGCTTTCTTTTGGTGGTATTTTATCACCTCTGGGATTTTTATTTTTTGCGCAACAAATAAAAAAAGACCGAAAATTTTGAAAAAAAACAAGTTTTTCTTTGTTTCAGTTTTTTTGTAAATAAGTAAGTTTTCTCCTTCAATGATGTGCACTGATATGGCTGCACTGACGGGCACTGATAAGGCGGCACTGGTGGGCACCAATAAGGTGGCACTGATGAGGTGGCACTGACGAGCACTGATGACGGACACTGATAGGTGGCACTGGTATGCGGCACTGATGGGCACTTGTAGGCGGCACTGATGGGCACTTGTAGGAGGCACTGATGGGTACTTATGGGTGGCACTGATGGGTACTTATGGGTGGCACTGATAGGTGGCACGGATGGGCACTGGTAGGTGGGCACTGATGGGCATGGATGGGCACTGATGGGTGGCACTGATGTCACTGATGGGTTGCATTGCTGGGCATTACTGATGTGTTTGTACATACTTGTGCCAATCAGTGCCCATTTGTGGGCACTGATTGGCACAGTTTGGGCATTCATTTATACATGTGGATGGCCATGGGGTACATACCTGGCCATCTACATGTTGCCCCCTTCCCTGGTGGTCCTAGTGGTGTCCCTTGTGGTCCAGTGCGCTCATCTGAGGGGGGAGTGCGCTCAGGAGAGCCGCCGATCGGCTCTCCTCTACTCGCATCTGTCAGACGCGAATGAGGAAAAGCTGATCAACGGCTCTTCCTATTTACATCGTGATCAGCCTTGATTGGACACGGCTGATCACGTGGTAGGCTCTTTACCAAGATCAGTGCAGCGGTGTGTCAGACTGACACACCTCTCCACCGATCACCGCGATGCGCGCCCCCATGGGCGCGCGGTGGCTGTTATCATATGACACCCAGTTAGGATAATTGAACCACCGCCCGGCCGTCATTTTGCTATAGGCCGGGCGGGAAGTGGTTAAATTGGTCCTTTGGGGATTGGCAGACGCCTATTGCAGCGACTGCAGGCTGCGTAACGGATTCCAACTTTTTATCTGTTGGATCCTTAAGCATTTGTGCATTGTCTACAGGACAAGTTAGGCCTTTAATCACATTGGAAATTGCAGCGTCAGCTGCTGGTATTTTCCATCTTTTGGAGAATTTCTCCTCCAGGGGATAGAGAATTGAAAATCTCTTAGGAGGGAGAAAAAGCTTATTGGGGTGATCCCATTCAGCAAAAATAAGCTGTTCTAGTAATGCATGTGCAGGAAACGCATGCAAAGGCTGAGAAGGTTTTAAGGCACCCAAGGAAGAAACCAAGCTTTCAGGAGGCTGCGTTAGGGGCAGCATGAAAGTGGAATGAACCATCTCCGTAAGAGATTCTATCAGCAATTTCTCAGATTGTGAAGCTGAAAAAGGTTAATCTACCGTTATTTCCTCCACAGAGGAATCATCGGTTTGTATTTCCTCTTGATCGACTGAGGGTAACACCTCATCCTGAGCCCACTGTTCCCCTTGCAAAGGTTCTGACATGGGGGAGGGGGATCTAGCATGGTCTCAATCCATTTGAATGAAGGATGCGATTAAAGCCGCTAATCTTCCTTCCAGACCCTGCAGGGAGGAGGAAAGGACATCTTCACTCAGGTATACAGAGGCTGAGATGTGAGAAGCAGCTGCACCATCAATTTGTTCCAATGGCTCACCCTGGCTTGCCATAACTGGTAATTCAGGCGAGGATGACAGCGTGGAAATGCCACTCGAGATCCTAACGCCTGGGGGTGAAATTATTTTTTTATTTACTTTTTTTGGTTTTTGTGGTGTCTTTTTTGGTAGGCATAGTCCTAAGTACAAAAACAGAAGCACTATACAAATTGCACTAAATTGCTGAAAATAATCATGACATTTAAAGCCGATATAAGTTCAGCCTAGTGCTGGGAAAAAGTGTCCTTCCTGTATCAGGAATACCAGTTTTGCAACCCATATGTGTCCCACAGCTCGTGTCCCTGTGTTGCAGGCTGCTTGTCTCTTCCTCATCAGCCAAGGAGAGACTGTCACAGCTGTATCTTTATCTGTTTTAGCCTGCCGTGTGTCCTCGTGCACATTAACGGCACCGCGTTTAGGCCCCGCACCCCTCCAAGAAAAATCCTGCCCCTTTTTATATTCCTGCACTTGTGCGCGGCGTTTTCAGGTCCACAGATCCAACACGAGGGTGGGAGGGGAGGCAGAGACCCATCCAGCAGTAGGCAGACAAACAACAGTAAAATCAGCCACAGTAAAACAATTAGCAGTACCAGCGGGACCTCCGCACCCCCCTAGCAGGGGGGGGGGGGGTAATGTAAGGGGGTACAGCGCTGAGGTCCCCCTAACCCTCTGGTCCCATCAGGGGGGATAAAAAAACATTTTGCAGATTTCTTTTACCTTGAAAAAGCTCCCTGCACAGCACACACTGCTGTGACCACACACAGACTGCGATTTACAGTAAAGACAAAAGAGTAAGGAATGTGCATAGACTCCCTCTAGTGGAGATTTAAGGCATGACAACATTTTTTCCCTAATGGAAGAATACATAGATGTTTTTAATACCTAAGTTTCTTCCCTTACCTTATCCCAGCCGCAGGATTTGCTGAATTAACAGACAATCCAACCTTCACCCATCAAGGCGGGCTGCGTTTAGCAAACCTTCAAGGACTGGGTCCCTAGATATCGGGGTTCCAACTCCCTTGGACCTGTAAAGCACCCCACCAGGAAAGCTAGGTAATGTAGCTAGACCAAAGCCCTGGGTTCCTGGGGTCCAGCCCTCAAAGAGAGGTGTTAAAGGCAAAACCTTGTGCTTCGGGTTAGGAGGCCCCAGGTACCATCCTTTTAGACCTCAGTGGCACTTTGGATGGATCTGGTGTATGGAGGCTATTTAAATCCAGCATGGATCCCTCCTGGAGCTCCTCAGAGCACATCTTCACTCGTGACCAACACCTTAGATACTGGCGAAAAAACTGATGTGCTCCTGGAAGGAGGAGGGGTTATATAGGGAGTGAACTTCTTGGAGTGTCCATCACCTGAAGGTGGCCTATAAACCATTAAGTAATTCCTTAAGGCTCAGTGTCCCATGATGTACGATAAAGAAAATCTTTTTTCTTCCTATAATGCAGTCTCTTGTGTGTTATGTTTGTGCTCCGCAACGCCACTTATTTTTAGTAAGTATACTTCCACTCGTGTAGAGATCACCACGTGTCACCACCATAAACACCACACGCTCATTTTCTTTATCAGACCTAAAATTTATAATGGGTCAAACAGCGCATCTTTCCCTTTAAAAAGCTGGGTAAAATTTATTTTCGCTCCCTTCTGTGTAACTACAGAGGTGGGTGGGAGCAATCTCCTGGAGGGGAAGGGCAGGTGCAAGGAACGTTTTAATGAGGTCAGCTGCTGAAAAACATGCTCACTCTTCTAATGGTTTTCCCATCCTGCAGGACGTATACCAGGTAGTCACAGAGGAGTTTTCTATAGAAGGAACTGGAGTCCTCACTCTCCCGATGGGTATATCCCTAAGGGATCTTTAGGGACTGGGCTCCACCAGTTGATGGACCAATTGATGGACCATGGAACTGGAACTGTATAGCACCCTGCAGCTAAGTCACTGCAACCACCATGTGCCAACTTGCCCAGGCAGGATCCAGTGTCCATTGCTATGATACAGGCCATCACGCGTCTTCATTCTGGGTGGAGTCTGATGTCTTTATTCAACCAACTAAGCAATTCCTATAGAAATTTATGGGTTAAAAAATGCTCAAAAAAAAGCTCATGTACTTTTTTGAGCTTAGGGTGTACAGTGTAGTGCAACTGAGTGTACAAGTGAGAACTTGTACAATTATAAAGAATGAGATTCTGTATAGTCAGGCTTGATATGGCATAGGGAAATTAGCATAAAAACGCTCCTGTATGAATGGGGGCTTAGTCTTATGGAATAAGGCAAATACACTTGTGGCTGAGGGAGCAGTAAAAATCTGGGGTTCAGCTGAATTTTTAGTACAATCACAGACGGTTATAAGAAAAAACACACATCAAGAAGGCAGCGCTAATATCGAACAACATTAGATAAAATCTTATATGGCATAACCAGGAAATGCAGTGAAATCAGCAATGGTGTTTAAACAGGTAGGTGATCAGTCCCATAGTCAGGTAGTGAATGAGTTATATCTTGTTAATCCTATGCAGGATTCCTATGTTTTATATGATATGAGAGCATTGGTATGAAATCCAATCCCTGTGCAGGAGAGTGTCAGTGAAGATATTAAACTATAAGGAGACACCCGTGGTTATCATTTAAGGCTTACTATCCAGTATAGTTTGTTAAGAGCATACACAACAGGGGAGGCTCATCCCCCCCCTGTAGTCTCTCATGAGCGCAGGTGTTGGTGGTAGATCTCTGTTGATATTGAACCGTATAATTTCCTGCATAGGATTCACAAGATATAACTCATTCACTACCTGACTATGGGACTGATCACCTACCTGTTTAAACCATATAACATTTTATCTAATGCTGTTTGATATTAGCGCTGCCTTCTTGATGTGGGTTTTTTCTCGTAGTTTATTCCTATCTATTGATAGGTCAACGGTAGCAGCTTTTACCTTATAGTGGCAATCATACAACAGCGTGAAGGAGGTATATTGTAGTGCTCCTATCCCGCATTGGTTTATACAATTTTCATTTTACTTTCTCCTTAAGCACTTGGTCTAGGAAGGGCTAGCGGTTGGTTATACGACAAACAGTTATAGGTTCAAAATGAAGAGGTTGAACAATTCAGCATAAGGGCCATTTCCCACCATAGAAACGCAGTCCCTATGCGTTCCAGATGCTTTTCTGCATGCACGTTTTTGACATGTTTTTGATGCTTTCCAGTGCGTTTTTGATGCATTTTTGGTGTGTTTTTGATGCAGTCCAGTGCACCCCCACTCTTTTTTCTTAACCCTAAATAAGGACATGTGTGTTCCAGTGCAATTTTGGTGCGTTTAGGTACGCTCCAGTGTGTTTTTGGTGCTTTTAGGTGCGTTCCAGTACAGTCCAGTGCAGGAAAAAATGCAGCATGTTCTACTTTTTTTTTCTGGAACTGGAACACACTGAAGCTGCAAGCACTGGTGTGAACTATGCCATTGAAAACCATATAACCTACTTTCCATGCGTTTTTGATGCAGATAAAAAATGGACCGGACTGCATGTGGTGTGAACTGGCCCTTAGACCAGAAGCAATCTGGCTTTTTTAAAGAGTTATGCATGTACAAACTAACCAACACTAACAGAATAAACCTGAATTGAAACAAGCTATATAACTGCAATTTCTGAGTTTAGTCTTTAACACCTTCATGTAGTCATTTTGTTCTGCAAGTCATACAGTCATCACTAATGCAGTAGAAATGGATTTTGACACATATCTGTAAATATTACATGCATATGTAATATGCTGCCTGATCAGAGTTCAGTTACTTTAGCTCTGATGTGCTTGATTGTCTTTTCTGACAAATTCCTAATAGACAGAGCCAAATCTTCCCCTTTTCTCCAATCATGGTAGGAACCAAGCTGTGACTGTCATACAGATAACAAGGTGCGTTGAACAAATATTGGATTTGTGTTTCTGAAGTGAGAATGTGCAAATTGATACCTAGAAAAGCTCTGAAGGTCATTTTTTAAAATCTTTTTTCAATGTTTCAAGTCATTGACGCCAAATATGATTAATTTTCACTAGTAACTGTAAAGCTTAAACTCGGCTTGGTTTTCAAATCATTTAGACAAAGTGATATTAAAGCTAAACAAAAAAAAAACACATTATACTTACCTGCTCTGTGCAATGGATTTGCACAGAGTAGCCCTGATCCTCCTCTTCTGGGGTCCCCTGCCAATGCTCTTGGCTCCTCCCCCCTGCTGAGGGCCCCCATAGCAAGCCACTTACCAGCAGTGGGAGCCAATGGTCACTGGCCAATGAGGAGGCAGAGAGCTAGGAGAGCAGCTGCTCTCATGCACATTGCTGGATCAAGATCTGACGGGGGTAAGAATTAGGGGGGGCTGAAGGGCGGGGGTTGGGAGCTGCACACAGAAGGTTTTTACCATCATGCATAGAATGCATGAAGTTAATAGGTTTTTACCATCATGCATAGAATGCATGAAGGGAGTGAGCATGCGCTAATTTCCCCATAGAATGCCTGAAGTTAATAAAACCTTCAGCCTTTATAACCACTGGAACTTTGCTCCTTTTTCTTGTGTGCTCTGTTTTATTTATATATGCCTTTTGCATGGTGTAAAACAAATGGGTTGTAAATTATATACCCTTTATGTTTTCACAGCTTTGCCATCTCAGCAGATTACTTTTTATTCACCATGTTTAAGCCTTTAGGAGACCACACTTGGGTCTGTTTTAAAAGACAGGTTTCCATGTATTTTACAGTGTTTGCAAGACAAGAAAATTGTACAAACAAAATTGTATTTGCTATAGAACCTACTTCCAATCTTGCATTGAATTGGAGCAAGTCGGTCAAAAGTTCCATAGGCAGCACTTTTGCACACTGCCTTGCATGGTCCCTTACAAATCAGATGAACCGGTTTCTTAAAACCGCAGCACAATAGACATAAGGCCCTAAGAATAACATGTTCAGTGTTGAGCCTGAGTGTCTGGCAAAAACTACAGCATTTCACAGAAGTCTTTGACCATAAACAATTCCAAAAGCCTCTCACTTGCAGCAGCTTCACTATGTGAGGGCAACGATTACCAATGAAGCAAATATATTTCAATCCTTTCAAGTTAAATGTACACAGCTACTGGGAAATTGGCATGGAGAATACATGCTGTGGAAATAAAATGTAAAATCTTATCTTTCTCTCAAAAGGTCCTGGGCAAAAAAATAATTTGATTATATGAAAAATAAGAGTGGGTGGAAACCATGCAGATAATTATGTCCCTAGATTCTGAATGGAGAACAAACAATTCTATTGCCCTGTACACACTATAGGATTTTCCGACAACAAAATCCATGTTTTTTTCCGACGGCTCAAACTTGTGTATGCAAGACACGGTCACACAAATCTTGTCGGAAATTCCGAACGTCAAGAACGCGGTGACGTACAACACGTACGACGAGCCGAGGAAAATGACCTTCAATAGCCAGTGCGGCTCTTCTGCTTGATTCCGAGCATGCGTGCAACTTTGTGCGTCGGAATTGTGTACACACGATCGGAATTTAGGACAACGGATTTTGTTGTCGGAAAATTTGAGATCCAGATCTCAAATTTTGTGTGACGGAAATTCCGATGGGAAATGTCCAATGGAGCCTACACACGGTCGGAATTTCCGACAACAAGCACCCATCGAACATTTTCCGTCGGAAAATCCTATCATGTGTACGGGGCATAAGAGTGGGTGAGTAGCTGGAAAAATTGCAATAGGGCATTCCAACATCCTATTAGACTTGAACTTGCTTGATATTTTCAAAGGCTGACAAGAGCTTACACATTTTTACTAAACTCGCTTTTTTTTTTTTTTATCCACTATAATGACAACCCAAAGCATACTGCATATTTTCATCTTATAAGATATGGCATACGCAAAGGGATGACAGAAAAGTTCACATTGTTCATGTGCTGTGTGAGGGAAGTAAACACAGATAGTCTCCTACAGCAACCATGTGTTTATCAAAACTGTATTTAACCACTTCGGGACTAGTGATTTTTTTTTTTAATGGCCAAAGTAACAATTCATCTGCCAATAACTTTTCAATATTTATGGTACCAAAGTGTATATGTATTTATTTTTTTATGAATTGTTTTCTTAGAATTATTTTATATCCTATATAATATAAAGCCCAAAACAATTAATAAATAGGGAAAAAAAGCTTTGTCCAACCTGAGATAAGCTCGCCATACATGGTTTCATTTTTTTTCAATATAAAAAAAGGAAGCTGAACAGATTCAAGGTGGATGAGGGAATCCTCCCCACTGCGCTACTGAATTCTGACAGCAGGGAGACTCCTCCGCTGTCAGAATACACAGATCAGTGCTTGAGCCCCTGATCGAGTGGCTTTTACCCGACAGGATGGCTGAGTGACTTCTGTTCATCCACATTGGCCACACATGGATTGAAATTCGATTTAGTGTAGATACAAATTACAAGGTCGTTTTAGAATTATTTTTATTGGCCTCGCCTATGACACTAACATTATTTTCCTCATAAATTATTTTTAAATGAATTGCATTTATAAATATCATATGTTCGCTATATATTGTATTTTTAATAACAATGCAAAATGAGAAAACATTTAAAAAAATTCACATACAATGTTATTAAGAAAAATATAATAAACAGCCTATTGCATATCCTTTCAAAATAAAAGCAAATCAGATGGTGATTTTCAGTGAAAGGTGCCACAACAGAGTAACAATTTTTAAAATCACCCTGAGAACCCGTTCACATCTGAGTGTAGCAGAATCCATTCTACCCGAGATTCCGGAATGTGCCAAAATGCTCAAGTGCATTTGGGTGCCATTCATTGTGAATGTCACCCCAATAGGCTAAAGAAACCCACGACAAAAATGTGCCAAAGTTGGCTCCAAAAAGGGGTACAGAAACTACTTTGGTGCATTATTGGAGCAGAGCACAGCCCATTCAAGTGAATGGTGTCACTCCAAAATCACCCAAAAAATGCATGAAAAATGTAAGCTGTGAATGGAGCCTGAATGATCACTGAAGAGCTGCTTTGACAGGCTCCCGTTTGCAAAGCAGAATTTCGGCTATTACCTAACCTAAGTTACGGTAAGTTTTAAATGCAGCATTCCTTTTGGGGAGCAATCTCCCTACTCTCTATTCTTCTAGGACAGAAAATGAAGGGAGATCTCCCCAGTGAGGAATATAAAAAACAATATAAAAAACAATCAAAACCTAAAAGTAGATTCTAGCTCTTCCCTAGATTTGGGCTTTCGGATGATATCTAGGCCTGAAACAAGTGTACATCAGTGTGGTAGGGAAAAGCTTATATGTGTATAAAGATACTGAAGCTATAAGTGAAGTTCCCCGGGATGTTTATACAATGTAGCACGTTCTCAAGTGGTTGAGGATCTGATCAATGTATATTGGTAGGGTTTGTTCCATGCAGAAACCAGATTTAACCAGTTTGCAATTAATTTTACCTATATTTTACAAAGTTGTAGTATCCCTGATCTTACATAGTTATAAGGCCTTAAAAAAATGCTGATTTTACAGGTGTTTGACATTTTTTTCCAGCCTGTAAAAGCACGTCTATGTTAGCCCATGGGGTTGATTTACTAAAGGCAAATAGACTGTGCACATTGCAAAGTGCAGTTGCACTCTACAAGAGCAGTTGCTCCAGAAGGTGCACAGTCTGCTTGCCTTTAGTAAATCAACCCCTATGTGTCCATACACAAATAGGCAATTACAGGCATATTTGAAGAGGAGCATTTACAGGCTGAGAAAATAAAAAAACAAATCACCTGCACGTTCAGAAATGAAATAAATTAATATTCTGGCAAATGAAATCCATTGACACAAACACATGATGTGCCTAAACGCATGTGCAATATGTAGCTTTAGCCATGTTTTGTTATGCTGCTTTTTCCTGCCAAAAGTAAAAGGAGTTTAGAAGAGAAAATGAATCGCCCTGTGTGCATGATGCCCTGTACACACGGTCGGACATTGATCGGAAATTCCGACAACAAAATCCATGGATTTTTTCCGACAGATGTTGGCTCAAACTTGTCTTGCATACACACAGTCACACAAAGTTGTCGGAAAATCCGATCGTTCTGAACGCGGTGACGTAAAACACGTACGTCAGGACTATAAACGGGGCAGTAGCCAATAGCTTTGGCCTCTTAATTTATTCTGAGCATGCGTGGCACTTTGTGCGTCAGATTTGTGTACACACGATCGGAATTTCCGACAACGGATTTTGTTGTCGGGAAATTTTATAGCAAGCTCTCAAACTTTGTGTGTCGGTAATTCCGATGGAAAATGTGTGATGGAGCCCACACACGGTCGGAATTTCCGATCCGACTGTGTGTACAGGGCATAACAGTGCAGTCTCACTTAGGCTGGGTTCACACTGGTGCGACACGACAGCCGTCCTACTTTGGATCCGACTTTGCCCTGCGACATGAAGCCGGCATGTGTCCGACTTTCAATGAACGGGGATCCGACTTGGATCCCCGTCAATGCTCGGCATTGTGTTTGGTATGAATCTTTAGGGGGAACTCCGCGCCAAATTTTAAATAAAAAACCGGCATGGGTTCCCCCTCCAAGAGCATACCAGGCCCTTGGGTCTGGTATGGACCTTAAGGGGAACCCCCTACGCCGAAAAAACGGCGTGGGGGGTCGCCCCCAATCCATACCAGACCCTTATCCGAGCACGCAGCCCGGCCGGACAGGAATGGGGTGGGGACGAGCGAGCGCCCCCCCCTCCTGAACCGTACCAGGCCGCATGCCCTCAACATGGGGGGGTTGGTGCCTTGGGGGAGGGGCGCGCTGCGGCCCCCCACCCCAAAGCACCTTGTCCCCATGTTGATGAGGACAAGGGCCTCTTCCCGACAACCCTGGCCGTTGGTTGTCGGGGTCTGCGGGCGGAGGGCTTATCGGAATCCAGGAGCCCCCTTTAATAAGGGGGCCCCCAGATCCCGGCCCCCCACCCTATGTAAATGAGTATGGGGTACATGGTACCCCTACCCATTCACCTAGGGAAGTGTCAATAAAAAAAAAAACACAGTACACAGGTTTCAAAATTAATTTATTGGGCAGCTCCGGTATCTTCTTCCGACTTCTCCCGGTGTTCCGCCTCTTCTCCCGGGCCCCGCCGCTATCTTCTTCCAGCTCTATTGCCAGCGAGGGGCCCGGTCTGCTGCCGCTGTCTTGTCGCCGCTGTCTCGCCGCTACTTCTCTTCATCTCTTCCTCCGATGTTGACACGACGCTCTCCCCGGCTGGAATGCTCTCTGTGCGCTCTGCTCTGACTTATATAGGTGGTGACCCCGCCCCCTTATGCCGTCACAGTCCCTGGGCATGCTGGGACTATGACGACATAAGGGGGCGTGGTCATCGGGTGATGACCACGCCCCCTAAAACGTCACAGTCCCAGCATGCCCAGGGACTGTGACGGCATAAGGGGGCGTGGTCACCACCTATATAAGTCAGGGCGGAGCGCTCAGAGTGCATTCCAGCCCCAGAGAGCGTCGTGTCAACATCAGGAGAAGAGGGCAGAAGGCAGAAGATTGAAGACCGGGCTCCTTCGCTATAGCAAAAGAGCAGAAAATAGCGGAGGAGCCTGGCAGAAGATCCGGAGAGCGCGGAGAAGAACCGGAGAGACCCCCGAAGAGAAGAAGGCAGCAGACCGGGCTCCTCCGCTTTAGCAAAAGAGCGGCAAAAGAGCAGAAGAGAGCGGAGGAGCCCGGCAGAAGACCCGGAGAGCGCGGAGAAGAACCGGAGAGACCCCCGAAGTCGGAAGAAGACCCCCGGAGCTGTCTAATAAATTACTTTAAAAATCTGTGTAGTGTTTTTTTTAAAATTGACACTTTTTCCCTAGGTGAATGGGTAGGGGTTCGATGTACCCCATACTCATTCACATAGGGTGGGGGGCGGGATCTTGGGGCCCCCTTATTAAAGGGGGCTCCCGGATTCCGATAAGCCCCCCGCCCGCAGACCCCGACAACCAACGGCCAGGGTTGTCGGGAAGAGGCCCTTGTCCTCATCAACATGGGGACAAGGTGCTTTGGGGTGGGGGGGCCGCAGCGCGCCCCCTCCCCCAAGGCACCAACCCCCCCATGTTGAGGGCATGCGGCCTGGTACGGTTCAGGAGGGGGGGGCGCTCGCTCGTCCCCACCCCCATTCCTGTCCGGCCGGGCTGCGTGCTCGGATAAGGGTCTGGTATGGATTGGGGGGACCCCCCACGCCGCTTTTTCGGCGTAGGGGGTTCCTCTCAAGGTCCATACCAGACCCAAGGGCCTGGTATGCTCTTGGAGGGGGAACCCATGCCGGATTTTTATTTAAAATTTGGCGCGGAGTTCCCCCTCAAGATCATCTGAGCACAAGTCGCGTGCCGAAGTCGGATCATGCAAGACGGCAATCCGACATTGATCCGACTTCAATGATTGTCAATAGGCTGAAGTAGGATCAAAGTCGGACCAAAGTAGTACAGGGAGCATTTCTAAAGTCGGAAAGACTTGTGTCGGACCAGTTAGGACGGCTCCCATAGGGAAACATTAAATTTCACACGTCATGCGACATGAGCTCCCAATGTCGGAGCGTTTGTCGGACCAGTGTGAACCCAGCCATAAGGAACAGCTGTGTGTGTTGTTATTCACTTGTTTTCTTTACCTGACAGAACAGAAATTGTAGCACAGTGTCGACCTGAACAGTCCCAAGGCGCATATTTGTGGTCAGAGATGACAACTGACACAATCTCTGGGTTGCTGGAGGAGGGTAAATCTGTCAATAGCAAAGCCTTTCTTTTCTTTCATGAAATCCTAAGCACCTTTATTATATAACAGTTTTTTTGAGTGTTTATCTGCACTGAGCTGAGAGAGGAGACAGGATAGCCTAACACTCAGCCTGACACTTCTGCTCTGACAGAAAGAAAATTAAAGTAAATAATGAAACATCAAGTATTTTCTAAGAGATATGATGCACTGTTATAATTCAGGTCAAGAACAGAAATTAAGATTATTAGTATGCAGATTGGTTCTCCTCAATGTATGCCAATCTTATCTTTTTCCATTTCAGTAAAATGTAGTTTACTTGTTGCTTTCTAATTTAGACCATCTGGCATTTGACCAGAAGAAAAACTTGAACTAAACTTGCCTCATTCCCAGAGGGATAAATAAAAAAAAAATTCTTCCATGAGATTTCTTTTCTCTGGGAGTTTTCTTATACTGCACTAACAATGTATAAATTATGATCACATCCTGTATGTAAAACTACATAAAGTCATTTATATTTCACAATTTTTACACATGGTGCTTATAAATCCCAATTTTTATTTAACTTTTTTTTTTTTTAAATAAAGCATTTAAAGCTAGCCATACACTATCATTTCTCAAAGGCTTGGCCCTTAAGGAAAATGTGGAGCTGCAGCATGAAAGCTGGAGCAAAAGGGAACTCTGGCCCTGGACTTATCACACATTCTTAGTATTATTTTCCCTGAAAAAGATGAACTCTGATGAGCTGCCCTATGCAATAGCTGTGTGTTAATTTTTGTCCAGTTATCAGAGATCCATCTCAGCACAAAGCACACAATGATTCAGAACCACTGGCTTAGCATAGGTACTACACAATATTATTACAGAGGCATGTATTCTAAACTGCAAAGAGTTGTGTAAGGCTAGTTGGCCATTTTCAGCACACTGCATGAAACCAGCAGTTCTGGGTTTCAAGTAAAGAATTAAAACGCAATTTAATCCAGATATATATTTACTAAATGCATTTTATGTGTAGTTAGCATAGGACCCTGAATTTTTCTTGATTTAAGCCCCTGTCCTTGAACAGCAGCACTCAGAATATAAGAGCCCTTTAACACTGCCAGTGCCCGAAAAACGCTGGTAAAGCGCCGCTTAAACTAGCGGCGCTTTACCACTGTTTTTCGAGCGCTGGCGGGGAGCTTTTAACTCCCACTAGTGGCCGAATAAAGGGTTAAAAGCGCCCACAAAACGCTGTAGCCAAGGCGCTTTTCAGGCGCTTTCCATTGATTTCAATGGGAAGGGGCTCTTTAGGAGTGGTGTATTCACCGCTCCTAAAGCGCCTCAAAGAAGCTGCTTGCAGGACTTTTTTTGACGCCCTGCCAGCGCAGCACCTCAGTGTGAAAGCACAGGGAAGTACTCACAAAATTTAACGAAGTAACTATGCCCCACCAAGCTAGGTTGAGTAATAGTGAGGTGGACACTATTGCTGTTGTGGCCAGTGGAGATACTGCAGAGCCAGTAGTCACAGGTGCATTGGCTGTTGCAGGAGTTAACCCCCTCCAGTTGGAAGGATCAGATAAGGGCGCGTTCATAGCAGAGGTTTTGTCCACAGCTAAGGGGGGGGAAATGTTGAGTGTCAGAATGTCAGTATAATGGATAAGGTCTTGGAAAGGCTTAGTGTTGCTGGAAATGAGAGGATGAGTGTGACACATGCGTTTGGCAGTGCTCAAGGGGAGCCGCAAGTTGAGTCAGTTACCTCTGAGGTGGAGGTCTCCTTAAGTATCTCGGCCTCTCGAGTCTTGGCAAATGAGCCCTTTCACGTCACTAGTAAGGGAAGAGTCCCTAAAGTTCTATGTTTAGATGTGGGAGGTTCATAAATAACTGAGGTGTTGTTAGACATGTTGGAATTGGTGAAATCCCTTTCGCTGTACAACTGCATGTATCCACCGCAGATGGACGGTCTGGTAATGCGTAGTACCAATCAGTGGATGCAGTCGGTACAGGCAATGTTAAGCAATGTTGATAAAAATTGGTATTGGTTACTGCAATGTTGGTTACTTTTGTGGAAAGTGGTCTCTCAGTTGCGAGAGTGCTTCCAGCGGCAGTTGTGTGAGGAAGGTGCTCAGGGGAACTGCTAGAGGAATCAGAAATGATAGACATAGTGAAAGTCTCTCCATATGTTGGTGTGATGAGGTGCATTCCTGCTAGTGCAGTCAGAGGTGTGGCTGAGCAGTGGTTGGTACATGACGCGTGTACTGTCTCACCCGCTAGACCTCATGTAAAGGAAAGCCCAGGAACAGACGTGGAAGTAGTGTGAATTCTGTCCATTATTTGCAAAGAGGTGCAGTTTGAGGTACCTGGAGACACTCTCACAGGAAATAATAGTGTTGGTAATGTAAAGTTTGGGGGTTATTTAGCTCTATTGTAGCACTCGCTAGTGGGAACTGTCCACACAAATATTTCCTTTTCAGGGCTTGTTGGCCCACTTTTATTAAAGAAAATTAAACAAAGTTCCACAAATGAAAACAAAAGTGGTTTCCCCCGCAGGGGGTTTTCACAGCCAGCAACAAATAAAAGGATATTCAGCCTCCTGGCTTACACATGCAGCATTGCACACAAAAATACCAAGCCACCTGGCTCTCTTCAGCAGCAGACGCACCACTGCTCAGGCTCCCACATGGAGCACTCCTGACTACTGTCAGCGACCTCAGTCTATCTGGCTTTCACAGTGCAGCCTGCACTCCTTGGCTACTTCAGTGCACACCTGCACTTTCTGGGTTCTCCCTTGCAAGCCATGGTCCTGACTGTACTATCAGGCCCACACACACCTGAACAATCAGTGTGCAGGTAAGTCTCAAAACCCAGACCCAGGACTAGGGATTTCATCCCACCTGGATCTCTAAGAAATCCCCAAGCTTCAGGTCCAAAAGAGGACTTTACTAAATAATGAGGAAACTGAAAAGCCAGTTTCCTCTCAAAAAAGCAAATACCCCGGAGCCCCTCAACCTGCCTGGTTGAGGATCCTGGACCAATACATTGGTGGGTTACCACACTACCATAGTAACTAACGAAAAAGTATGTAAACTCATGTTGAATGTTGTCTCACAGTGTACTGGGTTACTTCCTACTGATATGGTGTATGAGAGGTACTCTAGAGCAGTGTTTCTCAACTCCGGTCCTCAAGGCGCCCCAACAGGTCATGTTTTCAGGATTTCCCTCCGATGAAACGGTTGTGGTAATTACGAAGGCAGTGAAACTGATCAAATCACCTGTGCAAAATAATGGAAAGCCTGAAAACATGACCTGTTGGGGCGCCTTGAGGACTGGAGTTGAGAAACACTGCTCTAGAGCACAGTCCGACAGCTCAGAGGTATTGGTTAAGGTACCAATGGACACAAAAATGGTTAAAGAGATTGGTGTGGAAAAATGTGGTGAAAAATGTTTGTTGGTAGGACAGTCGCTATTGGTGTGTTAGACAACAGGGGGCGACGTGAAACTGCGGAAGTAACTGCTTGCCTGTAACTGGTCCCTCCACAGACACTGTCTTAGCAAACAAGGGGACAAGAGGCCCTTCTGAAAATGATAATATTGAGTTGAATAATCCATTGTGGAATGTTGCTATTGAGGTAAACAGAAGGATGTGGTGTTAATCTCAGATCTCAGTTTGGTTGCCAAGGGTAACCACACAGAGGTTAGTGAACCTGGGAAAAAGATGTTGTTGGTTAGTGTTGCATCAGGTAGTAAGAGGGGTCAGTCCCTGACAGGTGTCATAGAAGTGGGCCCACAACAGTCCCAGGAGAGTAGGTTTGTGGGAGGAAAAAAGAAAGGGAGGATCCCAAGGCCAGAAGGTAGAAGGGATAGTAGAGAGATTAGTGAGAGTCCATGGTTCAGGAAGAAGTGCTTGTGGAAGCTCACCCGGAACAAGATGTGGATGGAGTGCCCCTTTTGAAAAAAGGTTGGGCAGGTTAGGACTCCTGCTGCTGATGGTTGGCACAGAGGTGCCAAGGTGAAGTGCTGGTGGAAACATACCCAGAAAAAGAAATGCGCCTACGCAGCTAATGACTGGCACAGAGGTGTCCCATTAATGTTGACGGGGTTATGTGTTCCTCCCTCCAGGTTCGACAAGGGGGGAGGTTATTTTGCAGTGGGACCCCATGCTACCTGGAAGATTGCTGGTTTACGCCATATTTTGGAGAGACAGGCACGCTAATTGCACAGCTGTGTGCTGGGCTATTTAGTTGTTACATGACTTTGGCTCAGGGCCCCACCCAACAGACAGGAAGTCGTTGCATGGGAGTCAGGTGGACTCCCATTCTTTTGTGGGAATCAGAGGCTGCATGGGGCAGCCAGAGCATGCATGTCTGCAGGAGGCAGATGTAGTTTGTGACAGAGCAGCAAGGAGCTGATTTGGAGTAAGATAGGGGAGAGGAACAGACCTAAGGCCTAGGCTGGAGGCCTGAAGCAGCCCTGTGGCAAGAAAGTAAGCCAGGAGGCTGAAGTATTTTGATTGTGCAAGATACAGTAATGGTGAAACCCCCTGCGTGGGCTACTAATGTCTTGTATGCACTTTTCTGATCTTTTAACTGGTTCCTGACCGGCGCACGATGATGTACGTTGGCAGAATGGCACGGCTGGGCAAATGGGCGTACCTGTACGTCCATTTGAATTCCCTGCCGTGCCATTGCTTGCGCGCACCGTCCGGGAGCTCCGTGAGGCGTGTCCCGTGGACTTGATCGCCGCGGGGATACCCGCGATCGCCTCACGGAGAAGACGAACGGGGAGATGCTGATGTAAACAGCATCTCCCCGTTCTGCCTAGTGACAAGTGTCACCGATCACTGCTCCCTGTCATCGGGAGCAGTGATCAGTCTAGTGACACACACAGCCCAACCCCCCTACAGTTAGAAAACACTCCCCTAGTACTGATTAACCCCTCCCCGCCCCCCTAGTGGTTAACCCCTTCACTGCCAGTGTCATTTACACAGTAATCAGTGCATTTTTAATCGCACTGATCGCTGTATAAACGACAATGGTCCCAAAAATGTGTCAAAAATGTCCGACATGTCCGCCATAACATCGCAGTCACAATAAAAATCGCTGATCGCCACTATTACTAGTAAAAAAAAAAATGATTAATAAAAATGCCATAAAACTATCCGCTATTTAGTAAACGCTTTAACTTTTGCGCAAACCAATCAATAAACGCTTATTGCGATTTTTTTTTTTTACCAAAAATATGTAGAAGAATACGTATTGGCCTAAACTGAGGGGAAAAAATGTTTTTTTATATATTTTTGGGGAATATTTATTAAAGCAAAATGTAAAAAATAATGTGTTTTTTTCATAATTGTCGCTCTTATTTTGTGTATAGCGCAAAAAATAAAAATCGCAGTGATTAAATACCACCAAAAGAAAGCTCTATTTGTGGGAAAAAAAGGACATCAATTTTGTTAGGGAGCCACGTCGCATGACTGCGCAATTGTCAGTTAAAGCGACGCAGTACCGAATCGCAAAAAACGCTCTGGTCAGGAAGGGGGTATAATCTTCCGGGGCTGAAGCGGTTAAATAAAACTGGGCTGCCAGGCCCTTAAAAATACAGTTCTGGACTGGCGCACTCATTGAAAACGCACTTACCGCTTGAGTCTGATCACCCCAATCTTACTATATGTATATATATATATATATATATATATATATATATATATATATATATATATATATATATATATATATACACAGTATCTCACAGAAGTGATTACACCCCTCACATTTTTGTAAATATTTTATTATATCTTTTCATATGACAACACTGAAGAAATGACACTTTGCTACAATGTAAAGTAGTGAGTGTACAGCTTGTATAACAGTGTAAATTAGCCGTCCCCTCAAAATAACTCTACACAGAGCCATTAATGTCTAAACCGCTGGCAACAAAAGTGAGTACACCCCTAAGTGAAAATGTCCAAATAGGGCCCGAAGTGTTGATATTTTGTGTGGTCACCAATATTTTCCAGCACTGCCTTAACTCTCTTGGGCATGGAGTTCACCAGAGCTTCACAGGTTGCCACTGGAGTCCTCTTCCACTACTCCATGACGACATCACGAAGCTGAAGGATGTTAGAGACCTTATGCTCCTCCACCTTCCATTTAAGGATGCCCCACAGATGCTCAATAGGGTTTAGGTCTGGAGACATGCTTGGCCAGTCCATCACCTTTACCCTCAGCTTCTTTAGCAAGGCAGTGGTCGTCTTGGAGGTGTGTTTGGGGTCGTTATGTTGGAATATTGCCCTGCAGCCCAGACTCCGGAGGGAGGAGATTATGCTCTGCTCCAGTATGTCACAGTACATGCTGACATTCATGGTTCCCTCAATGAACTGTACCTTCCCAGTGGCAGCAGCACTCATGCAGCCCAAGACCATGACACTCCCACCAACATGCTTGACTGTAGGCAAGACACACTTGTCTTTGTACTCCTCACCTGGTTGCCGCCACACACGCTTGACACCATCTGAACCAAATACATTTAACTTGGTCTCATCAGACCACAGGACATGGTTCCAGTAATTCATGTCCTTAGTCTGCTTTTCTTCAGCAAACTGTTTGCAGGCTTTCTTGTGCATTATCTTTAGAAGAGGCTTCCTTCTGGGACGACAGCCATGCAGACCAATGTGATGCAGTGTGTGGCGTATGGTCTGAGCACTGACAGGCTGACCCCCCCACCCCTTCAACCTCTGCAGCAATGCTGGCAGCACTCGTATGTCTATTTCCCAAAGGCAACCTCTGGATATGACGTGAGCACGTGCACTCAACATCTTTGGTCGAACATGGCGAGGCCTGTTCTGAGTAGAACCTGTCCTGTTAAACCGCTGTATGGTCTTGGCCACCGTGCTGCAGCTCAGTTTCAGGTTCTTGGCAATCTTCTTATAACCTAGGCCATCTTTATGTAGAGCAACAATTCTTTTTTTTAGACCCTCAGAGAGTTCTTTGCTATGAGGTGCCATGTTGAACTTCCAGTGACCAGTATAAGAGAGTGAGAGCTATAACACAAAATTTAACACACCTGCTCCCCATTCACACCTGAGACCTTGTAACACTAACGAGTCACATGACACCGGGGAGGGAAAATGGCTAATTGGGCCCAATTTGGACATTTTCACTTAGGGGTGTATTCACTGTTGTTGCCAGTGGTTTAGACATTAATGGCTGTGTGTTGAGTGATTTTGACCAAACAGCAAATTTACTTTGTTATATAAGCTGTACATTTACTACTTTACATTGTAGCAAAGTGTCATTTCTTCAGTGTTGTCACATGAAAAGATATAATAAAATATTTACAAAAAATGTGAGGGGTGTACTTTTGTGAGATACTGTATATTTATACACACACATTATATATATATATATATATATATATATATATATATATATATATATATATATATATATATATATATATATATATATACCCATAAATATATTTTTGTGATAATTTTCTATAGTGATCATACTATATATAACATATATTATCTTGTATAACATATTGTATCTTGGTATTACCCATTTTGTATTTTTGCCTTTACATATCCAATATTATGTTCTATTTTCTGTATATTTTTCATACTTGTTTGATAGCCCTGAAAAGGGAGAGCCCTTTTCCACTTAAACACGTTGGCTTAATAGACCTGTCGCTATTTTCAATAAACGCCTCTTAAGTTACCATCAAACGTGCATTCTTTTTGGACATTAGGCATGCCTTCTTTTCTATTATTCCAAGTCCACATGTGGAATCGGCCTTCAGGGCGTACCAGTAAGGCAGCAAGCCCAGGTCCCTAAGAGGGTTTACCGCCAGTATCCATATTGGGCACAGCCTACTGGAGGGACATCTCCTTACCCACACAATCACTCATGACCAGTGACTGATCCAGTCAGTCCAGCGCAGTCTTCAGCACAAACAAGATACTTCAGAGAGTACCAGGACTAGATGATGGTAAATCATGAAATTATATGCAAACAATGACAATTTGCAGGAACTTCTCCAAGTACAGGTTTAAACTTCCATTTAAACTTCCATTGGTTACATAGTATCTGGTTGTAGTTAGACAAAGCAAGATCAAAATACCTGAGTTCCTACACAATGCTACCTTCCATTCATTAATATTCATTACCAGCGCTGCAAAGTTTATAAAACATTTTACCTACATTTTGCTAATTTTAAATACAATTAGGATCAGGTAAAAGTACAGATGACTGCACAAAAAGCACAGTGAACATGCACACAATGACATGTACAGTGTCAGCACATACATAAAATACAGATAATTGTAATCTAAATAAAATGCCCAAAGCAGACAACGGACAAAAAAACCCAGGCACAACACAAACTAAAAACAAAAATATTCCACAGACGTAAAAGAACTACACTCTTGCACTAACCAGCTGAAAGCTGAGATTTTTCTATCTGTGTGCAGCAGTGTAGCTACACTACCCAAACTACCAATGCACTGCAAGCCTAGAGATCAATGTACCTTTACTGCTTCGACGTTGATTCTTAAAAAAACAGTCCGTTTAAATACAGTGCTCAAGGGTTTTCAGCATAGATTATAGTTGCGTTCTCCCACAAAGGCAATACGAACACAAAAGAAATGATGTCTCCAGCCAAGTCAGAATCCCTCTGCTGAATTTCACATCACGCTGCCTCACCTCTTAAGTTTATGTGAAACTTCTTCCCTTTAGCAAGCCAGAAGAAAGGAAAAAAAGCTGCTTGATGAAAGAAAAAAGACTCCTAAACTTATCTGGCATTTGTCATTTTCAGCCAGCACAAATTAGTGCTGTAAGTTACGTTTACATTAGAAAAATAAAAGTGATGTAAGGCATCACTGAACTGGGAATATCAGCAAAGACTCATACAGATGACTGCAGGAGGGAGGTGCTGTAAGGGAGAGTAAAATCACTTTTAATTGAAAAGTAATACAATGGAAACAGGATATGCAGACATATGTATCAGCGTATGACACAGTGTATGTATGTGTGTGTGTATATATATGTATGTATGTATATATATATATATATATATATATATATATATATATATATATATATATATATATATATATATATATATATTATCTCTATTCAGTTTTATCTTGGACTAACTAAATCTATTACACAATTGAAACCTAAAACAAGCTGCTGGGACAAAGCTATGTCAATCATACTGGCAGTCCTTCCCTACAGCGTGCCATGGTCCTTGGCTGTGAAGATTTGTCCTTAGATATTTCTGTCCCTGTAGTTATCCATGTTGTTGTCTAATGCTTAACCAACAATTCTACAGAATATATCTCTTTCTGTACTGAAGACACCATTCTTGACCAGGTCTAAACATCTCTCACTCTCAACTTTGTGGAAGTGATAAATAACATTTCAGGCATTATAAGATGGCAAATGACAGCCTTCCTAAAGTATACTTGTGGTGATTTATAAATGGACCTGTGAGATCCGACAATCTGGCTGCCAGACAGGCACATGTAAATGCAGCAACCTGGATTTCAGACCCAAGCTGTACACAGGCTCTCAATGTCTGCCCAAAATGTTAAGTTTGTCCTAAGTCCCACCCCACTATTTACCATATTAATGTCAGTGCATTTACAGGTCCTTGTATTGGACCATCCTCCAGTGGAAGGGCACTTGGAATAGTCTTTTGCAATCAGAGCCTGAACAAGCTCTGAATGTAATGGATGGCTTCCCTAAACAATTCTCATGGCATAGGAAGTATGAACGGGTAGGACAGCATTTCTATGTCTGAAATTTGAGGACTCTCAGGGCGCTCTTGGAGAAAACTAAAGCAACATTCTGGGACCTATAGATGCATGCCACTATATTCATGTGGCAGGTAACAGCCACTAAAGAAGAAGCATAACATGGTTCAATTACATTAATTTACAGAGCCTAAACTAGTCCCTTATTTTCATATAATTAATCACTTTACTGGCATCTTGGCCTTGTGACAATAGTATTGTTGGTCAACCCTTCATCCCTTTGCCTTTCACAACAAATTTTTGTTTTCTTGTTATGTCTCTCCTTTTAATACTCTTCGGTAAAATAAACAAAGACCTTCCTCTTCACAAACATTCAGATAAACCACTTTAGGAGCACATGGCATCCCTTGACCGATGACAGCGATCTATCTTTACCTGACCAAAGGAGGGAAAATAGGTCCATTGAAGAATCTTGCTGTCTTAAACGTATAATAGTGGGTTGTCTTTTTGAAAAGTTAAAGAACAGCTGTGCTTTTAAAAAACATTACCTTTTTTTCTAGATAAACTTCAGGTAACAAGTGTCAATGAGCTACTAACACAATCCAGGAATGCTGCAACTGTGCTAAAATCCACTCCTATTTCTATATCACCAATCACATTTAAATGTTCATGGCAGTTTTATATTTAGTTATTGAATATGACAAACATCTTAGAACTAATTTTCTTATTTACAACAAGTTTTCTGTATGTGAGACACAGAAATGTACAGGAGGCGTATTTGCAAATACCTCTCCTGCATGGTAAGCACAAGTGGTTCCCAGATTACCAGTAGTAGGGAGGGCAAGTGCACTACAAAAATGCCAGCATAAAAATCTTTAGGTAAAAGTTCAGGCTATAGAACATTCACTTTTTAAATGCTGCCATCCTCCAAAACGCTACATATAATTAAGCACAAAACAATATGTAAATACCTTAATTTTCTTATTTTTGTTATGTACAGTAATTACATAACCGCAAAGTTTGTTTTGGCCTCGTATCCTTATCAACGAATACAAGACTGCCTTTGATTGCCTGAGGTGGAGAGGCCGGCAGATGATGTCACGATCTTCAGCTCAGCAATCAAAGGAAGACTTGCATTTATTGATAACAATACAAGACCTCATGTGAATGGCTGAGCAACGCTCAGCCCACCTCGATTTTGTTCCAGCACCATAGGTAAGTCTTTGTACCACTCCTGAAACACAGCGCTGCATTTTGTATATAGCAGATATTACATATAGTTTATACAACATTGCCAGCAGGAAAATCAATGATTAAAGAAAATTGTTAATTTGGGTCCCCTTGGCCCAAAGAAACTATTTAAAGTGAAAGTAAATATTGAGTTAGGCCTTAAAAGTGTATGTCAAACCGAAAACATTTTTTTCTAGTTTGTGTATCAAAGGATTAGAACCGCTGTTGGGTTTTTACTGCTATACGGGGCTCTGTTAGAGAGATTTGTCCTCGCTTCCTTTCATGCTGACAAAAGTTTCACGAGACAGAAAGTGAAGGAAAATCTGAAACAGCAATACATACAGAAATAGGTTTTCCCTTATTCTGCTCAAGAAAAGTATTTTTATTTCTGCCTGTGTTGCTCCGCTCACCTACTGTTTGGTAAAAGGTCAGCAGAACACAAAGTGACAATAAATCACTTAAGCAAAGCCCCAGGTAGCAGTAAAAACCTGACAGGGATTCTAACCCTTCCATGCTCTATCCAAAACGAATAAGAAGTGTTTGATAGACATGCAGGTTGATTTACTAAAACTGGACAGTGCATAATCTGGTGCAGCTCTGAATAGAAACCAATTAGCTTCCAGTTTTTTTTTTTGTCAAAGCTTAATTGAACAAACTGAAGTTAGAAGCGGATTGGATACCATACACAGCTGCACCAGATTTTGCACTCTCCAGTTTTAGTAAATCAACCCCTAAGTTTCAATTTTGACTAGGACTTACTTTTAACATACCCAGGGACAACAGTTGCCTTTGCAAATATAATCGTTACCTATGCCCTTTTCTTTCCTGTGCTATGGTAGCTGACATCAGAAGCCTAAACAGTCTTTTTTCAAATTCACAATGTCTGCAGTATGACCTTCACTATGTAATGAGCAACATATCCACAGATACAGATTGAGAGTAAAGAAAAAAACAGGTATTGCTCTTTTGCTTTCCAAAAACACTTGTTTAAAAATCTACCAGGAAAAAGCTAAGTTTATAAGGGTGCTGTCTTCTTCCAGCAGTCCGTAATGTATTTCTTCAGAGATAAACTAAATGCCGTGAATTGCCAAGTGGAAATCAAAATTTGTGGCTGCCACTACCGAACTAATCAAGTTATTGGTACAAATGTTTTCCTTGTCACTCTTAATCCTGATCTACATGTTGTTCTCTACACTGTATGGTGCATCAGAAGTTCAGCCAAGTCCAGCCACCTCCCACACAGGTCTGCAGACAGCCAACTGTGTGAAGCACAATGCACATCTGATGGGTCACCTTATGTCTTTCTTGTCCTAAATACCTATGTTAACCACCTCAATACAGGGCACTTTCACCCCCCTTCCTGCCCAGGCCATTTTCGGCTTTCAGGGCTGTCACACTTTGAATCACAATTGTGTGGTCATGCTATACTGTAACCATGTGAAATCTTTATCATTTTCTTCACACAAATAGAGCTTTCTTTTGGTGATATTTAACCACTTGACCACTGGGCACTTAAACCCCCTTCCTAACCAGACCAATTTTCAGCTTTCAGTGCTCTCACATTTTGAATGACAATTACTCAGTCATACAACACTGTACCCATATGAAATGTTTGTTCTTTTTTTTCACACAAATAGAGCTTTCTTTTGGTGGTATTTAATCACCATTGGGTTTTTTTATTTTTTGCGATATAAAAGAAAAAAGATTGAAAATTCTGTAAAAAAATGAAATTTTCTTTGTTTCTGTTATAAAATTTAGCAAATTAGTAATTTTTCTTCATAAATTTTGGCCAAAATGTATACTGCTACATATCTTTGGTAAAAATAAGTACAAATTGGTGTATATTATTTGGTCTTTGTGAAAGTTATAGAGTCCACAAGCTATGGTGCCAATATCTGTAAATTGATGACACCTGAAGTACTGACGGCCTATCTAATGTCTTGAGACCCTAACATGCCAGAAAAGTACAAATAACCCCCAAATGACCCCTTTTTGGAAAGAAGACATTCCAAAGTATTTAGAAAGATGCATGGTGAGTTTTTTGAAGTTGTCATTTTTTCCCACAATTCTTTGCAAAATCAAGATTTTTTTTTTCTTTTTTTTTTCACAAAATTGTCATATTAGCAGGTTATTTCTCATACACCGCATATGCATATCACAAATTACACCCCAAAACACATTCTGCTATTACTCCCGAGTATGGCGATACCACATGTGTGAGACTTTTACACAGCGTGGCCACATACAGAGGCCCAACATGCAGGGAGCACCTTCAGGCGTTCTGGAGCACCCAGGCCAATTCTGACATTTCTCTCCCACATGTAAAAATCATCATTTATTTGCTAGAAAATACATAGAACCCCAAAACATTATATATGTTTTTTTTAGCAAAGACCCTAGAGAATACAATGGCGGTTGTTGCAACTTTTTATCTCGCACGTTATTTGCGCAGCAATTTTTCGAACGCTTTGTGCTTTAAAAAAAAAAAACAAAACAGTAAAGTTAGCCCAATGTTTTTGCACAATGTGAAAGATGAAGTTATGCCGAGTAAATATATACATAACATGTAACCCTTCAAAATTGCACACGCTTGAGGAATGGCGCCAAACTTCGCTATTTAAAAATCCCCATAGGCGACGCTATAAAATTTTTTACTGGTTATATGTTTTGAGTTACAGAGGAGGTCTAGGGCCAAAATTATTGCTCTCACTCTAATGTTCGCAGCGATACCTCACATGTTTGGTTTGAACACCGTTTTCATATGTGGGCGGGACTTACGTATTCGTTCGCTTCTGCATGCGAGCACACGGGGACAGGACAAATTAAAAAAAAATTTTTTTTTCATTTTACTTTATTTTAGTTTGACACTTTTTTCCAAAAAATACATTTTTTATCCCTTTTATTCCTATTACAAGGAATGTAAACATCCCTTGTAATAGGAATATGGCATGACAGGTCCTCTTTACAGTGAGATATGGGGTCAATAAGACCCCACATCTCACCTCTAGGCTGGGAAGCCTGAAATAAAAATAAAAAAAAACGATCCTGGCTTCGATCGTAGCAGTGAGTCGGTAGAAGCACCGAAGGGTGGCAGGAGGGGGAGGACACCCCCTCTCGCCTCCTGTAAGAACGATCAAGCAGCAGAACAGCCGCTATGATCATTCTTATGGTGTAGGGAATCGCCGGCTGAAAAAGCTATTATCTGAATGATGCCTGTAGCTGCAGGCATCATTCAGATATCCCCACACAAAGTCAAGGACGTCATATGTCTGCAGGCGGGAAGTGGTTAAAACGCATTTTTTTAACACAAAGTCCATTTTTATAATGTTTCTAACACATAGCATGTACATACCAAAAATGATGCCCCAAAATAGATTCTCCTACTCCTCCTGAGTACGGCGATACCACATGTGTGAGACTTCCACAGCCTGGCCACATACAGAGGCCGAGTACAGCCGAGTATGGCTGAGCATGGCCGAGTATAGCCGAGCATGGCTGGGTATAGCAGGGTATCACTGAGTATGACTGGGTATGGCTGGGTATGGCAGAGTATGGCTGGGTATCACCGAGTATTGCGGAGTATGGCTGGGTATTGCAGAGCATGGCTGGGTATTGCAGAGTATGGCTGGGTATGGCTGGGTATTGCAGGGTATTGCAGAGTATTGCAGGGTATTTCAGGGTATTGCAGGGTATTTCAGGGTATTGCAGGGTATGGCAGGGTATTGCAGAGTATTGCAGGGTATGGCAGGGTATGGCAGGGTATTGCAGAATATTGCAGGGAATGGCAGGGTATTGCAGAGTATGGCAAAGTACTGCAGAGTATTGAAGGGTATTGCAGAGTATGGCAGGGTATTGCGGGGTATTGCAGAGTATTGCAGGGTATTGCGAGTTTTGCAGAGTATAGCGGGGTATTGCAGAGTATTGCGGGGTATTGAGGGGTATTGCAGAGTATTGAGGGGTATTGCAGAGTATTGAGGGGTATTGCAGAGTATTGCAGAATATGGCTGAGCATGGAGGGATGGATGGCTGGATGTGACTGCAATTGTCACAGAGCAGCAGCGCTGTGGGCTGGATCTGTAGTGCCCACAGCGCTGCTGCCATCCGATCTCTCCCCCTCTCCTCTCACACTGTACCGATCGGTACACAGAGGGGAGAGAGGAACTGGCGTCATGATATCATGCCGGTTGGTTTACAAACGATCGCTCCGTCATATGACGGAGCGATCATGTGGTAAACGGCCGCGACCAGCGGCCATTTACCGTCATCCCCGGGTCCTCTGGACACGGTGGTCACGGATGTGCGCCCCAGGGGGCGTGCGAGAGCGGGATTCTGGGAGGACATCACTGTACGCCCTCCCAGAGTTGTGCAACCGCCCTGTAGCTGTCATTCGTGCTGTTTTTTTTGTTTTTTTCTTGTTTTTACTAGGGGGTCATCCCCTCTCGCCTCCCGTAAGAACGATCAAGCAGCGGAATAGCCGCTATGATCTTGCTTATGGTGTAGGGAATCGCCAGCTGAAAAAGCTGATATCTGAATGATGCCTGTAGCTGCATGCATCGTTCAGATATCCCCACACAAAGTCAAGGACGTCATATGACGGCGGGCGGGAAGTGGTTAAAACTCATTTTTTTTTAATACAAAGTCCATTTATACAATATTTCTAACACATAGCATGTACATACCAAAAATGACACCCCAAAACAGATTCTCCTACTCCTCCTGGGTACGGTGATACCACATGTGTGAGACTTCCACAGCCTGGCCACATACAGAGGCCGAGTACAGCCGAGTATGGCTAAGCATGGCCGAGTATGGCTGAGTATAGCTGAGTATGGCAGAGTATTGCAGGGTATCGCTGAGTATGACTGGGTATGGCAGAGTATGGCTGGAGATCACCGAGTATTGCGGAGTATGGCTGGGTATGGCAGAGTATGGCTGGGTATGGCAGAGTATGGCTGGGTATGGCAGAGTATGGCTGGGTATGGCAGAGTATGGCTGGGTATGGCAGAGTATGGCTGGGTATGGCAGAGTATGGCTGGGTATGGCAGAGTATGGCTGGGTATGGCAGCGTATGGCTGGGTATGGCAGCGTATGGCTGGGTATGGCAGCGTATGGCAGCGTATGGCTAGGTATGGCAGAGTATGGCTCGGTATTGCAGGGTATTGCAGAGTATTGCAGGGCATTGTAGAGTATGGCAGGGCATTGCAGAGTATGGCAGGGCATTGCAGAGTATGGCAGGGTATTGCAGAGTACGGCAGGGTATTGCAGAGTATTGCAGAGTATTGTGGGGTATTGCAGAGTATGGCAGAGTATTGTAGGGTATTGCAGAGTATGGCAGGGTATGGCAGAGTATGGCAGGGTATGGCAGAGTATGGCAGGGTATGGCAGAGTATGGCAGGGTATGGCAGGGTATGGCAGGGTATGGCAGAGTATGGCAGAGTATTGCGGGGTATTGCAGAGTATTGCGGGGTATTAAAGAGTATTGCAAAATATGGCTGAGCATGGAGGGATGGCTGAGCATGGAGGGATGGATGGCTGGATGTGACTGCAATTGTCACAGAGCAGCGCTGTGGGCACTACAGATTCAGCCCACAGTGCTGCTGCCATCCGATCTCTCCCCTTCTTTTCTCACACTGTACCGATCGGTACACAGAGGGGAGAGAGGATGGGTCACGGTTGTGCTCGGGTGCGCGTCCCAGGGGGCACGCGAGAGCGGGATTCTGGGAGGACGTCACTGTACGCCCTCCCAGAGTTATGCAACCGCCCTGTAGCCGTCATTTGGCTATGGGCCGGTTGGCAAATGGTTAATTACTGCTGGGTTTTTTTTGTCTTTTTGTTTACTAAAACAGACCGAAAATTTTGAAAAAAAAAAATTCTTAGTTTCTGTTAGTAGATTTGGTAAATAAGTAATTTTTCTCCTTCACTGATGTGCGCTGATGAGGCTGCACTGATGAGCACTGATGAGGTGGCACTAATATGCCGCACTTATGGGCACTGATAGGCGGCACTGATGGGTGGCACTGATAGGCAGCATTGATGGGCGGCACTGATGGGCATTGATGTTTCACATTGATGGGCAGCACTGAAAGCCAGCACTGACTGGCATCACTAATGGGCACTGATTGCTGGCGCTTTATTGTAAACAGGGCACTGATGATCAGTACTCCGATTACCTGTCTTGCTGTCCACTGTGAGGAGACTATTACCGGCACTTCCGTGTTTATTGAAATGAAGACAGACACATTTTTTTGTTTTATCCAGCTGTATTTACTTAGAGCAACTTATAACATCCAAGTGAAAGATGTAACACCAACATGTCAGGAAAATTTTTTAAAACAGAATCATTGAGTTGGAAAAAGGCTCACCCCCTTCTGTTAGCATTTTGTTGAACCCCCTTTTGCTTTAATTACAGCCTTTAGTCTGTTGGGATATGTCTCTACTAACTTTGCACATCTAGACTTTGCAATATTTGCCCACTCTCCTTTTCAGAACTGCTCCAGTTCAGTTAAATTTGATGGTGACCGTTTGTGGACTACAGTTTCAAGTCATTCCACAGATTTTCAATGGAGTTTGGTGTCTGGGCTCTGATTAGACCATGCAAGGACATTCACCTTTTTCTCCTTCAACCTCTGTGTGGTCATTTTTCCAGTGTGATTTGGGTCATTGTCATGTTGAAAGGTAAACCATCTTCCCATTGACAACTTTCTGGCAGAGGGCAGCAGATTTTCCTCAAGAATTTGATGGTATTTTGCTCCATCCTTTTTTCCTTCTATTCTGACAAGTGCTCCAGTCCCTGCTGCAGAGAAACACCCCCCTAACAGGATATTACCACCTCCATGCTTTACTGTAGGAATGGTGTTCTTTGGATGGTGAGCTGTATTGGATTTCTGCCAGACATATCATTGGTATTGAGGCCAAATAATTCAATTTTAGTCTCATTTGACCAGAGCACCATTTTCCATGTAGCCTCAGAATCTTTAAGGTGCTTTTTGGCAAAGCTCAGTAGTGCCTGCATCTGGACTTTCTTGAGGAGTGTTTTTATTCTTGCAACCCTCCAATACAGGCCACATTTGTGGAGAATTTGTGATATTTTTGTCACATGCACACAGTGACCACTCTTTGTCATAAATTCCTGCAACTGCTTCAGAGTTGCTGTAAGTCTTTGGGTAGCCTCTCTGACCAGTTTCCTCCTGGCTCTTTCATCCAGTTTGGAGTGACCACCTGATCCAGGGAGGATCTGTGTTGTACCAAATACCTTCCACTTCTTAATAATAGACTTATAAATGGTAAACGAATGCAGCGCTAAATACAATAAGTGACAGGATGATGAACTCACATCCTATGTAAAAAAGTGTATGGTGATTATTGCAGGTGATGTTTATAAACCAAAATAAACATAATAAGCAAACAGTCCCAGACGACTGAAAAAAATGTCCATGGTGGTATAAAAATCATTGACATATGCAGTGCAATATTCTTAAAGTGAACAAAGGACAAAGGACGAGCGCAGATGATGCTTCCAATTCAGGAAAAAATCTTCATGCATTCGGAATCAGTACACGAGTGGCAGAAGTGGATACTCTTACCGGAGGAGATGGACGCAATCGCCGTACGGTGGAGTGTCATATGAGCTTTAAGGATCAAACGATCCCAGGGGTGCTTTGCAGGAAGGCACTGGTGGTAGGTTCCATCTAGGACAACCGTGGCTGTACGGTGATGTTCACTGCACGGTGTACCACACTGTTTGATGCTGGCAGCTATAAGTTTATTTCTTCATTTTTTGTAGTAGCGCAATTATTTATTAGTTTTATTAATAATAGACTTCACTGTGCTTTCAGGCATTGATAAAGCCTTTGGACTTTTTTGTATCCATCTCATGACCTGTGCCTATCCAAAACTTTATTTTAGAGATCTTTTGACAGTGCCTTGCCACCCATAATTGATAGTGCAACTGAAGCAAACAATCAGGGACTGAAATGTTCCAGGAAAGCTCTTTTCATGCTCAGCTAATCAAAATGACCACAGCTGATCACAGTTGAAAGTCAATTGGCTTTGTGTGCCATTGAGAAGGTGATTAGCTACACCTGATTGAGTTTACAAGTCATTTTTAGGTGTTATATGTTTCACTTGGATGTCATAAGTTGCACTGAGTAAATACAGCTGGATAAAACTAAAACGGGAAGGTGATTCTTTTCTATACCCACTGTATAAAGAAGAAATTCAGAATGGAGCAGGTAGGAAAAGTGGTGGCTCAGGAACCTGGAGAACAAAGAATCCTGGATTGAGGGCTGAAACAGACTGCTACACTGTCTGTACCTTGTTCCAAGAACATAGTCTGCCCACTACATATCCCCAGTTTGATATTGCTGTGCGTTTTCATATTACTGTGTTTCTGCTCTCTAAAAATAAAGCTAAAAAATGCAGTTTTGCACTTGTTGACAACTCCAGAATATAGAAAAGCCAAAAAGGTAATGACTCTACTAGCAGAAGACTGAATGTGGGGAGCAATTAACACATTCAGCTGTTTGTCATATGATATCCTATAAATCTATTTACAATACAGGTCATTCACTGCATAATAGTAAAGCGGACTTCTGAAACCAACCATACACTTGACATTTTCAATGCTTCATATTTTCCTTACGGAAAAGAAAAGAAAAGAAATGAGTTTTGAACACGATACATGAAGAGAATACTATACATTTAAACTATGTGTTCTCTATAACTAAAGGTTCAATTTTGTGTAGTAATTAGTTGTTTTATATTTAGAACACTTGTCAGTTTTTATTGCTGTCTGTGCCTCCATTAACCACTTGCCGACTAGGCCATAGCCGAATGACGGCTACAACGCGGTCAGGTAGTTCTGGGAGGGCGTACTATGACGTCTTCCCGAATTCACGCTTCCCGAACAGTGGCCCTTTACCACGTGATCGCTCCGTCCAATGACAGAGCGATCACTTGCCAACAAGCCGAAGCATGTCCGGTTCAGCTTTCTCTCCTTTCCCCACACGCGATCGGTACAGCATGTGAGGAGAGGAGGGAGCTGGTGTAGCAGCACGAGTGGGCTGAACCTGAAGTGCCCACAGCTCTGATATGTGCCCATTCATGCCTCATCCGTGCCGACTGGTGTCTCATACATGCCCACCTGTGCCTCATACATGCCCATCCCTGCCTCATACATGCCCATCTGTGCATGATACATGCTCATCCGTGCCTCATCCGTGCTCATCCATGCCACATCAGTGCTCATCCCTGCCCATCCGTGTCTCATCTGTGCTAATCCGTGCCTCATGCGTGCCTCATCCATGCTCATCCATGCTGCATCAGTGCTTGTCCTGATGGTGCTCCCTGCATGTTGGGTCTCTGTATGTGGCCTGGCTGTGGAAAAGTCTCACACATGTGGTATCCCCTTACTGTGTTAAAAATATCTTATAAATTGACAACTTTGTGTAAAAAAAAAAATTTGTATTCATTTCTTTCCACATTTTCCAAAAACTTATGGAAAAAAATGACATGTTTAAAAGACTCATGCCTCCTAAACTATGTGTTGGTGTGCTTGCTTTCCAAAATTAGTTATATTTTGGGGGGGCGTTTCCATTGTCATGGTGCTCCATGGCCTTCAAAAGTGTAATTGGAAGCCAGGAAATGAAATGTGTATATTATGTCCCTAGAACACCTGAAGGTGCTCCCTGCATGTTGGGCCACTGTATGTGACCAGGCTGTGAAAAAGTCTCACACATGTAGTATCAATATACTCAATAGGAGGAGTAGCTGGATGTGTTTTGGGGTCTAGTTGTAAGTATGCATATGCCATGTGAGAGAAATAACCTGTTAAGATGACAATTTTGTGAAAAAAAAAATCTTCATTTTGCAAAGAATTGTGGGAAAAAATTACAGCTTAAAAAAATCTCACCATGCCTCTTACTAAATACCTTGGAATGCCTACTTTCACAAAAGGGGTCATTTGGGGAGTATTTGTACTTTACTGGCTTGTTAGTGTCTCAAGAAATTATATAGGCCGCCAGGTGTGATCAATTTTCAGTGATTGGTTCCATAGCTTGCAGACTTTATAAGGCCCCTTTCCACTTGTGCGACTTGTCCTGCGACTTGGGACTGCAAAGTCGCATGACAAGTCGTACCACATGATTTCCGAGTACCATTCATATCTGTATGACTTCAAGACGCATCGACTTCAAAGTGGTGCCTGCACTACTTTGGTCTGACTTTGATGCAACTTGAGGTCCATAGACCTCAAGATTACACAGGCATTGCTTCAAGTCGCATCAAAATCGTGGCAAAAGTCATGGCAAAGTCACGCGACTTTCAGGTCACACAAGTGTGAAAGGGGTCTTACTTTCACACAGACCAAATATATTACACTGATTTTGGTTATTTTTACCAAAGATATGTAGAAGTATAAATTTTGGCTAAAATTTATGAAGAAAAATTACTAATTTACTAAACTTTATAACAGAAACAAAGAAAATTGCATTTTTTTTTACCGAATTTTCAGGCTTTTTTCATTTATAGCGCAATAGATAAAAAAAAAACCGTGGTGATTAAATACCACCAAAAGAGAGCTCTATTTGTGTGGAAAAAATGCATATGGGAACAGTGTTGCATGACTGAGTAATTGTCATTCAAAATTTGAGAGAAAATTGGCCTGGTTAGGAAGGGGGTATAAGTGCCCAGTGGGCAAGCAGTTAAGGGGATTCCCCCTCTCTATTTATCCGCTTTCCCATTATTAAGTAAAATAAAACCCCAAAAGGGTCATGGGGGGCCAAGGCTTAATGATGTACATGGGGAGAGAAGAATGGCCGGTGGTCTGATCTAATAGAAGAGCTACTGTAACCTAAATTGTTGAAAACATTCATGCTGGTTCCTATAGAATAGTGTCAGAACACACAGTGCATCAGAGTTTGTTGAATATAGGGCTGCCTTGGCTGAAGACTGGTCAGGGTGCCCATGCTGACCTGTTCTCACAGCCAAAAGTGCCTACAATAGGCAGGTGAGCATCAGAACTTGACCACGGAGCAATGAAATAAAGTGGCCTGGTCTGGTGAATCGTGTTCTTTTACATCATGTGGATGGCCTGATGCGTGTGTGTGCCCCTTACCTGGGGAAGAGATGGCACTAGGATGCACTATATGAAGAAGGCAAGCCTTCAGAGGCAGTGTGATGCTTTGGGCCATATTCTGCTAGGTAACCTTGGATCCTGCCATCCATGTGGATCAGGGCTGGACTGGGACAAAAATGTGGCCCTGGACTTCATCCAGACCGGCCCAGGACACAGCGCATCAGGGTACAGAGCCCAGCACATCAGGCACAGGGTACAGCACATCAGGCCACATTAGGGTACAGCACCTCAGGCCACATCAGGGTACAGGGCACAGCACATCAGGGTAAAGCGCACATCAGGGTATAGACCCCAGCACATCAGGACATGGCACATCAGGGCACAGGACACAGCACACCAGGGCTCAGCACATCAGGACACAGCACATGGCACATCAGGGTAGAGGACACAGCACATCAGGGTACAGGGCACAGCACAGCACATCAGGGTACAGGGCACAGCACATCAGGGCACAGTACATCAGGACACAGTACATCAGGGCACAGAGCACAGCACATCAGGGCACAGTACATCAGGACACAGGACACAGCACATCAGGACACAACGCATCAGGGTACAGGGCACAGCACATCAGGACACAGCACATCAGGGTACAGGCACAGGTAACAGCACACCAGAACACAGCACATCAGGGCACATCAGGGTACAGGAGATCAGGGCAGAGGACATCAGAGTACAGCACATCAGGGCACATCAGCTCACAGGACATCGGGGCACAGGGCACATGGGGCACATGAGGACACATGGCACATCAGGGTACATGGGGCACATCAGGGTACATAGGGCACATCAAAGCACATGGGGCACATCAGGGTACATGGGGCACATCAAAGCACACTGGGCACATCAGGGTACATGAGGCACAACAGGGTACGTGAGGCACATCAAAGCATATGGGGCACATCAGTGTACATGGGGCACATCAGGGTACATGGGGCACATCAGGGTACATGGGGCACATCAAAGCACACTGGGCACATCAGAGTACGTGAGGCACATCAGGGTACGTGAGGCACATCAGGGTACGTGAGGCACATCAAAGCACATGGGGCACATCAAAACACATGGGGTACATCAGGGTACATGGGGCACATCAGAGTACATGGGGCACATCAGGGTACATGGGGCACATGAAAGCACATGGGGCACATCAGTGTACATGGGGCACATCAGGGTACATGGGGCATATCAAAGCACACTGGGCACATCAGGGTACATGAGGCACATCAGGGTACGTGAGGCACATCAAAGCACATGGGGCACATCAAAGCACAGTGTTTACTAGTTTTCTTCAAATGCAGATTAGCGCAGGAAGCGTCTGTGATAAGTTCTCTCTCATGTCACTCTGCTCCCCGGCGGCCCCTCCTCTCTTCTCGTCCATCCCAGATGATGTCACAAGCAAATAGGGATGAACGAGAAGAGAGGAGGGGCCGCAGGGGAGCAGCGTGATATGAGAGAGACCTTATCACAGACGCTTCCTGCGTTACTATGCATGTTGGCTAAATCTTGATCTACCCGTCAGGCGCCAGCTGTCGGTAATTGACAAGTAGATCGCCGCGGACCTCTGGGGGAATTCACCGCAGAACAACTGGGAGACCCCAGTTGAGAAACTTTGCAATAGGCAAATTAGGTGGCCGTTGAACCCGGCCCACTGAGCCATCGGCCCACCGGGAAACTCCCGGTAGTCCCGACGGCCAGTGCATCCCTGATGTGGATGGAAATTTGAAGTCCATGCCTAGAAGCATTAGGGATATTTTGGCAGCTAAAAGGGAACCCTCTCAATATTAGGTGGATGGTCATACTGTTATGGCTGATCGGTGTATAGCATGGTGCAACAGACACAGCTGAGTGTCTCTGGAATTCTGTTAAATACATGTTTTAACATTTCAAATGTATTTAAAAAACAAAACAAAAAACAGTTGATATATGAATATTAACTGCAGTAACCACTGCACTCACATTTCACATATGAGGGCAGACTGTAGCCAACTATATAATGCTCTTAGGAATGAGATGAACTTCAGAATGCTCTATATTTTTGGTTAAAGTTCCCTTCCAAAACCTTTAAGATTTTACATAATTTACTCATGTTCTGAGAAATCAGTTTTATGTTAGGTGCACCCTAAGGAGCTACTATGATCACGGCTGACCCAGGACTGGCCTATCAGGATAGCGGGAAATTTCCCAGTAGGCCACCTGCCCTGGGGTCGCTTTGCAGTGTCGATTCTGGGCGCCCGGGGCTGGCCCTGCCATGGTCTATTGGGCTGCCTCGGAGGGAAGGGGATTGTGCACGCCGCCTGATTACGCAAAGTGGGGATCTCCCGCTTACCCGGCGGCCAATGTCAGACGAACTCCAGGTGGGACTCCCAACACTGGTCCAATGCCAAGACGTGTGACGTCTATCATAGGAGCCGGGACAGGAGGCAGGACTTAGTCTGACAGTGGCCACCGGGTAAGCGGGAGGTCCCCGGTCTGTGTAATCCGGCGGCACACCTCTCTCTCAAACCCCCTGCACTGGTAAGGCTGCATTGATGAGCACTGATCAGGCTGCATTGATGGGCACTGGTGAGGCTGCACTGATGGGCATTGGTGACGCTGCATTGATGGGCACTGGTGAGACTGCATTGGATGGTGGGCACTGGTGAGGCTGCATTGGATGGGCACTGTTGAGGCTGTGCTGATGGGCACTGGTGAGGCTACATTGATGGGCACTAATCACACTGCATTGATGAGCACCGATGAGGCTGCGCTGATGGGCATTAGGGAGTAGGGATGAGCTTTCTGTTCGGGTCGAACATGAGTTCGACTCGAACATTGGCTGTTCGCCCGTTCGTGCCAAATTCGAGCAGCCCGTAACGGCCCATAATGCACTGCGGAAGCGCAGTGCATTGTTGTATGATGATTGGCCAAAGCATGCACCATGACCTGCATGCATTGGCCAACCCCAGCGCCCTCAGCTAAGAGAGCCATAGTTGGCCAAAGGCAGGGTGCCTTTTGCCAATCATGGCTCAGGGGGACTAAGTCCATGCCCCACACTATATAAGGCTGCCTACACGTCGGCCCCGTGTAGTGTGTTGTTGGCGTGGATGGAGAGAGAGTGTCATTTAAGTTGAGCAGGCAGGCAGGTTATTCAGTTAGCTGCAGTGTATTTAATATACAGTCTTTATATATATATATATATATATATATATATATATATATATATATATATATATATATATATATATATAAATATATATATATATTATATATATATATATATATCCACTGTATCCAGTTTAGCTATATCTGACTGCAGGCCGTTCCTGGTGTACTTTTTCTAATATACTTCAGGCAGGCAGGTTATTCAGTTAGCTGCAGTGTATTTAATAAATAAATATATATATATATATATATATATATATATATATATATATATATATATATATATATATATATATACACAGTCTCGTGTATATATATATATATATATATATATATATATATATATATATATATATATTTATATATATATATATATCTGCAGGCCATTCCTGGTGTACTTTTTCTAATATACTTCAGGCGGTGTACACAGTACTGTGCACCCATAGTGCAGTTGCTACTACTTTTCTGGTGGTGTACACAATAGAGTACACCCATAGTTGTTATTACACTTCTGTTAGTGTACACAGCACCGTGCACCCCTAGTGCAGTTGCTGCTACTTTCCTGGTGGTGTACACAATACATACAGTGCACCCATAGTTGTTATTACACTTCTGTTGGTGTACACTGTACCGTGCACCCGTATTGCAGTTTCTAGTGCTACTACTTTTCTGGTGGTGTACACAGTACACAATACATACAGTGCACCCATAGTTGTTATTAAACTTCTGTTGGTGTACACAGTACAGTGCACCCATAGTGCAGTTGATACTACTTTTCTGGTGGTGTACACAATAGAGTACACCCATAGTTGTTATTACACTTCTGTTGGTGTACACAGCACCGTGCACCCCTAGTGCAGTTGCTGCTACTTTCCTGGTGGTGTACACAATACATACAGTGCACCCATAGTTGTTATTACACTTCTGTTGGTGTACACTGTACCGTGCACCCGTATTGCAGTTTCTAGTGCTACTACTTTTCTGGTGGTGTACACAGTACACAATACATACAGTGCACCCATAGTTGTTATTAAACTTCTGTTGGTGTACACAGTACCATGCACCCCTAGTGCAGTTGCTACTACTTTTCTGGTGGTGTACACAATACATACAGTGCACCCAGAGTTATTATTATACTTCTGTTGGTGTACACAGTACCGTGCACTTGCTACTACTTTTCTGGTGGTGTACACAGTACACAATGTATACAGTACACCCATAGTTGTTATTACACTTCTGTTGGTGCATGGTACACAGTACCATGCACCCCTAGTGCAGTTGCTACTACTTTTCTGGTGGTGTACACAGTACACAATACATACAGTGCACCCATAGTTGCTATTAGACTTCTGGTGGTGTACACAATACCGTTCACCCCTAGTGCAGTTGCTACTACTTTTCTGGTGGTGTACACAATACAGTACACCCATAGTTGTTATTACACTTCTGTTGGTGTACACAGTACTGTGCACTCCTAGTGCAGTTGCTACTACTTTTCTGGTGGTGTACACAGTACACAATACATACAGTACACCCATAGTTGTTATTACACTTCTGTTGGTGTACACAGTACCGTGCACCCCTAGTGCAGTTGCTACTACTTTTCACAATACAGTGCAGTGTGGTTTTGCTAAACAAAATTTACAGCATGTCCGGAAGGCCACCAAGGAGAGGCAGACGCTCACAGGCCACTAAAAGAAGGCAAGCAGGCTCTGTGTCTACAGTCGACAGTGCTGGTCGTGGACACAGTGCATCCTCAGTACATGGCAGTGGGGCACGCTTGTCCATTTTTTCTGCAGCTGGCTGTGTTTTTGAGCCACAACATGCAGAAGAGTTGGTGGAATGGATAACAATGCCCTCCTCATCCTGTGTCACCCAGGCTCAGCGTAGTTTGCCTGCCAATGCAGCTGCCAAAGCGGCCTATTGCATCGGCTCCATGTCAACAGTCACTCCTTCCCTAGCCCCACCATCATGCACGAAGGAGTCCCCCAAACTATTCGACCACAGTGTTGGGTACATGCTGCAGAAGGATGCGCAGCAATTTGAAGGCTCCGATGATGGTACCCGGGTTGAGGAAGGGAGTGACGAGAGCACAGAGAGAGGGGGTGCCCAAGAAGGTCAAGAAACTGGCAGTCATGTTCCCCGAGCTGCAGCATACTGCTCCACTGACGAGGAGGGAGGGGATGATAAGGTCACTGACTCTACTTGGGTGCCTGATAGAAGAGAGGAGGAGGCACATCTCTAACGAGGCAGGATGCCCTCCAGGGGGCAGCTTAAGGGTAGCCACCCTATTGCACCACACCGCAGAGCTAAGCAGGTGCAGGGCGCTTCTGACTCCCCACATATTTTGAAAAGTTCTTTGGTGTGGGCCTTTTTTGACACGTGTGCAGCAGATCACACCATTGCTATTTGCAACATATGTCTGAAGTGTATTAAGTGTGGCCAAAACAGCAGCTGCTTGGGCACCACATGCTTGACCAGACATATGACGACCTCCCATGCAGTCTGTTGGCAACAGCACTTAAAAGACCCACATCAAAGAACAAGGCGGACCTCTCCTTGCTCCTTATCAGCTGGGATCTCAACCCCACTATACCTCCAGTCCTCTCAGAAAGCTGCACCGAGAGGAATGAAGGTATAGAAATAAGTGTCCCAAGTACTTGCGGCCAATCTGCTAGGGGTACACCAACATTGGATTTTAGCAGGCAAATTTCCCTACCCCAGTTGCTAAACCGTCAAAAGAAATTCGATCCCAGCCATCCACACGCTCAGCGTCTGAATGCTAGCTTGGCCAAATTGCTAGCACTGCAACTGCTGCCTTTTCAGCTGGTAGACTCTGCCCCCTTTTGTGAATTTGTGGAATGTGCGGTACCTCAGTGGCAGGTTCCCAAACGCCATTTCTTTTCATGGAAGGCCGTTCCGGCTCTCTACCAGCATGTGGAAGGCAATGTCTTGGCCTCGTTGGACAGGGCGGTCAGCAGAAAGGTGCATATTACTGCTGACTCATGGTCCAGCAGGCATGGACAGGGACGGTATCTTTCTTTCACAACGCACTGAGTATCTCTGCTGGCAGCTGGGAAGGATGCAGGACAGGGTTCAGTATTGGAGCTTGTTCCACCACCACGCCTCCAAAATGCTAGGGGTGATTCTGCCATAGCTCTCTCCTCCACCCCCTCCTCTTCTTCTTCCTCTATGGCCTCTTCCTCTGCAGATTTCTCCTCTGAACCAGCAGTGCTCTATAGGCATTCAAGGGGCTAAGCAAGCACTCAGGCACTTAGGGGACAGGAGCCACACTGGGGCAGAGATTCTGTCAGCTCTGCAGGGACAGGCTCAGAGGTGGTTGACGCCACGCCAGCTTCAGCCAGGAATGGTTGTATGCGACAATGGCACCAACCTCCTCTCCACCCTCCGACAGGGACACTTGGCCCATGTTGGCTCACATCCTGAATTTGGTGGTGCAGCGGTTATTGAGCAGGTACCCTGGCTTACAGGATCTCCTGAGGCAGGCCAGGAAAGTTTGTGGTCATTTCCGCCAGTCATATAATGCCAGTGCTCAGCTGGCTGACATTCAAAGAGAATGCAACCTGCCCAAGAACCGCCTCATTTGTGACATGCCCACCAGGTGGAACTCAATGTTGGCAGTGCTGCAGTGGCTGCACACGCAGCAGAGGGCCATCAATGAGTACCTGTGTGAGTATGGCACCAGGACAGGGTCAGGGGAGCTTGGCTTTTTTTCGCCACGCCAGTGGCTACTGATCAAGGATGCATACACTGTCCTGTCACCATTTGAGGAGGCCACGAGGATGGTGAGCAGTGACAGTGCATGCATCAGTGATACTGTCCCTCTTGTCTTTCTATTGGAGCACACGCTTTGTGGAATAATTGACAGGGCACTTGAGGCAGAACAGCGGGAGGAAGAGGAGGACTTCCTTACCTCTCAAGGCCCCCTTTATGCAGATATTAGTATTCCTGCAGGCCCGCCGATCACACAGGAAGACGAAGAGGAGGAGGAGGATTGTGTCAGCATGGAGGTGAGGATAACACTCAGCATCAGCAGCAGTCTTCAAGGGATTGTTTGCAGTCCCCAGAAACCCATGGAGCTGTACGTGGCTGGGAGGAGGTGGTTGAGGATCATGTGATCCTTAGTGACCCAGAGGACTCAGGATTGAATGCCTCTGCAAACTTACGCTGCATGGCCTGCCTGTTCCTGCAAAGCCTGCGAAAGGACCCTAGGATTCGTGGTATCAAGGAGAGGGATCATTACTGGCTGGCATCCCTTCTTGATCCACGTTACAAGGGTACAAGGGGACACGTTACAAGGCAGAACTTATCCAGCCTTCGCAGAGGGAGCAGAGGATGAAACTTCTTTGGGAGGCCTTACAGAAAGGTTTGTGCAATGCGTTTCCAGAGCCTGGGAGGTTACAATTTCCTGGTGCTAGACAAAAGTGTTGCTGAGGCTTCGTTCAGTCACAGAAAGAGCGGTGGAGAAGGTGGCTGGCTGACCGGTGCCTTCAGACAATTCTTCAGTCCTCAGCGCCTAGGTCTGGTCGGTTCCAGCAACCATCACCAGCGTCTGAAATACATGGTGCAGGAATATCTAGGAGCAAGATCAGACTTCGAGACCTTTTCACCAGAACATCCACTGGGTTACTGGGTCTTGAGGATGGACCACTGGCCAGAGCTTGCTCAATATGCAATTGAGCTACTGGCCTGTCCTGCATCCAGCGTTCTTTTTGAATGCACATTCAGTGCTGCTGGAGGCTTTGTAACCAATCACAGAGCATGCCTGTCCACAGACTCTGTTGATCGGCTCACATTCATAAAAATGAATCAGTCTTGGATCACCAGCTACTAAGCACCTGATGCTGATGTAACCGATTGTTTTTTCTTTGGATGTGGGATTCCTTGAAGACTGCATATGCTGAGTGACTATCCTATTATGCTGCATGACTATCCTATTGCTCCTCAATCTTCATGATAATAGCTTCTAGGAACATTTTTGGTTCAGGGCACCACCACCACTGCCTAAGGCCCAAATGTTCCGCCCTTGTTTAACTGGAGCGTGTAATTACAATTTTTGATCTAATATTTCACAGCAGGGCCTATTCCTGTGCTCAACAAAAGTATCTGTGAGGCTTTACAGTGTTGTACCACCACTGCCTAAGGCCCAATTTTTATGCCCCTGTTTAACAGGGGCGCGTAATTACAATTCTTGATATAATATTTCACAGCAGGGCCCGTTCCAGCGCCCACCAAGAGTAACTGAGGGCTTACAGTGTTCTGGTACCACCAACACCTAAGGCCCAATTTTCCGCAGAGTGTATAGGGCAGGCCGCATAGTATATACAGGCGGTCCCCTATTTTCAAACATTCGACTTACAAACTACTCCTACTTAGAAATTGAGGGAGACAACAAGAAGTGTGAGGAAATCTACCCCCAGGAAGGTAAATTCTTTCCTGTAAGTGTTAATATGGGAAAAAGGTGTCTCCACTGATGCTTTATCACCAATCCTTGTTTCCCCAATAACCCAAAATTTCCTAAATCCAATTGTCATTGGGAAGAAAGTGAGGTGAAATCTTCTTAATAGGGGCACAGACAGCAAAACAAATGTTACAGGAGTGATGATAACCCTTCCCTATGTTATCCAAAAAGCTAAAAAAAAGACTTTTTGGCTGGAGCTACACTTACAAAATGTACCTGTTCCAAATTACCGATTCAACTTAAGAACAAACCTACAGTCTCTATCTTGTTTGTAACCCGGGGACCGCCTGTATACTGCTGCTGTTCAGAGTATAGAGGGCCTGGGAGCCCCACACTTTTTTTAATCTGGGTGCGGACTTCCCCTTAATATCCATACCAGACCCAAAGGGCCTAGTAATGGGCGGGGGGGGGGGGGGGCGGGGGGCATAACATTACATTACTGCCGCAAGCAGTTTTAAATGACTTTTATTCCTGTCATTTTGTGCAGGGACTGTTCTAAACAAAGGAAAAAATGCGCCACTTTACAGGCATACTATAAGTCACCCCCAGGCACAATATTTAAAAGGAATATTTCACTTTTATTATTTCACTTTAAGCATTATTAAAATCACTGCTCCAGAAAAAACGGCCGTTAAACTTTAAAACTTTTTTTTGCATTGATACATGTTCCCTGGGGCAGGACCTGGGTCCCCAAACACTTTTTATGACAATAACTTGCATATTAGCCTTTAAAATTAGCACTTTAGATTTTTCACGTTCGAGTCCCATAGACTTTAACGGTGTTCGCACAAATTTTCTGCCTGTTCACATGTTCTGCCCCAAACCGAACCGAGGGGTGTTCGGCTCATCCCTACTGGTGAGTATAATATATTCTTCAATGTGCTTTAAAATGCACGATTTTCCCTTTTATGAACAAGAAAATAGTGACGTTATGCTGTTGGGCTGCTATAATAGTGCTATGGGGCTGGTGTGAAATTATTTCAAGGGCTGGTTTTTATTCCCAGTCCGGCCCGGACTATGATGCTTCTGGACATCAGCGATGGTAGTGGGAGGTTGTACAGGTGTGACAGAGGTGCGGTTTTCACTCTTATGTTTCTGTCCACATACAGTAACTGCACACAACTGGGTTGGACAGAGTGCTCAGATTTACATTCACATAACGTCAATCATTTGTTTAAGGCATAGAAAAAATAGTGCTCTCTGCAGAGCGGGTTCATCCATGGTAGCCATAACGCAACTACATTGGCGTTGCTCTGAAGCATGCTGGTGATAAAATCCATTACCCTGCTCAAGAAGAGAGCGTGGTGGTGACTGGTCATACGACTAAAACTGGGTAGTATTAGCACTATAGATCACAAACTTGCCGGGGATCTCCTGCATGGACTGAAATTCTATAGACAGATTCATCCATGAGGGTATGTAGTTTCACAGGAACATTATCACTTCTGGCTGAAGTTCAGTATAAAGCAAATGTTAATAATTTACAATTCTCTAAAAATGTACCTTTTTTTTGACGGAAAGTATTCAGACCCTCTTAAATTTTTCACTCTTTGTTATATTGCAGCCATTTGCGAAAATCATTTAAGTTTATTTTTGTTCCTCATTGATGTACACACAGCACCCCATATTGACAGAAAAACACAGAATTGTTGACATTTTTGCAGATTTATTAAAAAAGAAAAACTGAAATATCACATGGTCCTAAGTATTCAGACCCTATGCTGTGACACTCATATATTTAACTCAGGTGCTGTCCATTTCTTTTGATCATCCTTGAGATGGTTCTACACCTTCATTTGAGACCAGCAGTGTTTGATTATACCGATTGGACTTGATTAGGAAAGCCACACACCTGTCTATATAAGACCTTACAGCTCACAGTGCATGTCAGAGCAAATGAGAATCATGAGGAACTGCCTGAAGAGCTCAGAGACAAAATTGTGGCAAGGCACGGATCTGGCCAAGGTTACAAAAAAAAATTCTGCTGCACAAAAGGTTCCTAAGAGCACAGTGGCCTCCATAATTCTTAAATGGAAGACGTTTGGGACGACCAGAACCCTTCCTAGAGCTGGCCGTCCGGCCAAACTGAGCTATCGGGGGAGAAGAGCCTTGGTGAGAGAGGTAAAGAAGAACCCAAAGATCAGTGTGGCTGAGCTCCAGAGAAGCAGTCGGGAGATGGGAGAAAGTTGTAGAAAGTCAACCATCACTGCAGCCCTCCACCAGTCGGCGCTTTATGGCAGAGTGGCCCGACGGAAGCCTCTCCTCAGTGCAAGACACATGAAAGCCCGTATGGAGTTTGCTAAAAAACAACACCTGAAGGACTCCAAGTTGGTGAGAAATAAGATTCTCTGGTCTGATCAGACCAAGATAGAACTTTTTGGCCTTAATTCTAAGCGGTATGTGTGGAGAAAACCAGGCACTGCTCATCACCTGTCCAATACAGTCCCAACAGTGAAGCATGGTGATGGCAGCATCATGCTGTGGGGGTGTTTTTCAGCTGCAGGGACAAGATGACTGGTTGCAATTGAGGGAATGATGAATGTGGCCAAGTACAGGGAAATCCGGGACGAAAACCTTCTCCAGAGTGCTCAGGACCTCAGACTGGGCCGAAGGTTTACCTTCCAACAAGACAATGACCCTATGCACACAGCTAAAATAAAGAAGGAGTGGCTTCACAACAACTCCGTGACTGTTCTTGAATGGCCCAGCCAGAGCCGTGACTTAAACCCATTTGAGCATCTCTGGAGAGACCTAAAAATGGCTGTCCACCAACGTTTACCATCCAACCTGACAGAACTGGAGAGGATCTGCAAGGAGGAATGGCAGAGGATCCCCAAATCCAGGTGTGAAAAACTTGATGCACCTTTCCCAAAAAGACTCATGGCTGTATTAGATTAAAAGGGTGCTTCTACTAAATACTGAGCAAAGGGTGTGAATACTTAGGACAATGTGATATTTCAGTTTTTCTTTCTTAATAAATGTGCAAAAATGTCAACAATTCTGTGTTTTTTCTGTCAATATGGGGTGCCGTGTGTACATTAATGAGGAAAAAAATGGATTTTTAAAACAGCTTACCTGTAAAATCCTTTTCTTGGAGTACATCACGGGACACAGAGCACCATAATAATGACTATGTGGGTTATGCGCTTACCTTTAGGTGATTGGACACTGGTAACCAATAGTAAGACGGTTCCTCCCATATAACCCCTCCTATACCGGAAGCACCTCAGTTTTGTAGCAAGCAATGACGATCCCAGAAAGAGGGGAGGGACCTCTGTGTCCCATGATGTACTCCAAGAAAAGGATTTTACAGGTAAGCTGTTTTAAAAATCCATTTTTCTTTTTCATACATCACGGGACACAGAGCCCCATAATAATGACTATGTGGGATGTCCTAAAGCAATGCATCTGAGGGGGGAGAACACATTATCCCTAAGCCCAACAGGCCTGAGACTATAAAGCTGCCTGCAAGACGCTGTGGCCAAAAACAATCTCCCTTTGAGATCTCACATCCACCTGGTAGAACCTGGTGAACGTATGAACTGAAGACCAAGCCGCTTTGCAAACCTGAGCCATAGACACCTGCTGGCGTACTGCCCATGATGCACTAATTCCTCTAGTGGAGTGTGCCTTTAAACCCCAAGGTGGAACCCTGCGCTTTAATCCATACGCCTGGATAATAGTCTGACGAATCCACCTGGATATAGTTGAACTTGTTGCCGGCTGTCCTTTTTTAGGACCCTCAGGCAGGACAAGAAAACAGTCAGTCTTCCGAAAGGGAGCAGACATTTTCAAGTAAACTTTGATCGCCCTCACCACATCCAGTGAGTGAAGCGACCTTTCCTCCCTAGTCTTAGGGTTTGGAAAAAAGGAAGGTAAAATGATATCCTGATTCAAATGAAATTTGGAAACTACCTTCGGTAAAAAATCCGGACGGGGGCGCATGACCACTCTGTCCTGATGAAGAATCATAAAGGGTTCTTTGCAAGAAAGGGCGGCCAATTCTGACACCCTTCTAGCCGATGTTATAGCCACCAAAAAAACTAATTTTTTGGTCAATAGGACAAAAGGAATATGCCTAATGGGTTCAAACGGTTGACTCTGTAAGGCTGACAGTACCAAATTTAAGTCCCAGGGACATAAAGGTGGTTTAACCGGCGGCCTCAGGTGTGTTACTCCCTTGACAAAGGTACGCACCAAAGAATGGGATGCAATTGGTCTTTGGAAAAAAAACGATAAGGCCGAAATCTGTCCCTTAATTGTCCCTAAAGCGAGCTGCAAGTCTACTTCTGCTTGAAGAAAGGCAAGAACTCTTCCAATTGTATATCTACGAGGGTTCCATTCCCTCTCCTCACACCAAGAAATACACGACTTCCAGACTCTATAATAGATAGCTCTAGAAACTGACTTTCTAGCGTTTATCAAGGTAGACAAGACTGAACCCATAATACCACAGTCTTTCTACAGTCTGGTCTCAATAGCCAAGCCATCAAATTCAGCAACCGTAAAGAAGGATGGAATATGGGTCCTTGAGACAACAGGTCTGGATGGCAGAGCCAGACGAGCTGCCCGAATCTCCAATAGATTGATGGGCAGGGTCCTTTCTGTCTGGGACCATACTCCCTAAACAGACGCTTCCTCTAGGACTGCTCCCCAGCCGAGAAGACTGGCGTCTGTAGTTACGACTTTCCAGGCTACTGGTGGGAAAGATTTCCCTCTTTTCAAATTGCTGGTTTTTAACCACCAAGAAAGGTTCCATAGTACCTGTGGAGATAGAACCATCGGCTGATCCAAGGTTCGTGCCGACTTGTCCCAGGCCTTTAGAATACTGTTCTGGAACACTCTGGAGTGGAACTGTGCATATGGCACTGCGCTGAAGGATGACACCATCTTGCCCAGTAACCTCATACACAGCCGAATAGAAGGTGTTAGTTCTCTTTTCACCTTCTGGACCAGTTCCACTATGGAGGCGACCTTTAAGGGGGGCAGAAACACCTTTTCTTGGGCGGTGTCCAAGACCAGACCCAGATACACCAAGGCTTGGGTCGGACAAAGAGCTGACTTGTCCAAATTTAGAATCCAACCCAGGCGTTGTAAAACCCGTACTGTTCTTGACACGTTTTGAATCAGCATGGGGCAAGAGCAACCCCTTAGGGGAAGATCTTCCAGGTATCCTACTATGGAGACCTTCTGAGATCTTAGGGAAGCCAACACCGGGGCTAGAGTCTTTGTGAAAACCCTGGGGGCTGTGGCCAGACCAAATGGTAGCGCCACGAATTGAAAATGACTGCCTTCCACAGCGAAGCGTAGGAACCTCTGATGTGGACCGAAGCTTGGCACTTGAAGGTATGCGTCCTTGATATCTATGGACACTAAATAATCTCCCTTTCTCAGGGATTTTATTATCGAACGAACCGAACCGAACAAGCGGAAGGATCGAATGTCTATAAAGACGTTGAGAGCTTTGAGGTCCAAAATGGGCCTTACCTCTCCATTTGGCTTCGGCACAGTGAATAGGTTTGAGTAAAACCCTTTGAACCTTTCCTCGTGCGGAACCTTTACAATTACCCCCTGCAACAGCAGATGCTGTAAAGCTAGGAATAGGCATCTTCTTAACTTTGGATCCGACGGAACCCTTGAGTACAGAAACCGATTTGGGGGGAATTCCCAAAACTCTATTCTGTAACCGTATTTTACAGTGGAAATGACCCATCTGTCTTGAACTAGTTCTTCCCAAGCATCCCCAAACAGCCGAAGCCTGCCCCCCACCCGTGAGAGCGGGGGCGCTTCTTCACAAGGTAGACTTGGAGTTGGGCTTGGGTGTCTTTTGGGTCCAGGGTTTCTTCTGACCCTGGGATCTTTTAAACCCAGATGGCTGAAGCCGTCGATACTGCTTAGGGGAAGAAGCACTAGGTCCTGGAGCATTGGGAATTTTATAAGAGAGTTGCTTTCCTTTCTTTTTAATAGGGAGTAAGGCACTCTTCCCTCCAGAGATCTTTTGGATATATTTATCCAGATCCTTGCCAAACAAGTGCTCTAGATGGAATGGAACAGCTGCGAGTAGCCTTTTACATGGCGTCTCAGCAGATCAATTCTTTAGCCACAAGACTCTGCGCATATGGATTGACAGTAACGCAAAATGGGACATCAGTTGGATTGAGTCCTTCAATGCGTCTACTGCAAAACATAAGGCATGAGGAATCTCAGATAACTCCTCGGCAGATTCCTCCTGGCAAGGTATGTTCCTTACCAACCTTTTAAAGCGATCCTTTAGGGATTGGCAAATCCCAATAGCTGCAACTGCTGGCTGAACTGCTGCACCAGCCACCGAAAAGGAGGCCTTTAATAAGGACTCTAGCTTTTTATCAGCCGGATCCTTGAATACCTGGGCATTATCCACTGGACAGGTTAAACTTTTATTTACAGAAGATATGGCAGCGTCCACCAAGGGTGTGCCCCATTTCCTCCTGAACTTCTCCTCCATAGGATATAAGACAGAAAACCTTTTTGGAGGTAAGTATATCCTGTCAGGATGTTCCCAGTCCGCGTAAACCACCTGCTTCAGTAATGGATGCAAAGGGAACGCTTGGGAAGTTTGCTGAGGTCGCAAAGATCCCAAAGTAGAACAGGAGAGTGCAGACTCCTGAACCGGGGGTAACTTAAACCCAATTCATACCATCTCAATTAGAGATTGGATAAACAATTTTTGGGAATGGGAGGCTGAAATGGGCTCTTCAGAGCCAGAGTCCTCAGCTGAGGATCCTTCAGCCTCTCCTTCCTCTCGGTCTTTTATGACCGCCTCTTCCAAATCCTCTGCCCATTCTGGTTCCAGATCACCTATATTAGTAGTGGCCACTATGCCTGACAAATGCAATGGCTCAGCCAGGCCAGATGCCGCAAGTCTTTCAGGAGAAACTGAGGCTGCATCAGCATGGAGTTGGTCTCCTGTTTTTAAAGGAGGTACTCTTACCCCTGTGCCAGCCTTGTTCCCTGTACCTCATTTTCTGGAAGACATTGCTTACACACGAGGAAGAAAAGGAGTACTCCCCACAAACTACAACCAGCCTTCAACCTGTCACCACTATGTCCAAGACCTCCAGACTCACATGCCCAAATGCTGCTCTGTGTTGTCCACACGCACGCCAGGAGCTCAATCCCTATAAGCTCTTAGCTGGAGAATGAGCGCGCGCATCTCCTGGCGCACACGGCGCATCTGTGACGTGCACAGCAGCGGCGCAAGCACACACCGAAGGCGCACACACATGCCGGTGGCGCGCACACAGAGCGCACATTTGCGCACACCTGATCAAAATGAGTGCCATACTAGGCACTCTGTAAGGCACAGGATTTCAAGGTTTACCAGCAGGTCTCAGAGGGAATACATATATATAATAAATTCCCAAAGGGAGTACTCAACATCCCAAGCAGCAGGGCCTATTTACCAGGCCCAATCTTTCCCCATCACAGCGGGTAGCGCCTCTAAGGACCTTCAGGGACCGGGTCCCCCATATTTTGGGGTCCACACCCCTGGACCTGTAAAGCACCCTTTCTGGTTTACCTTGGGCAAGATTGACCAGGAATACCAACAAGGGTCCAACGCCTATATAGGACACATTACAAGCAATACCTCGTTCATGAACCGAGGTTCGGGTACCATTCACTTTAGCTTTTGTTATGCCATCCAAATGACATCCTCAGTGGGACATCTTTGAAGAAAATTGAAGAGCTTCAACAGCCATGACCATCACCTTCAAGACACTGGCGAAAAAAACTGAGGTGCTTCCGGTATAGGAGGGGTTATATGGGAGGAACCGTCGTACTATTGGTTGCCTAAAGGTAAGCGTATAACCCACATAGTCATTATTATGGTGCTCTGTGTCCCGTGATGAAAAATGAACTTAAATGATTTTAGCAAATGGCTGCAATATAACAAAGAGTGAAAAATTTAAGGGGGTTTGAATACTTTCTGTCCTCACTGTATATATATGAAGGCCAGTATGGTGGCCTGAAATTATGGAAGGAGCCCGGGGGATATTTAAGCAGACCACTCACAGTGGTCTTTGTCGGTTCCAATGTGTGGTAATACATCACCAGGCCGACTGTGCCAGCTCAATGTTCGTGAGTCTGTGTTTTTGTATTCCAGGGTGTTCCCCGTTCGTAGGATTTCGTTGATCATTCCACGCTCGCTTTTACAGGTAGGATTAGTTATTACCCTTCCTACAAACAAACCATTGGTTATCATGTTCCACTGTTTGTAAACTGTCGTCACCACATGTCGTAAGTCCCTTGCCTTATTCTCACCGCTTCGTAGAAATTTTACCATATCGTTCGCATGTATTCGTACCTAGTAGGTTTTTCAAGAGCCACTACCACCCTTTCGTAAATATTTTGTACCTCATTCGAGTCCAGTCGCATTTTCAACGTAACAACTCGTGTCAGCCCACTGCTCAGGACCATTCATATCAAGTCGCCTTGGTGGCACGAACGATACGAATCCACAAAACTCGCACTACAGCCACTTCCGAATCAAGTCGCATCAGCGGCATATGTCTCAAATCCTCTGCCCTACATACCACCTCATTCGCTGACCCTCCAGCCCGATCCGAGTCTAGTCGCATCAGCGGCACAACGATTTGGAGCCTCGGGCACTACAAACCTCACCATTATTCCCACTCCAGCCCAATCTGAATCTAGTCGCATCAGCGGTACAAACGCAGCGGCACAACGATTCGGATCCTCGGATCTACACCCCTCACACTCTCTTCAGCCTGATCTGAATCTAGTCGCATCGGCGTGACATCGCGGTGGCACAACGATTCGGATCCTTGGCTGTACACTCAACACCATTTACTCACTCTGCAGCCCAATGGGAATCTGGTCGCATCGGCGTGACATTGCAGCGGCACAACGATTCAGATCCTCGGCTTTACATTACTCTTCTCAAGCATAAACATATACATTTCACTCCATCTATTCGTTTGTTGTTGCGGTCGGTCATTGCTAGATGCTAAAATTCCACTATCTTTGTTTTGGCCTTCCTGATAAGGCTACTTACTTGCAATCGTTGCAAGCATCTCTGCAAGTGGCTCAAATCGGCCACACTTTGTCTCCAGTGGCAAATCGGCCATTCACCTACTCTCTGTCACTTCCCCCTTTAGGTCAGTAGAGTTCCAGTTGGTCCATCCTGCACCAGGTTTGGACGGTATTCCCACAGATTAAAAAAAAAAAAAAAAGCACACACACTAACGACAGGGCTCACACCTTCACCAGGGGGCCAGCTATGCCCCAAACAGCTCTTTGCAACCCCCCTTTTTTAAATCAATTTATGTCACCTTACTACAGGTTCTCGGTCGACCCAGTTCTCGACCCCAACCAGGACTTCACAAGTTAGGGCATCGAGTCAGGTGCGTAGTTCAAGGGATCCTCCCTTGCATTTTCCTTAAAGCACTCTTTCACAACATATTTTACTTCACATGATTTGAGTTGCTCTGGAGGGGTTCGTAACTGTCACATACTTCTGCGCACTTCACTCTGTTTTCGAAGAGAGATCCTTCACCACGCAAACAAGGTCGCTCAACGCCAAGCTTGCAAGCGTTAGCAGGCCGAACATACGTCAATAAGCTACAGATGGCAACATTCCTACTTAGAATACCAGACTGCAGCTCCCCACCCCAGTACACCCTGAGGGCTCTGGTTCACAGATTTGTGCCGAGCACAGACGGGCATCCAAGCTATCGGTTACCTGGCCAGTCACCTCCTGGCTCACCTCGGTTGCCACGCATTCTTTTGAGTTTTCTAAGTTTCCACTCAACAGCGTTTGTACGCAAACCGGCTTCTTCACTATGCCTGTCGTTCCTTTTCCTGTCCATCTTGTTTTCCTCCTTCTTTTCCATCTTACCTACCCAACGCATCTGTCCCCTCCTACCTTTACAAATTATCAACATATGCATTTTCCCTCCTTGTCTTTTAGCTGAAGCCCTGTCGCAGGTCGACAGCGAAGACTTTGCCTCCGCCCTGCCGTCACCCTCTGCGGGTTCAGGAAGCGGCAGCATTCAATCTCCCAGAGCTATGCCCAAGCTCACTGCAGAGCTGTGGTGCAGGGGCATTTCCTACCCTGCCACAGCTAGGAAAGCCGAGCTTTTTAGGCTGCTTTTCCCACCGCCGGCGGCAGTCCTACCAGGCATCACTGCAGTCTATATTATCCTCAGCTATTACTCAGCTCCACTCCTTGCTGACCACACTGTCAACAGCAGTCACTGACGTCCAGGCCAGAGCGGGAGCCCAGGAGGTACGCCCAGCTGCGCCCCTACCAGTCCCGGTTACCATCGCCGTCCCTATGCCTTCACCTACAGGTACGCCTGACATCTGCCCGACTGTCTTCCCTGCGCACCTCGTCTCAGCTGGCATCAGGAAGGACATCTTGGATGGCAAGGGCGTTAACCTAGCATCCCTCCTCATATCAGTTCACGACATGGCTGACAACAAGTCATATTCTTGGGGGGATGTCTCAGTCGTCCTGAAGGCTATGGACCATAGGCTTAACCGCAAGCTCACTGTCACGGAGTTTGTGCTAGCCTTTGGGATGGTCATAGACGTTCTTTGCATGGCCAACCCCAACAGGAGGGAAGAAATGGACCTGTATCTGCATGCAGTAGTGGATAGTGAGTCACAAGTACGGGGGGTTTTCATTCTATGACTACCACCGGTCATTCTCAGCTAAAGTAGCAGCTAGACTCTCTCAGTTCCAGGTTACTACCAACTGGAGCACTATCGACACAGAACTATTCTGCTGCCACTTGGCCGGCCTATGCTCCCCACTCTGCGCTAACTGGCAGTCTTCCACCCATACAGCAAACTGGTGCTCTGAGGTAGGTGGCAAACACCTCCCCAGCTATCCCTCCACCTCCAGTGCCGCTCAAAACTTGCCGGCATTCACACAGCCATCCCAAGTGGACAAGTTAGGACGACCAATCCAGGCAGTAGGGGGCACATCTATCTGCAATAATTTCAATTTCGGGACTTGCAGCTACGCTCACTGTAAGCTCCTTCATATTTGCCTCGCAAGGCATAAAGCACATCCCAAAGTCTTGGGCGGCATCAAGCAGCTAAATTCCTCATGACTAGGCTGTGTGCAGGTCAGATGGCTCGGGTTCGACCTATGCTCACACCGACTCCCTCCCTGGTCGCCTTCCTCGTCCAGGGGTTCACTTCAGGTTTTAACACTGGCCTCATCACGCTTCCCCACATGACCCACGAATGCAAGAATCTACTTTCAGCCGCCACCGACGAGTCAGCCATCAGCACTTTGTTGCAAACCGAACTAGACCGGGGGTACATGATCGGCCCAATTTCCAAGTCATCTTTTACTGTCTGGAGAGTCAGCCCTATTTGACTTGTCAAGGGCAAGTTTTCCAATAAACTTAACTTAGTGTATGATTTGTCCGTGCCTCATTGTTCTCACATCCCAAGTTTAAACTCCCTAATACCCTCAGAGGAGTTTTCCCTTAAGTACTCGTCAGTCGACCTAGCTATTCAAGCTATCATTTGCATAGGAGCAGGCACTTGGCTGTCCAAAGCGGACATCTTGGACGCCTTCAAGTTACTGCCCAGAGAGCCATACCTCTGGCGGTGGCATGGAATCAAGTGGAAAGGCTTGTACTATGTCGCCACCAAGTTGACACTTGGCTCTAAAAGCAGCCCGTGGCTGTTCAATACTTTTGCCCAGTCCCTTTCCAGGATCCTGACGCATCACGCACGTTGTCAGAAAGTGATTCACTATCTCAATGACTTCCTGCTCATCGAAAAACCCAGTGAGCCCCCAGTAGATTCAGACAGCTTGAGAGAGGTATCTAATAATCTTAATGTGCCCACAGCAGAAAAGAAAGTGGAAGGCCTGGCACAGTCCATCACTTTCTTGGGTGTCACGCTCGACACACGCTCCATGCAGGCCAGCCTGCCTCCCGACAAGTTGACCCGCCATCAGGTCGTTCGTTTACACCTTTACCCTTACCCTTACTCGAGTGTGCACCAAGAGACAGCTACAATCTTTGCTTGGCATGCTTAACTTCGCCATGAGGATCATCCCTCATGGGCGGTCTTTCATCTCGCGCCTCTTAGTTTTCCTTCAGCATCCTGTTCTTCACCTCGGGTAGTCACGGACGCCGCAGCCTCTACAGGCTTTACGGCAATTTTTGGCCATCGTTGGTTTGCAGGGCCATGGCTACCAGAAATCCTCCCGATTCCTGGGTTTAGTCAGTCCTCCTCATTATTTGAACTCTATTACATTGTGGCAGCAGCTCAAGTCTGGGGCAGCACCTGGGCAGGGCAAACAGTGACATTTGCCACAGACAATCAGGCCACAGCTAATATCATAAAGGCAGGTCCAAATCGCTAGCCATCATGTCCTTCCTGCAAAGACTGGTGCAACTATCCCTGCAGCACCAATTCAATGTGCACTGCATCTATATCCTGGGCAAGTACAATACCTCGGCCGACGTACTATCCAGCTTTAACTTTGCGTCATTCCTTTCACAGAAATCTGGAGCTGACCCGGCCACATCTCTTATCCCACCTTGGTTACAGCTAACGTTAGATTAAAGCAACACCTACATGATGCGACTCGCCTTAATAATCAGTCATTATCTCGTAACACCCTGAAGGCCTACTGTACTGCCTGGAAGTCCTACAACAGGTTCCTAGCCTCAAACCCCGGGGCAGTATCAGGGGATCTCAAGCACATCTTGGCTTTCATATAATATTGCCATGCACAGCTGGCGTTGTCACACAATACCATCAGACTCTACTTAGCTGGCATCCAGCATTTTATCTCCTTACAGGACCCTACCAGACCATCCTTGTTCGCTGCCCATGCAGTCAAAACCATCCTACATGGTATCCACAGGCAACAACCCCAAACCAGCAGCAAGTGCCTACCCATCACTAGCGCCATTTTTAGAGACATGTCTACCATCCTGTCACGTTCCTCTTTCGGGTTACTACACAGTCTGATCATTTAAGCAGCCATCTACCTTGCCTTCTATGGCTTCTTATGTCCGAGTGAGTTCACTGTCACTGGCCCCGGCTGCCAGGTACTACGCAGACGTCATCTGACACGCCACCAGAATCACTTCATCCTGCACCTTGTGGTGTCCAAAACGCAACATCCCGGTTCCGGGGTAGATATCAAACTTTTCCAAACTCACAACGCCTGGCGCCCAGTGCCCCTTCTAGATCAGCTGTTAACTCATCTGTCTGACCTCTCGGAGTCTAGCCCATTGCTACCTTTTCCTACTAACCCTCTAAGTGGTAGCCAGTTCACCAGACACTGTAGGAACCTCTTGCTTAACTTAGGCCTTGACCCTGGCCAATATAATGGACATTCCTTCCGCATTGGAGTGGCATCAGCAGCCTCACGAACCAGAGTACCGGACCATGTCACCAAGAAGATGGGCAGGTGGAAATCCGCTTGCTTTGCTCGATGCATCCCCAATCCGCAAGCAGTAATATTACAAGCCTTCAGCAAGCTTGCCCAGTAGGACGATATCAGCTCAAATAAATAATTACCTCCCTAACCAAGTGTTTTGCCCCCTTCTCTTGGCATACTGTCCAGCAGACCAGGGCACACTTCAGGTTTACTTTATGTTGTTAGTCTTGTGATGTGTTTATGTGGTTTACATCTCTTCCGGACATAGGGCTCCAACCATAAATAGGAAGGCCAGTATGGTGGCCTTAAATTATGGGAGGAGCCCGGGGGGTATTTAGGCAGACCACCCACAGTGGTCTGTCGGTTCTAGTGCGTGGTACCCACCCGCCCATTCCCCTTCTTAGGGCACTTCTCTTAAAACACTTTCTCTGCAAACCATCCACTTACTTATCTTGGGTAGGCCTCCTTCTCTCGGTATACCATCCAGCAGACCAGGGCACACTTCAGGTCTACTTTATGTTCTTAGTCTTGTGATGTGTTTATGTGGTTTACATCTCTCCCGGACATATATATATATATATATATATATATATATATATATATATATATTACACATACATACATACAACTCGTCGTATGTATGTGTATATATATATATATATATATATATATATATATATATATACACACATACATACATACAACGAGTTGTGTTTCTACCAAACAGTTCTACTTTGGTTTCAATATATATACACACACAGACATATACACACAGGTGCACTCATAAGTTTATATACCCTGGCAGAATTTATGATTTCTTGGCCATTTTTCAGAGAATATGAATGATAACACAAAGCCATTTAATATCAATCAACTGTGTTTACTCTTTTTAAATCATAATGACAACAGAAACTAGCCAAATGACCCTGATCAAAAGTTTACATACCCTGGTGATTTTAAACTGATAACATGCACACAAGTTGACACAAATGGGTTTGAATGGCTATTAAAGGTAACCATCCTCACCTGCGATCTGTTTGCTTGTAATTAGAGTGTCTGTATAAAAGGTCAATGAGTTTCTGGACTCCTGACAGACCCTTGCATCTTTCATCCAGTGCTGCACTGAAGTTTCTGGATTCTGAGTCATGGGGAAAGCAAAAGAATTGTCAAAGGATCTGCGGGAAAAGGTAGTTGAACTGTATAAAAACAGGAAAGGGATATAAAAAGATATCCAAGAAACCGAGAATGCCAACCAGCAGTGTTCAAACTCTAATCAAGAAGTGGAAAATTAGGGGTTCTGTTGAAACCTCACCACGGTCAGGTAGACCAACTAAAATTTCAGCCACAACTGCTAGGAAAATTGTTCGGGATTCAATGAAAAACACACAAATAACTTCTGGTGAAATACAGGACTGTCTGAAAACATGTGGTGTGGCTGTTTCAAGATGCACAAGGAGGCACTTGAATAAAGATGGGCTGCATGGTCAAGTCGCCAGAAGAAAGCCATTACTATGCAAATGCCACAAAGTATCCCCTTACAATATGCCAAACAGCACAGAGACAAGCCTCAAACCTTCTGGTACAAAGTCAATTGGAGCGATGAGACCAAAATTGAACTTTTTGGCCACAACCATAAACACTACATTTGGAGAGGAGTCAACAAGGCCTATGACGAAAGGTACACCATTCCTACTGTGAAACACAGAGGTGGATCGCTGATTTTTTGGCAATGTGTGAGCTACAAAGGCACAGGAAATTTGGTAATAATGCAGTATGTTATCAACAAATACTGGAGGAACATTTGCATTCATCAGTCAGGAAGCTGCGTATGGGACGTACTTGGACATTCCAACATGACAATGATCCAAAACACAGGGCCAAGTCAACCTATCATTGCCTACAGCAGAATAAAGGGAAGGTTCTGGAGTGACCATCTCAGTCTCCTGACCTCAATATCATTGAGCCACTCTGGGGAGATCTCAAACGTGCAGTTCATGCAATACAGCCCAAGAATTTACAGGAACTGGAGGCTTTTTGCCAAGAAGAATGAACAGCTTTACCATCTGAGAAGATAAAGAGCCTCGTCCACAAATAACACAAAAGACTTCAAGCTGTCATTAATGTTAAATGGGGCAATACAAGGTATTAAGAACTGGGATATGTAAACTTTTGATCAGGGTCATTTGGGTGGTTTCTGTTGTAATTATGATTTAACAAGAGTAAACACAGTTGATTGATACTAAATGGCTTCAGCCAAATGCTAACCATGAGTGAAAGAAAAGTTTTTGTGTTATTTATATTCTCTGAAAAATGGCCAAGAAATCATAAATTCTGCCAGGGTATGTAAACTTATGAGCACAACTGTATAATATATATATAAAGTATATATTATACAGTTGTGTATAATAAAATATATATATATATATATATATATATATATATATATATATATATATATATATATATATATATATATATATATATATATATTTGTGCTGGCTTCATAATCCTCCCAGGATGAGAGCTCAGGGCTCCCACTTGGGAGACAGCTCCACCCAGGGCAGACAGGAAGTCTGGTCAAGGAGTCAGGAGGACTCCGCCCTACAGACACAAGGTCTAGGACAGAGAGTATGCAGCTGGCAGTGTGAGCATACCCTCTGAGGAGCTATCCTAAGGCCTAGGCTTGAGGCCTGAAGCAGCGGTGCTGCAAGTGAGTAAGCCAGGAGGCTGAATGCTGAATGGTGGAACCCCCTGCGGGGGAAAATTGCTGTTATTCCTTTGAATTTTGTTTCCTTTTAATAAAAGTGGGCTGCCATGCCTTTAAAATGCAGTCTGGACTGACACGTGTTCCTAAACTCGCATGCACCACTACAATCTAACCACCCCGAGCATCTTACAATAGATATACAGTACACCCCTCACATTTCTGTAAATATTTTATTATATCTTTTCATGTCACAAGAAATCACACTTTGCTACGATGTAAAGTAGTGAGTGTATAGCTTGTATAACAGTGTAAATTTGCTTTCCCCTCAAATTAACTCAACACATTAATGTCTAAACCACTGGCAACAAAAGTGAGTACACCCCTAAGTGAAAATGTCCAAATTGGGCCCAATTAGCCATTTTCCCTCCCGGTGTCATGTGACTCGTTAGTGTTACAAGGTCTCAGGTGTGAATGGGGAGCAGGTGTGTTGAATTTGGTGTTATCGCTCTCACTCACTCATACTGGTCACTGGAAGTTCAACATGGCACCTCGTGGCAAATAACTTTCTGAGGATCTGAAAAAAGAATTGTTGCTCTACATAAAGATGGCCTAGGCTATAATAAGATTGCCAAGACCAAGACCTTGAAACTGAACTGCAGCACGGTGGCCAAGATCATACAGCGGTTTAACAAGACATGTTCCACTCAGAACAGGCCTCGCCATGGTCGACCAAAGAAGTTGAGTGCACATGCTCAGCGTCATATACACAAAGGAGCAGATACCAGTCCTGCTAATGGGTGAAGGACCTTCTACGGCCCTGTCCCGCTCTTCTAGAGCAACTGCCTGTCTCCTGGAATCTCTTCCATGCTCTTGGGACTGGTGCTGGGAGACACAGTAAACCTTCTGGCAGTAGTTGGACTGCCTGTGTAACCTCTATAGGGTACAGGTATCACCTAATGCTCTTAGTAGCGACACTGACCCTAGCCAAATGCAAAACTAATGAAAAACAGTCAGAAAAGTAGAGTATTTTCGAGGTGTCTTTGAATTCAGCCCTCTGTAGGTTGATAATTTTCACTTCCATAAAACGATGTGGAATCCTTTCATTCCTAACACATTACCCGGTCCATATCAGTACAGATATCCAGCATATTTTTCCCCATTCAGATCTGATGTGTTTTCAAAGTGTTCCTTTAATTTTTTTGAAGTGTGTGTATGTAAATAATATATATATATATATATTTCTAAATTCTATATTCTAAAAGATTTCTTTTTGTGCAAAACCATTCATTTTTTTTCAAAACTACTGAAACCAATTCTTCCTTTTTACTCTTGTTATGTTTTATAGTGTTAACATTCTGTTCGCCAATCATTTTACAAAGGTTGTGTTTGTTTTACACTTGCTACCAATTACTTGTGTCCATAAGGCTAAATAATATAAGACGACGTGAAAAATACATCACAAATAATTTCTTATAATTCAATATCTTGGTGCTACGACTCCCCCTACTGTTCTACATTCACACGTCTTGCTGAAAATGTACATATAAAGGTCACATATAATGCTACTGTCAGGAGGACTCATTCTAGAAACACATCACACTGCAACTTTGTGCAGAGACACAAAATATATGCCAAAAACTGGTACATACAGTATAACAATACATTATATTTTTAAAAAATGTAGTAAAGTAAAAGATGCCCTGGATTTTTGCCATTCCATATTATTTAGTAATAACGAATTTTTCTATATTAATGTGTTATATATGGTTTAAAGAATAAACACAGTAATACCTCGGATTGCAAGTAACACGGTTTACGAGCGTTTCCCAATAGGAGTTATTTTTTTTTTTAAATCCTGGCTCGGTTTGCGAGAGTTGTCTAGCAAAACGAGCAGTATTCAAGCCTCTGGGGTGTGCAGTACCGCATTTGGCCAGAGGTGTGGGGCGCCGGTGATACTCGGAGCCGCTCGGACACGCTCCGTTCCCGAGTGTCTCCGAGCCTCTCTGAATGTCTCCGATTGCATTTGAGCGGTCTCCGAGTTTTTCTGAGTGTCTCCGGCGCCCCCCACCTTTGGCCACATGCTGTACTGCATACAATAGCAGTCACTGTGGAACGAATTATCTGAGTTTTCGTTGACTCCTATATGGGGAAACTCGCTTTGATATACGAGTGCTTTGGATTACATGCATTCTTCTGGAAGGAATTATGCTCGTGATCCAAGGTACCACTGTATATTTAAAACAAATAGTCACATTGACTATTTGTACATCTGAATTTATCTCATTCGTATTCATGACAAAAAGGATTTTTCTGTTTTCCTGGGAATTCTGTAGATTTGAGGTTATAAACAGAGTTTAAAAAATATTTGCCAGATTTCAAAGTATAGAATAATCAAATTTCTTGCTATAGCCCAGACAGCAAAGCATTACCACTTCCAAATAAGTATAAACACAATCACCTTCTATTATGAATACTGCCCCTTCTCATGTCCTTTATCAGACAACCTAGTTCTTCATTTATACTGTATTTCCTGTCCCAGGTAAATCATTATATGAGTAGGAAATAATTCTGTATATGACAACAATAATTATGTAGACAGACGCCTTTCAAACATTACTGAATGTTAATTTTACCTGGTAAGTGCTACAACAATGTAATATAACTTTACTGTAAAGGCTTTAATGACTGATAAAACTTCATGACTTTTGCTGCATTACTCCCCATATAAATAAAGTAATTCACTGTCACAAAAATACCGGTACATGCTTGTCTAAATCAGGCATTACATTTTGTGCCAGTGAAGATAGGAGTATGGCTAGATTCACACTAGCTCACTCTCTGAAGAACGATCTGCAGCAAACCAGATGCTGTCACGCTTTGAGGAGGCAATCTTGCCACTTTCTGACGGCCTGTTTTTTGCCAAAAGGCAATTTGAAATTAGATTAACATGCCGAAACTATGAGCTAAATGTTTGGATTATGTTTCCGGTGTGGCTCCATGGACTTTGACGGCTGAGTTTGACAGGTGGTGCCACCTGTCAACTCAACATACCTTTTAGATTTGCACTGCATCCATGACATGTGCATAGCCCCCTATAGTTGTTTGTCAATTCTAGGTGAGTGGAGAAACTGCAGATCAACTGTCTTTTTTTTTCACCCCCACCATCCTGGCCATGTGAGAGGGGAGTAACAGGCACTGCCAGACACTTCCAACATCAGCCTAATAGGAGGGAAATTATAGCAATCATTCTAACCATAATGGCACCTCCCACTCAATGTGTAAGCCAAGGTGCCGGCTGTACAAAAATAACAGCCGCAGCAAATGGGGGAATCTTCTGGATTTTTTCTTTCAGCCTTTGTATAACTGGCTTTTTATCAGTGGAAGAAACCACTTGCAGATGTGAATGTGGCCTTCGACCATAAGATGTATCCAAGCAATTGAGAGGTGAGAAAAAGTATAGCAAAACAGAATTGCCAACAGGAACACAAGAAAACAAGAACCCAAACAAAACATGTTTTAATAAAAGCTTGAAGCACCTTGCTGCCGAACCTTGCATTAGCTGAAGCTTGCATTAACCACTTGGTAGAACTTGAAGAATATGATGCTAAAAAGCCCAAGAGACACCAATAGCCTTGGTGGAATGAAATATGAAAGAGAAGGGAGGAACTCAGTCCTTAAGGGCTTATTCCCTAGATCCACCTAGCAATGGTGGAATGGGAAGCAAGATAACCTCTATGAGGGCCCCTAGGCAGAACAAAGAGAAACTCTTTGTTGCGAATATACTAGAAACGTTGTTTTCCTCTAAGTGGGACTTTAAAAGGCAAGAATCTTCAAAACGTATATCAAAATCACATATATAATTTTATCAAAATATATAAAATCATGACAGAAAAAACGTGAAAAAAACTTTAGTAAAAAAGACAAGGATGCCTGACAGTACACATAATGATCACAATAATGATGACATGATTTACAGTACAATGATAAACACAAAAAAACACCACACCAACTTATGCGGCTAAAGTCTGCGCATGTAAAGAGGCCAACGCGTTTCGAGGTTTTACTTGGATTGGAACCTCTTCTTCAGGGGCAAATCATGTCATCATTATTGTGATCATTATGTGTACTGTCAGGCATCCTTGTCTTTTTTACTAAAGTTTTTTCATGTTTTTTCTGTCATGATTTTAAATATTTTAATAAAATTATATATGTGATTTTGATATACGTTTTGAAGACTCTTGCCTTATAAAGTAGCACTTAGAGGAAAACAACGTTTCTAGTATATAGGTATACAGGGATGTGGGCAAGTAGTCTTCTTCCCTGAGGCTACCGTCACTACCCCTATTTCTTTGTTGCGAATAGAGCATGTGGCTTTCAGGTAGACCCTGACAGCCCTTGCAGCATCCAGGCAATGTAGGGTAATTTCCTTTGTCATGTTTTTGGGTAGGAAAAAAAAAGGAAGAACAATGTCCTCATTGAGGTAGAAAGAAGTGACCACCTTAGTAGGAAGAAAGATTTCAGTATCAAAATCACCTTGAAATGGCTCTTTATAATAAGCTAATTAAAGTGATACTAAACACACACTGTTTAATTTACATTGTCCCTTCTATTTCTGTATAAGAATGATGGCACTGTATTTATGTTAATTAAAAAAAACAAAAACACAAACATCTAAGTACTCTTTTCCCAATCGATATACAGCTGTCAAATGACACAGATCTTCCTCAGCCTGCCTGCAGGGAAACATAAGAAGGAGCAGCTACTAGTCCTTTGCTGATGGTCACATTTTCAAAATAAAAAAAACAGCCTTTGGAATACCGTATTTCCCGGTGTATAAGGCGACCAGGCGTATAAGACGACCCCCTAATTTTACAATCTTTTAAGAGTTTTTGCCTGTACTTACCGTATAAGACGACCCCCCTTCCGAGGCTTCCGACACTTCATATTTCTTCTTTCTTGATGAAGCTGGAGCCATATCTTTCCCGCTTGCTGGAGCCAATCACAGCGAGCGATGTATTCTATTAATGAATACAAAGCCTGCTTGGATTGGTAGAGGCTGTAACATCATCAGCCTGGGCCTCTCTGACTCTCAAAGCCAATCCCAGCTGGCTACATAGTAGCCAGCTCGGATTGGCAGAGGTTGTTACTCCAATCCGAGCAGGCTCTGTATTCATTTGAATACATCGCTCACCAGGATTGGCTCAGAGGTATATACTGTATGTAGTCGAAGCTACATACAGTATTACCGCACATCCAGCAGGCATCCGAGGGGCTGACCCGGCGTATAAGACGACCCCTGCTTTTTGGCCAGTTTTTTTAAGGGTAAAAAGTCATCTTATACGCCGGAAAATACGGTACAGAGTAAAAATGAATAAATAATATCAATAAACTATTTTTTTTAATGTAATCTTTATTTAAAAAAAACAAACATTTTTCCATCATACAATATACAAAAGACATACATGAGTAAAAACGTACACAAAGAATCCTCGTTGGTGTCATACGCATTACTCAAATGAATGATTAGAAAAAGGAGGGGGGGGAAAGGGGCAAAGGGAACATCATAGTCCAGCCATATCATATGAACACAAACATCAATGTGTCGCTCCTGGTATCCATCCTAACATGACACTAAGGATGACTCAGACCCCCAAATGTGGATAAGAAACTGGAGATAAGTAAGATGTAGAAGGATATAAAACAAAACCAAGTGAAGTAAACAAAACCAAGTAAAGTGAACAAAGCATATTGTATTTAAGGCAATATTCCATGAAGAAACATGATCTCACACCAGGTGTGTGGGTATAGTGTCCGGTTTGTGTCTGTTAAGGATCGGAAGCCTCCACATTCACAAACCCACAGGAGGGGTTGTCACGTGTGACTGAGAGCCCAGCGTGACTTTACTAGTATAGTGTATCCAAGTGGCCCATATGCTAAAAACTTGTCATAGCAATCTTTACACTTCGCCATCCATTCCTCTGCAGCCATTATATTATTTACTATTCAGCACGTGTAGGGGTTTGTGGTCTTTTCCAATATATCAGAATTAATATTCTGGCCGCGTTGAGTAGGTGAGGCAATAAAGACTTATAAAATAAAGCGATAAAGCGATATTGGCTGAGAGGAATGGTAGGGAAGTGCAGCAAAGATTCCAACGGGGAATCAGGGATCTCAATGTCCAGAATAGCCTTAATCTGAGTGCGTATATCTAGCCAAAAGATCTGTATCTTAGGACACTCCCACCAAATGTGGAGAAATGAGCCCCTGAGGCCGCATTCCCTCCAGCAAGTGTCGGATACAGATGGGTATATCCTGGTAAGCTTAGAGGGAACTCTATACCACTGGGTGAGAATCCACCCAGACACAGAGTGTCCACCGAGCTCGTATGCGTGAGGTGGTAGAGATGGTAAAGACATGCTGAAGGTCTTTCTCCCTCTCCCTTATGTAAACAGGTTTCCCCCCTGCTCTCCAATGACTGTAGTAATTCATACCGCACAGATATAGTATGTGGGATAGCAGAGGTAGATATACAAAGCCGCTCAAAGGGGGACGCCGTGGAAGGGGATCGAACGCCTTGGGGTAGGCTACGAATAAAGTGTTTGAGCTGCCTATAGCGCCATTCATCCATGGGGAAAGACCCATATTGTATTCTCAACGTGGCCAGTGGCAATAAACCTTTGTCTTGGATAAATCTGCTACATCTTGTCTCTACATCGGTCGACTAAGTCCTGAAAAAGGAGGTATGTTCCCACGGAGTGAACCAAGGGAAGCCCCCAAGGGAGCCAGGGGGGAAATCAAAGGGGCAAGTTGTCCCACAGGTTGTATCAGTCTCCTCCAGCCTTTGTCTTAGAATAACAGGGAAGTGAATCAAGATGTAAATATCCCACCTCCATTGTGTTTCGCTGGTTAGTGGGCATGGATGAGGAGGGAGAGCATGGGCCGTCATTTACCACTGTTTATACGCCCACATGTGTGGCTCTAAAGCAGGGATATGCAATTAGCAGACCTCCTGCTGTGGCAGAACTACAAGTCCCATGAGGCATAGCAAGATTTTGATGGCGAGAAGCACCACATCCAGAGCTAGAGGCATGATGGGACTTGTAGTTTTGCAACAGCTGGAGGTCCGCTAATTGCATATCCCTGCTCTAAAGTCACATGGGCTGCTCAGATATGATAGGGAAGAAAATGCTCAGCATAGAAACTCACTGAAAGCTGAACATGTGCAGAGTTGCCTCAACAGCTGCAAAATCCCTAGCTGCACTAGGGACATGAACAGAAGGTTGACACAGAGAGCAGCAGGATCAACCCGGTTTTTTGCAGAATACAGAAAAAATATCTTATACTGACTGAGTTAGTAAGAACAGCATGTAATACAGAATTTATTGATAGTTTTTTATGATGTGTATTTAGTGACACTTTAAGAACATGCCTAACAGTTGAAATGGCTTCCAGGAAGGCAACCTAACAAATGAGGTCTTTCAATGCAATATATGTAACTTGTTCTAAGGGAGGTCTCTGAAGTACAGAGAGCACCAGGTTGAGATCCCAAGGTGACAGAGGGAGTTGAATTGAAAGTTTTATATAGGCAGCTCCCTGAAGAAAAGTCTTGAATATGACTTGCGAGGCATGAGGTTTCTGGAATAAAATAGATTAAAGACAGTAGGACTTTCCGTCCATCAGCACAGCAACCCTCAAGCTGTATCCCGTACAGGGGTGTTAGAGTCAGCACATGGTACACTAAAAACATGCCGACATTAGGATAAAAAGTTTCCCACAAAAATCCCTACCTTGTCATCCCAGAAGATACGGGAGAAGAGGAGGGTGGGTCTACTTACCTCATCCTGAAGAAGACAGGGTTACCTTCTCTGATAAGACACCCCGAACCCTAAGTAAGGGTGCTGTCCATCTGGGGGTACACTAACAAACCAGCCGAGTCGATTGGTCAAATGTGCACCCTCTGGGGAACACTCACAGGTTACCCATCATCCAAACAGGGCTCGTGTAGCTGACCCAGCGTTTAGCTAAAAGCCTGCATGTGCTCGTAGGCTAAACTGGGGTAACTACTGGAGCTGCCTCATTCTCCTGAGACTATGCCTTGAAAGGAAATGTAAATAATGACTGGGTGAGCATATCTCAGAAAGGGTCTTTAAGGTCTGGGATCCAGAGGAAACCATGGACCTGAGCCTCAGTAGAACCCTATGCCAAGTTAAGCGCCTGATGCAGGATCCAGTGCCCAAAGTGAACACTACAGTCTAGCCCCACACCTCAAGGATAACTGATCCAAAAAAACTGATAGCTAACCCAGAGTAGTAAGTAGTTATAAATTCGGATAGAGGTTTCAGAGAAAAATGTAATGTTCAAAAAGGTAAAATAATTCTCCTAAGCAGAAAAGATTCCTTGGGACACTATCCAAAAACTGTCAAGATATTCTCATGAAGTGGGCAGGTTATATGATGTGGCCTGGGGGCAGCCCTAGCAAATTTTTTTGCCAATGCCAGTGTCCAATCACTTAAAAATTGCTGCATATAATCTGTGGTCTAAAGGTGGTTATAGACGGTGCCTATCTTGGCTAGTTCAGCAGAGACCGGCCAAGATTCGAACCATGTATGGGCAGGCTGACTGTATCCAAGTGGTTGCAGGATATAATATCAGTCTATGGCCAGCTTAAGCATACAAGTCCTGTGACCTGTACAAATAAGATAATGCTTTTATGACATGAGCCTAGGTGCATTTGCTGTTTCTTTGTTTTAGTAAACTGTATTCTCTTTGTGGCTTAAAAGAGAAGTATGGGTTTTGTTAGTTTTTTTTGAAGATACATATTTACACCTGCCCCCCCCCCCCCCCCCCCCCCCGTGCTCAGATACTAGACATTAGGAAGTGTTCATAAACATGGTCTGTAGCGATTTAGACACCCTGAAGGTGAGAACGATCAATGATTCTCAACAAATTAAAAAAGGTAAAGAGGGTGTTTCACCGCTCAGGTGGACACAGACCCAGGTGTAAGGTTGATGTGAAACTCATGATGATCCCATCTTTACAATAAAGACAAGTTTTCATCTTTATCCGGTGTGCGGCATCCAGATCTTCTTGTTCAAATTAAAAAAGGTATTAGCTCTTGGGAAAAGAGGAAGGATATAGTTATCTGACCTGCGGATAAAGGTGAAGTACTAGTGGTACTAAGAACATATTACCAAGATGAAATTAATGTGATGTGCTGATTGAGAAGATAAATGTACAGTTGTTAGGTGGGGGCCAGATAGGCTTCTCTGAAGAGATGAGTTTTCAGGGATCGTCTGAAAGTGGATAAAGTAGGAGAAAATCGGACGGATTGGGGAAGAGCATTCCAGAGGATGGGGGAGGCTCTGGAGAAGTCCTGAAGGCGAGCATGGGATGAGGTGACAAGGGAGTTTGAGAGCAGGAGGTCTTGGGAGGAGCGAAGAGAACGATTAGGTTGGTATTTTGTGACTAGGTTAGAGATGTAGCTAGGGGCCAGGTTGTGGATGGCTTTGTAAGTTATAGTTAGTATCTTGAATTTAATTCGGTGACTGAGTGGCAGCCAATGGAGGGATTGGCAGAGGGGTGTAGCAGACGCTGAGCGGTTTGTGTGGTGGATGAGCCTGGCCGCAGGAATCATTTTAAGCCTACAGATCGGAATACCTTTAAACAGTTGCCACCATAAAATGTGGCTATGTAACATCCCTAAGATACAGTTCATTAGACTTCGTCGGAGGATGAATTTTTGTTGCAGTCCCAGGTCTTGACCAAAAGGTTTTTACAAAAGGGGTATACACATACCGATATTGAAACAGAGATAGAGAAAGTCAAGAAGATAGATAGAGCCACCATAACTACAGATAATAATAGAGGTGGGAACGGTAAGAATAGTGGATTCTGTATGATTATGGACTACAGTATTGAATATAAAAAAGTTGAGAAAATTTTGACCAAACTTTGGCCTATTCTCAGACACGATTGTGTCCTTTGGCCACTACTCCCTATGCGACCTCAGTTTTTGATACCGTAAAGCACCATCACTAAGGGATACTCTGGCTCAGGGAGTAATTGATCCCCCTAGGATTATTGAAAATAAATTGTTCAATTTGTTATCAGGATTTTATGTGCTTGGAAGATGTGCCACCTGTAAGAATGCTAGAACTAATATTAAGAAACGTAAAGAGTTCAGTTCATCAGTCACACAAACAATACCAAATTAGGGACCTCATCACCTGTGCCACAGTAGGTGTTGTTTATATGATAGAATGTGATCTTCAGTATATCGGGAGGACAAGTAGGGCTTTACATGTACGAGTAGGTGAACACATTAACAATTTTAAAAAGGGGCTTAAAACACACAGTGTATCCAGGCATTTTAGAATGTGTCACCATTGTAATCCCAATGAACCAAATTGTACACACGCTGCGCTTATCAAAATAAAAAATAAGAAATTTCCACTAAAATATTAATAAAGTGATATTGTGCCTAACATATACAAAATCTATTAATAACTATTATTACTATACTATACGTTAATGTGCAATACATTTCAATGAATGAATAAATAGGTAAAAGTGCTCCAATAACCCTGTGTATTGCAAATATTCCACAAAGCTTGTGCAATTTTTAAAACATTAATAGATAATTCAACACAAACATCTATGCGATTTAGTGTTGCATCCAAGCATATCAGTACTGCATCTATGCAATATGGTGTTAGTGCAATGATCGAACAATAAAAACGTAAAAAGTACAAAAAAACGCATCCATGCGATTTGGTGCTACATCCATGTGATTCTATTCAATTCAGTGCTGTGTTGGTGTGCAATGATTAAATTAACAGTCCGATTTAGTGTTGCATGCATGCATTTCAGTGCTGCATCTATGCAATATGGTATTAGTGCAATGTTCAAACAATAAAAAGTTAAAAAATACAAAAAAACGCATCTATGCGATTTGGTGTTGCATCCATGTGATTCTATGCAATTCAGTGCTGTGTTGCTGTGCAATGATCAAATTAACAGTCCACAGATCTTCCACAATCCATTCATGTGTTATGGTGAACACAAACTAAAGTGCTGTGCGCTCATACAAGTGCCCCCCCCCCAGGTGATAGCCCCTCACCTTAGGGCGTGCGACCTTGCAATTAAGCTTGGTCAGAATGCGCCTTAGAACCTCTCTGGGTTCGATGTTATATGCAGGGTCCTGGATAGATTTGCACTGGTGCCTCTGTTCCTCACAGCAGTCCCGTTTGTACCTCAATATATCAACATAAAAAGGACTTCATGGTGCAGTATGTACTAAATTTATTAAAATCATAAACAAATCCCGCAATGGGTACTCACAGTAACAAGGCGCTTAAGGGCGCCACACTAAAACAGCAGAGACGAACGGGCAACAGCGGCCGGTATGGGGTGGCGTGCTAATCTGTCCCAACAGGTTGTATGTATAAAGTTCTGTCCTGTCCCCTTCCCCTACGCGTGTTCGATACAAAGGGATTTTCGTATCTTCATTAACTTTTTATTGTTCGAACATTGCACTAACACCATATTGCATAGATGCAGTACTGATATGCTTGGATGCAACACTAAATCGCATAGATGTTTGTGTTGAATTATCTATTAATGTTTTAAAAATTGCACAAGCTTTGTGGAATATTTGCAATACACAGGGTTATTGGAGCACTTTTACCTATTTATTCATTCAATGAAATTTATTGCACATTAACGTATAGTATAGTAATAATAGTTATTATTAGATTTTGTATATGTTAGGCACAATATCACTTTATTAATATTTTAGTGGACATTTCTTATTTTTTATTTTGATAAGCGCAGCGTGTGTACAATTTGGTTTAACTATTTTGCATGGTTATGAGACATGCATAACGTTAGCAGATGATCATTTGCAAAGATATACTATTTTGGAGACCAGATTTGGTCAATTACCTGCTCACAGGACTACAAATTAGCATTCATTGTAATCCCAATGGTTTACAATTTTGGGGAATAGAAAAAGTCTGTAAACATTGGAGAGGTGGTAATTACATTCGACAGTTAAGTCGTAGAGAATCTTTCTGGATATATGAAACTAAACTCATGTACCCTGCAGGCTTAAATGTGGACTTTGATCTTAATTGTTTTATTTCGGATAGATAACTTTTTTTAATTGTTTTATTGATTTTTATTGATTAATAATTTTTAATTATTAATTCATACTTTAATGTCAGAAACCATGAATCAGACTGAGACAGAAGTACAGTTAAATCACACTTGTTTAACCACTTTGCGCCCGCGCTATAGCCAAAAGACGGCTACAGCGTGGACGCCAATTGCCGGGAGGGCGTCCCTGGACGTCCTCCTGTTTACTTCCGCAATGCGCGCTCCCGCGGGCACGTATCGGGGAAGTTCTGTGCTGGCCGTGTCCCTTGGATACAGCCAGTCACAGATCGCTGTAAACGGCCAATCACCGCGGCCGTTTACAGCGCGATCGACGGTGCCAATGAGAGATGATCTCATATGTAAACATATGAGATCATCTCTCATCGCCGGCTCTGCAGCGTGAGTCAAAAAAAAAAAATAACTAAAAAAAAGTGACGTCAGTGTCATCTGTCCCCACTGCCATCTGTCCCCACTGTCAGCTGTCCCCACTGCCATGTATAAGTGCCATCTGTCATCAGTGCCACATATTAGTGCCATCTGTCATCAGTGCCACCTGTCAGTGTCACGTTTCATCAGTGCCACGTATCAGTGGCATCTGTCATTAGTGTCACGTGTCATCAGTGCCACGTATCAGTGCCATCTGTCATCAGTGTCACGTGTCATCAGTGCCACGTATTAGTGCCATCTGTCATCAGTGCCCTGTATAAGTGCCATCTGTCATCAGTGCCATCTGTTATCAGCGCCATCTGTCATCAGTGCCACATATTAGTGTCATCTGTCATCAGTGCCATCTGTCATTAGTGCCACGTGTCATCAGTGCCACGTGTCATCAGTGCCACATATTAGTGCCATCTGTCATCAGTGCCACGTGTCATCAGTGATACATATTAGTGCCATCTGTCATCAGTGCCACATCAGTGTCATCAGTGCCACGTATCAGTGCCATCTGTCATCAGTACCACGTATCAGTGCCATCTGTCATCAGTGCCACGTCAGTGTCACGTGTCATTGTCCTGGTGCTCCAAGGCCTTCAAAAATGTAATAGGTAGTCAACAAGTTAGATGTGTAATTTATGCTCCTAGAACACCTGATGGTGCTCCCTGCATGTTGGGCCTCTCTATGTGGCCAGGCTGTGAAAAAGTCCCACACATGTGGTATCATAATACTCAGGAGGAGTAGCAGAATGTATTTTGGTGTGTTATTTGTGGTGTATACATGCCATGTGAGAGAAATAACCTATTACAATGACAATTCTGTGCGGGAAAAAAAAAATTCATTTTGCAAAGAATTGTGGGAAAAAATGACAACATCAAAACGCTCACTATGCATCTTACTAAATACCTTGGAATGTCTACTTTCAAAAAAGGGGTCATTTGGGGGGTATTTGTACTTACCTGGCTTGTTCGGGTCGCAAGAAATGAGATCAGTACCTCAGGTGTGATCAATTTTTTTTACGATTTGCACCATAGCTTGTAGACTCTAACTTTCACAAAGACCAAATAATATCCACTAATTTGGGTTATTTTTACCAAAGATATGTAGCAGTATAAATTGTGGCCAAAATTTTTGAAGAAAATGTAATAATTTGCAAAATGTTATCACAGAAAAATGCGTTTTCTTTCAAAATTTTCGGGTTTTTTTCATTTATAGCGCAAAAAATAAAAAACTCAGAGGTGATCAAATACCACCAAAAGAAAGCTCTATTTTTTTACATGACTGCGTAATTGTCATTCAAAGTGTGAGAGTGCTGAAAGCTGAAAATTGGTCTGGGCAGGAGGGGGGTTTAAGTGCCCAGTAGGCAAGTGGTTAATAATAATAAAAAAAGGTAAACAGAGTAAAACATAGTCAAAACATAGCCAGAGTTCAGGAACCGGAACGGATAGTCAGACAAGCCAAAACGTCAGGGAGCCAAAGAGGAGCGTAGATCAAACGGGATCTGGAGCCAGAAGGAATGTCAGCCAAGCAAAACTTTAACAAGAACACAGGAGAGCGTCTCTAGAGATGTGACCAAGGTGAAGGCAGAGATCATCTGAACTGGATGGCTTAAATAGGCAGGACTGATGAGCAGGATATCATTAAAAGGTGAGTCACTGTGGAGAGATAGGAGCTGGCAATTAGACGACAGCTGAGCAATTAGCCGACAGCTGAGCGGCCAGCTTTGAGAAGGAAGGGCTGAGCCCAACCCTGACAGTACACCCTCCTCAATGACCCCTCCCCCTCTGACCACCAGGCTTGAGGGGAAAACGTCTATGGAAATCACAGAGGACAGGGGCATGTACGTCCGAGGATGAGACCCAAGAGCATTCCTCCGGACCGTACCCTTTCCAATGCACCAGGTACTGTATGCGCCCAAGAAACCTATGGGAGTCAACAATGGACTGTACTTCATACTCCTCATGGTTCTCAACCTGTACAGGGTGAGGACGAGGCACGGAGGTGGTTAAGCAGTTGCAGAGCAAAGGTTTTATAAAGGAGACATGAAATACATTCGAGATATGCATATTAGAATGAAGGTCTAATGCGTAAGCCACTGGCTTAATCCTGCAAAGAATACAGAAAGGCCCAATAAACCGAGGTGCGAACTTCAGAGAGGGAACACAAAGTCTGAGGTTGCGAGATGACAGCCAGACCCTGTCCCCAACCTGGTAGGAAGATGCAGGCAGGCGTCTGCGGTCAGCATGGCGTCTGTACCTATCATTAGCATGTTGCAAAGCCTCCTGGACTTTTGCCCAAGTGGAACGAAGACCACAGAGATGCTCCTCTAATGCAGGAATACTCTGCGGAACAAATGAGTCAGGCAACATGGAAGGTTGGAAACCATAGTTCGCCATAAATAGGGACAATTGGGAAGCAGAATTCAAGGCATTATTGTGAGCACACTCCGGCCATGGCAAGAGATCTGACCAGTTGTTATGATGGTCAGAAACATAGCAACGTAGGAATTGCTCCAAGGACTGATTGGCTCCTTCTGCGGCCCCATTAGACTGCGGGTGATATACAGAGGAGAAAGCAAGCTAAATTCCCAACTGTGCACAAAAGGCTCGCCAGAACCGGGACACAAACTGACTACCCCTGTCCAAGACAATCACCTTGGGTAGCCCATGTAATCGAAAGATCTCCCGAGCAAAAATGGAAGCCAGTTCCTTAGAAGTGGGCAACTTCTTAAGTGGAATATAATGGGACATTTTCCAGAACCGGTCAACCACCATAAGGATAACTGTGTTGCCCTGGGAGTTGGGTAACTCCACAATGAAATCCATAGACAGGTGGGTCCAATGCCTCTCTCCATTGGGTATGGGTTGTAGGAGGTCCACTGGAAGGTGTCGTGGAGTCTTACTCTGAGCACACACGGAACAGGCAGCTACGAAGGCGGTTAAAACAGCACGTAGAATAGGCCACTAGAATTGTTGGGAAATGGCTCAAAAGTTGATTCTTCCCAGGGTGGCCAACAGCCTTGGGAGTATGGTAAGTCTGAAGCACGGCAGTACGGAGACTCTCTGGGACAAAGCAGCGGTCACAAGGTTTCTCAGGAGGAGCATCGACCTGAGCAGCAAGAATTTTGTCACCCAAAGGAGACGTGAGAATGGTGCCAACCGTAGCCATAATACGATCAGGAGGAATCACAGGAACCGGTACGACTCCATTTTGGAAGTGGAGGGAAATTGTCCCGACAATGCGTCAGCCCTTACATTCTTAGTACCGGGTAAGAATGAGACAATGTAATTGAAACTAGACAAGAAAAGAGCCCATCGCGTCATTCTGCGAGAAAGGCATTTAGCCTCAGCCAAGAATGTGAGATTCTTATGGTCAGTAAGAATGAGAACTGGCACAGTGGTACCTTCGAGGAGATGTCTCATAGTTACATAGTTAGTCAGGTTGAAAAAAGACACACGTCCATCCAGTTCAACCATAAAAAAAAATAAATAAAAAAAAATTTGTCTCAATTCTTTCAGGGCTAAAATGATCGCTAACAGCTCTCTTAGTTTCTGAAGCACACTACAGACATCTGTGTGGTGGCGCTCCAGGGACTTGGAAAATATGAGGATATTGTCGAGATAAACCACCACACATAACTGCAACAAATCTCGGAGGACATCACTAATAAATTCCTGGAAAACTGCTGGGGCATTACAAAGGCCAAAAGGCATTACGAGGTACTCATAATGGCCTGTTCTGGTATTAAACGCAGTTTTCCACTCGTCACCCTCCTTAATCCTCACGAGATTGTATGCCCCTCTCTAATCAAGCTTGATAAAATAACTCCGTAATCAACATAATCGGATAGGTATTCCTAATCGTGAAATGATTGGGACCCCTATAATCAACACAAGGTCTCAGTTCACCGCTCTTCTTCCTCACAAAGAAGAAACCAGCACCAGCAGAAGATGAGGATTTGCGGATGAAACCTCGAGAACATGCGTCTGCAACATACTCCTCCATGGCCTTATTCTCCAAGACTGACAAAACCCGGCCATGAGGGGGTATGGCACCAGGTTGAAGGTCAATTGCGCAATCATACGACTGATGTGGAAGTAAACTACTGGCCTGACCTTTGTCAAAGACATAGCTAAAATCGCGGTACTCCCCTGGCAGGGAGGAGAGTGAAGAGGTGCACAGGACCTTGGCTACCTTCTGGAAGCATGTCTTATTGCATTGTGGAGACCAGGAGAGAATCCTCAGCATGGAGCCAATCAAAAGAGGGATTGTGCCTCTGTAACCAAAATAACCAATAACCAGCGGAAACTTAGGTGAGGAAATAATTTGGAATTGGATTATCTCATTGTGAAGAGCCCCTACGGCCATGGAAAACGGAACAGTCTCATGAGTCACATGGGCAGGCTGTAGAGGTCTCCCGTCAAGAGCCTCAATGGCAAGTGGAGTGTCACGCAGCTGCAGCGGAATCGAGTGCTTTGATACAAAGGCAGCATCAATGAACAGAGTTGATTAGAGCCTGTATCTTGAAGGACGACTCAGGCCAAGAAAGGATAACCGAAACCAGGGTCTTATCCTTCTGGATAATTGGGGATGAAACAATGCCACCCAAGGTCTTTCCGTGACAGGACCTCAAGGTTCGGGCATTCCCTGGATGGGTAGGACAAGACCAAAAAGCGATTTGCCTGGCCACAATAAAGGCACAATCTCTCACTCCTCCTAAGGGTTCTCTCATCTGCAGAGAGACGCGTGAAGCCCAAGTGCATGGGTTCATCTTCACAGACTGACTTGGTACCAGGGGGCATGGGAGGTGAGGAAGGCAAGGGTGGGACTGCAAAGTTCGGAGACAGAAGGCTTCCGCAAGCGATCCTTAAAAGGGAGTCTTTCTCTGAGTCTGGAGTCAATGAAGATGGCAAACGTGATCAACTTCTCCAGCTCAGTGGGTATATCTCGGGCTGCTATCTCATCCTTGATGGTATTCGAGAGAGAAAAAGCAGCCACGAGGGCCTCATTGTTCCAAGCAACCTCTGCTGCCAGAGTACGGAATTCAATGGTGTAATCAGCAACAGTTCTCGTACTCTGTTTGATGGACATGAGGCACTTGACAGCAGAAGCGGAGCATGCGGTAACGTCAAATACCCTTTTAAAAGAAGCCACAAACTCAGGGAAACTCAAGACAACAGGTTTTTGCGTCTCCCATAGAGGGTTTGCCAAGGCTCTCTCAGAAAGCAAAGATATCACGAAACCTACTTTGCTTCTTTCTGTGGGAAACGCCTGGGGCAGGATCTCAAAATATATCTCAAACTGGTTGAGAAACCCTCTGCATTGGACTGGATCGCCCTCAAATCGCTGGGGAAGCGGAGCAGAACCAGACATACCTCTTATAGAGGTAATATTCAAGGCGGGTGCCTGCACAGAGACTGGAACAGCAGCAGGGAGGGCCTGCAACACAGGTTGTACTAGACCAGTCACAGTGGGAGATTCCAGGTGAGCCATGGGACTCAGGAGTGTTTGTAACGCCATGGCAAACTGATCCATGCCGTGATCCTGCTCATCCAATCTGGATTGACTGCATCTTCTGAATTCATGGCCTTCGCCTACTGTCAGAAACTATGAATCAGACTGAGACAGAAGTACAGTTAAATCACACTTGTTTAATAATAATAATAAAAAAGGTAAACAGAGTAAACGTATTCAAAACATAGCCAGAGTTCAGGACCTGGAACGGATAGTCAGACAAGCCAAAACGTCAAGGAGCCAGAGAGGAGTGTAGGAGAACAGCAAGCAGGATCTGGAGCCAGAAGGAATGTCAGCCAAGCAAGTCTTTAACAGGAACACAGTAGAGCGTATCTAGAGATGTGACCAAGTCGAAGGCAGAGATCATCTGGACTGGATGGCTTAAATAGGCAGGACTGACGAGCAGGATATCATAAACAGGTGAGTCACTGTAGAGTGATAGGAGCTGGCAATTAGCCAACAGTTGAGCGGCCAGCTTTGAGAAGGAAGGGCTGAGCCCAGCCCTGACAGTTCATGTATATGTGATGAATATTTTGTCAAACATGTTAAGGAGATGGCTGTGGTGTGACATAATTTGTTTATATTTCATTTTATTATTGATTCTTAGGTTCACCCAGATGGGTGGAGTGTCCCTTTAATATAATATGGGAGTCATTATATATAGCGACAAGTGGAATGGTATATTCCCAATGCATATATATTTTGAGCACACTAGCAGACCGACCACAAAGGATAGAATCTTTTTTGAATTTTAAACAAATTTTTCGTAACATTTTATGTCACGATTGTACTGGTTCCTTTTTAGCCCATTGATTAGGTAGGATTAATTCTACAGCTGTGCCGTTCGTTTCTGAGGAATTAACTTATTTGGCTTCTGGTTGCTATGGCATTCATTATATAGTTTAGCGGGTTGTCTACGTTACACTGAACCTGCTGATGAAGTCCTGCCCATAGGACGTAACATGTACGGGGGAGGAGTCACATATGACGTCACTTGCGGCTATTTTCTTGGTTTGAAACAATACCATTGCCATCATGCCTGCACTTGGTTTTAAGTGCTTTATTTGTAAGTGGATTTTATACTTTTTTATGCTTAATAAACGTATCAATCAGGGAGCACTAGATCTCATTCTTATGTTTACATACCGACCTGGTGGCGAGATCATCTCATACATCGTTGCTTGAGTGCTGGATGTCGATGCCCCATGGTGTGGGATACATGCTATGTGACCTTTTCAGGTCGAATCTTTGAGGTGAGCGGCTAGGACTATCTGTGGTGGACAGTCTGCATTCGCCCTTATCACTGTTCTGTTTTGTTTTGAGATCAAGCACTGTGCACATGGAGGAGAACTATCTCACATATTGGGACTGTGATTGAATTATATCTTAGTGTTGCGCTGCACTGATTTTGTTATACATACTTACCTAGGTGGATGCAGCATCGGTCTGATACTGCATCTGTCCCCAGTTGTCTCTAACACTGAGAACCAAACGATCAAACACTGCCAATCACTTGGTTCTCAGGGTACCCTGAGCAGAAAGCTGGTGACTGTCAGTCACCGCTCTCTACTCTGCCTCCCAGGCTCACTAGAGAGCTGGGCTGTGGAGGTGGCAGCCCCCTGAGAGGCTGAGCCGGGTGCCGGTCCAGGCATGTGGGTGAATCCCAACCATATGGTCGCAACCTTGCCCGAGCCTAGACCGCCTCTGTCACATCAGCCAACAGTGGGCTTCAGCCCGCTGTCTGCTTAAAACGGGTCACAGGAGTGCAGAACAAACTGCACTCCTGTGATCCACAAGAAAAGTACAGCCAAACGAACTTTGGCTGTACTTCTTCTTTAAGGGCAGCATACATGGGCTAAATATCGGGCAGCATCAACCAGCTTCTGTCGAATGGGCATGACCGAAAAAAGGTCTGCAGTTTGGCATCTGATCAGTGCTCTCAGTCAAAGGCTGTTCAGCTCGCAGGGCTAGTGTGTACTAGGCTTAATGGTTCACAACTTTACTGTGTCTAATGGCTAGTTGGGAGTCAAGAGTATGCAGCCATTATGCCAAGGCAGCCCTGCACAAGATTTTGCCAGCCAAAACGTATATAATGCAGGAGACCACCCCCATCAAAAGGAGAAGTCTAGGATAGTTTAGTGGACTAGGGCGGGGGGTTGGGGGTTATATATGAGATGAGGGAATTCGAAAATAATTATTTCTCAAACTTTTAAACTGAATTGAGTAATGAAAAAGTTCAAGCTTTAAAAAAATCCTGCTATCCTAGCAATCACATCTGACATTCAGACAAGAGAATTTCCACTGTCCTTTAGCAAACAGCAAGATTGATAAGATCAGTGGTCTGATGGTATGATTTTATTAAAAGAGCCTGAGCCTGTGGCAGGCCACACGTTAACCAATTTTCTTTATTTTAACCATGGGTTGAAAGAAAGAAAATTGCTTGATTCCCATATCAACACATTCAGTGTTGATGGGGGAATCCCTCCCACGGAGCGATAGTATTCTGACAGCGGGAGGTTTCCCAGCCATTAGTATAAAATGATCAATGCTTGTGACTATAGCTGCCAGCAGTGATCGCATGAAAAAAGTTTGACAGCCTGGTTTTAATGAAGTCGATCGATGGATGGATCGACTTCAGTACAACCAGCCTGTCCATACATGGATCAAAATTTTGATCAGTCTATGGCTGTCTTAAGCACACCTATTATCTTAGAAAACTGACCACTGACTACCAGGAATCAAATCATTATCAGGGCTCATAATGTAGCTCTGAAATAAACTGGACTGATGCTATTATTCAGGAGAGTTTTTCAGGATTTTGATGAAAGAGACATGGCAAGCTTCAAAGGTGGTTTTTGGGGTCTGGTAAAAGATATTTCAGTACAAAACCATTTCCTTATACAGTTAATGGGAACGTACATTGAAAGACAGAGTTGTTAAACAAAACATAAGAAAACTTGGAAATAAAAGGCAACATAAAAACTGACAAGAAAATTATGCCTCAAAAATTGAGACATCACATCAATTATCACTGTTATTCTTATTAAATACTTTTATATAGTGCATACCAAGAACATACTGTCATTGACATCAGATTTCTAGATATAAATCTATATCTGAATTTCCTGGCCATAATATAAAATCCTCAGTAGCTACAACAGAAAGTCAATTTCTAATAACAATAAATAACAAAATATGTCTTGCTTATTAATAGTATATTTTGTGTCAATATTTCTGCAAAAGTGACATTTTACGTATGCACCAGAAACCTCTGCTTTACGATCTCAGGGCAGCTGACCATTATGAGTGCCTAGGCATTTGGGCATGTGTTATCAGCAGGAAAAAAATCAGGTTGGCTAATTAACAGTAATCATTAGACCAAATGCCTAGGTCTATCTGGTCATGTGGCAGACTACCACAGCAGTTTTGGTATCGAAGGTAAAATGCTTCATACTTTCAGTTACTATGACTTCAAAAAGATTGGAGTAGGCAGTACTTAACTATAATGTAGTTCTGCTTTAACTACTGCAGCACCATAATGACAAGATTCTCACAGAGAAGCAATCTCAAGGGGGAGGCCATGACAATTTTTGATAAAAATATATGATTGAAAAGAGCACAGGCTCAGTTGAGTTTTTACTGTAGCTTGGTTGGTAACCTTTACTTCAAATCATTAATCTTTATTTTTTTTTTAAATGGCTCTTCAGATCAGTATACCACCAAAGCACATGCAGTTCATGATTACTAATTTTATATATTTATACATATGATACACATATCCTTTATTTTCCTGAAGTTACGCTTTGAAGAACGCATAACAGAAAGACATGACCACACACAACCACACCACTAGATGTCACTAATACATAAGAGTTATATTAACAGGATCATTAGAACACAGTAAAACCTTGGTTTGAGAGTAACTTGGTTTGAGAGCGTTTTGCAAGACAAGCAACATTTTTTAATAAATGTTGACTTGATATACAAGTGATGTCTTACTATACAAGTAGCGTCATGTTACAACTGAGTATAAAAGAGAAGAGAGGTGATTCTAAGTGTAGCAATATGGTTACATTTAATGAAGGTACAACATTTAGCAACATATTGCTACACTTAGATACGCCTCTTTTCTCTTTTATACTCTGTAGCTCCTGCTGTATTTTGCTTCTAATTCCCTTGTGGATGGGCATTTTATGGTTGCACAACCTGGTCACATTGCTATAATCTCTTTATATAGACTTTAGCTGAAGGACCTATGAATAAATGGTTGTGGAACAAATCATTTGAGTTTCCATTATTTCTTATGGGGAAATTTGCATGTTTCTGGAACTAATTATGCTCGCAATCCAAGATTTTACTGTACTTTTTTTTGTTAGGACTCATGGGCAACAGCATTTACTAAACAAGCAAAACACTACTGGTATTCAAAAATGAAGAAAAAAAAAATAAAAATAAGACAAATATCACTGAACTCTGTGTAAACACCAACATACATGGATTAAATGTACTGTAAATTTGAGAGCAGCTTTACCTGCCAAAATTATTTGTATTTCTGTACAACCAGGCCTGAGATGCATAGCTCTGACACAGAGTACAGGGATGTGCGGTGAGGTCAGTGGCTGGTGAGGCACTGGTTAGTATCAGAGTCTGACACACACAGGTTACATATGCAGCGAACATTAGCGCGAGAGCAATAATTCTAGCACTAGACCTCCTCTGTAACTCTAAACATGTAACCTGTAAAAAAATGTAAAGCGTCCCCTATGGAGATTTCTAAGTACTGAAGTTTGGCGCTATTCCACAAGTGGGCGCAATTTTAAAGCGTGACATGTTATTTATTTACTCGATATAACATCATCTTTCATAGTGTACAATAAAAAGGGCCCATTCATGAAACAGTTTCTTTCCAAAAAAAAAAACGCGTTTGAAAAATTGCTGCACAAATACCGTGTAACATAAAATGTTGCAATGACCACCATCTTATATCCTAGGATGTCTGCTAAAAATATATATATATATATGTATATGTATATATATATATATATATGTTTGGGGATTCTGAGTAATTTTCTAGCAAAAAAATTATGATTTTTACATGTAGGAGAGGAACTCAAGAATTGGCCTGGGTGGCAAGGGGTTAATTACTAGGGTTGCACCGATACCGATACTAGTATCAGTGCCGATACCAAGCATTTGCACGAGTACTTGTACTCGCACAAATGCTCCCGATGCCTAATCCGATACCTAGGAATGAAGAGGCAGCATTGCTCGCAACTGGAAGTCAGTGGGCGGAGAGTTTGGAGAGCGAGTCCTCAACAGGCTGGCAGAAGCGAAAGGTAAGCTGGCCGGGGCAGGGGTGAAGAATGGAGCCGCATGTGCCTTCAGAATTGGTGACCAGGGCCGTCACATTCCGTAACAGAAGTGACGTTCCGTGACTCCATTAGCGATTTAACATCCCGACGCCCATCTTGGTACACCCTGCCCTCGGCTGCGGCAAGCCAGCAGCGGACATCTTTTTACACTCAGCCCATATAGTTTAGGCTGGGTGTAACAAGATATCCTCTGCTGCTTACTGCGGCAAGGCTGCACTGGGCAAGGCTGCACTGGGCAAGGCTGCACTGGGCAAGGCTGCATATGACTAAGGGCAAGGCTGAAAATGGCACTTAGCAAGGCTGCAAACGGCACTGGGCAAGCTGCAAATGGACACTGATCATTCTGCAATGATCGACAAGGCTACAAATAAACACTGATGAGGCTGCATTGATGGGCATTTAAACGTTTTTTTTCCTTAAACTTCCCTCCTAAAAGTTTTTTCCTTAAAATGCCCTCCTAAACTTGGGGTGCGTGTTATACGCCGGCGCGTGTTATACGCCGATAAATACGGTATTTACAAAATTTTCTGACAGAAACTAAGAAAGTAATTAAAAAAAAGTATCTGTAATCGGTATCGGCGAGTACTTAAAAAAAAGTATCGGTACTTGTACTCGGTCTTAAAAAAGTGGCATCGGTGCAACCCTATTAATTACCTTAAGTAATATACAAATAATTAATTTTATATTGTTTTTAAGGTAATTTACTATATTTTCATATACCATTCCTGTCTCCACACTGTCAAACAGACCTACTTTATCACTCTCATTAACACCCTATCACGCAGTCCCCGTCAACTCTTTTCTACCTTTAACGCTCTATTTTCTCCTCTATTAACTCCACCCACTAACTTACTCACTCCCCAGGAGATTGCTAATCACTTCTCTCGTTTAACCCAGCTACTATAGAGGAAGTCACTAAACTGTTTTCTAACACCACCTAACCTCCTGCCCCCTGGAACCTGTCCCTTCTCAAATACTACGGTCACCCTCTGGCTCTATCCTACACTCTTAACTCATATTTTCAAGCTCTCCCTCTCTACTGGCATCTTCCCCGACCCTCTAAAACATGCACTAATCACTCCCATATTAACCACCTCAATACAGTGCATTTACACCCCCTTCCTGCCCAGGCCATTTTTCAGCTTTCAGCGCTGTCACACTTCGAATGACAATTGTGCGGTCATGCTACACTGTAACCATGTGACATTTTTACCATTTTATTCACACAAATAGAGATTTCTTTTGGTGGTATTTAATCACTCCTGGGTTTTTTATTTTTTCCTAAAGAAAAAAAAAAGTCCAAAAATTTTGAAAAAAAAAAAAAGTTTTTCTTAGTTTCTGTCAGTAAATTTTGTAAATAATAGGGTTTTTATAACAGCTTACCTGTAAAATCCTTTTCTTGGACTACATCACGGGACACAGAGCACCATAGTAATCACTATTTGGGTATATAGGCACCTTCAGGTGATGGACACTGGTATACCCAATACAGGAAGTTCTTCCCTATATAACCCCTCCTCCTACCAGGAGTACCTCAGTTTTTGAAGCAAAGCAATATACTTAAACCCCAAAAAGAGAGGCGGGACCTCTGTGTCCCGTGATGTACTCAAAGAAAAGGATTTTACAGGTAAGCTGTTATAAAAATCCTATTTTCTTTATCGTACATCACGGGACACAGATCACCATAGTAATCACTATGTGGGACGCCCCATAGTAATGCTATCTGAAGAGAGGGAGAGACAACCCGTAGGGCACTACCAGACTTGAGGACCTATACTGCTGCCTGTAGCACACTGCGCCCAAAGGCGATATCCTCATGCCTTCTTACATCCACCTGATAAAACTTGGTGAATGTATGTGCTGAAGACCAAGTTGGCCTTTACAGATCTCAATCATGGAGGCCTGGTGACGCACTGCCCAAGAAGCACTAAACGCCCTGGTAGAGTGCGCTTTAACTTGAAAAGGTGGAATCTTACCCCTCTAAATCATAAGTCTGAATTATAACTTGCCGAATCCATTTAGCGACAGTGGATTTCAACGCTGCCTGTCCTTTCTTAGGACCCTCAGGCAGTACAAATAAGACATCAGTCTTCCAGATATGAGAAGTCGTCTTTAATTAGACTTTGACCGCTCTCACTACATCAAGACAATGTAGTGACTTCTCTTCCCTGGAACATGGTTTTGGAAAAAACGATGGCAGGACAATATCTTGGTTCAGATGAAAATCTGAGACCACTTTTGGTAGAAAACCTGGACAAGGGCGCAACACCACTCTGTCCTCGTGAATAATTAAGTATGGCTTTTTACAAAAATAAAGAGCAGCCAATTCCAAAACCCTCCTTGCTGAGGATTAAGGGATGAGCTCCGGCGTGTTCACACACCCCACGTGCAGAGCCCGCCAGGAAGTTGGCACTGCGCTGCGTTAATCACAGGCAGCGAGACATTTCCCGATCTCTGCAGCCTCGCATTGGGACAATGTCTCATTGCCTGTGATTAGCGCAGCGCAGTACCGACTTCCTGGCGGGCTCTGCACGTGGGGTGTGTGAACACGCCGGAGCTCATCCTTACTGAGGATATAGCAAACAAGAACACTAACTTCCTTGTCAGAAGGACTGAGGGAATAACTTGTATCGGTTCAAATGGTTATTTTTGTAACAATGACAAAACTAAGTCCAAAGGGTTCAAAGGTGATCTAACCGGATTAAGCTGCATCATCCCTTGCATAAAACCCCAGACCAAAGAATGTGACGCAAGCGGTTTTGAAAGAAGATCGATAAAGCTGAGACTTGGCCCTTAATAGTACTCAAGGCCAATTTCATCTCTACCACTAGTTAAAGAAAGGCAAGAATTCTGCATATTATATACTTCCGAGGGTGCCAACCCTTGGATTCACACCAAGAAAGATAAGCCTTCCACGTGCACAGTGCCATGCCTAAGCCACGCCCTTTCGCCTCTAACCCTCCCCCCCTCTTGTTTCAAAATGAACAGTAGTCCGTGCGTGTGGACGGCACTCGGGTCTGCCAGTGCAGACCCGTAGAAGGGGAGGCTCTGTGATCGCCTGATCGTAAAAATAAAAGTATGTACAAGGGCTGGGGCGATGGCAGGACAATATTTTTATTTGTAACCCTGACATGGCTATGTGGGGAATCTTTCACTGACTCCTTTAGGCATGCAAAGCTGTGAGGTAAATACAACACAGGGAAGCTGCTACCGCACCCCCTGGGGAGGGTGGACAAACTGCTCCTGTACCCCCAGCCCCTTAGTTCCCCCAGAGGGGAGAAGAACATGCCATACTTTGTTCAATTAGGAATCCCCCTTGGCTGCTGGGACCACACACATGCTGTTTTAGCTGTACACTGAGCTGACTGAGCAGCAACGTACCAAGGTATGTGCATTTACTCCCTCTAGTGGAGACTTTAAGGCATACATTTTACTCATGGAAGAAAAAACCATAGGTGGACTTTTTACAATTCCTAGGCTTCTTCCCTTACCTCATCCTTGCTGCAGGATACTGCTGTAACAGACAGATCCAAACTTCACCCATCACGGCGGGCTGCGTTAGCAAACCCTCAAGGACTGGGTCACTTTTTATCAGGGTTCCACTCCCTTGGACCTGTATTAGCAACCCGCCAGGAAAATCTTTAGGTAATGTAAACATGACCAAAAAGCCCTGGGTCCCGGGGTCCAGCCCTGCAAGGAGAGGCATTACAGGTAAAACCTTGTGCTTCGTATACGAGGCCCCGGTACCATCCACCTTGCTCGCAGTGGCACTTTGGATGGATCCGGTCTATTGAGGCTGTTTAAATCCAGCAAGGATCCCTCCAGTGGAGCTCTTCAGAGCACATCTTCACTCGTGACCAACACCTTAGACACTGGCGAAAAAACTGAGGTACTCCTGGTAGGAGGAGGGGTTATATAGGGAGTGAACTTCCTGTATTGGGTATACCAGTGTCCATCACCTGAAGGTGCCTATATACCCAAATAGTGATTACTATGGTGCTCTGTGTTCCGTGATGTAGTCCAAGAAAAGGATTTTACAGGTAAGCTGTTATAAAAACCCTATTATTTACAAAATTTACTGACAGAAACTAAGAAAAACTTTTTTTTTTTTTCAAAATTTTTGGACTTTTTTTTTCTTTAAGAAAAAATAAAAAACCCAGGAGTGATTAAATACCACCAAAATAAATCTCTAATTGTGTGAATAAAATGCTAAAAATGTCACATGGTTACAGTGTAGCATGACCGCACAATTGTCATTCGAAGTTTGACAGCGCTGAAAGCTGAAAAATGGTTTGGGCAGGAAGGGGGTGTAAATGCCCTGTATTGAGGAGGTTAATATGGTAGTGATTAGTGCATGTTTTAGAGGAGAGATGTGCGTTTCGTACGAATCAAAAATTCATATGAATTTCCGAAAATTCGTACATTTGGAAGCATCCGAAATACGAATTGCTATGCTTCTGAATTTTATACGAAATTTCGTTGACGAATTTCAGATCCAAATTTCGTAACAACGGAAACGTGACCGGTGTTTTGTTGACCAATCACAGGTTTTCTTCTGCTGCTGAGTGAGGGTTGGGAAAATTACCTTTTTTAATATGGGAGTGGGAGACAGGTACTGGTAGTCGATGGGAGATTCAGAATCGGACAAAATAAGAATGTTCATTAATATCGTTTTATTTTTGTCATAATAATTATGATTATTCGTTATGATGAATTTAAAAACCCAGGAATTCAGCACAGCACAGGGATGGTGGGAGCCCCTCATAATGAGCTCAGCACAGGGATAATGGGAGCCCTTCATAATGAGCACAGCAGGGGTACAGCCCCCGGAGGAAGTCAGCACAGCACAGGGATGGTGGGAGCCCCTCATAATGACAGCAGGGGTACAGCGCCAGGAGGAAGTCAGCACAGCACAGGGATGGTGGGAGCACCTCATAATGAGCATAATGATTACGACAACTGCCATATTGAGAAAGGTATTTTTTGCTTTTTAAATTCATCATAACGAATGTTCGTAATTGTTACGAAAAGTTAATGAACCTAACGAAAATTCGTATTTTGTACGAATCCAAATTGAATTTCGGTCACGAATTACGAAATACGAATTAACGGCTAATACAAAACAGAACGGAATGAAACGAAACTCATTTATTGACGGCGCACATGTTTAGTGTCCATCACCTGAAGGTGCCTATATACCCACATAGCGATTACTATGGTGCTCTGTGTCCCATGATGTACGATAAAGAAAAGTAATTTTTCTCCTTCACTGATGGGCGCTGATGAGGTGGCACTTATGGGCACTGATGAGGCGGCACTTATGGTCACTGATTAGGTGGCACTGATGAGGAGGCACGAATATGCCTCACTTATGGGCACTGATAGGTGGCACTGATATGTGGCACTGATGATCACTGATAGGCGGTACTGATGGGTGGCACTGGTGGGCACAGATAGGCGGCACTGGTGGGTGGCACTGGTGGGTACAGATAGGCGGCACTGGTGGGTGGCATTGATGGGCAGCAGTGATGAGCATTAATGGGCACCAGTGATGGGCAGCACTGATAGCCAGCACTGACTGGCATCACTGATGGCCACTGATTGCTGGCACTTGTGGGCACAGATTGGTGCCAATTGTGGGCACTGATTGCTGGCAGTGGCATTGCTGCCATTGCTGGCACTTAATTGTAATCAGGGCACTAATGATCAGTGCCCCGATTACATCTCTAGATGTCCTCTGTGTGGAGATGCTGCTGATCAGCTCTCCTCTCCTCACACTCTGTCACTGTGAGGCGAGGAGTGCCGATTACAGGCATCTCTGTGTTTACATGTGACCGGCCGTGATTGGACACAGCCGATCACATGGTTAAAGAGCCGCGACTCTTTACACAGATCGGGGTCGTGCTCTGTCCTAGGAACACGGCGTGGCCGCAATTGGCACGCGAGAGTGGTCGTTCTGGAGGGCCATAATATGACGTCCACCGAGAACGAGAGCCGCGCTGCCCAGTCATCATTTGACGTCTGGCGAGCGGGAAGGGGTTAAAAAAGGCCTCATTGGACCCCACCAATCTTAACAACCTAAGACCCATCTCCTTACTCCCTTTTTCCTCCAAACTCCTTGAACGTTTAGTCTAAAACCAACTGAGCGACCACCTCATTGAGAATAAACTTCTTGATCCCCTTCAGTCTGGATTTTGTCCCCAGCACTCCACAGAAACTGCTCTCCTAAAGCTCACAAACGACTTACTAACAGCTAAAACCAACGGTCATTATTCCATATTCTTACGCTTGGACCTCTCTGCTGCCTTTGATACAGTTAATCGCCCCTCCTCCTCAAAAAACTCCATTTGCTTGGTCACTATGGCTGTGCTCTCAGTTGGTTTGAATCTTACCTATCTCACCGCACCTTCAGTGTCACTTACAACTCCACTTACAACTGTCACTTACAACTCCGACTTACTAACAGCTAAAACCAACGGTCATTATTCCATATTCTTACGCTTGGACCTCTCTGCTGCCTTTGATACAGTTAATCACCCCTCCTCCTCAAAAAACTCAATTTGCTTGGTCACTATGGCTGTGCTCTCCGTTGGTTTGAATCTTACCTATCTCACCGCACCTTCAGTGTCACTTACAACTCCACTTCCTCCTCTCCAACTCCTCTTACCATTGGGGTCCCCAAAGGTTCTGTCCTTGGACCCCTAATATTCTCGATCTACACGTCTTCCGTGGGTCAGCTGATAGCCTTCCATGGCTTCCACTACCATTTATATGCCGATGACACTCAAATTTATCTCTCTACCCCTCAGCTCACTCCATCAGTCTCCTCACACATCACTGATTTACTAACAGACATATCAGCCTGGACGTCACACCACTTACTCAAACTGAATCTATCTTAAACCAAGCTCATATTACCTCCCCCATGTGCCCCTTCTCCTGACTTCTCTGTAATGATCAACTATTAGTCTGTCTCCACATGCCACGGTGCTAGGGGTAACCCTAGATTCTGAACTGTCCTTTTGGGCCCATATCCTATCCTTGTCCAAATAATGCCACCTTAGCCTCTGCAGCATCTCTAGAATATGCCCCTTTTTAACCTTTATGACACCACCAAGCTTCTAATTCACTACCTGGTTATCTCTCGCCTCGACTACTGCAACTCCCTCCTAATGGGATTACCTTTACATACACTATTGCCCCTTTAGTCCATAATGAATGCTGCTACAAGACTCATCCACCTTACCAACCCTTCTGTGTCTTCCACCCCCCTCTGCCAATCCCTCCACTGGCTTGCTCTCACCCCACTAATACAATTCAAAGTACTAACAAAGATTTACAAAGCCATCCACAACTCTGCCCCCAACTACATCACTAACCTAGTCTCAAAATACGAACCAAGCCGCTCTCTTTGGTCCTCCCAAGACCTGCTGCTCTCTAGCTCCCTTGTCACTTCCTCCCATGCTCGCCTCCAGGATTTCTCCAGAGCTTCTCCCCTCCTCGTGGGATTCCCTACCCCAATCTGTCCGAATGTCCCCTAATCTATCCATCTTTAGACGATCCCTGAAAACCTTTCTCTTTAAAGAAGCCTATCCTGCTTCTAACTAATACACTGTTTTACGTACTCCATCAGCTCATCAGCCACAATTATTACCTTTTGTATCAATTGACCCTCCCTCTTAGATTGTAAGCTCTAGTGAGCAGGGCCCTCTGATTCCTTTTGTACCAAATTGTAATGTAACTGTAATGTCTACCTTCCTTTTGTTAAGCACTGCGCAAACTGTTGGCGCTATATAAATGCATGCTGTATAATATAATAATAATAATGTGAGCAGACTGCAGTTCCTCTTTAACAGTCCTTTCACGCTGGCTGTCAGCCGCTTTAGCGGTGTTTTACCATTGCTTTAGCAGCGCTCTTCGGCTGCTAGCGGGAAGCTTTTAACCCCCGCTAGAGGTCGAAGAAATTGTGCTTGTGCTTATAGTTTTTTTTCCCCTACAATGTGATAAGACAGTAAAAGTAGAAAGTAGGCACTGATGAGCTCTTTTCTGTTGCACTTTTGTGATCTCCTTCTATCAGCATACTCTCTTCACTTCAATCCACCTAATAGGCTTTTTAGGTTGCTTCTCCCTCCCCCACCCTGAGGTCTGTTGTACAGGGGCTGCAAGAGAGTGATAAACAAAATGACAGCATATCTCACCCCAAAACCGAATATGTAATATAGTGCAGCTTACCAGTCTTTAGATGTGCTGGCTGCCTTTGTTTTATTCCTTCACTTTGACTGTGAATAACACACTTCTTTTCTCTGAGTGGCTACGCTCACTCCACTGTATCCATGGAGGGAGCCATGGCTGCCACCAAGGCTAAATTTCAAGTTCATTCACCTTGTTAATTTCCAATACATGGGAGGTGATGGGATTAGTAGTTTACATACAAAATAATATTGTTTTTGCTTCCAGTTCATCTCAGTTACTGAAATTGTTCTTAACCTCAAGAAAAGAAAACTAATGTAGCCACCATATCTAAGGACTGGTAAGCTGCAATATATTACATTTTTGTTCTTTGTGTTTAACCCCTTGCCGACCGGCTCACGCCGATATATGTCGGCAGAAGGGCACTACAGGAATATTAACGTAAGATCTGAACAGGAGGTAAAAAAGCTCCCTGTCAACTAAATCCTCCTAGAGAGGGCACCTCTCCCCAGGGGGATCTAAAGCAAATCAGACTTATGCACTCAACCTAAATTCCTTATACTTTGAGTGCTAACCTACTGGTGGGATACGTTCGAGCATGTCCTAGAGGAGGGAGTCCCCGGCTTACCTGTTTTTTTTTTTTTTGTTTTGTTTTTTCAGTGTTAGGCCCTCTGAGGGTTTTTTCTTTTTTTTCTCTGTGTTAGGCCCTCTGCGGGGGTGTTTTTTCATTTATTTATTTAATTTTTTTGTGTTAGGCCCTCTGTGGGGTTTCTCTTTTTTTCCCTCCATGATAGGACCTCGGGGGTGTTTTTTTTTTTTTTTTATATATATATATTTATTTTTTTTTAGTGTTAGGCCCTCTGCGGGGTTTTTTTTTCCTCTCCCTCCCCATCTCCTCTCTCCCCCTCTCTCTTGCCTGGGTGCCTCCTGAGTTTAGGGATTTCCCCCCTAGTTGGGGTGAGAGGTAAAAGAAATGGGTACCATTTCAATAATGTCAATTAATGCTAAGGGACTAAACATCCCCGAAAAGTGACGTATACTTCTTAAAGATTTGAAAAGATCAAGGATTGACATAGCATTTGTCCAGGAAATGCATTTTAAAGAGAATAGCCTCCCTTTCCTTAGGAACAGATCTTTTCCAATAGGTTACCACGCTATTAATCCTGTTGCTAAGGCAAGGGGGGTGTCTATATTGATTTCGAACAAGATTCCATGGTCATGTACAGAAACCTTGTTGGATGCCGGGGGGCAATACCTGCTCCTAAAGGGTAAGATTGGGGGGACAAGAGTAACCTTGGCTGCTTTTTATGCCCCTAATATACAAGACACCTTTTTTAAGAAATTTTTGGATAAAACTATGATTTTTACGGAGGGTCAATTGATTATGGGGGGAGATTTGAATGCATCTCTAGTTCCAGGTGAGGATATTTCTTCAGGGGTCTCAGCTGTATCCTTGGGTGTTCGGAAGCGAATTGTTAGGTCACTCTACGGAGCAAGATTAGTGGATACATGGCGCCTCTTCCATTCTGGAGAAAGAGATTACTCTTTTTTCTCAGCCCCACACAAGACATACTCGCGTATAGATTATTTTTTTACTCCGCACAGTCAATTGCATGCAATAGATGAAGTAAATATTGGGAAGATAACCTGGTCAGACCTTGCACCAATTTTTTTGAAGTATAATCTCTCAGATATTCAACTACCCGGTCATGCGATGTGGAAATTGAATGAAAGCCTCCTACAAGACCCCTCTGTGATAGAGGAGGTACGTAAAGAGGCAAGGTGGTGTTTTCAGACTAACGACACTCCCGAATGTAATTCGAGAGTGATTTGGGAAGCCCACAAAGCAGTGATGCGGGGAGTTTTGATCAAGCATGGGGCTAGGATTAAAAAAGAGAGAGAAGCCAAGATAACATCGCTAATGGCAGAAATACATCGCCTGGAGATGCTGCATAAACGAACCCCTACTTTAACCGTGGAACGGGATCTTTTGACGACACGTAGACAGATCATAGATTTACTTTGGTATAAAGCTAAAAGAGCAATACAAGTAGGAAAAAAGCAGAGCTATGAGTACGGGAATAAATGCGGTAAACAACTCGCTGACTCTCTGAGGGAACAGCAAGAGAAATAGCGCAGAGGTTTGGGGACTTTAATTCAGCTTTGTACAATTTACACCTGAACCCCCAAAATCAGACTGCGGTAGAGGAATATGTGTCAACTTCTGGTTTGCCTAGCCTGGCGTCTATTGCACGGCAGGAATTGAAAAAAACAATCACATTGGAGGAAGTTCATGAAGCGGTGAATTTGGCAAAGATGGGGAAGGCCCCGGGCCCAGACAGTTTTACTGCCCAATATTATAAGCTACTCTTTCCTATTTTAGGACCTTATTTGGTTAAAATGTATAATGGATTGGGAGATTCAGGTTCGTTCCAGATGGAATCCCTGAAAACGTTAATCACGATCTTACCTAAGGAAGGTAAAGACCCATCACAATGCGGGAGTTATAGACCGATATCCCTTTTAAATGCGGATCTGAAGCTTTTCTCTAAGATCTTGGCGATGCGGCTCCAACAGTATCTGCCCTCCCTGGTCCATTTGGACCAGGTAGGGTTTGTCCAGACACGGGAAGCACGAGATAATACGATTAGGACTTTGAATTTAATTCATATAGCCAATACTTCCAAAATCCCATCCTTATTTCTGGGAACAGATGCAGAGAAAGCTTTCAATCGCATTCATTGGCAGTTTATGTTTGCGGTGTTAAGACAAGTAGGGATGGGTAACAATATGATTAGATGGATTTCGAGTATCTATATACAACCACCAGCTCAGGTTAAGGTGAACGGGGTGCTATCTCAGCCTTTTAGTATCACGAATGGAACGAGGCAGGGATGCCCACTGTCCCTAAATTTTTTTTTGTTTTGTCGTTAAAGCCCTTAATGTGTAGGATCCGGTCAAATTCAGATATAGGGGGTATATCAATAGGAGGTATGCAGTATAAAGCTTCGGCGTATGCAGATGATATGTTGTTTTCATTGACTAATCCGATTGTATCATTACCTAACCTTCTTCAAGAAATAGAGACATATAGCTCCTTATCAGACTTTTTTTTTTTTTTTTTTTTTTTTTGCCACTTCAGCCAAGTACAATTCGTGGGAAAATGTTGTATCAACTTTCCAGTCAACCTTGTCCCTCTATACTTTCACATCATTGTGGCTTTTTCTTATTACACCTAATCTTTATTTACCAAACAATATAAAATGTAAGAAGTAATTTTTCCCTCTACCATTACTGGTTCCTCATTACAGTACCTCAACATCCCATCCCCCCCAACCCTCCCCCCCCCCACCCCCCCCAAGAGTCCCATCGCCGCCCCTCCTTGTCTATCAGCTCTTCCTAGGGCCTATTGAGTGCCTAGCTTAAATGTAGATTTTTATGAATTTTTATCCACTTTTGTGTTTCAATATTTTTATTGTTTTTATTAAAGCGAGTTGTCTGCATCTTCCTCCCTCACCTCCGCCAGCTGGTTTGATGTTTTGAACCTAACCCAATCTCTCCATGTCTCCTCGTAATCCTCCATCTCCAACCCTTCACTGTATCTTAGGTATTCCATACAGTAAATTTCCTCTATTTTGTCGAACCACTCCCGCAGTGAAGGTCTCCTAGTGTCCCCCCAGTGTCTAGGGATGAGACTCTTAGCTGCGTTGAGGAGGTGTGGTAGCAGTATTCTCCGGTAATGCTTGGAGGAGACGTTGCTGCCATGGTGCAGGCATACCCAAGGGTCATCTGGTACATTCTGGTTGGTAATCAAATATATGGTCTTCCTTATCTCCTCCCAAAATTTTTTCAGTACCGGACACGTCCACCAGACATGTAGCATTGTCCCCACTTCCCCACATCCCCTCCAGCAGTACTGTGAGGTCCCATCCTGGATCTTATGCAGGGATGCCCACTGTCCCTAAATTTTTTTTTGTTTTGTCGTTAAAGCCCTTAATGTGTAGGATCCGGTCAAATCCAGATATAGGGGGTATATCAATAGGAGGTATGCAGTATAAAGCTTCGGCGTATGCAGATGATATGTTGTTTTCATTGACTAATCCGATTGTATCATTACCTAACCTTCTTCAAGAAATAGAGACATATAGCTCCTTATCAGACTTAAGATCAACGTATCAATATCCGAGGCAATGGGAGTTGGGATATCTAGCAACATATTAGGAACACTGAAGGCAAGTTACAAATTTAAATGGTCAGATCAAGCCTTGAAATACCTAGGAACTTTTAACCCAGCAAATCTTTCCCATACATACAATCTTAATTTCCCACCAATATTACATAGAGTGAGAGTCCTCCTAGAAAGGTGGCAGAGAGGGTTCCACTCCTGGTTTGGGAGGTGTAATATTATTAAAATGGATATCCTGCCGAAGTTTTTGTATTTATTTCAAGTATTACCTATCGCTATACTTAAATATTATTTCAAACAGATACATTCCCTTCTTGTCAGATTTATCTGGGCAAACAAACACCCAAGGATTAGCAGAGCCCTGTTGACTATACCCAAACAAAAGGGTGGACTAGCTGTACCAGACATGTACAAATACTATCAGGCGGCTTTATTAAGCCCCTTGATCGATTGGAGTAGACATGGAGATCGGAAGTTATGGCCGGGCCTGGAGCAGGCTCAGAGCAGTGCTTTACTGCAACGAGCCGCTTGGTGTTATAAAGACCTTTCGACTATTACAAAGGCACCCCCTGTGATAGGACCCACCCTAAAGATAGGCTTTGAGCTTTTTTCTAAGGGTAAACTTTTGGCAATAATCTCACCGTTGTTTTCAATACTGGGGAATCCCCAGTTTGAGCCAGGTCTGAGGAAGGGAAATTTTACGGCATTGATGGAACAGGGGATCTTCCAGGCCTCTCATTTTTTAACAGGGGAAGCATGGCCCACAATATTTTCATTGACAACAGGATCTTTACCACACTGTTTGGATTTTTAGCGGGCGGTACAGCTGAGACTTTTTTTGAACACTTTAATCCTGCCAAGTAGTTATGGGCGCACTCTAACAATCTTTGAGGAATATTGTAACGGAAGCGGTGTATTCCACCAAACCCTTTCTAAAACGTACGCGCTGCTGGTAGCACCCTCAGAGGACTTTAGGTTGCCCTTTTTTAGGGGGTGGGAGAGAGATCTGGGTCGAACCTTTACGGAAGAGCAGTGTACTAATATGATACACAATATATTTGAGTCGTCAATCTGCATAAGAATGCAGGTGAAAAATTTTAAGATTCTGTCCCGGTGGTACCGCACCCCAGCATTCCTAAACAGATGCTACCCGGAGGTATCAGATAATTGCTGGCGTTGCGGGGGGGGGGGGGGGGGGGGAACGTTAATGCATATTTTTTGGTCCTGCCCCAGAATAGAGAACTTTTGGAAGGAAGTCCGGAGAATTGCTCAAAAATGTAGTGATCAGGAGATTCCGGAGGATCCATCTTTCTTCCTATCACAAGATACTAAAATCCCAGTTAAATCATATAAGAAATCTATTCTATGTCATCTGCTGAATGCAGCTAGAGCATGTATTCCACTCACTTGGAAGCAGGCACAACCACCAACGGTAGGATTGTGGCTTAAGAGAGTAGAACAATTGAACCTTATGGAAGATCTGGTTTAGACATCCCGGCAAAAAAGAGGGACATATCTGAAAACATGGTCTCCATGGAATCTTTTCATTAATACAGAAGAGGGAAAAAACCTTATAGATGTAAGTTCTAATGACTGAAAACAGAAGATGTGGCCATTGGATTCTTGGCAGGGGAGGGGGATGTGGGGGAGAGGGGGAGGAGGAGGGGATGGGGAGGCGGGAGATGGGCTCTGCCCCTCCCTCCCCTTAGAGTTTTATTTTTTATTTTTTTTATTTTTTTTTGGTGTTTTGTTTTTTTTGTTTTTTTTTATATCTTTGTGTTTTGTTTTTTGTTTTTTTGTAAATATAGAGGTAAGAGAGAGTTAGACACTTAAGGAAAATATAGATAGAACCCCCCCAGGACGGAGTTGGAGATATATTTTGAATAGGGACGGGAGAGGATCTCTGCCTTAATGCGTTTGGGGGATTGTAATGAGGTTTTGACTTTGTTGTAATTAGAGTGCATGGTCTTGGCTTTAGGAGAAAATGAATTTATTTGTATATCAGATTAGCATATAGACATGCATAGTATGTTATATTTGATGTTGGTAAAGTGTATGCCTTTCTTCCTCTTAAACCAGTAATAAAAATATTAAATAAGTAAGAAAGGGAAAGGAATATTAACGTACCTGTACATTGCCGCGAGCTCCGTGAGTGTGATGGCGGGTTCAATGTCCGTGGGGATATCCGCGATCATCTCACGGAGAGAAAGAATGGGGAAATGCTGATGTAAACAAGCATTTCCCCATTCTTCCTAGTGACAGGACACTGATCACAGCTCTCTGTGATCGGGAGCTGTAATCAGTGTTGTGTCACACGTAGCCCATCCCCCTACAGTTAAAATCACTCCCTAGGACACACTTAACCCCTGCAGCACCCCCTACTGGTTAACCCCTTCACTGCAAGTCACATTTACACAGTAATCAGTGCATTTTTAATCGCACTGATCGCTGTATAAATGTGAATGGACCCAAAATAGTGCCAAAAGTGTCCGATCTGTCCGCCATAAAGTTGCAGTCACAAAAAAAAAAAAAATTTGCAGATCGCCGTCATTACTAGTAAAAAAAAAATATTAATAAAAATGCCATAAAACTATCCCCTATTTTGTAGACGCTATAACTTTTGCGCAAACCAATCAATAAACGTTTATTGCGATTTTTTCTTTTACTAAAAATATGTCGAAGACTACGTATCGGCCTAAACTGAGGAAAAAAATGTTTTTTAAATATTTTTGGGATATTTATGATAGCAAAAAGTAAAAGCTACGCGTTTCGTCACGATAGGACGTCGTCAGGGATTGGCTGACGACTGATTCTAATAAAACATTTTAGTACATACTGCACTATGGGCGCAATTCTCTTTTATGTTTCTGAGTGATAAGGATACAGCTGATCAGGACATCCATTTAGGTTTCTGGGAGACCCAATACCCTGGGCTTGGTGAAACCGCCATTGCGGTCATCCCTGCTGGTAAAGAGACTACATACCCACTCTGGAAGCATAACCTGTTTGAAAGAAAGGCCTCCACTTTTCTCTTCACGGCGTTTAGCTGTTTCACTTGCATGGACATTTTTTATTTATTGTCACAATAATCTGGGACTTTATTTGCTGAATTTTTTGTTTTTGCTATTATACAATTTATATGAGTGATTCTTTTGCATATTCTGTGATCACCATCATTTTTGCTTTGGGTTTTTTTTTTGATATTTTGTTACTCCATATTCTGTGACATTCCGCTTCAATACTTATGACTCACATTATTGTCATTCATAGGATTTAAACCTTTTATTTTTTCACTTGTTTCACTGGATCGCTTTTGCCATTTTTCCTATTTTGAGGTTTAGGGACTTTGCCTTAGTTTTCCCTATACATTTTTTCATTATTATTGATTGTTCATTTATTTGTTTTTTGACGTTCTTTTTTTCTTGTATTTGAGGTATAGGGACTTTGCTTTAGTTTTCCACTTACACTTTTCACCACTACTGATTGTTACTTCATTCAGTTTTTTTCTTTCATTTTTGGATTAATATATTCAGCGCCGCACCCACTCCACGTTTTTTTAAAAAAAATGGGCTAACTTTACTGGTTAGATTTATTTTTTTAATTCATTAAAGTATTTTTTTCCAAGAAAATTGCATTTGAAAGACAGCTGCGTGTCTACTAAAAAAATATACCGGTATATGTTTGGGGGTTCCAAGTAATTTTCTGGCAAAAAAAAATGATTTTAACTTGAAACCAACAAATGTCAGAAAAAGGTTTAGTGTTTAAACTTTTTTTTAATTACACAGGAAGTCTATTCCATTGACTGTTACAATGTTTATACTTAAGTTCAACTGATAAAGAATGTTTTGTTTCTTGGCAGACTGCCTGTTTTTTCTCTTACTTTCTTTTGAGGGCTGTGGCTTCAAAAGAGCAGAGAGAATTCTTTGCATAGAAAGAATTGTGAAACACTTTAGTCAAGATCGCGATGATTCTTGAACATTGATTCATCTGCACAGTGAGGCTGCAATGATGGGCACAGTGAGGCTGCAATGATGGGCACAGTGAGGCTGCAATGATGGGCATAGTGAGGCTGCAATGATGGGCATGGGGAGGCTGCAATGATGGACACGGTGGGGCTGCATTGATGGGCACGGTTAGGCTGCATTGATGGGCACAGTGAGGCTGCATTGATGGGCACAGTAAGGCTGCAATCATGGGCACAGTGAGACTGCAATGATGGGCACAGTGAGGCTGCATTAATGGGCAATGTGAGGTTGCAATGAGGGGCACAGGTGAGACTGCATTTCATGGGTACAGTGAGGCTGCATTTCATGGGCACAGTGAGGCTGCATTGGTGGGCACAGTGAGGCTGGATTGGTGGGCACAGTGAGGCTGCAATGATGGGCACAGCAAGGCTGCAATGATGGGCACAGTGAGACTGCGATGATGGGCACAGTGAGGTTGCATTGATGGGCACGGTGAGGCTGTATTGATGGGCACTCTGAGGCTGCAATGATGGGCACAGGTGAGTCTGCAATTCATCGGCACAGTGAGGCTGCAATGATGGGCACAGTGAGACTGCAATGATGGGCACAGTGAGGCTGCAATGATGGGCACAGTGAGGCTGCGTTGATGGGCACAGTGAGGCTGCATTGATGGGCACAGTGAGGCTGCATTGATGGGCACAGTGAGGCTGCATTGATGGGCACAGTGAGGCTGCATTGATGGGCACAGTGAGGCTGCATTGGTGGGCACAATGAGGCTGCAATGATGGGCACAGTAAGGCTGCAACGATGGGCACAGTAAGGCTGCAATGATGGGCACAGTGAGTCTGCATTGATGGGCAAAGTGAGGCTGCATTGATGGGCACAGTGAGGCTGCATTAATGGGAACAGTGAGGCTGCGTTGATGGGCACAGTGAGGCTGCATTGATGGGCACAGTGAGGCTGCATTGTTGGGCACAGTGAGGCTGCATTGATGGGCACAGTGAGGCTGCATTAATGGGCACAGTGAGGCTGCATTGATGGGCACAGTGAGGCTGCATTGGTGGGCACAGTGAGGCTGCAATGATGGGCACAGTGAGGCTGCAATGATGGGCACAGTAAGGCTGCAATGATGGGCACAGTGAGGCTGCATTGATGGGCACAGTGAGGCTGCAATGATGGGCACAGTGAGGCTGCATTAATGGAAACAGTGAGGCGGCAACGATGGGCACAGTGAGTCTGCATTGATAGGCACAGTGAGTCTGCATTAATGGGCACAGTGAGTCTGCATTGATGGGCACAGTGAGGCTACAATGATGGGCACAGTGAGTCTGCATTGAACCATTATCACACATTGTGGTGTTTTTTTGTTAGTATAGCATACAGGTTAAATTATTTTGTTACATTTGTTCTATATTTATTTGTTTAATGCATGTGAATTTTGGAGGTGCCCTCGTAAACTGGCACTTTAAAATAAATGTTGCACTTTATTTGTTAAAAAAAGGAGTTTGTATATCATAAATACACACACACACTCATGCTCGGAATCAAGCAGAAGAGCCACACTGGCTATTGAACTTCATTTTTCTCGGCTCATCCTACGTGTTGTACGTCACCGCGTTCTTGACGTTCGAATTTCCGACAAGATTTGTGTGACTGTGTGTTTGCAAGACAAGTTTGAGCCAACATCCGTCAGAAAAAAACCATGGATTTTGTTGTCGCAATGTACGATCGTGTGTACAGGGCATTAGAGCACATACTTATGATAAACTGATCTAGTTGGGCTCCATGGGGACACTTTTGTCATGGTCAGGAACTTATGTCATGTCTTTATGTTATGTCATGTCTAGACCAGTGGTTCTCAACCTCGGTCCTCAAGTACCCCCAACAAGCCACGTTTTGGGAAAATAGCTGTCCAAAATACCAAGCCATTGACTCTCATTTAAAGCACCTGTGCAAGATAAAGGAAAACCTGAAAACATGGCCTGTTGGGGGTACTTGAGGACCGAGGTTAAGAACCACTGGTCTAGACAAGCCAGTGATGGGTGGGCAGAATTCTAATATGACAAGGTGTCTTGTGATGGAGTGGGAGCTTTAGACTCAGGTCTTGCCGATACCTGCCTCCAACAATTTCAAATACATTTTTGTATGATATTGTACTCACTTGTTTGATTCTGTGAATGTCCCACTGTAACATTTATTGCAGTAATCATATTTGCAATTATAGCTGTTAACTTAATTGTAATTAAAGAAACAAACTGAAATAAAAAATGTAAACAAAATATTAAAAACACGAAACAAAAATATCAGAGCAGTGCTTCTAAATGTCCAACTAAAATGTTGAATGTAAACAAAAAACAATATTATTGTAAACAATACATATCCAAATGTAATGTAGAGATTTGCTTTGTAACATAACAATTCACTATATATATATATATATATATATATATATATATATATATATATATATATATATATATATACACATATATATATATATATATATATATATACACATACATACAAATATATACATACACACACACTGTATATACACACTATATTAACAAAAGTATTGGGATGCCTGCCTTTACACGCACATTAACTTTAATGGCATCCCAGTCTTTGCCCGTAGGGTTCAATATTGATTTGGCCCACCCTTTGCAGCTATAACAGCTTCAACTCTTCTGGGAAGGTTGTCCACAAGGTTTAGGAGTGTGTCTATGGGAATGTTTGACCATTCTTCCAGAAGCGCATTTGTATGATCAGGCACTGATGTGGATGAAAAGGCCTGGCTCGCATTCTCCGCTCTAATTCATCCCAAAGGTGTTCTTATCAGGTTGAGGCCAGGACACTGCAGGCCAGTCAAGTTTCTCCACCCCAAACTCACTCATCCATGTCTTTATGGACCTTGCTTTGTGTACTGGTGTGCAGTCATGGTAGAACAGTAGGGGGTCATCCCCAAACTGTTCCCACAAAGTTGGGAGCAGGAAATGGTCCAAAATATCTTGGTATGCTGATGCCTTAGGAGTTCCCTTCACTGGAACTAAGGGGCCAAGCCCAACCCCTGAAAAACAACCCCACACCATAATTCCCCCTCCACGAAATGATTTGGACCAGTGCACAAAGCAAGATCCATAAAGACAATGGATAAGCGAGTTTGGGTTGGGAGAACTTGACTGGCCTACACAGAGTCCTGACCTCAACCAGATAGAACACCTTTGGGATGAATTAGAGCAGAGACTGCGAGCCAGGCCTTCTCGTCCACATCAGTGCTTGACCTCACAAATGTGCTTCTGGAAGAATGGTCAAACATTCCCATAGACACTCCTAAACCTTGTGGATGGCATTCCCAGAAGAGTTGAAGCTGTTATAGCTGCAAAGGGTGGGGCAACTCATTATTGAACCCTACTGACTAAGACTGGGATGCCATTAAGGTTTATGTGCGTGTAACGGCAGGCGTCCCGATACTTTTGGTAATATAGTGTATATGTATATATAATGTGTGTGTGTGTATATATATATATATATATATATATATATATATATATATATATATATATATATACACACACACACACACACACACATACACAGTATATAATAAATGTTTGAATCTGTCTAACAAAATAACACCAAATATTATAAATCCACTGAGTACAAGGATTACTTTTCTCGCTAGAGCGGGCTTTTACTCATGTGGCAGATGCTAAGCCTGTTTGAACAATTCACAACAGTGAATTGTTAATACTACACTTTAAGTTTGTGTCAAAATGTCATGGAGACGAGTATGAGAAATAAAATCATCTCATGTGACACTACTCATGTCACTTATTTGTTAGAATGTCTCCCCCTTAGTATCTTTTTACCGTGTGCAATTTGCCCTATAATGATATATAACAGGAGCCTGAGGGGGTTCATTTAGTACATTATGAGAAAGGGGTTGGAGCAGAGAGATTGAGCCTTTATATTGTGTAGTGGCCTGTCAGCATGCCCAGCCCCTTATGATGTCCCCTTGGGCGAAACACATGTTGGGCGGAGTTTGTGCTTGCTGACAATACACGCTGCTGTCCAGCGGTTTTGTAAGTTTCTGGTTGGCTTTCATTAAATTTTAATGAATATAATTTTACCGAAAAGCATTTTTATACCACACTATAAGAGCCTTTTTCCTTGTCCTTTCTGTGGTACAGAGCGGCTTTACACAGGCAGTACAGAGTTATTACTGAATGTGGACTGGCGGCAAGTGAGCTGTGAAGCAGGGAGAGATCAATCCAGCCTGGGACAGTATTTTTCATGCAGTTTGCCTCTGAGGCTTCCTGTACACGGGACGTTTTTACAACCTCTCCTAAACGATTTACCTTGATAGATAGTAACCCACGTTTAAAACGTCCATTTTGCTGCGTTTACATGCCTCGTTTAGCGGCGTTTTGCCGCGTTTGCATTTAGAAGAGTTTAAAAAAAAAAATTTTTTTTTTTTTTTTTAAATGTCCAAAAACGAAAAACAAATGTATATAAATGTGCCGTGCTACTCTTAACCAACCATCAATACAACCTATGCTGTAAAGTCATCTGGATGATATGTGTATCACAAAACAGTGAATTACAAAATAATCCAATTAGGAAGTGACCAGGAGAAAACTGGTATCCTCTTAAAGCTGGGCTATTATCAGGAGCAGGAGGTGACCAGGGAGGAGTACCAGCACACAGCAGCCAGTATACTTATAGGAGATAGAAGGATGGTCCAGGATATCTGCTGAAAACATCTTTTGGATTATTTTCTAAGCCCTTAAGGTGAGGGTACAACTGAAGTGGGAGGAGTGCACATTGCATGAAGACACCTTATCACTTTATATGGACTGTGTTGATTATATTTATATCATTATGGACTGTGTGTGATTCACGGAGCACGAGCACTTTATATTATGATTGGATTATTTTGTAATTCACTGTTTTATGATACACATATCATCCAGATTACTTTACAGCATAGGTTGTATTGATTGTTGGTTAGGAGTAGCGCAGCACATTTATATACATTTGTTTTTTTCACATTGTGGGGAAGTGTGGGAAGTGCAGGCAGCTTTTTCAGTTTTTGGTTCACGTTAGTTTATAGTTTTTTGGCAGCTCACGAGGTCTCACCCATTTCAAAAACGAAAAACACCTATAAACGAAACACTGCTAAACGTGGGTTACCACGTTTAGTTGCGTTTAGAAGCGTTTGGCGTCTGAAACTTCGGCATCTGAACTCATTTTTTTGCCTTCAAAAAAAGGCCTATAAAACACAACTGCCTAAAAACGACAGTGAATGAACCTGTGTACATGTACACATAAGATAACATTGAATGAGTTCAGGGGCAGTTGAAAAAAGTGTCCAACTGCCTCTGAACGTTTAGCAGCAGCAGTGTACATGGGGCCTTAGTGAGAGGTTAAAACCTCTGACAAGCACAATATTTACACCTTCAGGTAGTGGATGCTACATTGCCATTCCCCGCAGTGCTGGGCTGTGGAAGCTACCGTGCACTTTTCAATTCTGCTGTTTATCAGCGGATGATTTGAAGTGGTAGTAAACCCTTTTTTGGCACTTGTACCTACAGGTACAAGTATAATAGGTATAATAAGGTATAATAAGGCTTACCTGTAGGTACAGTGAATATCTCCTAAACCTGCACAGTTTAGGAGATATTCACACTGTATGCAGCCTGTGCTGTCCCCGGCACATGTGCTCTGAAGGGACAGCATACTTGTGCCGTTCTATCAGAGCTCCGTGCTGAGGTCCGTGACCCATCGTCAAATCATCACGGCACAGCCAATCAGATGGCCAGAGGACGTGAACCCAGGAGGTAGACAGAAGCACCTTCAGCAGTGACAGCGCCCTGCTGGAGGGCTTCGTTCTAAGATAAGGATTTCATAATGTGCTAGTATGTGATGCATACTAGCACATTATGCCTTTACCTTACAGGGTTGTAAAAAAAAAAAAAAGTTGGTGCGGTTTACTACCGCTTTAATGTCACTTTGATGGACATATCATTTGAACTCTTTATGGACACATATTCTTTTGACACGTGTTTTGCAACAATGTTTATGTTTTACACATTTATGATAAATGTTATTATGTTGAAAATTGTGATGTATACATTTATCCTTTGATGTGGATTGTAAGCTTGCAGGAGCAGGGCCCTTCTAACCGTCTTGTATTGAATTGTATTGTTGCTGTATTGTCTCCCTTTATATTGTAAAGTGTTGCGCAAACTGTTGGCGCAAAATAAATTCTGTATAATAATAATAATAATGTAGCTTGGTTAATTGTACTTTCTCATTGTATTTTTACATTGTGGATTAGTGCTACATTTACCCTAAATGTATATGATTGTCTTGATTTGATTGGATTGGATGATGTATGGGAGTCTTCCCGAGTTTGATTAAAAATATATACGCTTATTTTGACCATTCTACGATCTGCAGAGCCATATTTGGTGAGTGTTTTTCCATGAGGTGATGGAACAATGGCAATCGTTATCTCAAAAAGCAAATTTCTACATTTCATCACAGTTGAACATTTATTTTTATAAAAAGGACTTGTTTGTTTACATTACATTTACATACATTACATTTTGGACTGACAGTTGGTGCAGCTGCGACTTGATCCAATTTTCATTGCATTTTGGAGTGTTTTTTTTTTTACATGATTTTTATTGCGTTTTTTGTAGGAGAAGGAGACTATACAAAACTCTGCCAAAAATGCATGTGCATGTGTTTAACATACATTTTTGGTGCATTTCCATTGAAGTCTATGGGGAACAAAAACACACTGCATCGCAAGTAGCACCTGTACTTTTCCCAAAGTTGCATCACAGTTGTGCTACATTGATGTGAACAAGCACCATTGAAATCAATGTGATTTTTATTGTCATGCGATTCCATGTGACCCAAGGCGCATCTGAAATCGCACTAGTGTGTACCAGGCCTTATAAGTGCTGTTCTCAAATATAGTGTTTTGATTTATGTCCGTTGGAGTTTTGAGTAGCTGTTTTTCATTCACATTTAAGTTTATGCTTTATTTTATTGATACAAATTTCACACTAATTGGGTGCAGCGTTATCATAGTATAAAATAAAAACAGGTTGAAATATATATATATATATATATATATATATATATATATATATATATATTGAAATATAAAATAATATCTTGTGATCCTGCCATAAAGGTGCCAATTCACTTCTTGCTGTAGGGTGACAACACTCTGTCCTGGTCTCTTAGGCCCCTTTCACATGACAAGCCTGCTCAGATCCGCCTGTCTGTTTTTCAGGTGAATCAGAGCGGGCCATCCATTGACTCCTATGGGCAGGTGGATGTCAGCGGAGATGTGTCCGCTGACATCCGCCTGCCATCCGATACGCTACGTTCAGCCATCCTTCTGGCTGATTGGATCAGATGAGATCTGATGAAAACAGACATGCGGTCTGTTTTCATCCGATCTCCCCATAGGAATCAGCAGGGCTCTGACAGGCACTACCCTGCTCAGTGAGCAGAGATGGACTTGTCATCCGCTGGCTCAGCAGAGCTCAACAGAGCAATCTCCTGCTGAGCTGGTGGACGCCGCTAAACGGATCCGCTTCACGTGGAAGGGGACCTTAATTGTGGCCTTGCATTGTCATCCTATCACATGGGCTTCCAATGGAGACTATGGCTATTTAAACACACACATTGCACATAAGTATTCTACTGGTATTGCAGCCCATCAAATTAACTTTGACAGAAAATCACAGAGCCTTTCCGACTTGTCTCTGGCGCAACAATGCATTTCTGTTCAAAAATCAAAAATGTAGGGAAAGATTGAATGTGCAATTAGAAGAATATTTCCAACTTAACTTAACTCCCGAGTCAAACATGTCTAATGTATGGTGCACCCATAATGCTTATATAAGGAGGCTATTGATACAGCTGGCATCCAGAGAAAGGAAACGCAGGTTGCAACTGATTGAAAACCTACTCGCCAAAATACAAACCTTTAAAACACACCACAAGCAAACTCACGACCCAAGCTCTCTTACAGACCTAATGAATTGTAGACACGAATTGAGACTTCTTATGCTCTCAAATCACGAGAAACAGACACACAGACTTAAAGCCAAATACCACTCACAAGGTAATAAAGCTGGCAAGCTTCTAGCCAACCAACTTAAAGCAGGTCGCACAAAAAACTCAAAAGCATATCTCCTAAAACCAGGAACTAACTCTAAGATTTTTCACCCAAGGGACATAGCAAATTCCTTCCGAGAATATTAACAATCACTATATAACCTTCAGACTGACCCAGACACTGTACAGCCCACAGAGAACGCGATTCAAAAATATCTGACTGACCTTCAGCTCCCAACCATAGATGAAGACACGCTCTCACAATTAAATTCACCTATGACCGAAGCAGAAATTTCCAAGGTCATTAAATCCCTTCCTAACAATAAGTCCCCAGGAGCCAACGGCCTATCCTCCGAATACTATAAAGCCTTCCATGACACCCTTACCCCATACTTACAAACACTATGAAGCTGCAACCTCCGGTTCATTTCCTGAGGAAATGCTTAAAGCCATTATTGTTACTCTGCCCAAACCAGGGAAGGAGCCAACCTCTCTGCAAAATTTTCGCCCAATTTTGCTTTTATATACAGATCTTAAAATATTCTCCAAAATTATAGCCAATAGACTGGTGGAAGTCACGCCCTCTCTAATAAATATGGACCAAGTCGGTTTTGTTAAAGGCCGACAAGCCTCAGACGGTACTAGGAAAATGTTCGATCTTTTTTTTTTTTTAATTATTTATTTATTAAATGTTCATATACAAAACAATAAATAGCTCTCCTCTAACAGAGAGTCTACATCAACATTTCTTACAAAATTATTTCATTATATACCCCCTTACATTTCCCCCCCTCTATCCCCCCCCCCTATCCCTCTCCAGTCCCCCTTCTGCAGATGGACATCATAGTGCTGAGTAGGGTACTCTTATTAATAGCTATGTTGACAGAGATCCCCTCCCCCTCAATACCTCCTTGTAATCTCCTCCAAATAACTCCAAGAGCTTTTATAATTCCGCCATACAGCTCATTTATCTGCCCTCACCTCCCCCTCATCTAGATCATCTCCCTCACTGTCCACCCCCTCCATGTTGTATATTTTATTTATACAGAAGAGCCAATCTCAAATGTTTGGGCTGTCTGACTCCAGCCAATTCCTTGCAATCTGCCTCTTAGCCGCATCCAGCAAGATGGGTACTATAGATTTTTGATATTGCTTAATAGGCTCTTCCGTACCGTGAAACAAACAAACCCATGGATCTTCTACCAAGGTTTTGCCCGTAATACCTTTAGTCAAATTTTATCATTTTTTCCCAGAAAGTTTTGATGATGGCACACTCCCACCAGCTATGCGCCATCGTTCCCACCGCCCCGCACCCCCTCCAACATTTATCAGATCTTGTCGAGTCAAACTTGCTTATTTTGTCCGGGGTGGCATACCACCTTGCTAAGCATTTGAAATTTATTTCTGTCCTCTTACTGTCTACTGCTGATTTATGTAACATCTTCAGAATCTTTCCTAATGTGGAATTACTACACCGTGAGCCTAACTCCCTTTCCCATATCTTAATATACGGGGGCACCTCCAGCTCCTCCCCTCGCTCAGAATCTTATAAATGTGGGAGATAAGGCTGCTCGATTGCTCTCTCTCACAGAGCTGATCGAGTGGTCTGTACTCTTCCTTGCTTCTGAGAGGTTTCGGCAATTTCCCGATGAAAAAGGACAGCTGGAGGTACCTCCATGGATCAATATAGAAATTATCAGACCTATCTTTTAAATCTAAAAATGTGCATATTTTCCCTTCTTCAATTACATCTTTTAATTGTGTACTATCCCTTTTAATCCAATTCCCTCCCACCTCCCTCCTTCCCGGTTCAAAAAAAATATTCCCTTTCAAATATATCAATGGTGAATTATAAGTCCACTTATTCTGAGTGTGGACCTGGTCCCAAAACTTTAAAGCATTATGTGTTATTGTCGCCGTCTCTGTGCTCAGTGTTCTAAACTTAGGAGGGTTCCAAATAATGTGACTTAAATCTCTACTGCTCAAACTGTGTTCCATATTTACCCACCTCCTACCCAAAACCCCCTTTGACCATTCTATTACTCGTGCAAGTACCACCGATTTGTAATATTTGTAAAAATCTGTAAGTGCAAGCCCCCCTTTTTCTTTCCTCCTACTCAGGACTGATTGAGCAATTCGTGTTTTTTTGCCACCCCAGACAAACCTTAATATCAGGCCCCTTAAGGCCCTAAAATACAACTGAGGGATCGGTATAGGGAGCATCTGAAACTTATACAATATTTTTGGCGTTATGACCATTTTTACTGCATTGATGCGGCCAATCTAGGAAAGGGGCCGTGAGCTCAAACCCCTTACTTCTCGTCTAATTTCATCAAGCAGTGGGATATAATTATTTAAATACATTTCCTTCAGGTTATTTGATAGCTTAATCCCCAAATAGCTGATCGCTTTTCTCAAGGGGAAGGGAAACGACCCTACAAGGCTTCTTTCTTCTTGTATGCCTACATTCACGTTTAGAACCTCGGACTTGCCGAGGTTGATTTTAAAATTTGAGATCTCCCCAAATCTTTTAAGGACCCTCAGGATGTTCGGGATGGTAATCTTGGGATTTGTGATGTAGAATATCACATCATCGGCGAACTCCGCTAGTTTACGTTACTCTAATCCTATTTTGACCCCCCTACAGTCTGGACTATTACGTATGACAGACAGCAGGGGTTCCAAGGTCAGGACGAATAAGAGAGGGGACAGTGGGCACCCCTGCCTAGTGCCATTATACATCCGGAAGGGATCGGAGGAAACTCCATTCACCCTCACGAATGCCGAGGGACTGGTATAAAGTGTTTTAACCCAGGAGATGAATCTTGGGCCTATCCCCATTGTTTCTAGAGTTTTGATCATGCACCCCCAGTCTACCCTGTCAAACGCTTTTTCTGCGTCCATTGACAGGAATAGAACTGGGGGTCCCCCTCATTTGGTGGACTCCACCAGGAGTACTGAACACACTCCATTGTCCCTACTCTGCCTTCCTGGCACAAATCCTACCTGATTAGGATGCACCAGATTGGTCATCCTGTCCCTTAGTCTACCTGCCAAGACTTTTGCATATAACTTCACGTCTGCGTTCAGTAATGAAATGGGCCTATAGCTAGAGCAAAGCTCCCTATTTTTGCATTCTTTGTAGATTAATGTAATGGACGCTGCCAGGGCCTCCCCCTCCATTGCGCAGTTGGGTCCCAGTTCATTCCAGTAGTGGCTTAATCTTGGAACCAAAATATGTTTACATTTTTCTAGATATAATGAAGTGAACCCGTCGGGGCCGGGACTTTTCCCCTTGGGGGCACTCTTTAAAGCTGCAAGAATTTCCTCCTCCTCTATGGGTCTATCCAATAAATCTCTCTCCTCTTCAGATAGCTCCGCTACTCCTGCCTCCTTTAGGAATTCTTCCACCCTCCCCTCCTTAGAGCTTTCTCCTAATCCTTTTTGTCTAATAGAGTATAAGGCTTCAAAGTATTTTTTAAACTCTTCCGCTATTCCTTTACTTGTACCTACTGCTTCGCCTTTTTTATTTAGTATTTTCTCTATGTAATTCCTGTCCCTTTTCTCAGTATTCTCGCCAGATGTTTACTAGATTTATTCCCCCATATATATATCTCTTTTGTTAGTTTACTGAGGTCCCTTTTAGAATCTTGCTCTATACTGTCTCTTAACTCTTCCCTCTTTGCAACTAATTTATGGAAGCTATCCTGGCTCTGGCCTTTTGATTTTTTGTGGTCCTGTTCTAATACAAAGATTTCCTCAATGAGCTTTTCCCTCTCCTCTCTTCTTGTTTTTTTTTAGCCCAGCCACTATGGATATCAGTACCCCTCTTATATACGCTTTATGTGCCTCCCACAGCACCGATGGGGAGATTCCATCTGTATCATTACCTCTAAAAAAAAATTCAATTTCTTCCTGGATCTTTTCTAACACTTTTGGGTCCCTGAGTAGATTTTCATTCAACTTCCATGAATAGGACTGTCTTTGTGGTTCCGAAATCCTGATCCTCAGTGTAACTGGCGCATGATCTGATAAGGAGGTAACCTCGATTCTGGATTCCTTGACAAGATCCCGTAAGCTATGATCCATCAATATATAATCCAGTCTCGAGTACGTCCCGTGCACAGGGGAGAAAAAGATATAATCTAGTGTTTTTACATGTTGCATCCTCCACACATCTATTAGATAGTATTGGTGCAACAGCCGCTTAATCATACTTAATTGAGCCTTACTTGTCCCCTGTGCCCGGGACGTACTATCCTGAGTAGGGTCCAGATAGAAGTAGAAATCCCCTGCCATTACCACCTCACCTTCCCTGAATTCCGATAATCTAGCAAGCACCCCTTTCAGATACCCGATCGGATTTTTATTGGGACGGTAAGCTTTTTTCCCCCCAAGATACCCTTAAGGATTAGAAATCGGCCCTCTGGATCCGTCAACCTTTCTACTGCTGAGAATTTCACGTATTTAAAAAACCCGATTGCCACTCCCTTTGATCTCCTAATTGGTGTATCACTATAGTACCAAAGGGGCAACCGTGGAGAATATAATTTTATGTTTGCTTCCTGGGTCAAGTGTGTCTCCTGGAGGAATGCTACATCCACTCTATAATGTTGGAGTTCCTTGAGAATTTTATGTCTTTTTACTGGGGAATTCAGTCCCTTGACGTTATACGTCACCAAATTTAACTCCAGCATAAATTTAAATTAGACTCAGCAGATAGTGGTCCCCCACCCCTCCCCATCCCTCCCCCCCCCTCCCGGCTCTACCAGCCCTAAGCCCGCACATATGGATCCATCTAGATCTCATATCATGAGCCTCTCTCCCAAGGGTGACACTCCGCCGGTGGCCGCCGGTACCCCCCCTCACGCCATCCCAGATGGCATGGTAGGGAGGTAAGGGGCCGAGGCGCTCAGGCCCACCAGATCACACCTCTCCTCAGAAACCCTCCCAACCCAGAACCATTTTGTATTTCCCCCCCCACCCCCAGAACCATTATTATAAGTCTCAGTCTTCATCTCCACACTCTCCCTAACCTAAGGCCATCAGGGAGAGACTGAAAGAAGGAGAAAAAAAAAAAAGAAGGAAAGTCCACTTTTCTTCTCTTCTTCTCCGGTCCTCTTGTATTTAATAACTTTATCTTCTAATCTTTATATTTCACTGGTGTAGGGATTTCTGGTATAGGGATCCAGGGATCCCCAGGTTTTCACAAAAGTCCCGCACTTCCTCTGGAAACCTCATCTTGTGCGTTCTGCCTTCTTTTGTTACCAGCAGGGATGTTGGAAACCCCCAACTATATTTTAAATTTTCCTTCCTCAGTTGGTCTAGCAAGGCCTTTAGTTGCCTTCTTCATGCCAAGGTTCCCGCTGATAAGTCGGCAAAGATTTTTAACTCTTTGTTTTCAAAGCTTAGTGGGAGCACCCCTCTGAGATTGGTCCATATCTTCATACGAATGGAATTTGACTATTACATCTCTTGGGATATCTTGTCTTATGTTTGGGGGTTTTCTGATTCTATGCACCCTTTCAATCCTCAGCACCTCTTCTTCCCTTCTTCCCAGGATTGGGTTAAAGATTTTCTGCACCTTGTTCCTTAAGTCCTCATTCTGTTGTTCAGGAAGGCCTCTTATCCGCAAATTTTGGCGACGGCTTTGATTTTCTTGTTCTTCCAGTTTGTAGGTCAGCATGTGATTCTCCTTTTGCATTTCCTTCATTTGCGCTTTTAAGTCCTGTAGCTCTTTTGTGAATAAGTAAAAGAAAAAATAAGGGGTTGCGCTAATAACCAAATACATCAAAATTGTATCTATAGTGAAGATAATTAAATCTTAACCGTGAATAAATCAAAATATTGTGCAAACATAACATGTGAAATACATTCATCAAATAAGGCCATCAAAAGTGATATCTTAGTGAGTCCCAAAAATCATCAAAGAAACCCAACAAAAGTCCAAATGATGTTTGCAATTGATCCGTGACAGTGAGGGATCCACCACCAGAGAATAGAAGGGGTAGCTCCTTACCGGATAGCCATGACCCCCCACTACAGAGGATCACAGCAAGCAGAAATCTTTAAGGCCAGAGTTGGGAACCGCCCACGATATCCACTAGAGGTCCTCAGGTAGCCGTGACCCCCCACTACAGAGGATCACAGCAAGCAGAGATCTTTATAAACCAGAATTAGGAACTGCCCACGATATCCACTAGAGGTCCTCTCACCATCAGTCACCGCAATAAGCCCATGGCAGCGATCCCATAAAACACAAAGGAAGCTCACATAGTGTAAAACTGATAGATTTATTAAAAGAATAACAGAATGCACACTTACAAGAGCTTGATAGATTAAGCAGCCTTAAGTCCGGCTCCGTGGCCACCGGAGCTCGGACAAACCCGTCCTGCTGGAGAACAATTCGCTCGGGGGTGACGTCAGCGCGTCGTCTGGCTCCGCCCTACGCGTTTCGTGACATCATCACGTCTTCCAGGGGCACAGGCGGCGCGCCGCGTCACCTCCCTTAAATAATCCCTAACCTCAACCAAGCCTCGTTGTGGATCGCTTCACACTGTGGGCGGCTCAAACCACCGCAAGCACTTCAGATGTCCGGATGCGTTCCACAGCGCGTTCACACAACAGAGGCCTAATGATCAGGACAATCTATGTGGGCCAATGTATAATCATACCATGCCTATCATACCATGCCTATATATTCAAAAACCCGATCTAGACATAGACATACTGCAAGTGCATAATATACCTGATCAAATTAGAAAAATTAAGAACACATGCTATAATGTAAAGCGGACTGAATGAGGCATAACAGAAAAATCTAAACCCAAATCCAGAAATCTGTCTATCCCAGGGGTTAGAACAGTGCCGCCTCGTGGTGAGAACCTCCATACCCACCAGATGGCAAGCATCGTAATCACTTTAGTTTATTTTAGAAACAGTCAAAAAAATTTTAATTTAAAAAAATTTTTTTATATTAAGGCTGGATTGACTCATGGTCAATAGATTAGAGCTATGGAGAGAGAGATCCCCAAAGGAACCCCTAACAAGTAGCCCAAAAAAATCCAAATTCATCAATAACTCACACTACTAAGTTATGAGAACCGGAAGTGTGGTCATACTTTATTTGTAGTCACCAGCCAGCAATCTCATTAATGTAAAACAGCGCCATCTAGTGGGTGCATAGGGATCACCCACAAATGCCTGTATTGAAAACTGTATTACCAATGTGTCCCCATTCAATTTAAAAATCATCAAAACGACATTGCTTGGATCATAAATTAAAAATTAAAGAAAGCTATAAAAATCAGTAAATATATAAATGTAACCTAATCTAATGGAAATTAAAAACTAGTGTAAAAGCTCATAAGAGCTGCCTGCGCTCCACAAAGGATACAACAAATAGCTATATGCATATGACATGCATCCTGAAATCGTAGATACAGATGTATAAATGCACTACGAATTGTTAATAAACGCATTCACATCTGTATCTACGTTTAATCCAAAAGGGGCATACGTCTTTAGTCTGTAGACCCAGGACATTTCGCATTTGGAGATCTCCCTCACGGGCGAGCTCCCTCTCCAATGTGGCTTATATTTATCGATCCCAACATATAGGGTGTTGGAGGGGTCCCTAGCATGTACCTCATCGAAATGTCTCGATACGGGGTGTTTATCAAAGCCCCTGCGGATATTACCGATATGCTCGGCCAATCTGACCTTAAGGGCCCTCTTGGTCCTGCCCACATACTGCAATCCGCAGGGGCACTGTATAAGATAAATGACCCCCTCAGTGGTACAGGTTATAAAAGGTTTAACCTGATAGGTCCGTGAGGTACTGGTAGACATGAACTGGCAGATTTTTCTACCCCCGCAGCTATTGAGGGAGCAAACCTGACAATTCCTGCACTTATAGTACCCTGTAAGATCGTGAAAAAAGGATCTCCTAATAGCAGGTGGATCTTGCACAGTTGGGGCAACTCTATTCCCCACTGTGGATGCACCCTTAAACACGATGCGGGGATTTACGGGTAGGGTTGAGCCTAAAACAGGGTCCGTCTTCAAGATATGCCAGTGCTTCTTTATGAGATTTTTAATCTGGCGGTGTTGAGTGGAAAATGTGGTGATAAAAGGTAAACTGAAATCACCCTTATCTCCCTGACGTTGACCTGTACCCAATAACAGTGACCTATCTCTATCCCTTACCCTTTCCAATGTCTTAGATAGTTCGTTTTGGTCGTATCCCTTTTCAATAAACCTCTCTGTTAATATGGTTGCTTGGTTGTCAAAGGTCTCAATTTCCGTGCAGTTCCGCCGTAGGCGTGTATACTGCCCTAAAGGGACTGCTTTCAACCAGGGTTCGTAATGACAACTATCTAAGGGGATAAAAGAGTTCCTATCCGTTGCCTTAAAATGGGTAGATGTCACCAGTTTATCCCCCTGGACCCTGATCTTAACGTAGATACAGATGTGAATGCGTTTATTAACAATTCGTAGTGCATTTATACATCTGTATCTACGATTTCAGGATGCATGTCATATGCATATAGCTATTTGTTGTATCCTTTGTGGAGCGCAGGCAGCTCTTATGAGCTTTTACACTAGTTTTTAATTTCCATTAGATTAGGTTACATTTATATATTTACTGATTTTTATAGCTTTCTTTAATTTTTAATTTATGATCCAAGCAATGTCGTTTTGATGATTTTTAAATTGAATGGGGACACATTGGTAATACAGTTTTCAATACAGGCATTTGTGGGTGATCCCTATGCACCCACTAGATGGCGCTGTTTTACATTAATGAGATTGCTGGCTGGTGACTACAAATAAAGTATGACCACACTTCCGGTTCTCATAACTTAGTAGTGTGAGTTATTGATGAATTTGGATTTTTTTGGGCTACTTGTTAGGGGTTCCTTTGGGGATCTCTCTCTCCATAGCTCTAATCTATTGACCATGAGTCAATCCAGCCTTAATATAAAAAAATTTTTTTAAATTAAAATTTTTTTGACTGTTTCTAAAATAAACTAAAGTGATTACGATGCTTGCCATCTGGTGGGTATGGAGGTTCTCACCACGAGGCGGCACTGTTCTAACCCCTGGGATAGACAGATTTCTGGATTTGGGTTTAGATTTTTCTGTTATGCCTCATTCAGTCCGCTTTACATTATAGCATGTGTTCTTAATTTTTCTAATTTGATCAGGTATATTATGCACTTGCAGTATGTCTATGTCTAGATCGGGTTTTTGAATATATAGGCATGGTATGATAGGCATGGTATGATTATACATTGGCCCACATAGATTGTCCTGATCATTAGGCCTCTGTTGTGTGAACGCGCTGTGGAACGCATCCGGACATCTGAAGTGCTTGCGGTGGTTTGAGCCGCCCACAGTGTGAAGCGATCCACAACGAGGCTTGGTTGAGGTTAGGGATTATTTAAGGGAGGTGACGCGGCGCGCCGCCTGTGCCCCTGGAAGACGTGATGATGTCACGAAACGCGTAGGGCGGAGCCAGACGACGCGCTGACGTCACCCCCGAGCGAATTGTTCTCCAGCAGGACGGGTTTGTCCGAGCTCCGGTGGCCACGGAGCCGGACTTAAGGCTGCTTAATCTATCAAGCTCTTGTAAGTGTGCATTCTGTTATTCTTTTAATAAATCTATCAGTTTTACACTATGTGAGCTTCCTTTGTGTTTTATGGGATCGCTGCCATGGGCTTATTGCGGTGACTGATGGTGAGAGGACCTCTAGTGGATATCGTGGGCAGTTCCTAATTCTGGTTTATAAAGATCTCTGCTTGCTGTGATCCTCTGTAGTGGGGGGTCACGGCTACCTGAGGACCTCTAGTGGATATCGTGGGCGGTTCCCAACTCTGGCCTTAAAGATTTCTGCTTGCTGTGATCCTCTGTAGTGGGGGGTCATGGCTATCCGGTAAGGAGCTACCCCTTCTATTCTCTGGTGGTGGATCCCTCACTGTCACGGATCAATTGCAAACATCATTTGGACTTTTGTTGGGTTTCTTTGATGATTTTTGGGACTCACTAAGATATCACTTTTGATGGCCTTATTTGATGAATGTATTTCACATGTTATGTTTGCACAATATTTTGATTTATTCACGGTTAAGATTTAATTATCTTCACTATAGATACAATTTTGATGTATTTGGTTATTAGCGCAACCCCTTATTTTTTCTTTTACTTATTCACAATTGATGTTTGTTGTGGGGTTTGCAGCTTTTCGTAATATAGAACACTTTGGTTTATAGCGCGGTTTTTTTAATTTTCCACCTGTAGCTCTTTTGCCTGGGAGTCCGAAGCTTCTTCAATTTCTTCCACTCTGCGCAGCAGGTGACTCATATCCGACCGTACGTTTAATATTTCTGATTTAATAACATTTTCCAATTTAATAAACATTTCTGCCATTTCTATTTTATTTATGGAAAAAGCAGGATTTCTTGACTCCTCCATATCACTCATGACTTTTAACACTCACTTCTTTAAGGTACTTCTGGATTGTACTAGAGGTAAGGCTCTCCCTGGGGGTCTTAGGTTCCGCTATTTTTTGGTTCCGTACTCACATACTTTCACTAGCTTACTTCAACAGTATCAGTTGCTTATCTTTCGTCTTGCGGAACATGTCCTGCCCCCCTTCGGCCCGGTCTCCAACCCGTGCTGCCCAGTATAGGACTAGCTACTGAGAAATGTTTGCTGCAATTATTTTCCGCACCCCTATGCCTTCTTGTTTCCAAAACCCCTTTTCTGCGGACTCCCCACCTTCCAGACAAATTGGGGGTTTCTTAAATTCAGATTCTCAGTCCCGGGTACTATGGACCCACTATTCTTATATTGCTTTTCCTTTCCTTCCCTTCTTTTCTTCCCCCTTCCTCCTCCTTTAAAAATTTATCCAGCCTCTCCAGTCCTTATCACTTCAATTTTATCACTTAAAAGTCAATCATACCTGGGTAGGTGATCTTCTCCGGTGCTGCAAACTTGCACTTCCTCTTTGTATATATTGCTTTTATGCTCCGGATTATGATAATGGTGTCTGATTCCAGGGTGGGATGAAGGGGGAGCAGCCACACTTTTAGGGTATGCTTGCTGTCAGTGTCTTTACTTCAATGTTTTTCTGGCTCTGGTGGGGACTGCTGCCATCTGGGATCCTCTCCCCGTTGCCTCCATAAACCCCCTGTCACTCCTCCAGCCCAGAGCCCATTCATGAGTCCCTCCCCCCGCTGATTATTCAGCGGGGAGGCAATCTCTCTTGCTGGTGCTGGGGCGTGCTGGGGTGACAGACGATCGCAGCGTCCTCCGGGTTTCTCTGTATACGAGGCGGCCACAGGCTCTCACCCCGCTCTTCGCCTCGTACACGGCAGCCCGCTTCGTCCTGCCCGCCTCCGCCCCTCACTCCGGCGCCACCTTCAGGCCCCTCCCCCCGTCCGACGTCTCACGTCAGCATCACTCCTCCAGCCCGTCTAGTCCTAGCTTTTTGAAATGTTCGATCTTCTCACTATCTGAGATGCTGAGAAGGCCTTCGATCGTGTCCACTGGGGGTACCTCAAAGCTACCCTCAGTAAGTTTGGAATTCAAGGCACCATATCGAGGGCAATCTCAGCATTATACTCCTGCCCCTCAGCCCAAGTATATACGTCCAATACATTGTCAGACACATTTAAGATCTCAAATGGAACTAGGCAGGGTTGCCCCCTGTCCCCCATAATTTTCACCCTCATAATGGAACCATTTGCTGAAGCTATCCGACAAAGCTCAAATATTACAGGTATTAATACTGCAGATTATGCCCACAAAATTGGACTTTTTGGGGATGATGTCTTACTTACTTTGACTAATGTGGCTCCTTCCCTGAGGACAGTACAAGATGAGATCGAGAAATTAGGTGAAATCTCATATTACAAAGTGAACATAGCGAAATTCTCCATTCTTCCCATCAATATTAACAAACATGCTATCAAGAACTTAAAAAGAGAGTTCCTTTACTCCTGGGATAATAATAAAATAAGCTATCTAGGTATCAAATTAACCTTCCCCATATTTACACTATACAAAGCTAACTTCCCTCCACTGCTACAAGAAATCAAGCAAGACTTGCTTAACTACAGGAAATCTGAAATCTCATGGTTGGGCCATATAGCGGCATTCAAAATGTTGTCCCTTCCCAAGATACTCTCTCTCTTTCATACTATACCTATTGAAATCCCCACTAGTTTCTTCACCACTGTAAATAAGCATATTAATGCATATGTCTGGAAGTCCGGCAAGCCAAGACTAGCATGCAATATCCTATTTAGAGCAAAACAATACGGTGGAGTGGGACTACCGAACTTACAGCTTTACCATAGGGCAACAATACTTGACCAACTTAAAGCATGGTTTGAACTCATTCCCACCAAGCGTTGGGTCACTATAGAGAAGAATATCTTATTAAATAGAAACCTAACTTCTTTATTGATAGCGAGTGCCACGCATCAGAAAGTTTATATAGATAGTGCAGCCACTATCCTGGCAGCAGTTGAGGCTTGGAACACATCATTAAAAGAACTTCCCTACAATGATTCCCTCAAAGCCATAACCATCCCTACAACAGCCTTCGAATACCTCATCCCCTCATTTTCAATAGCCTCTAGATCCAATACAGATCAACTGTCCTTAGATGAGATGTTAAAGATCTACAAACTGTATATAAAGCTGCACAAATAAAACACTTTCACAGAAATCACCCCAATCCCTATGTCAAAGTGAATAATGCAATCTGGACATATTACCAGAGTATAGCACCACCAAAAAAGGAATTTTGTGGTTCTATAAGTACCTGAATAACCAACAGACCACGTTAAAACCCCCTCAAATTATTAAATCGGAAAAAATTATAAAAAGAGAGTACCCCTTAGCAGACTGGAAAAAAGCCCTTAATGTGACTATGGGCTCCTCCCATTGTACCGCCCACTGGGATAATGCTATAAAAATAATCTATAATTGGTATTTAACACCAGCAAAACTTAATCGTTTATACCCAGATGTATCTGCGTTATGCTGGCGCAATTGTGGACAAACCGGTGATCTACTCCACATTTTATGGTCATGTACGATCTTTAAACCATTCTGGAAATTGGTGTCCGCTTTGATTACATACATCACCAAATCGAGCACTAGCCTAAACCAAAATACGGCCATTTTTGGAATGCAGTTAGACAGCTTTCCCAAACAGTTCTTAACAATAGTCTCCCACATTTTAACAGCAGCCAGAATGACAATAACAAATAATTGAAAAAAACGTCAGCTCCCAATATAGCCGAAGTTATACGTAGAGTGAACACAAACTACATTTGTGAAAAATACATAGCATATCAAAATAACTCAATCCACTCGTTTAACATAAAATGGTTGTCTTGGACCCAGGAGTATAACTTGACCCATTTCTAAAATAGACTTTAACTAAATTACCTCTAAATTACTCGGACTACTCAAACTCCTTGACCCCCTCTGAGCATGTGTAGACCAGAGGAGGGTCGAGAACAATAGACCCGTCAACAATTTACCAACTTTAGTTTGTATAAAAGATACCTCCATATCCTATATGCTAGATAACTACCTGGAACGGAAATGTTTGCATCACGATTTGGTTGGCTGTGACTATAAGACAAAGTTGTATGTTAACCAGTTTTCTTTCATTTTTTTTTTTTCTTTTCTTTTTTTTTTTTCCTTTTTTGGAACATGTTCTGATGGTAGTCGTATATTTCAATGCTCAGTGCGATACATAGATAAAGATAGTAAAGCAAGGAAACATCTAATTACCTTACTCTATGTTGTGTTCATGAAAATATTTGTACTATGCGCAAAATATTAATAAAAAATATTTTAATGTAAAAAAAAACATGAGAATGATATTCAAACTGCCATATCCATAGCATTCCGTTAGGTACAGACTATAGCTAAGCTTTGGTCAATATAATGAATGCTAGATTTTTGTACTATAAATGACAAAAATAGCTAAAAAAAAAATGATGTTACACAAATAAAAAAAGGGGGGGGGGGGCTACCGAAGGCTCAAAACGATATTATAACTGCATTCCAATGTGTACTAAATAGGACAGAATAAGTTAACAAAACAACAAGCCCATCCTATAACAAATAAACACATCTAAATGTGTTAAACTTGTATCTAATGCTGAAATGTATTTAAATAAATACATTTAAGAGATGTATAACTAACAACATCTGAACAGTTCTGAGATTCACAAAGCTCTGCTACTCAGAGCAGCCCTGCCTGGCAGTGTAGGATGTCTGATTTTTTTTTTTCTGCCCTTTTTTTCTTTTAGGCTGGGTTCACACTGGTCCGACAAACGCTCCGACATTGGGAGCTCATGTCGCATGACGTGTGAAATGTAATGTTTCCCTATGGGAGCCGTCCTAACTGGTCCGACACAAGTCGTTCCGACTTTGGAAATGCTCCCTGTACTACTTTGGTCCGACTTTGATCCTACTTCAGCCTATTGGCTATCATTGAAGTCGGATCAAAGTCGGATTGCCGTCTTGCATGATCCGACTTCGGCATGCGACTTGTGCTCAGATGTTCTTGAGGGGGAACTCAGCGCCAAATTTTAAATAAAAATCCGGCATGGGTTCCCCCTCCAAGAGCATACCAGGCCCTTGGGTCTGGTATGGACCTTGAGGGGAACCCCCTACGCCGAAAAAACGGCGTGGGGGGTCCCCCCCAATCCATACCAGACCCTTATCCGAGCACGCAGCCCGGCCGGACAGGAATGGGGGTGGGGACGGGCGAGCGCCCCCCCCCCTCCTGAACCGTACCAGGCCGCATGCCCTCAACATGGGGGGGTTGTTGCCTTGGGGGAGGGGGGCGCGCTGCGGCCCCCCCACCCCAAAGCACCTTGTCCCCATGTTGATGAGGACAAGGGCCTCTTCCCGACAACCCTGGCCGTTGGTTGTCGGGGTCTGCGGGCGGGGGGCTTATCGGAATCCGGGAGCCCCCTTTAATAAGGGGGCCCCCAGATCCCGGCCCCCCACCCTATGTGAATTGAGTATGGGGTACATGGTACCCCTACTCATTCACCTAGGGAAAAAGTGTCAATTTAAAAAAAAAACACTACACAGATTTTTAAAGCATTTTATTAGACAGCTCCGGGGGTCTTCTTCCGACTTCGGGGGTCTCTCCGGTTCTTCTCCGCGCTCTCCGGGTCTTCTGCCGGGCTCCTCCGCTCTCTTCTGCTCTTTTGCCGCTCTTTTGCTTAAGCAGAGGAGTCCGGTCTTCAGTCTTCGGTCTTCTGCCCTCTTCTCCTGATGTTGACACGACGCTCTCTCCGGCTAGAATGCTCTCTGTGCGCTCTGCTCTGACTTATATAGGCGGTGACCCCGCCCCCTTAAGCCGTCACAGTCCCTGGGCATGCTGGGACTGTGACGGCATACGGGGGGCGTGGTCATCGGGTGATGACCACGCCCCCTAAAACGTCACAGTCCCAGCATGCCCAGGGACTGTGACGGCTTAAGGGGGCGGGGTCACCGCCTATATAAGTCAGAGCAGAGCGCACAGAGAGCATTCTAGCCGGAGAGAGCGTCGTGTCAACATCAGGAGAAGAGGGCAGAAGACCGAAGACTGAAGACCGGACTCCTCTGCTTAAGCAAAAGAGCGGCAAAAGAGCAGAAGAGAGCGGAGGAGCCCGGCAGAAGACCCGGAGAGCGCGGAGAAGAACCGGAGAGACCCCCGAAGTCGGAAGAAGACCCCCGGAGCTGTCTAATAAAATGCTTTAAAAATCTGTGTAGTGTTTTTTTTTTAAATTGACACTTTTTCCCTAGGTGAATGAGTAGGGGTACCATGTACCCCATACTCAATTCACATAGGGTGGGGGGCCGGGATCTGGGGGCCCCCTTATTAAAGGGGGCTCCCGGATTCCGATAAGCCCCCCGCCCGCAGACCCCGACAACCAACGGCCAGGGTTGTCGGGAAGAGGCCCTTGTCCTCATCAACATGGGGACAAGGTGCTTTGGGGTGGGGGGGCCGCAGCGCGCCCCCCTCCCCCAAGGCAACAACCCCCCCATGTTGAGGGCATGCGGCCTGGTACGGTTCAGGAGGGGGGGGGGCGCTCGCCCGTCCCCACCCCCATTCCTGTCCGGCCGGGCTGCGTGCTCGGATAAGGGTCTGGTATGGATTGGGGGGGACCCCCCACGCCGTTTTTTCGGCGTAGGGGGTTCCCCTCAAGGTCCATACCAGACCCAAGGGCCTGGTAAGCTCTTGGAGGGGGAACCCATGCCGGATTTTTATTTAAAATTTGGCGCGGAGTTCCCCCTCAAGACTCATACCAAACACAGTGTCGGGCATTGGCGGGGATCCAAGTCGGATCCCCGTTCATTGAAAGTCGGACACATGCCGGCTTCATGTCGCAGGGCAAAGTCGGATCCAAAGTAGGACGGCTGTCGTGTCGCACCAGTGTGAACCCAGCCTTACTTACAGGTCTCACCCTCACCTTCACCATGTGACTGCTCAGTTAGAGGAGAAGCAACATATTGATGAGCTTATAGGGATTGATTTACTAAAACTGGAGCACTCAGAATCTGGCGCAGCTGTGCATGGTTGCCAATCAGCTTCTAACTTCCCCTTGTTCAATTAAGCGCTGACAATAAAACCTGGAAGCTGATTGGTTTCTATGCAGAGCTGCACCAGATTTTGCATGCTCCAGTTTTAGTAAATCTCCTTAATGTCTCTGTCACTTTGCTCTCTCCACCTATCAGCACTTGTTGCAGTACACCCGATTGGCTCCTTCCGTTGCTTCTCCCTTCTTTTGGCTCTGTACAGCAGACTGCAAGAAGCTATCAGCAAGTCAGATTCGGGTACTTACACTGCTTGAATTAAAAAATCAAATAAATGGAATATTCCTGATTGCAGAGCTGCATAATATGTAACTGTTAGATTATTATTAATAAAGTTCAGCTTTAAGAGAATTATAGAGGCTGCCACTATTTCTCTTTCCTTCTGAAATCGCTAGATCTATCATGGCAGTCTAATCTGGTACATCCTAACATACTGACCCAAGACAAGTACGGTGTGTAGTTCCAGGCTGGCTGCATGCTTGTTCAAATTGAGGGATTTAGAAAGCATTGAAGCCAATGACAGCAAGTCATCTAAAGTTTTTAAAGGTTTAGAAATGTCAGACAATATATGCCTCTCCATACATGTTTAATTTGCACAAATCTATGGGCCCAACCATGCATACCTAGTTGGACCCAATTGGGTGTCATAATGACTCCACTTTTGATGTGAGCTCATCCTACTGCTTGTTGAAGCCGTGCATGCATGATATACAGAAAATAAATATGGATGAAAAATGCATGCATGGGCTACATACGTTTGGAATACTTTAAAACAATTTTTGTTTAAAAAAAAATACACTACACACAATATAAGAGTTCACAAAAACATAAACACAAACCAGGCCCGCCTTTACATGACGTGCATAATATTAGTACAGGTTTCTCTGTAAATTATTTATGGTCTCTGCCGCTAATCAGAATGTAATCTTACTTTACACAACTGAAAGCTAAGACAGTTTTAATAATTCAGTGTTACTAAACATAGACGTCATGTGAGAAATATCAAAGCCATATTACAATGCAATTCTATCCTTACAAAAGAAATATGCACTGAAAAATATCAGTGGAATGGAACACAGCAGAAATAATGATGTGCAGTATTAAATAACATGACTTGTAACATTTCCAAATAGTAGGAAATATAAATGAAAACAATACAGAAGCATTCAACACAAGCTCAAATTAATAAGGAAACTTACAGCAATAGCAGTCTGATGTAACACTTTGCCATAATTCTACATGTAAACTGAAAGCATAATTTCATTCAATGATCCATAGCCAGCTAACCTCACTGCTGGAATCTTCAAGATGAATAACTTTCAGCATGTTTCTTGCCACACCATATTGTACCAAGATTGAAAATCCAGGATACAGGGAATTAGTAAAAGCAATGTCAATTTCAGTGAGTGAGTATTCACAAACTACTGAGAGAAATGGCACAGTAATAAAGATATATAATATATCTTTAATAAATAAAAAACGTACGACCGGAAAAATATTTAGTGATATTATTTTATGACCAGACCACTTTTTGTGATACGGTACTATGTTACTTTAACTGAAAATTGAGCCGTCATGTGACACTATATGCAAATAAAAATTTTGTCCTTTTTTTCCCCACAAAGAGAGCTTTCTTTTGGTGGTATTTGATCACCTCTGCAGTTTTTATTTTTTGCGTTATAAATAAAAAAAGACCAACAATTTTGAAAAAAAAAAACATTTTTTACTTTCTGCTATGAAACATAAGCAATAAAAAAAATGTAAAAAATCAAATTTCTTCATCAATTTGGGCCAATATGTATTCTGCTACATATTTTAGGTAAAAAAAAGCCCAATAAGCGTATATTGATTGGTTTGTGCAAAAGTTATATTATCTAAAAACTATGGGATATTTTTTTTATTTTTCACTAGTAATGGCAGCGATCAGCGACTTATAGCAGGACTGCGATATTGCAGCAGACCATAGGCGTGCGCAGGGGGTGTGCCAGGTGTGCCTGGGCACACCCTAATCACCCTGTGCAGTGCAGATTCCCCCTGCTGATATTCCACCAAAGCTTCTAAAAAATGTTTACAAATAATAAAAAACATAAATAAAATTGTAAAAAATAATACAAAAATAAATAATACAAATAAACTACTGACACTGTCCACTGCACTACTGACACCAACATCTGCCCTACTGACATCTACTACCCTACTACATTTTAAAATGTTTACATTTATTTATTATTATTATTATTATACAGGACTTATATAGCGCCAACAGTTTGCGCAGCGCTTTACAACATGGGGGCAGACAGTACACTTACAATACAAATCAATACAGGAGGGATCAGAGGGCCCTGCTCGTTAGAGCTTACAATCTAGAAGGGAGGGTCAAGTGGAAACAAAAAGGTAATAACTGTGGGGGATGAGCTGATGGAAAAAATGAAAATACAGTTGTTAGGTGTGGGTAGGATAGGCTTATCTGAAGAGAAGGGTTTTCAGGGATCGTCTGAAAGCTAATACAGTAGGAGATAAGCAGACAGATTGGGGTAGGGCATTTCATAGGATTGGAGAGGATTGGAGAGTGTGTTTGTATGTATATATATATATATATATATATATATATACATACATACATACATACATACATACATACACACACTATAGGCACGCATATGTGTTTGCGTTTTGGGATGCACACCCTAATGCAATAGGCTGTGCACACCTATGCAGCAGACAACTTGGACGCCTAACTAACACTCCCTCCCGAGTGTCTCAGCTAATGAGGAGGGAGAGTCCTGAACAGCCAAGGTTCTCGTGCAACATCGAGATGGGGCTTAGGTAAGTATTAGGGGGGACACTGCACAAAGAAGGTTTTTTTTATCCTAATGCATAGAATAGAATTAACATAAAAAAACCTTCTGCCTTTACAATGACTTTAATACTGTTACCTGCACTTTTGCTATTACCATGGTTCACTGTAACTTGTATGTTAAGTTTACCCCACCTGCGTGTGGAAATACCAATACATGATGTACACCTAAGGGTCCAATGACATAAGTGTTTCGTCTGTCCTGTTTTTCATCCATCTGTTAATAAATGAAAAACAGACATCAATACATTCCTATGGGCAAACAGATGTAAACCGACAATTATCCGTCCATCCATTTAGACCCCTTTCACGCTGGGGCGCTTTGCAGGCGCTACAGCGCTAAAAATAGCGCCTGCAAAGCGCTCTGAAAGAGCCGCTCCTGTCTCTCCAATGTGGAAGCCCAAGGGCTTTCACACTGGAGTGGTGTGCTGGCAGGACGCTTAAAAAAGTCCTGCTAGCAGCATCTTTGGAGCAGTGAAGGAGCGGTGTGTACACCGGCCCTCCAGCGCTCCTGCCCATTGAAATTAATGGGCAGCGCAGCTGTACCGCCGGCAAAGTGCTGCTGCAGCAGCACTTTGCGGGTGGTTTTAACCCTTTCTCGGCTAGTTTTAACACTTTCTCGGCCGCTAGCGGGGGGGTAAAAGCACCCTGCTAGCGGCCGAATAGCGCCGCAAAATTGACGGTAAAGAGCCGCTAAAAATAGCAGCGCTTTACCGCCGACGCACCCACCGCCCCAGTGTGAAAGGGACCTTACACCCACATCTGTTCAGGTCCATTTTTTTTTTTTTGTTTAACCACTAGCCTACCGCCCACCGTCATATGACGGCCGGACGGTAAGCCTATTGTTCTGAGTGGGCGTCATATGACGTCCTCGCCCTCCCGAGCCACTAGGGACCCGGTGCGCGTGCCCGGCGGCCTCGATGTCCGCCGGGCACCCGCGATTGCCGGGTAACAGAGCAGGAGCGTGGATCTGTGAATGTAAACACAGATCCACGTCCTGTCAGAGAGGAGAGGAGACCGATGGCGTGTCCCTTGTACATAGGGACACCGATCGGTCACCTCCCCCAGTCAGTCCCCTCCCCCCACAGTTAGAATCACCTCCTTAGGTCATACATTAACCCCTCGAGCGCCCCCTAGTGTTAACCCCTTCCCTGCCAGTCACATTTACACAGTAATCAATGCAATTTTATAGCATTGATCGCTGTATAAATGTGAATGGTCCCAAAAATGTGTCAAAAGTGTCCGATGTGTCCGCCGCAATATCGCAGTCACAATAAAAATTGCAGATCGCCGCCATTACTAGTAAAAAATAAATAAATAATAAAAATGCTATAAATCTATCCCGTATTTTGTAGACGCTATAACTTTTGCGCAAACCAATCAATATACGCTTATCGCAATTTTTTTTTACCAAAAATATGTAGAAGAATACGTATCGGCCTAAACTGAGGAAAAAATTTGTTAAAAAAAAAAAAAAAAAAATGGATATTTATTATAGCAAAAAGTAAAAAATATTGTGTTTTTTCAAAATTGTCCCTCTTCTTTTGTTTATAGCGCAATAAATAAAAACCGCAGAGGTGATCGAAATACCACCAAAAGAAAGCTCTATTTGTGGGGAAAAAAATGCAAAAAATTTAATTAAGGTGCAGTGTAACATGACCGCGCAATTGTCATTCAAAGTGCGACAGCGCTGAAAACTGAAAAATGGCTTGGACAGGAAGGGGGTGTAAGTGCCCTGTATTGAGGTGGTTAAACAATGAATCTCTATTTTTGTTCTGTTCATAAAATGGAAGCAGTCCTTAATAGACGTAAACAGGCAAACGGTCTTTTTTTGTATTTGTTTTTGCATCGGTTGTTAGGAGCCGGCACCCGTCAGTGTTCTATCAACCAGCCGATAAAAAATAGACAGATGGAATGCCCATGTGAAAGGACCCTTAAACTGCAGATTTAAAAAAACATGCTAAAGTGTATATAATAATTTAGTGATTGGGTTTACAAATGCTTTAATGTCAGGGAATATCACAGTGTTGCTAAATGAGGACATACATGTCACACGCTAGTATAATATAGGGGGGAAAAAATTACTGAAAAAATCCCCAAAAATGCAGACACCTTCTTTGTCCTGACAGATATTCCAGTTTGCCTCACTGAAAATATATGTAAGTGATTACGATGAGTCGATTGAGTTATCAACTTTTTTTCCAGGTGGAAAAACCACCCACTGTTAGAATGTCAGCCAATTCAAAGGAAATTCTAACAGTGTATTTCTTGTCAATTTTGTCTGGTAAGATTGTGATTGTTAAACTCATTTTTCTTAATATACCAAACAGGTTTAAACGTACCTGCTTTGTGCAATGAAATTACACAGAGCGACCCCCCGAAGCTCCTCTTTTTGGGTTCTCCACTGAAGCCTCCTGGCTCCTTTTCTTCTTGTTGAGCCCAATAAGCAAGCCGCTTGCTATGGTGGCACACTTGTGGGCTCTCTCCTGAGCTGTGCTGCCTGCCACTACCATAGACACAGACAGCGTGGCTTGGTCCCGCCCCCTTTCTCCCTCGTCACAAGATTTGCAAAGCCTTTAAGACTGGGAAGTGAGAGAAGTAAGCCACTGCAGATGGGCACAGCACTGAGTTGAGTGAGGACTTAGGTAAGTATAAGGGAGAGTGTGGGGCATACGGCTAACTAAAATAGTTTTACCTTAATGCAGGCAATGCATTAGGTAAAAATGTTTAGGCTTTAGAACCACTTTAAACAGGCCAGATCAGACTGCAATCCGTTGCCCAATGGGCATTTTTCAGAAGCCCTGCATAACCAACAATGATTCTAAAGCTGGCCATACACTAGAAGAATTTTGCTCAAAAACATTTTTTTCAGGACTATTCATTCAATTTTCAAATCATTATCGACGTTTGCTTTTGATCGCAGTGAGAAAATGAGAAGGCATAGCATGGAATTTTTTTTTTAACAAACTAATTTAAAACAGAGAATGCGGTTTTCGCTCAGGAAAGTACATTCATTTCAAAATCGAATTTTAGAAGAAAACAACATTCAATTGTACTGTAAAAAATTGTGGACAAATGTTTGTACAAAACGATTGTTAGCAAATCTACTGGTGTTTAGCCAGTTTCAGGGGATAGATAAGGTAGAAAAATATGCCTGATTGCTTTTGTTTGCTCCGAGATAAGCTGGTGCAAGATTTCTATTGCCGCGTACACATGGTCGGACTTTTCACCTGCAAAAGTCCGACGGACGCCGCCGGACAAAGTCCGGCGGAAAGTCCGACCGTGTGTGGTCTCCATCGGACTTCCGACGGACCGTTTCGGTCGGATTTTTGCGGAAATCCGACGTACTTTAGATTTGAAGCCTGCTTCAAATCTTTACGTCGTACCTCCGCCGGACTCAGTTCCTGACGGAAAGCCCGTTCGTCTGTATGCTAGTCCGAAGGACCAGATACGACGGAGGAGCAGGTTACTGCATCTCGCGCTCGCTGCAATAGGAAAAACAAATCTTCCTATTGCGGCGAGCGCGGGGCATACCAGGCCCTTAGGTCTGGTATGGATTATAAAGGGGAACCCCTACGCCGAAAAAACGGCGTGGGGTCCCCCTAAAATCCATACCAGACCCCGATCCGAGCACGCAGCCTGGCCGGTCAGGAAAGGGGGTGGGGACGAGCGAGCGCCCCCCCCCCCCCTCCTGAACCGTACCAGGCCGCATGCCCTCAACATGGGGGGTGGGTGGGTGCACCTTGTCCCCACGCCCCCTAAGACCACGCCCCCTAAAACGTCACAGTCCCAGCATGCCCAGGGACTGTGACATCATATGGGGGCGGGGTCTCCGCCTATATAAGTCACAACGCAGCCCTCAGAGACCAGTCCAGCCGGAGAGAGCGTCGTGTCAACATCTGGGGGAAGAGAAGAGAAGAGAACACAAGAAGCCAAGAAGCCCAGAAGTCCGGACCTCCGCTGGCAATAGAGCTACCTGAAGACAGCGGAGGGGCCGGCCGAAGACCTGGGACACCGGGAGAAGAGGCCGGAGAGCGGAGAAGAACCAACCGGACGCCGGGAGAAGATGAACCGGAGGGACCCCCGAAGACGGAAGAAGACCCCCCCCCGAGCTGTTTAATAAATTATTTTAAAAACCTGTGTTGTGTTTTATTACTGACACTTTTTACCTAGGTAAATGGGTAGGGGTACCATGTACCCCATACTCATTTACATAGGGTGGGGGGCCGGGATCTGGGGGCCCCCTTATTAAAGGGGGCTCCCAGATTCCGATAAGCCCCCGCCCGCAGACCCCGACAACCAACGGCCAGGGTTGTCGGGAAGAGGCCCTTGTCCTCATCAACATGGGGACAAGGTGCTTTGGGGGGGGGGGCGCAGGGCGCCCCCTCCCCCAAAGCACCCACCCCCCATGTTGAGGGCATGCGGCCTGGTACGGTTTAGGAGGGGGGGGGCGCTCGCTCGTCCCCACCCCCTTTCCTGACCGGCCAGGCTGCGTGCTCGGATCGGGGTCTGGTATGGATTTTAGGGGGACCCCACGCCGTTTTTTCGGCGTAGGGGTTCCCCTTTATAATCCATACCAGACCTAAGGGCCTGCGACGGGGCTCGCAAGGTTTCAATCTCGCCAAAAAAAGCGGCGAGATTGAATTCCTTTTCTAGTCCCGTCGTACCAAAGTCACGTTCAAAATGAACGGACTTGTCCGTGTGTGGGAAAGTCCGTTCGTTCTGAAAGTCCGGCGGAAGTCCGTCGGGAAGACCGGATTCCGGAAAGTCCGGCCGTGTGTAGGCAAGTCCGGCCGTTCAGAAAGTCCGGCGGTAGTCCGCCGGAAGTCTGGCGGCAAGTACGTCGGACCTAGCTTTCTAGAAAGTCCGACCGTGTGTACGCGGCATATGTCTTTTGAATCCGTATGTTGTCTTCCCTGCTCTATAGCCTAAACAGATCCAAAAATACTAAAGTAAATATGTAAAAACATTGTTCACTTTACAAGGGAAGCTGTAGTGTGTAAGGGAATTCTCTCTAGAGATTAGTGAATGTGGTGAAATTTCTTTTTGCAAAGAACACCCTATCATGTACAAGAAAAAAAACAACATTATCTTTTGCTTGCACATGATTGGATTAGGGAATTTCCCCTCATTCATCAAGCTCTGGGGAAAATTCAATTGCAAAATGAAGTTTATTTGCCTTTAGGCTGTGTTCACACATGTGCGGCTGCGGTTTCAGTGCGGCAGTCCAGTGCGTTTCTGTTCACCAGTTCAGGTGCAATTAAGGTACAAATTTTCACCTGAAATCGCACAGGACCCTTTTTAAAACCACACTACGGCCGCCCCACACATGTGTGAACCGGCTCCATTGAAAGCCAGTCACATTCACATATTATTCGAATTGATGCGGTTAAAAATGCAGTATGTGAACCCAGCCTTAGTAAGTCAACCCCATCGTCTGCTGCATTATATTGTTCCCTGATATCTATGCCAATCATTGTACTAGCTAACTTTATTATCGATATCAAGGTATGATGAGAAAAAACATTGCCCCCCACAGACACTGTATTCTCCCCAATACGTGATTATTATCTTCCCCAGTGATGTATTTTACTGATACTCACAAATGTTTGTTTTTTTTGGTTTGGTTTGGTTTATCAAACATGGTAGTCACTTTTGGATCACCTTTTTCATGCCCTGTTGGTCCAAATACCCCATATAACTGCTGATAACTGTAAGCAATTTTGCGCATTGCACAGCAGTCATGGGTTTAAGGCCCCTTTCACACGGATGGATAGAATGGTGCTTTTAGCTGCGGATTTTCTAGTTTTCTACCGCAGCTAAAAGCACACAATGCTTTCCTATGGCCCCATTCACACACTGCGTTTTGCTGCGATTTAGTTACATGCAGTTCCGTACGGATAGAAAAACTAGAATTGACTGCGTCCAGGAGCGATTTAGCGCAGCTATCTGCACATAACCGCAGGTATTCTCAGTGCACTGTGTCAGCTGCGGATAGCAGCCTCGAGCTGGCTCGATCATCGGGAAAGGTAAAATGTTTTTTCCTTTCCCAATGAGCGGCAAGCAGCACGGGGATCTGACTTGGATCCCCACCAATGCCAGGCACTGTGTTTGGTATAATTCTTGAGGGGGAACTCCACGCCAAATTTTAAATAAAAAACCGGCATGGGTTCCCCTCCAAGAGCATACCAGGCCCTTCGGTCTGGTATGGATTCCAAGGGGCACCCCCTACGCCGAAAAAAACGGCGTGGGGGGTCCCCCCCAAATCCATACCAGACCCTTATCCGAGCACGCAGCCCAGTCGGTCAGGAAAGGGGGTGTGATGGGACTGTGACGTTATAAGGGGGTGGGGTAACCGAGTGACATCACCCGGTGGCCACTCCCCATGCCTATATAATTGGTTGCGGACCTCGCTCACGGCATTACAGCGAGAGGGAGCGTCGTGTCAACATCTCTGGAAGAGAAGAGGGAAGAAGACGTCTCAAAAGTAATTTATTAGGCAGCTCCGGGGGTCTTCTTCCGACTTCGGGGGTCTTCTTCTGACTTCGGGGTTCTCTCCGTCGTCTTCTCCCGGTGTCCGGATCTTCTGCCGTCTCCTCCGCTATATTCTCCTGCTCTTTTGCTAGCGGTGGCCCGGACTTCTGGATCGTCTTCTTCCGATGTTGACACGACGCTCTCTCCAGCTGGAATGCTCTCTGAGCGCTCCGCAATGGACTTATATAGGCGGTGACCCCGCCCCCTTATGAGGTCACAGTCCCGGGGCATGATGGGACTGTGACGTTATAAGGGGGCGGGGGTAACCGAGTGACATCACACAGTGGCCACGCCCCATACCTATATAATTGGTTGCGGACCTCGCTCACGGCATTACAGCGAGAGGGAGCGTCGTGTCAACATCTCTGGAAGAGAAGAGGGAAGAAGACATCTCAAAAGACCGGGCCCCTCCGCTAGCAAAAGAGTGACAAAAGAGCAGAAGATAGCGAAGGAGCCCGGCAGAAGGAAGAAGGCACCGGAGAAGAACCAGAGAGCGTGGAGACTACACAGGAGAGAGGGAGAAGAGACCTGAGAGACCCCCGAAGTCGGAAGAAGACCCCCGGAGCTGCCTAATAAATTACTTTGAAAACATGTGTACTGTGTTTTTTTTATTGACTTTTTTCCCTAGGTGAATGGGTAGGGGTACGATGTACCCCATACTCATTCACAAAGGGTGGGGGTCCGGGATCTGGGGGCCCCCTTATTAAAGGGGGCTCCCGGATTCTGATAAGCCCTTCGCCCGCAGACCCCAACAACCAACGGCCAGGGTTGTCGGGAAGAGGCCCTTGTCCTCATCAACATGGGGACAAGGTGCTTTTGGGTGGGGGGGCCCACAGGGCTCCCCCCCTTGCCCCAAAGCACCAACCCCCCCATGTTGAGGGCATGCAGCCTGGTACGGTTCAGGAGGGGGGCGATCGCTCGTCCCCACCCCCTTTCCTGACTGACCGGGCTGAGTGCTCGGATAAGGGTCTGGTATGGATCTGGAGGGGACCCCCATGCTGTTTTTTCGACGTAGGGGGTGCCCCTTGGAATCCATACCAGACCAAAGGGCCTGGTATGCTCTTGTAGGGGAACCCATGCTGTTTTTTTATTTAAAATTTGGCATGGAGTTCCCTCTCAAGATTCATACCATACAGTGCCTGGTATTGGCAGGGATCCAAGTCGGATCCCCATTCAATATGAGTCGGTACCCTGTCGAGTTGCTATGGAAATGGCAAACCGCATCTAAACGCAACCGCAGCTAATCACACTGTACAAATGCAGTTGATCGCAGTGCCTAGTGTCTTGAACTTCACAGAAAAAAAAACATGCTTTTAACTGCGGCAGAATAGCCGTCCATGTGAAAGGCGCCTAAATCAGGTGGTGAGGAGGCAACATATCGCCTCCTCACCACCTGTCAAACACACTCGGATCGCTTTTTAGAGGAGCAGCAGTGAATGAGCCTTTAGTTGCATTCGGCAGCGGCACCCTTAGGACTCGTTCACACAAAGTTGCGGGATGGTAAAACCCTGCGGATGAGTTACCGTGTTACCGCCCCCAATCCCTACCCCCTTTGGCTGCTAAAGCAGCAGCCAAAAGTGTATAAATGTTGCAGCAGGAATTAAACCCCCTGCTGCTTTTGGTGGATGCTACTGCCTGCCAATCGCAACCCCTTTAAGTAAATGAAGAAAAAAGGTAAACTCCTAGGAATGGGTCTTTAAAGGCACTACCAGTGATAGAGTTGAAGTATAAAAAATGATTTATTCAAAAAGAAATATATACATAAAACAGTGAACATGGTCATGAACAACTAAAAAAATCACAGTATACAATATATATGTATAGATTCAATATCCTATACCCAACGCATTTCAGAGAAAACTGTAGTCTCTTTCATCAGGGGTTTAACAGGATGTATATCATCTAGAATGCAGATAGTTAAAAGTAAATTAGTGCATCTATTCAATGACATACAGATATGGGAAAGCCAATATAATAGCAACTCACATCTTATTTAGTTGTGTACATATGAAGAAAATCCATGTTCATATATTAAAAACAGTGTAACATGGAGTCTCCGGCAACTGATTTAGATCTCTAAATAAGGCTAGACCACGGATACTGGGGCCTAGAAAGGGAGTCCTGGAAAAAGAAACAAATAAGCATATAAAAAATATGTGTACAGCCATAAAAACAAAAGGCTGCCTGGTGGTAGCACATACCTAACATGTGAAATGACATCTAGATCATGGCAAGCAGGCCTGGAGATGCTAAGAGGAGATTCTATAAATAAAGATAGGAAAAAAGTATTTAATAAAGATCACTGCTGTTAGTAGCCATCAGGGCCCCAAAAGTAACAGGGAGCTATGCTGAGCATTAGCAACCGCCCCATGTAAGTGGGGTATAGGATGTTAGGTAACAATGTGCAAAGTTTCCAAAGTTACTTACTGTTGGTAACTTTCAATCTCAATTAGACATCCCCAGCTAATCCTCCCGGTGGCCATGAGACTATGAGGGTAAAGCCGTAATATTCAAGTGCCTACCAATTTCTGCCGCACCGCCCACCTAATTGGTGCAAACTACATGCGGCCTGAAATGATCCAGGGCTAGTGGGAGGCCCCCTGAGTCGCAGTCGCGCTTCCCCGATGCGCATGAGTGAAATGACGTCAGACATGACGCATTGCGGAGCGACGCGGCTGCTCTTAAGTCCCACTGTAACGGAGGAGTTTCCAGGAGACCTATACAGGAGTCACCACGGAAACAGGAAGGAATGGCAGATGGAGACATCAACAGATGGCCACTCCCAAAGGCACCCAAAAGAGAGCATCTTAGCCGTGACGGGCATCCGGGGTAGAGCCAAACAATTACTAAATAGAAAGAAATGACAGGACAAACAGGTCAAACAGGTCCAATCATTAGAAGCAGACAGGAATAGAAGTATTTTACATATAAAAATGGATGCGCTCTAATAGTTGATCAATAAATGTGAAAAAACTGTATCAAATCTCAAATGAATATATAAAATATCCATATAAAGTCCTCAAGTGAATAAATAATCAAATATGCAAGTAGATGAATAACTATTAAATGGAGGTATATACAATCCTAGTGCTAATGCATATACAAATACCCCCCAAAGTGATAAATAGCAGAGTGTGAAAATAAATAAATAATATCAATCTGGTTTCGCGGAGATAAGTTAGTCCAGAAAATAAATAAAATTGGCCCAGCAGTTAATTCCTTAATCACACCAATTGCTTCATTGTGTTTGATCGTTAATCATGATTTTTAGTTTTTCTTACATCCCGCTTTAGCCATGATACTGTTGGTAGTTTGGTTCTCAAACGGATGATTTTATGAAAAGCAAGCAAAAGAATATATCATTGCGTGGTGAACTGGAAGAAAGTACACAAGCAAACAGCTTAAGAGATACACTCACGTGCGCCTGGAAAAATAAAGGCATTCAGGTATGCAGATTGCAGTCAGCCGCTGTGGACGAGGCTTCTCATAGAAAAAACGCTGCTGTTCAGCTCAATGTGTCATACAGCAGTGAACGTCCTAGGCTCCTCCCACGCGTTGCGTCACTGACAGGTGACTTTCTCAAATTTTGGCACGAGTTAACAATGAATTCATCTCTGGGTCGTTCCTCTTTTTATGTTTAAGAGAGCAACATCTATTGCTTCTAAATTGGTGAAAAGTGAATTCAAAGGTGACCTGGGTATTGAACATTGTAAATACAGAGGCACCTTCATGTGTGGCTCATGTGGTTACTGTAAATACATGTATACAAACAAGAAACCGACCTTACCGGATGGTAAAATTTTCAGACCCAGACATTTTGCGAACTGTAGAACATTTGGGGTGATTTATATGCTGAGGTGTGACTGCGGCTGCTTTTTTTACCGGTAAGACTAAGCTTGAGTTACATGTTATACATGTTATAAGTATGCAGACATGTAATCCTGATCTGCCCTTGGGCAGACACATAATCACTGTCCATCAGGGCAAAATTCCCAAGATCAAATTTTTGATCTTGGACCGTATCCATCCAAGCTCCAGAGGAGGAGACTGGAATAAAAGTCTCCTCCAGCTGGAGCTACGCTGGATATATACCTTGAGGGCTACATATCCCCCGGGACTCAACAAAGCGGTTTGTTTCAAGCCCTTCCTCAAGAGTTTCGCTTCTGGGGGAATGGAAAAGTAGCCGTCCATCTGGCATGTCAGCAGATCTCTCTGGCCGAGCCCCTTCTTGTTATTTGTTTTTGCTCTTGTTCTTTGTTCTCTACTTTATTCTCTTTTTCTTTTGCCCATGCTTATTGCCCCTGTTTTAATGTGTTTCTTGCTGCATATCTTGATGTATACAGTGTCACATGCAGTCTGGTTCCTCTGTCTGTGACTTGGTTTAGTTGCTATATTTACACTTTCACAAACATTTATTTGTGTCTGATTATTACTTACCGGCCTCTTGCCTGATTGCTCTGTAGCAATATACAAGGTATTAGACACATACATATAGTAATAACAAAATACTTCTATTCCTGTCTGCTTCTAATGATTGGACCTGTTGTCCTGTGATTTCTTTCCATTTAGTTATTTTATGGCTCTACCCCGGATGCCCATCACGGCTAAGATGCTCTTTTTTGGGCGCCTTTGGGAGTGGCCGTCTGTTGACGTCTCCATCTGCCACTCCTTCCTGTCTCCGTGGCAACTGCTTTGTTGATCTCCTGGAAACCCCTCCGTGATGGTGGAACGTAAGTGCACCATGTCACTTCGCAATGTGTCATGTCTGAAGTCATGTCGCGCATGTGTTTCGGGGAGGCGCAGCGCGACTGCGACTCGGGGGGCCTCCCACAAGCCCTGGATCATTTCAGGCTGCATGCAGTTCGCACCAAATAGGTGGGTGGTGCGGTGGAAACTAGTAGGCACTTAAATATCCCGGCTTTACTCTGACAGTCTCATGGCCACTAGGAGGATTAGCTGGGGATGTCTAATTGAGATTGAACGTTACCAACAGTAAGTAACTTTGGAAACTTTGCACATTGTCACCTAACATCTAATACCCCACTTACATGGGGCAGTTGCTGATGCTCAGCATCACTCCCTGTTACTTTTGGGGCCCTGATGATGGCTACTAACAGCAGTGATCTTTATTACATACTTTTTTCCTATCTTTATTTATAGGATCCCCTCTTAGCATCTCCAGGCCTGCTTGCCATGATCTAGATGTCATTTCACATGTTAGGTATGTGCTATCACCAGGCAGCCTTTTGTTTTTATGGCTGTAAACATATTATACATACATTTTTTTTTTATATGCTTATTTGTTTCTTTTTCCAGGATTCCCTTTCTAGGCCCCAGTTTCCGTGGTCTAGCCTTATTTAGGGATGTATTATACAGCCCTGAACTTTCTTTGGTTCTTTCTGGGGATGGGTTGCTAGTCCCTTTATTAATCTCTCAATCAAAATTTTGGTTTGGAGGCACTTGCATTTTGTAAACAGCTATAACGCAGACAGGGGTGCCGGACACTCCATGTGACACTGTTTTTATGTGGATTTTCTTTATATATACACACAACTAAATAAGATGTGAGTTGCTATTATATTGGCTTTCCCACATCTGTATGTCAATGAATAGATGCACTAATTAACTTTTAACTATCTGCATTCTAGATGATATACACCCTGTTTAACCCCTGATAAAGGAGACTTAGTTTTCTCTAAAGCGCGTTGCGTATAGGATATTGTATCTATATGTTGTATACTGTGATTTTTTTAGTTGCTCATGACCATGTTCACTGTTTTATGCATATATTTCTTTTTGAATAAATCATTTTTATTACTTCAATTCTATCATTGGTAGTGCCTTTAAAGTCCCACCCCTAGGGGTTTACGTTTTTTCTTTGTCCTTCAAGGGATGTGACACACTGGGATATCTATATTATCAGAATCTTTTCTCATTTAAGTAAATGGGGCCACTTTGCAAGCATCCTGCAACTGCATGCTTCTGTGGAGTACAAGTGGTTAAAGCAGGTGGTGAGAAAGCACCACAATGCTGCCTGCTTTAACCCGTAGTTTGCTATACTGCAGAAGGTGGCGGGGCATTTGTGGAGCGGCCTCATTCACTTGAATGGGTCATGCTTGGTAGGTGCTACACCCACAAACCATGACAGGGCATATACCACTTGCTGCGGCTGTGACATGTCTACACCCCTGACTACTGCAGCGGGTGTGGTTGGGATGGGGGTGGTAAAAATATGTCTTAACCACTTAAGCCCGGACCATTTGGCTGATCCGGACTTTTTGCGATTCGGCACTGCGTCGCTTTAACTGACAATTGCGCGGTCGTGTGACGTGGCTCCCAAACAAAATTGATGTCCTTTTTTCCCCACAAATAGAGATTTCTTTTGGTGGTATTTCATCACCTCTGCAGTTTTTATTTTTTGTGCTATAAACAAAAAAAAGCGTCATTTTTGAAAAAAACGCATTATCTTTTACTTTTTGCTAAAAATAAATAAATATCCCCAAAAAATATATTTAAAAAAACATTTTTTTCCTCAGTTTAGGCCGATACATATTCTTCTACATATTTTTGGTAAAAAAAAAAAAAATCGCAATAAGCGTTTATTGATTGGTTTGCGCAAAAGTTATACGTCTACAAAATATGGGATAGTTCTATGGCATTTTTATTAATAATTTTTTTTTTTTACTAGTAATGGCGGTGATCAGCGATTTTTATCGTGACTGGGACATTATGGCGGACAGATCGGACACTTTTGGATCTTTTTTGGGACCATTCACATCTATACAGCGATCAGTGCGATTAAAAATGCATTGATTACTGTGTAAATGTGACTGGCAGTGAAGGAGTTAACCAGAAGGGGCACTGCAGGGGTTAAGTGTGTCCTAGGGAGTGATTCTAACTGTAGGGGAATGGGCTATGTGTGACACGACACTGATCACGGCTCCCGATTACAGGGAGCTGTGATCAGTGTCAGTGTCACTAGGCAGAACGGGGAAATGCTCGTTTACACCAGCATTTTCCCGTTCTTCCTCTCACGGAGCTCACGGCAGGGTCGCACACGATCACATGGCGGTAAATTTAAAGGGACGTACCTGTACACCCATTTGCCTGTCCGTGCCATTCTGCCGACATAAATGTTCGTGCGGCGGTCGGCAAGCAGTTAAAGAGGAGTTCCAGTCCCCCAAGCATTTTTTTTTTTTAAAGACTGCTCGGTAATTCTCAAAACCTGTAAATGAACATTTCTAACAAGTCATATTTTTTGCGCTTTTACTTTCTTGAAAAATAGTTTGTTACTCACTGACAGGGCCGCCATCAGGGGGGTACAGTTCGGGCCCCTTACACTTGTAAGGTGTCCGAACTTCTGGAGGGGCCCGTGCGACTGGCAGGGATGTAAGAAGGCAGGAGCAGGTGCAGGTGAGCTCCGTGAATGCTTCTGTATGTGTGCAAGTCAGCAGCTGTTGCTCTGTGTCATTGAGCTCACATCGGGCTCTTTGCTGCCACCTCTAGCCATTTTCTGCATGTGCACCCCTCATGTGAGCTGCCTGTACTCTGTGTAATGTATGCTGGACTTCAGATCCTATCTGTGTCTCAGCCACATGTGGAAACAAAAGCTGGGACTAGGAGGACCACCTTACAAATAAGGGCTGTTGTACAAGTGAGGGGGAGGGGGGTGGCTGTGTGTGTACATATCTGTGGGTGTGTGTGTGTATGTGTACATGTACATGCCTATGTGTAGGTGTACATGCCTGTGTGTGTGTGTGTCTACATGCCTGTGTGCGTGTACATGCCTGTGTGTGTGTGTGTACATGCCTGTGTGTGTGTGTGTACATGCCTGTGTGTGTGTGTGTGTACATGCCTGTGTGTGTGTGTGTACATGCCTATGTGTGGGTGGGTGTTTTAATGCCTGTGTGTGTACATGCCTGTGTGTGTGTGTGTGTGTGTGTGTACGTGCATGCCTGTATGTATGTGTGTGTATATGCCTGTGTGTATATACATGCCTGCGTCTGTGTGTGTGGGTGGGTGTACATGCCTGTGTGTGTGTACATGCCTGTGTGTGTGTGTGTGTGTACATGCATGCCTGTATGTATGTGTGTGTATATGCCTGTGTGTATATACATGCCTGCGTCTGTGTGTGTGGGTGGGTGTACATGCCTGTGTGTGTGTACATGCCTGTGTGTGTGTACATGCGTGTGTGTGTGTGTGTGTACATGCCTGTGTGTGTGTACATGCCCGTGTGTGTGTGTGTAAATGCCCGTGTGTGTGTACATGCCCGTGTGTAAATGCCTGTGTGGGTGTGTCTGTGTGTACATGCCTGTGTGTGTACATGTGTGTCATATATACACATTTGACGGCGACTGAGAGCGTACAGGTGTGAGGGGGGCTGAGGCACTGAAGGACTTGGTGGGAGAGCTAGTGGGCGTATTCCGTGGGACGGCCAGTGGGTGGGCCCTGGGGAATGTTGGTGGTCAGGCTCGGAGGGGTGGGGGGCCAGGCCTAAAGCTGTGTAAGGGGTCCCACAATTTCTGATGGGTGCCCTGCTCACTGATCTCGGAAGCAGGCAGGTTCCATTTTAGTTGTGAGCATCTGAAGCCCTCCTGTGTTAATTTGCTGTCAAGCCCCCCTCCCTCCGCCACCCCCCCATCAGTGAAGTGGTGACAGGGCTGCAGTGCTCAGCTGAACTCAGGCAGCGGCGGTGTGACAGGGGGGAGGCGGGCTGTCAGAACAATTCCCCCGCTCGCCCCCCCTCCTCCCGTTCTCCTGTCAGCAGAGAAGAGAGAGCAGCTCTCTCATTATATTCATCCAGCTTCCTGCACACTCTTTTCTCTCCCTATTGGCCACAGCAAAGGGCCAATCACAAAAGACTAGTGGAGCATCATGGGACATATAGTTCCAGAAGATCGGGGGCGGCCCCATTTTTCCCCACAGGGAGGAGACTACAGCTCCCAGCATGTAGCCCAGAACCCAGTAACAACGTTCACGTCATTTCCTATCTGCAAATAACGCGAGAAGGCGGTTCGCAAGGACTCCTGGGATACATGACGCTGCTATCCCAAAAACCCTTGCAAATCGCCTAGTGACGTAAACGCCTAGGCGGGGAAAGGCAGAAGTCATGGATAAATAACGAAAAAAAGGTATTTACGAGCATAAAAAAAAAAAAAAACGGCCATTGTGAAAAGTATGTGCTAAGGACATGCAGCAAAAACAAAGTTCAGAAAATGAGTGGAACTCCGCTTTAACCATAGGGTTTTACTAGCCCCAAACTACAAATGTAAATGAACCCTTATTGTTCTGAGCCCCTATAAGGCTACCACTGATGTGCTGCGGTTTACTTGCACCGCAGGTGCAGCATGCAGTGCATTTGTGAATTTCCTTGGTTAGCTGTGCTTTGCCATAAACTTCTATTATATCTTGCATGTGTGGTGCACTCTCTAAAAGCGCACCAAAACTCCTGCATTCAGAAAGTGCGCCAAACCAGCAGGATATAAATGAAGTCTATGGAGGTACACTTCCCTGCACCCGTGGTGTGGGTAAACCGCAGCACATCAATGTGAAAGCAGCCCTATACTATTATGCCCAGTGTATTGCTTCACACTGACCTGAAGATATCTTTTTTCCTGCTGCTGGCACCACTCTGGAGACGGCTAGCCGGGATAAGAGATGAAGTGTAGTTGGTATCACTCTGCATGGGACAGGAGCCAGCACTACGGAGGAGGCATCGGCTCTTGCTTCCTACTACAGCTCCCACTTTACAAGTAGTCCCTCTGCACTGTACTCTGTTTGATATTCTGGGATGGTGGGTCAGCAAGCCCAGACCGCAGTCTACCAGTCACCTGATTGCAATCTACGGGTTGCTGACCCCGCACATAGATTGAAAGGATTTTTCAAACATACTAATCTTGTCCCCCATGGCATGCCAAGCATTATCATCCAATGCAGACTCTAAAATGAAACAGTGCAGAATTCTATCTATATGTACGGTATTATTTTTTTCTATCTATATACATACCTGTATATAAAGGAGATATATACACACAAACAAAAAAAACACAGGACACTTACCTGACAGACAATCATTGTCTCCAAAAAGGAAATAAAATTATCTCTCCTCTCAGAACTTTGGGCAAAAGTCAAACTTTTAGCTGTTAGCCAAAAATACCTCAGTTCTTTTGTGTTCTCTTGATTTCTCTTAACAAAACAGAAAGCTTTGTTTCCAATATGGCCAGAAGGCAAAGATTTAAAAACTGCACTGGTTCCTGTATAAACAGACTTTTTCACTTCTTTGTAATTTTTACAAAACCTTCTGATCAGAAGCGTTGAACGATCTTTTCGGTTCCTTGAGAAATCGTTTTCTATTTCCTCTTCGTATTGTTCATCAGGGACTTCAATTTGAAATGGCTGTGATGAAAGAATACAGGGTAACTTCTGTCCATCTGCATTGTCTACCGGAAGTTCTGGCATTGTCTCTGGGCACAAATTTGATTGGTAATTCACAGGGCGACCAATGTGTTCATGGCTACTGCCACAAATCTCAGAACTGCAAGAGCTGGATACACAACTATTGCAGCAATTTATCCTCAATGTCTGTAAATGGCTGCTCAAAATACATTGGTTATTTGTGGAACTGGAACATAAACCACTCTTCTGATTGGAATTACTTTTGTGTAATGTTGGAATGTGAGTGGCAGCATCTGTGCAGTGATCATTCACTATTAAGTGACCCTTTAATGCCTGCCTTTCCACAGATGATGTGTCTGCTTTAAAATTAATTTCTCTCAGCACAGCAGGAATCTGGGAGTCTGTACAAACATTGTTCTGTTTAAGAGGATTGTAGGACTTGCAGAACTGATTAAAACCTAGACTCGACTTGTAGGCTCGCTCAAACAGTTTGCTATTGAAATAATCACTGGCATGAGTGGTACAGAGGTTGTCTTGTGCAGTACCTTTGTCGTTAAGGTTTTTTCCACTTTCAACTTTGCTTTCTATTAAAAAAGGCTCGGCCACAGAATTCTGAGCTCTATGCCCTTTTAACTTTGTTAAGCCTGGCACAGTCTCCATGCTATGTCTTTTTATAACGCTAGTATCCAAACTATTCTTAGAATTTTCATCTCCAGTCGACTGAGAAGGTATCACGTTCGTCTCTACTGATGGTAAAACAACAGAGGCTGCAATATCCTCAGAGGTCATACTAACTCTCAGGACTTCAGCTTTCTGCTTCTGCAACCACGGATCAGGTACACAATGTACTGTGCCTTATTGCAAGCTCATATTCTTTCAATAAAAATATCAATACCATGAAAACATTTATTTTGTTTTGCAGCAGATGTGAATTGTTTTTCCTTTGTCTTGAATCAGATTCTCTGTCACAAATCATGCATTTTTAAGGGTAGTTCCATCCAGCTGTTTACTCCAGAGATGTGCGAACACAGCTTAGTGGATTCATTTCTGATAAGACGTGAAATCTAGTTTCATTCCAGGAGTGTCTAGGGCTGCAAAATGGTTCACAATACAACATTTCTGCAAACAAATAAAAAATTAAAAAAATAAGTAAAATATTAATGAAAAAACAAACAAACAACATGTTGCCTAGTTTACTACTCTGATAAGACAAGTACTGTTTTTAGCTAGGATTAACACAAAGGTAATCAGCTTCAAAATGTTAATATGTAAAATAGATTTTTTTGGCACCTGTGTCCCATCGGGCATATTTCCTTTCACTTCCTGCCCTATAGCCAAAACAGGAAGTAAGAGAAAATCCCTCCAAAATAAGGGAATCTTGGGGTGTCACCAGAACTAGTGTCCCTATTGGAAGATTTCCCCTCTATTACTGTTGTGATGTCAACCCAAAAATTTGGGATTTTCTTTTACTTCCACTTTCAGTGATAATGGTAAACAGGACAAATAGAAAGGGTGAATCTCCCCAACAGGGATACAGACAGCAATAAAAACTGACAAGGGTCCTAATCCATCTCTACTCTAGTTATTTTAGGTACTTTAGTTACAGTTTAAAGCACATGTAAAGGCAAAAGTTGTAGGCAGGTGCCTACAATAGATTGTATTAATTCATATTACTGTAATGATACTGTTAAATATCTGGGCTGATTTACACTTGTGCGATGCGGGAACCCTGGGAATCCACTGCGGGTTCCCGCATAGCACTCGACCCGTATGGCAGTTCACATTGCCATATGCGAATTGCGGGGAGTGTCAATACATTGTTAACCACTTGACAACTGGGCACTTAAACCCCCTTCCTAACCAGACCAATTTTCAGCTTTTGGTGCTCTCACATTTTGAATGACAATTACTCAGCCATGCAACACTGTATCTATATGAAATTTTTGTCCTTTTTTTCACACAAATGGAGCTTTCTTTTGGTGGTATTTAATCACCGCTGGGTTCTTTATTTTTTGCGCCGTAAAAGAAAAAAGACCGAAAAATCTGTAAAAAAATGCATTTTTCTTCATTTCTGTTATAATATTTTGCAAATTAGTAATTTTTCTTCATATATTTTGGCCAAAATTTATACCGCTACATATCTTTGGTAAAATTAACCCAAATCGGTGGATATTATTTGGTCTTTGTGAAAGTTATAGAGTCCAAAAGATATGGTGCGAATATCTGAAAATTGATCACACCTGAAGTACTGACGGCCTATCTAATTTCTTGAGACCCTAACATGCCAGAAAAGTACAAATACCCCCCAAATGATACCTTTTTGGAAAGAAGACATTCCAAGGTATTTAGAAAGATGCATGGTGAGTTTTTTGAAGTTGTCATTTTTTCCCACAATTCTTTGCAAAATCAAGGTTTTTTTTTTACTTTTTTTTTTTCCCCACAAAATTGTCATATTAGCAGGTTATTTCTCACACACCACATATGCATACCACAAATTACACCCCAAAACACATTCTGCTATTACTCCTGAGTACGGCGATACCACATGTGTGAGACTTTTACACAGCGTGGCCACATACAGAGACCCAACATGCAGGGGAGCACCTTCAGGCGTTCTGTAGCTCCCAGGCCAATTCTGACATTTCTCTCCTACATGTAAAAATCATCATTTATTTGCTAGAAAATTACATAGAACCCCAAAACATTATATATGTTTTTTTAGCAAAGACCCTAGAGAATACAATGGCGGTCGTTGCAACTTTTTATCTCGCACGGTATTTGCGCAACAATTTTTTTAACGCGTTTTTTTTGGGAAAAAAACTGTTTTGTGCTTTACAAAAACCAAAACAGTAAAGTTAGCCTAATGTTTTTGCATAATGTGAAAGATGAAGTTATACTGAGTAAATAGATACCCAACATGTCACCTTTCAAAATTGCACGCGCTTGTGGAATGGCGCCAAACTTTGCTACTCAAAAATCCCCATAGGCGACGCTTTAAAATTTTTTACTGGTTACATGTTTTGAGTTACAGAGGAGGTCTAGAGCCAAAATTATTACTCTCGCTCTACCGATCGCAGCGATACCTCACATGTGTGGTTTGAACACGGTTTTCATATGTGGGCGGGACTTACGTATGCGTTCGCTTCTGCATACGAGCACGCAGGGACAGGGGCGCTTTAAATTTTTTTTTTTTTTTTTTTTTATTGTTCATTTTACTTTATTTATTTTAGTTTGATGCTTTTTTCCAAAAAAAAAAATTTTTGACCACTTTTATTCCTATTACAAGGAATATAAACATCCTTGTAATAGGAATATGGCATGACAGGTCCTCTTTACAGTGAGATATGGGGTCAATAAGACCCCACATTTCACCTCTAGGCTGGGAAGCCTGAAATAAAAAAAAAAAAAAACGATCCTGGCTTCGATCGTAGCGGTGAGTCGGTAGAAGCGTGGGAGGGGGGGACATCCCCTCTCGCCTCCCTTAAGAACGATCAAGCAGTGGAACAGCGGATCGTTCTCATGGTGTAGGGAATCGCTGGCTGAAAAAGCCGATATCTGAATGATGCCTGTAGCTGCAACCATCATTCAGATATCTCCGCACAAAGTCAAGGACGTTGTATGACGGCCGGTGGGCGGGAAGTGGTTAAAACGCATTTTTTTTTTTTAACACAAAGTTGTCCATTTATACAATATTTCTACCACATAACATGTACATACCAAAAATGACACCCCAAAATAGATTCTCCTACTCCTCCTGAGTACGGCGATACCACATGTGTGAGACTTCCACAGCCTGGCCACATACAGAGGCCGAGTACAGCTGAGCATGGCTCGGTATGGCGGGGTATTGCGGAGTATGGCGGGGTATTGCGGAGTATGGCGGGGTATTGCGGGGTATTGCAGAGCATGGCAGAGTATGGCGGAGTATGGCGGGGTATGGCGGGGTATGGCGGGGTATGGCGGGGTATGGCGGAGTATGGCGGGGTATTGCAGGGTATGGCAGAGTATGGCGGGGTATGGCGGGGTATGGCGGAGTATGGCGGGGTATTGCGGAGTATGGCGGGGTATTGCGGGGCATGGCAGAGTATGGCGGGGGCATGGCAGAGTATGGCGGGGGCATGGCAGAGTATGGCGGGGGCATTGCAGGATATGGCGGGGGCATTGCAGAGTATGGCGGGGGCATTGCAGAGTATGGCGGGGGCATTGCAGAGTATTGCACAGCATTGCAGAGTATTGTGGGGGCATTGCAGAGTATGGCGGGGGCATTGCAGAGTATTGTGGGGGCATTGCAGAGTACTGCACAACATTGCAGAGTTTTGTGGGGGTATTGCAGAGTATTGTGGGGGTATTGCAGAGTATTGTGGGGGTATTGCAGAGTACTGCACAGCATTGCAGAGTATTGTGGGGGTATTGCAGAGTATTGCACAGCATTGCAGAGTATTGTGGGGGTGTTGCAGAGTATTGTGGGGGTGTTGCAGAGTATTGTGGGGGTGTTGCAGAGTATTGAGGGGGTGTTGCAGAGTATTGCACAGCATTGCAGAGTATTGTGGGGGTATTGCAGAGTATTGTGGGGGTGTTGCAGAGTATTGCTCAGCATTGCAGTGTAGTGGGGATGGCTGAGCATGGATGCCTGGATGTCTCTGTGCAGCGCTGTGGGCACTACACATACAGCCCACAGCGCTGCAGACATCCATCCATCCCCCTCCCCGCTCACTGTGTACCGATCGGTACACAGGCGGGGAGGAGAGGGGGAGGAGAGGAACCGGCGTCATCAGATGACGCCGGTCTGTTTACATGTGATCGCGCCGTCATTTCACGGCGCGATCACATGGTAAACGGCCGCGATCAGCGGCCATTTACCGGGATCCGTGATGCGCCGGGTCCGGATGTGTTCGGGTGCGCGCCCCAGGGGGCGCGCGAGAGGGGAATTCTGGGAGGACGTCATAGTACGCCCTCCCAGAGTTATCCAACCGCCCTGCAGCCGTCATTCGGCTATGGGCCGGTTGGTAAGTGGTTAATGACACCCCCATTTCAGCTCGCATATCGCACTGTGAACTGTCAGTTCGGACATGAATCAGATCACATAGGTTTGAACACTCATGCGATCCAATTCTGGTGCGGACCAAACTGTGCGAGTTTAGTCTGAATGCGATGCAATTTCAGCCATACTATCTGTATGGCTGAAATCGAATCACATGGACATTGCATGTGATTTGCACTGCAGTGTGAATCACGTGCGAGCTCGCACCATGCAGCAGTGTGAACTGGCCCTCAGGGTTAAATGTAAGGTTTCATGCACACAGGTGTAAGAAAATATGTTGCATTTTTTCCACCAGGTAGTGTTGTGTTTCTATGCGCGTTTACAAGTGTACATGCGCATTGAGACGTGTATGAATGTAAATGCATTCTACTGGCTAGAATATTAATTTATTTTTGCCATTAGAATAAATTTGGTGCATATGGCTGCATTTAGGTGTGTTTATGTGCACTTAGACATGTTTACGCACGTGCGGGTGTACATTTTGCTGGAAAACTGCTCCCTGAACGCAGGTTTGGGGCATTTTTTTAATGCTCCTGAACTCTGCTCTAAAATATGCCTGTAAGCAACACAATGTGGATATGCACATTAGATAACCTATAGCTCAGTGGTTCTCAACTCCAGTCCTCGGGACCCACCAACAGGCCAGATTTTAAGTATTACCTTATAGCTGCTTTCAGGGGTATAAAAAATAGCAGCATTTGTTTTGCCCATGTGAATGAGGCCTAATAATGGGACATGTCTTGTTTTCCATGGAATGTTATTTTCCGTGGACACCTGGTAGCAAATTACTTTTGCAAATAAATCTGAGAAATAAAACACAGGTCATCTAGTAATAGTAATTTTGATGAAAATATGGCTAAGACTAAACACATTTTTATTTAAAAATCCTAATTGTTAACACCCCAAAGAACTTTCTATTTGATATATTTTCCAGTCTATTGTGTAAGTAATGTTTGGTCTTTTAGCAATGTACAGACAACAAATTTAAACTTTTCAAGAGCAATATATTTCAAATGTAAACATTACAGATAAGGTACAGTGGGATAGAGTTCACAGAACATCATAAATACATTACTTGCTTTTGCATAAAATTAAAATAAAGAAGCAAAAGCAACTATCAGAAATGTATAAACACACGTGAGAAAAAACTTGCTTCCTGTACTCTAAAGCTGGCCATATGTGGTTCAGATTTTTTCTTTCAGCTAGCAGGCTGAACAAAACACTGAACAGGTTCCCCTATCCAAACATTTGAGGTGGAGGCAGGAATCCTCTTTGCTGCACTATTGTATTCTGATAGAGGGGAGAATCCCCCGCTATTGGAATACCCTGATCAAAGCTGCAAGGACTGATCGAGCTGCTTTTATTCGACAAAGCAGTTGAACAAAAGTAAATTGTTAGACTGGCTTATGTTCAACACAGCAACTACACCATAGCTGCCAACTGTCCCGGGTTTCCCGGGACATTCCCGGGACTTGGACTTCATTCCCGGATTTGTGGTGTCCCGGGAAATGTCCCGAAAAATCCGGTTCCGGTTTTTGAAACCGCCGCCGCTAGAGGTCGGCGGCCGGCGGAGACATTGTCTCCGCCGGCCGCCATTTTGTGGAAGTTCAGGAAGACGGCTGGGGGGGGGGCTAGACGAAGCTTCTGTGTCGCCGCCCACCCCCTGCCCCGCTCCGCCTCGGCCCGCCCCGCTCCGCCTCGGCCCGCCCCGCCTTGGCCCGCCAACCCCCCGCCCCGCTGCCAGTCTGATATGGAAAGGGGCGGGGGTTCTGAGTGGGGGGGGCACTGGGGACACCTGATGTGAGTGGGGGGGGCACTGGGGACACCTGATGTGAGTGGGGGGGGCACTGGGGACACCTGATGTGAGTGGGGGGGGCACTGGGGACACCTGATGTGAGTGGGGGGGGCACTGGGGACACCTGATGTGAGTGGGGGGGGGCACTGGGGACACCTGATGTGAGTGGGGGGGGGGCACTGGAGACACCTGATGTGAGTGGGGGGGGGCACTGGGGACACCTGATGTGAGTGGGGGGGGGCACTGGGGACACCTGATGTGAGTGGGGGGGGCGCTGGGGACACCTGATGTGAGTGGGGGGGGGGCTGGGGACACCTGATGTGAGTGGGGGGGGCGCTGGGGACTCCTGATGTGAGTGGGGGGGGCGCTGGGGACACCTGATGTGAGTGGGGGGGCGCTGGGGACACCTGATGTGAGTGGGGGGGGCGCTGGGGACACCTGATGTGAGTGGGGGGGGCGCTGGGGACACCTGATGTGAGTGGGGGGGCGCTGGGGACACCTGATGTGAGTGGGGGGGCGCTGGGGACACCTGATGTGAGTGGGGGGGGGCGCTGGGGACACCTGATGTGAGGGGGGGGGCGCCGGGGACACCTGATGTGAGGGGGGGCTCCGCCGGGGACTCCTGATGTGAGGGGGGGCTCCGCCGGGGACTCCTGATGTGAGGGGGGGCTCCGCCGGGGACTCCTGATGTGAGGGGGGGCTCCGCCGGGGACTCCTGATGTGAGGGGGGGCTCCGCCGGGGACTCCTGATGTGAGGGGGGGCTCCGCCGGGGACTCCTGATGTGAGGGGGGGCTCCGCCGGGGACTCCTGATGTGAGGGGGGGCTCCGCCGGGGACTCCTGATGTGAGGGGGGGCTCCGCCGGGGACTCCTGATGTGAGGGGGGGCTCCGCCGGGGACTCCTGATGTGAGGGGGGGCTCCGCCGGGGACTCCTGATGTGAGGGGGGGCTCCGCCGGGGACTCCTGATGTGAGGGGGGGCTCCGCCGGGGACTCCTGATGTGAGGGGGGGCTCCGCCGGGGACTCCTGATGTGAGGGGGGGGCTCCGCCGGGGACTCCTGATGTGAGGGGGGGGCTCCGCCGGGGACTCCTGATGTGAGGGGGGGGCTCCGCCGGGGACTCCTGGTGTGAGGGGGGGCTCCGCCGGGGACTCCTGGTGTGAGGGGGGGCTCCGCCGGGGACTCCTGGTGTGAGGGGGGGCTCCGCCGGGGACTCCTGGTGTGAGGGGGGGCTCCGCCGGGGACTCCTGGTGTGAGGGGGGGCTCCGCCGGGGACTCCTGGTGTGAGGGGGGGCTCCGCCGGGGACTCCTGGTGTGAGGGGGGGCTCCGCCGGGGACTCCTGGTGTGAGGGGGGGCTCCGCCGGGGACTCCTGGTGTGAGGGGGGGCTCCGCCGGGGACTCCTGGTGTGAGGGGGGGCTCCGCCGGGGACTCCTGGTGTGAGGGGGGGCTCCGCCGGGGACTCCTGGTGTGAGGGGGGGCTCCGCCGGGGACTCCTGGTGTGAGGGGGGGCTTTGCCGGGGACTCCTGGTGTGAGGGGGGGCTTCGCCGGGGACCCCTGGTGTGAGGGGGGCTCCGCCGGGGACTCCTGGTGTGAGGGGGGGCTCCGCCGGGGACTCCTGGTGTGAGGGGGGGCTCCGCCGGGGACTCCTGGTGTGAGGGGGGGCTCCGCCGGGGACTCCTGGTGTGAGGGGGGGCTCCGCCGGGGACTCCTGGTGTGAGGGGGGGCTCCGCCGGGGACTCCTGGTGTGAGGGGGGGCTCCGCCGGGGACTCCTGGTGTGAGGGGGGGCTCCGCCGGGGACTCCTGGTGTGAGGGGGGGCTCCGCCGGGGACTCCTGGTGTGAGGGGGGGCTCCGCCGGGGACTCCTGGTGTGAGGGGGGGCTCCGCCGGGGACTCCTGGTGTGAGGGGGGGCTCCGCCGGGGACTCCTGGTGTGAGGGGGGGCTCCGCCGGGGACTCCTGGTGTGAGGGGGGGCTCCGCCGGGGACTCCTGGTGTGAGGGGGGCTCCGCCGGGGACTCCTGGTGTGAGGGGGGGCTCCGCCGGGGACTCCTGGTGTGAGGGGGGGCTCCGCCGGGGACTCCTGGTGTGAGGGGGGGCTCCGCCGGGGACTCCTGGTGTGAGGGGGGGCTCCGCCGGGGACTCCTGGTGTGAGGGGGGGCTCCGCCGGGGACTCCTGGTGTGAGGGGGGGCTCCGCCGGGGACTCCTGGTGTGAGGGGGGGCTCCGCCGGGGACTCCTGGTGTGAGGGGGGCTCCGCCGGGGACTCCTGGTGTGAGGTGGGGCTCCGCCGGGGACTCCTGGTGTGAGGTGGGGCTCCGCCGGGGACTTCTGATGTGAGGGGGGCTCCGCTGGGGGCACCTGAAGCAAGGACGGACGGCTGGTGGCAGGCGACGTGGCTGGTGACACGCTCAGGGATCCCACTGATTCTGCATTATGGTGAGTTGAATGATTTCATTTTATATTACAATATAATAATAGAAATAATGCGCTTCAATCATTCTGACACCATAACAACCATGGTGCCAGGATGATTGAAGTGCTAACACCAGGTGTTTGGAGTATCTTTATCTGCTGATTGTTAAACTTTCTAGAATACACATATTTTTATTGTGTGGGATCTGGGGCTGCTATCCCGTCATTTCCCTCTCTCTCCCCCTCTCCATCCCTCATTCATTTCAGACTCTAACCAAACCCTCTAGAGCCACGCCCATTTAAGCCACGCCCACAATTTCGCGTAAACCACGGCCATTTTTCGCGCCGCACTTGTCTGTTTTTACTAGGCCACGCCTGCTGACGAATGCCCCGCCCCCTAATTATTGGACAGCTCCGCCTACAACCACAAAAGTGTCCCACTTTTTTTTTTTACAATGTTGGCAACTATGCTACACATGGAGCAAAATTTGGCCAATCCATGCTGAACCCGCTGAATTCATCTATGGCCACCTTATCATTTCAGTTAACAGCCAGGCGCACACTGCAAGGTTTTATTTTTCCGTTCAACTAAGCAGATTGAACAATAAAAAACCGACAGATCCCTGAACCAACTCAAGCAATGTCGATGCGGCGATCTCTGTAGCTATGCTATTTTATTCTGACAAGGGGACTCTTCCCTCCCCAGCTGATTTTCGGACAGTGTAATTGATTTACTAAAACTGGAGAGTGCAAAATTTGATGCAGCTGTGCATGGTAGCCAGCTTCTAACTTGCTTTGACAAAAAAACTGGAAGCTGATTGGTTTAAATACAGAGCTGCACCAAATCAACCAGCCCCTCATGCACACTATGCTCATCTGAACACTTTTCTCCTTACAGGAGAAAAGCAAAGTTAAAAATGCACCTAAAGCCAGGTTTTTCAAATGCATTTAGATGTGTTCAGGCGCATTAAGCGTTTGGGTGTTCATTCATTTCATTGGCCAGAATATTATTTTATTCTGCCCAATAAAATGAATGAATCCTCAAGCATCAAATGTGCCTAGCATTAAGGCTCATTTACACAGGTCAGGCTTTTTTTCTGCCCAAAAAGCTCCTCTCCTGATTGCGATTTTGGTGCCTTCAGATATCTGCCCCTAAACACCCCAACCTCTAAATGCCTGTAAATGCCTATGTGTGCATGGACACATAGGTTAACATACAGGGGTGTTTAGGGGCAAAAAAAACAGTCAAACCCCTGTAAAACAGGCATTTGATAGCTGCAGTGTTCATGAAGTCCAAGTCTTAAAGGAGAAGTATGGGAATCCTGTTTTTTGCAGATTAATACTTACCTAGGTGGATGCAAGATCAGTCTGATTGCTGCATCGGTCCCCTGGTGCCTCTTCACTGAGAACCGAGCCACCGAACACCGCTGTTGTCTCTGTTTTCACAGCCCCCCGAGTCAGCAGCTCTCCTGCTCCCCCACGTTCACTGGAGCGCTGAACAGTGGAGGGGCGAGGAGCAGCCATCTCAGCGGCTTGCTGAGAGGCTGAGACAGCCATCAGTCCACGCGGATCCAGACTTCCAGAGTCGGGATGACGCGGTGCCTGGACTGATCTTGGTGACATCAGCAGAGAGCGGACTTCAGACCGCTCTCTGCTGAAAACGGGTCACAGTAGTGCAAAACGAATTGCACTCCTGTGACCCACAGGAGAAGCCCAACCGAACAAGCTCAGGCTGGACTTCTCCTTTGACTGAAATTCAGAACTGGAAAAATCTCAGTCATCATGGCAACTGCAAAAACAAAAGTGCCTAGGTGTTCATCCCACACTACTGCTTCCCCACACCTTCCCTCTTTTTCCATTCCCTTTTCCCCAGTGCCTACCTTGATGCCACAGAATACCCTTCCCTACACATTCCACTCACCCCTTCCTACTTCACCTGTGTTATAACAAACCCCCTACCCGACAAAAAATGAAAAAATTGACCCAGAGTCTTGTTTACACCTTCCCCCTATTTCCAGTAGACAAGGAACCACAAAATGAGAAGACAACTGCTTCTGGATAGATGACCACACTTAGGTTTTACCTCTTTACTGTTTACAGTATATATCTTGTCCAGAGTTCTGAACTTTGACTCCTACTTTGTTTTGCAATGTGTCCTATTTTAACCACTTGACGACCGCCTCACGCCGATGTACGTCGGCAAGGTGGCACGGACAGGCAAAATTACGTACATATACGTGATTTGCCTTCCGCGGTGCCCGAGGCGGTCGCCATTTCTTCACGGGCGATGAGAGGTCAGGGTAATAAAGGTTAACCCCTTGATTACCCCCCGTCACCAGTGTCGCTAAGCTATCGTTTTTCTGATCGCTGTATTAGTGACACAGGTGACGCTAGTTAGGGAGGTAAGTATATAGGTTCGCTGTCAGTGTTTTATAGCGACAGGGACCCCCATATACTACCTGCTAAAGGTTTTAACCCCCTGATTGCCCCCTAGTTAACCCTTTCACCAGCGATCACCGCTTAAGTGTTACGGGTGACGCTGGTTAGCTAGTTTGTTTTTTGTAGTTTATTATAGGTTTATTATAGTTTATTATAGTTTTAGGGCACCCGCCGTTTATTACCTTATAAAGGTTTAACCCCCTAATTGCCCGGCGGTGATATAAATTACGTTTTTAGGGTCAGCTAAGGTCTGCGTCGCCCCAGGCAGCGTCAGGTTAGCGCCAGTACCGCTAAAACCCACGCATGCAGCATACACCTCCCTTAGTGTTATAGTATCTGAGCGGATCGATATCTGATCCTATCAGATCTATACTCCCCAGCAGTTTAGGGTTACCATAAACACAGTGTTAGCGGGATCAGCCCAGATACCTGCTAGCACCTGCGTTTTGCCCCTCGGCCCAGCCCTGCCCAGCCCACCCAAGTGCAGTATCGATCGATAACTGACACTTACAAAACACTAAGCACACATAACTGCAGCGTTCGCAGAGTCAGGCCTGATCCCTGTGATCGCTAACAGTTTTTTGGTAGCGTTTTGATACAGTCGCTGACAGTCGGGAGCTTTTTTGCCTGTGAGTCTCACTAGTGTACCCCTAAATTTAGAGCCCAAAATGGCAAATTGAAGGTACACTAGTGCAGAGGCCTACACGTTTCTGAGCATGACAGATAGTGAAGAGGAAGTCACTCATCTGTCAAGTTCAGGCTCAGAATACGATCCTGTAGAGGACAGCGGCTCCATGACAGATAGCTCTGACGACGGAGTTGTGGTCCCTGCTAAGGTCAGGCGTACCAGACCCCAATCTTCTTCTGTCCTTGAAGTGCAAGAACCGCAGGGCTCTCGTATGGAGCAGAGAAGTACTAGCGCCGCTATTCCTTCTGGTGAACTGGCAAGCACCAGCGGCCTAGTACACCCTGGTCGTACATCCAGCACTGCAGTATCACGTGGTGACGTGGCGAGTCCCATAAGTGCAGTTCAAGCTGGTGAGGTGGCAAGCACTAGTAGTGTCCCGCTGCCACCAAGAAGACAAAGACAGGCCCGTCGTGCCCATAGTGCCCCTCCTGCTGCATTCGCCAATCCGAATTGGGAACCCACCACTTCTGCAGCACCCGTACTTCCCCCTTTCACTGGCCAACCCGGAATTCAGGTGGAAACAGTTGACTTTACGCCACTGGATTTTTATTCACTGTTTTTCACCGAAGATCTCTATAGATCTATTGTGGACCAAAGCAATTTATACGCTGGTCAACACATCGCCGCTAATCCCCAGTCCTCCCTTGCCAGAGATTGGAGACCAATTACGGTCTCCGAATTTAAGATCTTTCTGGGCCTTTCCCTCCTCATGGGGTTGAATAAAAAGAGTAAGTTGCGGTCATATTGGTCCACTGACCCAATTTACCATTCGCCCTTGTTCTCTGCTTCCATGGCCAGGGCACGATACGAGCAGATTTTGCGGTTCATGCACTTCAACGACAATGAACTCTGTCGTCCTCGTGGAGACCCGGCATACAAAATTCGGGCCCCTCGTAAACCACTTCAACCAACGTTTTGCAGACTTGTTTACCCCCCATCAAGTTGTCTGCATTGATGAGTCCCTGATTAAATTTTCTGGCCGCTTGTCATTCAAACAGTACCTTCCCAGCAAGCGTGCCAGATACGGGGTCAAGATGTATAAGCTCTGTGACAGGGCCACAGGCTATACATATAGTTTTATGGTTTACGAGGGCAAAGATAGTCACGTAGAGCCGACAAACTGCCCTGACTACATAGGAAGCGCTGGCAAGATAGTGTGGGACTTGGTGTCACCCTTATTCGGAAAGGGGTACCACTTGTAAGTGGACAATTATTATACGAGCGTGCCACTTTTTAGTCACTTGTTTGATCATCAGATTGGAGCATGTGGCACCGTGCGACCTAATCGCCGGGGCTTTCCCCAGCGGCTTGTAGATTCCCGTCTTAGGCTGGGCGAGAGAGCCTGCTTGAAGTATAATAATTTTCTCGCTATGAAGTGGAGGGATAAGAAGAATGTTTTCGTTCTCACCTCCCTTCATGCAGACACGCGACCCAAATTCCTACGGCAACTGGTGTTGTGGAGAAACCCCTCTGTGTCCACGAATACAACCTTAATAAGGGAGGGGTGGACCTCAACGACCAGTTGTTGACGCCGTACATAGTTGCCCGTAACGCCAGACGCTGGTACAAAAAAGTGTCTGTTTATTTATTTCAATTGGCTTTGCTGAACGCTCATGTGCTATACAGAGCTTCAGGACGGACTGGATCCTTCCTTAAATTCCAGGAAGAGATCGTCAGAGCCCTTCTGTTTCCAGACGGTGCTCTACCTCACCTTCCCCAACCAAATGCAGTAAGCCGGCTGCATGAGAGGCATTTTCTTTATGCCATCCCGAGTACCCCTACCCAACGAGCCCCCCAAAAAAGATGTTGTGTCTGCAGCAAGCGCGGATTTAGGCGTGACACCCGGTCTTATTGTCCCTCCTGTCCTGGCAATCCTGGTCTTTGCATGGGTGAATGCTTTGAACGCTACCATACACTAGTTGAGTATTAGCGTAGGGTTCAGCACTGCACAGACTAGGCACACTAACACAGGGTCTCCCAAGATGCCATTGCATTTTGAGAGACCCAAACCTGGAACCAGTTACAAAAGTTAAAAGTTACTAAAAAAAAAAGTGTAAAAAAAATAAATAAATTAATTAAAAAAAATAAAAACACAAAAAAAATATAAAAAAAACCAATAATAGTTGTTTTATTGTTCTCTCTCTCTCTATTCTCTCTCTATTGTTCTGCTCTTTTTTACTCTATTCTATTCTGCAATGTTTTATTGTTATTATGTTTTACCATGTTTGCTTTTCAGATTTTTTATACTTTACTGTTTACTGTGTTTTGTTGGTAACCATTTTATTGTTTTCAGGTACGCCATTTAGTTGCAGCGCAGATTTATTTATCTTGACAGCAACAGCGTTTGCTCCCACGATATATAAAGCCGTGACTCCAGCGCTGTCGGAGGTGATTTCACCACCACAGTTACATACTTCAGCATATATGCAGAAGCGTGGGGGCAGCAGTGGGTGGAGGAGCGATTTGCTCCTGCCTTTTGCGGGAGGATGCCCCCATGCTTCAGCATATATAAATGGTGCATGTATGCCCATCATTAGAAGTGGGTGGATGAAGGGAGGTATTCTAATGGTGGGCATACCCACCGATCAATATCTTTTTTTCGTTCAGCCCACAGGCTGCATGAAAAAAAAAGTTTACAATATATGCCCAACAAGGACCAGCAACGTACTGGTATGTTGCTGGACTTTGAGTGGTTATACCAGAATGATGCCTGCAGGTTTAGGTATCATCTTGGTATCATTCTTTTCAGCCAGCGGTCGGCTTTCATGTAAAAGCAATCCTAGCGGCTAATTAGCCTCTAGACTGCTTTTGCAAGCAGTGGGAGGGAATGCCCCCCCAACCGTCTTCCATGTTTTTCTCTGGCTCTCCTGTCCCAACAGGGAACCTGAAAATGCAGCCAGTGATTCAGCCAGCTGACCATAGAGCTGATCAGAGACCAGAATGGCTCCAAACATCTCTATGGCCTAAGAAACCGGAAGCTACGAGCATTTCATGATTTCGCCGAATGTAAACAGCGCCATTGGGAAATTGGGAAAGCATTTTATCACACCGATCTTGGTGTGGTCAGATGCTTTGAGGGCAGAGGAGAGATCTAGGGTCTAATAGAGCCCAATTTTTTTTTAAAAAGAGTACCTGTCACTACCTATTGCTATCATAGGGGATATTTACATTCCCTGAGATAACAATAAAATTAATTTAAAAAAAATAAAAATAAAAGGAACAGTTTAAAAATAAGATAAAAAAAGAAAAAAAATAATAAAGAAAAAAAAAAGCACCCCTGTCCCCCCCTGCTCTCGCGCAAAGGCGAACGCAAGCTTCGGTCTGGCGTCAAACGTAAACAGCAATTGGACCATGCATGTGAGGTATCACCGCGAAGGTCAGAACGAGGGCAGTAATTTTAGCAGTAGACCTCCTCTGTAAATCTAAAGTGGTAACCTGTAAAGGCTTTTAAAGGCTTTTAAAAATGTATTTATTTTGTCGCCGCTGCACGTTTGTGCGCAATTTTAAAGCATGTCATGTTAGGTATCCATGTACTCGGCCTAAGATCATCTTTTTTATTTCATCAAACATTTGGGCAATACAGTGTGTTTTAGTGCATTAAAATTTAAAAAAGTGTGTTTTTTCCCCAAAAAATGCGTTTGAAAAATCGCTGCGCAAATACTGTGTGAAAAAAAATATGAAACACCCACCATTTTAATCTGTAGGGCATTTGCTTTAAAAAAATATATAATGTTTGGGCTTTTAAAGTAATTTTCTTGCAAAAAAAAATTATTTTTTCATGTAATCAAAAAGTGTCAGAAAGGGCTTTGTCTTCAAGTACTTAGAAGAGTGAGTGATGTGTGACATAAGCTTCTAAATGTTGTGCATAAAATGCCAGGACAGTTCAACCCCCCCCCAAATGACCCCATTTTGGAAAGTAGACACCCCAAGCTATTTGCTGAGAGGCATGTCGAGTCCATGGAATATTTTATATTGTGACACAAGTTGCGGGAAAGAGACAAATTTTTTTTTTTTTTTTGCACAAAGTTGTCACTAAATGATATATTGCTCAAACATGCCATGGGAATATGTGAAATTATACCCCAAAATACATTATGTTGCTTCTCCTAAGTATGGGGATACCACATGTGTGGGACTTTTTGGGAGCCTAGCCGCGCACGGGACCCCGAAAACCAAGCACCGCCTTCAGGCTTTCTAAGGGCGTAAATTTTTGATTTCACTCTTCACTGCCTAGCACAGTTTCGGAGGCCATGGAATGCCCAGATGGCACAACCCCCCCCCCCCCCAAATGACCCCATTTTGGAAAATAGACACCCCAAGCTATTTGCTGAGAGGTATAGTGAGTATTTTGCAGACCTCACTTTTTGTCACAAACTTTTGAAAATTGAAAAAAGAAAAAAAAAAAATACATTTTTCTTGTCTTTCTTCATTTTCAAAAACAAATGAGAGCTGCAAAATACTCACCATGCCTCTCAGCAAATAGCTTGGGGTGTCTACTTTCCAAAATTGGGTCATTTGGGGGGGGGGGGGGGGGGTTGTGCCATCTTGGCATTTTATGGCCTTCAAAACTGTGATAGGTAGTGAGGAGTGAAATCACAACTTAACGCCCTTAGAAATCCTGAAGCCGGTGCTTGGTTTTCGGGGCCCCGTATGCGGCTAGGCTCCAAAAAAGTCCCACACATGTGGTATCCCCGTACTCAGGAGAAGCAGCAGGATATATTTTGGGGTGTAATTCCACATATGCCCATGGCATGTTTGAGCAATATATCATTTAGTGACAACTTTGTGCAAAAAAAAAAAAGTCACATTCCCGCAACTTGTGTCAAAATATAAAATATTCCATGGACTCAACATGCCTCTCAGCAAATAGCTTGGGGTGTCAACTTTCCAAAATGGGGTCATTTGGGGGGGGTTTGTGCCATCTGGGCATTTTATGGCCTTCAAAACTGTGATAGGTAGTGAGGAGTGAAATCAAAAATTTATGCCCTTAGAAATCCTGAAGGCGGTGATTGGTTTTCGGGGCCCCGTACGCGGCTAGGCTCCCAAAAAGTCCCACACATGTGGTATCCCCATACTCAGGAGAAGCAGCTGAATGTATTTTGGGGTGCAATTTCACATAAGCCCATGGCCTGTGTGAGCAATATATCATTTAGTGACAACTTTTTGTAAATATTTTTTTTTTTTTTGTCATTATTCAATCACTTGGGACAAAAAAAATAAATATTCAATGGGTTCAACGTGCCTCTCAGCAATTTCCTTGGGGTGTCTACTTTCCAAAATGGGGTCATTTGGGGGGTTTTGTACTGCCCTGCCATTTTAGCACCTCAAGAAATGACATAGGCAGTCATAAACTAAAAGCTGTGTAAATTCCAGAAAATGTACCCTAGTTTGTAGACGCTATAACTTTTGCGCAAACCAATAAATATACGCTTATTGACATTTTTTTTACCAAAGACATGTGGCCGAATAAATTTTGGCCTAAATGTATGACTAAAATTGAGTTTATTGGATTTTTTTTATAACAAAAAGTAGAAAATATCATTTTATTTTTCAAAATTTTTGGTCTTTTTCCATTTATAGCGCAAAAAATAAAAACCGCAGAGGTGATCAAATACCATCAAAAGAAAGCTCTATTTGTGGGAAGAAAAGGACGCAAATTTAGTTTGGGTACAGCATTGCATGACCGCGCAATTAGCAGTTAAAGCGACGCAGTGCCAAATTGGAAAAAGACCTCTCGTCCTTAGGCAGCATAATGGTTCGGGGCTCAAGTGGTTAAAGTTGATGTAAACCCTCATGTGTATCCAGTGAAGTGAACAGCCTCAGATGATACACAGAGATGAAACAAAACTCGCTAAATAAATTTTACATGTATATCTGCTAACTTCAGCTTTCTACATTCTTTAGAAAGTGCACATTGTGTTAGAAGTTTTTATTTCTGTTTCAGCAGTGAGAGGGTAGTCTGGGCATAAACTGTGGGTGAGCTGATTGGCAGAGGAACGAAGAAACTTGCAGAGCTGTTACGCTGTACATAGACAAGACAAGACAAGACATAGACAGTTGCTTTTATCTCCTGTGTCGGAGAACTTTTTAGAAGTTATCATGCTGATAAAATAGAAATGAAGCAGCAAAAACACATGGGACTTTGGGGAGAGTAAGACCCCTTTCACACTGGGGCGGTTTGCAGGCGCTATTGCGCTAAAAATAGCACCTGCAAACCGACCTGAAACAGCTGCTGCTGTGTCTCCAGTGTGAAAGCCTGGGGGCTTTCACACTGGAGCGGTGCGCTAGTGGGACGGGAAAAAAAGTCCTGCTAGCAGCATCTTCGGAGCGGTGAAGGAGCGGTGTATACACTGCTCCTGCCCATTGAAATCAATGGGACAGCGCGGCTATACCGCCGGCAAAGCGCCTCTGCAGAGGCGCTTCGCGGTGGTTTTTAACCCTTTCTCTGCCGCTAGCGGGGGTAAATCCTCCCGCTAGCAGCCAAATACCGCCGCTAAAACAACGGTAAAGTGCCGCTAATAATAGCGGCGCTTTACCGCCGACGCACCTCCCGCCCCAGTGTGAAGGGCATAAACACTACAGATATATGTGTCCAGGTCAGATTTCATGAATGGGATTTACTTTCTCCGAGTCTCCTAAATAAGGAATTTACAAAAAATCACCAGAACAACCTTCCCCTACATTCCCCCACACAGGTCTTGACAGCTGGGCAGTGTTAATTTTGGCAGCAAATTTTGATTTAGTTTTAGTCCTAGTCTTAGATCTAAAATGGCATTTTAGTTTTAGTCCTATTTTAGTGTTCTGCAAGTGTTTTAGTCCTATTTAGTCGACTAAATCTCCAGTACATTTTTGTAGACTAAAACTCCTTTTAGTTGCCTAAAATCTAATGGGTGTAGTTAAATTGTAATGCATTATTTAGGCATTTCTCTACAATTTCCAAACTCATTATATACTACTGCTGGAGTGAAAAATCGAATATGTTGTTGTTATTAATGGTTAGGTTTGAACATGCACTATAGACACAGATTTAGTCCTTATATAATGTCTATTTAAGTAAAACTGTTTCGTCAAGAATATTGCTGTTTTGACAAAAGGGTAACGTAAAAATACAAAAAAAAACCCCAAAAAAATAGGAACTCTTTGCGTGACTGTCATGCCAACAGTAAAGCATCCAGAGACCATTCATGTGTGCGGTTGGCTGCTTCTCAGCCAAGGTAGTGGTAGGCCCACTCACAATTTTGCCTAAGAACACAGCCATGAATAAATGGTACAAAAACATCCTTAGGCTCCGAGAACAACTTCTCCTAACCATCTAAGAACAGTTTGGTGATGAACAACAATGCCTTTTCCAGCATGGTGGAGCTCATTACCATAAGGCAAAAGTAATAACTAAGTGGTTTGGGGAAGTGGGAACAAAAATAAATAAATTTTGGGTCCATGGCCAGGAAACTACCCAGACCTTAATCCCTTTGAGAACCTGTGGTGGACCCGTGGTCATGGTCAATCTGACCTCAAGAGGCTGGTGATTGAACCACAAAACCCCACAAATTCTGACAAGCTGCAAGCATTGATTATGCAAGAATGGGCAGTGTCACTGCCAGTGCCGGTGCCAGATCAGTCAGGAATCAGGATGTGGCGCAGAAGTTGATTGACAATGACAACATGCCAGGTCCAGGGCAAATTGCAGCAGAGGTCTTGAAAAAGAAGGGTCATCTCAAGTCAACACTGCAAATATTGCTGGGTAACCTACTACATTGAACCAAGGATAATAGGATTTTTATAACAGCTTACCTGTAAAATCCTTTTCTTGGAGTACATCATGGGACACAGAGCCTTAAGTAATTACTTAATGGGTTATAGGCCGCCTTCAGGTGATGGACACTGGTATACCCAATCCAGGAAGTTCACTCGCTATATAACCCCTCCTCCTTCCAGGAGCACATCAGTTTTTGTAGCAAAGTAATATACTTAAATCCCAAAAAGAGGGGAGGGAGCTCGGTGTCCTATGATGTACTCCAAGAAAAGGATTTTACAGGTAAGCTGTTATAAAAATCCTATTTTCTTTATCGTACATCATGGGACACAGAGCCTTAAGTAATTACTTAATGGGGCGTCCCCCAGCAATGCTACTTGAGGGGAGGGAGACACAACCCGGAGGGTACCCCCAGACTTGAGGACCTATACTGCTGCCTGCAGCACACTGCGCCCAGAAGCGATATCCTCATACCTCCTTACATCCATCTGATAAAATTTTGTGAATGTATGCACTGAAGACCAAGTTGCGGCCTTACAGATCTGAGCCATGGAGGCCTGGTGACCTACTGCCCAAGAAGCATTAACCGCCCTGGTAGAGTGCGCCTTAACTTGAAAAGGTGGAATCTTACCGCTTAAATTATAAAAGTTTGAATTATAACTTGCCGAATCCACTTTGCCTGTCCTTTCTTAGGACCCTCGGGGAGAATAAATAAGACATCAGTCTTACGAATCTGAGCAGTTGTCTTTAAATAGATTTTCACTGCTCTCACAACATCAAGACAATGTAGTGACTTTTCTTCCCTGGAACATGGTTTTGGAAAAAACGATGGCAGGACAATATCTTGGTTCAAGTGAAAACCTGAAACCACTTTTGGCAAAAAGTCTGGACGAGGGAGTAACACCGCCCTGTCCTCATGAATAATCAAATATGGCTCTTTACAAGAAAGAGCAGCCAATTCCAAAACCCTCCTTGCTGAGGATATAGCAACCAAAAATACCAACTTCAGAAGGACTAAGGGAATATGTTGTTGGTTCAAATGGCTGTTTTTGTAACACAGACAAAACGAAGTTTAAGTCCCAAGGGTTCAAGGGAGGTTTAACTTTAGGATTAAGCTGCATCACCCTTTGCACAAAACCCCGGACTAAAGAATGTGTAGCAAGTGGTCTTTGAAATAAGACCGATAAAGCTGAGACTTGGCCTTTAATAGTACTCAAGGCCAATTTCATCTCTACCCCTAATTGTAGAAAGGCAAGAATTCTGCCTATGATATATCTCCGAGGGTGCCAACCCTTGGATTTACACCAGGAAACATAAGCCCTCCAGACTGTATAATATATAGTTCTGGAAGCTGGCTTCCTTGCGTTAATCAGGGTAGAGATAACTGACCCGGAAAGCCCACGTTTTTTTCAGAATGTGGGTTTCAATAGCCAAGCCATTAAATTTAGAGACCGTAAAGTAGGATGGAATATCGGTCCCTATGAGAGCAGATCTGGCCGTAGTGGGAGGGACACTGATCCCACGGGGTCACCAACGCATCTGTTCCGCAAGCAAGTGGATACCTTGTTCTGGCCACAAAGTTGACTAACTTCATGTTGAACCTGAACGCTAGAAGATCTACGTCCGGAGTCCCCCATCTTTGGCAAATAGCCCAAAATATGTCAGGGTGAAGAGACCATTCCCCCTGGAATAACTGCTGGCGACTCAAGTAGTCCGCCTGCAAATTCTCTACTCCCAGAATGAAGACTGCCGATAGGCACGGCACATTCCTTTTTGCCCAAGTTATAATATTGTTCACCTCTCTCTGCGCTGAGAGACTCTTGCTGCCCCCTTGGTGATTGATATAGGCCACAGCTGTGGCATTGTTGGATTGGATCCTGACAGGACAATCCCTTAACCTGGAAGTCCAGGCCTTCAGAGCCAGGCGCACTGCCTAAATCTCTAGGATATTGATGAGCAAGGTTCTTTTGGCTCTTGACCACTGTCCCTGGACAGTTGCCTTTTCTAGTACTGCTCCCCAGACTGAAAGGCTGGCATCTGTCGTTACCACTTTCCAGATAACTGGTCTGAAGGATTTTCCTTTCAGCAGATTTTGGGTTAGTAACCACCAACTGAGGCTTTGGGACACTCTTGGGGACAGCCGCATTGGCAAGTCTAAAGCTTGAATCGTTTTGTTCCAAGTAGACAGGATACTGTTTTGCAACAGTCTTGAATGGAACTGGGCATAGGGAACCGCTTCGAATGAAGCCACCATGTTTCCTAGCAACCTCATGCAAAGGCGAATGGAGGGATCGCCTTTTGATCTGACCATCTGCACCAGCTCTCTTAAGGAGTTGATCTTTGCCTGAGGCAAGAACACCTTTTCCTGGGCTGTGTCTATGATCAGACCCAAGTACTCCAACCTTTTTAGCGGTATTAAGGAAGATTGGTGAGCGGGAATTATAGGGACATGCAGATATGCATCCCTGATGTCGATGGATGCCAGAAGTTCTCCTAGAAGGATAGAAACTACTGACCTGATTGTCTTCATGCGAAAGGAGCGGATCTTCAGGAACTGATTTCGATTTTTTAGATCTAGAATGGGTCTGACATCTCCATTTGGTACCATAAAAATATTTGAATAAAACCCCAAACCTTGCTCTTTTGTGGGGATCTGTATGATCACGCCTTGAGATATTAATTGGTCTAGTGCCTGAAACAGACATTGTCTTTTCTCTGGATCTTTGGGAACGCTTGACCTCAGGAAACGAAACGGTGGAAAGTCCTGAAATTCCAGCTTGTACCCCAGCGTTCCCGTAAGGATGACCCATCTGTCCTGAATTTCCTCTTGCCAGACTTCTGAAAACTACAGAAGTCTTCCCCCCACCTTGGTGAGGGGGGTTGCCTCTTCATGATGAGGCTTTATGATTCTGTTTTGCAGGTATCTGGCCCCAGGACTTCTTTTGAGCCTGGGTCTGACCCTGAGGTTTTCCTCTAGAGTCTGATGGCGGCTTCCCAGTCCAGTACAAGAGGAAAGGTCCAAAGGCCAAGCCCATGGGCAAAAGAAGCCTTGGGGTCAAAGATCTGCTAAGCAGAATCGCAACAAGATTTACGACAAATTGGTATCCTCCACGGTATCTCTAGGGTACAAACTAGAATTTCGGGAGTTTCCACCATCCCGTCTTCTTTGGTCAGGTGTTCCCAAGCACCCAGAAAAAAGGAGACCCTGGTTTCTGGCTTTGGTTCGCATGTTGTCTCAAGGGGTGATCATAGAGGTGGCTCCAGAGGAGCAAGGCTTGGGGTTTTAGTCAAACCTCTTTACAGTCCCATAACCAAATGGAGATGTCAGGCCCATTCTGGATCTAAAGGACTTAAATCAGTTCTTAAACATTCACTAGTTCCGCATGGAGTCTATCCGCTCAGTGGTCTCCACCCTTCAGGGGGGAGAATTCCTGGCATCAATAGACATCAAAGATGCATATCTACATGTGCCAATTTTTCCCGCTCACCAGAAGTTCTTAAGGTTTGCGGTAGAGTAGCGCCACTTCCAGTTTGTGGCCCTCCCTTTCGGTCTAGCTACGGCGCCTCATGTATTTACAAAGGTTCTAGCTAGGCTCCTGGCAAAACTAAGGGATCGGGGCATAGCAGTAACAGGTTATCTAGACGATCTACTACTGGTAGAACAGTCCATGGCACGCTTGAAGCACAATGTGCTCAGCACAGTAAGATACTTGGAGTATCCAGGCTGGGTCCTCAACCTGGAAAAATCACCATTACAGCCCCTAAGAAGGCTAGAGTATTTGGGCATGGTCATAGACACAGTCCAAAGCAGGGTATTCTTGCCCAAGGCAAAAGCCAAAGCCATAAAGGTTTTGGTCTGACTAATCAAGGCCAGGAAAAATCCTTCCATTCGTCTCTGTATGAGATTGTTAGGGAATATGGTAGCCTCATTCGAGGCTGTTCCTTACGCCCGGTTCCACTCGAGGCCTTTGCAGAATAGCATTCTGTCTGCCTGGAACAAAAGAGTTCAAGCCTTGGCTCTTCCAATGCACCTGTTACCATCAGTGCACCAGAGCCTCAATTGGTGGTTACTAGACAAAAATCTACAGAAGGGAAAGACCTTTGTTCCAATTTTTTGGAAAGTCGTAACTACAGATGCCAGCCTCTGGGGAGCAGTTCTGGAAGAAGCTTCGATCCAAGGCAAATGGTCCAGAACCGAAGGGTCTCTACCCATCAACATTCTGGAACTTCGAGCAATCCATCTGGCCCTGAAGACCTGGACAGACAGGCTACAAGTCCTGTCAGAGTTCAGTCCGACAATGCCACAGCAGTGGCCTATATAAATCACCAAGGGGGCACCAGGAGTCTGAGTTCCCAGAGGGAGGTGAATCACGTTCTCACTTGGGCAGAGAAATATGTTCCTTGTCTACCAGCAGTCTTTATTCCAGGGGTGGAAATTTGGAAAGCGGACTTTTTAAACTGCTAGCAACTGGACCCAGGAGAATGGTTGTTACACCCCGCCATATTTCAGGCAATATGCCAGAGATGGGGTACCCCGGATATAGACCTACTAGCCCCCAGGTTTAACAACAAACTGGACGTTTTTGTATCAAGAACAAAGGATCCTCTAGCACAAGGTTCAGATGCCTTGATAGTTCTGTGGGATCAGTTTTCTCTGATCTATGCGTTACCTCCAGTTCCGCTTCTTGCTCGGTTACTTCGCAGGGTCAAGTCAGAAGGGAAGCCAGCAATCCTACTAGCTCCAGCCTGGCCCAGGAGGTCCTGGTATGTAGAGATCGTGAAGATGGCAGTCGGAAGGCCATAGGTGCTCCCATTGCGACCAGACCTGCTCTCGCAAGGGCCAATATTCCATCCTTCCTTACAAAGTCTGAATTTGACGGTTTGGCTGTTGAGACCCACTTCCTAAAAAAGCTTGGGCTCTCAGGTCCAGTCCTAACCACTCTGGTTAATGCCAGGAAGCCGGCCTCCAGGCTCATCTATTATAGAATCTGGAAGGCATATGTCTCCTGGTGTGAATCCAAAGGATGGCATCCTAGAAGGTATGCTATTGGTAGAATTCTTGCTTTTCTTAATTAGGAGTAAAGATGAAGCTGGCCTTGAGCACTATCAAGGGTCAGATCTCGGCCTTGTCAGTATTTATTTAGAAACCGCTTGCCTCCTATTCCCTAGTCCGGGCCTTTATTCAGGGGGCACTGCATTTAAGTCCACCAGTCAGGCCGCTCCGTGTGCCCATGGGAATTTGAATTTGGTTCTGTCTGTTTTGCAAAAACAGCCTTTTGAACCATTATGTTATGCTTCTTTGTGTCTTTTGACCAAGAAGTTGTTTTTTCTTGTTGCCATATCCTCTGCCAGGAGGGTATCGAAATTAGCGGCTTTTTATGTAAAGAGCCATACTTAATTATTCACAAAGATAGGGTGGTGTTGCGTCCCCCCTCGGCTATCTTACCTAAGGTGGTATCAGGATTCCACCTAAACCAAGTTGTGGTCCTACCATCCTTTTTTTCAGATCCGCAGTCCGCGGAGGAAATGTTGTTACACTCTCTAAGTGTTGTTAGAGCAGTCAAAATGTATCTTGATGTGACTGCTCAGATGGGGAAGACTGACTTTCTGTTTGTTCTGCCAGACGGTTCCCGAAAGGGCCAGGCAGCGTCGAAGTCCATTATAGCTAAGTGGATTCGACAAGTTATTGTTCAGGCCTATAGTTTGGAAAAGAAGATTCCTCCTTTTCATGTTAAGGTGCACTCAACTATAGCAGTAAGTGCTTCATGGGCAGTGCATCACCAGGCCTCCATGGCTCAGATCTGCAAGGCTGCAACTTGGTCTTTGGTCCATACATTCACTAGATTTTATGAGGTGGATGTAAGAGGGCATGAGGATACCGCTTTCGGGCACAGTGTACTGCAGGCAGCAGTGTAGGTCCTCACGTCCAATGGCGGTCTTTTTTTCTGATCTGTGTCTCCCTCCCCTCAATTTGGGCATTGCTCTGGGACGTCCCATGAAGTCATGAATAGAGCTCTGTGTCCCGTGATGTATGAACAAGAAAATAGGATTTTTTTAAAACAGCTTACCTGTAAAATCCTTTTCTTGGGATTACATCACAGGACACAGAGCTCCTCGCCGCTCTTCGGGATTTATGAACATATATGCATCAGGATACTTATTGCTTTGCTACAAAACTGAGGTACTTTCCATACGGGAGGGGTTATATAGGGGAGGAACTCTCCTTACAGTTAAAGTTGCCAGTGTCCAACACCTGAAGGTGGCTATCTAACCCATGATGTAATGAAGAGAGCTCTGTGTCCCGTGATGTAATCCCAAGAAAAAAGATTTTACAGGTAAGCCATTTTAAAAAATCCTATTTTTCTATCAAATGAAACAAAGTTCAGAGACAGCCAGGTCAGCTTCCCAACAGTGCAGACCTGACACAGGTAGGTCTGAATGGGGAAGTTTTTAACCACTTGCTGCCCGCCCGCCGTCATATGACGGCGGGACGGTGCAGCTGTTATCCTGGGCCGCTGTCATATGACGGCGCAGCCTTCCAGGCAGCCCAGGGGGCGTGCGCGCGTCGCCGGCGATGCGCGTGCGCGCCTGCCGCATCGCTCGGGTCCCGGTGCGCGTGCCCGGCGGTCGCGATGTCCGCCGGGCACGCGCGATTGCCCGGTAACCGAGCAGGACCGTGGATCTGTGTGTGTAAACACACAGATCTACGTCCTGTCAGATGGGAGGAGACCGATGGTGTGTTCCTTGTACAGAGGAACACCGATCGGTCTCCTCCCCTTGTGAATCCCCTCCCCAAACAGTTAGAATAACTCCCTAGCAACACATTAACCCCTTCAGCGCCCCCTCCTGGTTAACCCCTTCATTGCCAGTCACATTTATACAGTAATCAATGCATTTTTATAGCACGGATCGCTGTATAAATGTGAATGGTCCCAAAAATGTGTCAAAATTGTCCGATGTGTCCGCCGCAATATCGCAGTCACAATAAAAATCCCAGATCGCCGCCATTACTAGTAAAAAAAAAAAATAATAATAAAAATGCTATAAATCTATCCCCTTATTTTGTAGACGCTATAACTTTTGCGCAAACCAATAAATATACGCTTATTGGGATATTTTTTACCAAAAATATGTAGAAGAATACGTATCGGCCTAAAATGAGGAAAAGCTTTGTTTAAAAAAAAAAAAATTTAGATACTTATTATAGCAAAAAGTAAAAAATATTGTGTTTTTTCAAACTTGTCACTTTTGTTTTCTTTATAGCACAAGAAATAAAAACCGCAGGGGTGATCAAATACCACCAAAAGAAAGCTCTATTAGTGGGGAAAAAATGATAAAAATTTCATTTGGGTACAGTGTAGTATGACCATGCAATTGTTATTCAAAATGCGACAGCGCTGAAAGCTGAAAATTGGCTTGGGCAGGAAGGGGGTGAAAATGCCCTGTATGGAAGTAGTTAATAAATAAACTCTGCTTTATTGTGACCAGGCAGGGAGTTAACAACTAAAGTAACAAAGTTAAAAAAGTAATGTAATTCTGTAGGCAAAAATCGAAGTGTAACCAAAAGGTTTCAGACTGTAAATACTTACTTCTCCTGTTGGCTATACCAATGTCACTGTAATGATAAGAAATCATCATCTGAAAGCTCTTCAGAAACCAACAATTTTTAAAGCGTTGTCTTTCCTGGTTCCCCACTGTGCTGAATGGATCCTTCCACTGACCCCTACATCATTCATTACACAAAAGTGACGTAGGGGTTGACAGGAAGAAGCACTGAGCTCATTGGTGGACCAGGTGATCCACACTCCTAAAAATGCAGATTTCTTAAGTGTCTTTAGGCAAATAATTCTTGACATTACATCGGTGTTCAGCAGCACAGGCAATGGGAAAGTTTAGTATTTGCTACCTTTACATAAGGACCTTTCATTTCCACTTTGATTTTATTAACAGTCACTTTAATAACCATACCACAAATCTTGATATTAGAGATTATGGTGGGGTGAGGGCTTTATATGTGGCTGCTATGGGGGTTGAGTGGGTTGAACAAAACTATACATTTAACTATTGGGATACAGAGCTAAGGCTATATATGTAGCTGCCTTGTTGGGGAGGAGGCATTAAAAATGATGGCTGCCATGTTAAATGATCTGTAAAAGGAGGTTTGGGGGAATAAATAAAAACTAAAAAATTTTGGATTCTCAAACATGGGGCCAAACTCTGGTTAAGCATTTCCTTCCAAATATCCTATATGTCAGGGAGGCCAATACCATTGGCAGCACTCACGTTTCTCTCCATCGGGATAAAAAAAAAATGCAACACTTGCAAGCAGAGAAATATATATCCAAAGCCAAAGCTTCAAATATACTCACTGTAATGCTTAGAGGTTGCAGGGCAACAATGAACAGCCAACGTGATTTTCTGGGGAGGAGGGGATCTCTATTCAGGGTCATTAATTGGGCATGAAAGGGGATTTCCAAATTTTTGTTGAAATTGGAAATCCCCTTTAAAACTCAAATGCAAAAGCACTATACATATGTCACCCTTGTGAATAACACTTCATTTACATGATCTTTTTAAGATAATCACTTTTGTACCTGTGCTGTCACTCTGCCAAAAACGGCAGGCTTCTCTATGAACTTATGAAAAGACAAAAAAAAGAAACATTTCAAAACAGATCTAGATTTCATCAGATTCTGCTCACCAGTTTTCATTATATTTAGTACCACATAGACTTTACATGTTATATAAAATTACCAAGTAAACTTTTAGGGTTAGACAATTTGCTCTACTGAGCACTATTTTAAAACTAAAGGCAGAATATGATGCATGCCAGACAAATAGCTCAATACAGACACCAGCTATTAACAAAACATCAACCACACAGTGTCATATCTTTCACTGGACGAGGTCGATCTCCTCTTAAAATGCATAGCAAAGCAACAGGTTCACATTAATGCTGATCACACCAGTAGTGCTTGCTCACATTCTTTTACGTCCCTGCCACTCTATTCAGCAACTGAGTGCGAAGAAATATGCCTACTGACTCAAACTCCTTCCTTCCACATGACAATGTTGGTGCTTAGTGATTGACTGCTCAGGCACCAGAGTTTTTATTTGGGGATGAAGAAAATATCCTCAACCAAAAGTATGTAAGTATATATATGCGGATATGCGGATCTGCACATAGAACACCAGACTCAAGACTACAAGAAAACCTCTTCCCGTCGCTTTAACGCATAATTGCAGCAGCAGGGGTGGTCAGGGTTGCCAACCTCGTGCAGCATTTTTTACTGACAAAACATCGTAAATTTACTGGTGGAGCACATTTTTTACTGGAAACCTGAGAAATTACAGAACTCCTATTGAAAACTAACAGAGTGAATATTTGAATATAAACATGATATGGAAACACTGACAATACCTATAACAAAGTAATTTGCTTACACTTAAAAAGTCAACACAGCATGAAATTATCAGCCCCTGATATTTACTGGCAGTTGTAAAAAAAAATCACTGATTTTTACAAACTGTCAGTAAATTTACTGGCGGCTGGCAACCTTGGGGGTGGTGGGCCTTAATGCCCAGCCAACACACATATGTGTCTTTTTGGCTCACAGGTTCTGGGCCACCACCTCCTCCCAGTGTTAGTACCTACAGTACTTAAACGGTCCTAAGGTGGCAGCAGCAAGGGGCTGAGAAAACAGTATGACATGCGACATTCCTCCTCTGGATCAACTGTGGGTATAGGATAGTGTATATGAAGTTTTTTTTTCTGTTGGTTGAACTGGATGGACCGGTGTCTTTTTTTCAACAAGATTAACTAAGTAAGTATGACATAAACATAGCAATAAATATAAACACTAAAGAGCTGCACGATTAATTGTTAAAAAATTGCAATTACGATTCAACCCCCCTCACGATCGTAATCCGTAATCCGGCACGATTCATTCATGTAACAAGTGCAGAGCCGTTCTCTGCTAACTCACAGCTGTAAAAAAAAAAAAAACATCCCGCAAATGTTTATCAACATTGCTCAGTGCTGAGATAAAAGGAAACCTTGCAGCATTTGGTTCTTTTAGAGCCCTTTTACACTGGGGCAGGGGGGCGGCGTCGGCGGTAAAACGCCGCTATTATTAGCGGCGTTTTACCGTCGGTATGCGGCCACTAGCGGGGCGGTTTTACCCCCGCTAGCGGCCGAGAAAGGGTTAAATACCACCGCAAAGCGCCTCTGCAAAGGCGCTTTGCTGGCGGTATAGCCGCGCCGTCCCATTGATTTCAATGGGCAGGAGCGGTATACACTCCGCTCCTTCACTGCTCCGAAGATGCTGCTGGCAAGACTTTTTTTCCCGTCCTGCCAGCGCATCGCTCCAGTGTGAAAGCCCTTGGGGCTTTCACACTGGAATGAAAGCAGCGGCACTTTCGGGTCGGTTTGCAGGCGCTATTATTAGTGCAATAGCGCCTGCAAACCGCCCCAGTGTGAAAGGGCTCTTAGATAAAAGGGATGAACTTCAGTCTGTAAATTAGGTCAGTTTAACAACTTAAAGACTAATGGAGAGTACACACGGTCGGACTTTTCGGCTACAAAAGTCAGACGGACGCGACGGACCAAATCTGGCGGACAATCCGATCGTGTGTGGGCTTCCCCGGACTTTCAGCGGACTTTTCCAGTCGCAAATCTGACGGACTTTAGATTTGGAACATGCTTCAAATCATTACGTCGTAACTCTGCCGGACCCAGAAATCTGCTCGTCTGTATGCTAGTCCGATGGACAAAAACCCACGCTAGGGCAGTTATTAGCTATCAACTTCCTTATTTTAGTCCGGTGTATGTCATCACGTACGAATCTGTCGGACTTTTGTGTGATCGTATGTAGGCAAGTCCGTTCCTTAGAAAGTCCACCGCAAGTCCGCCAAAAGTCCGTCGAAGGGCTGTCAGAAGGGCTGTCAGAAGGGCTGTCAGAAGGGCTGTCGGACTTTTGTAGCTGAAAAATCCGACCATGTGTACGCCCCATTAGCCTTTTTCTGACACTTGTTGCTTACAGGTTAAAATCAGTATTTCCTTATAGAAAATTACTTAGAACCCCAAAACATTATATATATATTTTTAGCAGAGACCCTAGAGAATAAAATTACATTGCAATGTTTTATGTCACACTGTATTTGCGCAACGGTCTTTCAAATGTAATTTTTGGGGAAAAAATACACTTCAATGAATTTAAAAAAATTTAAACAGTAAAGTTAGCCCAATTTGTTTTCTATAATGTGAAAGATGATGTTACACGAGAATCACGATCACGAGAATCGTGATCTTTATTCTAAGCAAAAAAATTGTGATTTAAATTTTTTCCAGAATCGTGCAGCTCTACACCAAATACAGCAATAAATGATGTGCTGTTTGTGTTTATGGATGCACTCAGCCCAGCACGCTCTCATGGGTGCCCCCAAAGCATTAGGCATGCTGTGGGGCCACTTGGAAGAGAGGTGGAGCAAACAGTGAGAGTGGGGGACCACCAAAGAAGAGGTAAAAGGTAATATTGCACAGAGCAGGTAAGTATAACATCTTAACGAGGTTGGAAACCTCCCTGTGTAAGTTGTACCTATAGGTAAGCCAAGAATAAGGCCTACCTATATGTACTGTAAATATTTACTGTATACTGCACCGATGATGTGATCGGCCATGAGCTCTGAAGGAACGGCCGCCCGTGATGTTTCTTCAGGAGCGTGTGCCATGACCGACGGCTACCGCGCGCATGACGTCACGCGGCACCGCTCAGTCACACAGCCGGAGTCCGTGGCCCAGGAAGGAAGACAATCAAAGATGGATGCGGCCTGCAACGGGGACAACGCGGGCTTCGTTAGCAGGCGAGTGTCACTTAATGTGCTAGTATGCGATGCATACTAGCACAATATGCCTTAAATTTGCGAAGAAGAAGAAAGGAAGAAAAACCCGCCAGGGTTTACTTCCTCTAACATTTTAATACAAAAAAAAATCTTTACAGCCACTGGTTGGGCCAGCAGCGGCCCATCCATTAGGGGCGCATGGACGCCGCTCCCCCTATCCATGTGTCCAGATCCCAGATCTACATACAGGGCGCTGGATGCATGGATTCCACGGGCGGGGTGTGTTTTTTTGAAGCACATGATTAGAGCCAGAGGCTCTAATAGGCTTCAAAAAAGGGTGTGCTCGGGGCTCTAATCACATGCTTCAAAAAAACACACCCCCCCACCATTGGAATCCATGCGTCCAGCGCCCTGTACGTAGATCAGGGGGCTGGACACATGGATACATGCAGCCCTGTGGCACTTGTGTGGCTTTTTGGGCCCATGAAGATAGTAGTTTGCCTTGGCACTTACCTAACCAAATAAAGGAAAAATATTTTGGAGTGGAGTAGTTAAATGGTTTGTGCGACAGTTGTGTGACAATAGCCAATGAATATTCGCTGTTGCTACAATGATCCTCCTCCCGGGCCAATCAGGAAGCAGGTCTGGAGACCCGTCACCCGATTGGCTGAAAGGACAGGCGATTTTATTGGATGCCTAGGAGAAGGAGGGAGGAGCCACCGTGATGCAGAGAGGTCACAGGAGAGGCTGTCCACCACCCATAGGAGCCCGCAACCTACCCGTTGCCCGCCACCCATGGGAGCCCGCAACCCGCCTGCTGCCCGCCACCCGCAGGAGCCCGCAACCCACCTGCTGCCCGCTGCCTGCCGCCTGTAGGAGCCCGCCCCCTGGGTTGGGCTCTAGGGTTCGAAAATATTTAAGAACGCTGCAAAAAAACGTGTTTGATGCTTTGGTTATTTGCCATTCATTAAACTAGCACATACAAGCTATGATTAAAAACAAGCTGTGCTGAAAGAAATAAGACTACCACAGCTAAGCTCCTTCGGAAAATGCTACCGCATCTGGTTGACTTTGGCTTCACTCTCCAATTCACTTACCTGGTAAAAGTTACAATGGCAGCTTACACATTTTCTCAGCTAAAGTTTAATTTAAACAATGTCTCAGCCCGGGTTCACACCTATGCGAATTAGATGTGCTTTTCCCCACATCTAATTCGCATGTGACTGGCTCCCTATGGAGCCGGTTCACATATCCCCGGGGCGGCTGCGGAGCGCACTGCACAAAAAAGCTGTGCGTCTTTGGCTCCGTTTCAGGGCCAAATTCAGGCATAGAATCGGCCCTGACTCGTCCCTGAAATGGGGAACAGGGACGCACAGCGCTCCTGTGCAATCCGCAGCCCGTTATAGTGTGAACCCGGGCTGAATGTTTTAGGGTATACCAGTGCTTTAAAAAAAAGTAAAAAGCTTTAAGTCAAACTGAACGTATTATTAGTGATTCATCTGCCTCTATTTGGTATACAGTTTAAAACAGCAATGTATACATTAAATTATAAAGTGCCTTGATAACAATAAGCAGAACATGAATAAATTATTCTATATTGAACACTCTTACAATAAGGCATATTATTACAATCTTGATATGCCTTGAATCATGCTAATTTGTGGCTGCAAACAGGACACATTGTACAATATCTCTACCCCTTCTTCCACCAAAATGAATACAGAAGCACTGGAAGCAAATAAGCACTTTGAGAAAGAAAAGTAAAGATTGACTCATGTATTAGTCATCCTATCAACAGAGATTGGCTACAGTGAAATTTAACACAATATATATTCATGCAACATCACATATAACAGAGAAATGTCTACTTTTTTAAGAAATAGAAATTTTACACATTTTGGAAAAAAAAGTACTAGTATAACCAGCATAGCCTAATAAAGAGATTCAGTCTACAAGGTTATATGTAGTACTTAAAGTGGATGTAAACCCAAGGTCATCCTTTCTAAACTACTGCCATAGGGGTTATCTATAAGGATATACATGTCTCCTGCATGTATCTTTACATTTCAAATGTCTCCCCTCTGTCTGTTATTAGACCAGAAAAACTGCATATTCTGTGGGTGTGTCTGTTGTCTGGAGCTCGGTGGGTGGAGTCATGATGTCAGTAGAATCCCCGCCCACCTCTACACTCCCCTTGTCAATATGCATTTTCTCCTGTGTATTTCTAACATTGAACTTCTGCTGAACTTCTGCTATGATCTCTAACATCCAGTGAAAAGACAGGAAAGTAACCACATGACTTCAGCATGCCAAATCATGCTGAGGTGTGGAACAGCCAATCCTTGCAGAGCTGCTGAAGAAAGGAGTGGGGAAGGGAATTCAAAAATAATGCCTGTGTCTTAGGCTGTCACTCACAGCAAGGGGGGGGGGATTTGACAAAGTTTTTCTCAGTTTGTCAAGATTTTTCTCACTAAACAATAAAAAAGGATTGCTCAGAGATGGTTTAACTCTGAGTGGCAAGACTGGGCTCACATGATAGGAAATCTTATACTCTACAGTATGATATAAAAAAAATTAAAAAACCTTTTCGGGTTTACATCCACTTTAATTGGAATAAATTAAACAACATTTTTACAGAGTCTGGGAATACTCAGATTACTCTCATGATGTAATGCTAAACTGAGGATGAATGTGGCTTATTTTAATAACTGCTCCCAATGTCGGAGCACAGAACACTAGTAACGGCTTCCAGCTCAATGCAGCCTTCTTCAATTGGGGTACAAACTGTTTGATGATTAAGCCATTAATAAAATGCTGATTACTTGGTAAAATAAATAGTAAAAATAAATAGAAACAGCAGTGTGGTGATAAACACAAGAATAACTACAGGGAACTACTAATGCACTCCTAAAATCCAGGCTGTTTTAGGCCTCATGCACACTGAATGTTTTGCCAGCTCTCCTAGAAGCCTTTCCTCCTGCCAGCAGCGTTTTGGCAGAAAAAACGTCTGACACTTATAAAAGTGTATAAAGCTTTTAGGCACGTTTAGGGGAGTTTACAGGCATCAAGTGCTTGGGTGTTATCTTATTTAATTGGCCAGAATAACAATTTATTGTTGTGAAGGAGAGGAAAAAAGAAGAGGCAGCAGCTGTGTGAACAAAGATTGCACTGGCTCCCACATGTCAGAAACAACAAGTGCCTACTATTATCCCCATCTCCAAGACAAAAGCCCATACAGCTTCTGCTGTATCCCCCTCCATCCCAACTGCCACAGACAACTGCTATACTAGAAAAAAAACGTTTTTTTTCTCAAAGCCGGAAAAATTGAAAAAAAAAAGTGAGAAATATGTTCTTTTACAATGATAAATAATATATATATATATAATATAACTATAACATGATATTCAAACTATATAAATATGAAGACCCTAATGAAAGATTTGAGACTTTATGTAAAGTCTTAAATTATCGTAAGTTCTCTCAGCTGAAGGCAAGAAAATCCTGGAATAAAATTCAAGTAACACTGTACTTCTCAATGTAGTTCTCAAACAAGAGAAATATGCATTTCTGCCACTAGGAGACAGGCTCCAGTTTAGTTTGCCTACAGTTGGGCAAACTGTACCTCCTACAAGTTGGTTGATTGTTGGGATACAGTAGATGATAGTTTCTGTCCTCTCAGGCCTTAATTGACAGGTAAGAGGGTAAATTTATCTGACATATTATCTTATTTAACTTTTAAATTATTTTTATTAATGTTCTCCACCATCACAGCATAAGATTTATCTATAGTCTGGTTAGTAAATTGGCTTTTCTTTTCCTCCTCTCGGTAAAATGAAGAGATCAACATCTTGAGTTTGTAAACATTTTCACAGTGCAATTTCTGCTTAGAGCAGCCAAAGCTAAAATTTGCAAATATTGCGAGAAGGAAATATTCTTTTCCAAATGCTACAAGGATGACAAAACACATCCATGCATGCCAGAGGTGCCCTAAATACATAAAAAAAAATACTTTATGAAATTAAATGATTAGGACCAGAATGAAAGTGCCAGTAACTTTTCCCTCCAGAGTTCTCATTCCCGAAACACTCTTTCTGCTGCTTCTGGATCATTACAAAATGTTTATTCTCCAGCAGCATCTTCAAGTAAGTGTTACAAACCACTACTCATAAAAATACACAATCCCTTCATTTATAAATAAAATGACACCTCAGGAGAAAATTAATCAAGCTCTTGCAAGAGCAATATATGCTTCTAGATCAGCATTGTCAATAACTGAAAATGCATATTGTCAGGAAGCTTTTAAATTAATATGAGGGAAAGGAGGTGGCTACCTGTTCTCATTTATAGTTAAAATGTTGTTGACATTTACAGTCCTTGTTACTCCATTTGTAAAAAAATATGCTTTTTTTTAAAAGCAAGTTTAGTTTACTTACTGAATAAGCTGTACTTTTATTTCAACCATAAGGCCTCATTCCCACGAGGTGGATCCGCTCAGCAGAGTCCGCCAGCTCAGCAGGAGATCTCTCCAATGATCTCCACTGAGCCGGCGAATGACAGGTCTGTCTCTGCTCACTGAGCGGGGAGGGGCCTGTCAGAGCGCTGCCGATTCCTATGGAGGGATCGGACATCAGATCTCATCAGATAGGACAGATGCGAACGTATCGCCATACGTCTGATTTTAGCGGATCGGATGTCAGCGGACATTGTAACCGCTGACATTCGTCGCTCCACCTGCATGGAGCGTCCGTTCAGTTCCACCTAAAAAACTGACAGGCGGACCTAAACGGTCCGTTCGTGTGAAAGGGGCCTAATACTTTTATATACATTGCTTTTTACATTCCCAGTGTAACAAAATGACTTTCAATTTGTAAAACTATTCTACACTGAATTTTTTTTTTACATTTTTCCAAAAATGTCCTTTTTCTAGGAAAAAAAACAAAAACAAACACACAGGGAAAAAAATGTTTTTTTCTTATGGCTTCATAAATTTCCAGAAATGTTACATCTCTACCCTATATCACACATTCTTGCTACTACCTTCACATTTGAAAACACAGACAGAAAGGCTGAACTCACTTTGTCAGTAACTCTCCGACACCCGCAAGTGCTGTGCAAAATCCCGGCTGCAGGGCCGATCCTGGGCGGGTGTGACTGGGCACTTTCATTCCGGGACAATACAGTGTTCTGGAATGAATTAGCAGACACAGCCAGTGTAGCCACCCTACTAACTACATTTGCAGAACTGGTTGCTAGGGCTAGCCCCGCCTGGCATCTAGCAACCAGTGACATCACAGACTGTCAGATACAGACGCTGGGAGCGAGGCCCGTGCCTAGTGCTGCATTGCTGTCTCCACCCACCTCGGCAGTTGGCACCTCCTCCTTCTCCGGCGCCCAGCAGCATGCAGCAGGGAGTCAGGACTAGCGTGATCTTCTTCACTCTCCATATGGTGTCTCCCAAGTCCCCACCCAGCCCACCTGCTGTGTGTCAGCCTGCCTCTGTCAGCTCGGAAGTGACCGACTGCTGCTACTGCTCGGGTGGCAGGCGGTGGGTCCGGCGATGGCAATGCAAGAAAGCAGAAGTGGCAGAGGCTGTCAAGCAGACCCAAGGAGGAGCACGAAGTGTCCAGACTCCAGTCCCGGAAACTCCTCCTCCTCCCTCTCCTCCCTGCACTTCACCACAAAGACAGAGGGCATGTGCTGCTGAAAGTGACACAGAAAAGGAGCTGCAGTAAGCCACACAGGTATAGATAACATGGGGCTGTGGTAGGGAGAGGACAAGCAGGAGTTGAATAGGGTGGCTGTGAGGTGGGTGGTGAGCTCTGCTCCTTCTAACATTGACATGGCATGGATTAATCGCCATCACTCCTCAGGGCACTCTGGAGGTACTATTTAAGAGGGTTCATACCTAGAACACATCACACTGCGAAACAGCTGAGGACAGGGATTTCCTGGATGCTGATTTTACAATGACAGAACTGACTGATGCACTACACTCTCTTCCTGCAAACAAGGCACCTGGCATGGACTGTGTACCAGTGGGAATATATAAACTATCTACTCTTGACATATTGCCTCCCCTACTGTAAACCCTTGAGGAGACCTTTGAGCCTGGAACCATTCCAGACTCTTTGTATAAAGCAGTTATAGTGGTTATTGCTAAAACGGATCAAGACCCTCTCAAACTAGATTCATATAGACCAATCTCACTGTTAGCCATAGACCTAAAGATACTAGCTAAGGGTCTGGGAATTTGACGGTCTAAAGTTATTTCCAAACTAGTGCACAGTGACCAAACATGTCTACAGCTTAAAAATCAGAAGGACATTCCTGAACATGCAAAATGAGAATAGGACAATATTTTCCTTTGACACTGCCAAATTGGGCATAGGGCAAATATTTGTCAATTGGATACAATGAATATATTCCTCTCCTAGAGCAAGGGTGCTCAATAAATACATTTCTATCCCACATTGTCCCTCTTGTAAGGGGCACTAGGCAGGAATGCCCAATCACAACTTACTGTTCTTACTTGCGACTGAACCCCTGGTTGATGCTATCAGACAGACAGATACATGTATCTAGAAATTCATTAGGAGGGATGGAAAAGGTAAAATTGCTTTATATGCTGGGAATGAACTCATGTTGATGGGTGATACCTCATCCTCCTTAGAACAAGTCAAAACTTCTGTTCATAGGTTTAGTGCCCTATCAAGTCTCACTATTAACTGGGGCAAATCTTCCTTGCTCCACCTAGATCCTTTAATATATCCCATCCCTGAGTGTGCCTGGCAAAATAAGAAAGTTGAATCCTTTCACTACTTAGGATTAAATATAACCTCTAATCCAGGGGCCTCCAAACTTACTGAACAAAGGGTCAGTTTACTGTCCTTCATACTTTAGTGGGTCCAGACTGGTCAGTGGGAGTAGAAGATGCCCCATAAGTGGGAGTAAACATTGCCTCATACTTGATGGCCAGTGGGTGTAGGAATAGTGCCCCATCATTGGTATTAGTGGGAGGAGTAGTTCCCCATTGTCCGTGTCAGCAGGAAAAATAGCGCCCCATCGTCTGTTTTACTGGAATGAATGGTGACAGTGGGATGGATGGTGCCTCATATCAGTGGGAGGATAAGTGCCCCAAGGGCTGGATAAAGGCTAGCAAAGAGCTGCATCTGGCCCATGGGCCGGTTTGGAGAATGCTACTCTAATCTGTCTTCGATGTGTCAAATTGAGCGTAATTCTTTTTTTGGCTAAGTCTAAGGATAAATCTGAAAGCTGCCAATACCTACCTTTAACTATTGTCGGCAGAGCTACGTTTATTGGAGCGGAACTCAACTCTCTAAATTAACATTGACTGTTTTTATTCCTTATGCTGCTAGCATTAGTAAAGAGATAGGAAAGTAGAACATATTTACTTTTTTTAAACATTTCTTTTTTTACATTTCTTCAGTATTTTTCTTTTTTCCCAGACCTAGGCAAATGCAAATACATCCCAGAAGTCTTCAGGACTCAGCTAAGCACACCCTCCTGCCTACATACCTGAGCTAAGGGCAGATGAATTCCAGAAAGTATGTGAATCATCTGCCCTTACACAAGATGGCCACGGCCAGAAATGCTAGAGGATGTTTTTAAAAGTGATTACTCAGCATAATAAAGCATGGACATATGAATGGGTGGGTGAGTTTGCTTTGAAAATTAAAAATGAATTTAATAGCATTTTTGGTTTGTGGTGCTTAGATGCAGTGTAGTTCCGTTTTCAAATGCTACCCAGCTGCTATACTTATTACACAATGGACTAGAGTGGCTACCCAAGAAATGGTTTCTAAAAACTTTCAGGAACTTTTTGGAACAGAAAACCTCCCCAAATTAGGCCACATTCATGCCTGCATTTTTTGCTTAACAGCATGTAGATGCGAGAAAATCAGCAGGGGGTACCGGCGATTAGCTGCAGGAGGTGGTCCCAATGAAAGCAATGGGAGGCTGCCAGCTCCTGCAGCTAATTGAGCCACTTGCATGTAATCACTGTGTGGCAATTACATGCAAGAGATCTGGCCTGGGCATAATCACCACATAGAGATTACATGTGGCTGGCTGCAAATAACTGCCGCCTCCCACAGCTAATTGCCGGGACCCCTCGCTGAGTTTCTACACGCTGTCAGAAAAAACAGCAGGTGTGAATGCAGCTTCAAATTGAATACATTGCAACAGTCTTGAAATGAGAAAGGGCTAGTGGTACCTAATCCTTTACTGTACTACTTTTCTGCACAACTGCAACACTTTGGGGACTGGGAGATTCCACAAATGGATAGTCTTAACCTCCTCAACCCTAGGATGACCAGCAGTGCTGTACCCTACTGCCACATTTGCACCGGCCTACCATTAACCTATACAATAAAGCATGGGTGGCCATGAAAAAGCTAATGAACTAAAGTGCACACCAAATCAGATGTACACCAACAGCATACACAAAACATCGAAAAACTTTAGTCAGAATATCATGCACTTATCCACTGAGCACGCATAAGGCAGATCTGATCTCATTAGGTGAAAGTACAAGGTAAGAAAGGTCCTATTTCCAAACTTTACATTACAATGCATACATCAATTACTGATACTATACTGCTACTATGCAAAATAAAACGGTTGCAAGACATGGGTCAGTTAACTGAAGAACAATGGACTTAAGCACTGCAACTAATTATTCAGGTTTCTCTTTCTTCTTTACAGAGACTCACCAAACTATTCTTAATACACAGAGTATACTTTACACCTTTAAGATTGTACAAATTCTCCAGTGGGATGTCCCCACTCTGTCCTCTCTGTTAAAGTTAAAGCTGAATTCCAGGCTAAACCCTAAATAATCCTAAAAATGCTCCCTCCCCACTCTTAACAACTATGCTGACTAACCTGTGTAAATAAAATGTATACCTGTATATACTTACCCATTTTCAGGCCCCTCTGGACCGGTCATGTGATCAACTCTGTGTCAGCCGGCAGAATCTGCAGGAGAAGGCCCTCGACAACAGCTAGTAAAGCCTGGAGTGATGACATCACTCATAGGCATCTATGGCCCATTCATTGTGAGTGCTCCTTCCTCTTCCCTGCAGCTGTCACTGGCTGAACAAAGTTAAAGTGATCCCTACCCCCTCCTAACACCTATGCTGACTAACCTGTGTAAGAAAAACAGGGGAGCTCAATCATGTGACCGGACCAGCCGGAAAATTGGTAAGTATATATACTCTTTCTTATCACTAAAAATTACCTATCAGCACAGAGGGTTACCCACAAATTTAAAAAAATATGGAATGGATGGCTGAACTCTTGCACCTACCTTATTTATAATGGTTGGGATGTTTGAGGGAAAAAAATACTTACATATATCTAATTTTACCCAAATATAAATTCTGCAAATACACAATAAGAAACCCATTCTCTCTCCTCATTGGTTCACTGGCTGTAATTGACAGCTGTGTGAGCCAATGAGGAGAGAGAGACCTAGGAGAGCCACTGCTCTCATGCACATCACTGGATCGGGTAAGTATTGGGGGGGGGGGCTGCTCCTAATGCAATAAAGTAATAAAAAACCTTGAGCCTTTAGAACCACTTTAAGATTGCGATAAACCCTACATAAGATGGTAGCAGTACCTAAAAAAATTCTAAATATACTACAGCATACAGGGGTTGATTCACCAAAACTGGAGAGTGCAAAATCTGGTGCAGCGGTGCATGGTAGCCAATCAGCTTCCAGTTTTATTTTTTTTGTCAAAACAAGCTGAAGTTACAAACTGACTGGCTACCATGCACAGCTGCACCAGATTTTGCCCTCTCCAGTTTTAGTAAAACTACCCCCAGAGTTGGGAAAAAAAACTTCTGTCTGCAGCAGTATTAGGGTTCTTTCACACGGGCGGCCTGATCAGCGGACTCCGCTTTGCTCATCGAGGGATCGATCCGCTGATCCCCGCTGAGCAGGCGGATGACAGGTCCGTCTCCGCTCACTGTGCAGAGACAGACCTGTCAGAGCCCCGCTCACCTCTATGGGGAAATCGGATGAAAACGGACACCGCTGACATCCGCAGGCCCATAGGAGGGAATGGAGCGTCCAATCAGGTCTGCCTGAAAAACTGACAGGCGAACTTGATCAGAAAACCAGTGTGAAAGGGGCCTTAGTCCTTAATCACTTGTGGACCACCCCCATGCACATATATGATGACAGGGCAGCCGCCCTGCGCCGGATCCTCCAATTTCTGGGTAAGTGGGGGGGCCTGTGCCCAATCTGTGCTGTCATTTGGTACAGCACAAGTCAGTCATCAAGTCAAAATCATTGGCCTGGACCTGTTGATCGGCTGTACCGAATCACAGCGTGGCCTGTGTTCATGTTTGTAAACGCAGAGACACAGGAACTGCACTGTTCTCTCTCAGAGTCCTTTTTGGTTCCAGAGAGAGAAGAGAGCAGTTCCTGTGTAAGTAAAACAGCACTCCTTCACTTGCAAACACCTAGTTAGGCAAATTTAATCCCTTGTTCGCCCTCCAGTTAACCCTTTCACTGCCCTGTCACAGTGTCATTATTACATAGTTACATAGTTAGGTTGAAAAAAGACACAAGCCCATCCAGTTCAACCAAAAAAATAAATAAAATCAAATATCATACAATCCCATATACACAATCCTATACCCAAAGTTGATCCAGAGGAAGGCGAAAAACCCCAGAAAAGCATGATCCAATTTGCTACAGAAGGTGAAAAAATTCCTTCCTGATCCAAGAGGCAATCGGATTTTCCCTGGATCAACTTTACCTATAAATGTCAGTACCCAATTATATTATGTACATTTAGGAAAGAATCCAGGCCTTTCTTAAAGCAATCTACTGAGCTTGCCAGAACCACCTCTGGATTGAGTCTATTCCACATTTTCACAGCTCTTCCTGTGAAGAAACCTTTCCGTATTTGGAGATGAAATCTCTTTTCCTCTAGGCGTAAAGCATGCCCCCTTGTCCTCCGTGATGACCATAAAGTGAATAACTCAACACCAACTTCACTATATGGACCCCTTATATATTTGTACATGTTGACCATATCCCCCTTAATCTCCTCTTCTCAAGAGAAAATAAATTCAGTTCCTCTAATCTATTCTGATAGCGGAGTTCCTCCATGCCTCTTATCAGTTAGGTTGCCCTTCTCTGCACTTTCTCCAGTTCCCCGATATCCTTTTTGTGAACTGGTGCCCAAAACTGAACTGCATATTCCAGATGAGGTCTTACTAATGATTTGTACAGGGGCAAAATGATATCTCTCTCTGGAGTCCATACCTCTCTTACATACAATAAAGGATTTTGCTCGCTTTGGAAACTGCAGCTTGGCATTGCATGCTATTATTGATCTTATGATCTACCAAAACCCCCAGATCCTTCTCCACTACAAATCCCCCCAGTTGTACTACCCCTGGTATGTATGATGCATGCATATTCTTAGCCCCCACTTTACATTTATCTACATTAAACCTCATCTGCCACATAGTCGCCCAATTAAACAGTGCATTGAGGTCGGCTTGCAAGTTGGGGACATCCTGTAAGGACGTTATTCCACAGCATAGTTTGGTGTCATCTGCAAAGACTGAAATGGTACATTTTAATCCCAGACCCTATATCATATATAAAAGGTAATAAAAAATAAGCATCCCAACACTGAACCTTGGGGTACACCACTGATAACCTTAGACCAGGCATGTCCAAAGTCCGGCCCGCAGGCCAATCCCGGCCCACGTTCCAGTTTAATACGGCTCCCCTGGTGATTTGGATACAAAAGGGCCACAAAAGATATATATCGGCACTCCCTCAGAGGGGGCGGGACGAGCGCTGTCAGAGTACATACAGGAGAATCTCTTGTTTACTCAGCGGCATCTGTAATAGGAAGTCCTGTCTCCTGTGCTGCCATTTGACGACTGTTCTGTCTATCATAGGAGGTGGGACTTTGTATTAAGGAGGCCGCCGAGTAAACAGGCGATTCTCCTATATGTAATCTGTTGGCGCTCGTCCCGCCCCCCCTTCCTGTCCCCTCCGAGGTTGCAGATGGGCATCGATCAGGCTGCACTGATGGCAATGGTGAGGCTGCATTCATGGCAAAGGTAAGGCTGCATTCATGGCAATGATAAGGCTGCGTTGATTGCAATGTAAAGCTGCATTGATTGCAATGGTTAGGCTGCATTTATTGCAATGGTGAGGCTGCATTGATTGCAATGGTGAGGCTGCATTGATTGCAATGGTAGAGCTGCATTGATTGCAATGGTAGAGCTGCATTGATTGCAATGGTAGAGCTGCATTGATTGCAATGGTAAGGCGGCATTGATTGCAATGGTAAAGCTGCATTGATTGCAACGGTAGGGCTACATTGATTGCAATAGTAAGGCTGCATTAATTGCAATGGTGAGGCTGCAGTTGTGTGTGAAAAAAAAAATGCAAGTTTCCAAAAACTTGCAGCAAAAATTTAAATCTTGCATGTACTCAACATGCCTCTCAGAAAATACCTTGCAGTGTCTTCTTTCCGAAAAGGGGTCTTTTGTAGGTGGGGTCTTTGTACCATCCTGCCAAACATAGGGGAAAAAAAGGGGGGGGGGGGGAGGAAAAAGGGGCTCCACATGGCGCAGGTAAAAAATAAAGGGATTTATTGAATAAAAAATCTTACAAATTAAAAGTGATCACAAGATAAAAATTATTGGCAATGTGGAAAGCTGAACGCTTTCCAGCTTTCCACATTGCCAATAATTTTTATCTTGTGATCACTTTTAATTTGTAAGGTTTTTTTTATTCAATAAATCCCTTTATTTTTTACCTGCGCCATGTGGAGCCCCTTTTTCCTTTTTTTTTCCTCCTTTTTTTTTCCCCTATGTTTTTATCCTTGATTGGTCCCTTTGAACCTGCCTGGAACCAGAGAGCGTGCGAGAGGACTGTCCACCCCCACTGCTGACTGCCTTGGCTATTGGTGACCGCGACTCTAGGGACAACCTGGCCGATTGGAGATCGTGATCGAAGGGAGAACCCTTGGAGAGAGTGCATGGGAGGTTATCTCCACAAGCTCCGATAGACGTACAGTTATGGCTGACACGTCCCACTCGCTCTGGTAAGAGTATTTTACTCTAGATGTTTTGTCATGCTGTCCATGATTGATGTGCTTTCCAGTCTCCATTCCGAGCATCCCAGCTGTCTGAGAAGACTCCTTTTATGCACTGACTCCAGCCTTCGACTACAGTCCGTGGAGCATAACATATTGTTACTGGACATTCTTCATATATATAACACTTTTTATGGACATTTACATACACTTCACCAGTGTTTATCATTGTGTAGATTAATATCACATTATATTTGGTTTCAGTCACTAATCGTATGTTTGATTCACTTACCTTTTAGCGCTGCACTTATTCTTTTTACATTTAATGGGACTTGGTTTGTTTGTGTGCTAGCAGCTATTTATCACTTGTTTACATTTGTTTATTTTTGGGGATAGCGCAACTAGTTTTTTACATCACTTGGTACAGGGTACAAAAGATATGCTTCTGTCTCCCAATTGTACTGTTGCATTGTCAGCCTGTTATAGAGGCTTTTGATGGAGACTACAAGTAGCCATTTCAACACACATTAGACAGGCATGGTTCACAGTTGCCACTATCAGGAAACTTGCCCAGCGAAATGCCAAGTAGCCATCAATTAAATGCACGCATGTAGACAGGAAGTGGATACAAAAAGAGACCGCAGGAGATCAGCAGAATGGAGAATCAGCAAAGGATAAAAAAGATAGAGTATTAGAAAATGTTTATGATTCACAGTACTGTAACAAAGTTAATGTAAATTAGGGGTCACAGCTACTGTAACTAACAGAAGCCCTGTGAAAAAAACATTACCACAAGGTGTACATTCAAACACCTTTGCAGCTGCAGCAAATTTAAACCCAGACACTGCCTAGAGGAAAGAGGAAGAGACTCCTCTGATCATCATTGTGAGTGCCAAAAACAATACAAGGAGGAAAAGAGGTTCTGTCTCATTCTACAGCTCCATGGCTCAGGCAGTTATTTCCGTTTTGGATGGGGAAAAGTTAATTTCCACAAGTAAAACTGTGACTAATTGTTATCATAACAAGTTTTATCATAAAACCATTTTCTTTCCACACTGCATGGATTGTGTCTGACTGTCTTTCCCAGGCCAAGAGAGCTTTAGACTGCTGTCTAGTCATTATAGTATAAGCTGAATGAAATGGGGCTCATTTACTATTCATCTTAATCATCCACAAAAAGTCATTTAAATCTGAATTCCAGGCAGAGCTAAAAAAGCATAAATAAGGCCAGGTTCACACTGTAACCCGCTGCGGATCACACAGGAGCGCTATGTATCCCTGTTCCCCGTTTCAGGGACGAATCAGGGCCGATTTTATGCCTGAATTCGGCCCTGAAACGGAGCCAAAGACGCACAGCATTTCTGTGCAGTGCGCTCCACAGCCGCAACGGAGATATGTGAACCGCCTCCATAGGGAGCCAGTCACATTCTCCTGCTATGCGAATTGGATGCGGGGAAACCCGCATCTAATTTGCATAGGTGTGAAAACCCGGCCTTAGGCTACTTTCACACTGATTTGTAGCAGAAAACAAGGTAAAAACACATATGCATTTTTGCTGTGATTATGATGCGGTTTTCACAGGTCATATGACTCAAAAACATTTTTTTATGCATGTTTGCCACATTTTCAATGCATTTTAATGGGGAGGTGTGTTTTTTTTAATTGACCAAATATGCACCAAGAATGCGGAAAGCGGAATTTTTAATACCGCAATGGAAGTGCAACAGACAAATGTGAAGACATACATAGAATTTCAAGGGATGCATTTTTCTTGAGCTTTCTTAACCACTTCAGCCCCGGAAGGATTTACCCCCTTCCTGACCAGAGCACTTTTTACAATTTGGCACTGTGTTGCTTTAACTGCTAATTGCGCGGTCATGCAATGCTGTACCCAAACGAAATTTGCGTCCTTTTCTTCCCACAAATAGAGCTTTCTTTTGATGGAATTTGATGAATGAATGAATTGTAAAGCGCTGTAAATGCGAACTGAATCGCCTCAAGGCACCTCTGCCTTTTTATTTTTTGCGCTATACACGGAAAAAGACCGAAGATTTTGAAAAAAAATGATATTTTCTACTTTTTGTTCTAAAAAAAATCCAATAAACTCAATTTTAGTCATACATTTAGGCCAAAATGTATTCGGCCACATGTCTTTGGTAAAAAAAATGTCAATAAGTGTATACTTATTGGTTTGCGCAAAAGTTATAGCGTCTACAAACTAGGGTACATTTTCTGGAATTCACACAGCCTTTAATTTATGACTGCCTATGTCGTTTCTTGAGATGCTAAAATGGCAGGGCAGTACAAAACCCCCACAAATGACCCCATTTTGGAAAGTAGACACCCCAAGGAAATTGCTGAGAGGCATGTTGAGCCCATTGAATATTTATTTTTTTTGTCCCAAGTGATTGAATAATGACAAAAAAAAAATTACAAAAAGTTGTCACTAAATGATATATTGCTCACACAGGCAATGGGCATATGTGGAATTGCACCCCAAAATACATTTAGCTGCTTCTCCTGAGTACGGGGATACCACATGTGTGGGACTTTTTAGGAGCCTAGCCATGTACGGGGCCCCGAAAACCAATCACCACCTTCAGGATTTCTAAGGGTATAAATTTTTGATTTCACTCTTCACTGCCTATCACAGTTTCGGAGGCCATGGAATGCCCAGATGGCACAAACCCCCCCCCAAATGACCCCATTTTGGAAAGTAGACACCCCAAGCTATTTGCTGAGAGGCATGGTGAGTATTTTGCAGCTCTCATTTGTTTTTGAAAACGAAGAAAGACAAGAAAAAAATTTTTTTTTTCTTTTTTCAATTTTCAAAACTTTGTGACAAAAAGTGAGGTCTGCAAAATACTCACTATACCTCTCAGCAAATAGCTTGGGGTGTCTACTTTCCAAAATGGGGTCATTTGGGGGGGGGGGGTTTGCCACCTGGGCATTCCATGGCCTCCGAAACTGTGATAGGCAGTGAAGAGTGAAATCAAAAATTTACGCCCTTAGAAAGCCTGAAGGCGGTGCTTGGTTTTCGGGGTCCCGTGCGTGGCTAGGCTCCCAAAAAGTCTCACACATGTGGTATCCCCATACTCAGGAGAAGCAACAGAATGTATTTTGGGGTGTAATTTCCAATATTCCCATGGCATGTTTGAGCAATATATCATTTAGTGACAACTTTGTGCAAAAAAAAAAAATTTGTCTCTTTCCCGCAACTTGTGTCACAATATAAAATATTCCATGGACTCGACATGCCTCTCAGCAAATAGCTTGGGGTGTCTACTTTCCAAAATGGGGTCATTTGGGGGGGTTTTGAACTGTCCTGGCATTTTATGCACAACATTTAGAAGCTTATCTCACACATCACCCACTCTTCTAACCACTTGAAGACAAAGCCCTTTCTGACACTTTTTGATTACATAAAAAAATTATCATTTTTTTGCAAGAAAATTACTTTGAACCCCCAAACATTATATATTTTTTTAAAGCAAATGCCCTACAGATTAAAATGGTGGGTGTTTCATTTTTTTTTTTCACACAGTATTTGCGCAGCGATTTTTCAAACGCATTTTTTGGGGAAAAAACACACTTTTTTAAATTTTAATGCACTAAAACACACTATAATTGTGACGAAAATATAAGCGTAGGATAGTTTTGCCTTAACTAGATGTGGTGTGATCTGTAGTAGTGTAATTGTAGATGTAGTTTAATTCTGGGTTATTAGAAATATAGTATTCTATGTCAGTCATGCACATATGTTCTTTCATTAGCATTTGAAAAGGACAGAGATTTTTTTCTAGGATCAATGTGACACCTAGATGCCAATAAAAGTTCCCATTAGAGTAAACATAGATTGCCAGCTTCCTGAGGCTCAAAGAAATCTGCTAGTCATCTTGGCCACACGGATCTGCAGGGGGCATTCACAAGGCTCCGGACAGTCTGTAAGCTTTGATTAATATCAAGAGATCTAAGGAACCATTTTTATCTCTCATAAAAGCTAAAATATTACAGGCAGAGAGATGAAAATAATTCCTTTTGATCGTACACCTGATGGGTTACGTGTACATGTAACTCTGTATGTTTAGCAGGTGTGGAATCCTAAAGAACCACACAAAACCGTTATATGGCGCCTGATTGCGGCAGGCAGGCAGTGATTGGTACTGTTGCGATCGGACTGATGCGCTGGTATCGGAAATCCTATCCATGACCCAGCAATCAGCGCCGTTTTGGGCCAATTTGACTCTGGTCATTTCAGAACACAAAACATTTGTGGGCTGAGACAGGAACACCCCCCCAGGGTTGATTGGCCAAGGGCTAAAGTCCAGCCCGCATCCTTATTTCAATAAATTGGGTAGCCTGAGATATGGACATTGTTCTTCCACGAAGCCAGTTCGAAACTGGGGAGTTCCCACATGTTCCAGTATGCTTCTACTAACGGATAGATTTTCTTGGTAAAGTTTATTTCTGTTTTTATCCCTTTTTATTTTCATAGCAAATTGCCAATTGTGTGTCTTTCTGCATTTCTTGTATCTTTTTTTTGGTAAATCCTTTATTCTTTGTATATCTTATATGCACTGCCCACTTTCGGGATATTAAATGATAAAATTAATAAGTGACTTCTGTGTACTAAGCTAGGACTCATATCTCTGGAGAGGTTGTTGTATTTTAGTGCCTAAGTACTCGGTTTAATTTACATGCCAATCGGTATGCAATTGCTCTGTGTGTTGGCAGATTGCATGCAGATTGTAAGCTAACAGATCTGCCAGACAGAGATCTGTGTGTGTGGTGGCTCAGCAGACCAGTCTGCGGACAAACTGTTGGGTGTTGGCAGGCTATCGTTTATTGTGTGTCTGGTGTGTGGGTGTGGGGACAGTGGGAAGAGTGATTAACACCGGGGTTCAAGCTTGCAGGATAGCTGGAGGAATCCTAGAAGTGTGTAGTAATTGCTAGATTGCTCCCCAACCCTTAGAGTGCACCAGATTGTATGTAAGATTCGTATCTGCCTGTGTGTGGTCAGCTAGCTGGATTGGAGTGGAGTCTCCCTCTAGTGGTGGCCAAAGGTAGTGCAGGCTGTGAAAATACTACAGCCAGTCTTACATGCGCAGTATAAGTTCCCCCTTATTCCCTTAGTTCCTCATATACCCCGGTCACGGAACGCACGTCGCGGTTAGTTAGTCGCCGTGGGCATGCGAATTCGTGACAATAATGCCCAAATGTTTGATGAAATAAAAAAAAGATGATCTTATGCCGAGTACATGGATACCAAACAGGACATTCTTTAAAATTGCGCACAAACGTGAGGCGGCGACAAACTACATACATGTTTATTTTTTTGCTTTTTTATCTTATTTTTAAACTGTTCCTTTCATATTTTTTTTTTTAAATCATTTTTATTGTTATCTCAGGGAATGTAAATATCCCCTATGATAGCAATAGGTAGTGACAGGTACTCTTTTTTGAAAAAATTGGGGTCTATTAGACCCTAGATTTCTCCTCTGCCCTCAATGCATCTGACCACACCAAGATCGGTGTGATAAAATGCTTCCCCAATTTCCCAATGGCGCTGTTTACATCCGGCGAAATCTAAGTCATAAAATGCTCGTAGCTTCTGGTTTCTTAGGCCATAGAGATGTTTGGAGCCACTCTGGTCTCTGATCAGCTCTATGGTCAGCTGGCTGAATCACCGGCTGCATTCTCAGGTTCCCTGTTGAGACAGGAGAGCCATAGAAAAACACGGAAGACGGTGGGGCAGGGGATGATTGTCATTGGCTTGGAGCGATCGCGAGGGGGGGCCACGATCTAATGGCCTCCCCCTCATCTCTAAACGCTCCCAGACAAAAGCCGACCGCCGCTGGCACCGAGGGGGGTCCCCTGCCCGCGGGAAGGCAATCACGTACCAGGTACGTGATTTTGCCTGCCCGTGCCATTGTGTTCACGTATATAGTCGCTAGGCGGTCAGCAAGTGGTTAATGCAAGCGCTTCAAAAACTGCTCATTGTGAGAGCAGCTTTAACGCAGGCAGTGTTCATTTTTACATCAAATTTCGATTTAGTTTCAGTCATTGGCTTTTGACTAAAATGCCATTTTAGTCATATTTTACTCAACTAAAATCTCCAGTACATTTAGTCGACTAAAATCGAATGGGTTTAGTAAATTGTAATTCATTATTTAAGCATTTCTGTAGAATTGCCAAACTCATTATATACTCCAGGTATAAAATCTAACTACAGACACAGATTTAGCTGTTGTTATATACAACGTCTTTATGAATAAAACCAATTTTCATAAACAAGCAAAAATATTGCTTTTTGACAAACAGACATGTATATATATATATATATATATATATATATATATATATATATATATATATATATATATATATATATATATATACACACACACACACATACATACATACATACATACACACATACACAGTGCTGTGAAAAAGTATTTGCCCCCTTCCTGATTATTTTTTTTTTTAATATTACACAAACCCAAATCAATCCAAGATGCAGTTAAGGGAAACAGCTGTTCAAACCTGCCTGGCCATATGTGAAATAATAATTGCCCCCTCCCATGCTGAATCATGAATGAACTGTGATTAACCACAATTTTTTGGAAAGCTGAGTTAAATTGCATTTGCCACACCCAGGCCTGATTACTGCCAGACCTGTTGAATCAAGAAATCACATAAATAGAAGCTGTCTGACAAAGTGAAGCATGCTAACAGATCACAAAAATCAACAGATCATGCCACAATCTAAAAAAAATCAAGAACAGATTAGAAACAAAGTAATGTATGTGTACTGGGCTGGGAAGGGTTTCAAAGCCATTTTTAAGGCTTTGGAACTCCAGTGAACCACGAGTAGAGACATTATCCACAAATGGAGATAACTTGCAACAGTGGTGAACCTTCCTAGGAGTGGCCAGCCTACAAAAATGATTTCAAGAGCATGACGACGACTCATCCAGGAGGTCATAAAAGAACCCAGATCAACATCTAAAGAACTGCAGGCCTCACTTGCCTCAGGTAAGATCTGTGTTTATGATTCAACAATAAGAAAGAGTCTGGGCAAAAATGGCATCCATGGGAGAGTTCCAAGGCCAAAGCCACTGCTGACCAAAAAGAACACAAAGACTCATCTCACATTTACCAAAAAAAATCTTGATTATCCCCAAGACTTTTAGGCAAATATTCCGTGGACTGATGAGACAAAAATTTAACTTTTTGGAAGGTGTGCGTCCCGTTACATCTGGCATAAAACGCATATATTTCAACAACAAAAACATCATACCAACAGTCAGACATGGTGGTGGTAGCGTGATGGTCTGTGGCTGCTTTTCATAATTGATGTAACCATGAATTCTGAGCTCTACCAGAAAATCCTGAAGGAGAATGTTCAGCCATCAGTTTGTGACCTCAAGCTCAAGTGCATAGGGTTATGCAGCAGGACAATGATCAGAAACACAACAGCAAGTCCACCTCCAAATGGTTCAAACAAAGCAAAGTTTAGGTTTTGTAGTGGCCTAGTCAAAGCCCGGACTTAAATCCAATTGAGATGCTGTATCATGACCTTACACAGGCTGTTCATGCTGGAAAACCCTCCAATGTGACTGAATTAAAACAAATCTGCAAAGAAGAGTGGGCTAAAATTGCTCCACAGCAATGTGAAAGACTTATTGCCAGTTATCATAAACGCTTGATTGCAGTTGTTGCCGCCAAGGGTGGCACAACCAGTTATTAGGTTTAGGGGCAATTACTTTTTCACATAAAGTCAGGCAGGTTTGGACAGCTTTTTTGCCTTAATAAATGAAACCATCATTTAAAAGCTGCATTTTGTATTTACTCGGGTTATCTTTGTGTAATAATAAAATTTGTTTGATGATCTCTTTTGAGTCATTTAAATTTGACAAATATTCAAAAAAAATAAAAATCAGAAAGGGGGCAAATGCTTTTTCACAGCATTGTATATACACAGTATCTCACAAAAGTGAGTACACCCACATTTTTGTAAATATTTTATTATATCTTTTCATGTGACAACACTGAAGAAATGACACTTTGCTACAATATACAGTATTGTGTGTACAGCTTGTATAACAGTGTAAATTAGCTGCCCCCTCAAAATAACTCAACACCAGCCATTAATGTCTAAACCCGCTGGCAACAAAGGTGAGTACACCCCTAAGGGTAAATGTCCAAAGTGGGCCCAAGTGTCGATATTTTGAGTGGCTACCATTATTTTCCAGCACTTCCTTAACCCTCTTGGGCATGGAGTTCACCAGAGCTTCACAGGTTGACACTGGAGTCCTCTTCCACTCCTCCATGACGACATCACAGAGCTGGTGGATGTTAGAGAACTTGCGCTCCTCCACCTTCCCAATGGACGTGTGATCTGTCTAGCAAAGTGCCCGGACAAGGGGGAGGGGCTGTATGTGACGGCGCGCAGCGGGGAACACACAGCTATTGAAATGAAAGCTGTGATGTTCCCAACACTGTAATCAAACAGGTGTCGGCTCTCCTCTCTTCTACGATATAGGAAGCCCCCCTGATAGGCGGCACCAGGGGCAGAGCCCCTCCCAGGCCCTGCCCCATTTTTGGCGCCAGTATCGGCAAGGATTCTCTTTTGGCTTTTTCCCGAAAGGGCTATTTTCGGCCGATATGTTTCGGTGGCCGAAATTTTGGTGCATCCCTAATATACTGTATATACTCAAAAAATTAGAATATCGTGGAAAAGTTCATTTATTTCACTAATGCAACTTAAAAGGTGAAACTAATATATGAGATAGACTCATTTTATGCAAAGCAAGATAGTTCAAGCCGTGATTTGTCATAATTGTGATGATTATGGCTTACGGCTCATGAAAACCCCAAATCCACAATCTCAGAAAATTAGAATATTGCAGGCTCCAAGTGTCCCACTCTAATCAGCTAATTAAGCCATACCACCTGCAAAGGGTTCCTGAGCCTTTAAATGGTCTCTCAATTTGGTTCAGTAGGAATCACAATCATGGGAAAGACTGCTGACCTGACAGTTGTGCAGAAAACCAACATTGACACCATCCATAAGGAGGTGTATCAAAGCACATTAATAGAAAGTTATGTGGAAGGGAAAAGTGTGGAAGGGAAAAGTGTGGAAGAAAAAAGAGCACAAGCAGCAGGGATGACCGCAGCCTAGAGAGGATTGTCAGGAAAAAGCCATTCAAAAGTGTTGGGGACTTTCGCAAGCAGTGGAGTCATTGCATCAAGAGCACACGGACGGATCCTGGAAATGGGCTTCAAATGTCGTGTTCCTCTTGTAAAGCCACTCCTGAACAACAAACAACGTCAGAAGAGTCTTACCTGAGCTAAAGAAAAACAGACCTGGTCTGTTGCTCAGTGGTCCAAAGTCCTCTTTTCTGATGAGAGCAAATTTTGCATCTCATTTGGAAACCAAGGACCCAGAGTGTGGAGGAAGAATGGAGAGGCACACACTGCAAGATGCTTGAAGTCCAGTGTGAAGTTTCCACAGTCTGTGTTTATTTGGGGAGCCATGTCATCTGCTGGTGTTGGTCCACTGTGCTTCATTAAGTCCAGAGTCAACACAGCCATCTACCAGGAGATTTTGGAGCACTTCATGCTTTCTTCAGCAGACAAGCTCTATGGGGATGCTGACTTCATTTTCCAGGAGGACTTGGCACCTGCCCACACTGCCAAAAGCAACAAAACCTGGTTCAATGACCGTGGGATTACTGTGTTTGATTGGCCAGCAAACTTGCCTGACCTGAACCCCATAGAGAATCTATGGGGCATTACCAAGAGAAAGATGAGACATGAGACCAAACAATGCAGAAGAGCTGAAGGCTGCTATTGAAGCATCCTGGTCTTCCATAACACCTCAGCAGTGCCACAGGCTGATAGCTTCCATGCCACGCAGCATTGAGGCAGTAATTGCTGCAAAAGGGGCCTAAACCAAGTACTAAGTACATATGCATACTTATACTTTTCGGAGGTCCGATAGTGTTCTATGTACAATCCTTGTTTTATTGATTGCAGGTAATATTCTAATTTTCTGAGATTGTGGATTTGGGGTTTTCATGAGCTGTAAGCAATAATCATCACAATTATGACAAATCACGGCTTGAACTATCTTGCTCTGCATGTAATGAGTCTATCTCATACACAGTCATGGCCGAAATTGTTGGCACCCCAGAAATGTTTCCAGAAAATCAAGTATTTCTCACAGAAAAGTATTGCAGTAACACATGTTTTGCTATACACACACGTTTATTCCCTTTGTGTGTATTGGAACACAACAAAAAAAGGAAGGAAAAAAAGCAAATTGGACCTAATGTCACACAAAATTCCAAAAATGGGGTAGTCAAAATTCTTGGCACCCTTTCAAAATTGTGGATAAAGAAGATTGTTTCAAGCATGTGATGCTCCTTTAAACTCACCTGGGGCAAGTAACAGGTGTGGGCAATATAAAAATCACACCTGAAAGCAGATAAACAGGAGAGAAGTTCACTTAGTCTTTGCATTGTGTGTCTGTGTGTGCCACACTAAGCATGGACAACAGAGGAGAAGAGAACTGTCTGAGGACTTGAGAACCAAAATTGTGGAAAAATATCAACAATCTAAAAGTTACAAGTCCATCTCCAGAGATCTAGATTTGCCTTTGTCCACAGTGCGCAACATTATCAAGAAGTTTGCAACCCATGGCACTGTAGCTAATCTCTCTGGGCGTGGACGGAAGAGAAAAATTGATGAAAGCAACACAGGATAGTCCGGATGGTGGATAAGCAGCCCCAAACAAGTTCCAAAGAAATTCAAGCTGTCCTGCAGGCTCAGGGAGCATCAGTGTCAGCGCAAACTATCCATCGACATTTAAATGAAATAAAACGTTATGGCAGAAGACCCAGGAAGACCCCACTGCTGACACAGAGACATAAAAAAGCAAGACTACAGTTTGCCAAAATGTACTTCAGTAAGCCAAAATCCTTCTGGGAAAACGTCTTGTGGACAGATGAGACCAAGGTAGAGCTTTTTGGTAAAGCACATCATTCTACTGTTTACGGAAAATGGAATGATGCCTACAAAGAAAAGAACACAGTACCTACATATGGCGGAGGTTCAATGATGTTTTGGGGTTGTTTTGCTGCCTTTGGCACTGGGTGCCTTTAATGTGTGCAAGGCATCATGAAATCTGAGGATTACTACCAAAGGATTTTGGGTCGCACTGTAGAGCCCAGTGTCAGAAAGCTGGGTTTGCGTCCAAGATCTTGGGTCTTCCAGCAGGACAATGACCCCAAACATACGTCAAAAAGCACCCAGAAATGGATGGCAACAAAGCGCTGGAGAGTTCTAAAGTGGCCAGCAATGAGTCCAGATCTAAATCCCATTGAACACCTGTGGAGAGATCTTAAAATTGCTGTTGGGAAAAGGCGCCCTTCCAATAAGAGTTTGCAAAAGAAGAGTGGTCCAAAATTCCAGGTGAGAGGTATAAGAAGCTTATTGATGGTTATAGGAAGCGACTGATTTCAGTTATTTTTTCCAAAGGGTATGCAACCAAATATTAAGTTAAGGGTGCCAAGAATTTTAACCAGCCCATTTTTGGAGTTTTGTGTGACATTATGTCCAATTTGCTTTTTTTCCTCCCTTTTTTGTTTTGTTCCAATACATACAAAAGGAATAAACATGTGTATAGCAAAACATGTGTTAGTGCAATACTTTTCTGTGAGAAATAGTTGATTTTCTGGAAAAATTTCTGGGGTGCCAACAATTTCACCTTTTAAGTTGCATTAGTGAAATAAATTAACTTTTGCACGATATTCTAATTTTTTGAGTATCACCTGTGTATATATGTATGTATATATATATATATATATATATATATATATACACACATATACATACACATACACTGTAAACTCTATTGGCTGCAATGCCATTGCACATATTACCTGAATATACAGTATTACCAACATTAAATATAAAAAAAAAAAAAATAAGAAAAGCCTTTTTCTTCATTTTTTTTTGTCTTTCAGCAGCTTAGTAGATGCCCCCTACTTATTATTCAGTTTTAGTCAGTCTTTTGACTGAAATGGCATTTTAGTTTTAGTCATATTTTAGTCATCTGAATTGTTTTAGTTTGGGTTCACACTAGTGGGAATTGGATGTGGGTTTCCCTGCATCCAATTCGCATGACAGGAGACTGTGATCGTCTCTCTATGGAGCAGGTTCACACATCTCTGTGGCGGCTGCGGACCGACTTGCACAGGAGTCCTGTGCATCTTTGGCTCCATTTCAGGGCCAAATTCAGGCAAAAATTCTGCCCTGATTCGTCCCTGAAATGGAGAACAGGGAAGCACCGGACCTCTGCTGCGAATCACATCTGGCAGCAGTGTGAACCCAGCCTTAGTCGTATTTTAGTCAACTAAAATAGTGTTAATTTCGTCTAGGAAAATATTTTCGTTGACGAAACTAACACTGAACGCAGGTGCCTTATCCTTTAACATAATAACTTAATTTCCCATGATATTAGCACCCTGTCATCATGCATAGCAGGATTGACACTGGGAGAGGGAAGGACAGTAAATATAACAAGCTCAGTTTTAGATAATTATAACAACAAATTAATGTGTTTATTATGAAAATAATATCACACATTAATATTAAAAAATGAATAGCATTTTTTCACAAACAGCAGCAGATGTTCCAAATCTCATCATACAAAAAGTATATCACTAACATCACTTGTAACCCCTCTCATATTACATCTATTTGTACAAGCATTTGTATTATGAGATCAAAGCTACGGCATAGGCTAAAATAAGAACTTAATAATGTACTTCTGCCCTCACTGACAGAACTCATTTTCTGAAACCCTCTGTTTTTTGTGCATCTTGGATTATAAAACTGAAAAAGGAAAGATAATTTCAGCCTAATGTACTTGCCAGGTCAGCTACATCTTGTTTCTCAAGCGCAATAGTCTCCTTTTTAATCCATATGCCTCAAGAATGGGAAACATATTACTGTAAATTATGAACTACATCTGGCAAAAGGAGCTAACTGAAAACTGTGACTTAAAAGGTCAACTCCACTGAAAACTAATATTTCCTTTTTTTGTGGCTGCTGACAAGTTAAATTACATGCTGGCTTCTTGTATTACTGAGGGCCTCTAGTTGTGACATGGTCAGAATTCTCACCCCTGCCAAACTTTTATGGCCACTATAAATCCACAGCATCATCATCTTCTGAGGGAACTCCCATAAAGCGGCCCATAGATGAGTCATTTATTTTGTTCAACCAGTAGGTTGAACAAAAAAAAAAAACTGACTCAATTCTCCCTCACCCACACATATTTGATGTAGACGGGGGAATGCTCCACTGTGTCACCGTATTCTGACAGAGGTGAGACTTCTCTGCCGTCAGGATACATTGATCAGCATTGCAGGCTATAGCCTGCAGGACTGATCGAGCTGGAAAAATCTGACAGGGACGTTGTACAGAAATTGATCAGTAGGTTGACTTCTGTACAACCTCCCTATCCGTACATGGATCTAAATTTGGCTGGTCCCTGCTAAACCGGTGGAATTTTGATCCATGTATTGGAGGCTTTAGGCATAGACTGTATTTTTGGTTACCTGTAAAATTCTTTTTTGGAGTACATCATAGGGCACGTCATATGAGGATGCTTAGAATTGGGACAAAGAGATAGCAACACAATGTCCTGATTCAGATGGAAGGAGTCTTCAACACCAGGAAAGATTCCTTGCAGGAAAGTGCAGCCAACTCTGAGAGCCTATGAACTGAAGTAATGGCATCCAAAAAGACACCCTTGAACATAAGGAGTGGCAAGGGAATCTCTCGGGATGCTGAAACAGAGATGTATGCAAAACAAATCAGAACGAACTAAGATCCCGTGGAGACAAAGAGAGTCACACAGGCGAATCAATCTGTGTGGCACCCCACACAAAGATTTTTATCAAGAATTGAGATATGATAGGTCTCTGAAACAGAATCATCAAGGCTGAGATCAGTCCCTGATGATACTTAAAGTAGAAGTACAGCCAAAGCTAGTTTGGCTGAACTTCTCCTTTGGATCACAGGAGTGCAGTTTGTTCTGCAAGTGACCCGTTTTCAGCAGACAGCAGGCTTAAGCTTGCTGTCGGCTGACATCACAGAGCTGGTTTAGGCTCGGCCAAGATCACATCAATGGAGTCAGGATCCACCCACATGCCTGGACTGGAACCCGGCTCAGCCTCTCAGCAAGCCTCTGAGAGGCCGAGCTGGCTGCTCCCTTTACAGCCCAGCGCTCCAGTAAGCGTGGGGGAGACAGAGCAGAGAGCTAGTGACTGGCAGTCACCAGGGAGACCGATGCTGCATCCACCTACTGTAGGCAAGTATGATTCTTAAAAAAAAAAAAAAAAACACGCATCTCTTTTACGACCAGAAGCATCCCCACACTAGACTGGAGAAAAGAAAAACGTGTCCCATGACATACTGTCGGAGATGAGCCTCACACCAAGAGAAAGAGAGAAGGCTAAGAATTACAGAATTAAGCACCCCTATCATTCAAGACTGAGGCTACAACAGCCATGCTGTCAAAGCCAGCGACAATAAATTGAATGTAAGATTAGACTTGGTTGATCTGGAAGAGACCACAGCTCTTCTGCCAAGAGATTTATGATGTCTGCATACAGCCACCTTCTTGGCCAAACAAGTGCGATCATAACTACGGAATGCCCTCCATGTTTATCCTATATAACAACAGGTGAGGAAGAAAAGCATAGATCATGGAAAACTGATCCCAAAAAGTCACTAAAGCATCCACTGCAAATACCTGGGGATCCCTGGTCCAGGAGACAAACCTGTCCAGCATCCCCCAACTCAGACAAATCTCTGCAACACTTCCTAAAATTATGCAGCTAAATACCTTACTTCAGAGCGCCACTGTGCACTCCTGACACTCTCATCCTTTCCTTCCGGCTGACTCCAGACGGAAATCTCAGCCCCTCCCGCTGCAGTCCTCAGATCAGAAAAGGAGAGCAGCAGGTCAGCACAGCAGTATTCTGAAATAAAGTATTTAGCTGCATAATTTTAAACAAACATAAACACACTGTGCAACATAGCTTGCTTTAACAAAGGGGATTACAGTAATTATGCACAGTGACTTTACAACCACTTTAAGCTGCAACTAGGATTGACTTGAAGCTTACATAGAGGTCTTCTAAAATTTAGCAGCAAGGGTACAAAGGTAAGTATAATCTGCTGTGCAGGCTTGCTTTTAACCACTTAAGCCCCGGACCATTTTGCTGGCCAAAGACCAGAGCACTTTAACTGACAAATGCGCAGTTGTGCGACGTGGATCCCAAACAAAATTGACGTCTTTTTTTCCCACAAATAGAGCTTTCTTTTGGTGGTATTTGATCACCCCTTTTTATTTTTTGCACTATAAACAAAAAAAGAGCGACAATTTTGAAAAAAACGCATTATTTTTCACATTTTGCTATAATAAATATCCCCCAAAAATATATAAAAGAACATTTTTTTTTTCCTCAGTTAAGGCCGAAACGTATTCTACATATTTTTGGTTAAAAAAAAAAAAAAAAAAAAAATCGCAATAAGCGTTTATTGATTGGTTTGCGCAAATGTTATAGCGTTTACAAAATATAGGATAGTTTTATGGCATTTTTATTAATATTTTTTTTTTTTACTAGTAATGGCGGCGATCAGCAATTTTTATCATGACTGTGACATTATGGCAGACAAATCGGACATTTTTGACACATTTTTGGGACCACTGTCATTTATACAGCAGTCAGTGCTATACAAATGCACTGATTCCTGTGTAAATGACACTGGCAGTGAAGGGGTTAACCACTAGGGGGCAGTGTAAGGGTTAAGTATGTCCTGGGAGTGTTTCTAACTGTGGGGTGGGGGGGGGGGGGGCTTGGCTACGTGTGACACATCACTGATCTCTGCTCCCGATCACAGGGAGCAGAGATCAGTGACACTGTCACTAAGCAGAACGGGGGAGATGCTTGTTTACATTAGCATCTCCCTGTTCTTCCTCTCCGTGAGGCGATCGCGGGTATCCCCGCGGCGATCGAGTCCGCGGGACCCGCGACCCGACTCACGGAGTTCCCAGCCGGCGTGCACGCAATGGTATGGTGGCAAATTTAAAGGAACGTACGGGTACGCCCATGTGCCCAGCCATGCCATTCTGCCGACATACTTTGGCGTGCGCCGGTTGGGAATCGGTTAAGGACCAGTATAGAAAACAAAATATATTGCATCTTACCAGTCATTATATTTGGTGGCTGCATTAGTTTTCCCATTTACGGTTTTCTGCCAGTAACACACTTCTTGTCCTAAGGTAACAACACCCACTTGCCCTACCTTATCAGAACAGAATCCTCTCCCTCTTTTTTTCTCCATGACAAAGATCAGCAGGGTTCTGAGGTCCTCAATGATAACATTTTTACTGATAAGTAGATATGAGCTCAGGTGTGTTTGGATACTAGTGGCAGATGCATACCTGCCTTGCAGACACACGTATACAAGGAGCATACATACATGTGACTGAAGGACGACAAATGTCACCTTAGAACAAACTGCACTGTTGCTATGTTAAAAAAAGCAGTAAAAAAAACAAAAAAAAAGAAAAAAACGGTAAAATAGATAAACTGGTATCAAAGCATACTAAAACTGTTACAGGGGACTTCTGTGTGAATGCTAGTGACAGACTGCATCATACATGTCATTATTTATTTTGCCCATAGTTCCACTGTAAAATTGAACCCATTTATTTTAAAGAGATTGTAAACGTAATTTTTTTTCAATAAATGTTATACTTACTGGCTCTGTGCAATGGCTCTGCACAGAGCAGCCCTAATCCTCCTCTTTTGAGGCCCCCCACTAGTGCTCCTGGCTCCCCCCCCCCCCTGCTGACTGTCTCCATAGCAAGCCATTTGCTATGGGGGCACTCATACGGGCTTGATCCCAAACCACACTCTATGTGTCCATAGGCATACAGAGCACAGCTCGTCCCCGCCACCTGCTCTCTACTCACAGGCTTTGATTGACAGCAGCAGGAGCCAGTAGGCCCCGCTGCCTCCAGGTCCAGTGAGGAGAGAGAGTGAGTTGCTGCTTCTGGGCACTCTGTCGAGATTGGGCTTAGGCAAGTATAAGGATGGGTTTTGGGGGGGGGGGAATCCTGTGCACAGAATGCTTTTTCTTTAATGCAAATAATGTTTCAAGGTTAAAAAAAAAAAAAACTGCTACATTTACAACCACACCAAACTTATTGAAGATTTAGATCAAGAGCAAAAACCGCCTGTTATTTAATTAATTTATTAAGAAGACAACAAGATCATATACAGTATCTCACAAAAGTGAGTACACCCCTCACATTTTTGTAAATATTTTATTATATCTTTTTCTGTGAAAACACTGAAGAAATTACACTTTTGCTACAATGTAAAGTAGTGAGTGTACAGCTTGTATAACAGTGTAAATTTGCTTGTCTTGAGATTGAGATTGTCTTTGGGAAATAGATGTATGAGATGTATAGATGTATGAGTGCTGTCGGCATTGCTGCAGAGGTTGAAGGGGTGGGGGGGTCCAGCCTGTCAGTGCTCAGACCATACACCGCACACTGTATCAAATTGGCCTGCATGGCTGTCGTCCCAGAAGGAAGCCACTTCTTAAGATGATGCACAAGAAAGTACACAAACAATTTGCTAAAGACAAGCAGACTAAGGACATGGATTACTGGAACCATGTCCTGTGGTCTGATGAGACCAAGATAAACTTAATTGGTTCAGATGGTGTCAAGCGTGTGTGGCGGCAACCAGGTGAGGAGTACAAAGACAAGTGTGTTTTGCCTACAGTCAAGCATGGTGGTGGGAGTGTCATGGTCATGCCCAAGAGGGTTAAAACAGTGCTGGAAAATAATGGTGGCCACACAAAATATTGACATGTTGGGCCCAATTTGGACATTTTCACTTAGGGGTGTACTCACTTTTGTTGCCAGCGGTTTAGACATTAATGGCTGTGTGTTGAGTTATTTTGAGGGGACAGCAAATTTACGCTGTTACATAAACTGTACACTCACTACCTTACATTGAAGCAACGTGTAATTTCTTCAGTGTTGTCACATGAAAAGATATAATAAAGTATTTACTGTGAGTGGTGTACTCACTTTTGTGAGATACTGTAAGTAAACAAGCAAATTTGGGACTTTTTTCCCTGTACATCATACATTGACTAGTAAAGGATTACAGAGGTTACAATAGGTAAAAAGGCAGGCTTTTTTTCCATATACAATGGCATAAGACAGAATTTTAAAAAAAGGTGCTTTTTGTTTTTGTTTTTTATTATTTTTCTTTCAGAAAATATGTGATTTGCCAGTTCAATATGTTGGCAGATCTTTCTTACAGTTTTAAATAAGGGTTTTAACAAAATATAAAAAATGCCACAACTTGCCAACTATTTTCTCCTAGAGTTTGAGCTCCTCCATTATTACTTTCTTCTGTACACATAATAGGTGCATAATATTTTGGCATGTAAAGAAACCTTGTTTATACCTTCAGTAAGTAAATCTTCAAACCATTTACCAAAAATACCTGTTTTTCTGTAATTTTAGTTGCCACAGCAACCAAACGGAAAAACACATTTGATAAGGAATACTCTTTCTAATTTTAATTGTACCTATCACTACAATCCATGCTGAAAAATGAATCAACATGTACATGTAAACATAACCAAATCACATTTTTCATTAAAAAAAAACAAAAAAACACAGTGCAACACTGCTCCTGAGGTAGCCGAGTCCCAGCAAAAGTCACATAGTTTCCTATGCGGTGCTTCTGGGGTTTTGTTGCAAATGTCGCTGCTGCAAGGGAGATCGGTGCCGAAGCATGTGTCAGTGCAGTGGCATTGTGGGTGCCTGTGCAGTAGCACCAAGAGGGATTTTGCATGTTAATGCAATAGAAATGAAGGGGTCCTACAAGTCAGTGTGGTGGCAGCCAACATGGTTCTGCATGTATTCCTGTTCATTGATACAGTGGATCTCCCAAAGTCCCCCAGAGGCAAAAAAGAATGTGCTATTATACTGCATGGAGAAAGGGACACTGGACAGTGCTGTCACACAGTCAAGGGGTTTTAAGTATGTATATACCACCAATCAACCATAACAATATGACCACTCACCTAATATTGGGCGAGTCCCCCTTTTGCCACCAAAACAGCCTTAACCCAATGAGGCATGGACTCCGCTATACCTGAGGGCATGCTGTGGTATCTGACACCAAGCCATAAGTAGAAGATCCTGTAAAATCTGTAAGTTGCGAGGTGGGGTCTCCTTAGATTGACATTGCTTTGCCAGCACATCACATAGATGCTCAATTGGGTTGAGATGTGGAGAATTTGGAGGCCAAGTCAACACCTCAAACTCATTGTTGTGTTCCTCCTTCTTCCATTTCTCAGTGGTCCAGTTTTGATGCTTACGTGCCCACTGCAGGGGCTTCTGGCTGTGGAAATTAGTCAGCATGGGTACCCTGACTGGTCTGCAGCTACACAGCCCCATATGGAACAAGCTGCCATGCACTGTGTGTTCTGACACTGTTCTATAAGAACCAGTATTAGCTTTTTCAGCAGTTTAAGCTAAGGTAGATTTTTTATTGGATCAGACTACACAAGCAAGCCTTCTCTCCCCACGTGCATCAATGAGCCTTGGATGCCCATGACCCTGTTGCCAGTTAAACAGTTTTCCTTCCTTGGACCACTTTTGGTACTGAAGACATCCCACAAGGATTTGAATGACTTTAACAAGGACCAAATTGTCCTTGTTCGCGCGGAGAGTATGACAGTAGGCAGCATGTGAAGGAGAGGAGTGCAGGGGGTATGAGAGCGGGTGTACCGCTGTCATACCTCCTATAAATCATTATAGACACAGTGCGATTGAGTTGAGGCGATTTGAGCGGTTCCTCTGCCCCAGATGGGATGTAACTTGTCACAGGACTTTGAACTGTCAAGTCACATGACAAGTCCCTCTGGTGTGAACCAGGGATTATTGATTAAAACAAATGGCAACTCACATTTGATAAGATAGCAAGAGCCTGTCATATGAACTTTATCCACTGGGGGCTGTCATCTCAACTACAACAGGACAGAGAGTTAATCTAGTCCAGAAACTCAGTGCCTCCAATGGCCAGGAAATCGTCAGGGAGCTATGCAAGTCACTCAGACAGCTAGAGAAAAGTCCTGTATGATCAGGGCCATCTTTAACCACTTGACCACTGGTCACTTAAACCCCCTTAATAACCAGACCAATTTTCAGCTTTCAGTGCTCTCACAATTTAAATGACAATTACAGTACTCAGTCATGCAACACTGAATAGAGCTTTCTTTTGGTGGTATTTGATTACCTCTGGGTTTTTTTATTTTTTGTGCTATAAATGAAAAAAGACCGAACATTTTGTAAAAAAAATGCATTTTTCTTTATTTCTATTAAAAATTTTTGCAAATAAGTAATTTTTCTTCATAAATTTGCCCAAAATGTATACTGCTACATATCTTTGGTAAAAATAACCCAAATTAGTGGATATTATTTAGTCTGTGTGAAAGTTATAGGGTCTACAAGCTATGGTGCCACTAACTGAAAATGTATCATTTTGATCACACCTGATGTACTGACAGCCTATCTAATTTCTTGAGACCCTAACAAGCCAGTAAAGTACAAATACCCCCCAAATGACCCCTTTTTGGAAAGTAGACATTCCAAGGTAGTTAGTACAAGGCACAGTTTTTTTAAGTTGTCATTTCTTCCCACAATTCTTTGCAAAATGAAGATTTTTTTTTATTTTTATATGTTTTTTTCACTCCAAATTGTCATTATAACAGGTTATTTCTCTCACATGGCATGTACAGTCCACAAATGAAACCCCAAAATATATTCTGCTGCTCTATATAAATGAGTCTTTTGAACAGTTCATTTTTTTCCAGAAGTTTTTGGAAAATGTGGAAAAAAAAATAAAAACGAATTTTTTTTTTTACATAAAGTTGTCCATTTATAAGATATTTCCAACACATTGCATGTTCATAGGAAAAATGACACCCCAAAATATATTCTGCTGCTCCTCCTGAGTATGGAGATACCACATGTGTGAGACATTTACACAGCCTGGCCACATACATAGGCCCAACATTGAAGTAGCAACTTCAGGCGTTCTAGGAGCATAAATTACACATCTAATCTCTCAACCACCTATTACACTTTTGAAGGCCTGGAGCACCAGGACAATGGAAATGTCCACAAAGTGACCCCATTTTGGAAAGCAAACACCCCAACGTCTAAGCTATGAGGCATAATGAGTCTTTTGAACGGTTCATTTTTTTTTTTAGAAGTTTTTGGAAAATGTGGAAAAAAATGAAAACACATTTTTTTTTTTTTTTTTTACACAAAGTTGTCCATTTATAAGATATTTACAACACATAGCATGTACATAGAAAAAATGACACCCCAAAATATATTCTGATATTCCTCCTGAGTATGGCGATACCACATGTGTGAGACTTTTACACAGCCTGGCCACATAGAGGCCCAACATCCAAGAAGCACCATCAGGTGTTCTAGGGACATAAATTACGCATCCAATTTCCTTACAATCTATCACATTTTTGAAGGCCCTTCATATTTCTAACACAGCATGTACATACCAAGAATTAAACCCTACAATCTGCTGAGTAAAGGGTAAACAAAAGATTACCTGTGATTTTAGTAGTGCAATTGTCCACAGGAGAGCCCTGATCCAGGCAGCTGGCAGGGACGTGGTCAGCGACAGTGAATGGAATTGTCCAGGCAGCAGGTAGGAATATTGTCCATAGTCAGTACAGGCAGGGATACTGTCCATATACAGTCCATGGTCAGTGCAAGTAGAGACGTTGCCAGCAGTGCCAAAATATTGGTCCTGGTAATAAGCAGGAACACGGTCCAAGTAGCAGGCCAGGAAAGAATGGGGACAGGGGTAGAGACTTCTCTCACTCAAATCTCTTTGAAGCCTCTGAGTCTCCAGACCCTAATCCGGGAATGAGAAAACTAAAAAAATCAGTTTTCTTCATCCAGAAAAACAATTCTGGAGCCCCTCACATATGTGAGACCCCTGTGTTCCCACTAGCATAGCAGGGTAAAAGATCAATCCAAGAGGTAGGCAAAAAAGGTGGTCAAACAGTCCAGGGTCAGTTCCAGAGCAGGCAGAGGTAGGTACAGTTTAGCGTTAGGCAGAAGCGTGATCATATAACAGGCCAGGGTCAGTTCCAGAGCAATCAGAAGTAGGTACAGTTTAGCGTTAGGCAGAAGCATGGTCGGATAACAGGCCAGGGTCAGTTCCGGACAAGGCAGAGGTATGTTTAGCGTTAGGCAGAAGCTTGGTTGTATAACAGGCCAGGGTCGGTTCCGGAGAAGGCAGAGGTATGTTTAGCGTTAGGCAGAAGCTTGGTCATATAACAGGCCAGGGTCGGTTCCGGAGAAGGCAAAGGTATGTACATTTCAGTGCAGTGGCATAAGGGGTGTGGAGGAAAAATGACAGGAAATGAGAATTACATTTACCATACTTCCCTAATAATGTAGAGAAGTATGGTAACAGCGAAAACATTCACCTATACAGAGGCCTGGTTGGGAAGGACAATCGGGACAATAATACGTGGTGTCTCTTCTAATTCCTCCACTGCAGCACACCCAGCATTTCTTTTGACGTCTGCTGCCTGTTTCAAGGGGGGGGTGGGAATTTGTCAGGAAAGTGGCGCTCGTGGAGTCTGCTCACGGAATCAGAGCGAATAGTTTCTGGTGGGCTTTCAGGGTACAAAAGGGCGGAAACAACTTCTTCTTGGTAGTGGAGATAGGATACGGGGTTCTCTGTAGATTTTTGGTAAATAACATAAGTGTTATACATGGCCAAACTGAAAAAATAAATGGACACTTTTTTATACCAGTGGCAGGATTTTCTTGTGGGAAGGTAGGGTTCAATCATCTGATCGTTGAAGTCCACTCCCCCCATAAACAGATTATAATCGTAAACACAAGCTGGTTTCTGGACTGGGCCGTTTCTTCTGGGGACTTCCACGTAGGTGTCATTATGAATTGTCGTCAGCATGTGGACGTTTCATCTGTCCCTCCACTTGACAGCCAATAGCTCCTGGTTCCACAAAGATGCCATCTTCCCTCGTCGTAGCCTTTCATTAACAAGTTTTTGCAGGAAGCCCTTTCTATTGGCTCTTACTGTACCACATGCTGGGGTGTCTCTCCGATGAAGATTGTAGAAGAGGGGCAAGCTGGTATAAAAATGATCCACATAAAGATGGTATCCCTTTCTAAGGAGTGGATAGATAAGCTCCCAGACCACTCTTCCGCTGGCTCCAATGTACTCTGGGCATTCAGGGGGATGCAGTTGGGAGTCCTTTGCTTCGTACACCACGAAGGCGTAGATGTACCCCGTGGCTCGGTCGCAAAGTTTGTACATTTTTACCCCATATCGGGCCCTTTTGCTAGGGATGAATTGTTTGATGCCCAGCCTGCCTGAAAAATTTACAAGGGACTCATCCTCGGAAATATTCTGTTCGGGGGTGTATAACTGGGGAAATTTTTCAGAGAAATAATTTAGGAGTGGCCGAATTTTAAATAGTTTGTCAAAAGCTGGGTCATTTCGGGGAGGGCACTGGGTGTTGTCATTGTAGTGGAGGAACCGCATAATCATTAGGTATCTGGATCTTGGCATAAGGGATGAGAAGAGTGGCATGTGGTGGATGTGTTTGGTAGACCAATAGGAGTACAATTGTTTTTTTTTGTGAGTCCCACAGTAAAAGTTAGGCCTAAGAAAATTTTGAATTCCTCTACAGTTAGTTCTCCCAACTCAAAGGGACGGGCGTAACTAGAGCCAGGGTTGCTTACTATGTGCTGCTGTGCGTAGAGGTTGCACTGGGCCAAAATGGACGATAGTAAGTCTTCAGTGAAAATGAAATGAAAAAAATCAAGCATGGCAAAATCATCGGTGTTCATCTGGACACCTGACTGGGCGGTGAAAGGGGGGATATTTGCTGCTCCGGAATTAGGGGGAAGCCACAGGGGGTTTTGAAGGGCATAGGGAAGGCTGGCATGGCCCCTATCCCTTTGGGACTGAGATGACACCCTACTGGTGCCTGGCCTTTGTTGTAGTGGCTCTGCTCGCGAGGTGGACGGCCCTGCTCGCGAGGTGGACGGCCCTGCTCGCGAGGTGGACGGCCCTGCGCTGCTGGTAGTAGGCTGCTGCTCCATGCCAGAACGCCTTCTTTTCACAGGCACACATTCCTGTTCCGATTCTGTATCAGAACCGCTGCTTATAACGGGTTCATAGGCCGAATGCGAATCGGACTGAGACTCAGAGAGCTCCCCGCTGCTCTCATCGGTCATGCTTAGACACTGGTAGGCCTCCTCGCTAGTAAAATATTTTTTTGCCATACTGGTGGCTGATGAGGCTGCACTGCAGAGCACTGTGATGGAACTGGTGGGCACAGGTGCCACAGTCGGCACTGGTGGGCACAGGCGGCACTGCAGTGGCGCAGGTGGCACTGCAGTGGCGCAGGTGGCACTGATGTGACACTGGTGTGTACTGTAGTGGCACTGATTAGCACACAAGCGGCACTGGTGGGCACAGGCGGCATCGGTGGGCACAGGCGGCACTGGTGGGCACAGGCGGCACTGCAGTGGCGCAGATGAGCACTGGCGGGCACAGGTGGAACTGATGGGCACAGGTAGCACAGATGGCACTGTTGTGGCACTATTGGGCACTGCTAGAATGATAAAACTCACAGTTTGGCACACGATCTGCTCTCCTCTCACGCTGCACCTGTGTGAGGAGAGGAGAGCAATAAACTTGTGATGACCCTGTTTGACAGTTTTTGTTGACATTTGTGATCATTGGCCCTTGTGTCATTGGCCCTTTACCGCGATCCATGTAGCGCCGGGTCCCGAGCACGGATTATCCCGTGTGCGCACCCCAGCGGGCGCGCGGGAACGATTCTCCGGGAGGACGTCACTATACGCCCTCCCAGAGTTATCAAACCGCCCTGTAGCCTTCATTTGGCTATGGGCCGGTTATTAAGTGGTTAATATTGATTGGACCCTGGGCAAACATTTTCTTGGGCCCCCTGCTCTGGGACATACAATAAATAGCAGCTTGACTCAAATCAATTCACTGCAGATCAGGCAGCAATTGCGATTGGTTGCCAGAGATTACACCATATCATTACCGCTCACCGATTAGTTGCTAGAGGTTACTGCTTATAATTACCGCTCACTGATTGGTTGCTAAAGATTACTGTACATCATTACTGCTACCCGATTGGTTTCTAGAGATTACTATAAATCATTATTGCTCACTGATTGGTTGCTAGAGATCACAGCAGGCCATTACTGTTCACTGATAGGTTGCTAGAGGTTACTGCACATCATTACCTCTGTATTAAATTGTGGGTGTGGCCAAACTTCACTAACATGAAAGCATTGTTACATACCCGGTGTTCAGGTGTGAACTATATACAGAGGAGTGTGCCAAGTGCAGAGTGCAGGGTTGAGGAATGCGCCATGTACAGAGTGCAGGGTTGAGGGATGCGCCATGTACAGAGTGCAGGGTTGAGGGATGCGCCATGTACAGAGTGCAGGGTTGAGGGATGCGCCATGTACAGAGTGCAGGGTTGAGGGATGCGCCATGTACAGAGTGCAGGGTTGAGGAATGCGCCATGTACAGAGTGCAGGGTTGAGGGATGCGCCATGTACAGAGTGCAGGGTTGAGGGATGCGCCATGTACAGAGTGCAGGGTTGAGGGATGCGCCATGTACAGAGTGCAGGGTTGAGGGATGCGCCATGTACAGAGTGCAGGGTTGAGGGATGCGCCATGTACAGAGTGCAGGGTTGAGGGATGCGCCATGTACAGAGTGCAGGGTTGAGGGATGCGCCATGTACAGAGTGCAGGGTTGAGGGATGCGCCATGTACAGAGTGCAGGGTTGAGGGATGCGCCATGTACAGAGTGCAGGGTTGAGGGATGCGCCATGTACAAAGTGCAGGGTTCAGGGGTGCGCTATGTGCAGCGTTAAGGCAGGGCTTGACAAATTTGCTTGGAATCTAGGAGCCAGCTAAAAAAGTTGGGAGCCAGGTTTTTTTTTGTTTTTTTTAAACGACCGACAAAGCTTTATTTTCAATATAAAAATTAACCAATCTTAAATTTACACAGAGACGACTAGAACTAATGTGTCTGCTTTTATTTCCTGCCATGCAGGGACACAAGACCACCATATTCTCGCTAAGGATCCAATCAGGTCCGCCTGAAAAACTGACAGGCGAACCTGATCAGACAGCCCGAGTGAAAGGGGCCAAGCAGGGAGATGACAAATAATAAATTCATTTTAATTAACCACTTCCTTCCCGCAGGACGAATATATACGTCCTGTCTTTGAAGAGAAATACCGTTGTTATGGTAGCAGCTAGCTACCATAACCCCGGTATCTTCTTCAAGAGCCGGCGGTTCTCTTTCAGATAAAAGTGGTCTCTGCAGCAGATTAGCAGCGAGATTACTTTTATCGGCGGCAGGAGAGGGCCACCCCTACCGCCGCTCTCCGGTGCCCTTTACCGCTTACCGTGGCCGTCGGTAATGGCGCAGGCGATCCGGATCTGTCCCTGGCCTGACATGGAGACAAGTGAGAGGAAGATGGCCCCCCCGCCCATCTCCAAGTCATTGCAGGGCGGAAGCGACGTCAAATCGTCACTTCCACCCATAGCTTTTGAAGGGACATTTTTTTTTTTTTTTTTTTTTTTATAATGCATTTTAGTGTAAATATGAGATCCGAGGTCTTTTTGACCCCAGATGTCATATATAAGAGGACCTGTCATGCTTTTTTTCTATTACAAGGGATTTTTACATTCCTTGTAATAGGAATAAAAGTGACTTTTTTTATTTTTTTTTTTTTTTAAAGAACAGTGAAAAAATAAAAGTTAAAATAAATAAGAAAAAAAAAATTTAAATGTGCCCCATCCCTTGTAATAGAAATAAAAGTGACCCAATTTTTATTTTTTTTTAAAAACAGTGTAAAAATAAAAAATAAAAAGTAAAATATATAAGAAAAAATAATAATTTTTTTAAATGCGGCCCGTCCCGCCGAGCTCGCTTGCAGAAGCGAACGCATATGTGAGTAGCACCCGCATATGAAAGCGGTGTTCAAACCACACGTGAGGTATCGCCACGATCGGTAGAGCGAGAGCAATAATTCTAGCCTTAGACCTCCTCTGTAACTCAAAACATGCAACCTGTAGAATTTTTTAAACAACGCCTATGGAGATTTTAAAGGGTAAAAGTTTGTCGCCATTCCACGAGCGGATGAAATTTTGAAGCGTGACATGTTGGGAATCAATTTACTCAGCGTAACGTTATCTTTCACAAAATAAAAAAAATTGGGCTAACTTTACTGTTTTCTTATTTAATTTAAAAAAAGATTTTTTCCCAAAAAAGTGCGCTTGTAAGTCTGCTGTGCAAATACGGTGTGACAGAAAGTATTGCAATGACCGCCATTGTATTCTCTAGGGTGTTAGAATAAAAAATATATATAATGTTTGGGGGTTCTAAGTAAAGGGAAGGAGATGAGCAGGCAGTGAAAACAGGCAGGGGAAGCTCCATTAGCATTGGTGGATGTCTTGTAGTACCAACGGCCACCACCAGAGGGCGCCCGATTGCAGAAGGAACCAGGAACCATAGGACTGCAGTAGGCCGCAAAGCCGGGGCCTCAATTACCGGCGCGGCCCAGCGCGATCGCGGCGGGCGCGGGGGGGTTGTCGAACGGACACAGGATACCCCAGCTGTGCCGCCCCAGGCGCCAGGTCGCTAACTCTAGTCGCAAATGCGACCTGGCGCCCGGGGTTTGTCAAGCCCTGCGTTAAGGGATGCGCTATGTGCAGAGTTCAAGGTTAAGGGGTGTGCTATGTGCAGAGTTGAGGGGTGCGCTATGTACAGAGTGCAGGGTCAGAGTTGTGCTATGTGCAGGGTTGAGAGGTGCGCTATGTGCAGAGTGCAGGATTGAGGGGCGGGCTATGTGCAGAGTCGAGGGGTGCGCTGTGTGCAGAGTCCAGGGGTGTTCTATGTGCAGAATGCAGGGTTAAGGGGTGCTCTATGTGCAGAGTGCAGGGTTGAGGCGTGCACTATGTGCAGAATGCATGGATGAGGGGTGAGTTGTGTGCAGAATGCATGGTTGACAGGGTGTACTATGTGCAAAATGCATGGATGAGGGGTGCGCTATGTGCAGAATGCATGGATGAGGGGTGCAGAATGCATGGATGAGGGGAGCACTATGTGCAGAGTCCAGGGGTTTGCTATGTGTAGAATGCAGGGTTAAGGGGTGCTCTATGTGCAGAATGCATGGTTGAGGGGTGTGTTATGTGCAAAATGCAGGGTTGAGGGGTGCTCTATGTGCAGAATGCATGGATGAGGGGTGCGCTATGTGCAAAATGCATGGATATGCGGTGCACGATGTGCAAAATGCATGGATGAGGGGTGCATTATGTACAGAATGCATGGATGAGGGGTGCGCTATGTGCAAAATGAATGGATGAGGGGGTGTGCTATGTGCAGAATGCACGGTTGAGAGGGAGCACTATGTGCAGAATGCATGGTTGACTGGATGCGCTATGTGCAGAATGCATGGATGAGGGGTGCGCTATGTGCAGAATGCATGGATGAGGGGTGCAGAAAGCATGGATGAAGGGTGCGCTATGTGCAAAATGCATGGATGAGGGATGTGCTGTACGTCCAAGTCCCCCCCCCCCCCCCAGGTACAAAGCTCTCCTCCTCGAATCCCAGTTCAGAGCTCAGCCCCCTCCCGCCTAGAAAACAACTGCAGAAGAGCAGCCTCAACGCACAGCATGTCCATGCAGCTGCCGGTCTCTGGAGGAGTTTCCGCCTGTATGGATGCCCTGTCCCCTCCCTCCTCTGCTCTCACAGAGATCGATGTGTGGAGCAGAGAGGGGTCTGAACGGCTGAACGGAGAGGAGCGCTGTAAATACAGAAGCAGCGCTCCTCTCCCAGAGGACAGCAGCGAGCAGCCAGCGTAACTAGCGCTGGAGGTGACGGAACTTTGGCTCCCGGCAGGCAGCAGCGCGGGCTCAAGGGGAAGCTGCTTTGGGCCCGCCAACAATGACAGTGCCCAGGGCAGTTGCCCCTTTTGCCCTGGGTTAAAGATGGCCCAGTGTATGATATCAGATGCTGGTGGGCGTTGAGGAGGTATGGCTACATTTTTTTTCTCAAGCCCATCAGCAGCACCACTGCTCTTATCACTGGACCCCAAGACTGTCTAACCAGTTCTCCTGGCTCTCTGAGCCCTCACCTGACTCATTAAGCCTTTAATCACAGCTCTCTGCTGTACAAGCCCACTCCTGGCCTCTGATAGGGGTTCTCCTGACAACCTGACCTTTCTCACTCCTCTGAGACTTACATATTCCCTCAGTCCCATGGACTTGCTTAGTTGTCCCAGCCTTCTCAATCTCCCACATAACAATAAAGTGCAATCAGCGCAATTAATAAGAGAAAACAATTTTATATTTGTTTGCCAGCTGAATACTAAAAGGTATTCACAACCCCTGAATGCATAAAAGTTGAACAAAGTGCAGCGCAAAAAACAACTGTAAGAGTACTAGAGGTGTAAAATTTCCAGATATTTTGAAGCTCCGAAAAAAGCCCTGTTTTTTTTCCGTTTTTTTTGGGGGGGGGGGGGGGGGGACGGAAATTTTAGGAAAAATTAAAAAAAATGCTACATTAGCACTTTTTTGTCTTTTTAAGATTGAAAGTCATTCTGTTACTTTAGGAACATAAAATATGACTATGGACAATTTGACTTGGCATAAAATTATCACAACTAGCATATTAAAGAGGGAGTCCCGCGCAAAAAAAAAATTAAATGTCAGCAGCTACAAATACTGCAGCTGCTGACTTTTAAAATAAAGACACTTACCTGTTTCAGGGTCCAGCGATGTCGGCACCCGAGGCCGAAAAATTAAATGTCAGCAGCTACAAATACTGCAGCTGCTAACTTTTAAAATAAGGACACTTACCTGTTTCAGGGTCCAGCGATGTCGGCACCCCAGGCCGAACCGTCGCTCGGCTCTCGAGTGCTGCCGCCGCCATCTTCTGTAAGGGAATCAGTTCCATACTGCGCATGCGCAAGTCGCGCTGCGCAATCAGAACGGTCCCTGCTGTCTCTGGGACCCATGCGTGTCCCAGCAGACAGCGTAGGGGGACGGTAAGTGGCGTAGACTCCCGTAGACTAATTTTTTGGAAGAAAACAAAAAAGAGTCTTCAGAAAAAAAAGGGAAAAAAACGTTTTTTTTTTCCGAATTTTTCAGTTTTTTTCCGGGCCTTTACATCTTTAAAGAGCACAAAAGAAAATTCCATCAGAAAGGGAAGAATAACAGCAGAATCCGAACATCAGCAACACAGGTCCTTCATGTGTGGAAACAAAGGGGTCCAGACAAACTGGAACACAGAAATAGGTGACAATCCCTCCACCTCTGAGATGCTTGTGCGCTCGCCTGATCATATTGACCCCTGAGTCAACAGGTGGGATTGGGTACTGTGAGAAAATAGATGCGCAACCCAAACAAAAAAATTAGTTAATTATGTGCAAAATAGAAACACAAAAAGGTGCAATGTATGTCCCGTCAGAACAAAACAATCAACTAAGAACATATACCAGCAAACTAAAAAGAATTATCTGAATTAAACCTATGTTAGGATATGTGTTGAGAGTGAAATAAAAAATATACTAGTAAAAACAAGGAAATAGGTCCATGGAGTGTTCTATAGTCCAATATAAGGATCAGTAAAAAGAAGATAAGTGGAAAAAACCCCAATAAGTCCTTTCCAGAATGTAGTCCCACACTATAGCCAACAGATAAGGAATGCCGGATGGCCGCTTACCAGAACCATAGGACCTCTGTTACGGAGGTCTAGTGGGCACAGACAAGAGGAAACACTCTGGCGAGGGCGGTACATTTAAATGTTCGTCTGCCTCCTCTCCTCCAACGGTGAAACCTGGCTCAGCTATGCTCCGTGGGACCCACGTTGGCAAGTAGGAATGGGTTCTTTATCTCTAAAAGAGAAGACTTGTTTCCTTCCCAGGCTTCTGACATCAGAGGGAGAAGACTGGGCCACCACTAGCAAAAGAGGCGGCAAAAGAGCAGAAGATAGTGGAGGAGCCCGGCAGAAGATACCGGAGAGCGGGAGAAGAACCGGAGAGCGCGGAGAAGAGCGCGGAGAAGAAGGAAGAGACCCCGAAGTTGGAAGAAGACCCGTGGAGCTGCCTAATACATTATTTTAAAAAAACTGTCTAGTGTGTTTTTTTTATTGCCACTTTTTCCTAGATGAATGGGTAGGGGTACGATGTACCCCATACTCATTCACAAAGGGTGGGGGGCCGGGATCTGGGGGCCCCTTATTAAAGGGAGCTCCCGTATTCCGATAAGCCCCCCGCCCGCAGACCCCGACAACCAACGGCCAGGGTTGTCGGGAAGGGGCCCTTGTCCTCATCAACATGGGGGCAAGGTGCCCCAAAGCATCCACCCCCCATGTTGAGGGCATGCGGCCTGGTACGGCTCAGGAGGGGGGGCGTGCTCGCTCGTCCCCACCCCCTTTCCTGACCGGCCGGGCTGCGTGCTCGGATAAGGGTCTGGTAAGGATTTGGGGGGGACCACACACCGGCGTAGGGGGTTCCCCTTCAAACCCATACCAGACCTAAGGGCCTGGAATGCTCCTGGAGGGGGAACCCATGCCGTTTTTTTATTTAAAATTTGGCGTGGAGTTCCCCCTCAAGATTCATACCAAACACAGTGCCCCGTATTGGCGGGGATCCAAGTCGGATCCCCGTTCATTGAAAGTCGGACGTATGTCGGCTTCAAGTAGCGGGGCAAAGTCGGATCCAAAGTAGGACGGCTGTTGTGTCGCACCAGTGTGAACCCGGCCTAAAGCAGACATGTGCTTTTGACCACCTGTTGACTCAGGGGTTGCAGGACTGTAAGCTAATTGTTTTATTTAGTGAAAGGAGCTTTGACTAGCATTCAGAGAGCTTTAACAAAGCCTGTCCGAAGCCTTGTTTTGAAACAAGTGTACCATCAAACGCAGCCACTGTGCCATCAAAAGCAGTCACTGTGCCCATCAATTGCCGCCACTCTACCATCAAACGCAGCCACTGTGCACATCAATTGCCGTCACTGTGCTATCAAACGCAGCCACTGTGCCCATCAAACGCAGCCACTGTGCCCATCAAACGCAGCCACTGTGCCCATCAATTGCCGCCACTCTACCATCAAACGCAGCCATTGTGCACATCAATTGCCGTCACTGTGCTATCAAACGCAGCCACTGTGCCCATCAAACGCAGCCACTGTGCCCATCAAACGCAGCCACTGTGCCCATCAAACGCAGCCACTGTGCCCATCAAACGCAGCCACTGTGCCCATCAAACGCAGCCTCTGTGCCCATCAAACGCAGCCTCTGTGCCCATCATTTGCCACCACTGTACCATCAAACACAGCCACTGTGCCATCAAACGCAGCCACTGAGCCCATCAAACGCAGCCATTGTGCCATATCAAATGCTCCCACTGTGCCCCATCAAATGCTGCCACTGTGCCATATCAAATACTGCCAGTGTGCCATATTAAATGCTGCCAGTGTGCCATATTAAATGCTGCCAGTGTGCCCCCCGCCCGCCGTCTGCACTTACCCTGTCTCGGTGGGACAGCTCCTCGATGTCTTCTCCTGTCCTCTCTTCCAGCATTCCGCTCACAGGTCCCTTTTTTGACACCTATTATAGCCTATGGCTCTAATCAGGTGCTTCAAAAACACCCCCCGCCGCTATAATTCAGGCGCCCGGTGACCGAAAAGGGGCTGGGCGCTTGAATAGGGGGTGGCAGCGGCGGCCATAGATAGATTCATGCAATGCATGAATCTATCTACTGGTGTTAGAGGGGGTGGCGCCCGTGCGCCCTTATGGACACACCGCCACTGATGTTTACTGCACATTTTTTCATGCACATTTTGTTTTTATTCACTTCACATGCAATTGACACGTGATTTTCCTGCAGTGTTTGTCATGTGGGGTCACTTCCTTCTCTGGGCTTTTAGTTGCTCTGCATTGCAGTGCATTTGTGTATATTTTTGTGCCGTTGGGGTGTGGAAAAATGCAGCGTGCTGTACTTTTATTCACTGCACTGCCTGCAGTGTAATGGTGTGAAATATGCCTATATGATAACCTGGATTTTGGACTGTCTATGCAGCTGGAATGCAGTCAAAAATAGAGTTAGTGACAGTGTGTTAGTTGGCTTCATTCTTAGTGTGGCCTAGTGGCAGTGTTAGGGCTCATTTACACTTGCTTCGGCTTCAACACACATTAAAGCACCTACTGCTTCAACATGCTTTTATGATGTGTTTGTGATGCTTTAGTGGTGCTTCAATGAGGTTTCGGTGGTGCTTCGTTGAAACTTTGGTGATGCTTTGGTGAAGTTTTAGTGATGTTTCGTGATGGTCTTTTGAAGCTTTCTTGAAGCTTGGCAGATGCCCTCTGTGTGTGTGGATATGTCATACCTGCAATTTCTCCAGTGGGGCTTTAGTGGGGCTTCAAGCAAGCTTTGCCATAGACTTTTATGGAGGCTTTGAAGTTTTGAAGCACAACTAAAGTGACATTGGGTATAATTTTTGAAGCGTATCGAAGCAAAGCAAAAGCAAGGTGTAAACAGGACTGTAAGCTAACCATTTTATTTAGGGACAGTGGCTTTGACTGGTATTCAGAGAGCTTTAACAAAGCCTGTCTGAAGCCTTGTTTTGAAGCAAGTGTAAACTAGCCCTTAGGCTAAGACTATGGGATGTATTTACTTAAGCTGGGGAGTGCAAAATCAGGCTCAATTTAGCTTGTTCAATTAAGCTTTGACAATAAAACCTGGAAGCTGATTCGCTTCTGCACAGAAACCAGTCTGATTTTGCACTCTCCAGCTTTAGTAAATAAACCCCTATGTTCACACTTGCAAAAAAACACTGACACTAATATATACATCGGCAGAATGGCACGGGTGCGCAAAACCATGTACCCGTATGTCACTCTGTCATCGGCGGCTAGCGGGCGCACGGACTCGATGTCCGCGATCGTGGCATGGAGAGGCAGAACGGGGAGATGCCTATGTAAACAAGGCATTTCCCTGTTCTGCCTTGCAACATGACAGGGATCTACTGCTCCCAGAGATCGTGAGCAATGATCTCTGTCATGTTCTAGTGAGCCCATCCCCCCTACAGTTAGAACACACTGAGGGAACACACTTAACCCCTTGATCGCCCCCTAGTGTTTAACCCCCTTCCCTTCCAGTGATATTTACGTAGTAATCAGTGCATTTTTATAGCACTGATCGCTGTATAAATGTCAGTGGTCCCAAAAGAATGTCAAAAGTGTCTGATCTGTCCGCCGCAATGTCGCAGTCACGATAAAAATCACAGATCTCCGCCATTACTAATAAAAAAAATAATAATAAAGATGCCATAAATCTATCCCCTACTTTGCAGACGCGATAACTTTTGCGCAAACCAATCAATATATGCTTATTGCGATTTTTTTTTACCAAAAATATGTAGAAGAATACATATTTGCCTAAACTGAGGAAGAAATTTTTTTTCATATTTTTGGGATATTTATTATAGTAAAAAATTTTTAAATATTGCTTTTTTTTAAAAATGTCACTCTTTTTTTTGCTTATAGCACAAAAAATAAAAACCGCAGAGGTGATCAAATACCACCAAAAGAAAGCTCTATTTGTGGGGAAAAAAGGGCGTCAATTTTGTTTGGGTACAACGTCGCACGACCGCACAATTGTCAGTTAAAGCGATGCAGTGCCGTATTGCAAAAAATGGCCTGGTCATTGAGCAGCCAAATGTTCCGGGGCTGAAGTGGTTAAAACCCACTAGTTCTGGGTTTTTTCCAGCCAGAAAACGCCCCTGCCAAAATACGCTGATAACAGCCTATGTGTGCATGGACACATAGGATAACATTTACTGGCTGTAGAAAAAATGCCTGAAGCAAAAAACAGCAGCTATAAAAAACGTCCAGTGTGCATGAGGCCTAAGTTTGTAACCTGCTGGCTGCAACTGGTAAATATGAAACATTCATACACACTTTTTCATATTTACCCAAGTAAAAAGAAAACATAAACAGAATGTTGACTTATCTGTACATTCAGTATCTTGGAGTACAGTAGGACACAGACAGGATATTCATAGATCTTGGGATATAGGCTGCTACCGTCATGTGATTAGACACTGGCAAAGCTTTAGGACGTGCCCTCTTTGGGTGTACCCGAAATACCCTACTCTATCCAATGTTTTTTTGATAGTGTCCTTTAGGAGCCTGACCTCTTCTCCCTTATGGATATGTTTCAATGATTAACTAGTTCTCGTTAATGTCTTCTTTTAGAGACGATGATTCCCTCTGGTGCTTCTACTGACTCACCTGTGCGATCAGTGGGCCGGAGAAGGAACCAACCGGCGCCAAATGTTGATGATAGAGATTACCAGCGGGCCAGATGGTTTCCGAAGTCTCTATGATCGTACGGAGGCCGGGCGCGGGGTTATGACGTCACGCCCGGCCTCTGCATTTGAAAAAATGCTGCCGCCTCTTCTGGGAAGCTGAGATTTTTTATTTTTTTATTTCAGGCTTCCCAGCCTAGAGATGAGATCTGGGGACTTAGAGACCCCAGATCTCGCTGTAAAGAGGACCTGTCATGCCATATTACTATTACAAGGGATGTTTACATTCCTTGCAATAGGAATAAAAGTGATCAAAAAAATAATGTAAAAAGAAAGCATCAAAATAGAAAAATAAAAAAAAAATAAAAAATTTAAAGCGCCCCCCTCCCTGAGTGTTCGCTCGCAGAAGTGAATGCATACGTAGGTCGCACCCACACATGAAAAAGGCGTTCAAACCACACATGTGAGGTATCGCACCGAACATTAGAGCAAGAGCAAAAAGTCTAGCGCAAGACCACCTGTAACTCTAAACAGGTAACCTGTAAAGAATTTTAAAGCGTCGCCTATGGGGATTTTAAAGTACCGAAGTTTGGCGCATTTTTAGTGTGACAGGTATCTATTTACTCAGCATAACATCATCTTTCACATTATGTAAAACAATTGGGCTAACTTTACTGTTTTCTTTTTTTTAAACGCGTTTAAAAAATTGCTGCGCAAATACCGGGCGAGATAAAAAGTTGCAATGACCATCATTTTATTCCCTAGGGTCTCTGCTAAAAAAATGTTTGGGGGTTTTGAGTAATTTTCTAGCAAAAAAAAATGATGATTTTTACATGTAGGAGAGAAAAGTGTCAGAATTTGCCCGGTAGGCAAGTAGTTAAATCAACTTTTCGATCAACTTCTTCTCTGCCTTCTACTACAACAATATAAGCACATCATCCAGACCGGTACAACCTCTTTAGAAACCTTGTGAACCATATTCGAACACTACGCTGCAAGGACAGCCTGTAGTGTTGCTTCAGGCACCTTGGTGCATAATGTGCAATGCATGTAGTTAGCTGCTATTTAGGTCCAGGGCCCTAATCCATTCCAATAGTTTCTAGACTCAGAAGACCCCTCTAAGCCCCGGTTCACACAGAGGCGACTTAGCCGCCTGACAAGTCGCGTCCCGTTCTGTACTACAGAACCGTTCTAATAGGAGCGACGCAAGTCGCTTTGACTTAGAAAAAGGTTCCTGTACTATTTTTGGGGCGACTTCAGGTGACTTGCATTGACTTCTATACAGAAGTCGTTTTGTAAGTCGCCGCTGAAGTCATGTGCAGGTCGCCTCGGTGAGTCGGCCTGCAAGTCGTGTTGCCCCTGTGTGAACCGGCAGTGAGGGTATGCTCACTGTGACAGGTGAAGTCTGCAACTATGCAGGGACCCACGATGTGAAAAGGTAAGACCAGTTCATCCTGATATTGGACCGTTACTGTAGCCCTATACACCAAGTATAAGATTTAAAGCAGTAGTAAGCCCTCAAACAAAAATGTAATATATTGCAACTTTTCAATCTTTAGAAATGGTGGGTGTGTTACTTTTCTTTTTGGGCTTTTCTTTCCTTCTTTTTGTTCACCGGGTGATCCAGCCAGTAACACTTCCTGTCTTACAGTGTTTCATTCTGTATGTAGTAGTAAAGCAGACACCTTTGGACAGCAACATTGTCAGTCTGGGGGGGGAAGAGTACTGTTAAGCTGGCCATACATTGATCAAAATTCAACCAGTTCAGCAGGAAATTGGCACATTTTAATACATGTATGAGCACTGAGGTTGAACAGCAGTTGATCTTCCGATCAACTTCTGTATAGCCACCTTGTCAGATTTTAGCTACTCGATCGGCGCTGAAGACTACAGCCAGTAATGCTGATCAGTGTATTCTGATGGCGGGGAAGTCTCCTTGGTGTCAGAATACAATAGCTCAGTGGGGGAGGATTCCAATCAGGTCAGTTTTTTGCATTCAACCTACTGGTTGAATGCAAAAAACTGACTCATCTATGGGCTGCCTTAGACTAGATGCTAGATGATAGATGATTTGGCAACCAAACTGAAACCTGAACTCAAACTAAAACTTCATAAGCAGTTACAGTAAACAGTTTTTTTCCCTTTTGGGATAAAGATTTTACATACACTAATAAAAGCTGACCATTGTGCGCACCCGTCAGTCGTAAATGGTTTCTCTCAACCTTTTAACTGCTGCTTTGTCTAAACAGACTGGTATGCTAAAGTAAATTGAAAAAAAAAAAAAAAAAAAACAGACCTACTGGCTGGATCAACAGGTGAGAGTAATGGAAAAAGACAAAAAAATAAATGAAACTAATGCAGCCACCACATCTAGTGAGCTGCAATACAATACATTTTTGTTTGTGGGTATAATACTGCCTTAATATTCATAACCCAGGATCTACGAACATCCAGCCTGTGTCTTATACTGTACGATTAGGATAATATATTTTTACATCTTATTAAGAAATAATAATAAAAAACTCCTTAGATTCAATTTAAGGTGGTCAAAATGGTTAACATCGCATACCTGCAATATATAAAATAAATAAATACCACCTATTACACACCTAAATTATGATGCTTTCAGAAAGGAAAAGGTCGTGCCATTGCGTACATCCTGACATTAACAACACTAGCTTAGAATGGCTGCTTTTAGTGTGCATCCCATTTAAGTTAGTCATTAGCATTACCAGAATAAAAACAATAAATCTGGAAAATAGATAAAGGCATTCTTCTGTTTTTTAGAGTTCATAAAATACATTACACAACTCCCTTTAAGTATGCATTAATGTACGTACTCACAGTACTGACTGTCAGCAATTTCTACAAACTGCTGTGAACAGCTAAGCGCTATCACTGCTACAATACCAGATCAGCCACATCACCCATTGTGAATTCTACACATTTACAAAAAGAGATGTTGGTGCAATCCAAGCAAAACCTAACCGTATCTAAGCGCCACAAACTGAAAGCACTTTTCAATTCATTTTTAATATTCAAAGCAAACTCACCCACCCATCCATCCATGTGTTCATGCTTCATTTTGGTGAAAAATCACTTTGAAAACACCTTCCTAGCATGACAAGTCCTCCTCTTACACTCTTGGGGGGGGGCTAGTTTTGGTAGGTACCTGCTCCCACTTCCTGTCGGATCACCTAGGTGATTCCACTGAAAGTTTGGTCCCCTTGGCCTGCAACCTCTTGGGACACCTCACAGGTCCCATGAGGCTGCTGGACCATTCACACAGTGCAGCATGGCTCATGCATGCACAATGGGAAGCAACTGGTAGAGCTGCAAGGAGTCACAGCAGGCTTCCCACACTAAATATGCAGGCGCCAAGGACCCGAAGAAAAAGTGAAGAACTGGCCCGGGAGAAGATGCTGTTGGATCCTTGGACAGGTAAGTGTCCTTTTTTTTAAAGTCAACAGTTACAGTACTTGTAGCTGCTGACTTAATTTTTTTACAAACAGTCTGAAGATCCTCTTTGAAGAGGAACTGCAGTCTGCTCACATAATTTGTAAAAAAAACATCTTTGCCATTCCGAAGCTTCCCTCCAACCACTTTGCATATTATTTTATATATATACTGTGATTCTGTACTAGCCAAATATGCTGCAGAAATCTCCCTCCACTGAGTCTGGCTGCAGCCATTTTAACTGTGGGCAGCTGAAGCTGCTGCCTGTTCACTTCCTGGATTTACACAGACACACAGAGGCACACCTCCAGCTCTGCAGATCTCATTGGCCCTCTTGTGACCCATCCCCCCTCCCTTTCCTGGCAAACTCTCACGAGAGTGAGAGACAGGGCTGTGCATGATGTCATAAGCCTGGGCTAATGACCAGACAAGAAACAGGAAGTGGGCAGTATAAGTTATTTACCGGCAGAAAAAAAATGTTTTACTATAAAAAGTTAAAACAACAAGGGCAGAAGATTTAATAGATAGAAAGATGAAAAATGACTTTAAGAATTAAAAAAAAAAAAAAAAAAAAAGAAAGTAAAGTTTCGCTTTGAGGATGCAAAAAAAGAAAAAAAATACCACCTCTGTAATAAAAACTAGACCTAGAATGCAAGCATACAGACATAAAACGATATTCTCCTAAAAAATGAAAGATTTTAAATAGCCTTCAAAAAAAAAAACCCACATTTTTGCTACAAAATCTAGATGTGCTCATTCTTAGGAATGTGAAAAAAAAAAGTTCTTTGAAATCTTTTATTTCTTCTATTTTACCCACTAATAACTCAGAGGCATATTTATCCTCTTACCCTCCACATAACACATGTGGCAGCAAAAGGGGTTGGGCTTTATTGCCCACACACAGCACATGTGTGTCCATGGGCAGCAGAGGTTTCTTTGTTGAGTATGTGCTCCCAGCACAGTCAGAGCTGTCAAAAAGAGCTCTTAATTACGCTTGTATTTGCTTTGTTTCGCTTTAAACAATTATACTCTCATGTCGCTTTCTTGGTTCTTCAAAGGGTCTCCAAAGCCTCCATAGAAGTTTATGACAAAGCTCGCTAACAGTGCCTGCAGCTTTTGAGGGGCTGTTATTCCAAGTTAGCTTTGCTTTCTTTTGTTTTGTAGGTATTTCAGGTATAAGATATCCCAGGATCAGTGGTGTATCATCCATGTGTGCAGCGTGTTCACTGTGACCCACACTGCACACATGGATTATTGTCCCTTGATCGGGACGATGATCTCACTGCATGGCTTTTCAGACAGCCGCTTCTCTTCCTCTCCCTCCCATGGCTGTCAGCTTAAATGCCATACAGGGAGATCGGTGCTTAAAACTGTCCCTCTGCCACACCGATCTTCCCCCCCAATATCCTTCTCCTCCAGCCCCATGTTCTCTGGCCCCCTGTCCTCCTCCGGTCTGCTTTGTGCACCCATCCCCCCCCCCAATCGATCCCCCACAGCCCGTGGGTGATGTGTCAGGAATCAGGATGGAGAGCGGAGGAAGGGGCCGGTAAATATGTCATTTACCGGCCCCTTCCTTTTCTGAATTGGACATAGAGAGCGATCACTACCGAACGCTCTCTATGTCCTGTAATAACTGAGCAGAATAACCTATGTGTTACTCTGCTTCAGTTTATGGATGAACAGGAGCCGTTGTTTTCTGTCCATTCATTTTCAATGCTGAGAAAGAGAATGGGGAATCTGTGTCCTCAGCCTCTCTGTCTCAAAGGCGAGGAGTCAGGGGTCTGTTTAGACCCCTGACATGTCACCAAAGCCCCCCAACTGAAAGATTAAAAAAAATCCAATAAATATAACTAAAAAATTGTAAAGAAAATTATTAAAAAAAAAAAAAAGGGTAAAAAAGAATTTGAAAATAAAAAACTACTAACACCCCCCCACCCCCGTCCGTCCTACTGACACTGTCCACAGTCCCCACCACCCCCCACCCCCCCAAAAAAAAACATTGTGAAAAAAATATAAAAAACAAATTAAATTGTAAAAAAAAAATACATAGAAATTAATTAATTATCATCATCCACTGCTCTACTGACACTGTCCACTCTGCACTGTACATTCCCTATTTACCATTACTTACACAATGCAGAATGTGGTAATCTCAGATTTATTAAACCACACCCCTTTAAGCCACACAATTTAAGCCATGCCCACATTTTGTGCTGCACGTGCCACATTTTATTTTAATCGATGCCTGGGGCCCACTTTTTATCTTGCACATGGGCCCACTCATTTCATGATATGCCCCTGCCCAGGATGCACTGCAAAACCAACAAGTGACCCGGAAAGACATCAGCAGCAGTCACTTCTGGTTCATGTGTATATATTCTGGAAGTGTCTGGGGCAGACGTCACATCTGGTGCAGCAGCAGGAAAGTGAGGCGGGGTCCGGAGCGGAGCAACTAACAGATGGCACACATGGTTTGCAACATGGGAACGCTACAGCGGAAGGTGAGCGAGGACTGGAGTGAGAGGACTGAGCGGCTGGGGGATCAGAGCAGGAGAAACTAGCAATGTCACGCGAGGTGCGCAGCACGGGAGCAATATAGCAATAGGTGAGAGGGGACCAGAGAGAATGGAGGATCAGCAGAGCTGGAGGTTACTACTGAGTGGGGAATCATCAGAGTTGGGGGCTACTACAGAGCGGGGGATCAGCTGGGGATACTACTGAGTGGGGCGTAAGCAGAGCTGGGAGTACTACTGGTTGGCTGATTAAGCAGGACATGGCCGAATTTTGATACATCTATGGCCATTCCTGTTTATGAGAAGTCCATCTAATGATCGACGTGATGATCGATGAAGTCTATCTAATGATCAACCCATGAAGGGGCTTGCTGAAATGTTGATCAATTAATTCTGAAAACGGAGGAGTCCTACTGTCAGAATGCAATAGCTGCGCAAATAGGATTCCCCCATCCTGTGTAGATGGGGGAATTGGTTCAGTTTTCTTTCTTCAGCTCGCTGGCTGAACGAAAAAGGAGCCATGTATTGCCAGTTTAACAGATTATTTCATCCATGCTAACAGCACAGAAGGACAAATCTCCTGCTGCAGGCTATTGCTTTCTGAAAGCCATAATGTTTCCACCTCCATGTTTGACGGTGGGATGATAGGTGTTCTTGGAGTCATAGGCAGTATTCCTCCTCCTCCAAACACAGCGAGTTGAGTTGATGCCAAAGAGATCGATTTTGGTCTCATCTGACCACAACACTTTCACCCAGTTCTTCTCTGACTCATTCAGATGTTCATTAGCAAACTTCAGACGGGCCTGTACATGTGCTTTCTTGAGCAGGGGAACCTTGCGGGCACTGCAGGATTTCAGTACTCCATGGTGTAGTGTGTTACCAATTGTTTTCTTGATGACTATGGTCCCAGCTGCCTTGAGCTTATTGACAAGATTCTCCGGTGTAATTCTGGGCTGATTCCTCACCGTTGATCATCCACGAGGTGAGGTCTTGCATGGAGCCCCAGACCGAGGGAGATTGAGTTATTTTGTGTTTCTTCCATTTGCGAATAATTGTACCAACTGTTGTCACCCTCTCACCAAGCTGCTTGGCGATTTTCTTGTAGCCCATTCCAGACTTGTGTAGGTCTACAATCTTGTCCCTGACATTCTTGAACAGCTCTTTGGTCTTGGCCATGGTGGAGAGATTGGAATCTGGCTGACTGATTGCTTCTGTGGACAGGTGTCTTTTATACAGGTAACAAGCTGAGATTAGGAGCACTCTCTTTAAGAGGATGCTACTAATCTCAGCTCATTACCTGTATAGAAGACACCTGGGAGCCAGAAATCTTGCTGATTGATAGGGTACAAATACTTATTTCACTCATTAAAATGCAAATCAATTTATAACGTTTTTGAAATGTGTTTTTTCTGAATATTTTTGTTGTTATTCTGTCTCTCACTGTTAAAATAAACCTACCATTAAAATTATAGACTGATCATTTCTTTGTCAGTGGGCAAACATACAAAATCAGCAGGGGATTAAATACTTTTTTCCCTTGCTGTAGGTGCTGCCAACAGGGCTACCCATAGAGTAAGTTGTAAAGCGCTACGTAAACTGTTGGCGCTATATAAATCCTGTATAATAATAATAATAGAGCAAATTTCGGCCAATTCAACTTGAATTGGCCAGTATTTTGATGCATGTACGGCCTGCTTAAGTGATCCAAAGAGAATAAAAAACAACAAAACAACAGTACAAGTTTTCTCTCAGACTTAGCAAGTCAAATAATATGTTCCACTAATATTCAAATGCATGACGAAACTAGAATCAGTAAATAGCACAAAAACGCAACCACAGCGGATACATTTATACACAATGTCCATATGAAAGACGTATCTGCCAGAAAAACATGACAGAATATCACAACATGACAACCATGAGATGTCCATCCAAATAGTTATGCATCTGATAATATAGTTGCTGAGCTTGTTCAACTAATTATAGTAACCTGAAAAAGTAATTACAAAAATAAGGCTTTATGCACACTGGACTTTTTAATGCTGCTCTTAGCTTTTTTTCTATCCGTCTGCAGAGCGGATCGGATGAAAACGGACAGACTGCCCGTGTTCATCTGATCCCCCCATAGGGGAGAGCGGAGATCTGAGAGGGCGGGGACCTGCTGTGCAAGCGGATGTTCACGGGGCGGATCATCACGGATCCGTCCCGTGTGAAAGGACCCTTAATTCATTTCAGTGGCCAGAATAAATTATATTTCTGGCCAATTAAATTAACTCCCAACCACTTGATGTGCCTAAACATGTTACCTGCATTCACAAGCCTCACTTGTTTTTTCCTACCAAAATGCTGCTGCCAGGAGGAAAGGTGTTTAGGAGAGATGGCAAAATGTCCAGTGTTTTACTGATATAAAATGCAGTCTTTTGTTTGTAAAGTGTCTGTACACACAGGTGAGTAAACAGGTGCTGCATATTCTTGAGTGGAAAAAATAAATAAATAGAAAAATCTGCATTCCTGGTCAGTATTTTGCACTGATGCGCGCAAACGAGCTTAAATATGAATTAATTTTTCCTAGAAAGGTATTGTGCACGAGGATGCGCATATACATGCAAATACGCACAAAACAAACGCCTGAAACTTAGTCCAAAAAAGCAGAAGCTTAAACATCAGTGCTATGTGCAAGAGGCATTAAAACAAAAGTGTTGACTTCTGCCATAAAATGCTTGTTAAAAGACAAAAACAAACACTCTACTTAACAGTAACAACAAACAAAAAATTAACAGATGTTTTTAAAAACAAATTTGTTTTAATTAATCACCGCAGTGGCTCCTGTACACTATACACATTTGGACCACAGAAAGCAAGAAGATACTTTTTTAATCCAAAAGGGTTATCCGTTTTGAAATGGGCATAAAGTAACAATGTCAATAATGACAGACGTGCAGTTACATTGTACGTAGTCATAGGAATAGATAGGACAGGGGTTCTGCAATATAACATACACTGAAGGAATGTATTACATAGAAAATTGGCAAATTATTAAATTGCTGAAGACAAATAAGGCTGGCCATACACAAGTCATGTTCTTTTGTTCAACCCGCTGGCTGAACAAAAGAAAGCGACTAGATTCTCCCATACACACATACTTGATGTAGATGGGAAAATCTCTCCCACTGAGCCTTTGTATTCTTGTATTCTGACAGCGGGGAGATTTCCCCATCGCCAGAATATACTCATCAGCATCAACGGCTATAGCCAGTGACGGCAATAGATCGACTTGTGTACAACCAGCCTGTTGGGAAAATTCCTGTCGATCAGCCCCACCAGCTATAGATGGAGTTGTGTACAAGCAGCCTGCCCACACATGAATCGAAATTAAATTGGTCCCTGCTGAACTGGCTGAATTTCGATCCATGTATGGCCGCCTAAACAAGAAGTGGTTTTAAAAGCTTACAGACACACAATGCTACTGTATGTTTTATATTTTAGAACAGACCCTTCTGAAAAGCAGCACCAAAGTCACTCTGTATGTAGCAGCTTTAGCCTAAAAGATGAATGTGGTGACAAAATTTATTTGGCGACAATCTGTAAAAACTGGAGCAAAGAAACAAGTAAAAAGTTGCCAGAATTGGTTGCTAAATAGAACAGCTGCATTTCTGATCCAGACATCATAAATCAGACCCATTGTCCCTCCTCATCTTTGAAGCTCTTGTAGCAGACGCTGAATCTTACGTGTATGCATTGACGATGCTCAGTAATAATTCCAGATTTTGCAAATGTCTCTCTTTGAACCCTTTTTTTTAATCTTAAAAGGATTATCAAACGTAAAGACACATACAGTGTTCCAATAGCTTAAACCATTAAGACATGGACTCCAAACAATTATGCAGCAAGTAAAGTCAGAACAGCTGATGACGTGTATACTTATTCTAGGTCAATGACCCAAAAACTGTTGCGGTATTACCATGACAGCCAGACAACTGGCTATCTTAAGGATAGTATTGGCAGCCTACACTTTTTATCTCGGAACAAGGTTTCCCTAAAGTGTATCAAAAGCCCATTTTGTGATAGAGTGTGGAAAGGTTTTAGAACTTTTTTCAGGTTTTTATACCCAAGTGTCCCTGCTGGGGACTTTCACTCTCTCTAGTCATCCTGGTCACTCTTACAAATGGGACTGTTAGTGAGGGTTATTCTAGCATTCTGAGTTGTCACTTGAACAAGAATTGACTGGAGATCTTCCACTAGAGTCTATGAGAGGATTTACCGTATTATGGAGAGATTTCCCCTACTTCCTGCTGTATCTCAAAACAGCAAGTGAAGGAGAATCTCCCCTATGGGACAAAGAAAAAAATGGCAGTGTTGTAATCACCTCCTACTCTATGCTAAACTAAAAAAAAGTTTAGCCTTAAATTATACTTTACTTTAACCACTGAAGGGGGTTGTAAAGTCTGAAGGTGTTTTATCTTAATGTGTTCTATGCATTAAAATAAAAAGCCTTCTGTGTGCAGCAGCACCCCTCAGCCCCTTACCTGAGCCTTACTTACCTGAGCCCCCTCTCTATCTAGCAATGTTGTAGGATTACACCGGCTACCCGGAACTCCCCTCCTCATTGGGTGAAACAGCAGCGCGACGCCATTTGCTCCCGCTGCTATCAAAGTCAGTCAGCCAATGAGGAGAGAAAAGGGGGCGGGGTTGGGCTGCGCCACAGCTCTGTGTCTGAGTGGATACATGGATAGGGATGAGCTTCGAGTTCGAGTCGAACTCATGTTCGACTAGAAAATCGGCTGTTCGCCAGTTCGTCGAACAGCGAACAATTTGGGGTGTTTGCGGCAAATTTGAAAGCCTCGGAACACCCTTTAAAAGTCTATTGGAGAAATCAAAAGTGCTAATTTTAAAGGCTTATATGCATGGTATTGTCAAAAAAAGTGTTTGGGGACCCGGGTCCTGCCCCAGGGGACATATATCAATGCAAAAAGAATTTTTAAAAACTGACATTTTTTCGGGAGCAGTGATTTTAATAATGCTTAAAGTGAAACAATAAAAGTGTAATATTCCTTGAAATTTCGTACCTGGGGGTGTCTATAGTATGCCTGTAAAGGGGCGCATGTTTCCCATGTTTAGAACAGTCTGACAGCAAAATGACATTTCAAAAGGAAAAAGTCATTTAAAACTACTCCTGGCTATAATGAATTGTCGGTCCGACAATACACATAAAAGTTCATTGATAAAAATGGTATGGAATTTCCCCACAGAGGAACAAGGAACCAAAATTTAAAATAAAATGGCATGGGGGTCCCCCTAAATTCCATACCAGGCCCTTCAGGTCTGGTATGGATATTAAGGGGAAACCCACACCAAAACTTTTTTTTTTAAATGGCGTGGGGGTCCCCCTCAAAATCCATACCAGATTTTAAGGGGAACCCCGCACCAAAATTTTTTTTTAAAATGGCGTGGGGTCCCCCCAAAAATTCATACCAGACCCTTATCCGAGCACACAAACTGGCAGGCTGCAGGAAAAGAGGGGGGGATGAGAGAGTGCCCCCCTCCTGAACCATACCAGGCCACATGCCCTCAACACTGGGAGGGTGCTTTGAGGTAGCCCCCCAAAGCACCTTGTATCCATGTTGATGGGGAGAAGGGTCTCATCCCCACAACCCTTGGCCGGTGGTTGTGGGGGTCTGCGGGTGGGGGGCTTATCGGAATCTGGAAGCCCCCTTTAACAAGGGGACCCTAAGATCCCGCCCCCGTGTGAATTGGTAATGGGGTACAAATGTACACCTACCATTTCACAAAAAAAGTGTCAAAAAGGTTAAAAAACACAAAACACATTTCTTCTTCTTTCAGCTTCTTCTTCCATCTTCTTTCTTCTGGTGTTCTTTCAGTTTTCTTCTTCTGCCTCCATCATCTTCTTCATTTTCTTCTTCTCCATCTTCTTCTTCGTCCGCTCTTCTCGTCCAGGCTTCTTCTCCGCTCCGTCCGCACGATCCGCCTCAGTGGGAGTCTTATATAATGGAGGTCGGGGCCACCCGGTGACCCCGTCCTCCTCTGACGCACGGGCAGTTCACTGGACTTCCTGAGGCTTTCCCCGTGCTGTCAGAGGGGGCGGGGTCATGTAACCAGAGAAGAAGATGATGAAGAAGAAGATGGAGCAAGAAGAAGAACACCGAAAGCACACCAGAAGAAAGAAGAAGAAATTAATAAAAGGACTTGTCAAAAACTGTCTCTTGTGTTTAACCTTTTTGACACTTTTTTTGTGAAATGGTAGGAGTACATTTGTACCCCATTACCAATTCACAAGGGGGGGCGGGATCTGGGGGTGCCCTTGTTAAAGGGGGCTTCCAGGTTCCGATAAAACCCCCGCCCGCAGACCCCCACAACCACCGGCCAAGGGTTGTGGGGATGAGGCTCTTCGCCCCATCAACATGGGGACAAGGTGGTTTGGGGGGCTACCTCAAAGCACCCTCCCAATGTTGAGGGCAAGTGGCCTGGTACAGTTCAGGAGGGGGGGCCACTCTCTCTTCCCTCCCTCTTTTCCTGCGGCCTGCCAGGTTGCGTGCTCGGATAAGGGTCTGGTATGGATTTTGAGGGGGACCCCCACGCGTTCCCCTTAAAATCCATACCAGACCTTGATTTTGAGGGGGACTCCCGCACCATTTTTTTTTTAAATTTTGGCGCAGGGTTCCCCTTAATATCCATACCAGACCTGAAGGGCCTGGTATGGAATTTAGGGGAACCCCCACGCATTTTTTTTTATTTTGGTTCGGGGTTCCCCTGAGGGGAAATCCCATGCGGTTTTTATCAATGAACTTTCATGTGTATTGTCGGACCGACAATTCATTAATAGCTGCGAGTAGTTTTAAATTACTTTTTTTCCTTTGAAATGTCATTTTGCTGTCAGACTGTTCTAAGCACGGGAAACATGCGCCCCTTTACAAGCATACTATAGACACCCCCCAGGTATGAAATTTAAAGGAATATCACACTTTTACTGTTTCACTTTAAGCATTATTAAAATCACTGCTCCCGAAAAAACGTCAGTTTTTCAAAAGTTCTCTTTGCATTAAAACATGTCCCCTGGTGCAGGACCCAGGTCCCCATAACACTTTTTATGACAATAACTTGCATATAAGTCTTTAAAATGATCACTTTTGATTATTCATGTTCATGTCCCATAGACTTTAACAGTGTTCGCGTGTTCAAACAAATTTTTTGCCTGTTCGCAAGTTCTGCTGCGTTCCGAACCGGGGGGTGTTCGGCTCATCCCTATACACGGACCTACAGCTCGGCTTGGGTGCCCTCATAGCAAGCTGCTGCTGTGGGGTCAATCAACAGGTGGGGGGGCCAGGAGAGCCAAAGAGGGACCCGAGAAGGAGGAGGCTGCTCTGTGAAAATCCACTACACAGGGTAGACAAGTATAACATGTTTATTATTTTTAGCAAAAAAAAAAAAAAGAGACTTTACAATCACTTTAAAATCTGGATGCCACTTTAAAGAAAAGCCTAGTCACAGTGGCTATTGAGGGTGCCTGTAGGGTGTGGGTCCCAGAGCATCAAACAGAGTGCAATGCAGAGGGCCTACTTGTAAATTTGTAGTAGGAAGCAAGAGCTGCATTAGTTGATGCCCCCTCTGTAGTGCTGGGTCCTGTCCCATGCAGAGTGATACCAACTGCACTCCACCTCTTATCCCTACTAGCGTTCTCCAGAGTGGTGCCAGCAGCAGGAAAGAAGAGATCTTCAGGTCAGTGTGAAGCAATACACTGGGCATAATAGTATAGGGCTGATTTCACACTGATGTGCTGTGGTTTCCCCACATCACTGCTGCAATGTACCCGCAGCATTGCTGATGGTTTGCTGCATTTAGCCATAGGAGCCCATTCACAAGTGCAGCAGGCGCTGCTCCTCCTTTTAAAAAAGCAATCCCAGTCTGTTTGACAGGTGGTGAGGAGGCGATATGTTGCCTGCTCACCACTTGATTTAAATCCATGATTGCCGTGCAATGCACGCAATTGCAACATGGTAGTATGGCAATTAGAGCTTTAAATCAGGTGTGAGGAGATGAAACTGGGAGACACTGTGCCCGGTAATCTTTGAGTTCTCCCATTTTGTTCAAGTAGATCTCCACCTCTTTAAAGTTGCCTACCCCTGCTGTAGGGTTTAATAATGGAGCCTCCAGATGCCTGTGGTTAAAGTGGCTAATTAACCAGGAAAAAAATAAATTATAGATTAATGTACTGCAGTTAACCAATTCTTAGATTTGTTTGCTGCATTTGTTTTCTTTTTTTTTCTGCATTCTGAATGAAGTAGTAAACCAGACACCTTTGGACAGAAGCATTGTCGGTCTGGGGAGGATAGTGTCAGACTAGCAGAATAAAGCTGGCCATACACCATACAATTTTCCTGTTCAATTTTCTTTAGATTTACCTTCAACTATGTAGTACAAGGGCCTGCCTGATTGCATCCAAATTGAAAGTGTTTAGGTTTTACCTCATATTATATGGTTTTGGTAAATCTAAAGGAAAGTTGAACAGGAAAATTGAATAGTGTATGGCCAGCCTTAGTGCCAGTTCACAGTAGTCCGACATACGCTCCAACTTAGAGATCAAAAGTCGCATGACATGTCAAAATCAATGGTTCCCTTTAAGAGCTGTCTTAACTGGTCCAACTTGTGTCAGTGCCAATTTAAAAAAGGTTCCTGTACTACTTTGGTCTGACTTGGGCAGGGTTTTAGCCTGCTGATTTTAATGTAGGGGGGGGAGGGGGACGAGCAAGCACTCCCCCCTCCCCCGCAGATGATACCAGGCCACATGCCCTCAATAACATAGGGGGGGGGCTTTGGGGCAGGGGGGGATTGGTGTCCAAACACTGCAAAGCACCTTGTACCCATGTTGGGACAAATGCCTTTTCCTGACAACTTTGGGAGGTGGTTGTGGGGGTCTGAGGGCAGGGGGCTTATCTGGAACAAGGGGACACCCAGATCCCATCCCCCATGTGTATGAGTATTGGGGAACATTGTTCCCCTACACATTCACCAAAAAAAAAAAAAAGAAGTGTAGTGTTACAAAAAGAACGTTTTCGACAAGTCCTTTATTAAAAATTAACAAAGCCCCCCCCCTCCCCCGTCATAGCTTCACCGTGTCTTCTTCCTCTGCTGATGTCTTCTCACTCCCCCGCCATTCGACAGGTCAAATCGCATGACAAGTCGCAGCCTATTGCCGGCAATGGAACCGTTCCAATCGGCGCAAGGACAACTTTGCAGCGCCGCACCAATTTGCAAAAATAGTTCCTGCACTACTTTTGTCGACTTCGGGTGCGACTTTAATAGACATCTGTGCATGAAGCCACACTGATGTCTTTCAAGTCGGACCTGAAGTCGCACTGAAATGCGGCTTTGAAATCATGCGATTTGAAAGCTATGTTCAATGTGAACAAGGCCAAAAGTCTGAAGTTATAAGATGTAGGGCAGAGTCATCTCCAAAAAGAAAACCAAAAAAAAAAAAAAAAACACAATGACCTGGAATTTATAAAGACTTGCATAATTTTGCAAAAGTGTTTCGCATGCATCCTAAAAGTGGCTCAGTGTGCGCCAAATTCGTGAACTTGTACTTTAATTTGGTGCATGTTGTGCCACTTTTAGAATGCATGTAAGACACTTTCGCAAAAATCTGTCTCTGCACGCCAAAAGAACATTGGTCCTAATTATTTCCACTTTTGTAAAATATGAGCAGCAGCAGAACAGGGGAGAGCCAGAGGGGGTCCCTGTGTGTGTGGGGGGGAGTATGGGAGAGGGTCCCTGTGTGGGAGGAGGTCCCGGTGTGGGAGGGGGTACAGGAGGAGGTCACTGTGTGGGAGGGGGTACGGGAGGAGGTCCCTGTGTGGGAGGGGAGTACGGGGGGGAGGGGGTACGGGAGGAGGTCCCTGTGTGGGAGGGGGGTACGGGAGGAGGTCCCTGTGTGGGAGGGGGGTACAGGAGGAGGTCCCTGTGTGGGAGGGGGGGGTACAGGAGGAGGTCCCTGTGTGGGAGGGGGGGGTACAGGAGGAGGTCCCTGTGTGGGAGGGGGGGGGTACAGGAGGAGGTCCCTGTGTGGGAGGGGGGGTACAGGAGGAGGTCCCTGTGTGGGAGGGGGGGTACAGGAGGAGGTCCCTGTGTGGGAGGGGGGGTACAGGAGGAGGTCCCTGTGTGAGAGGAGTGTACAGGAGGAGGTCCCTGTGTGGGAGGGGGGTACAGGAGGAGGTCCCTGTGTGGGAGGGGGGTACAGGAGGAGGTCCCTGTGTGGGAGGGGGTTCTCTGTGTGGAAGGGGATATGGGCGGGGGTCCCTGCGTGGGAGGGGGCTATGGTGTGGGGAGGAGTCCCTGTGTGGGAGGGGAATATAGGAATGGGTCCCTTTGTGGGAGAGGTGTGCAGTAGGGAGTCCTGGTGTGGCAGAGGTATACGGGAGGGTGTCCCCGTGTGAGAGGAGGATATGGGAGAGGGATAAGGGAAGGGGGTCCCTGTGTGGGAGGGGGATACAGGAGGGGGTCCCTGTGTGGGAGAGGGGTTATGGGAGGGAGTCCTTGTGTGGGAGGGGGGATGCAGGAGGGAGTCCTTGTGTGGGAGGGGGGATGCAGGAGGGAGTCCTTGTGTGGGAGGGGGGATGCAGGAGGGAGTCCTTGTGTGGGAGGGGGGATGCAGGAGGGAGTCCTTGTGTGGGAGGGGGGATGCAGGAGGGAGTCCTTGTGTGGGAGGGGGGTGCAGGAGAGAGTCCTTGTGTGGGAGGGGGGATGCAGGAGGGAGTCCTTGTGTGGGAGGGGGGATGCAGGAGGGAGTCCTTGTGTGGGAGGGGGGATGCAGGAGGGAGTCCTTGTGTGGGAGGGGGGATGCAGGAGGGAGTCCTTGTGTGGGAGGGGGGATGCAGGAGGGAGTCCTTGTGTGGGAGGGGGGATGCAGGAGGGAGTCCTTGTGTGGGAGGGGGGATGCAGGAGGGAGTCCTTGTGTGGGAGGGGGGATTCAGGAGGGAGTCCTTGTGTGGGAGGGGGGATGCAGGAGGGAGTCCTTGTGTGGGAGGGGGGATGCAGGAGGGAGTCCTTGTGTGGGAGGGGGGATGCAGGAGGGAGTCCTTGTGTGGGAGGGGGGATGCAGGAGGGAGTATGCAGGAGGGAGTCCTTGTGTGGGAGGGGGGATGCAGGAGGGAGTCCTTGTGTGGGAGGGGGGATGCAGGAGGGAGTCCTTGTGTGGGAGGGGGGATGCAGGAGGGAGTCCTTGTGTGGGAGGGGGGATGCAGGAGGGAGTCTTTGTGTGGGAGGGGGGATGCAGGAGGGAGTCTTTGTGTGGGAGGGGGGATGCAGGAGGGAGTCTTTGTGTGGGAGGGGGGATGCAGGAGGGAGTCTTTGTGTGGGAGGGGGGATGCAGGAGGGAGTCTTTGTGTGGGAGGGGGGATGCAGGAGGGAGTCTTTGTGTGGGAGGGGGGATGCAGGAGGGAGTCTTTGTGTGGGAGGGGGGTGCAGGAGGGAGTCCTTGTGTGGGAAGGGGTCCCTGTATGGGAGAGAGGTGCAGGAGGGAGTCCTTGTGTGGGAGGGGGATACAGGAGGGGGTCCCTGTGTAGGAGGGGGGATATGGGAGGGGGTGCCTGTGTGGAAGGTGAATGCAGGAAGGAGACTTTGTGTAGGAGGGGCGTGCGGGAGGGGGTCCCTGTGTGGGAGAGGGGTTGCAGGAGGGGGTCCCTGTGTGGGAGAGGGGTGCAGAAGGGGGTCCCTGTGTGGGAGAGGGGTGCAGAAGGGGGTCCCTGTGTGGGAGAGGGGTGCAGGAGGGGGTCCCTGTGTGGGAGAGGGGTGCAGGAGGGGGTCCCTGTCTGGGAGAGGAATAAGGGAAGGGGGTCCCTGTGTGGGAGGGGGTGCAGGGGGGGGATACAGGAGGGGGCCCCTGTGTAGGAGAGGGATAAGGGAAATAAGGGAAGGGGGTCCCTATGTGGGAAGGGGTTCCTGTGACTGACGTGGTGATTGCCAATTCTTCCGGTGGGTTCCCCCATCCTAGTATATGTGTAGTGTGAGAGATCCAGCCATGGATGATTGTTCCATCAGAAAGCATTATCTCACAAGAGGGGGTCCCTGTGACCAGTTCTGACCATCACCTGTACTGACCTCCCCCATACACTGTGCGTTCTCTGCCGGTCCTCAGGCTGGTCACTCACAGAGCAGGTTTAACCATTTCCAACATTTTTTAATTACAAAAAAAAAGCCAAAAAAAAAGTTCAACACAACCCCCCCCACACACACAGGGATGAAGATATCACACACACACACGCTACTGAGGGCACAACACCTTCGTACAACTTTTTTTGGCTCAAATTAGCTGGAACATTTCACAAGTGAGCCCAGCACAGTATCCTGCCTGGATGGGACTGGACTGAGGTCCTCCTCTCTCCGCAGCCCTGGACAGCTCATCATGAGAAGTCTCACAATGGTGAGATGGTGATTGTCCAGCTACAATAAAGTACACTCAGCCCGGATAATAAAGAGACATGGGGAGGGGAAGTTCCCTAGGCTCTGCACTCACCCAGCGGTCGGTAGCTCGGTGTCTCCTCAGCTCGCACGGCAGGCTCTGTGCACCGGCTCCGCGCCGCCCGCACTCCGGACAGGTCACGTGCTCGGCCGGCAGAGGGGGAGAGCCCGGGGATGGGTGTCTGCACTGAGCTGACTGGCGCGCTTCTCCCCCCTCACAGCACAGAGCCGCCCTGCTACAGCTCCTCACACACAGCAATTCACACATTCACTTTCAACAGACACTTACCTGACAGGACTTCTACCTAATCCACAGTCACTTACCTGACAGGGATTTTTACCTAATCCACAGTCACTTACCAGGCAGGACTTCTACCTAATCCACATTCACTTTCAACAGACACTTACCTGACAGGACTTCTACCTAATCCACAGTCAGATTCCACAGACACTTACCTGACAGGACATCTATCTAATCCACAGTCACATTCCACAGACACTTACCTGACAGGACTTCTACCTAATCCACAGTCAAATTCCACAGACACTTACCTGACAGGACATCTACCTAATCCACAGTCACATTCCACAGACACTTACCTGACAGAACCTATCTCTGATCCAGATACCACAGTCACATTCCACATAGACTTACCTGAGAGGACTTCTCCCTAATCCACTTTACCTGAGAGGACTTCTCCATGATCCACAGTCTCACCCCATCACCAGATTTACCTGAGACTTGTCCTATACAGCTCCCTGATCCACAATTACATCCCTCTATAGACAGTACCTGAGAGGACTTATCCTATACATCTTCCATCATCAAACCTACCTGACAAGGACTACATTTCTCTGATCCAAAATCACATCATATACACAAGCAGAATGTTGAACAAAAATTTGTACAAAAATTCTCAGAACATACAAATGTAGCTAAACAGATTTTGTTTGCTTTTAACATTTGATTTATTAATGAATGCATTTTACCAAAGGAAACCACATACACTGTTAGAAACCTGTACATTACAGACAATTCTTCCATTTCAAATTTTCTTGTCATTATGGTCCATCTGACCATACTATTAGATAAATTGACCAATGTTCTTACAGCAAAAAATGTTGAACACAATTCTACTAGTGTGTAGCTAGCTATACCTGAGAGGACTCATCCCATACATGTCCCTCATCCACAATCACATACCCCATCACCAGACTTACCTGAGAGGACTTATCCCATACGTCTCCCTCATCTACAATCACTTCCCCAATCACCAGACTTACCTGAGAGGACTTATCCCATATGTCTCCCTCATCTACAATCACTTCCCCAATCACCAGACTTACCTGAGAGGACTTATCCCATATGTCTCCCTCATTCACAATCACTTCCCCAATCACCAGACATACCTGAGATGATTTATCCCATATGTGTCCCTCATCCACAATCACTTCCCCAATCACCAGACTTACCTGAGAGGACTTATCCCATATGTCTCCCTCATCTACAATCACTTCCCCAATCACCAGACTTACCTGAGAGGACTTATCCCATATGCCTCCCTCATCCACAATCACTTCCCCAATCACCAGACTTACCTGAGAGGACTTATCCCATATGTGTCCCTCATCCACAATCACTTCCCCAATCACCAGACATACCTGAGAGGACTTATCCCATATGCCTCCCTCATCCACAATCACTTCCCCAATCACCAGACATACCTGAGAGGATTTATCCCATACATCTCCCTCATCTACAATCACCAGACATACCTGAGAGGATTTATCCCATACTTCTCCCTCATCTACAATCACTTCCCCAATCACCAGACATACCTGAGAGGACTTATCCCATATGTCTCCCTCATCCACAATCACTTCCCCAATCACCAGACTTACCTGAGAGGACTCATCCCATATGTCTCCCTCATCCACAATCACTTCCCCAATCACCAGACTTACCTGAGAGGACATCCCATTTGTGTCCCTCATCCACAATCACATCCCCATCAGCAGACTTTCTTGAGAGGACTTATCCTGTAATGGGATAGGCGGAATGTACCAAGTTGATTGATCTATCAACTTGGGTACAACCAGCCTTCCAGGTTATCTTGCGATTATTGCTAGCATCTCCTATAGCTGCTAGTGATAATCACTGTCTTCTCTAGGCAGGGACGGTTTCCTCCACCCGCCCCCCAGCCCAGGGAAGACGATTGCTGATCCCCCTGTCAGCAATGTCTGTGTTGATGGAGGAATCGTAGAAATTTCTTTCCTGCAACCCGTGCTTGCAGGTAAGAAGTTTGCACCGTGTATGGCTGGCCTTACCTGAGACTTGTCCTATACATTGTCCTGCACATTACCTCAGAGTCTGACCACTGACAGTCAAGTCAAGGGACAATCCAAGTTTCTCATGATTTGTCCAGGACATCTTACCCCTATTCACAACCAGGCAATTTGTAGCTCGCAGCTATTGTTCTTTCACACCATTCATCTTCATCCACCTGAGGTGTGCAGGCAGCCTATGGAATTGGATGCAGAAGCAGTGACTGCATGGACACAACCATATGTCAAAATTGTATATGCGTACAGAAGCCAGGGCACGGATCAGAATGCACACTGTCTACATTTGGGTCCATGCACTCACTCCTATATGCTTATCAAATTCTGACATGCAGCTGTGTCTGTAAATCCAATGCATCTGCATCCACTGCCATAGGTTGCCTGCACACAGTTCAGAGCAAAAGTGGCTCATGTATGCAGGACAGGTGCCAGGACCCATTTGAATATGGCCTTATGTATATTGGCATGCATTTTTATGTCATCTGTTGTAAAGTGACAGATCTTTGGATAGGTCAAAGCAGGAGCTAGGTGGGTAGACACTACTCCCCATCAGGTCCACTCAGCAAGCAGTGGGCAGATCCATAGCCAGTAAACAGCCTATCATTAAATATAGAATCCGACCACTGCCTGCAGTCAATGAAAAGGGGAGAGCGGACATTAAGGGAAAAAATTGGCTCGGCTTCCCCATCAAGCTCTGCCTACTGTCAGCATCACTGGTTGCTAGAAGACTGTCAGCTGTGAAGTTGACAGTGTCCCTAACAACCAGTGGCAGGTCAGGAGAGGAGAAGATAGCGGCAAATATGCCACCTGATACACAGCGTACAGAGACAAGCACTCTGGCAGTCTCTGTACAGTATAGTACAGTTGGTCTTAATTACAAGCGGTTGCAGGGCAGTTTTATGGCAGCCCCATTTGCTTGAAAAGGACACATTCAGTGACGGCGCTGCCCACTGAACACTACAGGAGGGATCTTTTTTGCCACAGCCGTGAAGCAAAGCTATGCAGCCACAGCCTTTGCAGCTTAAAGGGGTTTGTAAACCTACGTGTTTTTTCACCTTAATGCATCCAATGCATTAAGGTGAAAAAACACCTGGCAGTGACTGGCCCCCCAGCCCCCCCCCCCCCCATTTTACTTTAGATTACAATTAAAATTAATTAAAAGGTGCAGCGCTAATGAGCAAATGAAAATAAACCAAATGAGGATGCTTAGTGTTTAAACATTAACACCATATACATAAATAAACATTATGGGTGAAGCATCAAATATAAGGTGCAAAAAATTAAATTATATATCCACACATATATAAAAAGAAGAAATGAATGAAAATTCACTGTAAAAAAATTGGCAGTACAACGAAATACTAAAAAAGTAGTAATTTTAGTCCCATTTAAGTCTTCTGCAATTGTTTTAGTTTTAGTTGTATTTAGTCGACTAAATCTCCAGTACATTTTAGTAGACTAAAACTCATTTTAGTCATCTAAAATCTAATGGGTGTTGTTACATTGTAATGCATTATTTAAGCATTTCTCTAAAATTTCCAAACTCATTATATACTGCTGGAGTGAAAAATCTAATATGTTATTATTTATGGTATTAAGGTTTGAATATGCACTACAGACCAGTGTTAATTTTGACGCCAAATTTAAATTTAGTTTTAGTCATACTCTTTTGACTAAAATGCCATTTTAGTTTTAGTCCTATTTTAGTCATCTCAATTTTTTTAAGTTTTAGTTGTATTTTAGTCGACTAAAATAGTATTAATTTAGTCAATGCAAATGTTTTAGTCGACAAAATTAACACTGGCTGCAAGCCAGTGCTCCAGAAATGATTATCTTCTTTAGTTATGTAAAGCACAGATACATTCGCCATCATTTCTAGAATGTAGAGGCCCCCTATCAAACTGACACAGACCTTATTACTAACACGCTGCAACTTTGCGTATTGAAATAAATAAATAAAAAACTACTGTAGAGAACATACAGGTATGTGACATTACATTGATGCATATACATACAAACCTATTCATAAGCAGACACATTGGACCATTGGCAAAGATCATTTATTTAACTTTGCAGGGCTGACCTACTTAAAGAGGAAGTAAACTTCCTCTGCGGACATTTACCTATACGTAGGCCTATAATAAGGTTACCTATAGGTATTAAAAATATCTCCTGAACCTGTAGAGTTTATAGGAGATATTTCCAGTGCATGCAGCAAGTGACATCAGTGGCGCATGCGCTCTGAAGGAACGGCCCACGGGTGCCGTTCCTTCCGAGCTGATGCCATGAACAGCGGCTCCCGCAATCATGACGTGAGTGACGTTATCGCGGCTAGGGCCAATCGCAGCGTCGGAGCCTACAAACACAGAAGAAGCTTTGGGAAAAAGTTTGGCCGTGACAGCAGTGTGCAGGGGCCGCTGCAACAGTTTTGCTTTAAGGTAAGTATTTCATAATGAACTAGTATGCGATGCATACTAGCGCATGCCTTTGTCTTGCAGGGTCTTTTTCTTCTCTTTTTTTTTCCCGGAGGTGTACAACCTCTTTAATTGCTTGATGCCATGGTCCCCCAGACCAGGAAAATATCATTAGACGCCTTGTTCTGATTGTTACTGTTCTCCTCTAGATAAGCCATGCTGTTATACTCAGTGTGCTCCTCCCTCCCCTCTAAAATGACATACACTAGCAATGTCAGCATGTTTCTGAGTGCCCTACAAACATATTTTGCTCTGAGGATGGTCAGATTGTGCCTGCCTGTTTAACGCCCCTCTAAAGTCAGTGGGCAGCCTTATTACATCCACATGGTAGAGTACCAAAGTACATTTGATAGCCACAGGGTCAACAAACTGCTTATTACAACACAAGATGATGTGCCACTGATTGCTTACATAACCTTGACCTTGTACTCAGTAATTGGGAATGTTTGTTATCTTTATCTTTTGATTTGAAAATACCGAAACTAGACTTCACAGCACTTTCCCCCAGCCACTGCTCGCTATCACTACTCAAATATTCTGTACATAAGTCTTTTTCTGTAATGTGAAAAGCAGCAGAAGCACAGACAGTATTTTCATCAAAGCCAAAGAGGCCGGCCCAAACTTTGGGGAAACTTTCCACCCTTCTTACTCAAGTAATATGCTGTGTCTGTCTGCATGGCAGCACAATATCAAATAGGTGCCACTACAGTACATAAGCACATACAGTGAGACCCACAGTCGATGTTTGACTGATGCTGCTTCTTTTATAATGGGAAACTGATACATTTTTAATGAGTAAATATTTTCAAGTATCTGTAGTCCAAACTTTTTTTCTTTTACGTTTTATATAGAATATTAGATGGTTGGAAGCTTTAGAACTTTTTTTGCTGTTTGTCTTCCTTAATTTCCTATTCCAAATGCACAACAGGATTTTCCAATATTTCCCTTCCACAGAACTCAATCAAACGATCGACTTCTGTCAAGCAGGGACTGCCACACACTGATTGAACTTTGGCCGGTCGCTACTGAACCAGTTAAATTTCGATCAGTGTAAGGCCAGTTTAAAATATAACTCTAGATTTTATGTTAGCAAAGCTGGCCCAAACAAACTACTGGTACTTCTTTCACTAATGCCGCGTACACACGGTCGGACTTTTCGTCTACAAAAGTCCAACGGACGCTGACGGACTAAAGCTGGCTGGTAATCCGATCGTGTGTGGGCTTCTCCGGACTTTCAACTGACTTTTTTTGCCTCAAATCCGACGTACTTTAGATTTGAAACATGCTTTAAATCTTTCCGACGGACTCGAGTACGGTCGAAAAATCCGCTCGTCTGTATGCTAGTCCGACGGACAAAAACCCACGCTAGGGCAGCTATTGGCTACTGGCTATCAACTTCCTTATTTTAGTCCGGTGTACGTCATCACGTAAGAATTCGACGGACTTTTGTGTGATCGTGTGTAGGCAAGTCTGTTCGTTAGAAAGTCCGCCGCAAGTCCGTCGAAAGTCCGCCGCAAGTCCGTCGAAAGTCTGTCGGACAGGCTGTCGGACTTTTGTAGACGAAAAGTCCGACCGTGTGTACGCGGCATTAGAAATGTGGCCACTGCCAACACTCTAGCCTCAGCTACCTAAAGTATACAGCTCTGTGGTCTGACAGAGTTATAGGTACTTGCTGTCCTATTCCCAGGACTAAATCTAGTTGGGCTGAGAGGGGCTTAGCCATTTACAGGAAGCCTTGTATTTTTATGAATGAATACAGGGCTTCCTCTGATAGGCTGAGGTGGGAAGGCAGGCAGATCACGTCACAATCTCCACCTCAACCTTATGGTTGAACTAGATGGACTTGAGTCTTTTTTCAACCTGACTATGTAACTATGTAACCAATCAGAGGAAGCCTTATATTAATTGATACAATGCAAGGCTTCTTGTGAATGTTTGATTAGTGCTCACTCTAACTTGATTCTGTTCCAAGAATAAGACTGGAAATCCCCATACTGCTGCTGGAACACAGCACTGTACAGTATATAGCTGGTACATACAGTCAGGTCCATAAATATTGGGACATCGACATAATTCTAATCTTTTTGGCTCTATACAGAGGCACATATACAAACTGTTTTAACTCCTACACTGTTCACCTGATTTGGATGTAAATACCCTCAAATTAAAGCTGAAAGTCTGCAGTTAAAGCACATCTTGTTCGTTTCATTTCAAATCAATTGTGGTGGTGTATAGAGCCAAAAAAGATTAGAATTGTGTTGATGTCCCAATATTTATGGATCTGACTTTACAGCTTGACCCAAACAAATTATATAAAATAACACAAAACCTGCAGTTAGGCTTTAAGCTGGCCATACAGTGATTGAAATTAGGCCAGTTAAAGCGGTTGTGTACCCTCAAAAATTTTTTTTTTCTACCCCTGTAAAGCAAAAGGCATAATGAGCTAGTATGCACCGCATACTAGCTCATTATGAAATACTTACCTTAGAACGAGGCGTCGGTATCTTACCTGGTCCACGCCGAGGGAGCTGTCATGTTGCCTCGGCATGTCTTCCAGGTATCGCGGTTCCAGCGCTGTGAGTGGCTGAAACCGCGATGTCGTCACTCCCGCGCATGCACGCGGGAGATTTCTTACTCGGCAAGGTCCGGCAGTTGCCGGCCTTCAGCCGAGAATCCCCTGTGCGCATGCGCCGCTGCAGTCAGCGGCTCATAGCAAGGGGAATATCTCCTAAACCGTAATGGTTTAGGAGATATTTTTTTTACCTACAGGTAAGCCTTATTATAGGCTTATGTGTAGGTAAAAGTGAAAAAAATGACTATACAACCACTTTAAGCCTGACAGGCACAGCGCTGGATCCATACAGGCCTTAGGCTGGGTTCACACCTATGCGGATTGGAATTTCTTCGCATCTAATTCGCATGACAGGAGAATGTGACCAGCTTTCTATGGAGCCAGTTCACATATGCCTGTTGCGGCTGCAGAGCGTACTGCACAGAAATGCTGTGCGTCTTTGACTCAGTTTCAGGGCCGAATTCAGGCAAAGATTCGTCCTTGATGCGTCCCTGAAACCGAGAACAGGGACACACAGCGTTCCTGTGTGATCCACAGCCTTCTTAGGTGTGAACCGAGCCTGAGGTAAGTATTTTTGGAAGGGTAGGAGAAACAGCTGCTGAATTTTTTTTTTTTTCACGTTAATGCAAAGAATGTATTACGGTAAAATACTATTTGACTTTAGAACCACTTTACACTTTAAGTTCCCTTTCACATGGACTTTCTGAACAGGTTCGCCTGTCAGTTCTCCAGTTGGACCTGAACAGAGCAGGCAGATGCTAATGGACTTGTATCTGTTTACATCAGGCTACCTCGGAGTCTGTCCAGGGCCAGAAAAAAAAGGAAAGACTCCTTTTGCATTTTTTCACACCTAAAAATGACAGATCGGAGGTAGCCTGATGTAAACTGACTGTAAGTCTGTTTACATCCAGCAGCCCATATATCCAACAAGGGTGTGCCACAGTCCTCTGTCAAAATGCAGACCAAAAACTGCATGGGCACAAATGTCACAAAAGTGAGATTCTTCCTATTGTGCTCCGATTCATCAGGGGATTAGCAATTAGACCCCCTGCTGAATGGACCGAAGCACTCTCATGTAAAAGGACAATAAGAATGGATTGTGCAGATCTTGCACATTAAACAGTCTGTTTTGAATTCTATAGGGAACATATAAGTTTGATGTGTAAGATGAGAGGGGTCGATTGATCCAGTTTTGTTTTTAACAATATTGTTATTCTTTAAAATATTAAAGTATACATTCTTTAATAAATATTAGATCAATTTCCACTTTGTCGAATAAATTTTTTGGGGGACATTGTAACTACAACCTGGGAGTATGCATATCAAGAAAAAAAGAAAAATCATCTTTGGTCATTATCAAACAGCCCAATAAGTTTCTGTGCAAACAGGGAGATGTTTATAAAACTGGGCCAAAACAAGGGTAGCTTTTTCTGTCACAAGTAGGTAACTGTGCTAAATATAACCTTATTAACCACTTGACCCCTTGGAGGTTTTACCCCCTTCATGACCAGGGCATTTTTGGTGACACTGTACTATGGGGTCAAATGTACACATTTGCCAGCACACCTCACATCAAAATCTTTATTGAAGAATGATCACATCACAGAGGACATAGTGCAACGTTTTGGAGTCACGTAGTACCCCTTCGTCAGGTATTTATGAAAATAAATGTGACAATCATTTGCCCATCCTTGACAAATTCTAACTTTGTCAATCCACTTTTTGCTACAGGTAAGCCTATAATAAGGCTTACCTGTAGCTACCCCGGATATCTCCTAAACCTGCACAGTTTAGGAGATATCCCCTGTATCTGCATGTGTCAACGTCATCTGCACATGGGCACTGAAGCAATGGCACGTGCGTACCATTTGCTTTAGTGAGTGTGCTGTTACCGGTGGCCCCCGCGCGCATGTGCGGGAGTAACGTCATCACGGTTCCGGGCAATCACAGCGCTGGAGCCACGATAACCGGAAGTAACTCCGGGGAGAAATGTTGCCAGCCGGTGCTGTGTATGGGTACTTCAGTGAGGGCTTCAATCTCAGGTGAGTATTACATAATGAGCTAGTATTTAGTTAGTACTAGTATTTAGCTAGTAAAAGTTTTTTTTTTTTTTTTCAAAGTGGGTTTACAACCACTTTAATACATTCATTTCCAATGATTGTTAGCTGCATCTAAGAGCCGTAATGCAATATTTTTCCTGAAAGTGCATCAGATTAAAGAATAAAAACAAACCAATATCTGATGTTACTACAAATGACAGCTTCACTGTATTAGTTAGATTGCAGTTTGCTAACACAGCAAGGCTCCAATGTTAAAGCCCAACTATGGGAAACTTGAAAATTCCTCCTTTAAGTAGGGCTGCACCCACATTGCAGGTGTTAACTGCTCCATCAGGTCTAGGGGGCATGGAAAAAATCATTTACCTTACCTGATCCTTAGTGCTGCCAGACCGATCATTGCAGCATCTTCTCCCCCGGCTTCAGGGGTCTAAGATCATGACATCATCAAGACTAATGTAGGGTTCCTAGCCTTGCATAGGATGTGATGATGCTAAGGGACAGTCCACCACTGGAGCAAGGGGGCCGTTTGCCAGAGGAGTGGAGGGTCAGTTAAGTAAAATGCTTTTACTCTCCCTTATGCCGCGTACACATCGTCGGCCTTTGCAACCGGACTTGTCCGACGGACACCGACAGACCAAATCCGGCGGACAATCCGATCATGTGTGGGCTTCACTGGACCTTCAGCGGACTTTTCCAGTCGCAAATCTGACGGACTTTAGATTTGGAACATGCTTAAAATCTTTACGTCGTAACTCCGCCGGACCCAGAAATCCGCTTGTCTGTATGCTAGTCCGACGGACAAAAACCCACGCTAGGGCAGCTATTGGCTACTGGCTATCAACTTCCTTATTTTAGTCTGGTGTACGTCATCACGTACGAATCCGTCGGACTTTGGTGTGATCGTGTGTAGGCAAGTCCGGTCGTTAGAAAGTCTGTTGAAATTCTGCCAAAAGTCAGTCGAAAGTCTGTCGGATGGGCTGTTGGACTTTTGTAGCTGAAAAGTCTGACCGTGTGTATGCAGCATTAGACCTTTTATCTGATTTCCCAGAGTTGGGTTTTAACAGTAATGTTGCATGTTTTCCATAGGAACAAATTACCTCTCATCCATTGTAAATGCTGACATACACATACATACCATTCCACATAATAAATCCTATAATTCATATACAAAAACAGCTAAACAAAAATGATATTTTATCAAAGTGAATGCACAACAAACAACAATTTTTCTAAATGCAACTGTAAACTTTCTACTGCAGATCTGAAAATGAAAGCAAATATCATTTATTGATGAACTAACATTTTCCTTTTCTTTAGTTTCCTACAATACTGCTGAACTGTAGGGCTAAACAACGAAGAGGATTTTACATATCGTTCTGTTTAACAGATCAACCACTTGTCAGTAATCACTGCATTTGCAGCACACTCAAATCAATATAATGTAATATAACAAATATTAACAATAAGGTGTTCAAAGATTTAAATTGCCCCTGTAGTTCAGCACTTACAATAGGTAAAAACTCTTAATCCACCTCTTTTACATGTAATAAAATACATTTTGTTACATTTGTGTCTTACATTGTAACACATCATATCATCTAACACACTATCAAACAAACATACATGACAACCTGGGATGAGAAAAAGAGACACCTTTCAGCACAAACTATGTAGTCGAAGGACACATCCCTCTCACACCTCCAGTTTTGTAGAACACAAAGAATTAATGACTTAAAAAACGATTAAAAAAAGCCCAATGTACTATTTTTACATCTGTTTTTCTTTAAATTGCCTTTCCAAAATAACAAAAACAGACAATTAGGGGTTGCATAAAAGTTGGATGAAAGTTTACTGTAGTATAGGGCAGGCCATAGGCCATTTTTTCGTTCAACCATTTCAGCCAAAAAAAATAAAAATGGCCCAATACCCCATCCAGAGATTCAAAGTAGATGGAGAAGTACTCCCCCCTGAGCTATTGCATTGTGACAGCGGGGAGACATCTCCACCAACAAATTAGCATTGCAGGCTAAAACCTGCATCGCTGATCAAGTGGGGAAAATTTGACAGGGAGGTTGTACAGAAGTTTACCAGTAGTTGACTTCTGTGCAACCACAGTGCTCATACATGGATCAAAATTTGTTCAGTTCCTGCTTTTTTGTTTTAGGTATATACATAAATCAAAAAAGGAACATTAATCCCTTGGCGCCGGCACCTCCCAGCCCTCTAAGGGGTTTCAGATGCCGGGAGACAAGGTGGGGTTTATGATCATGCGATCGCCACGTTTGGCTGTCACAGCAGTCACATGATTGGAAAGCTCTCAATCGCTAGTATGTATCGGAAGCTTTTCAGTACCCATCAGCTACCGCACTGGGAGCACCCAGAGAGGGCGCTCTGAGCATAGTAAGTTGTTTTAACAGGGCCACATTTATGCGGCCGCTCAGCAATAAGGCCCACCCACTGAGTGCCTACATATATGCGAGCTGTCGGCGTCAACGTGTTAAGGGTCCATTCACACCAGTCAGAGCTGTACAAGACAGTGGCTGGTGTGTGGGTCCGGGGAGAATCACCACTCTGTACTGCACTGTCCCTCTTTATTCTTAAATAACTTTATTGAAATAAAATATTTTATAAAGTTCAATTGGCCGCAGCACCATGCCAGGCGGTTCCTCGCGCTGCGCTGAAAAAAAGTAGTGCATTCACACAACACAGTGGTGTGAATTGGGCACACAGGAGACAGGGCATTTTGCCTTGTCATAAAGTGGGACTGAGCTGGAATAGCCATCCAGCACAGTCCCACTGCATCTGGTGTGAATGGAGCCTAAAGAGGAACGCCATCCCACTGTAATATCTTTTGTCAATCCCCTCTTATTTGGTTTACTTGGTTATCCTCAATTCATATAATTACATGCCTAGTAAATCCAGTGTTGATTCATTATGAGCTGCCCCTTGGTTACTACATGCCAGGTCCCGCGCCACCATTTCCCTCCTTTCAGTCTTTGGGAGCTGGCCACCTCTTCTGGTTCAGGTTGCCAGCTTTCTGATTACACATGCCAGGTCTGCACTACTCTAGTGACATGTCTGCCTCAGCTGAAGTCACCTGAGATATGTGACATGCATTTCCCAGGAGGCACCAGGAGCAGGGAGACGTCATGCCTAATCCTTAAAAAATTGGTCAGCTTTTCACCTTTTTGGATGGCAATGAGGCAAAGTCTACCTTGTGGGTGAAGAAGCCCAGCAGAGCCACACAAATTTCCAGTGTCAAAGCTGGCGCTGGGTGAGGATTTGGCAGCCCATTTATTTGAATTGACTGTCTTAACACAGTGCATCACAACGGCAAAGTGTGATTGGGTCCTCAAAGTCTTCAAGAAAGCTTCTTTAGTCTTTCTGAAAGCTTTACAAATACTTGGTAAACACACTGCTCATATACAAATTTAAGCCTGTATATATAAAGCCTTGTTTGTTCAGACCTGCATCATGCTATAATGATCCATTGTAACATGTGGCTAGTATTCCCTGTGTAGCAGCAATGATGAGCAGTACTTGCATTTTACAATGCAAGGCACGGTTTGTTTTTTAATAACTATCAGAAATGTACACTCCATTCAGGTTTCAGCATATCTGCATTTTTCCGCACCGCACATCACACCAGTGTTCTATGTGCTCTATGTGTGTCCTGTGTTCATCCAGTGCAGAAAACCGCAGGTCACTACAGTATGTGTGAAGGCACCCTCAGACAACACAGGGCTTGTATAACCTTACAGACACAATCTCACATAAAATAAGAAGTGTGCATCTTTAAAAATGACTAGTTCACAATTGGCTTCTACTTGGGTGCATAGTAAACATAACTTGTTGCTACTTCTGGGAATGCTGCACTATATAATAATTCTGTACTGTAGATTCATTCAGCCAAGTTACATAACAAGCATGCAATTAGATTGCTCCTACTGCCGTTCTTTAGCTTATCTTGGCATTTTTCAGTAAAAGCTTTCAGTGCCAAAGCAAACTGGCTTGATAATAAAAAAAGGCTCTTGACCTAAGTACCAAAATGCAAGTTTGATGGAGTTTTGTACACACTGAAAAACCTCACGAGTGATCTCTTTAATTGTTTGTAGGCATTTTACATAGCAGATCTGAGTAGTCAATATAAAACTGATAGTGAAGTTGATCCTGGTCAAGGCCATTTATAAGGACTGAATCTGCAATATAGGTACAAGTGTCTCTTACCCTGGGGCTGCACAGAGAAGTTTGCCTGTGTGTGCAGTATGATTTTGGGGTGGAGGCATCCTCACATTTCTGCAATGGAGAGTGTTGGTCAGAAGCCATAATACTCCGCCGTGTGCTGTGAATGAGAGATCAGTGTAGCTGGGATAGTGTGTTACTGCCTCTGTAATTGCTGGGCTGGGTGACCAACCCTGACAGTGCTGCCTCACAACATTGGAATGTCTGAGCTAAGGCTGCTACCAGAGCACTCACTAGTGATCAGAGAGAACCAAGCCATGTGGACAGTGGTGCAGATAATTACATTTTGGGGGAAATGGCTAAACAGTGCAAAAATTCAGCACTGTGAAGGAGGAGGTCGCCAGCAAAGTAATTACGTGCACACCGCACTGAAAAGATTTATTATTTTTAAGTATGCTCCAATAACAACAGATGAAGCTGCGTAATGAGCCTCGTAACCCACCACATAAGTCAAGGGCACTTCACAGGTTCCTTTGTCAAGACTTCTCACTGCAGCCTGCAAAAACATAGATATTTTGGTTGATTTACCAATAGGCTATTCACTTTGAAAATGAAATTGGACTTTGCATGGGAATTTGCTCATAAAATTTCACTTTGCAAAAAGTACCCAATCATGTGCAAAAAAAATTAAAAAGTAAAAAACAACATTTTTGCTTGAACATGATTGGGTGATGGAAGCCAGCAGAGCTTCATCTCATTTGCTAAGCTCTAGGGAAAATGCCCATGCAAAGTGAAACTTCCCTTGCAAAGTAAACAGCGACCAAGTACTATGTATACTAAAAGTATTCATATCCCTGTGTATTGTGCTATTGTGCTCATCAAGGAAGACATAGGAGTTTTTGGAATTTGTCAGTTCAACCACTTCCTGGAGAAGGGAGTGCCTCATTTTCCTGGGTTGCTCCAGCAGTAGCTAGATTGCAGTGTTTGCCTTGGCTTTGTCTAGTATCCATCCAGTAAATAGGCTGGTCATACATATTAAAATGTCTACCAGGTGGTAAGAGATTTACCTCTACTTAGTTGAAAGATGTGACACTAGGACCTTTAAGACCATTCATTTGATGAATAGAAGTGGCTTAAAGCTGAACTGCATTACCTTCTGTCTTGCACGGTTGTGCTTTCGTGTACTGAAATTGCTTACACTAATTTCACTGCACACTTTGAGCTTCTAACAGTGTGCATTAGAACAGTGGTCTCCAAACTGCAGCCCAGGGGACAGATGTGGCCCATCCTCCTCCTTTCCTGACCTGCCAGATTGCAAGCAGGGATAAGGGGCTGGTATGGATTTTGGGGGGGTCCCCATGCCATTTTTTTTCTATTTTGGCATGGGGGGTGTCCCTCCGAATCCATACTAGACCCGGGTGAAAAACACATCACATAGATGTGAACCTCTTGCTTGGAACCTTTGGAGAACCCTGCATTAGAAGATGCAGCAAGTCAGATGGAGCCTGCCTCATTTCCTGACTGGAAGGCATCCAGTATCTAGCCCTTTCCCCCTAGCATGACTGTCCCTGGCCCACCTCTTTAATTAAATGGAGTTCATTTCTTTCAATCATAGAGGCTTAAAGTGGTTCTAGAGCCTAAATATTTTTTAACTTAAGGTGCAATAAAGTGATTGTAAATGAAAACATTTTATTTAAAAAAAATAACAAACATGTCATGCTTTCATTGCTCTGTGTAGTGGTTTTGCATCCTCTGCATCTCTTCTCTATGTTCACTTCTGTGTCTCACTGGCTTTGCTGGGGCACCGGGAGCCATTGGCTCACAGTGTTATCAATCAAAGCCATTGACGGGGAAGAGGGGGGCTGGGTCGAGTCCCGCTGTCTGTGTCAAGGGATATAGCAGCAGGGCTCGGGATCAAGCATGCACGAGTGCCCCAATGGGGCACTGGAGAGAGAAGAATAGCCAAGATCGCCGACGAGGGACCCGAGAAGAGGAGGTTCAGTGTCGCTCTGTGCAATTCCATTGCACACATCAGGTAAGTATCAAGATGTTTGTTATTTAAAAAAAAGAAAAATCCCTTACAAAAACTCCAACATCACATTAGAGTGTTACCAAGGGCATTCTGCATGCAAATTCAGCCCATGTAGGAACACCCACTCCTCCAGACTGACATCCACCCACCAAGGCATTTTGATATTTGCCAAATTTCCCCCAAGAGCCAGGCCACTGTTTGCAGCAGAAATTAGGGCTCTTGAAAAGAGTGCTGAGGCAGGGTATTGTGATGTTTTGAGGAAGCTGTAACAGCCTGCTGGCCCCTTTCACCAATCTGTCTGTATTGCATAAAAAAGCACAGAAACCCAGTAATGATGTCAAAGTAATGTTTAAAACAAGGTATGTCATGAAAATGAAAAGGCTTAAAAAGAAAAAAATTCTAAGCATGTTGATAAGGGGAAAGGAGGAACCAGGGAAGACAATTACTGTATAAACAGATTCATCTTGAAGTGCAATAAAGAGCTTATTCTGTTTTCTCCATAGATATTTTTGCAACATTTAGAAAAATCTGTTTGTCCATTAGTGCACTCTGTCATTATTTGGAATGGCTTCTCACCACCATGTAGCTTATGACCTCTGCTTGAGTTTCCTTGACTACAAATATTAGTCTGTGGATGGCTTTTGGTTCGCATACATAGGGGTTTATAAATCATATTTGAAATGTTTCAACTATTTAGGACTTCTCAAATCCACTTTAATTAAAGTAGAACTTCAAGCAGTATTCCTATTTTAAAGGTGCACCCCCCCTCCACTTAGCACTTTTTTGGGGGGGAGGTGAGAGCAGGTACCTAGTTTTGACAGGTACCCGCTCCCACTTCCGGCTCAGATAGCTGCGGCAAACTGACCCGGAAGTTCGGCCCCTCCTCTTTCCCCTGCAGTTTTCTGGGACACATCACAGGTCCCAGAAGACTGCTGCACATTCACAAGGCGCAGTGCGACTTGCACATGCACACTAAGAAACCGGCTGTGAAGCCTCAAGGCTTCACTTCCTGTTTCCCTTAATTCAGATGCCGCCCCCTGCACCGGAACCCGATTAAAGAATCGGATCAGATGAGAACATTGCTGGATCCAGGGACAGGTAAGTGTCTTTATTCTAAAAGTCAGCAGCTGCAGTATTTGTAGCTGCTGACTTTTTTTTTTTGGGGGGGGGGGGAACCTGAAGCTCTGCTTTAAGCTTTCTTTTTTCTATTTTCACCAGGTGAACCAGCCAGTAAGTCTGTTGAAAAGCTATCTTGCTGTTACAGGGATAAGACAGACCATTTAACACTGGCAGGGGTGCTTGACATGATTAGCTTTTGTTCATTTATGTAAAACTTTTATCCAAAAAGGAAACAAAATGCTTGCTGTAACTGATTAAGTATTAGCTAGAGTTTGGCTTCAGCTTGTTAATGTTTTTAAATCTGCTAGATCATCTAACACTCCCTTCCTGATAATTCTGCTGTACAAATGTGCCTCCTGTGTCCCTTCACCCAGAGTGGGGACACTTTAATACAGGAGGTGTGATGCTGGTCAGATCAGCAGGTGAAAGCACAGGGAAAAAAGAAAACTCATAGTCACTGCATGTAATGATTAGCTTCAATATATTCCATTTTTGATTTTGGTCTAATACCGCTTTCAGGTCCTGAGATTTATACATCCGTGTAGAGCCAGGTAGGTTACTTAGGTTTTCTCTATTCCAGTTAGGCAATAAAAAAAAGGCCAGCTGTCTTCAGCATGTGACTGTAGATTGATCCCCTCCCCCCCCCCCCCCCCTTTTTCATTCCTCTCGTTCTTTCCCCTCCCTCCCTCGGCGTCCCCTTTCCATCTTTCTTCCCCCTCTTCCCCCCTCCCCTCCTTTTCCCCTTTCCCCCCTCCCTTTCCCCTTCACCAATTCCCTCCTCTTTCCTTCTTCCCTCCTCAATCCACCCACCCCCCCTTCACCATCCCCCCTTTCCTTCCCCAGTCCTTTATTCACATTCCCCTTGTGTCACAGTGCATGTTCAGACCCATATGATACTAATTTAAAACTTTGTCTACTTGTAGTCTGTCCCAATACCCCCCGTGTCCGCCCCCAGGGGGAACACCCGCATTGGGTGTCTCAGATTTGCCGTTTGTTGCCCTTTTGGGCAGTTATTGGTGAGTTCTACTATACATTGTTTAAATAATCCAATACTATTATGCCTTTGGCAATATGATTATATTATTATATTGTATTTTCTTAAAGTGTTATTGTAATTCTGATTATATGTTTTCTAGATGTTATGGTTGGACGCCTCCTGATAAAGCGGCATCGGCCGCGAAACTGTTGAGGTCAACGTCCTTTTCCACATCAAAGTGCCTCCACTTATCCGTGGGGGTTTATTTCAATGTCAATTTTAAATGTCTCTGTTCATTTGTTTACCTTGCAACAACATTTAAGTTGTTTTTGTCGTAATTTGTATTTTCTGTAATTATAATAAATTGTATCTTTTACCTATGTCTTACCGTATATTTGGGTACCGCAATAGTCCAAACCTTTCCTAGTGATTTAGGGCATTTTTGGAGTAGCCCTTGCATATTCTCCTCCTCTTTTTCATTATATTAATACAGGATGATGGTAACCCCTTCCCATATGACACACCTTGTTAACCCCTTGTGGCAATATCCCTCTGTAGGTTGATGGAGCAGTAGCAAATTGTTGCGGTAATCTCTGACCTCTGTCCTTCACTTGGCATGTTCCCAGTCAACATACAGTGCTTTGAAAAAGTATTCACACCCCTTTTCCACATTTTGTCATGTTACAACCAAAAACATAAATGTATTTTATTGGAATTTATGTGATAGACCAGCACAAAGTGGCACATAATTGTTAAGTGGAAGGAAAATTATAAATGGTTTTCTTTTCTTTTTTTTTACAAATTTTTATTACAAATGTGAAAAGTGTGGTGTGCATTTGTATTCAGCCCCCTTGAGTCAATACTTTGCAGAAGCACCTTTCACTGCAATTACAGCCGCAAGTCTTTTTGGGTATTTTGTATTTAGTCTGACCAAGGTGAGCACGTTACATCTAGTGTTGCCAACCCCCTGAAGTAAAATTTACTGGCAGAACGCCAAAATTTACAAACGGCGCCAATTTTTTACTGGCAAAAAATCATAAAATTTACTGGCGGATCCACATTCTTTACTGGCACTGCAAAAAAGTACCTAAAATTACTGTTTTTAGTGCTAAACAGTGAAAATATCAATATTTGAACTATAAACACATAGCTAGTGCTATTAGCAATGTGTTTAAGTTAAACAAAAGTCAAAAAACATATTTCTCAATTTACATGAAGGTCAGGATACTATAACCCGGCCAGCAGAGAGTTCCCCCTTACATCAGAGTGTGCAGGATGGTGACCAGAGACCACCTTCTGCAGAGTGAATACACTAAGGTAAGGGGGGTTACTAATATAGGGGGGAACCTTTATATCAGTGCCCTCTTACATTATTGTATTCACTCCACCCTTACATTAGTGACCCCCCAGACTGGCCTGGTGGCGCTGTCACTGACCTCCTCTCAGGTGCACCTTGCAGGGCTTAGTCAGACAGCTCCAGCTTGGCGGCTATTCTATAGTCTTCTCTCCACAGTCCACACATGTCTGTCTCTTCCCGTAACCCCCATCCCAGCGGCGCTCCCACTCTTGACTCCTTTCTAGGATCCCCTCAGAGACTGCAGACATGATAAAAGACAAGAGATGGTCAGAGGCTGCGAACATGATACAGGAGGACAGAGGCTGCAGACATGATACAGGAGGTGGACAAAGGCTGCAGACATACTACAGGAGGTGGAGAGAGGCTGTGGACATACTACAGGAGGTGGACAGAGGCTGCGGACATACTACAGGAGGTGGACAGAGGCTGCAGACATACTACAGGAGGTGGACAGAGGCTGCGGACATACTACAGGAGGTGGACAGAGACTGTGGACATACTACAGCAGATGGACAGAGGCTGCGGGCATACTACAGGAGGTGGACAGAGGCTGCGGACATACTATAGGAGGTGGACAGAGGCTGTGGGCATGATACAGCCTCAGAGTAGCCTCCTCCTCTGCCCACCATCATATTACTTCTCCACATCATCAGTGTGCTGTGTCCTCCTCCTGTAACCCTTACACCTCTGCACAGGTGACACGTACCTCGTATGTGAGCCTGACGTGCAGAGGGAGACCTCTTGTACAGCCCTGGTTCCCAGATCACTGGAGTTGAGGACAGTGACCGTAGGAGCACAGTGGGGTATGAGTGCCTGGTGGATTCTCTGGAACCGGAGATGACGTCCGCTGGGAGGCACTGGAACTGGCTGGAGTGCCGGGTGCAAGAAAGCTGGATGCAGGTCAGCTTACTGCAGGTAAGATGGATGCAGGTCAGCAGGGTGCAGGTAAGCCGCATGCAGGTGAGCTGGATGCAGGTGAGCTGGATGCAGGTCAGCAGGCTGCAGGTAAGCTGGATGCAGGTCAGCAGGGTGCAGGTAAGCCGGATGCAGGTGAGCTGGATGCAGGTCAGCAGGCTGCAGGTAAGCTGGATGCAGGTCAGCAGGGTGCAGGTAACCCGGATGCAGGTCAGCTGGATGCAGGTGAGCTGGATGCAGGTCGGCTGGGTGCAGGTGCGCCAAGAAGCAGCAAATGCACATGGGTGTGCACAGCAGGCAGAAGCAAGGTCAGACAAGCCGGGTCATACACAGCGGATCAGATCAACAGAATTGGCAGGCAAGGAATGGTCAAGTTCAGGCTGGTTCTGGTAGCAGGAAATCAGGCAGGCAAGCAAACAGGATCAGGGTCAATGGAGAGCCAAGGCTCAGGATTGGAGACAGCAGCGTAGTCAGAGAGCCAGGTCAGAAGGTGATCAGATGCAGATTACAGGAAGAGGAAACAGGTGAAGCTGCAGATCAAACAGCAAGAGCTGAATGGTGGAAGCCCCTCTTAAAGGCCACTGGGCGCCAAAGCCGCGCTACTGTGCGCGCTCGCATGATCTCCGCGATCGGCGCATTGGCGCACGCCTGTTCGTTACTTGGGACCCATTGGCGGGGATGCGCCTGAACCCTGTTGCAGTTCTGGAAGTAGTGTATCCATGACATTGCCCCCCCCTTAAGGGCAACCTCCAGGTGCCCAAAAGAGTTCTTTTCTGTGGATGTCTGCGGAAGAAGGCCTGGATTAGTTCTTGGGCATGCACATTTTGCTTAGGTTCCCATGAGTTCTCCTCTAGTCCATACCCTTTCCACTTGATTAAAAATTGAAGTTGGTTACCTCTCCTCCTGCAGTCTACGACAGCCTCCACTTCATACTCTTCGTCCTTATTAATAATAACAGGTTCGGGTGGCCCCGATCCTCTGTCCGGGAAAGGGTCAGGTACTGTGGGTTTAAGCAGAGACACGTGAAACACTGGGTGCACTTTGAGCGACTCAGGCAAGGTAAGCTTATAGGAGACCTCATTCAATTTCCTTTTAACTGGAAAAGGGCCAATGAATTTGGGTACCAACTTTTTTGAAGGGCAAGCCATCTTGAGGTTGGTGGTAGATAACCACACCTGATCACCTGGTTGGAGACGTAATTCACCTCTTCTCTTCCTGTCATAAAGACTCTTGTTGATTGCCAGCGCTTTGGCCATTGCTTCTTGCAACAACTTGTTGTTGCGACCCAGGAATTCGACAGTGCTTTGTACTGCTGGAACTGGAGATTCCGGGATAATGTTAGGCAGGAAGACAGGATGGAACCCATAGTTTGCAAAGAATGGTGACTGACCTGTGGCTGAATGGCTGGCATTGTTGAAAGCAAATTCATCTAGAAGCAAAAGTGCTACCCAATCATCCTGGACAAGCGAGGTAAAGCAACGGATGTACTGTTCCAGGGTTTGGTTCGTCCTCTCAGTTTGCCCGTTAGTCTGGGGGTGGAAAGCAGATGACATGGAAAGCTCAATTTTCAGGATTTGGCATAGTGACCTCCAGAAGCAGGAGGTGAACTGGACTCCCTTGTCAGATACAATGTTGGTTGGTTCCCCGTGCAGCCTTACGATCTCCCTGACAAACACCCAGGCGGTTTCCAAAGCAGACGGAGTACTCTTTAGGGGTATGAAGTGGGCCATCTTAGACAAACGGTCAACCACTACAAAGATAGCTGTATGTCCTTCAGAAGGGGGTAGTTCCACTACAAAGTCCATGGCAATCATGCTCCAGGGTCTGTCAGGAATTGGTAGTGGTCTGAGGAGACCCCAGGACTTGGTCCTGGCAGACTTGCTTTGGGTACAGGTGACACATGATTTGACATAGTCCTTGCAATCTTCCTCAAGCTTCGGCCACCAAAACATGCGCTGGATTAGTTCACAAGTCTTGTGAACCCCAAACTGTCCAGCCAGTGGATGGTCCTGACACAGGTTCAGAACTTCTGTCCAGTAACTTTCTGGCACAAAAATTTAGCTGTCCTTCCAAAGCATCCCATCCCTGGGTATCAAGGTTGATCCTGGAGGACCGGACACCCCCTCTGAGGCTTGTTTTAGACCGGACATCAAGTCTGTCTGGAAAAGCAGAAAGTTGCCCTCAGATAAAATGGTGTCAGGGACTGAAGTTTCCTTGGGGTCATCGTACATCCGAGAGAGAGCGTCAGGCTTGATGTTCTTTGATCCTGGCCGGTAGGTGATGTGAAATGAAAATCTGGAAAAGAATAACGCCCATCGTGCTTGGCGCGGCTTCAAACGTTTGGCAGTTCGTAAATATTCCAGACTTTTATGATCCGTGTAGATAAGTATGGGATGTGCAGCTCCCTCTAGCAGATATCGCCATTCTTCGAGCGCGGCCTTAATGGCCAGAAGTTCACGGTCACCTACATTGTAATTCTTCTCGGCAGGTGAAAGCTTCCGAGAGAAGAAAGCTATGGGGTGCATGAGGTCCTTGAGACCTTGACGCTGAGAAATAACTGCCCCCACGGCTGTTTCTGAGGCATCAACCTCGAGTAGGTAAGAATAAGAAGGATCCGGGTGGCTCAAGATGGGGGCAGAGGTGAAAAGTCCCTTTAGGGTAGAAAAGGCGGCTTTAGCCTGGGGATTCCACTTGAATCGGATGTTTTGTCTTGTTAGCTGGGTGATCGGGGAGATAATTGCAGAAAATCCTCTGATAAACCTTCTGTAAAAATTGGCGAAGCCAACAAAACGTTGCACCCCCTTCTTATCCGAGGGTGCAGGCCAGTCCAGGACAGCTGTAACCTTTTGTGGGTCCATCTTGAACCCCTCTGTGGAAATTACCAGGCCCAGGAATTGGATACTCTGCCACTCGAACTCGCATTTTTGTGGTTTGGCATATAGCCCATGCTGACGGAGTCGGCAGAGTACCATCTTGACATGTTTCCGATGCTGATCCAAGGATGAGGAAAAGATCAGGATATCATCTAAGTAGGCTAGGACGAAGATGTCCAGATAGTCTCTGAAGATATCATTTATCAGGTGCTGAAAGGTAGCAGGGGCATTACACAGGCCAAAGGGCATCACTAAGTATACATAGTGGCCAAACCTGGTACAGAAGGCCGTCTTCCACTCGTCCCCTGCACGAATGCGAACCAAATTGTAGGCCCCAAGAAGATTGAGTTTGGTGAACACAAAAGTAGTTCTCAGCCTCTGAAAAAGCTCAGGAACCAGGGGTAAGGGATACCGGTTCTTGACCGTGACCTTGTTCAGCTCCCGATAGTCCACACAAGGACGCAATGAGTGGTCCTTCTTCTCCACAAAAAAGATTCCTGCCCCAGCCGGAGAGGTGGATGGCCGGATGAACCCCCTCTTGAGGTTTTCATTAACATATTCCTTTAACACTTCCAACTCCCACACAGACAGGGGGAAAATCCGCCCAAATAGGATTTCAGCTCCGGGCAGTAACTCAATCGGGCAATCATAGGAACGATGAGGAGGAAGTGTCTCTGCCCCTCGTTTACTAAAATGTCCAAGAACTCGTGGTATTGTTCGGGCACCGCTGAGCGTAATTCTGAGTCAGCTTCCAGACCCAGCAAAGGGCCAGATAACTTGGGAGATAAGGGCAAACAGTGTCCTTGGCAGTAGAGAGACTGAAACTTGATTTCTCCGGAGCCCCAATCAATCTGCGGGTTGTGGGCCTGAAGCCACGGTAGACCCAAGATGACTGGGAACAAAGGGGAAGCAAATGCATCAAACTTAAGCAGCTCCTTGTGGTTTGAGACAGTAACTACAGGCAGTGGAGGAGTCTCTTGAGTCACCTGGCCAGATTTAATTCGGGATCCACCCGCCAAGAAAACTGAAAGTCCTTGAGCCCTGTGTTGGAGTGGAATGCGTTGTTGATTGGCAAAGTTCAAATCAATAAAACAACTGCATGCACCAGAGTCTATTATTGCAGTAACAGACACAGTCTTTCTGGACAACTGAAGGGTGATGGGAATTGCCAGGTGAGTAGAGGGAGCTGGGTGACTGTGTGATGGGATAGGTGGAGATCTACGATACTTGGCAGGACATGAATGTACATAGTGGCCAGTTCCCCCGCAGTACAAGCAAAGGTTGAGCTGTTGCTCTTCATTAGTCCGACCTGCCCAGATTTATGAAAGTCCGGTGTTAGTTTGGTTGGTGCAGGATTAACTGGGACCGGTCTGAGAGGAACAGGACGAGAGGTTGTCGGCACTTGGGGTAACAACCAAGTTGATTGAGTCTGCTGGGTCACCCTCTCCATCTTGCGTTCCCGAAGACGACGGTCTATCTGAATAGTTAGGGTAATCAAGGATTCCAGAGAATTTGGTACACCGACCCGAGCCAGTTCATCTTTTAATTCTTCTGACCAGCCTAGGCGAAACTGGTGCCGTAAAGCTGCATGATTCCAGTGGGTATCTGAGCTCCAGCGCCTAAAGTCTGTTATATAGTCCTCTACCACTCTGCGGCCTTGCAGGAGTGTACTCAGAGCAGCCTCAGCAGTGGAAGTTCATTGGGGGTCATCATAAAGAAGTGTCATTGCATTGAAGAAGGATGACAAAGAGTCCAGAGAAACATGGTGTTCTTCCAGCAGATGATGAGCCCAGGCTTGTGGATCTCCCAGCAGAAGTGAGACAACAAACCCCACCTTGGTGCTTTCCCGTGAAAAAGTTAAGGGTAGTAAGGAAAAGTACAGCTCACATGCATTGCGGAAAGTCCGAAACTTGCTTCGATCCCCAGAAAACTTCTCCGGAATTGGGACCCTAGGTTCTGGAGATTACATCATTACAGGGAGTGTGGGGGAAGCCTCTGACGACAACCCGCTGAAAGGAAGGTTTGTAATACTCGTCCGGGACTGCACTTGTCTCTCAAGGTGTTCATAGCTGTCCTGGAGGGATTTCACCTCTTGAGTGAGGACAGAGAGCAATTGGCAGATTTCATCAGTAGCGGAGGTCCCTCTTGCAGGCTCAGGCATGGCTGTTTGATACTGACATGTACCTCGTATGTGAGCCTGGCGTGCAGAGGGAGACCTCTCGTACAGCCCTGGTTCCCAGATCACTGAAGTTGAGGACAGTGACAGTAGGAGCACAGTGGGGTATGAGTGGCTGGTGGATTCTCTGGAACCGGAGATGACGTCCGCTGGGAGGCACTGGAACTGGCTGGAGTGCCGGGTGCAGGTAAGCTGGATGCAGGTGAGCTGGATGCAGGTAAGCAGGATGCAGGTGAGCTGGATGCAGGTGAGCTGGATGCAGGTCAGCAGGTTGCAGGTAAGCTGGATGCAGGTCAGCAGGGTGCAGGTAAGCCGGATGCAGGTCAGCTGGATGCAGGTCAGCTGGATGCAGGTCAGCAGGCTGCAGGTAAGCTGGATGCAGGTCAGCAGGGTGCAGGTAACCTGGATGCAGGTCAGCTGGATGCAGGTGAGCTGGATGCAGGTCGGCTGGGTGCAGGTGCGCCAAGAAGCAGCAAACGCACATGGGTGTGCACAGCAGGCAGAAGCAAGGTCAGACAAGCCGGGTCATACACAGCGGATCAGATCAACAGAATTGGCAGGCAAGGAATGGTCAAGTTCAGGCTGGTTCTGGTAGCAGGAAATTTAGGCAGGCAAGCAAACAGGATCAGGGTCAATGGAGAGCCAAGGTTCAGGATTGGAGACAGCAGCGTAGTCAGAGAGCCAGGTCAGAAGGTAATCAGATGCAGATTACAGGAACAGGAAACAGGTGAAGATGCAGATCAAACAGCAAGAGCTGAATGGTGGAAGCCCCTCTTAAAGGCCACTGGGCGCCAAAGCCGCGTTACTGTGCACGCGCGTACGATTGGCGCACGCCTGTTCGTTACTGGGGACCCGTTGGCGGGAATGCGCCTGAGCCCTGTTGCAGTTCTGGAAGTAGTGTGTCCATGACAACAGGTCAGGGCAGCACTGTGCTGCCCTGACCTGTGGAGAGATGAAAGGAGCACAGGAAGAGGACACAGCACACTGATCATGTGGACTTGAGAAGTAATATGATGGTGAATAGAGCACATCAGTCTCTGTCCCCTGCATATGCCATGCAGCCAGGGCCCAGGGACAGAGACTGATGTGCTCTATTCACCATCATATTACTTCTCCCGGCCGGCCGGCCGGCTGGCTCCCAGTAACGTCCTCCTTTTACTACTGATATTATATCCCCCCTACAGCTTCACTCTCCTCCGGTACCTCCGCCTATGACGAGTGTGCAGCCATCCACTGCATGACAGGACAGAGTTGCCCTGGCTGGCCACCGTGGTCTCTCTCAATGCATTCAAAAATGGCGCCAGGCGACGCAATTACGTTACTGCGCATGCGCCGAGCCCGGCCGGCTTCGGAACGGCGCATGCGCAGTTGCGTGGTCGGCTTGCGCCCATCATTTTTACGGCACCGGTGCCCGTAACAGACTTTCACGGGCGCCCCGAAAAAGGGTTCAAAATTACGGGGTGCCCGTAAATCTACGGGCAGTTGGCAACAATGGTTACATCCTCACCCCATAATTTCTTCCCTCTTTTTGGGTATGTCTCTACCAGCTTTGCCCATCTAGAGAGTGACATTTTTGCCCATTCTTCTTTGCAAAATAGCTCAAGCTCTGTCAGATTGGATGGGGAGCGTCTGTGAACAGCAATTTTCAAGTCTATGTTTAGGGTTGTTGTCTTGCTGGAAGGTGAACCTCCGCCCCAGTCTCAAGTCTTTTGCAGACTCTAATGCCGCGTACACACGAGTGGACTGTCCGGCAGAAAAGGTCAGACGGAACGATTCCGTTGGATATTCCGATCGTGTGTGGGCTTCATCGGACCTTAATCAGACCTTTTCTGTCGGACGTCCGACAGACCTAGAAATAGAACATGTTTCAAATCTTTCCGATAGACTCGAGTCCGATCGAAGAATCCATTCGTCTGTATGCTAGTCCGACAGACAAAAAAGGACGCAAGGGCAAGCTATTGGCTACTGGCTATGGACTTCCTTATTCTAGTCCGGTCGTACGTCATCACGTTCAAAACGATCGGACTTTGGTGTGATCATGTGTGGGCAAGTCCGTTTCGTTGGAACTCCGTCGCAACTCCGTTGAAAAGTCCTTCGGAGTTCAGGCGGACGAGAAGTCCGCTCGTGTGTACGCGGCATAACAGGTTTTCTTTTAAGATTGCCCTGTATTGGGCTTCATCCATCTTCTCATTACCTCCAACCAGCTTCCCTGTCCCTGCTGAAGAAAAGCATCCCCACAACATGATGCTGCCACTACCATGTTTCACAGTGGGGATGGTGTGTTCAGGGTGATGTACAGTGTTAGTTTTACGCCACACATAGCGTTTTGCTTTTAGGCCAAAAGGTTCAATTTTGGTCTCATCTGACCAGAGCACCTTCTTCCACACGTTTGCTGTGTCCCCCACATGGCTTCTCACAAACTAAAACAGGACTCCTTATTGCTTTCTTTCAACAATGGTTTTCTTCTTGCCACTCTTCCATAAAGGCCAGATTTGTGGAGTGCACTACTAATAGTTGTCCTCTGGACAGATTTTCCCACCTGAGCTGTGGATCTCTGCAGCTCCTTCAGAGTTACCATGGACGTCTTGGCTGCTTCTCTGATTAATGCTCTCCTTGCCTGGCCTGTCAGTTTAGGTGGATGGCCATGTCTTGGTAGGTCTGCAGTTGCGCCATACTCTTTCCATTTTTGGATGATGGATTGAACAGTGCTCCCTGAGATGTTCAAAGCTTGGGATATTTTTTATAACTTAACCCTGCTTTAAAATTCTCCACAACTTTATCCCTGACCTGTCTGGTGTGTTACATGGCCTTGATAATGCTATTTGTTCCCTAAGGTTCTCTAACAAACCTCTGAGGGCTTCACAGTACAGATGTATTTATACTGAGATTAAATTACACATAGGTGGACTCTATTTACTAATTAGGTGACTTTTGAAGGCAATTGGTTCCACTAGATTCTAGTTAGGGGTAGCAGAGTAAAGGGGGCTGAATACAAATGCACACCACACTTTTCAGATTTTATTTGTAAAAAAAAAATTGAAAACCATTTATCATTTTCATCCCACTGCACAATTATGTGCCACTTTGTGTTGGTATATCTCATAAAATCCCAATACAATACATTTACTCTTTTGGTTGTAACATGAAAAATGTGGAAAATTTCAAGGGGTAGCAATACTTTTTCAAGGCGCTGTATTTGCATGCAGCACAGCCTGATTGGTTTGGTGCATTTCCCAACCTCTTCCAGTCTAAGGACTGCTGTATGCTGTATAGGGGGTTACAAGAGGCCACTAAAGAAACAATGTAACTGGTTGCATATACATGGTGTATGTTTTTTATATTTATATATATATATATATATATATATATATATATATATATATATATATATATATACACACTGTGTATGCTGTGTGTGTGTGTGTGTATATATATATATATTATTTTTTTATGCGTGTATCACTTTATTTACCTTTTTTTATATTTTTTATTTGCCTACCTAGAGTTTACTAATAATAATATTGGGGAAGTAAACTAGAGAAGTAAACTATTGTCCCCCAGGCAACGATCAATGACCTGAAAGCCAAAAAGTTTTTTGGTTTTTTTTTTGCTTTGATCCAGCGATGAAGGGCAAAATCTAGGGATGAGCAACTGAGATTTTTTTTTTCATGTACCCAAATATATATGGAAATATGTTGCAGGTGAATGCCTCCTTTTATAAAAAGTATACTGTAATGACAAAATCTGTAACATCACAGAAAATAAAAATAACGGAAAACACTGTAAGCATATCGGAATGGTTGTTAGATTTATGTTCAATTCTTTTTTTATTTATTCGGTAATGTTATCTAAGAGATGTTTTTAAAGTAGAAAATTTTGCAAAGCAAAAATTTAGGTTTAAAAATATAAATTTGTATTTAATGCATTTGCGTGGACTTTGTAGCTAATCTAGGCAATTTGTAATGTGTGAAATGTACATAGTTTGTTTCAGCTGTGTAAGCATTTATAATGGAAAAAGTTAACACAAGTATACTGTTCCTCTACAATGTTCCACTACAGGAAGTGATGGAGTATAGAGTCGTTCAAATAGATGAGTTCAGCTGTATATGAATCAGGAAATCCTGAAAACATTACCAGGTGGGAGAAGTCAATGGTGAGAGTTCAGAGACCCTGACAGAAATTATTTTGTTGGAAGTTTTTACATTGTAAAATAATCCAGTACCATTTCATATTATTATTAGCTGTTTAGAAGAGCAGACTACAGAAATCCAACCATTTCTTTTTTTAATTTTCAACTCATAGCTAGATAATATGTATTTGTTTCTTGTCCTGGCTGGAGAAAACAGTAAGCTTGTCACTTGCAAGGGGCTTTCTGCATGAAAATGTTACTGGGGGCACTTTTGAGATAAATGAATGCAAATAATTGCGGGAATTGGTGTTTATATAAGTTTTCATGTCCTTGGCACTCCCACTGCTGACAGCATTCAATGGAACATCTTTTCTGTAGACTGAATCAGTCTTTGTTAATGTGCAACCTAGCCACTCATAAAGGACACCTACAACAAGAATTTTAGGATCATTTGTATTGCTGTGCAGCCAGACAGATCCTCAATAAGTTCTTACAGATGAACTGCCTGCATACTGGTTTGCTTCCCCCCAAAAAATTACTATTATTATTATACAGGATTTATATAGTGCCAACAGTTTACGCAGCACTTTACAACTTGAGGGTGGACAGTACAAATACAATACACTTTAATACAGTAGGAAACAGAGGGCCCTGCTCCTTAGAGCTTACAATCTAAGAGGGAAGGTCAAGACATACAAGAGGTAATAACTTTAGGGGATGTGCTGATGGAGAAAATAAATGTACAGTTGTTAGGTGGGGGTCAGATAGGCTTCTCTGAAGAGATGAGTTTTCAGGAATCGTCTGAAAGTGGACAAAGTAGGAGAAAGTCAGACAGATTGGGGTAGAGCATTCCAGAGGATGGGAGAGGCTCTGGAGAAGTCCTGAAGTGGAGCATGGGATCAGGGCCGGTGCAAGGAAGGGGCGGATGCCCTGGGCGGTACAATTTGTGGGAGGGAGGGGGGCGCAGGTGAAGTGCCAGCAGTGTGCTTCACAGTACACACTAGCTGGCGCCCCTAGCTGTACTGAAGTCATCTGTATCTTACTGCTGTAATGTGTCAAGTGCGCTCCTGCACCTGGCACAAGCCTACACAGTCCGCACCAGCTATACCTGTCAGAGCTGCCCCTTCACTCCCCCTATGAAGGCTCTTTATAGTCCAGTCGGCCTGACGTCACTCACGGCCGGAGGCGATATAGGAGGAGAGCTAAGAGCTGTTGCCGAAGCTGCGGGAGGAGCCGCCAAGGAAAAAACAGCAGTTCAGAAACAATGTGTATATCGCCAGGGCTTTTTTTCAGCCGTAACCGCGTTCCGGAACCTCTGGCAGCCCTCTCCTCTCCGAACTGTCATGTAACACATAGCCAGTAGAGGAAGTTTTCTGCACAGCTCCCTTCCTCTACTGGCTTTTCTGTGTTAGCTCTGGGCACTCACTGCTGCTGTCCTCGAGCCCTTGTGCACGCTTCTGCTACCAGCGCTGTAAGCCACAGCTGCAGTGACTCCAGAGGCAGCTTGTCCCCACTTGCAGAGGGCCCTGCTCCTTAGAGCTTACAATGTAAGAGGGAAGGTCAAGAGATACAAGAGGTAATAACTGTAGGGGATGTGTTCATGGAGAAAATAAATGTACAGTTGTTAGGTGGGGGCCAGATAGGCTTCTCTGAAGAGATGAGTTTTCAGGAATCATCTGAAAGTGGACAAAGCAGGAGAAAGTCAGACAGATTGGGGCAGAGCATTCCAGAGGATGGGAGAGGCTCTGGAGAAGTCATGAAGTCGAGCATGGGATCAGGGCTGGTGCAAGGAAGGGGCGGATGCCCTGGGCGGTACAATTTGTGGGAGGGAGGGGGGCGCAGGTGAAGTGCCGGCAGTGTGCTTCACAGTACACACTAGCTGGCGCCCCTAGCTGTACTAAAGTCATCTGTATCTTACTGCTGTAATGTGCCAAGTGCGCTCCTGCACCTGGCACAAGCCTACACAGTCCGCACCAGCTATACCTGTCAGAGCTGCCCCTTCACTCCCCCTATGAAGGCGCTTTATAGTCCAGTCGGCCTGACGTCACTCACGGCCGGAGGCGATATAGGAGGAGAGCTGAGAGCTGCTGCCGAAGCTGCGGGAGGAGCCGCCAAGGAGAAACCAGCAGTTCTGAAACAATGTGTATATCGCCAGGGCTTTTTTATTAAGCCGGAACCGTGTTCCGGAACCTCTGGCAGCCCTCTCCTCTCCGAACTGTCATGTAACACATAGCCAGTAGAGGAAGTTTTCTGCACAGCTCACTTCCTCTACTGGCTTTTCTGTGTTAGCTCTGGGCACTCACTGCTGCTGTCCTCGAGCCCTTGTGCACGCTTCTGCTACCAGCGCTGTAAGCCACAGCTGCAGTGACTCCAGAGGCAGCTTGTCCCCACTTGCTGCTGCTACTGAGACATTGTAGCACGGAGCCGAGGAGCTCTGAAACTCCTCCTCGGCTCTGTGCTACAGCAGGCGGAGCTCTCTGTACTCTCTGTACTAAAAAAAAAAGCCTGCACATACCATAGAGACTGGTGGCTGTCAGAAGAGGTGAGGGATTGCCACAGCCTGAAGTTGTGCAGAGAGGAGTGCACTGTAAAGGTGTGGGGGATGGGGGAATATGTGCTGAGAGAAGAGCGGGTAGCAATTTGTGCAGAGGGAACAGTGAAAGGGGGGGTTAGCAGAGAGGAGAGCTGTGGGGATGTGTGCGGACTGCAGAGAGGAGATCTGGGGGGATTTGTACATGGAGGAGAGCTTGGGGGATGTGTGCAGAGAGGGATCTGGGTGGATTTGTACAGAAAGGAGAGCTGGAGGGAATGTGTGCAGAGAGGGATCTGGGGGGATTTGTACATGCAGGAGAGCTGGAGGGAATGTGTGCAGAGGGGGATCTGGGAGGACTTGTACAGAAAGGAGAGCTGGAGGAATGTGTGCAGAGAGGGATCTGGGGGGATTTGTAAAGAAAGGAGAGCTGGAGGGAATGAATACAGAGAGGGATCTGGGGGGATTTGTAAAGAAAGGAGAGCTGGGGGGAATGTGTGCAGAGACGGATCTGGGGGAATTTGTACAGAAAGGAGAGCTGGAGGGATGTGTGCAGAGAAGGATCTGGGGGAATGTGTGCAGAGAGGGATCTGGGGGGGATTTGTACATGGAGGAGAGCTGGGGGGAATGTGTGCAGAGAGGGGATCTGGGGTGTATTTGTAAAGAAAGGAGAGCTAGAGGGAATGTGTGCAGAGAGGCATCTGGGGGGATTTGTAAAGAGAGGAGATCTGGGCAAGAATCCCCAGAGAGGCACAGATAGTCTGAACGGTGACAATAATTGGGGGAGCGCAGTTTGCCATCTTCGCCATGGGCACCAAATGACCTTGTCCTGGCACTGCATGGGATGAGGTGACAAGGGAGTTAGAAAGCAGGAGGTCTTGCTAGGAGCGAAGAGAATGATTAGGTTGGTATTTTGAGACTAGGTTAGTGATGTAGCTGGGGGCCAGGTTGTGGATGGCTTTGTAAGTTATTGTTAGTATCTTGAATTAAACTTGTTGGTTGAGTAGCAGCCAATGGAGGGATTGGCAGAGGGGTATAGTAGATGCTGAGCGGTTTGTAAGGTGGGTGAGCCTGGCAGCAGCATTCATGATGGACTGAAGTGGGAATAGCCTATTTAGAGGTAAGCCAATGAGGAGGGAGTTGCAATAGTTGAAGCGAGAGATGACAAGGGAGTGGATTAGAAGCTTTGTGGTGACATTGATCAGGAAGGGGCATATCTTGGTGATGTTGCGGAGGTTGAGGCGGCACATTTTGGATAAAGATAGGATGTGGGGACGAAAGGATAGTTCGGAGTCCAGGATTACACCTAGAACCTTGGCGTGGGGGGTCAAGTTGATAGTTGAGCCTTGGATATTGACAGAGAAATCAGGGGAAGTGGCACAGGGGGGAGGAAATATCATGAGCTCGGTTTTGGATAGGTTGAGTTTGAGGAAGTGATGTGACATCCAGGTTGATATGTCTGTTAGTAAGTTGGTGATGCGTGAGGAGACAGATGGAAAGAGCTGGAGGGTGGAGAGATAGATCTGGGTGTCATCAGCGTAGAGATGATATTGAAAGCCATGGGAGGCAATCAACTGACCCAGGGAGGTGGTGTAAATTGAGAAAGGGAGAGGTCCAAGAACAGAACCTTGGGGGACCCAGACGGAGAATGGAAAAAGAGAGGAGGAAGTAGAGTTGTAAGTGACACTGAAGGAGCAGTGGAATAGGTAGGATGAAAGCTTAATTGAACAAGCTAAAGTTAGAAGCTGAAAACTACCCCCAGAGTTGGGGAAAAAAAACTACTGTCTGAAACAGTATTAGGGTCCTTTCACACGGGCGGTCAGCCTGGCGGACTCTGCTTTGCTCAGCGAGGGATTGATCCGCTGATCCCTGCTGAGCAGGTGGATGACAGGTCCGTCTCCGCTCACTATGCAGAGACGGACCTGTCAGAGCCTGCTTTCCTCAATAGCGAGATCGGATGAAAACAGACGCCGCTGACATCTGCAGCTCTATAGGAGGGAATGGAGCATCCAATCAGGTCCGCCTGAAAAACTGACAGGAGAACCTGATTGGAAAACTCGTTTGAAAGGGGCCTTAGATTTTCCACTCTCCAGTTTTAGTAAACCAACCCTTATGTGTCTATGAATTTTGTGGGAATTAGATACATATTTTAGAGCAGTATTCAGAAACTCAGAAAAATGCCTCAAAACTGTGTTCAGAGAGCAGCTTGCTGGCATAATTTACTTGCATATCCACATAAACGCATGTAAACTTACAAGTATGGGTGTAAATTCAATATAATGGCTGCAATAAATGAATATTCTAGCCAATTAAACATGCATATTTTTTATGCTATTAACCACTTGACCTCAGGAAAATTTACCCCCCCCTCCCTCCTGACCAGGCCATATACGGCACTGCGATACTGACACTGTACCCAAATAAAATTGATGTCCTTTTTTTACCATAAATAGAGCTTTCTTTTGAGGGTGATTGATCACCTCTGCGTTTTTTATTTTTTGCGCTATAAACAAAGAAAGACCGACAATTTTGAAAAAAAAAAAACAATATTTTTACTTTCTGCTCTAAAACACATGCAATTAAAAAATGTAAAAAATCTAATTTCTTCATCAATTTAGGCCAATATGCATTCTGCTACATATTTTTGGTAAAAAAATCCCAATAAGCTTATATTGATTGGTTTGTGTAAAAGTTATAGCATCTACAAACTATGGGATATTTTTATTTTTTTTAATTTTATTTTTCTTCGGGTAATGCCGGCGATCAGCGACTTATAGCAGGACTGCGATATTGTGGCAGACAAATCGGACACCTAACTGACACTTTTTGGGAACCAGTGACACTAATATAGTGATCAGTGCTAAAAATATGTGCTGTCACTGTACTAATGACACTGGCAGGGAAGGGGTTAATATCAGGGTCGATCAAAAGGTTAAATGTGTGCCTATCTAATGTTTCATTGTAGTGGGGGAGGTGCTTTTAATAATGGAAGCCATGGTTCGGTGTTCCTTCTTTACAGAATCCATGCCTTCTGTGCTGACAGAATGGCAAGCTGCCTTGTATACATAGCAGACTGCCGTTCTGCCTGTGTGCAGAACGATCAGCAGGTGGCGGCAGACATTGGCTCTGTGGGACCCGCTGATCAGCTCCGGCTGTGTAAAATCACGGCGGGAGCGAGCCACTGGCAACATGCACTTGTGCACGATACCCGCAAGTGCAGAACCACGTATTTATATGTCAGCGTGGCCACCCTGTAGCAGTAAATCTGCTATGAGGTGGTCGGCTAGTGGTTAAAAGTAAAATTATAGAAATTTTATAATGTACTTTAAAAAAAACCTGTTGTGAAAGAAACATGGGGGCTGCCATTGCTAACTACTTCTTCAAGTCATACTGACCCACTTGCTTCAATATATCACTCACCTGAAACTAGGGTTGCAGCCTGGTCGGTATTTTATTAGACTAGCCAAGAAAAAACTGACTTTTTGTCAAGTTATTCATAGGAAAGAGATCATTAGGGACTCTATTTTTTTCCAGAAAAATGTGAAAAATCATACAGGACAAAGCAACAGGTTGGATTTAAAGCCCTATTTCCTAGCAGCATATACAGTACCCTTTTTTTCGTTGTTCTACTAGTCTGTCCAGCCACAGGTAGCAGAGAAAATACCCATTATTTCCCAGTATGGACAAACATGTGATTCACGCCATGTGACAACACTGGTCCTTAGCTCAATACTGTCACATCGCATGAAAAGAGAATGGGTTGGAAGTCATCCATGCCCCCTCTGCACCTTATTCCTGAAAACCGGATGTCAGAAACATAGAATACGTCACTTCAAGTCCTGTCCATATCCTATTAATCTTTATGAAATAGCTGCAACTAATGTAAGTAAGATTTGTAAATTGGCAATACAAAATCAACAAAATAACAATCTAGTCATTGTATTACTCTGTTTACAGCAACAATAATGAGAATCTGATGGTAACGGGATATTCAGACCTCCACTGGCTGTGATCTTGAACTTTCTAAACCAAAAAACGTAATATATTACAGCTTACAAATCCTTAGATTTAGTGTCTGCATTAGTTTTCTTTTATAGACTTTTTTTTATTTATTTTCTGGCAAGAAACACACTTCCTGTCTCAGGATGGCTACACCCAACGCCTCTACTGTATCTATAGAGGATCAACGTAGCCACCCTTACACAGCAGCATTGTGGAGAGGGTAGTGTTAGATGCAGTGGTAGCTGGTGCTCAATATTTTGAGGGGGGGACAAACAAATCTGCCCCCCTTACTCGCAACAGCAGCTACCCCCACCCTCCCAGCGGAAGACAGGAATCGGAGGCGGTGCGGGCTGCTGGAAGCTGCCTCTGACCCCCTGGCTCACGGTAGCCCCCCCTCCCGTGCGGACGGGTCGGACGCCATCCATGTCTTTACCTTAGGAGATGGTGTTGGTGATCTAGGGTAGGGCTCCTGGAAGCTGCCCCTCCATCTGCTGCAGCCTGCCCTGACATCGTGCCGGTGCTTCTGCTCCCCGCCGAATAGGAAGTAGGTCCTGAGTTCCAACCCAAATAGGAAGTGAGTCCTAAGACTTCCTGGCCAATTGGGTCTGAGGACCCGCTTCTTGATTGGCTGGGAGGAGAATCAGGAAGACAATAGCGAATATTAATTTGCTATTGTCACACAACCGGGTGGGCTCATCACTGACATCACTCACAGGTCCTGCGTTCTGCTGGTCCCGGCAGCGCAGCCATCCTCTCTGGTGTTTCCTCCTGTGCCTCCCCCCCTGCTGGTCAGCTGGGATCTCTCCCATTCACCTGCACATTGGAATAGCCCTGGGACCACCTGACGCTGGACATTTCTTCTCTCCCACCATGATGAGCATTGTTTTATTTGATCACTAGTAAGTGTATTTTACCTTTTTGGGAAATTAAAGTCTTTTAATACTGCACTTAGAGGCACCTTTGTTTGATTTTGTAATTATCAAATGTATGTAGCCTTGCTGGGGCCTCTGCAGGTTTTATTATTGTTCCTGTTGGACAGATTCCACAATTTTTTTCTCCCAGAGACGGTGTTCGCCAGCACAGGAAGTGAGGGAATATCTTCCCACACTGCACTGCAATATTAACGTTCGAGAGTTTTTGATCCTTCCTCAATCTAGTCAAAATTATTTAAAAAAAAGTTTTGGCTAGAGTTGTACCCTATTAGATAAATAGCTGCACCCTAGAAGAAGCTGAATAGGCCTTAACTTCAGCCAATAACATTTATTCCTTCATATATAAATATATATAATTGCATTCCTATTAGCATGGCATAAGCGATTAAATACACATATAATGAGAACAGCAGCAAATATTAAGAAACATTAATAAAATCTAATTTGGATGATGTAAGACCATAAAGCTGTGAGCCTTCTCCCTTCTAACAGGCTCAGCGTGTGCTCTTAGACTGTTATTTTTTTAACTCCTTTGCTGAAAGCCAAAGTGGCAGAACATACAAGGTGGCTGTTTTACACTCTGATTCACGCTGTCCAGGGAAAATGCAAAAAGTCCTGACAAACAATGAGTCAATTCATAAGTGGAGCACACAACCACTGTACTGTGTACTGCTGCCAGCTATTATCTGCTGGGGGAAATACTGCTCCCTGCATGATGTGTGCAGTGTATGCTGCAGACTTTCCATGGAGACTTCTGCACTGTAGACTCCAATATGCAATGTTAAAGGGAAAGTTTAATGTATTTTTAGTGAGAACGTTTGTTGAGTTTTTATTGTATTAATCCAAAGTACTTTTTAATAAAATCACACATTTTGCATCCCCACTCTTCCATATTTTTATTGTATTAAATATAGAGATTTGCAGATTAGGATTAGCCACTAAAGGGAACTTTTAGACCTCATGCACACTGGTTACTTAGCCTTTGTGAATCCGGCTTTGGCATTTAGCTGTGGGTGAAAGTTACAGGTGTCGCATCCAGAATGCTTAATATAAAAGTGAAAATCCATGCTAAAACATGCATAAAACAGTAGATCAGTAGCAAGCATCAATTTGTTGATTTCAAATTAAAACATATATCAAGATAATATGCAGCGCTTAATAATACAAAAAATAGTTCATAAAAGAGTCCATATGGCTCGAATGTCGAAAGATGGAAATCCCCACACCAACTTCAGTGTGATAGATCAATAAACATGGCACCACTCATGACATCATTTTATGATGAAACGTGTAAGGTGGGACCCTATACATGACAAAAGCACGCTGGACGCCGTGGCCATCTTGAAATTTCCTTTTGAAGCGCAATTTGTTTGTATACATGTGAGTGTGCATTTTTATTAAATAAAACGGATACTGATTTTTAAGAGCCTACTGCACTGTGGTATTTTCTTATGCCCTTGCGAGGTAAATATTATCAGCATCGGACGAAGATACCTGTCAAGGTGCCAGTTATTGGAGATATCTATGGTTGTCTGTTAAGCACCTTGCTTCTTAAGGCTTATTGGGAGTAATACATGTGATGTGTGATACAGCTCCTTGGACACAAGTCTGCTCTTTGGTAACAGCAAGGGGTGATTAACCACTCTATAATTTGAGGGTCCATTCCAGCATTCTGGATGAGCGTCCATTCCCTCATCCAAAATGCTGCCAGCAGCCTGTCAAACTCTATGAGTGGCTGGATAGGGCTGAAAAGAGTGCACCTAGAGGTACTTACGTTTAGGGCAGTATGCACCCAGGGACGAGTGTTCGTAAGGCAAGCTTCTTTCAGTCCATACTGCTAGGTGCACCATCTAGCCTTGTTAACGGTGGCAGATGTCAGCCTCTCATAGAATTTTACAGACTGCTTATGCCAGGGCTGGAGTGGACCTCTGTGCCCTCCACTGTTGGCTAAATACCAGAGCCCCATGCACTGAGGCTAAATGCCCAGTGTTCAAGGGGCCTTAGTGGCTCAGGGCAACAACTGTTGGGGTAAGGTATTAGTAATGTATTGAGTTGATTGTTTTCAAACTTGCATTGTGAGATAGACCATAAAGCACAATTATATTGCAGTGCCAATCAAGATCAGAACTGGTGTCCCCGTTGAAAGATTTGACATATCAGCCTAGATGTCAAACCACTTCCTCAAACTGAATCTATCTAAAACCGAGCTCTTAATATTTCCTCCCCCACATGCCCCTTCCCCTGACTTCTCTGTAAAGATCTGCGGAAAATCTATCAGTCTGTCCCCACATGCCAGGGTGCTAGGGGTCACCTAGGGGTCATCCAATCCCTGTCCAAATCATGCCGCCTTAGCCTCCACAACATTTCCAGAATAAGCCCCTTTTTAACTAATGACACCACCAAGCTTCTAATTCACTCCCTGGTTATCTCTCACCTCGACTACTGCAACTCCCTCCTCATTAGATTACCTTTACATAGACTATATCCCTTCAGTCCATAATGAATGCCACTGCAAGACTCATCCACCTTACCAACCATTTAGTGTCCTCCACTCCTCTCTGCCAATCCCTCCACCGGCTTCCACTCACCCAACAAATAAAATTCAAAGTACTAACAATAATTTACAAAGCCATCCATTACTCTGCCCCCAGCTACATTACTAACCTAGTCTCAAAATACCAACCAAGCCACTCTCTTCGGTCCTCCCAAGACCTCCTGCTCTCTAGCTCCCTTGTCACCTCCTCCCATGCTCATCCTTTGGAACTCTTTATCTGTCCAACTGTCCCCTAATCTATCCATCTTTAGACAATCCCTGGAAACCCTTCCCTTTAAAGAAGCCTATCCTGCTTCTAACTAATACACTGTTTTACTTCTTCCATCAGCTCACCCCCCACAGCTATTACCTTTTGTATCAATTGACCCTCCCTTTTTAGATTGTAAGCTCTAATGAGCAGGGCCCTCTGATTCCGCTTGTACCAAATTGTAATGTAACTGTAATGTCTGCCTTTATTTTGTTAAGCGCTGCGCATTCTTTTGGCACTATATAAATCGTGTATAATAATAATAATAATAATAAATATTCATACTGCTAGGTGCACCATCCAGCCTTGTTTACTGTGGCAGATGTCAGGCCAGCAGCCTGTCAAACTCTATGAGTGGCTGGATAGGGCTGAAAAGAGTGCACCTAGAGGTACTTACGTTTAGGGCAGTATGCACCCAGGGACGAGTGTTCGTAAGGCAAGCTTCTTTCAGTCCATACTACTAGGTGCACCATCTAGCCTTGTTAACGGTGGCAGATGTCAGCCTCTCATAGAATTTTACAGACTGCTTATGCCAGGGCTGGAGTGGACCTCCGTGCCCTCCACTGCTAAATGTCAGAGCCCCATGCACTGGGGCTAAATGCCCAGTGTTCATGGGGTCTTATTGGCTCAGTGCAACAACTGTTGGGGTAAGGTATTAGTAAAGTATTGAGTGCATTGTTTTTAAACTTGCATTGTGAGATAGACCATAAAGCACGATTATATTGCAGTGCCAATCAAGATCAGAACTGGTATCCCCATTAAAAAATTTCCTCTTGCCTCATGTTCTAGTGACAACTCAAAAAATTTGGATAGCCCATCACTTTTTGAAGAAGTCAGTGTCAATGTAACGCATGTGGTGGAGCTTACTGAGGCACACAACTAGAGCATAGAATTCCCTGTATACAAGCCGTAGCCCAACCTGTCTTCATACCAGAGCTGCTGTTGGGGAAATGGCCGAAGAATGGGCAATCCTGCCAGCACTCGTCATGGTTGCGCCAGATGAATCCCTGCGCATGCGCGCACGCAGATGTGCAATGGCGGGTGCACGCAGACACATACGCACGACGTGACAGATTTTGGCGCCCCCTGGCTTATTTAAACCTGCCACTGACACATGCAGATTGCTGGATTATCTTCAGCTTCCCGTGTATCCTGATCCTTAGACTTCCCGCTACCGACCCGGCTTGCTGTACCCATTTATCCTGAACCTCTGGCTTGAACCCTGGCTCACATCTTGACCTCTGTTCCTGTCTGTCCCATAGTGATTGACCCTGGCTTGGCTGACTACTCTGCTATCTCCTACCCACAGTGTATGAGCTGGCTTGCTCCTGTACCCATCTCAGACTGATTCTATTGTGTATGACCCCTGGCCTGGCTACTGACTCTGTTCCTGGTTCACCCTGCTGTTCTACACCTGTGGTACCACCTTGCACGGCTGCCAAAACAGTTTACCCAGTGCACCCAGCTGCCCTCTGTTAACCAGCTCATCCAACAGCAGTACTGGCAAACCATGCTTCTTTGGGCACTGCACTCCCTGTATCACTCCCAGGGGTGCGTTTGCACTTAGCCGCAAGGGGCACCCTCTCAGCAACCCGGCCTTACACCAGAAACCTGACAGCTGGCAACCAGACTCCACAGAGGTCGGTGAACCACTGGAGACAACTGGCTCTGAATATCGATGTTTAGGTTTATGGTCTAGTTTTTCTTGTGAGTGTGTTTTTATCATTTCAAATAAAGTGTACAATACTTTTACATGGAGAACACTATTTCCTCATTTCCTTGTATCTTTTTATCGGCTGTATATATATATATATATATATATATATATATATATATATTTATGATTGCTAGAGCCATTTGGAGGAAAAGCTAACAACATTTAGCCAGGTGCTCAGAACTGATCCCCGCCTAAAGGGGAACACACACTATATGACCTTTTATAATTTAAAGGTCTAAAACACAAGGTTTTGTTTGCCTTTTGGTGAAGAATTTATCACTTTGGCACATTGGGATTTATGGTGCATTATCAAGTGAAGATATTGCCACACTATTTGTCATGGATTCACATGGACACTTTGATAGATTAAAAATGCTTCACGTCATGTATACCTACATTTAATTTTGGACTTTAGTTTGTACATTTTTGCATTTCACAGTTCAAGTTTGCTTATTCTCAGAATTCACATTTTATTTTATTTTTATAAGAGTTTTATTGACATTCAGCGTGTACAAGGAGCAATCAAGTTGTACTTGATTACAACAAGGAAATAACAAGGAAAGAAGAAGCATACTACTGCACATGTAGGTAATGCACATGGTACAACAGAACAGGAACGTAACACTATGAGAACACAGCAAAAAGTATGAAAGTCAGCAGGAAAAAAGCCAGTCTTGGCAGTATTACACCCATTAAAAAAAGAAAAAGGAAAAGCATAACTGTTTTATCTCTTCATACGGCCATCAACTAGTCACAAGTGTCTAAATACTGGGTCAGGGCTGAAGCCAGCATGTGAATGGTATAGTACCCAGGAAGGGGGCCCAGTATCTTAGGCACAACAGGCCTTAACACAGTTCTTTCCAAAAGTTGGCAGGTAGAACAGGGTCAACATGGGGTCTGGTGACCCCAGGACTCCGGAAGACAAACCAGTACAGCAGGGAAGGTAAGGGTAAAGGGTGGAGAAAGAAAAGGAGAGAGGGATGAAGGGGACAATAAAAAAGGGGGAGGGGAGAAGGCAGAGAAAAAAAAGCGGTGTGGGAAGGGGAAAGGGAAAACACATCTAGTCCAGGCAGCCTGGCAGCTAACTGAGGCATAGGCAGCACCAGCCAAAGGAAATTGGGGACTCACACCAATACAATACATAATAGACAAAGCATCAGGTAATCAAACTAAGTTTTCAAATCAGAGCCCGTAAGTGCCGCTCACCCAATGTTCATGGTCAGTAGTTAATAGGAAGAAGTTGTTTGAAAGTATGTGCAATATGCCCAGGTGGTCGTAAACCTTAAGACCCTATCTTGTGCATCACAAATCATTTCCTCCATCGAAGGCTATGCAGTCCATTCTTAAGAACCATTCTTTAATAGAAGGGATTATTATAGAGTGCCAATGCACTAGAATGCACATTCTAGCTGCATTGATCATATGCATAGCCAGAGATTTACGATACAGCTGAATTGGTATAGGGGAGAGATGCAGGAGGTATTGAGCAGGAGAAAACTCAACTGGAAGAGTAGAGACCTCTTTCACCATCTTGTGTACTATTTCCCAAAATCATTGGATAGCAGGGCAGATCCACCATATATGGAGCAGAGAACCTTCCTTCTCATGTTTTATTTTTTTCATGGTTAGAATTGCCATTTGTTAGCACTGAACTTTTGGTGTAGAACTTCTCTTTACTTTGTATAAACTTCATCCATTACAGCTCACAGAATATTACATCTCATAACATTCATGTATCAGGAACCCCAGCTGGGTTCCTGCCAAGGGGAGAACACTTAAGCAAGGTTTAATCACATAGCCACATAACCTCCTCTCTGGTTCCAATACACGGAGCGACTCTCAGCCCTCAACCTCTTTATGCCGCTCTTCTCTTTCATTTATAGGCCACCAGTAGGGGTTGCCACCGTGAACACCCAGGTAACTGGGCAGCATAGTTAATTCTTCCCTCCCTGGAAGCACCAGCTTCATAACTATAGATTGTACCACTTAACTGAACCACGGTGCAGTAACATAAGGCAATACAGTATGACAGTCAATAGAAGATAAGGCATCAAAAAAAGTAAGGTACACAATACAATAAAGCAATTTTAGGCATCTGCCTACATGCTTGCAATGGTCATCTATAATTAATTTATGTGAAACATTTATGCCAAAAGGAAAAAAAACTTTGCTGTAACTACTTATAAAGTGTTAGCTGGACGACTTATTAGTCAAGTTAATCTAAATCTGCTAGTACATAACACTGTTCTCTCCACAGACTGACAATGCTGCTGTTCAAGAGTGTCTCTGTTGCCCCTCCATCCTCAGTTGAGACACTCTAATGCTGCATACACACGGTCGGAATTTCCGACAACAAATGTTCGATGTGAGCTTGTTTTCGGAAATTCCGACCGTGTGTAGGCTCCATCGGACATTTTTTGTTGGAATTTCCGACAACCAAAATTTGAGAGCTGGTTCTCAAATTTTCAGACAACAAAATCCGTTGTCGTAAATTCCAAGCGTGTGTAGACCAGTGTTTCTCAACTCCAGTCCTCAAGGCGCCCCAACAGGTCATGTTTTCAGGATTTTCCTCAGATGAAACATCTGTGGTAATTACTAAGGCAGTGAAACTGATCAAACCACCTGTGCAAAATAATGGAGAGCCTGAAAACATGACCTGTTGGGGCGCCTTGAGGACTGGAGTTGAGAAACACTGGTGTAGACAATTCCGACGCACAAAATTCCACGCATGCTCTGAATTAAGTACGAGACGGAAGCGCTCGGTCTGGTAAAACTTGCGTTCGTAATGGAGATAGCACATTCGTCACGCTGCAAAGTTTTAATCTTTTAATGCAGCGCATTCTCTTCTTCTTTATAATGCTAGAATAATGAAGTTGTTTTGCTGCTGATATTCACACAGAGTTCTGACAAACTGATTTCTTTATTATTTCTCGTGATCTCATGACCAATCTTTATTATTTTTTTTCCAGATCTCCAGAATAATGTTTATATTTTTTTTTATAGTGATCTACTTTTTTTTTATTTTTTTTTTCAAGATCTCCTGATTTTATTTATTTATTTTTTTATAGTAATCTCCATAATATTTTTTTCATTTTGTGTGTCAAGTTACCACAACACCATTATTATCTTATATTTTTTAAACTCAAGGAGATTGGTTGGTTTCGGTGTCCCTTGTTAATTTGACATAGTATTTTTGAAATGTACCTGCCTACTCACAAACAAACTGTCCTTTTTGAACTAAAACACATAGCCAAGTATTTGTGATAAACAAATTATTTACATTTATTAGGGGTCCTACCAAAATAAAGAGGAAGGCAACGCTGGATAAACTGGGGAAATTGGCAAAGCCTTTGTACCCCAGGGCACACATCAATTATTTGACAGGCAAAATTTGTAGCCTGAGGAGTCCATTTAATAGGGAGCATAATTCGGTCCAGGACTCCGAGAGATCAGGAACAGCAGCAGATGACATATATGTCCCCAGGCTGTGTTCATACAACAGCCTACATCTTTTGTCAGACCAGGCTGAACCCAGGCCATCACACTCTTGTCTTCCTTCCAAGCTTGCTTCCAGGCTGTGGCTCTGGTGTTGGAGTTGTGGCAGGAGGTTGAGGAGGTGGAGGGTAATGGTCCAACTCACACTGGTGGGTTTTGCTTGTGAGTTCTCCCCCTCAACCCCTTATTTAAAGCCAGATACATCACTTCCTCACAAATGAGGTGTTGGCCCACCTCAACTTCCTGCATTATGCTGGCAGCCATGCAGGCATAGGCCTCTTGAATATTGGGGGTGGCTCTGAGGGCCGCAGTAGTCTCCCGAATAAAAGAAAGTGCTGACTCCTGCACGTTCCTCCCCTTCCTGGTCCTTTTTGTTGGAAGACGGAGGGGAGGAACCTGCGAATCCGTCAGGCTACTGGGCACGACCACCTCCTGACTGCCACTTTCCCCCGCCTCCTCCTGGCTGCCACTTTCCACAGGCACACCTGGCTGAGGCTTTCCTGTGTATGAAAATGGGACATAGTTTTAGTTTATTGTTCATCAATCACACACAATTTTGAGAAATATATTGAACAATGCTATACCTGACTCAAGCTGGGCTCCTCCACTTCTTCCTGGGTGGAAGGCCCAGGTTGGACTTCAGAAGCCTCATCTGATGTGGAAGGAAGAGTGGAAGGAAGGGTTGAGAGTGATGGCCTGATTTCAGTCTGGTCTGACAGAAATCGCAGTCTGTCGTAGTACCACAGCCTGGGGACATAAATGTCATCTGCTGCTGCTCCTGATCTCTGAGAATCGTGGACCTTCTTGAGCTCTCTATTATATGTGCTCCTCAGGCCACCAATTTTGTACTTCAAATAGTTGATGTTTGCCGTGGGGATCACAAATTTCAACAGTTGATCCAGCCCTGCCTGCCTCTTTTTTCTATTAGTATAAAAGGGGTGTTTTGTCTGCCACAGACAGGGCAACTCTCTGTACATATCAATGAATTGGGGGAGCAAGTCGTGATCGTTGAATTGATCCATTTTATCTGCGAAACACAACACAAGACAAACCCTAATGTCAGGCTGAACTCTCCTATTCTTGCCCCAATATAGGCCTCAATCTATAAGCAGTATAGGCCACTGATGCCCCAAGTTAAAACGGTACCTTCGTTAGCATGATCGGCGCTTCCTCTACTCCGTCCCCCGCTCACAGATCATACGTACGACGCACGCGTGTTACGCTTTATATACACTGCGCATGCGTTAAACTCCGCCCGTCCCTGACCTTCTTTCTAGTATATTCCCCACCCCTTCTCTTTTGGCACAGTGGGAGAGCACATGGCGAAGAAAGAGCAAGTGCATGCAGAGGAGAGCAGCAACGAGGAGGATGAGGAAAGCCCGGAGCCACAAACATCCCCATCCCGGAGGAGATTTAAGGCCTCAAATATGTCCTTTGTAGAGATGGTGGATATCTTGAAGAGGGCCGACTATGATGGGAAGCATGGAACTTACCCAAACCCAAACGTGAGAAAGGCCAAGATCATGGCTAAAGTTGTGAAAAGTCTGCAGAAGAATTTTGGGGTACGGCGATCCAAGGATCAACTGAGGAAACGATGGTCAGACCTCAAATTGAGGGAGCAGGATCAGTACAGAAGAATAAAGAAAGTGCTGCAAAAAAGTAAGTATTTTGTCGTGTGTTCCTATTATTATTATTACGTTCGTGCTGCTCCATGTGCTTTTCTTTACTGTTGTACAGTTTAAAATGTTGTTTAAAATGCCAAGTTTCAGGTTCGTGGGCACAGTAATCGTTCCTAGTAAACATCGTTCATTCGCTCACTTAACAATGTTTTTGGCAGATGCAGGTTAACTACATTTGTTCATGCCTATTTGTCTTAAAAGAAGTTTGTTGTCTAGATGGGTTTGTAACTAGAATGAGATTCAAACTTGATTCGGTGTAAGGAGAGGACACTAAGCAGCTGTTTACACATCTGGACACAGGAGCACTAGTGTCGAACACAAGAACACCCTTTTTAAGGTGTCCTGGGGGCGTGATCGGATGCAGGAGAGTGCGAGAGTGAGTGAGAGAGAGTGACTGGTGCTTCTCCTTCGCTCCGCTGCTTATCGTCTCTGCCGTTCAGGATTGAGAGTGCTCAGCTCGGGAGAGATGCCTGACTCCCCCCCGGCTTCCCTAACAGTGCAGTGGGGTGATCTCTGAGTTCAGGGGTGGAGAATTGAAAGCGGGGACGCCGAGGCTGAGGATGCTCGAGATCTCGTTGGAACTCGAGCGAGAGAAGAATAGAGACCTCGCTCTGGAGCCGGCTTGCTTAACCCAGCTAACATGGAGCAACGTGAAGTGAGCTGACACAGAGGGATACTGAGAGACTAAGACTGAGATCTGTGAGCGGAGTGTGTAAGGCGAGCGAAAGGAAGAGGGAGGGGGCTCTAATCCCCCCCCCCTCCTGCACAATAAACCAACAGTATTTACATCATTAATAATACATTTTGACCCCTTGAAGAATTTGTTTGCAGTCAATATGCCCAGAAAACGATTAGCGGAGGAACAGCCACCCCAGGAGGGATCTCAACCAATACGTGCTGCAAAGGAGAAGGGGATCCAGGCGGCCGCTGCTGCAGCAGCCAAACTAGAGCGATACGCCCATACAGCCTCTCTGTCACCTGCTAAAGGGGGCTGTCAACAGGCAACAACTCAAGCCAAAGTACAGATGGGCTCCTCACCAGACAGGAAGAGCCAAGGACTGGCGTCTTCAAATCTATCTCCCCCCTTTTTTTTTCTTGCCTGCAGGAGACGCATTTGACTAAAGACACTATTCCACAACTTCGGAAACAGACATTTCAATTGCGCAGTCATGCGACGTGGCTCCCAAATAAAATTGACGTCCTTTTTTCCCCACAAATAGAGCTTTCTTTTGGTGGTATTTGATCACCCCTGCGGTTTTTATTTTTTGTGCTATAAACAAAAAAAGAGCGACAATTTTGAAAAAAAACGCATTATTTTTTACTTTTTGCTATAATAAATACCCCCCAAAAATATATAAAAAAACATTTTTTTCCCTCAGTTTAAGCCAATATGTATTCTTCTACATATTTTGTTTTGCTCTTCTCTTTTCTTTCCTTCTTTTTTCTCTTATTTTGATTACTGCCCCCTTCTTGATTCGGCACTGCGTCGCTTCAACTGACAATTGCGCGGTCATGCGACGTGGCTCCCAAATAAAATTGACGTCTTTTTTTTCCCACAAATAGAGCTTTCTTTTGGTGGTATTTGATCACCCCTGCGGTTTTTATTTTTTGCGCTATAAACAAAAAAAGAGCGACAATTTTGAAAAAAAAAACGCATTATTTTTTACTTTTTGCTATAATAAATATCCCACAAAAATATATATAAAAAACAATTTTTTTCCTCAGTTAAGGCCAATATGTATTCTTCCACATATTTTGTTTTGTTTTGCTCTTATCTTTTCTTCCCTTTTTTTCTCTTATTTTGATTACTGCCCCCTTCTCTTTTTGTTTCTCCCCCCATTTTTTTTTTCTTTTCCCTTTTAGTTTAGTATAATTTCTTGGAACGTCCGGGGTTTGGGGGACCCAATAAAGAGAACTACGGTTCTGTCTGTACTTGGGGGGGGGGGGGGGCCTGGACTGCTCTGCCTGCAGGAGACGCATTTGACTAAAGACACTATTCCACAACTTCGGAAACAGAAATTTCAAACCCAATACCATTCTGTCCACTCCTCATGATCAAGGGGGGTGACCATAATGGTTGGGAGAGAAATAGTGTTCTCCTGCCGGGAGAGCTGTATTGATACATAGGGCTGGTATATTCTCTTGCTCTGCTCGATTGAGAATAAATTATATGTGTTAGCCAACATCTACATACCCCCCCCCATTTAAATTTGAGGTTCTACAAGAATTGTTGAAATTCACATTGGATAAAGTTGGAGCCCCGATTATTGTGATGGGGGGCTTTAACTTCAGCCCCGGAAGAATTTACCCCCTTCCTGACCAGAGCACTTTTTGCGATTTGGCACTGCGTCGTTTTAACTGACAATTGCGCGGTTATGTGACGTGGCTTCCAAATAAAATTGACGTCCTTTTTTTCCCACAAATAGAGCTTTCTTTTGGTGGTATTTGATCACCCCTGCGATCTTTATTTTTTGTGCTATAAACAAAAAAAGAGCGACAATTTTGAAAAAAAAAACGCATTATTTTTTACTTTTTGCTATAATAAATATCCCCCAAAAATATATAAAAAAACAATTTTTTTCCTCAGTTTAGGACAATATGTATTCTTCTACATATTTTTGGTAAAAAAAAATCGCAATAAGCAATTATTGATCGGTTTGCGCAAAAGTTATAGCGTTTACAAAATAGGGGATAGTTTTATGTCATTTTTATTAATAATTTTTTTTTTAAATGGCGGTGATCAGCGATTTTTATCATGACTGCGACATTATGGCGGACACATCAGACATTTTTGACACATTTTTGGGACCATTGTCATTTATACAACAATCAGTGCTATACAAATGCACTGATTCCTGTGTAAATGACACTGGCAGTGAAGGGGTTAACCACTAGGTGGCAGTGTAGGGGTTAAGTGTGTCCTAGGGGCGTGTTTCTAACTGTGAGGGGCATGGCTGTGTGTGACACGTCACTGATCTCTGCTCCGATGACAAGGAGCTTGTTTACATCTCCCCGTTCTTCCTCCCTGTGAGGCGATCTCGGGTATCCCCGTGGCGATCGAGTCCGCGGGACCCGCGACCCGACTCACGGAGCTTGCTGCGGGAGCGTGCCCGCTGGCCGCCTCTTAAAGGGGACAGTACAGGTACGTGATTATGCCTGTTCAAGCCCTTCTGCCGCAGTATATCTGCGTGAGGCGGTCGGCAAGCGGTTAATGAAGTCCTACATAAGGGTTTAGATTACCACCAGGAAATAGTCCTAAAGGAATACGGGAGGGCCGGCTATCACGATTCTTACACGAAACAGGGCTGAGAGATATATGGCGAACTCAGCACCCACAGGAACGACAATACTCCTGCTTTTCAAGCTCTTACCTTACCCTATCTAGAAATGACATGGCCCTAGTTAATAGAGAAGCATCAGTGCTGGTAAGGAACATAGAGTATGGCCCAAGAGGAGTCTCACTCTCTGATCATTCCCCACTCGCGTTGACAATAAATGCAGGGGGTAAAGCCCATCCAAGAAAATGGAAAATTAACCCTTGCTGGTTGGAATTGATTGGCATCTCTGGAGAAGTGGTGGCCAAACTAAAGGAATTTATTCAAATAAATACAGATACGGCATCAGCGGGAGTGGTCTGGGACTCCTTGAAGGTCCATCTTAGAGGTCTCCTGATTCAACAGGTGACAAGAGTTAAGGGGAAAATTAGAAAGTGGGAAAGGGAAATCAGAAACGAGGTGATATTGTCAGAGAGGCGGTACATAGAAGACCCAACCCCAGATAGACAGAGGGAATGGCCCCTAGCCTGGCGAACCTTTTTATGGCCAGATGGGAGGAGGATGTCGTCTATGCCCAACCAAGACCCCAGGTGGTCCTGTGGGTCCGTTATATAGACGACATCCTCCTCCTGTGGGATGGCACAGCCTCTGATCTTTCAGAGTATATGGGCCTTCTTAATAGCAACGATAGGGGCATTCAGCTCAACTACGAAACCAGTCCTGAACAGATTAATTTTTTAGATCTCACCATTTCTATCAATAATAACCAATTTGTTACATCTACATATTTCAAACCGACCGATAGGAACTCTTTTATCCCCCATGACAGCTGCCACCATACGTCATGGCTTAAGTCTGTGCCCAAGAGCCAGTTCCTTCGGCTCAAGCGGAACTGCACAGATGTTGTTACTTTCCGGAATCAGGCACAAATCCTGACTCAGAGGTTTGTGGCCAAGGGTTACTCTCCGGATTTTGTGGCCAGTACATTGGATCAGGTGGAGAAAGTGGACCGTAAAGATTTACTGGTGGAGCGAGTCAGAGACCCAGTCGATGTTTCATTTCGTTGCCCTTTCATCACTGACTATTCTTGCCAGCATTTCAGGGTCAAACGTATTATTAACAAATATTGGCATGTTCTTAGAAACGATAGGGTGTTGGCATCTATGTTGCCAGCTAAACCGCAGGTGGTGTTCAGGGGGGCACCTTCACTTAAGGACAAAGTGGCACCCAATATATTTGATCCCCCAGTTTCGAGGCCTAATTTCTTTTCTGAGCTAACAGGTTATTTTCAATGTAGAAGATGTCAGGTTTGCTCGCTGAATGGATGTAGGAGTAGAAGAACAATGGAATTTATTTCCACTTGTACACACAAGTCCTACACCATTGAGCCCTTCATCACTTGTTCCACCACAGGAGTAGTCTACTTGCTGCAGTGCCCGTGTGGCCTGCAATATGTGGGCCGTACCAAGAGACCCCTGCAGGTGAGACTAAACGAGCATATTAATAACATCAGGAGAGGGTTCACAAAACACTCTGTGTCAAAACATTATCTGACAGCTCACCATCGAGACCCCACAGGCACCATTTTTTTGGGGATAGACAAGTTTAAACCCCATTGGAGGGGGAGTGTTCTGGTACGTAGCATCTCCAAATTAGAGATGGCCTGGGCTCACAAGTTGAAGTCCTTTACCCCCTTCGGGCTTAACATCGATGTAGATGTTAACGCCTTCATAGACAACTCTTAGGGAGTAATAGTGCGTCTGGTACCACCATTTACCGTTTCTTTTTCCCTTTTTTTAAAGATATTTATTTTGTCTTAATGACATACGCTGTGTTTTTTTTGGGTTTATGACTAGTTGGTTTTGAGTGCCTACTCATTTCAGGGAAGCGGTTTACATGAAACAAATACCTCCATATGTAGTCATGCATATTGCTGAGTTTTGGATTCATATTTTGATTTTTTTATTAAAGAAATAATATTTCTTTTTATTTTAATTTATTTATTTTAAAAAATAATTTTTTTAAATTTTGAGGCCAATAATTAATAATTTTTGTGCACCTTCTCCTTCAATATAAAGATACGTGCGCTTAATAAATAATATTTCTGTTTACGCGCAGCCCTGCAACTTTAAGGGGACTGCATTTATTTTTAATATTATCAGTCTTCCTTTTTTTTGGTTTTATCAACCAATTCGGTGCAATAGTAGCTCTACAATTTTCTGGCCACAGATAATCTGTCTTTGTTAATTTTGGCAAAGATGTTTCATATGCCTTCTATTTTTGCCCTGAATATGTAACACTAAGGCAACGCTTTATGGCTGTGTTTGTTTTTTGCCCATACTGTTTCCCTCAGGTAAGATGGCGCTTCTTTGCCGTTCTGTTAATGAGATGTTGTTAAGGTGTCTATTTAATGCGGTGCGTCGGGACGCAGCTCACATCCCGTGACCACGTCCGTTAGTGACGAAACGACGTAGGGAGGAGGAGCTACGTCCCGACGACACCGCGATTCTCATACCCGGAAGACACGGGAGACTTTGGAGCCGGCCGGCTTTTTTCACACGCTTTAAACTGCAACCTGTTTGTAAGTGTAACTCTTAATCTATACCTAATAAATCGCTGGATTTTATGCTATGTGGAGCATTTTGTGTCTTGCATGGTCTCATTCCCCTATCTGCTGATGCTGGTTGGAGAGAGCCCCTGGAGTTGAACGCTGAGTGTCCTGTTTAAAGACCCCTGGCTGGGGTTGCAGCCATCCGCCCCCTCAGGTCTCCTGTAATTAAGAGACCAATTTTATCTGGTAAGAGGCAGTTATTCCCTAAGAGGTGGAGGTCTTTTCACACGTTTTGGTTTCATCACAGCAAGATTTTCGTTTCAATTATCCACAGGGCACCTGGAGACAAGCCACAATTTATGCATGTTTATATACACTGATGGACTTTAATTATTATTATTTTTTAGCCATGGACTTTTTTTTGGGTTCAATTTTTCCTTATGTTTAATTTGGTTTAGTCGTCACAGCCACCTATCTGTTTTTTCATCACTTTTACTCATTTGTGATATTGTTTTGTTAATTGTGTCATTCCACATTCATTTATTTTATTTTCATTTTTTGCTTTTAGCTTCATTGTGGTTGTTTAGTGCATTTTTTATTATTTGGCACTTTTTCATATTTATATTCATATTTATTCACTTAGTGTTCACTCGTCACTCTCTCATCTATATGAGTGTTGTTTGGGCATTAGCCTGCTGTCACGTTTTCTCTTAGCGCGACTTTTTGATTTTTATATGGTTTATGGTTTACTACTTTTTAGTCGCAGCTCATACCAATCAGTGTAAGCGCAATTTTTGTTTTTTAATTTCTTAAATTAAATCAAAAAGGAAATATTTGGCGCCGTCTTCCATTGTCTGTAGCAGGACGCTGCAATCTAATAAAGATGATATGGTTACCTCAGATACTATATCTCCTCCACAACTCTCCAGTCTGGATAGGCCAAAAGTGGTTCAAAAGAATAGAATCCCTGTTCAGGGACTTAATTTGGAAAAAGGGCCAATCTAGAATTAGTTTGCAAACCATGCAGCTACCAACTAAAGAAGGGGGTATGGCGGTTCACACATCCAAGGTCATACTTTCTGGCATATCAGCTTCAACATCTAGGGGGTTGTGGAGCGCTTGGAGGAGGGAACTCCAGCGGTAGGATGATGATAACGGGGGCCCCACATACTACATTAATAGAGGTTTTAGAGGCAGACTCATTTATCGATAGATGCCCGACGATAAAATTAATTGGTAAAGTATGACAGGCAACGAAAGTATTGCTGGATTATAGAGGGATATCGGAATATGCCCCCCTATGGAACAATAAAAATCTAGTAGAAATAAGGGATATAGAGAGGTCCATGGAATTGGAGAGACAGGGCATTAACCGACTAAGCCAACTATATGAGGGCAATGCTATGAAATCATTTTTAGCTCTAAAACAGGAATTTAATATACCAAACAACTCATTTTATAAATATCTCCAAATTAGACACGCTATCCAGGCACAGATAATCAAATGGACCCAGATCCCCACTCTTGCAAAAATAATTAATTCATATACATCTTAAGGGCTAATTTCCGAGATATATGCCAGATTGGAAGCTAGAAAAATAAATAAAACAGGACCTTCTAGGAGTAGAGAGGGTTGGGAGAGAGATGGGGGGGGCAATGACCACAGAAGAATGGGATAGGATCTTGAGTCGAGGAACACTGGTCTCAATTTCCCCTTCACAGAAGGTTTCCCACCTGTTCCTAATACATAGGGTATATCATACCCCTAAAAAATGTTCAAACTTGGGTGGAGACAAAACGACCACTGCCCCAGGTGCAGGGCATCAGGGGACTTTATTCATATGGTATGGAAATGCCTGAAGCTATTTAGATACTATTATTTATCCTATCTACTAGAAATAGTAGATAGGATAAATATTTTTTTTTTTTTTTGGGTAACAGGTTCCATTAGAAGTTTCTCATGCAATAACTCGCATTTTCGAAGTATAATAATTATCTATCATATACTCAATATCCACATGTATCTTATTTACATAATAAAGAATGAGCTTAGTCCCTACTTTAGGTTGTATGTGTTCCTTATATCGAAATGACTCCTCTCAGGATAATTTATTACTATTTCAGAATTTTTCAGAACCATCTGCCAGAGCATATATATATTAGTTCATCTTCACCCACTTGTTCTCAACTGTGGTTAGGTACATGTGGCTCAGTATCAGATACTACTATCTGAACCAAGCACCACGTCCAACTGGTTATTAGGCACATATTGTATTAAGAGAAGAAAAAGAGGACAGGTTAAGTCAGGGAAGAGAAGAGAAAAGAAAAAAGGGGGGGGGGGGGGGAAGGAGAACAGAAAGAAGAGGGGGGTGGGGGGGGGGTGGAGAGGGGGTGGACTCCCACCTGCTACCCTCTCCATCTACAGTCCATCTGCTACAGTCACTGGGAATCCCGGACCCCCGGGAAGGCCCATCTACAATAAGTTTGCGTAACGGTAATTGATTATGTAATTTGTTGCAATAAATCCTGAAATGGCTGGGAATTTTTATATTTGATCCACGCCTCCCAGATAACTGAGATTTCATCTTGCGAACCGAAGATCAGCTCCTCCATCGTTGCTATGCGGCTAACACGCAGGGCCCATTTTCTTAGTGAAGGTGGCTGTGAGGACTTCCAATGTACCGGAATACACAGCCTAGCGGCATTTATCAAGTGCATAGCTATTGATTTGAAATATTTTTTGGGGGAAATTTTAGACAAGTGTAGCAGGTATTGTCCTGGTGTAAACTCCAACGGGAGTGAGGAGATCGCTGTAGTCACTTCATGTATTTTACGTCAATATGGCTGAATTAGAGGGCAGGACCACCAGATGTGAAGGAGGGTGCCTACCTCTGTTTCACATCACCAACAATGTTCTGGCACGGTCGGGAAAATCTTAAGAAGCACCTGTGGAGTCTTATACCATCTAGCTTTGACCTTATACCCATTGTCCTGCGTATGGACATTGAGAGAACCTTTATGCACATATAAGTGTATACGATCCCAGCTGGCTTCTTCTATCTCCCTGTCTAAGGCTGATTCCCAAAATGCATGATCTGAGTGTAAGGAGGAGTATGGTTCTCCAAACATGAAGGCATATAAGGCTGAAATCACGTGACTCTGGAGGTGACAAGCTCGAACATAAAGATTCAAACACTGTGGGAGGGTTCGTGAATTTGGGTATTTTCGTTGGCACGTCTAGAAAGTGTTTGAGTTGCATATAAGACCAAGAGGGGAAAGATTTAGTGTTAGATAATGCAGCGAGACCTTGTAGTCTTAGAAACTTACCTCTGCGGAAGAAGTGTTTAGCTTGCATGTGTGAATAGGGCCATTCATTTAGAAGTTATGATTTCGCTAAACCTGGGGGGAAGTCTGGGTTGCCTCTAATGGGGGTGATCGGACACTCTTTAGCTAACATTGCGTGGGCTTTGCATGCCCTCTCACATGCTTGGAGCGTTGCTTCAATAAGAGGATGTGTGCGAAGCTTAGGTGGTACCGATTGTTTAGAAACCCATGGTATTAAGCTCAATTCGGTCTCCGCCATTAGTTTCTCAAGGGTCACCCAACTTTTGCACTGGGCATGGACATTCCAGTCCACTACCCTGGTCATGTGAACAGCCCAGTGATGGATAAATAAAATTTTTAAGACTGTAATAGAACCGACGGCCAAGACCTGTCTACTGGGGGGCATGGAGGGGGGTAGAGTCTTGAATGACACTACTGAAGCAGTGTTAAGATGCCTATTCCAGGCGAGAAAATTAATCGCACAAAAATGGCAGGCACACAACCCCCCGACTGTGGAGAACTGGGTTGAGACTATTAACTCAATAGTTGGTAACGAGAGAGTGATATATATCAGGCAAGGACATTTTAGGAAGTTTGAGGGAATGTGGAGACCATGGCTGGATTAGATGGGCTTTCCGCCATAGGGGTAGGGTGGTGAATGTATAGAGATTTCTCCCGGCCTCCTCTGTTGAGGACTTTGAAAGCCCCTGCTCCAGTATTTTTTCTTGTCCTTTTGGAGAGTCCTTGTTTATTGTTCTAGTAATCACTAGAATGTATATATAGCTAAGGACTGGGTGGTGTGTGTGCAAGGGGGGGTGGGTGAGAGTTGGGAGGGAGGGAGCGAGTAGATAAATTAGTAAAAGCACTATGCACCGTAAGACAATACACAGTATTTTGTAATACTATATTTCCTAACTTTTCTTTTTGTTAACTGTGTAATAATAATACAACAAATAAATAAAAAGTATTTAAAAAGAAAAAAAGGGTGTCCCACACAGGTGCTCCAGTGGATACTAGGGGTGTCTCTGTCTCCATTTGTGAAACTTGCACAAAACAGGTGAGTATTCCAGCTTTAGAAAGGTAAAAAAAAGTCTTCGGCTTGGAACTCTGCCAAAACAGACATTTGTACGTCACTTCCAAGCAATGTTTCATATTCCTAATTCTGTCCTCAAATATCCGTATGCTAAGTATACCTATTTTTTAATTCACATAGGGGAGAAAAGACTCGGGACATCAGAAGACACCAGGGACCCCCAACCTCATAAAGAAGGGGAAGTGACCACACCACAACCTCAGGTTGTGGAGGAACAGGAGGTTTATGAAGTGGGCGAAATAGTGACCACAACAGGTGAGTGTCTGAGACCACAGCTTCAGGTAATAGATGTATGCATGCATATTTATAATACATGGTGTGTTTTTTTTATTTTTAGGTGATGTGGATGTTGTAAAGAAGAATCTCATTTCACCAGTGCAAGTGCACACGTCCTCATCGGGGAGATCATGGTGTGCAATCGTAATTAGAAAAGATAATGGAAAACATCAATGTTCTTCAGCAAAAAATGAAGAATATCATTGATGTTTTAGGCAGAATATAAAGCACACAAAAATTGTACCGTTTTGTTGTGTAAATTTTTCTTTTAAATCAAGTTTTAAAGTATTTTAAAAGCCAAATTTTGAAGATGCACACAGTGTGTCAACATGTGCTATCTGCCATCACGGGATATCAATGTACACATTTTGTGGGTGCAACCCCTTCCTCGCAACTAAAGTAGATAAGAGGAAGGGGTTGCACCCCCGAAACACATCCATTGATCCCCCATGATGGGAGCTAGCACATGTTGACTTTAGGCATGGGATCAGGAGGGAAATTCACATTTTGACTCCCAATTTGTGTGCATCTTCAAAATTTGGCTTTTACAGGGGTGACATCACCCTATCTGATGAAGCCAATATCAATACAGTTTGGACATACTAATGTCTGATATTGCCTTCACTTTGTCAAAGTTGAACTTTGTAAGTTCCTGAGTTGTGTATGTTTTATGGTTTTAAACATGCCTGTTTAATCCGAAAAAAGGCTATAACCTAAACATGTTATACAACAAATATGTTGGTTTGTTCAAAAACCCTTTTTTAACACACATGTGAATGTGCTTTCAGTAAAATGTTTTATACTCAACAATGTGTTTTTTCTTCTTTCAATGCTCAATACCAGTTTTTATAGTAAGTTGGTGTTTACAGTGACAATGGGGGTTATTTACTAAAGACAAATACACTTTGCACTACAAGTGCACTTTTAGTGCACTTTCAAGTGCACTTGCAGTAAACTTGTAGCGCAAAGTGGATTTGCCTTTAGTAAATAACCCCAACAGTGCTCTAAAATTTGCCCCAATCAGGCCATTTTCGGTACTCAAAACAATTAAAGGGGTTGTAAAGGTAAACGTTTTTTCACCTTAATGCATTCTATGCATTAAGGTGAAAAAACTTCCGACAATACCGCCACCCCCAGCCCTTCCGTTTTACTTACCTGACCCCTCGAAAGTCCCGTGCTCGTTCCCGACATCCTCTTCGCCGCTCAGCCTGGCCGCTGATTGGCTACAGTGGATGGATTGAAAGCAGCGCAGCCATTGGCTCGCACTGCTGTCAATCACATCCAATGATGAGCCGTGCCGGGGCGGGGCCAAATGATACAGTGAGCGGCTATAGCCGCCGGCTGTATCACGGGAGCGTGCCCGCAAGAACTAACCACCATGCGAGGGAGCTCGCATTAAGGTGTTGAGTCCTTGCGGGGAGGAGCTGAAACAGCCGCCGAGGGACCCCAGAAGACTAGGTTCGGGGCCACTATGTGCAAAATGAGCTGCACAGTGAAGGTAAGTATAACATGTTTGTTATTTAAAAAAAAAAAAAAAAATACCTTTATAACCCCTTTAATAATTCATGGTGCTGAAAAGGATGTGTTTTTTTTAGCATTAATGCATTACATACATTAAAACAAAAACAAGGAGTGTGTATCAGACCCACAACATAATAGTTAGCTGAAGAAGAGATTGTCACCTCATTTATCAAATAAATTACGTTTGCACTATTTAAAAAATGGCCAAAAAGAAAAGCCCATTGAAGAACCTAGGAGGCAGCTAAACGAAACACAAGCAGTAAATCAAATGAAATATTATTTCAGTTAAAAAAAAAATATTTTAAAAATGTTTCTCAAACATTTGCTGGCATATCAATGGCCCCCCTAGCCGCAAAGTATTCCATATAACACAAAAGTCGCTCTACCTGTCTGCGATTTCCCACCTGACTCTTCATACCCTCTGGTAACTGCAAAGACTCCACTCTTCTCTTAAACACTGGACTACATTGCCTAACTGAACTTTAATTCTGCCTTACTAAGAATTTGAAACTACTGTCTATACTTGTTTGTTTTTGAAAGTGTCACTTATTTTGTATTCTGCTGCCCTGAACAAGATCACACATTTAACCTTATTCTGTTGCCCCCTCTTGCACTGCAGTCTGTCCAGGCCAGTTGTAACCCCCCCCCCCCCCCAAGCTTGGTTTTATCAGCTTCTAATTGAATAATTTTGAATCTTCCCCACCCCCCACACCTTCCCACTATAAATTTAGTTCATTTCTTGGGACCACTGGCGAGGGTTTAGGCTGGTCACTCCTTGCACAAAGTGTCACGCCGGCAACAAGTGTTTGGCACTTGGACACGGGCACTTTGATTAAGGCACTGCTACAAAAAAGTAAGTACAGGCATTATTGTTCCACAGCTATTTTGCAGGAAGTTCCACTTCATTCTCTAACTTTCCTCAGCCTTCCTTCTATTAACCTGTCCCCACCCTCTAAAATGCTCACACTAATCTTTGTTATAACGTCCTCTCTCCTCAAACTCTCATGTCTTTACCCCCCCTCTCCAGCCCCCAACCTTTACATATCTCCATCTCTTCTGCCCACTCAATATTACTCCACTTACCACCTCCTGCTCATTCTAAGCCCACACAGTATCACCACGTCCATTCCACCACAGCATCTGCCCTCCTATAAATCCCACTCCCGCCTTACCACCCTCACCCTCCTACTACTCCTAATGTCTGGGGACATCGCACCAAACCCCGGCCCTCCCACACCCAATTCCCAACGCCAAGATCGGCCATCTACCTCCTCCAACAGTAGTCGTAACTTCAACCTTCTCATCCCAATTCCCCTGATTCCACAAGTCAGCCCCCCTCTTTCATGTGCCCTCTGGAATGCCCGCTAAGTCTTCAACAAACTAGTTTCTGTCAATGACCTTTTCCTCTCCAAATCCCTTGATCTATTTGCTATAACTGAAACCTGGCTCCTGGAATTCGATACTACCTCTCCAGCTGCACTGTCCCACAGTGGCCTTCTCTGGACTCACTCCACCAGACCCAGTGGACGAAAAGGAGGTGGTGTCGGACTTCTCCTCTCCCCACAATGCACCTTCCAGGTACTGCCCACACCTCCCTCTCTTTCCACCTGCTCTTTCGAAATGCACTGCATTCGTCTTTTCTCTCCAGCTTGTCTGAGGGTCGCAGTCATTTATCAGCCTCCTGGACCAGTGTCACGCTTTCTGGATGACTTCTCTGCATGGCTACCCTATTTTCTCTCATCCGAAGTGCCTGCCATCATCCTAGGTGACTTTAACATTCCAATCAATGTTAATAATGCTACCACTTCTAAACTACTCAACCTAACCTCCTCTTTTAACCTAACACAATGGACACAAACCACCACTCACTCCAACGGCAACACTCTCGACCTTGTATTCTCCCATCGCTGCACTCCCTGCAATCTCTCCAACGCACCCTTTCCTCTCTCTAATCACAACCTTATCCGTTTCACACTCTCCTTGTCTCCTATATCCCATGCTGCCAACCCACAAACCACTACCCGCAGGAACCTTCGCAACCTCAAACCTTCCCTGCTTCACTCTGCTACTGATGGCTTTTATGACAAAATTGCACCCCTGTCCTGCCCAGACCTAACCACTTTCATCTACAACACCACGTTGTCATCCTCCCTGGAAGTACTTGCTCCTCTTTCTACACGCAGAACCAGGCCCCATCTGCCACAACCCTGGCAAACAGACGACACCAGAAGTCTCAAGAGACACAGCCGTGCTCTTGAGCGAGCATGACGTAAAACTAAATCCCTGCAAGATTTTACCCTCTACAAATCTGTCCTTCTCAAATACAACTCCTGCCTCCACACTGCTAAACAAACCTATTACAACACTCTCATCAAAACCCTCTCATCCAAACCTCGTCAACTCTTTTCTACCCTTAATTCCTTACTTCACCCCTCACTTGCTTACCGCTCAACATATTGCCAACCACTTCAATAGCAAAATCAACACAATTCGTAAGGAGATATCCAGCATTCAAATTCCTCCCCTACCCAACATATCAGGTCCAACACCACACTCAATACTCTCCTCCTTTTGCCCAGTTACCACAGAAGAAGTTGATAAACTCCTCTCCATGGCCCACCTCACTACATGTCCCCTGGACCCTGTCCCCTCTCAATTACTGCGACCACCTTCCCACTCTATCCTTCACTCCCTAACCCACATCTTCAACCTCTCCCTCTCCTCCGGCACCTTTCCTTCCCCGCTCAAACATGCACTGGTTACCCCCATACTCAAAAAACCCTCACTAGACCCCACCTGTTTGAATAACTTAAGACCTATCTCCCTTCTCCCGTTTGCCTCCAAGCTCATCGAACGCCTTGTTCATGACCAAATGAGTCGCTACCTCACGGACAACAACCTTCTCGACCCCCTACAGTCTGGCTTCCACCTACAACATTCTACTGAAACTGCCCTACTAAAACTCACCAATGACGTAATAACTGCCAAAACCAATGGCCACTACTCCATACTCATACTTTTAGACCTCTCTGCTGCCTTTGACACAGTTGACCACCTGCTGCTCCTCAGCAAATTACACTCCCTTGGCCTCCGTGATTCTGCATTATCCTGGTTCTCCTCCTACCTATCTCAGCGCACTTTCAGCGTCACTTACAACTCCATCTCCTCCGCTCCCCTTCCTCTTTCTGTTGGGGTACCCCAAGGCTCTGTCCTTGGGCCTCTCCTTTTCTCACTCTATACCTCTTCCCTGGGCCAGTTGATAACCTCCCATGGCTTCCAATACCACCTCTATGCCGATGACACACAGATCTATCTCTCCACTCCTCAACTCACCCCCACTATCTCCTCACGGATCTCAAACTTGCTGAATGACATATCGGTATGGATGTCACATCACTTCCTCAAACTTAATCTTTCTAAAACTGAGCTTGTTATATTTCCTCCTTCACGGTCCCCCTCCTGTGACTTCACCATTAATATCAACAACACAACTATTGGTCCCTCCACACATGCCAGGGTCCTGGGTGTAATCCTTGACTCTGACCTCTCCTTCAGCCCCCATATCCAATCACTGGCTAAATCCTGCCTCCTTAACCTCCGCAACATCTCCAGAATTCGACCCTTCCTGACTAATGACACCACAAAGCAACTTATTCACTCCTTGATTATTTCCTGCCTTGACTACTGCAACACTCTCCTTAATGGACTACCCTTAAGCAGGCTATCCCCCCTTCAGTCTATTATGAATGCTGCTGCTAGACTAATACACCTCACTAATCGATCCGTGACTGCTGCTCCTCTCTGCCAATCCCTTCACTGGCTTCCCCTACTCCACCGTGTAAAATTCAAAATGCTAATCATAACATACAAGGCCATTCACAACATCGCCCCCATCTACATCACCAACCTCATCTGCAGATATCGCCCAAATCGCCCCCTCCGCTCCTCCCAGGACCTCCTGCTCTCTAGCTCCCTTGTTACCTCCTCCCATGCTCGCCTTCAGGACTTCTCCAGAGCCTCTCCCAACCTCTGGAATTCCCTGCCCCAGTATGTCCGTTCAGCCCCTACCCTGTCCACCTTTAGGAGATCCCTGAAAACTCATTTATTCAGGGAAGCCTATCCCACACCCACATAACTCTCCCTGAGCCACCCCCATTAAATCATTCTTTGCAGCTATTACCTTTTGTACCACCACCCCCTCCCTTTAGAATGTAAACTCTACGAGCAGGGCCCTCCTGTACCTTTTGTATTGAACTGTAATTGTGTTGTCCCCCTTATACATTGTAAAGCGCTGCATAAACTGTTGGCGCTATATAAATCTCGTATAATAATAATATATTTTTGACGGACCTCGCGGGCGCTTTGGGGGGGCAAGCCAGGACGGACAGCTTCAAGTGCCATCAAGGTTGTTTGTTCTTGAAATCTGGCCTCAGGCCCAACTGAGGCCACATAGTTCATAGCATTTCTCCTTAGAAAGTTGTGTAGAATGCACAGGGCTTTTTTCTCAGACAATAGGTGCAGGAACTCCCCTACTCCGAGTCACCCCTTTTCCCCTACCCACCTCTGAGCACCGTCCCTTGGTTCCATCCCCTACCCACTTCCCAGTACCATCCCTTTTAGACAATATAGAACCAAGTATCATTTTGTGGTGCTAAGTAATTTGTATGGAATTTGGTAATGATATTAAGAAAATCAGTACAATAGATCCCCTTCAGCCAGCAACAATAGATCCAACAATGTACCACTCACAACAAAAATCCCCCCCCCCAGCAACAATAGACTCCCGCCAGGATCAACAGATCTCCGCACAGCCAGCATTAATAGACTCTCTGGCAGCCATCAACAATAGACCCCTCCCCCAATAGTAGATCTCCTTCAGCAACAACTGACACCCCAGCAACATAAGACCCACTCCTAGCAACAATAGGTTCCTCACCAGCAACAATAGACCTCTTCAGCAACAATAGACCCCCCTGCAAAAATAGATCCCCTTTAGCTAGAATAGATCTCCCAGCAGTGAGCATCAATACCCTGCAGCACACCCCGGCACCCTCTGCCATTACATACAGTCAGTCCAAGAGGTGCCGGAACTGCGTTCCCCCGCGTTCCCTCTGAAAAAAAGCCCTGCGAATGCAGCATGCAGGTATTATATGGTTTAGTTTATATTCCTCCATGTTGATTGGTGTCAGGAATAGGCGGAACCGGCTGGCCATTATCCCGAAAGCATTCTCCACCACTCTTCTGGCTCTGGCCAGCCGGTAGTTAAAAACCCTCTGGTCCGGGGTGAGGGTCCTCATGGGGAATGGCTGCATATGTTCACCAAGCCACAACGCTTAATCAGCGACAAAGATTAATGGTAGACCAGCCACGTTGTCTTCTGGAGGTGGCAATCCCAAGCCACCACTCTGGAGCCATCCGTAGAACTCGGTCTGGGCGATGACTCCACCATCCAACATCCGGCCATTCTTCCCCATGTCCACATACAAAAGCTTGTATGTTGCCGACACCACCGCCAACATCACTATACTATTAAAGTGGTTGTAAACCCTTACAGACCACTTTTACCTACAAGTAAGCCTAGATTGAGGCTTACCTGTAGGTGCAAGACATATCTCCTAAACCTACATGGTTTAGGAGATATTTCCAAAAGACAGGCACCGATGTCTAGAACGCATGCGCCGTAGACAACGGCGCGCAGGCGCACTGAGCGTGCCGTCTCTAACGGCGATCAAGCCGTTTGTGGTGGCACCAGCGCGCATGAGCGGGAGTAACGTCATCACAGTGCCGGAGCCGCGATACCCGGAAAGAAGATGGATGCTTCGTGGGAGAAGGGACAGCGGTGACATCTCAGGCTCCCTTGTCAGGTAAGTGACACATAATGGGCTACAATGCAATGCATAGTAGCCCATTATGCTTTACCTTTGCAGGGAAATAAAGAGGAAGTAAACTCATCAGATTTGACATTTAAGGATTGGTAAACTGCAATACATTTTTTGTTTTTGCATTAAAGTGGTTCTAAAGGCAGAAGGTTTTTTTTATCTTAATGCATACTATGCATTAAGATAAAAAACCTTCAGTGTGCAACAGCCCTCTCAGCCCCCCCCCCCCCCCATACTTAACTGAGCTCCATCTCGATCCAGTGATGTTACACCAGAGCCTCAGCTGTCTGGGATGCTCCCTTCTGATTGGCTGAGACAAAGCAGCTGCGCCATTGGCTCCCACTGCTGTCAATCAAAGTCAGTGAGCCAATGAGGAGAGGGGGTGTGGCCGACGTGCAGCTCCATGTCTGAATGAACACACAGAGCAGCGGCTCGGCTCCGGTGCCCCCATAGCAAGCTGCTTGCTATGGGGGCAGGAGGGTGGGGCCAGAAGCGCTGGCAAGGGACCCGAGAAGAGGAGGATCTGGGCTGCTCTGTGCAAAACCACTTCACAGAGCAGGTAAGTATGACATGTTTGTACTTAAAAAACAAGACTTTAATATCACTCTAAATATTGCATTGATCCAGCATACTGAAAACAAATCAAATGACAAGGCTTACATTTATGGATAACATAGTATAGCTTACCTTATGTTAAACATATGCATTTGATCTACAGGGTGTGGGCTCTTCATCAATATTAATTAGCAACCCATCTCCCATGACCAGATGACAGATGCTTTATACATAGCTAATATAGATTGAAACAGACCAGGGTTGCTGCAGGCAGTGGCGGGTAAAATACATCAGTCCTGCCCAGAATGGTAAGCAATGGCTCTTTTTTCAGCGTGCATGGGCAAGGCTAGTTAAAGCATATGCTGTATAAGTGCAGTTAGCCTTTATGAGCATCAGCAATAGAAATTAGATTACTCTAGCTGTTGTTGCAATATGTGCAGTTAGAGTCAATGGTTGGCGAGGAGGGAGGGAGGGGTTCAGTACAGTGGCCACCATATTTGATCACTGGACTCCTTGAAAGTCCTGGGAAGTCAGTAGGCAATTTAACCCACCAGGATCCATAATTCAAAAATTAACATTGAACAGGCTGACCCTGGGTGTCTTTCTAATAGATCTCCAGATAAGAAAATTAATATTGTCAATATTTTATTAGTTTAGACCAGGGGTAGTCAACCTGGGACCCTACAGCTGTTGCAGAACTACAAGTCCCATCATGCTCCTGGGAGTAATTGTAACTGCCAGCCTTGCAATGCCTCAATGGAAATGTAGTTCTGCAACAGCTGGAGGGCTACTGGTTGCCTACCCCTGATTTAGAATAATCATGCAACATTTTGGCTGATATATCAAGGTTTCATATTTATATTTTACTTTTTAATAATAGTAAAATGGTGTGAGTGATCATTTTAAATTAAAAGTGCAAACAGCAAGCCTCCTAATATATTTAAATAAGTATATACAAAAATAAAACTTAAATCGTCCTCTAATGTTCCTGCCAAAATCATCTTCATCCAAAAACATCCATCTGTAGGTCCTGAAAGCAGCAGCTGTGGATCAGTGCAGTACACTCATTTCATCAGATGCTGTGAATGCTGAAATAAAGTACATAATTAATGCTCAATGAGTCGCCCAAATAATATTTTTAATTATATTCAATTCATGCTAAATGCTTATAGCATAAAGCCCTTATGGTATACAGCTCATTAATAAATTATGACTAAACCCACACTTTGCTTTTTAAACAACTTTTTGTGTAAAATTGAAAAGGAGGAACACCTAGTCAGATTTAGCTTTAGAAATAAACATGTGCCAAGGTAAGGTGGGTGGGCAAGGTTTTTTTCTGTATATTTATTTATTACAGGTACTTATATAGCACCGTCAATATATGAAGCATTTTACATATATATTATACATTCACATATACATATATGCCCTCAAGGAGCTTACAATCTTAGGTCTCTAACTCATTCATACATAGTAGGGGCAATTTAGACAGAAGCCAAAAAAACTACAATCGTGTCCTTAGAGTGTGGGGGGAAACCAGAGTACTTACCCTTTTAAATAAATGTAACAAGGTCTGAGACCTCCAAAGGCCTAGTGATGACCTCCAGAGTCAGGGACAGCTGACATCCTTCACTGTAGAGTGGGTTGTAAGGCATGGTGGGTGTAATGCAATGCATGTAATGAAATGGTGAGCGCCAGACACTTTTTGAATGCAAAGAGATTTATTGTCTCTTGAACAGAACTGGGTGAGAGAGGGTTAGGGTTAGGACACCGTTAGGTAGATGCAATGATAATTAGCAGACTCTGAGACTTCTATAGGAAGACAGCTATACAGGTGAAGGACTCTAGCCGGACACCACTTCTGCATAGATAGGACCGCTGTCTACTATGGCAACAGTCTTGTAGTAGTTACTAACGGTAGTATATTCAACTATTGGCCACACAAACAGTTCTCTGTTTATTCCACAATCACTCACTGTGGATCTTCGCTCAAAGAATTTTTCACTAGACTTCAGATCCAATAGCCACTGGATCCCCTGAGATCTTTCACTGTTAGCACTCATTATCTTCCTCAAGTGTCACCCCCGCTTCCCTGCTGGGTCCCTGGCTTGGCACCCAACAGGGCCTAGATTAACTACCTCTTATATGTTTGTGCAAAGAACCATGTTGGGGTCCTGGAACTTTGTATTATAGTTAAAACTACCCCAGAAAAGAGGTCAAACTGCATCTCGGTCTTGGTGTGAATTTGGCCAAGCATCACAGTTTGTCATGAAGACACAAACATATCTTTATAAATACTTAGTTGTGAAAAAAGTTACCTCTGGGAAGTTGTATTGGAGTATAAACAGAAGCATTCTTCACATTAAATGTAAACATTTGTGTATGCCAGAAAGTTCTACAGGTATGAGTGCTGTGGCTCTCATACAGAGAGTTGCCGTTTATCCCTCCTCCCTCTTGTACATTCAGAGGTATACACATGTAAGCATTAAATGTGGGCAGCACAGGGACTAAGTGGTAAGCATCTCTACCTAGCAGCACTATGGTTACCAGTTCAAATCCCAACCACAGAACTACCTGCACGCAGTTTGCATGTTCTCCCTGTGCCTACGTGGGTTTCCTCTGGGTACTCCAGTTTCCTGCCACACTCCAAAGACATATTGGAAAGTTAATTAGCTCCTGTCTAAAAAGGCCCTGGTATGAATGTAAGTTAGGGACCTTAGCTTGTAAGCTCCTTCAGAGCAGGAACTGATGTGAATGTACAATATACTGTATATGTAAAGCACTGCGTAAATTAAATGGTGCTTTATACGTACATGTAATAAATAAACACTGCACAGCCTTTCACAGGGAAGACCTGTTTACTGTTGTTTCTCATCCCCTAGCTCTCTGAGCTCCTTATGCAACTGGAAACAGGATGTGATTGTATATAAAAAGGGGGAAAAAACTATTTATAATGGTTTTACATGTGTACACAAATGTGTGGCCTTTCATTTCTATTTTAAACTGAATGGGTTGTTTTTACAAGGTGAGAGTTCACATATACTTTAAGAATTTCAAAAAATTTATTTGTGCATAGCATTTCAGCCAGGCTGGACGTAGTACACCTACTGCCTTTTAATCAGTAATCCAGTGATTTAAAAAATCTCTGCTTGTGTTGCAGGAGAACAATTATTAAACACACCCAATGCAGGTTCCTTTCTGACAGACAAACACAAAAAAAGCACAGAATAAAGGCTAATTTCACCTTTAAGCCCTGGTTCACACCAGTGCGGCTTTGAAATCGCCTCGATCACTGCTATTTGGATGTGTGATTTCATTGCAGCTTGCAACTTCACTTAACAGAAGTCAATGCAAGTCGCAATGAAATTGCAGAAAAGTAGTGCAGGAACCTTTTTCAATGTTGCTGCAGCTTGAGTTGCAAAGGTTTGAATGGTTCCATTGCCAAAAATAGGGTACAATTTCTCATGCGATTTTGAATTGTCAAATTACTTGACAAAACACATTGGTGTGAACAAGGGCTTACAGCAACAAAAAAATGTATGTAAATAATTCTGCAGGTTAAAAATGTGCATTTATTATTTTTTTAAACAGAAATGTGCAAAGTATTGCACCTGTTGATAAGCAGATTGCGGGTGCAATTTCAGGCTCCTGCACACTCTCCCTCCAGCTTTCAGTCTCTACCTCTGCACGGGCTGTCAGCTTGCAAGATGGAGGGAGTGTGAATGGACTAGGAGCATGATGATCAGCACGGTCGTAGCCAATTCAAACTACATGTCCGTCTACCGTGGTGGCAGATGGGATTCCTGTGAATAAATGACACAGCTATGTAGGCAGAGCCCCACACAGCCATGCCAATTTCAAAATGTGGCCAATTTTAATTTTATGTGACAACGGTGTAGTGATTTAATATATACTGGGTTATATGATGTAGTCCTTCCTACTGACTGTCAGAGGAAGGTGAGGGGGTGAGTGTGCAGGAGGAGGTTACTAAACATGTTGCAAGTTACACCCTAAGACCCCTTTCACACTTAGCCTTAAAGCGTCGCTAGTTTTAGCTAGCAGGGCGCTTTTAACCCCCCAGAAGGGGTTAAAAGGGGGTTAAAAAAGCGCCCACTTAGCGCTGCTTTCAAAGCACTTTTAAGGCACTTTGAAAGCAGTGCCCATTAATTTCAATTGGCAGGGGCGGTGGCGGAGCGGTGTATACACTGCTCCCGCACCGCCCCAAAGATGCTGCTTGCAGGGCTTTTTTTTTCCTGTCCTGCAAGTGCATCGCCCCAGTGTGAAAGCACTCAGGCTTTCACACTGGGGCTGCAGTTTACAGGTGCTATTTTTAGCGCAAAAACGCCTGTAAAGAGCCTCAGTGTGAAAGGGGTCTTAATACAGTTGAAACATGTAACATGTTCAGAAGGTGAACTTAGCCTTTAAGCATCTCACAGCCAAAAATAATACTTTTATAAGTTTTCATGTGATTGGTGATACAAGAAGTTGTGTAAAAGCTTGTTTACACTTGCCTTTGGGGGGATGATAAAAACACGCTGTTGAGCTACATTTCTACTGCCCTTCTGAAGCTGCAAAGGTAGCCAGATGGGGGTGTACACATGTTGTAGCCACAATTCTTCATGGCCACAACACAAATTATCTGTGTGCAATGTAGGTGGTTGTGGTGGGTCTGCATTTTGAGTGTTAAAGCAGGCGATGAGGAAGCAATATATCACCCCCTCACCACCTGTCAAATGCCTCTGAAAAGCAATCCACCGTGGATTGCTTTTAAGGAGGAGTGGCAGGCTCTGCCACTAGTGTAAACCCAGCCTAAAAGTTACTTTGTTTTCAGAGAATACAGGCCTATTGACCCTGTGGCATACTTTCTGGAATCTTGTTGCAGTTAGTTACACATGATTCACAATATAGTAAACACACTGACTTTAGAACAGTTGCAGTATACATTATATTTTAATACATTAGTAACTCACTAATTGATTTTTAGCCCTCATGCACACAGGCTGTTAAAAAAAACGTTATGAAAACGCCAGTATCTTTGCAGTGACTTTTTTTAACTTTTTTCAGCGATTTTGCAATAGCGGTTTTTAGCGTTTTTGAGCGTTTTTCCGCGTTAGCGTTTTTGAGCGTTTTTTTTTTTTCAAATTTTTATTTTTTTTATTTTATTTTTTTTCAATGGATCAAAAACGCTAAAAAACGTTGGTGAATGACGTTTTTGAGCGTTTTTCAGCGTTTTTCAGCGTTAGAGCGTTTTTACAGCTGAAAAACGTCTCTCAGAACCCACTGGTCCTGGGTTTTTTTTACAGCTTAAAAACGCCTATGCCACTTGCAGCTCAAAAACACCTAGGTGGGCATGAAGCCATAGACTAACATAGACAGGCCTTTTTAAGCTGCAAAAAAAGCTCAAAAAAGCAGCTGTAAAAAATCCGTGTGCATGAGGACTAATGGTTGCATTGCTCTATAAGGGTCCGTCCAGACTCACGCAGGGTTTTAGTAAGAGCCCTTTCACACTTACAGCGCTGCCGCGTCAGCGGTAAACCGATGGTTACCGTCGTTTTAGAGGCGCTTTTCGGCCGCTAGCGGGGCGCTTTTAACCCCCGCTAGCGGCAGAAGAAAGGGTTTAAAAGCGGTGCTTTGGGAGCTCTTTGGTGGGGCTGCCCATTGATTTTAGTAGGCAGGGGCGCTCCTATAGTGCCCCAAAAATGCTGATTGCAGGACTTTTTTAACATCCTGCCAGTGCAGCACCCCAGAGTGAAAGCACTCTGGCTTTCACATTGGGACTGCAGATGAGGCATATTTCAGGCGCTTTACAGGCCTTAATTTTAGTGCTAAAGTGCCTGAAAAACGCCTCCAGTGTGAAAGGGGTCTAATGTGTGAGCAGCTGTCAGTGTGAGGTCTGGCAATGGGGTGGTACAATGTGTGTTTACTGTATGTGCAATGCATTGTGTACTTTATTTTCTTTCAACTTTATTGGCATGTCAAAATGACAATTTATTCATTTCCAGCGGTGGAAGATACATTTTTGACAGTTAAAAACAATATAGCTTGTTCAAGGACATTTCCGGGCTGTGATTGGATAGTGGAGGAGCAGCAACACACAGTCCCGTACTATGACCTTCTATGAGTCCAATGCGTTTTTGATCTGCAGCAAATATGCATGCGCAGTGTTTTCTATGTATTTCAAAGGCCATTGTTCTCACCAGTGCAGTACATTCCAGTGCGGTCAACAAAAATAGACCATGCTGCATTTTTTCTCTATGGAAAGCATCTGGAACATAGCAAAACGCATCAAAAATGCACTGGAACATACATGTTCTGAACTGAGACAAAGAAAAAAAAAAAAAAAAAAAAAGAAGTAAGAAATGCATCAAAAGAACACGCATAAAATTTTTTTTAAAAAATTGCATCAAAATCGTGGATGCAAAATGGAGCACAGAAATTGTGGTATGAACTGGCCCTGAAAGCCTAGTTGATGCACACTGCTACCCCTTCTTAATCTGAACCATATTGTGCAGGAACTACAGGAGGCTAATGTAGACTAACTAAAGTACAATGTAAAAATACATTTTTATGAATTCTTAACTGGTGTGACAGATATGGTTGTCACCTCATCCCTTTAAACCCGAACACATATTAATTACACAGGTTCTGTTGCTGATTAAGGTGGTAATTAAACTCACTTGGTGCCTTAACTGCATTTAATTAGCCTCAGAACCTGTGTAATTCAAAGGTGTTCGGGTTTAAAGGGATGAGGTGGCAACTCTAGTGACAGAGTGAGACCCTGTCATGGTGAAAATACAGGAGAATATGACACAGGAGTCGCATGAAGGGTTAATGCTAGGATCTGCACTATTGTTTCTAAGCAGAGAAAGCTGTGCTTTTGGTTTTGTTCGGATTCTGTAGTTCTGGAATGGAACCTTCAACCCTGTGTCCGGATTTTACCAGGTACCTGCAGCCTGTCTGAGTAAATAGGTGTGCAGTGTCGTTATATACTTAAACCTGAGGCTAGCTCAAAGTTCCCAGTTTGGAGATAACGCCCAGTGTGGAAGAGAGAAGCTCTCACCCAGGGGTCAAAGGTGCCCCAGCCAGAAGGTCTCACTCTAGGAGTCAGGTGGGCTCCTATCGGGGTGTCAGATGAACCCCCTATTCAGAGGCCAGGATTAGGCCCTGCAACCAAAGTCTAAGAGACACCGTCAGAGGGGACTGGTAAGAAGAGCAGAGGTGCTGCCAACATGGGAGCCAGATGATTCTGTATTTTTGTTTGACTGTTCATATTGATGTGGTAGAACCAGGGACATAGATAAGGGGGGTTTGGTGGGTTGAAACCCCCACCAGAGCGTCAGTGTAGATTGCATAACTTGTAGTTATGTGTGCTTTAGCATAACTCCCAACTTTTTGAGATGGGAATGAGGGACACCTATCAGCAAAAGCATGCAGGCATAGGACACACCCCCTGCCAAGCCCCTTAAAGGAGAATTGTACAAAAAAAAACAAGATTTGCTTAAGCCCACAAGTGCTTTTTTTACCACAACTATTCCTTTTTTATTGGCTTTTGGAATTTACAAATGCAGCAACTTAGAAATCAGAAAGCTTTAGTGCTGGAAAACACTTTGATAGATAAAAAGTGCATTTTAAAAACATCTATATAGATCAGACCAAAATGAGGAACAAATGAGGAGGAATGAGGGACATTGCTCCAAATCAGGAACAGTACCTCGAAATCAGGGACAGTTGGGAGCTAAGCTTTAGTGGGGCCGGCTGTGCTGGTGCTGCCGTGGCAGCACTTGGTACTGACTGTCCCACATTGTTGTTTTGTGCTGCCTGGGCCTGGCCTGCTGTTACACTGGCTTTGGCTGAGGGAGGCTCTATAAGCAGGGAAGGGCTGAGCCGGGATCTCCACTCACACTGGGACCCTGCTCCATGCAGCCTGTTTGCTTGGAGCAGTGAAACCAAGTGGAAGCGCTGAGAGCCCTGGTCCTTGGAGAGCCACGCCCTGGACCTTTGAGAGCCCAGACCTTTAAAAGCCCTGCCCCTGGACCTCTGAGAGTGGGAGGAGAGCCCAGCTGACCAGGTAGGACTTTCACCCCCATATACTCACTGTTCTGCTAAACCCTTCCTGACAGTGTTGTTTACCCCCTGTATAGCTGTGCATTGCTGGAAGATAGAATTTAAAAAATGGCTACTTGATCATCTCCTGTATGTCGCATCTGCAGTCTCTGGTTATCACCTGTAATGCATCCGCAGTCTCTGGTTATCTCCTATGGTTCATCCGCAGTCTCTGGTTATTTCCTATGGTCCATCCGCAGTCTCTGGTTATCTCCTGTGGTCCATCCGCAGTCTCTGGTTATCTCCTGTGGTCCATCCGCAGTCTCTGGTTATCTCCTGTGGTCCATCCGCAGTCTCTGGTTATCTCCTGTGGTCCATCCGCAGTCTCTGGTTATCTCCTGTGGTCCATCCGCAGTCTCTGGTTATCTCCTGTGGTCCATCCGCAGTCTCTGGTTATCTCCTGTGGTCCATCCGCAGTCTCTGGTTATCTCCTGTGGTCCATCCGCAGTCTCTGGTTATCTCCTGTGGTCCATCCGCAGTCTCTGGTTATCTCCTGTGGTCCATCCGCAGTCTCTGGTTATCTCCTGTGGTCCATCCGCAGTCTCTGGTTATCTCCTGTGGTCCATCCGCAGTCTCTGGTTATCTCCTGTGGTCCATCCGCAGTCTCTGGTTATCTCCTGTGGTCCATCCGCAGTCTCTGGTTATCTCCTGTGGTCCATCCGCAGTCTCTGGTTATCTCCTGTGGTCCATCCGCAGTCTCTGGTTATCTCCTGTGGTCCATCCGCAGTCTCTGGTTATCTCCTGTGGTCCATCCGCAGTCTCTGGTTATCTCCTGTGGTCCATCCGCAGTCTCTGGTTATCTCCTGTGGTCCATCCGCAGTCTCTGGTTATCTCCTGTGGTCCATCCGCAGTCTCTGGTTATCTCTTGTTGTCCATCCGCAGTCTCTGGTTATCTCCTGTTGTCCATCCGCAGTCTCTGGTTATCTCCTGTTGTCCATCCGCAGTCTCTGGTTATCTGTGCATTTGGCTTGTGGCTGCGGAGACTGTGACTTCAATGGGCAAGTTTAATGGCGGCACCGCCTGTGAAACTTGCCATGTTGGGTTACGGTACTGTGAAGCTAAGCATCAATGTCATGGCAGTATGTAGTCAATCATGCAGCTGCTATGTTCATTTAGAGCAGGGATATGCAATTAGCGGACCTCCAGCTGTTGCAATACTACAAGTCCCATCATGCCTCTGCCTCTGGGTGTTATGCTTGTGGCTGTCAGACTCTTGCTATGCCTCATGGGACTTGTAGGTCTGCAACAGCTGGAAGTCCGCTAATTGCATATCCCTGATTTAGAGGTAAGTGGTCAAGGGGTGGTTCTGTTTAGTCATCCTCTTTTGAGCCCCCGTTCACATTGACTGCGCCTCTGAATTTGTGCATCTTCATCTGAAATCACACTATTTCAAAGCTGCATGTCAGCACGACTTCAGGTGTGACTTGGAAGACATCTGTGCAGCTTCACGTACAGATGTCTATGCAAGTTGCACCCAAAATCGCTTAAAGTAGTACAGGAACTACTTTTTCAAATCAGTGTGGCATTTGCACATGGTCATTGCCGGCAATAGAGTGTGAGTACGTCAAAGTGCATGACAAGTTGCTCCAATGGGAATGGGGGCTTAGGCCATTCTTATACGTAATCTTGTCATCCTCACTACTCTCTGTGGCATGCTTAATAGAATTTGTTTTTCAACTGTATCCCAGGGGGACTGGTATTTTGTCACACTGCTGTAATCTCTAGCAATCAATCAGCAAGCAGAAATTATGTGCTGTAACCCCTAGCAACTAATCAGTGAGTCGTAATGTGTGCTGTAACCTCTGGCAACCAATCACAATCACTGCCTGATCTGCTGCACTAAACTGATTTTGAATCTTCCTGCTATTTGTTATATGTTCAGAGCGGGGGAGCAAGAAAATGTTTGCCCAGGGTCCAATCAATTGGCTCTCACTGCTCGGCCTTCGCACCTCCAGGCTCCATAATATGACATCATGTCTTCCTGACTTGTCCAGCTGCAGCCTCCAGGATAGGAGGCAGCACTGAGCAGAATGGGAGCAGCCGGCGCCTACCCGCCCACCGGTCCTCTCTTTTTCCATTGGCCCCGCCCCCTTGCAGTGTGCTGTTTCCTACCTTTGGCTGCCACAATACAAGACTGGACAATAGCCACCCTCACTGGGCAATGTTCATAAAAACTGGAAGAAGGCAAAACTGAAATCAGGTTAAATTTTCAAGAGGATCTGAGAAAATAGAATAGAATTGACTTACTAGTTTGAGGACACGCACCCACACAGGCGTCAAATTGGGAGCATGAGCTGTGTCTGTGAAGACACTACCTCCCATTTGACATCAATGGGACTGCCTGTACGGGGATGCACAGAACACCTGTGCATCCCTGTGCGGGTAAACATGGTCGTCCATGGGCATACGTTTTAGTACACCCTGTGTGAATGAAGTCTTAAAGGAAACACAGAGACAATATGATAAAACCATGCCACTGAAAATAAGCAAGCAGAACTTTCTAAGCATTTTAAGTGCAGTTGACCAGAGGTAGCACTAGGGTCCTAAAACTCTGCATACAAGTCGTATAATTTTGTAAATAACAAAATGTAAAGGCTTTATAAATGTAGTCAAAGTTATCCAAGGTCATATCTCTCTTTTTTTCTGTTACTTATCTCTGAAACCTATTTTAAATTGCATTCCAAAATTTAATTATAATCTGACGCCTCAAGATAACCCGAATTACTTTAGAATAAGCTGATCTGTAACATGTGATCTGCAGCCAGCAACAAACAATATGACGCATATGCCGAAAGACACATGGGGCTTGGTAGCTAATGTGCAGAGTCTTTTGAATTTGAGTCACCTTTACAAAAAGGAGAATTGTTCTCACTTTTGCCTCCAGGAAGCAGTGATTATTTCTAAACTTTCTCCCACAACAGTTTTAGAAAAATGGCTACTCTACCTGTGTTAAAACATAATTGATTTTAATGTGGAACTTTATGTAAAATAATTTTCTAGCAGGAAAGTTTCTTTATTGCAGAATCATTCTATATAAATCCTCTGCAGACTGCTTTAGATTGTACAATGAGCTACACATACAAGCATAACTTTAGCATGCCTTGGTGCTGGGATGAAATATCAACCGTTCACACTTGGAGCCACCAATTTTAATGGCTGAAGCCCCCAAACCTAGAAGATGAAAGGGAAAAGATGGAAGTGCTGGTGATAGAGCTTACATCGCTTGGGGGCAGGTAAGTACTGGGAACTTTAAAGCGGTGTTCCGGACGAAATTATACTTTTGAGATAAAAATACCCCTATAATACACAAGCATAACGTATTCTAGTAAAGTTAGGCTATAAACTAAGGTCTGTTTTGTATGTTTTCAGCATTAGTTTCTTTCTTTATAAACTTCCAGCAGACCGTGGCCATCTCATGTGTGGGCATCTAAAGCCAGACTGTATTTCTTCCTGGATCTATTCCTTGCAGATCTCGCACAAGCTCAGTGCAACACAAGCAGTGTAACAGCTCACAGGTCGGGTTTCCATAACAATGGCAGCATCAGAGGAAGTTGCCGCCCCTTAGCTATGCAAACCTCTCCTCCCCTCCTCCCCCTCCAGGAACCAGGAAGTATATCTGCATGTAGAAGGAATATTTTTACATGCTGTGGTGTCCCCTGGCTCTGCAAACAGAGCTGAGATGCTTACCATCTTCAATTGGATTATAGTGCTGCTGCTCTGCTTCTGCTCCACACGTATCCACCATCTCTCTGCATAGAAAGCTAGTTAACAATGGCAACAAAATCCTGGTTACCCTCTTTAAAAATGGTGCTGGCCGCCGCCTTGCGTTGCGTCATTTCCGGTTTGGAAATAATGGGATGCTCAGGCCCAGCAATGCCTATTGCCTCCTGGGATTGATAAAAAAACATCTCCCAGGAGGCATTGCAAACGAGAAATGACATGCGGGGTTGCGGCCGACAGGAGGAAGTGCAAAATGAATACAGGATTACTACAGTAAGTGTTGCAGAAAAAAAAAATGGCAAAAGGTTTTTAGCTAAGGAGTTGAAAATGTGGGTGGAACCCTGCTTTACATTCCACTTTAATGTCCAAATGGGTCTAACAGATCTAGGAATCAGAAAAGTAAAAGAAAAATCCAGATAAAACATGGCATCCACTGACTCCCTATAAACAATTATATTTGTCTTCATGCTGTGACCGACACTTTTTTTTTTTTTGGCTCAATGATAGTGTCAAAACAGTGAGTTAAATCCACGGCAGATAGTTTTTAGGGCTTTCTTGCCCACTTTTATTTAGGAGAAAGTCAACATTCGTACAGGTATTTCTTCCAATGCAGGGGGTTCTCACCATCAATGGTTCGGTTTGCACCAGAACACCTCAAACAGGCAAAAAGTTCTAGCGGACGCTATTAAAGTCTATGGGACATGAACATGAAAAATCAAAGTCCTTATTTTAAAGGCTTATAAGCAAGTTGTTGCCATAAAAAATGTATGGGGACCCATACACCGGGTAACTATTTTTTTTTCAGGAGCAGTGATTTTAATGATGCTTTACCACTTGCGGACCAGCTCACGATGATATACGTCGGCACTTTGAAGAGGGATATCGTTGTTATGGCTGCAGCTAGCTGCCATAACCCTGGTATCTTCTTCAGTGAGCGGTCTGGTTTTAGATAAAAGTGGTCTCAGCAGCGGATTCGCCGCAAGATCACTTTTATCACCGGCGGGAGAAGGGCGGTGCCCTCCGCCGCTTACCGGAGCCGTCGGTAGTGGCAGAGGCGATCGGATCCTTCTCCCTGTTAGGTATGGAGATGAGTGAGAGGAAGATGGGCCCCCGTCCGTCTCCATATCATTGCAGAGTGGAAGCGAAGTCAAAACGTCACTTCCGCCCATAGCTCTTAAAGGGACTTTTTTTTTTTAAAATTACATTCTTGTGTAAATATGAGATCTGAGGTCTTTTTGACCCCAGATCTCATATTTAAGAGGTCCTGTCATGCTTTTTTTTTCTATTACAAGGGATGTTTACATTCCTTGTAATAGGAATAAAAGTGATACAGTTTTTTTTTTTTAAACTGTGTAAAAAAAAAAATTTTTTTTCTTATTTATTTTACTTTTTTATTTTTAATGCGCCCGTACCGCCGATCTCGCGTGCAGAAGTGAGTGCATGCGCGAGTAGCGCCCGCATATGAAAACGGTATTCAAACCACACATGTGAGGTATCACCGAGATCATTAGAGCGACAACAATATTTCTGGAGATTTTTAAGGGTAAAAATTTGTCGCCATTACACAAGCGGGCGCAATTTTGAAGCGTGACACGTTGGGTATCAATTTACTCAGCGTAACATCATCTTTCACAATATAAAAAAAAAAATTGGGCTAACTTTACTGTTGTCTTATTTTTCAATGGAAAAAAAGTGTATTTTTTTCCAATAAAAAGTGCGCTTGTAAGACCGCTGCGCAAATACGGTGTGACAGAAAGTATTGCAACGACCGCCATTTTATTCTCTAGGGTGTTAGAAAAAAATATATAATGTTTGGGGGTTCTAAGTAATTTTCTAGAAAAAAAAAATTTAACTTGTAAACCCCAAATCTCAGAAAGAGGCTCGGTCCTTAAGTGGTTAAAATGAAACAATAAAAATGAAATATTCCTTTAAATATCGTGCCTGGTGGGTCCCCTTAGTCTGCCTGTAAAATGGCGCATATGTGTGATGTGTAGAACATGCCGCAGCAATAATGACATTTCTAAAGGAAAACAAATGTCATTTAAACTTGCTCATGGCTGTAATGTATTGCCGGATCCCAGAAATATAGATGAAAAATCTATGAAAAAAAATGGTGTGGGGTCGTCCCTCCAGTCCATACCTGGCCCTTCAGGTCTGGTATGGATTTTAAGGGGAGCTCCATACCAGACACTTATCCGAGCATGCAGCCTGGCAGGTTAGGAACCATACCAGGCCACATGCCCTCAACATGGAGGGGTGGGTCCTTGTCCCCATGTTGATTGGGACAAGGACCTCTTCCGGACAACCCTGGCCGGTGGTTGTTGGGGTCTGCGAGCGGGGGGGCTTATCAGAATCTGGAAGCCCCCTTTAACCACTTCAGCCCCGGAAGGTTTTACCCCCTTCCTGACCAGAGCACTTTTTACAATTCCGCACTGCGTCGCTTTAACTGCTAATTGCGCGGTCATGCAATGCTGTACCCAAACGAAATTTGCGTCCTTTTCTTCCCACAAATAGAGCTTTCTTTTGATGGTATTTGATCACCTCTGCCGTTTTTATTTTTTGCGCTATACGCGGAAAAAGACCGAAAATTTTGAAAAAAAATGATATTTTCTACTTTTTGTTCTAAAAAAAATCCAATAAACTCAATTTTAGTCATACATTTAGGCCAAAATGTATTCGGCCACATGTCTTTGGTAAAAAAAATGTCAATAAGTGTATATTTATTGGTTTGCGCAAAAGTTATAGCGTCTACAAACTAGGGTACATTTTCTGGAATTTACACAGCCTTTAATTTATGACTGCCTATGTCGTTTCTTGAGGTGCTAAAATGGCAGGGCAGTACAAAACCCCCACAAATGACCCCATTTTGGAAAGTAGACACCCCAAGGAATTTGCTGAGAGGCATGTTGAGCCCATTGAATATTCATTTTTTTTGTCCCAAGTGATTGAATAATGACAAAAAAAAAAAAAAAAAAAAAAAATTACAAAAAGTTGTCACTAAATGATATATTGCTCACACAGGCCATGGGCATATGTGGAATTGCACCCCAAAATACATTTAGCTGCTTCTCCTGAGTACGGGGATACCACATGTGTGGGACTTTTTGGGAGCCTAGCCGCGTACGGGGCCCCGAAAACCAAGCACCGCCTTCAGGATTTCTAAGGGCGTACATTTTTGATTTTACTCCTCACTACCTATCACAGTTTTGAAGGCCATAAAATGCCCAGATGACATAAAACCCCCCCAAATGACCCCATTTTGGAAAGTAGACACCCCAAGCTATTTGCTTTGAGGCATGTTGAGTCCATGGAATGTTTTATATTTTGACACAAGTTGCGGGAAAGTGACATTTTTTTTTTTTTTTTTTTTTTTTGCACAAAGTTGTCACTAAATGATATATTGCTCACACAGGCCATGGGCATATGTGGAATTGCACCCCAAAATACATTTAGCTGCTTCTCCTGAGTACGGGGATACCACATGTGTGGGACTTTTTAGGAGCCTAGCCGCGTACGGGACCCCGAAAACCAAGCACCGCCTTCAGGATTTCTAAGGGCGTACATTTTTGATTTTACTCCTCACTGCCTATCACAGTTTCGGAGGCCATGGAATGCCCAGGTGGCACAAACCCCCCCCAAATGACCCCATTTTGGAAAGTAGACACCCCAAGCTATTTGCTGAGAGGCATGGTGAGTATTTTGCAGCTCTCATTTGTTTTTGAAAATAAAGAAAGACGAGAAAAAAATTTTTTTTTTTTCAATTTTCAAAACTTTGTGACAAAAAGTGAGGTCTGCAAAATACTCACTATACCTCTCATCAAAAAGCTTGGGGTGTCTACTTTCCAAAATGGGGTCATTTGGGGGGGTTTTGTGCCACCTGGGCATTCCATGGCCTCCGAAACTGTGATAGGCAGTGAAGAGTGAAATCAAAAATTTACGGCCTTAGAAAGCCTGAAGGCGGTGCTTGGTTTTCGGGGTCCCGTACGTGGCTAGGCTCCCAAAAAGTCCCACACATGTGGTATCTCCGTACTCAGGAGAAGCAACAGAATGTATTTTGGGGTGTAATTTCACATATTCCCATGGCATGTTTGAGCAATATATCATTTAGTGACAACTTTGCGCAAAAAAAAATAAAAAAAATAAAAAATTGTCTCTTTCCCGCAACTTGTGTCACAATATAAATTATTCCATGGACTCAACATGACTCTCAGCAAATAGCTTGGGGTGTCTACTTTCCAAAATGGGGTCATTTGGGGGGGGTTTGAACTGTCCTGGCATTTTATGCACAACATCTAGAAGCTTATGTCACACATCACCCACTCTTCTAACCACTTGAAGACAAAGCCCTTTCTGACACTTATTGTTTACATAAAAAAATAATTTTTTTTTGCAAGAAAATTACTTTGAACCCCCAAACATTATATATTTTTTTTAAAGCAAATGCCCTACAGATTAAAATGGTGGGTGTTTCATTTTTTTTTTCACACAGTATTTGCGCAGCGATTTTTCAAACGCATTTTTTGGGGAAAAAACACACTTTTTTACATTTTAATGCACTAAAACACACTATATTGCCAAAATGTTTGATGAGATAAAAAAGATGATCTTAGGCCGAGTACATGGATACCAAACATGACATGCTTTAAAATTGCGCACAAACGTGCAGTGGCGACAAACTAAATACATTTTTAAAAGCCTTTAAAAGCCTTTACAGGTTACCACTTTAGATTTACAGAGGAGGTCTACTGCTAAACTTACTGCCCTCGATCTGACCTTCGCGGCGATACCTCACATGCATGGTGCAATTGCTGTTTACATTTGACGCCAGACCAACGCTTGCGTTCACCTTAGCGCGAGGGGTGCTTTTTTTTTTTTTTTTTTTTTTTTTCTTTATTATTATTTTTTTATCTTATTTTTAAACTGTTCCTTTCATTTTTTTTTTTTTAAATCATTTTTATTGTTATCTCAGGGAATATAAATATCCCCTATGATAGCAATAGGTAGTGACAGGTACTCTTTTTTGCAAAAATTGGGGTCTATTAGACCCTAGATTTCTCCTCTGCCCTCAAAGCATCTGATCACACCAAGATCGGTGTGATAAAATGCTTTCCCAATTTCCCAATGGCGCTGTTTACATCCGGCGAAATCTACGTCATAAAATGCTCGTAGCTTCCGGTTTCTTAGGTCATAGAGATGTTTGGAGCCACTCTGGTCTCTGATCAGCTCTATGGTCAGCTGGCTGAATCACCGGCTGCATTTTCAGGTTCCCTGTTGAGACAGGAGAGCCAGAGAAAAACACGGAAGATGTTGGGGGGGGGGGGGCATTCCCTCCCACTGCTTGTAAAAACAGTCTAGAGGCTAATTAGCCACTAGGATTGCTTTTACATGAAAGCCGACCGCTGGCTGAAAAGAATGATACCAAGATGATACCTAAAGCTGCAGGCATCATTCTGGTATAACCACTCAAAGTCGTGAATGGCGTACCTGAAGACAAAAAAATGGTTAACAATGGTTAACAATAAAGCACAGTAAAGTGTAAATAATTACACACCTGAAAAACAAACATGATAAAACATAATAACAATAACAATAACAATAACAATAAAACATTGCAGAATAGAATACAGTAAAAAAGAGCAGAACAATAGAGAGAGAGAATAGAGAGAGAGAGAACAATAAAACAACAACTATTTTTTTTATTTCATATATTTTTTTTTTTTTTACACTTTTTTTGTAACTAACTTTTATAACGGTAACCGGTTCCAGGTTCGGGTCTCTCAAAATGCGATGGCATCTTGGGAGACCCTGTGAAAGTGCGCCTAGTCTGTGCAATGCTGTACCCTACGCTAATAGTCAACTAGTGCATGGTAGCGTTCAAAACATTCACCAATGCAAAGACCAGGATTGTCAGGACAAGAGGGACAATAATAGCGGGTGTCACGTCTATATCCGCGCTTGCTGCAGACACAACATCTTTTTTTGGGGGGTTCGCTGGGTAGGGGTACTCGGGAGGACATAAAAATGCCTCTCATGCAGCCGACTGCATTTGGTTGGGGATGTGAATGGGGGAAGTACGGGCGCTGCAGAAGCGGTGGGTTCCCAATTAGGATTGGCGAATGCAGCAGGAAGGGCACTATGGGCACGACGGGCCTGTGTTTGTCTTTTTGGTGGCAGCGGGACACTACTTGTGCTTGCCACCTCACCAGCTTGAACTGCACTTATGGGACTCGCCACGTCACCACGTGTTACTGCAGTGCTGGTTTGACTACGACAGGGGTGTACTAGGCCGCTGGCGCTTGCCAGTTCACCAAAACGCTACCAAAAAAACTGTTAGCGATCGCAGGGATCAGGCCTGACTCTGCGAACGCTGCAGTTATGCGTTTAGTATTTTGTAAGTGACAGTGATCGATCGATACTGCACTTGGGTGGGCTGGGCCGGGCTGGGCGGAGGGGCAAAACGCAGGTGCTAGCAGGTATCTGGGCTGATCCCGCTAACACTGCGTTTTTGGGAACCCTAAACTGCTGGGGACACTAGTATAGATCTAATCGGATCAGATATTGATCCGATCAGATACTATACCACTAAGGGAGGCGTACGGTGCGTGCGTGGGTGTTAGCGGTACTGGCGCTAACCTGACGCTGCCTGGGGCTGGTGCTTGCCAGTTCACCAAAACGCTACCAAAAAAACTGTTAGCGATCGCAGGGATCAGGCCTGACTCTGCGAACGCTGCAGTTATGCGTTTAGTGTTTTGTAAGTGACAGTGATCGATCGATACTGCACTTGGGTGGGCTGGGCGGAGGGGCAAAACGCAGGTGCTAGCGGGTATCTGGGCTGATCCCGCTAACACTGTGTTTTTGGGAACCCTAAACTGCTGGGGACGCTAGTATAGATCTGATCGGATCAGATATTGATCCGTTCAGATACTATACCACTAAGGGAGGCGTATGCTGCGTGCGTGGGTGTTAGCGGTACTGGCGCTAATCTGACGCTGCCTGGGGCGACACATATCACCGCCGGGCGATCGGGGGGCTAAACCTTTATTCGGTAATAAACGGCGGGTGCCCTGACACTATAAAAAATAAACAAACTAACCAGCGTCACCCGTAACAGTTATACGGTGATCAGTGGTGAAAGGGTTAACTAGGGGGCAATCAAGGGGTTAAAACATTTATTAGGTAGTATATGGGGGTCCCTGTCGCTATAAAATGCTGACGGCGAACCTAAATATTTACGTTCCTAACTAGCGTCACCAGCGACACTAATACAGCGATCAGAAAAATGATCGCTTAGCGACACTGGTGAGGGGGGGTGATCAAGGGGTTAAAACTTTATTAGGGGGGGTTAGGGGGGTATCCTAGACCTAAAGGGGGGTAATACTCACTGCCCTAACACTAACTGTCACAAACTGACACTATGCAGTAATCAGAAAAAAAAAAAAAAAAAAAATACTGCTAATGTCAGTTTGTGACAGGGGGGGGGGTGATTGGGGGGGGATCGGGGGGCGATCGGGGGGGGATCGGGGGTGTAAAGTATGCCTGGCATGTTCTACTGTGTGTGTGAGTGTTGTGTGCACTTACATGTCATCTCCCCTCGGCGCTGGAACGGAAACTGCCAGACCGAGGAGAGATGACATCACATCCTCTGCCTGTGTGAAACGACACACAGGCAGAGGAGCATTCCCATTGGCTGGGAGCGATCGCGAGGGGGGGGCCACGATCGGATGGTCTCCCCCTCGTCTCCCGACGCTCCCAGTCAGATGCCGACCGCCGATGGCACCGGGGGGGGGTCCGATCGGACCCCCCGCCCGCGGGAGGCAGATCACGTATGGGTACGTGATTTTGCCTGCCCGTGCCGCTCTGCCGCAGTATATATGCGGTAGGCGGTCGGCAAGTGGTTAACAAGAGGGCCCCCAGATCCCCCCCCCATGTGAATGGATATCGGGTACATCGTACCCCTGCCCATTCACCAAAAAAAGTGTCAAAGTAAAAACCACAAGAGACAGTTTTTGACTATTCCTTTATTAAAAAAGAAAAAAAAAAAGTGTCCTGCGATCCATTGTCAATCATGCCACCCGATGGACCCGAAAAATAGAAAAAAAAACAAAAAAAAACGCTGCCTCCATGGGAGGCCTCCCGGCGACTGCTGTCTTTTCACTTTAACAGCGCTTATATAGGCAAGGGCAGGGCCACCCGCTTATGTAACCGGGTGACCCCGCCTCCTCTGACATCATAACATCAGAAGGGGCGGGGTCACTCGTTACATCACTGGGTGGCCCCGCCCTTGCCTATATAACAGCTGTCAAAGCCAATACATACAAAACCCGATACCCATTCACATAGGGGGGCCAGGATATGGGGGCCTCCTTGTTAAAGGGGGCTTACAGATTCAGATAAGCCCGCAGACCCTGGCAACCACCGGCCAGGGTTGTCGGAAAGAGGTCCTTGTCCCCATCAACATGGGGACAAGGTGCTTTGGGGGGCACCCCAAAGCACTCTCCCCACGTTGAGTGCAAGTGGCCTGGTATGGTTCAGGAGAGGGGGCACTTGCTTGTCCCCTCCCTTTCTTGGCCTGCCAAGCTGCATGTTCGGATAAGGGTCTGGTATGGATTTTGTGGGGGACCTCATGCCATTTTTTTTTTCTTCTGTCATAGGGTTCCCCTTAACCACTTCAATACAGGGCGCGTTCACCCCTTCTTGCCCAGACCAATTTTCATCTTTGAGTGCTCTCACACTTTGAATGACAACTACTATAACTTAATTATTTTTATAATTTTTTTTTTCACACAAATAGCGCTTTCTTCTGGTGGTATTTAATAACAACTTTTGTTTTTTCTTTTTTGTGAGACAAGTAATAAAAGCAAAAATTAAAAAAATTAAGAAAATGAAAAAAAAAAACACACTTTTTTTTATTATAAAATTTTGTAAAGTAATTTTTGTTCATAGATTTGGGCCAAAATTTATACTGTCAATGTATACCGCTACATATATTTGGTAAAAATAACCCAAATTAGTGGATATTATTTAGTCTGTGTGAAAGTTAGTCTACAAGCTATGGTGCAAATCATAAAAAGTTTGATCACACCTGATATACTGATGATCTATCTCATTTCTTGAGGCCCTGAAATGTTAGGACAGTACAAATACCCCCCAAATGACCCCTTTTTGGAAAACAGACAGTCCAAGGTATTTAGTAAGAGGCATAGTGGGTTTTTTGAGGTTGTAATTTTTTCCCACAATCATTGGGAAAATCAAGGGTGTGTGTGTGTGTGTGTGTGTGTGTGTATGTGTATGTGTATGTGTATGTATATGTATATGTATATATATATATATATATATATATATATATATATATATATATATATATATATATATATATATATATATATATATATATATATATATATATATATATATATATATATATATATATATATATTTAGTTTTTGTTTAAACAAAATTGTCAGAATAACAAGTTATTTCTCACACATAGCATATGCATACTTCCAGTTAAACACCAAAATACATTCTGCTACTCCTCCCTGAGTATGGCGATACCACATGTATGAGACTTTCACAGCCTGGCCACATAGAGAGGCATGCAGGGACCATCATCACACGTTCTAGGAGCATAAATTATACATCTAATTTCATTCTTACCTATCACACTTTTGCAGGTCCTGGAGCACCAGGACGGTAGAATTAAACCACAAAATGACCCCGTTTTGGAAATAAAACACCCCAATGTATATTCTATGAGGCATGGGCTGCAGATAGGTACTTGGGTATACTCTGATGGGCTGCAAGAGGGAGGAAGTGTTCCTTCTGGTGTCATTTTACAATGTGCCGGTGGGGAAGTGGTTAAAATCCATACCAGATCCAAAGGGTCCCCCCACTCCATTTATTTCCCAATTTTTTAAAATTTATATTTTGTACAATTTTCTTTTTTCTTTATTTTAGCTCTCAGCGGGGAAGCCTCAACAACCTATTGACTACGCGCTTGGCGGGTGAACATCCCATGAGACACCCAGAAAGTTCAGGTGTTAGGCGAGTACCTGAATCGGCGATGTTCAGGCCAAACTTGTGCTCGGCCCAAACTCGGCCCAACCCAAGTGGTGCCTGAACATTGTAACCCCTTAAGGTTACTCTTGTTGGGCGCAGGAACGGGCCCTGCTGTTAAAAATGAGTAAAACTATTTAAATGCCATGCCCCTGTCAAACAGGTGCAGAAAAATTGCGCCTTAGGTGTTGGTGGTGCCCGAAACCAAAAATATTTTTGGAAGCTAGCATAAATAAGATTCAGGAATGGGATAGGCAGTCTTCAAGGGATCCCAGATCCCTAGCAAATTAAATCAGTTACATCAGCATCAGGGGCTTGATAGCTGCTGATCCAGGACTGATTCATTTTGATCAATGTCAGCCTATCAACAGAGTCTGTGGATAGGCGCACTCTTTGATCCGTCACAAACCCTCCAGCAGCACTGAATGTCCGTTGCAGGACAGGCTAGTAGCTTGATTGCATATTGAGCAAGTTCTGGTCAGTAGTCCATCCTTAAGACCCAGTAACCCAGTGGATGCTCAGTTGGAAAGATCTCCAAGTCTTCTCTTGCCCCTAGATATTCCTGCACCATATAATGCAGACGCTGGCAATTGTTTAAAGAGTTGTTTAAAGGCATCGGTCAGCCGGCCACCTTCTCCACCGCTCTTCCTCTGATTGAACAAAGCCTCAGAAACAGGTTGTCCAGGAAATGGTAACTTCCCAGGGTCTGGAAAAGTGTTACACTCATTTTTTCTTCAAGGCATCCTGAAGATGGCAGGATTAGCTCTGCAACTTTACCCTTGAAACGGGGATCAAGAAGGGTTGCCAGCCAGTAATGATCCCTCTCCTTAATACCACAAATTCTCTGTTTTTTCGCAGGCTTTGCAGAATCATAGAGCCCATGCATTGCAAGTTTGAAGAGGCATAAGATTCTGTGTCCTCTGGGTCACTAAGGCTAACATTGTCAGGATGTACCTCCTCCCAGCCACGTTCAACTCCTTGGGTTTCTGGAGACTGCTGTATGTTATCCTCTTCCTCTTTCTCCTGGAATGGTATCTGCATAAAAGGGGCCTTGAGAGGAAAGGAAATCCTCCTCTTCCTCTCGCTGTTCTGCCTCAAGTGCCCTGTCCATGATGCCACGAAGCGTGTTCTCCAGTAGGAAGACTAGAGGGACAGTGTCACTAATGCATGCATTGTCCCTGCTCACCATCCTTGTGGCCTCCTCAAATGGTGACAGGGCAATTCATGCATCCTTGATCAGTAGCCACTGGTGTGGCGAAAAGAAGCCAAGCTCCCCTGAGCCTGTCCTTGTGCCATACTCCCACAGGTACTCGTTGATGGTCCTCTGTGTGTGCAGCTGCTGTAGCATTGCCAAAGGTGAGTTCCACCTGGTGGGCATGTCACAAATGAGGTATTTGGTCGGCAGGTTGAATTTCCTTTTGAATGTCAGCCAGCTGAGCACTGGCATTGTATGACCGTCAGAAATGGCAACAGACTTTTCTGGCCTGCCTCAGAAGATCTTGTAAGCCTGGGTATCTGTTCAAGAAACACTGCACCTCCAAATTCAGGACGTGTGCCAAGCATGGAACATGTGTCTCTGTTGGAGGGCAGAGAGAAGGTTGGTGCCATTGTCGCATACAACCATTCCTGGCTCAAGCTGCTGTGGCATCAACCACCTCCTGAGCCTGCCCCTGCAGAGCTGACAGAATCTCTGCCCCAGTGTGGCTTCTGTCCCCTAGACAGACCAACTGAAGCACCGCATGGCATCTTTTAGCCTGACTGCTTGCGTAGCCCCTGAATGCTTAGGGAGCACTGCTGGTTCAGAGGACAGTTCAGCAGAAAAGGCCATAGAGGTAGAAGAGGGGTTGGAGCAGACAGATGTGGCAGAATCACCACCAGCTTTTTGGAGGAGTGGTGGCGGAACAAGCTCCAGTACTGAACCCTGTCCTGCATCCTTCCCAGCTGTCAGCAGAGTTATCCAGTGCTCCGTGAAGGAAATTTAACAACCCTGACCATGCTTGCTGTACCACGGTTCAGCAGTAATGTGAACCTTACTGCTGACCGCCCTGTCCAACGAGGCCAAAACATTGCCTTCCACATGAAGGTACAGAGCTGAAATGTCCTTGCGTGAAAAGAAATTTCTTTTTGGAACCTGCCACTGTGGTACAGCACATTCTGCAGCGTCTACCACATGAAAAGGCAGCAGTTGTAGTGCTAGCAATTTGGCCAAGCTAACATTTAGACGCTGAGCATGTGGATGGCTGGGACAGCGTCAAAGGACTAGCGTCAAATGTAGAGCTTTAAGGACACTGCCACTAGCTGGTTCTTCTTTTTAAGGGCTTTGTTTGCCCATTTTTATTAAAAGCAAGTTCAGCAAACAAACATAGGTTTCCCTCGCAGGGGTTTTCAGCATTCCTTTTTCCATCAACAAACTAACTAGCAATCTTTGCATCGTACAGCCTGTAATATCCAGCTCCATTTATGCAAACCCTGTGGTACAAGTTCTCTAAACGCAGGAGAGGATGGCAGGATATACACTCCAACATTCTAATATTTCTCTCAGCATATCTGTCATACAAAGGCAGTGTGATTTAACACCTAAGATCTTCCTGGGGTCCTTCATGTCCCTAGGGATGTGGAAAGACTCATTTACTGATGCCTTAGAAGTGGCGCTTCTTAAATGGGCTTCCTCCCCACTGGAGGTATCCAATGCAATAACCTGGTGCTCTCCTAGAGCGCAGCCAGGTGCGGGAGTCACCACAAAACTCTCAGGCTCAGTGTCAATGATCTGTTACTGGTCTTCTCTATGGACAACATTAGTTTGGTATACCACACCAATAACTCCTTTATGGGTTGTGGACACAACCTCTGCTATGTGCTCAATCTCTCGTGGCCCTTCCATCTCCTGAGGAATATCCTCTGCAACAGCAGCAAGTGAGCCCTGGTCCAGAAGCCGCTCTGCTGTCCCTCCATTTAGCACAGCAGAAATGGTGTTCGCTCCATTGTTACACATTGAGACTTCTTTCATTAAAGCCAACAGACTTGTTGCCCATCTGTCCCAGTCTATTTTCTCTGTGCTCCCATCATAGGTACTACGCAGTACCGCTCCAACTGCCAAAGGAGACACAGGACAGAGTGGCTCCACAGCAGGCACATATCCCTTTTGTTTAAACTAACCTGTGGCAAAACATTTTTAAACACAGCAGGCTGCAATACCATAACTTCCCCACCTTTCTCGGGTGGCGCTTCATTAAACCCATGAAGTCTTTTGCTGTCAGCAGTGACAGACCCGCAGTAACTCATTATCACCACAAGTAATTTCACACATTTTAGTTTTACCATTCGACACATTATCACCCAGGTCAAGTACCCTCTTATCTATCAGAGTGTCACCACAGTTGTCCCGGGCAACCTCTGGCTCCAACACACAGAGCTCCCTTGAGGTTTCTAGGGACACCTCTGCAGCCTTATATACTGTTGCTAAGGGGAATAGGCCATCCTGCTAAGCGATCACCCCTACCTTATTAAGCATCACATTATCAGCATTAGGTAACTCAATACCAGTATGATCATACTCCTCAGTAAGTTTCACATCATCACATTCAATTTTAAACACTTACATCCCCACTGGACAGGGCACTGCAGGGAGGCAAGTCATTTTCTGCACCAACAGTGGATCTCCCCTCTGGGATCACTTTCACTTCAGTGTGAGCAATCCCACAGTCAGTCTTTCCCATGACTTCAACAGCAACAGGCTTACCATTCTTTTGGCAGGTGTTGAAAGCTTCAATTGAGGGTGTTGTCCCTTCTTTACTGCACCTTCACAAGCTGATGCCCCTACATGGAAAAGGGGCAGGCCAAACAGATTTCCTATTGCCAGGGGTAACAGCAGACCCGCACACCTGGTCATACCCCTTGCAGGATGCTGGATACGGTGCACTCTTCTCTGGGCTGACCACTTCACACAAGCCGCCATAAGATGAAAGCACTGGTTTCTTGTGCTTTCTGTCACCCCCCCGCAGGCTGAACAAAATGTTCATCACGGTTGCCAGGGGAGACAACAGACACTTTTGCACCAACATCTTCACTCAAAATTTAAGCCACATCTCCGCTGCGGCTCCTCCTTTCTGCACACACTCTCTCCGGTTGCTATTGGAGACCATATTCTCCCCATTTACTTTTTCCAGCGCTCTCTAGATTGGATTGCTCCTAGGAAATTGTTGTAATCATCTCGCTTATGACCCATCCAGCGGTACAGCTCTTGGTACTCCTCCGCTAGAAACGATTGCACCAATTCAACCCAGCGACCTTTGGGCCATCCTCTGTAGTTAGCAGTTATCGCAAACTCACCCAAAATGCCTTCAACATGTTCAAAAGGCAACATAGGCTGTATGAAGTCAGCAGCACAGATTTCTCCTTTGTTGCCATGGGCAACCACACCTATCTGCTCACTCCTTGCATTGAGTGATGGTTTCCCAGATACAGATGCAGACTTTGGTGGACTCTCCATACTCATAGTCACCTGTGCACTCATTGCACCAGTGTTGCTAGGGACAACCCCAGCCCTCTTTCTCCTTGGCAAACTCTGATCAGGCATGTATGGGGTTCGTTCAGGCGGCAACAAGCCCTCTAGCCACAGAGCTCTATCTATCATCTCAGCCATCCTTGCTTCTTTTAGGAGCTTTGACCGCCCCATACTCAGTCACTCCAGAATAACTTTACACAGCTCAGCAACAAATTGGAGCACTGTCTCTTTTAAGGCTAGTTGCCTTTCTCTTGCAGGTTCTCCTCACCTGCACACACAGAATATGCAGTCTCATGCACCAAAACACAGTTCATATAACAGATGAACTTACTTGATTGTAGGGATCTCAGATTGTGCCCACAGCACTTCTCCACCACGTGTAAAGGACTAGCGTCAAATGTAGAGCTTTAAGGACACTGCCACTAGCTGGTTCTTCTTTTTAAGGGCTTGGTTTGTCCATTTTTATTAAAGGCAAGTTCAGCAAACAAACATAGGTTTCCCTCGCAGGGGTTTTCAGCATTCCTTTTTCCATCAACAAACTGACATTCAGCCTAGTTGGCTTTCAGTTGCAGCACTGCTGCTCTGGCCTTACACTTCAGGCCCTTGTCTGTCTCGTACAGACTGTTTCACCAACCACCTTGGTGCATATAGCTAGCAGCCTCTTGCTGCACTGGCTCCCATGTGGAGCCTTCCTGACTCCTGGAACTCAGACTTCCTATCTGCCGGGGTGAAGCCCATAACCATGGTCAGGTTACTACTAAAAGCCCAGCACACACCTGACCAATCAGTATGTCGGCTGTTCTCAAAATCAGGACCCAGGACTAGGGAGTTCATCTCACCCGGAGATCTCAGAAATCCCCAAGCTCCAGGTCCCAAAGTGGATTTTGCAAAACACTGAGGAAACTGAAAAGCCAGTTTCCTCTTCATGTTACAAGCTCCCTGGAGACCCTCAACCCGTCTGGTTGAGAATTCTGGGTCACAACCTCCTTCTAGACCCTGGCAGGGCAACGCTCTGCCACAATATATATATTATTGTGATAGACCTGGTCTCGGTGAAAATGAGGGTAAAATGATGGACACAGGACTCTCAAAGAGGCAGTTTGAGAAATTCCAGCAGAAGATTTATGAGCAGACAAAGCTATGCTTTAAGTTTTCTCTGGATTGGGGCTGAAAACTTGAAGACTTCAAAGAGCATTGGGAGGGATTGAGTCTTGTGTCCGGGCTTTCCATAAGTTCTGCAGGGTGTGTGTGTATGTCCAGGTGCACACACTCGATATAAGGCGGATCTGAGCATAGCTCAGAGGAGTTGGTGTGGGAGCAGTTGCTGCAGCCAGGAGGGAGGTGTGCTACCATTTAAGAACCCAGGCAATAGCCTTGAGATGGTACTCCACGTGGGAGAGCTTCCAGGTCAGTGGACTGAGAATTGGGCCAGCTAAGAGAGTCAGAGACCATAGCTGAGACAACTGGTAGAGAGAGTCCTGGGGACCAGAGGGGACTGTGAGTCTTGGAGTAGTGTGAAAGTCTGGAGTGTCAGGAGAACCCCTTCTTAGAGGACAGGAGTGGACCTGCGCAGCTTTGTACTGTGACCAAGGCTGAGTGAGCCTTGAGAGCCAGGTGGCTTGGCATTTTTGTTTGTTTTGTAATTTTTGGGAGAAGAACCCCTGTGTGAGCAACGCATGCATGTATGAACTTTCATTTTGGTTACTTTCAACAGTGCTGGGACAAAGTCATCCGGTGCCCAGGGCGAAGATGGAAAACTGCGCCCCCCCTCCTGCTGTAAAAGCTACTGCGCCTACAAACGATGGAAATACTGGAAAATATGGTTCACACTGGGGCAACTAAGTCGCCTGACAAGTCACGCCCCAGAAAGCAAAACGAGTGTGAATGAGCCCTAAGGCTTTAAAGGTGAAGCAGAGAGACAGAACACACAGACCTTGCATTTTTTTCTCCCAGGTAGAGATCTAATGTAAGAAATGGGATTTCTGCTGGTTTAAAGGAATGCAAGTCTGTATTCTGTCCCTCTGATGATGAAGATCTTTCACAGCCTGGTGTCAGGATGAACATGAACAGACTGTAAGAGCATGTCTTCCTCGGATCCTGTTCCCCTCTCTCTCTGCTGCCTGCACTAAACAACCAACCTACCATGCTGCTGCCCCTCTCCCTATCACTGACTATCCATGCTGCTGCTTTCTATTCCTGAAGTAATTTTAGCCACTTCCTCCTCCTCTGGAACTGCTGCTTAAAGTTGTCCAAATCTGGTGGCAGTGGAAAGGGGAGGGCTGGAGTAGCATGATTGGCTAAGAATTGGCATGTGACTGCACAGATCCCTCCCTATGCTGACCAAGCAGTGGTATGACATCATCCTGTATCTCCTTGCTGTGCTGTGAGTTTTGCCAGCATAGCTTTCTGAGCATACAAGCAGGAGTGGGCTGGGGGACGGGAGCGCTGCTCGCCTCAGGAGCCGGGTCTGCTGCAGTCATTATGACAAGCAGGAGACCTGGTCTGTGCTTCAATTGGCAGCAGATGGGCGGCCTGGCTGTGCGAGCGCCATTCACATTAAAATTGGAGTCAATGAGGAGAGGGAGGGGGCAAGAAATCCACTGCAGGAGCTGACAGGCGTTCTCTCACTTGTGAGATTACTCCACCTGAAAGAGAAGTGAGGGGCAGGGCGGGACTGGTCTCAGGCTTGTGCCGGGTGCAGGAGCGTACTCGGCACATGCTGTTGTTATCAATGTAGCGCGGCTGGTACAACAGCACTTCTACTGCGCCCCCCTTCCTCCACTAAATGGTCCCGCCCAAGGTCTCCACCCCTTCCGCCCCCCCCTTGTACCGGCCCTGACTTTCAATAAAAGTGGGCTACCACGCCCTTAAACTGAAGTTCCTGTTGGCTGTGAACTCACTAAAAAAGCATCTACCACTGAGCTAGACATCCCCCAATATCGCAAGTGGTTGTCGAACGTGGGCACACAGACGGTGGAAATCCGGGTCTCTGCTCCAGCAGTGGGTTTGTCAAGGAACTGTCAGTGGCTGTGTGTGGAAGTGCAGCCAGGCAATGAGCATTGCTTGTAGGTAGTGCACCCGTGAGAATTTTTTTTTCTACTGCTGTGAGCTGTGTAACAAGCTGCTGTGCATGTGACTGCAAGGATGGGACGGTCAAAACACAAGTGCACGTTAAATCCAATTAAAGGGAAAGTGCTCGCTGTTGTTCCATGTCCTCCCTGGTTGCAGAGTGGGAAGTTGACATAGTGGCGTCTAACTTCATACAGACAATGCTGCCTACAGAGGAAGCTGAAAGTTTCCTAATGGAGTTTAAACGAGTTGCAACATGGAGGGCATGGCCTATAGACCGGTGGCCAGAGTTGCAGCAACCCTTGCTGCTGAATCGGTTTTGGGTATCCTACCAACAGATGGGTCCAAGCCGAGATGATTATGACTAGGGTTGTCCCGATTCCGATACTAGTATCGGTATCGGGACCGATACCGAGCATTTGCGCAAGTACTTGTACTCGCACAAATGCTCCCGATGCCTTAGCCGATACCTTGTAATGGGAGACAGGAACTCGGCGGGCGGAGTCAGCGGACGGAGTCAGGGGCGGAGTCAGCGGGCGGAGCAGAGAGCTGAGCGGAGAGCGAGTCCTCCGTGTAATCAAGCAGGCCAGGTAGTGCAGAGTGCAGGGCTCGGCTAACGGAGCAGTCACATTCAGTAATGGAAGTTCATGTGACGCTCCGTGTTGCCATTAAACTGTTGTCAGTGCTCACTGCTTAGAAATCCCGACGCCCATCTTGGTACACCCTGCCAGCAGCGGACATCTTGTTACACCCAGCCCATATAGTTCAGGCTGGGTGTAACAAGATGTCCGCTGCTGCTTTATTGAGGCCAAGTGCAAGGTGTACCAAGATGGGCATCGCAGAGGCAGCATAGAAAAGAGTAAATGCTCTCATGCCCATAAGTGCCACTGCCAGCCATCAATCAGTGCTCATCAGTGCCCATCCAGCCAGTGCCACTGCCAGCCATCAGTCAGTACCAGCCATCAGTGTGTGTGCCACCTATCAGTGCTTGCCACATATCAGTGCCCATCAGTGCGTGCCACCTATCAGTGCGTGTCACCTATCCGTGCTCATCAGTGCCACCTATTAGTGCTCAGTCAGCGCCATCTATTGGTGCCAGCCATTAGTGCGTGCCACCTATCAGTGCCCATTAGTGTATGCCACATATCAGTGCCCATTAATGTGTGCCACCTATCAGTGCGTTTCACCTACCAGTGCATGCCACCTATCAGTGCCCATCAGTCAGTGCCACCTTTCAGTGCCACTGCCCAGCTAACAGTGTGTGCCACCTATCAGTGCTTATCGGTGCTGCATATCAGTGCCACCTATTAGTGCACTGCTCATCAGTGCCATCTATCAGTGCACCTCAGTCTGTGCCAGCCATCAGTGCGTGCCATGTATCAGTGCCCATTAGTGCGTTCCACCTATCAGTGCATGCCACCTATCAGTGCCACCTTTCAGTGCCACTGCCCAGCCAAAAGTATGTGTCACCTATCAGTGCTGCATAATCAGTGCTACCTATCGGTGCTGCATACTCAGTGCCACCTATTAGTGCACTGCTCATCAGTGCCATGCCATCTATCAGTGCACCTCAGTCATTGACAGCCATCAGTGCATGCCACGTATCAGTGCCCATTACTGCGTGCTACCTATCAGTGCCCAGCCATCAGTGTGTGCCACCCATCAGTGCTCATCAGTGCTGCATAATCAGTGCCACCTATCAGTGCTCATCACCCAGTGGTATCTATCAGTGCCAGACAGTCAGTGCCACCCATCAGTGCCCATCCATCATTGCATGCCACCTATCAGTGCCCATAAGTAAGTGCCACCTATAAGTGCTGCTTAATCAGTGCCACCTATCAGTGCTCATCAGTGCTGCATATCAGTGCCAAGTAATCCTATTGGTGCCCAACAGTGCTGCATATTAGGGCCTCCCCATCAGTGCTGCCTCATCAGTGCCACCTCAATGCCCCATCAGTGCAGCCTCATTAGCAGTAACACACATCAGTGAAGGAGAAAAAGTACTTATTTACAAAATTTTGTGACGGAAACTAAGAAAAGCTTTTTTTTTTTTTTTAAACAAAAAAAAAAAACAGCAGTGATTAAATAAAATAAATACCACCAAAAGAAGCTATATTTGTGTGAAAAAAAATTATTTGAGTACAGTGTAGCATGACTGCGCATTGCGCAATTGTCAAAGTGTGACAGTGCTAAATCCGCTGATAGCTGAAAATTGGCCTGGGCAGGAAGGGGGTGAGAGTGCATGATATAGAACAAAGTAGTTAAACAATGGACACTTTGCGCTTTAATTGTTTTTTTTTTTCACCCAAGGTCGAGCAAATTATCAGAGCCTTTCGGTGCACACTGCACAGAGACACCAGCAGAATGTCAGCTGTGTGGAAGTATTTTAAAATTAACGAGGACAACCCACGGATTGCAGACTGCAAACTTTGTTCTGCAAAATTATCTAGAGGTGGTACAAAATTCAGTTCTTACAATACCAGTAACCTGATAAAGCACTTGAAATTAAAACATAAAAGTGAGCATGGAGAATTTACCGCTATCGGTAGCAGCAGTAGCACTCAGCAGCCAACTCTGCAGCAAACTTTTGCCAGAAGAGAAAAGCTGTCAAGAGACAACCCCAGAGCTGTACAAATAACAGAGGCGCTCACCCAATTTATTATTCTGGATGATCAACCTCTTTCAATTGTTGAGAACATGGGTTTTCAGCGATTTCTTAATGTGTTGGAGCCGAAGTATGACATTCCCAGTCGCCATTACATAACAGACATCATCTTACCAAAGATCCACGAAACGGTTAAAAAGCACATTAACATCATGTTGCAGAAGGACATAAAGGCAATTAGCTTCACCACCGACATCTGGAGCAGTAGTGTGAGTCCACTGTCTCTCATCAGCTTAACGGCGCAGTGGATAGATGGCGATTTCTCTTTGCATCAGGTCATGCTCCACACTACAAAATTTGAAGGCTCCCACACTGGTCAAGCAATAGCAAACACACTTGAGGAAATGCTTCAGACTTGGGCGATTCCCAAAAGTTCTATTCATGTTGTGGTCCAGGGACAGTGCCAAAAACATGATAAAAGGTATGGAAGTTGCTGGACTTCCCAGTATTTTATGTGTGGCACATACACTGCAGCTTGCTGTCTCAGAGGGACTGTTATCACAGCGCAGCATTGCAGATGCTGTGGGAGTCGGGCGCAGAATAATTGGCCACTTCAAACATTCTAACCTGGCATACTCTCGGCTGCAGGACATCCAGATACAGCTTGGTCAGTCAGTAAGAAGACTCCAGCAAGACGTGCAGACTAGTTGAAACAGCACATTTTACATGCTGAAGTCTCTGATTGAGCAGAAACGGGCCCTTGGAGTGTATGTGTCTGAATATGAGCTCCCTGCCACCATTACTGCAAACCAGTGGAATCTGATGGAGAAGATGGTCAATATCTTGGCTCCCTTTGAAGAGATGACTCGCCAAGTGAGTTGTTCAGATGCATTTGCCTCTGATGTAATTCCTGCAGTAACACTGCTACAGAAAGTTTTAGCAAAAGTGGATGAGTACCAAGGTATCAAAACAATGAAGAGCACTTTGCTTGCTGCTTTGCAGAAGCGCTTCTCTGATACTGAGCGAAACCCACTTTACTGTATCGCAACTTTACTCGATCCAAGGTAATGTTAATTTTTCTGCTATTAAATGTAATTGTTTTCCTAATTCACAGAAAGAATATGCTGCATTCATTCATTGTTGTTTATTTTTTTCTTCTAGGTATAAAGATCGATTTTTCTGTAATTCAGACAATTCCAGGGAGGCAAAAGAAATGTTAGTACTGGAACTGCAAAACATTTTTGAAGAGACAATTGAATCTGAGCAGCATGAAGAACCAGCTTCCAAAAGGCCTCACCGTGACCAGCCAGGTACCAGTCTGGACAGTGTATTTGCAGAAATTGCTGGTGAAGGATCATCTACATCTGAGAGCAGTGCTCCAAAAGCTGCTACTATACAGCTGGAAGCTTACCTGGGAGAGATCACTGTACCTCATTCAGAGAAACCCCTGAAGTACTGGGCAGTTCATAAAGTGAGATTTCCAACTCTGGCTAAAATGGCCCAAAAATATCTTTCTGCCCCATGCAGTAGTGTGGAAAGTGAAAGACTGTTCAGCTTAGCGTCTAATGTCCTTACTGATAGCAGAAACAGGCTTATGGCTGAACATGCAGAGATGCTTTTATTCCTCAAAAAGAATTTGCCACTAACTTTTAAGAAATAATTCTATTAGCTATATTGCCTGTAACTTTTGGTTGGTTGTGTGATTTTTTTTTTTTTACATTTGTTATTGTTATTAATATATTTTGATGTTGTAAGATATTTTTTTTGTATTTATCAACATGTTCTGTGATAATTCTTTGAGTTTACTTTGTGACACAAGCAAATAAAACAGTTTTATTCTTTTGTGTCTTGAGTTACAGTTCATCATAATTATAAAGAAGATATCATTAGTCTGTATTGTGGTTTGAAAACTGTCACATGACATTAAAAAAAAAAGTATCGGTAATCGGTATCGGCGAGTACTTGAAAAAAAGTATCGGTACTTGTACTCGGTCTTAAAAAAGTGGTATCGGGACAACCCTAATTATGACCAGTATAAAGCTAAGATTCTGCTTGGGGAAATGTTCCAGTGTGAATGGGAACACCAGCAACTCTCCAGCAAAGGGAGGTCATCACCCATAGCAATGGGAGAGGCATCACTGGAACAACAAAGCACCAGTCAAGCAATGGCTCAGGAGAGCACGAGTGTGTATCAGTGTACCAGCCCTGGGTTTTCTGAAAGCGTATCGGTTGTCACCCCTGGCAACAGTGGCAAGAAGTCTGTGTGGCCTGCAGGGGGTACCAATGAGAATGAGGAAGGTAAAGAGGTGTATTATGGCCGCTTATGTGAAGTGGTTGGTCCAGAAAGAAGGGCACAACAGTCTGCAACCTCCATGAGGTGTAGCCAACCATCTTTGGCGTGCTGGTCTGCGGTCTCCCCTAGCAACAGGAATCCTGTGTTACCTGCAGGAGGTGTCGTGTGTGTGTCTGGAAAGGCTGCAGTGTTACTCCATGACCACATGGAAGAGTCAGCCTGTGTAGACATCAGAGATGAGACAACACACTCAAATGAAGGCTATGACACCAGCTACAGGAATTGGTAAGACTATTGCAGTTTATGGGACAGAACCCAATGAAGTGGAAGTGTTTCCAGCGGGGAGGTCTGTAGTACAGTTGGACTTGCTGCAGTGTGCTACCCGGAGTAGTGGGGAGGCACAGCGTAAAGCCCAACTAGCAGCAGGACTAAAGACTAAAAAGGAGCCCACAGGGTTGGAGAGGAGGGTTTCCCAGGTGCCTGTAGAGCTGCTCAAGTGGCTAAGAGGCCACCCACAATAGCTACGGCTAGGTGTAAGCGTCATGATGATCCGCTAAAGGTTGAGAAATGTATTTCTGGAAACGTCATATTTGAGAATAATGTTGGTAATGTGTTTACTAAAAAGGATGGGAGTAGGATGTCTCCCGTGACCACCAGAGGCAGAGCCGCAGGGTTGTTCGTAGAAATCTCCAGGGATCTCCCTGTGTTGGAACTGGAGTTTGTCCATGATTGCTCTGGCACTACTCTGGGGGAACAAGGGGGACTGCACCACACAGTGAGAGTGTGTGGGTGCAGACCACCCGCCTGGTATGTGACCAGATTGATGAGCAATTTATTCACCCTGTTAAAGCTGGGTCTGATGGTAGCGCCACCAGAACAAACTGGTCAAAATCGTGTATTGCACCCTGCCTTGTGTGACGAAGCATCACCCCAATGTGACATAAGTAAACCTGTGCTTGTACAATGTGATGTGTATAGAGATGACAAATGTGCAGTATTGGGTAATGAGTCCAGGGTTCCTTTGGTGCCTCTTGGAACAGGTGATGCAGCGATGCAGAATGCCTGTTAGGGAAGCACCACAGATTGGGAAGCATGGTGCAAGAAAGCAGTCGCAACACTAAACAAAGTGACCATGAGTTACAAAGCTATGATGTGTAACAAAGATGTGGACATAACACCTGCTATGCCCAACAGAGGGATTGCAGGGTGGCCAAGGGCGCGTTGGCCCTGGCAGAGATTGGTCCCCTCCAGTCAGGAGGACCGGTTAAGGGCGCATGCATGGCAGTTGTGTAATCCACAACCCAACTGCTGGAAAATGGTGAGTACAAAAATGGCAATGTGACTTATGTCCTACAGCGGCACACTGATGCTGTGGCAGAAGGGATAAATGTGAGACGTACATCTGACAGCGCCCCAGTTAAGCACCAGGCTGTGAAGACAGTTACCGCCAGTGAGGTGGCGGTCACTGTAAATGTCTCTCCCTTTCCAGCTTCAGCGGATGAGCCCCTCCACGTTCTTGATTATGGAAAAGTCCCTAGAAAGGTCTTGTATGTAGATGTGGATCACATTAAGATGACTAATGTATTGCTGAAAATGCTTGAAGTCTAAAAAGCACATTTGCTGTACACTTGGGTGTCTCCACCGTGGTCGGACAAGGTGGTACTGCGTAGTACCAGTAGATGGAGCCAAGTAGTACAAGCTTTGCTTGGTGATATCAATCATGAGAGGAACTTGTTGGTACCATATTTATTAGCAGTGTGGCAAATGGTCTCAAGGTTCTCATAGAGGATGCTTCCAGTTACTGGTTTGGATGGAAGGCGCTCAGGAGAATGTTTGAAAACATCAGAGGTATCTCTGCCTGATGTGGTGACTAAGAAAACTCCTGCTGGTGCAGTCTGAGGTGCGGCTGAGCAGTAGTCAGAGGGCACAGACACTGCCTGTCAGCGACCTGTCAGCACCAGACTGGCGCATGTGCGTACGCCAATGCGCCGATGCGCTCCTGCTCAGGCAATTCAGCAATCTCCAGCTGTTGGCGTGCGTCGGCGCGGCGCTCAGGCGCGCACGGGTGCGCGGCGCGTGTGTGCGCACGCGGGTGCGTACGCACGCACGGGCGCGCGCGTTCGCATTAGCGCCGTTTTGGCGCCAAGAGGTGCATAAAAGTTCTCCTGTTGCAGGAATGCGCTGCTGTTTCGTCTCAGCTCTGTGGATCTGCTTAACCTGTACCTGATTGATTACCTATTGACCCGGCTTGTCTGACCATTCCTCCTTCTCCAATCCAACCCGGCCTGCCTGATTCTGCTACTGCATCTACCAATACCGTTGCCGACCTCTGCCTGCCTACCGACTCTGCCTCTGCCTACTGTATTAACCGCCTTGCTACCTGCTGACCCGGACTGTTTGACCTTGCCTGTGCCTGCCGTTTGTCTGCTGTGCTGTTGCACCCTCAGCTCCAGCTCCAGTGACTTCTGCATCTGCATCTTCAGTGCTGCAGCCTGCTGTTTCCTGTCATCACCTTACCTGCAGTCCAGCCATCCCTGGAGGGATCTCTACTCTGCTCCAGCATCAGAGCCTTCATCTCAAGCAGGCACTCCTACCCCACTGTGCTCTCGAGACCACTGTCCCCACTCCAGTGGCTCTTGAACCAGCGTTGTATGAGAGGTCTTCTCCTACAAGTCAGGCTCACTACCAGGTACCTAACAGTACGAAACAGCCATGACTGAGCCTGCAGGAGAGACCTCCCCGATGAAGGAGATCTGCACGCACCTTGCGGCCCTCACTCAAGCAGTGCAAGCCCTTCAGGACAATTATACCAGACTTGAGGGACAAGTTCAGAATCTCGCTGGCCCTAGTCCCATGGCTTCCTCCTCAGCCGCAGCTCCAACACCACCTGCTCCTGCTCCCTCTGTGGTGATGCTCCCACCTGAGCCAAGGGTCCCCATCCCAGAGAGGTTTTCTGGGGATCGGACCAAGTTTCGGGCCTTTCGCAATGCCTGCCAACTCTTCTTTGCTCTACAACCCTGAACCTTTTCACTGGAAGCTACCAAAGTGGGGTTTGTGATTTCCCTCCTACAAGGGGAACCCCAGACCTGAGCTCACCGTTTACTGGAGGGGGACTCAGCCTTAACCCAATCATTACCCTCCTTTTTTGAAGCCATGGCTCAACTCTATGAGGACCCTCAGCAGACTGCCACAGCTGAGTCAGCCCTGTTCGCGCTCCAGCAAGGCCGCAGACCGGCTGAGGACTATGTCACTGACTTTAGACGCTGGAGCGCGGACACACAGTGGAACGACGCGGCCCTGCGTCATCAGTTCCGCATGGGCCTATCTGAAGGGCTAAAAGATGAACTTGCTCGAGTTGGCATACCAGACACTCTTGAAGCATTGATTTCCTTGGCAATCCAGATTGATCGTCGTCTTCGAGAACGTCGATCCGAACGCTCTGCCCAGCAAACCCGCCCAGCCTGGATGACAGCACGAGCTCCAGTTCCTGCAGCACGTTACTTACCTTCACCCAGTATGAATCCAGTCAACACCACGCCCGACACTTCGGAACCCATGCAGCTAGGACTGATGCGACCTGCCTTGTCCCCTGAAGAACGAGCATGTCGTCGTCAACTTAACCTATGCCTCTATTGCGGTGGAACTGGTCACTATGTCCATAATTGCCCAGTCAAGATAAGTAAGTGCTCATCCTCTATGTCTACCAATCTCTCTGCTTTGTCTGCCAACTCTACCCACCTTGCCATTCCTCTCTCGTTACAGCTCCAGGAAGAGATAATTCCAGTCAACGCCATCATTGACTCGGGAGCTGGCAGCTGGTTTATTGACTTGACCTTTGCCAGCCAACATAACATCCCATTACGGACTAAAACCCATGGACTTTCTGTTTTCCTAGCTGATGGCTCCCGCATTAGATCTGGACAAGTAATTCAGGAAACTCTTCCCTTGCCTGCTACTACTTCTTCTCAACATAAGGAACTGCTGACCCTTGATGCCATTACATCTCCTCTTTTTCCAATTATCTTGGGCATTCCCTGGCTTCAAGCCCACATTCCCCACATCAACTGGGTCTCTGGACAAGTAAAATATGTATAATGCTACTGTCAGGAACACTGTCTGGTGGGAGACCCCGACTCTTCAGCTACTCTGCTATGCCTTGACACTGACCAGAAACTATGCCAGTCCATACCTAAACATTACCATGAGTTCATCGATGTTTTTAGTAAGAAGGGGGCAGACTCCCTTCCGCCTCATCGCCCCTACGACTGCCCAATTGAGTTGTTGCCAGGATCCGAGATTCCATTCGGACGTATTTTCCCTTTATCGGAGAAGGAGCAAGAGGCACTAAAGACATATGTTGATGAGAACTTGGCTAAGGGGTTCATCCGCCACTCAACTTCCCCAGCAGGTGCCGGAATATTTTTTGTCACCAAGAAGGACAAGACTCTTTGCCCGTGTATAGATTACCGGGAACTGAACAAAATTACGGTTAAAAATCGGTATCCCCTACCCTTGATACCTGAGCTGTTCCAAAAGCTAAGGACTGCGGTTATCTTTACTAAACTCGATCTAAGAGGGGCCTACAATCTGATCCGCATTCGGACCGGGCATGAGTGGAAAACAGCTTTTTGGACCCGATTCGGGCACTACGAATACTTGGTTATGCCCTTCGGACTCTGCAACGCCCCTGCGACCTTCCAACACCTGATTAACGATGTTCTCAGGGACTTTCTAGACGTGTTTGTGATCGCATACCTGGATGATATCCTGATCTTTTCTGAATCTCTTGATCTGCATCGAGAACATGTCCGCAGGGTGTTGGGTCGCCTCCGTTTACACAGACTTTATGCAAAGGCAGAGAAATGCGAGTTCGAGCAACAAAGCATCCAATTTCTGGGACTAATAATCTCTCCAACAGGCATTAAAATGGATCCCCAGAAGGTATCCGCTGTGCTGGACTGGCCGGTACCCCTAGACAAGAAGGGAATTCAGTGGTTTATTGGGTTTGCAAACTTTTATAGAAAATTTATCAGGGGATTCTCAGCCATAATTGCACCCATCACGCAGTTGACCAAACAGAATGCCCGTTTCTCCTGGAACCAGTCAGCCCAAGATGCCTTTGAGAATCTCAAAAAACTGTTTACCTCGGCCCCAATCCTCAGCCATCCTGAACCGTCACTACCGTTCATTTTGGAGGTTGACGCTTCTGAAATAGCGGTGGGTGCAATACTATCACAACGAAGGGGCAGCAAAGACCTAATGCATCCTGTGGGGTTTTTCTCCCGTAAACTTTCTCCCGCGGAGAAGAACTACGATGTTGGCGACCGGGAGCTCCTCGCTATTAAAACTGCTCTGGAGGAGATACCTGTTGGAGGGAGCTGTGCATCCGGTATTAATATACACTGACCACAAGAACCTAGAGTACTTGAGATCTGCTAAACGCCTGAAGCCTCGGCAAGCCGCTGGGCCCTGTTTTTCTCCCGTTTTTGTTTCCATATAACTTACCGGCCAGGCTCAAAAAATATCAAACCGGATGCATTATCACGCATGCATGACAACCCGAAGGACTCATCCATTCCTGACACCATCCTGCCCGCAAACAATTTTCTACTCTTGCAAACGGATCTGCTCTCTCAGATTAAAGAAGCATCCACTGAGTTATCTAGGCCTACAGGGATTATTCTGACATCCAGAGATGGATTGCTATGGAAGGGGAGTCAAATTTTTGTCCCTGAGAAGGTTCGGATCAAGGTCTTGACGCTTCTGCATGATCATCCACTAGCGGGCCATTTTGGGGTTCGCAAGACCCTGGAACTTGTGCAACGCACATTCTGGTGGCCCAATCTGAAGGACTTTTGTGAGAAATGTCAGTTCCTGCCCTACCTGCACCCAGAATAAGACGTCTAGAAATCGAGCTTGGGGTCTGTAAAAACCTTTGCCTGTACCTGATAGACCCTGGAAAATGATTTCCATGGACTTTATAGTAGAGCTTCCATGTTCTGACGGGTGTTCAGCCATCTTTGTGGTGGTAGATCGCCTAACCAAGATGGCCCACTTCCTTCCGTTAAGGGGAACTCCATCTGCTATTGAAACCGCCCGCATATTCATTAAGGAAATCATCAGACTACATGGAGTACCTGCAAGCATAGTTTCAGACAGAGGGGTACAATTCACCTCACATTTTTGGAGAGCCCTGTGTGAAATCCTAAAAATTGAACTGGCCTTGTCCTCGGCCTATCATCCTCAAACTAATGGGCAGACAGAGGGGACCAATCAGACTCTTGAACAGTATATCAGATGCTTTACTTCCTTCACACAGGATGATTGGGTGTCCCTGCTACCCTTAGCAGAATTCGCGTACAACAATGCCAAACATTCAGCCACCGGTCAATCTCCTTTTTTCGCCAATTATGGCTTCCATTTAACCTTTCTACCCGATTTCCTTTCAGAATCCTCAGTTCCGGCAGTGCAGAATACAGTGGATTTCCTCAGCCACAACAACCAGCTGTTGCAAGAGGCGGTGTCCAAGGCCCAGGCGGACAACAAGAGCCTTCGATCGAAGAAGAAGAGGAGAGTTGAAGTTACAACTTGGTGATCAGGTATGGCTTTCTACTACCAATATCAAGTTAGCATGTCCATCTAAGAAGCTGGCACCTAGGTTTATGGGACCTTTTCCGGTTAAGAGAAAAATTAATGAAGTCTTATGAATTGACTTTGCCTGATTCTCTCAAGATTCAGCCGGTATTTCATGTGTCTCTGCTCAAACCTGCTATACCTGATCCCTTCCCTGATAGAGGAACTAGACCTCCTGAACCCGTCCTAGTAGATGGAAGCGAGGAATTTGAGGTTGAGGCTATTCTTGACTGTAGAAGAAGACAAGGACAAAATCAATTTCTCATTAAATGGAGAGGTTACGGCCCAGAAAGTAACTCATGGGAACCAGACAGCAATGTCCACGCCAGGCGTTTAGTCCGCGCTTTCTTCTCTGCCCACCCTGAGAAAAGAAGGCGTATGGGCATCCGGAGGCTGCCCTTTGGAGGGGGGCAATGTCAGGGACCTGTCAGCACCGGACCGGCGCATGTGCGTATGCCAATGCGCCGATGCGCTCCTGCTCAGGCAATTCAGCAATCTCCAGCTTTTGGGTGCGTTGGCGCGTGTGTGTGCGCGGGTGCATGCGCACGGGCGCGCGCGCGTTCGCATTAGCGCCGTTTTGGCGCCAAGAGGTGCATAAAAGTTCTCCTGTTGCAGGAATGCGCTGCTGTTTCGTCTCAGCTCTGTGGATCTGCTTAACCTGTACCTGATTACCTATTGACCCGGCTTGTCTGACCATTCCTCCTTCTCCAGTCCGACCCGGCCTGCCTGATTCTGCTACTGCATCTACCAATACTGTTGCCGACCTCTGCCTGCCTACCGACTCTGCCTCTGCCTACTGTATTAACCGCCTTGCTACCTGCTGACCCGGACTGTTTGACCTTGCCTGTGCCTGCCGTTTGTCTGCTGTGCTGTTGCACCCTCAGCTCCAGCTTCAGTGACTTCTGCATCTGCATCTTCAGTGCTGCAGCCTGCTGTTTCCTGTCATCACCTTACCTGCAGTCCAGCCATCCCTGGAGGGATCTTTACTCTGCTCCAGCATCAGAGCCTTCATCTCAAGCAGGCACACCTACCCCGCTGTGCTCTCGAGACCACTGTCCCCACTCCAGTGGCTCTTGAACCAGCGTTGTATGAGAGGTCTTCTCCTACAAGTCAGGCTCACTACCAGGTACCTAACACTGCCTCACCCTCTAGACCTCACGTGAAGGAAGGGCCCGAAAAAAAAATGTGGCAGTAGCAGAGATTTTTCCTTTCATTCGCAAACGGGTACAAATTAAGGTACCTGGAGACACTGTGGGGGGAAGCACTGATGGTATTGGAAGTGGCGACATCAGAATTTGTAAACTGTTGCTGGTTGGTACTGCTAACAAGGGTTTAATTGCTGTGGGTGACCTCAGAAAAGTTGTTGAACCAAAAAAACCCATTGTGATGGGGAAAAACTGGTATCGGTGAGGGAAAATGCGTTTCCCCATCAGGCAAAGTATTAGGAGCAGGTTCCCTATATCAAGAACGTGAGGGTATCAGACTTCAAAGAGAATTGGGAGGGATGGAGTCTTCAGTCTTGTTACCGGGCTTTCCAGAAGTTCTGCAGGTTGTGTGTGTGTGTCCAGGTGCACACACTCAAAGCAGATCTAAACATAGCTCAGAGGAGTTGGTGTGGGAGCGGTTGCTGCAGCCAGGAGGGAGGTGTGCTACCGTTTAAGAACCCAGGCTATACCCTTGAGACGGCACTCCATGTGGGAGAGGTTCCAGGTCAGTGAACTGAGAAAGTTGGGCCAGCTTAGAGAGTCAGGAGACCATAGCTGAGACAACTGGAAGAGAGTCCCGGGGACCAGAGGGGACTGTGAGTCTTGGAGTGTGAAAGCCTGGAGTGTGAGCAGAACCCCTTCCTAGAGGCCAGGCGTGGGCCTGCGCAGCTTTGTACTGCGAAAATGACAAATTGGGTGAAATGATCATATAAACCATAACAAATAAAATGAGTACAAAAAACGTGAATAATAAATTATGTGCTCAAAAATACTCCAAGCAGTCCTCTATTATGACATGTGATTCTATAAACAGAGGAACTTGGACGTGTGATGTCCAAAAAAGAAAAAAGTCAGTGACAAGCTTCAATCATGTGTGATGATAATCCTCAACCACATGTGGATACAATATAGTGACAGTCTTTAACTTCAAATATGTATGATGTAATAACAGTTGATAGTAGATCCACCACCAAAGACACCAGAAGCTGCTTACCAGAGGGATTGAACTCAAATAGGTGTACACCTAGTGAGTCAATCAAGCTTTGTGGTATAATATACCAAGGAGATCAGATGCTCTATCCAGATATGACCTCCAGATGGACCTCCGAACAGGTGTAAGGTATGGATGGACTCAGTAGATATAGGCAGTCAGCCCCACCATTAAAGAAAGAGGAAGACATATAGTGTAACTCCATATGGAAATTTTAATACATGAAAAGCAAAGGAAATACACTCACGTGTTTAGAAGTAAAATCAAGCCCTTGTATAAAAGAAGACAGTGGTCTCAGCATATCCTCCCAACGCGTTTCGACTTAGAAGTCATTATCTGGGGTTCTGGACAACTGTACTGGCTGAGTATTTATAGATACTGGTTACCCCCATAACAAGTGGCAGCTCCGTCTGATTGAAAGTGCAAATTATGGAGATTACTTCCTGGTTCCTCCAAAATGGCAGCCAGGCTTGCATTCCAAGCCTCGTTTTCATATGTAGAGGAGGATTACTTCCTGGTCCATTGCTCTAGCCTGAACATGGGCAGTGGTGTAGTGGCCAGCACTCTCACCCAGCAGCAAAAGGGTCGCCGGTTTTAATCCCGAGATTCCATGTGGGGGTAGAAAAAAAATATAAAAATTATGTAATATATAAAAAATATATGATACTAAGGTGTGACAAATGATGGCACCCCTCAAAAAGGACACGTTATTGGTTGGATCGAGCTGATATTTGTGATAGGGACCAAACCAGTATATATTCAAATAAGAGATCCAAAATACATTCTAAAATATATGTTATCAGAAAAATTAATAAGAAATTAATAAAAATACCCTAATAAAAAACCTTTAAAAATACTAATAAAAAACCTCTCATAAAAGATATTCTAATAGGTACCAACTGGACCCTAAAGTACCAGAAATAGAAAAAAGTCATCATGCTTGGTTGATAAAAACATTGATGTTCCATTCTATGTTCAACCAAAAAGGGGAGTAGGTCTGCAATTGGTGAGTGAGAGACTCCCCTTGTCTTAGCTCCTCCCCTCCAAGGAGGTTTATATTTATCTATGACAAGAAATTAAGAACCAATAGGGTCTCGTCTGTGATGCTCTCTATAATGTCGAGGCACATTATGTTTGACGTCACCACTTTTTACTTTAGCGATATGCTCGCTGACTCTAATAGAGAGAGCTCGAATTGTACGGCCCACATACTGCTTCCCGCAGGGGCAGGTAATCAGATAAACGACATGTGGGCTCCCCTCCAGTCCACCTGCTTTCATTTATTCATTAAAATGCATGTGCCTCCACTGTGGGGACACTCATAGTTTAGTGTTAGGACCACAGATGCAAGGGTGCCGTGACGTGGCTCTGTGGCTCACGCATGCATTTGCAAATGCGTGCGGACTAAACCCCTTTTTTAACGCTTACTGTTAGGTCAATTTGGTTGTTTGCAAGCTGGTGGTAAGTAGACTTTGGCTTTTTCCTGGGCATTCTCCAGACTTTGTTGGTACCTGTTTTAGCCCCCCAATGCTGCTTACTGCGATAGCCAGCTATAAATGAGGGTGGTGGCAAGCTTTTGTTATCACGTGAGTGTTTGTATTGGTCCAGCAGCGCACCAGCACCTTTGCAGCCATTATGCTATTGCTGGGTGTTTGGTATGCTCCTGTACCTTTTTAAGGAGGGGTGGGCTCCTCTCCAGTCCACCTGCTCTCATTTATCCATTAAAATGCATGTGCCTCCACTGTGGGGACACTCATAGTTTAGTGTTAGGACCACAGATACAAGGGTGCCGTGACGTGGCTCTGTGGCTCACGCATGCGTTTGCAAATGCGTGCGGACTAAACCCCTTTTTTAACGCATACTGTTAGGTCAATTTGGTTGTCTGCAAGCTGGTGGTAAGTAGACTTTGGCTTTTTCCTGGGCATTCCCCAGACTTTGTTGGGAAACGACATTTGTGGTAGCACAAGTGCAGAATGTTTTAATGGGATATGTACATTTTGTAGTATTCTATATAAACTCGAGGCTTTTATGTCTACCACAGGAATTGTATTGACATACAGTGCATTTTTTGCAGGGAAAATAACCCACTAAGTTATGAAAAAAAGAAGGTCGTATGGGGGGATTTATGATATTAGGTGCAATTAGGTGCAATTTTTCCCTGCAAAGAAGGCACACCTCTAAAGATGACCTTACGTTGTTCTGGGAATATTTCCTTTAAAACACGGTCATTCCTAAGTATATCCCAATGTCGGTAAATTATGTTTTTGATCTCTCTGTGTTGGACTGAAAAAGTGGTGAGCATAGAGCACTTAAAAGGAGCTATCTTGTTCACGGGGAGGTTTTGGTGTCGGCAAAGAATTTCTATCAATTACAGCCACTCTATTTATTTCTGAGGTTAATGATGTTGGGTCGTACCGCTTTTCTATGAATCTGTCCCTCGGTGTTGATGCTTGAGTAAAATAGTTGTTTACATCTGTGCATTTGTGTTTACATACCAGAGGTCACACATTTTCTGAACAGGGACCATTCCATTAACAATAAACAAAGTGAATATATTATTGAGCTATTACAATTCACTACCAAACACAACTACTTCTGGTTTGACCAAAAGTTTTTCTTGCAACAGAAGGGTTTGGCTATGGGGGCTAAATTTGCCCCTAGCCTTGCCAACCTTTTTATGGCAAAATGGGAGGAGGATGTCGTCTATTCTGAACACAGGTCCTCATTGGTACTGTGGGCCAGATATATAGATGACATCCTCCTCCGGGATTTCTTTGTGTTTTTCAATGACAACGATCAGGGGATTTCATTGACATATGAATTTAGCTCATCTAAAATTCACTTTTTGGATATCGAAATCGAGATGGTCTCACGCCAATTTAAGTTTAAAACTTACTTCAAAAATACTGACCGCAATAGCTTTATACCAGTTGACAGCAGTTGACCACCAATCCTGGTTACATTCTGTGCCTCGTAGTCAGTTCCTGAGATTGCGCAGGAATTGCACAGATGTGAACAACTATTTTACTCAAGCATCAACACTGAGGGCCAGATTCATAGAAAAGGGGCCAACATCGACCCAACATCGTTAACCTCAGAAATAAATAGAGTGGCTGCAATTGATAGAAATTCGTTGCTGACACCAAAACCTCCTCGTGAACAAAATGGCTCCTTTTAAGTGCTCCATGTGCTCCATGCTCACCACTTTTTCAGTCCAACACAGAGAGATCAAAAACATCCTTTACCGACATTGGGATATACTTAGGAATGACCATGTTTTAAAGGAAATACTCCCAGAACAACCTAAGGTCATCTTAAGAGGTGTGCCTTCTTTGCAGGGAAAAATTGCACCTAATTGCACCTAATATCATAAATCCCCCCATACGACCTTGTTTTTTCATAACTTAGTGGGTTATTTTCCCTCCAAAAAATGCACTGTATGTCAATACAATTCCTGTGGTAGACATAAAAGCCTTGAGTTTAAATCGAACACTACAAACTGTACATATCCCATTAAAACATTCTGCACTTGTGCTACCACACATGTCGTTTATCTGATTACCTGCCCCTGCGGGAAGCAGTATGCGGGCCGTACAATTTGAGCTTTCTCTGTTAGAGTCAGCGAGCATATCGCTAAAATACAAAGTTGTGACATCAAACATAATGTGCCTCGACATTATAGGGAGCATCACAGACGAGACCCTACTGGTTCTCAATTTCTTGTCATAGATAAATGTACACCTCCTTGGAGGGGAGGAGCTAAGACAAGAGGAGTCTCTCGCTTGGAGACTTATTGGTTCCACCAATTGCAGACCTACTCCCCTTTTGGGTTGAACATAGAACGGCACATCAATGCTTTTATCAACCAAGCATGATGCCTTTTCTCTATTACTGGTACTTTAGGGTTCAGTTGGTATTTAAATGTTTTTATGAGGGTATTTTTATTCATTTCTTATTAATTTTTTCTGATAACATATATTTTAGAATGTATTTTGGATCTCTTATTTGAATATATACTGGTTTGGTCCCTATCAAAAATATCAGCTTGATCCAACCAATAACATGTCCTTTTTGAGGGGTGCCATCATTTGTCACACCTTAGTATCATATATATTTTATATATTACATAATTTTTATATATTTTTTTTATTTTCTACCCCCACATGGAATCTCGGGATTTAAATCGGCGACCCTTTTGCTGCTGGGTGGGAGTGCTGGCCACTACACCACTGCCCATGATCAGCTTAGAGCAATGTTTGGATGTATTGTATTGTTTTTCATTTAAAGTGTATTAATATACATATCCTTATGACAAACGGCGCCATGTTGTAGGTTATATACACCGGACATTGTGCCGTTTTAAGCCACATCTGCTCCTATATGTCCCCCAGAATAGCGGTGCCATGTTTTTGGCTGTTTAAACCAGTCACTGTTCCACATGATGTCACATCCTCTTTCACATGTTAAAATGAGGTTTGGAACTCTTGTCCGGGCGCCATTTTGGCAGAACCAGGAAGTAATCCTCCTCTACAAATGAAAACGAGGCTTGGAATGCAAGCCTGGGTGCCATATTGGAGGAACCAGGAAGTAATCTCCATAATTTTCACTTTCAATCAGACGGAGCTGCCACTTGTTATGGGAGTAACCAGTATCTATAAATACTCAGCCAGTACAGTGGTCCAGCACCCCAGATGATGACTTCTAAGTCAAAACGTGTCGAGAGGATATGCTGAGACCACTGTCTTCTTTTATACAAGCTTGATTTTACTGCTAAACACGTGAGTGTATTTCCTTTGCTTTTCATGTATTAAAATTTCCATACAGAGTTACACTATATGCCTTCCTCTTTCTTTTAATGGTAGGGCTGACTGCCTATATTTATTGAGTCCATCCATACCTTACACCTGTTCGGAGGTCCATCTGGAGGTCATATCTGGATAGAGCATCTGATCTCCTTGGTATATTATACCACAAAGCTTGATTGACTCACTAGGTGTACACCTATTTGAGTTCAATCCCTCTGGAAAGCAGCTTCTGGTGTCTTTGGTGGTGGATCTACTATCAACTGTTATTACATCATACATATTTGAAGTTAAAGACTGTCACTATTTTGTATCCACATGTGGTTGAGGATTATCATCACACATGATTGAAGCTTGTCACTGACTTTTTTCTTTTTTGGACATCACACGTCCAAGTTCCTCTGTTTATAGACATCACATGTCATAATAGAGGACTGCTTGGAGTATTTTTGAGCACATAATTTATTAGTCACGTTTTTTGTACTCATATTATTTGTTTTGGTTTATATGATCACATAAGCGCTGCACATTTCACCCAATTTGTCATTTTTGCAACTTTATCCACTGCTGTGCTGGCTGCTTTAGTGGTGTTTTTTTTTAATTTATTTTATAGACAGCTCGGTATATATTTGTTTATAATTTACAGCTTTGTACTGCGGCCAAGGCTGAGTGAGCCTTGAGAGCAAAGTGGCTTGGCATTTTTGTTTGTGTTGTAATTTTTTGGAGAAGAACCCCTGTGTGGGCAACCCATGCATGTATGAACTTTCATTATTGTTACTTTCAATAAAACAATAAAATTGGGCTACCATGCCCTTAAGCTGAAGTTCCTGTTGGCTGTGAACTGAAAACATATTTTATTTATATATATATATATATATATATATATATATATATATTATACAGTGTGTGTGTGTGTGTATATATGTGTGTATGTGTATATATATATATATGTGTGTGTATGTGTGTATATATATATATATATATATATATATATATATATATATATATATATATATATATATGGGATGGAAAGTATTCAGACCCCCTTAAACACAAATGTTGACATTTTTGCAGATTTATTAAAAAGGAAAAACTGGAATATCACATGGTCCTAAATATTCAGACCCTTTGCTGTGATAATCATATATTTAACTCAGGTGCTGTCCATTTCTTCTGATCATCCTTGAGATGGTTCTACACCTTCATTTGAGTCCAGCTGTGTTTGATTATACTGATTGGACTTGATTAGGAAAGCCACACCCCTGTCTATATAAGACCTTACAGCTCAAAGTGCATGTCAGAGCAAATGAGAATCATGAGGTCAAAGGAACTGCCTGAAGAGCTCAGACAGAATTGTGGCAAGGCACAGATCTGACCAAGGTTACAAAAAATTTCTGCTGCACTTAAGGTTCCTAAGAGCACAGTGGCCTCCATAATCCTTAAATGGAAGACGTTTGGGATGTTCAGAACCCTTCCTAGAGCTGGACGTCCGGCCAAACTGAGCTATCGGGGGAGAAGAGCCTTGGTGAGAGAGGTAAAGAAAGATCACTGTGGCTGAGCTCCAGGGATGCAGTCGGGAGATGGGAGAAAGTTGTAGAAAGTCAACCATCACTGCAGCCCTCCACCAGTCAGGGCTTTATGGCTTTATAGCCTCTCCTCAGTGCAAGACACATGAAAGCCCGCATGGAGTTTGCTAAAAAATACCTCAAGATAGTGAGGAATAAGATTCTTTGGTCTGATGAGACCAAGATAGAACTTTTTGGCCTTAATTCTAAGCAGTATGTGTGGAGAAAACCAGGCACTGCTAATCACCTGTCCAATACAGTCCCAACAGTGAAGCATGGTGGTGGCAGCATCATGTTGTGGGGGTGTTTTTCAGCTGCAAGGACAGGACGACTGGTTGCAATCGAGGGAAAGATGAATGCGGCCAAGTACAGGGATACCCTGGATGAAAACCTTCTCCAGAGTGCGCAGGACCTCAGACTGGGCTGAAGGTTTACCTTCCAACAACACAATGACCCTAAGCACACAGCTAAAATAATGAAGGAGTGGCTTCACAACAACTCCGTGACTGTTCTTGAATGGCCCAGCCAGAGCCTTGACTTAAACCCAATTGAGCATCTCTGGAGAGACCTAAAAATGGCTGTCCACCAGCGTTTACCATCCAACCTGACAGAACTGGAGAGGATCTTCAAGGAGGAATGGCAGAGGATCCCCAAATCCAGCTGTGAAAAACTTGTTGCATCTGTCCCAAAAAGACTCGTGGCTGTATTAGATCAAAAGGGTGCTTCTACTAAATACTGAGCAAAGGGTCTGAATACTTAGGACCATGTGATATTTCAGTTTTTCTTTTTTAATAAATCTGCAAAAATGTCAACAATTCTGTGTTTTTCTGTGGGGTGCTCTGTGTACATTAATGAGGAAAAAAAAGAACTTAAATGATTTTAGCAAATGGCTGCAATATAACAAAGTGAAAAATTTAAGGGGGTCTGAATATTTTCCATCCCCACTGTGTGTGTGTGTGTGTGTGTGTGTGTGTGTGTGTGTGTGTGTGTGTGTGTGTGTGTGTATGTGTATATATATATATATATATATACAAAATCCTCCACTCTTTTCAATGTGTGGAGTCACTGTGGTGTCATTGAAGGATTGAATTTATGGACTACTGTTTTTACCAATGCTAATATACATATTGTGATTGGCGCAACTCTCCTCCATTCTATTTGATATTTACAAGCCTGTAGACTTTACCTTACACATGAGCCGTGTGTGGTCAAACGCTTTTGCAAAATCCAAGTATACCACATCCACAGCCACCCCTCTGTCCAAAGTTTTACTTACCTCCTCATAAAAAGAAATCAGGTTTGTTTGACAACTTTTGTCTTTCATGAAACTATGCTGTCTGTTGCTTAAAATATTTTTTTCCAGCAAGAACTCGTCTATGTGGTCTCTTATTAACCACTTCCCTACCCGCCCATAGTCATATGACGTCCACAGATGGGATCTCCCATCCTGGGTGGGCGTCATATGACGTCCTGGGATTCCCGGCCGTCTAGGGGGCGCGCGCCCGCCGCCGGGAGCGCGCGCCCGCCGCGTTGCTCGGGACCCGGTGTGTGTGCCCGGCGATGTCCGCCGGGCACCCGCGATTGCCCGTTAACCAGGCCGGCATGTGGATCTGTGTGTGTAAACACACAGATCCACAGCCTGTCAGCTCTGAGGAGAGCGATCTGTGTTCCCAGAACGGAGGAACACTGATCGGTCTCCTCCCCTTGAGCGTCCCCTCCCCCTACAGTTAGTAATCACTCCCTAGGAAACATACTTAACCCCTCCCCGCCCCCTAGTGGTTAACCCCTTCACTGCCTGTCACATTTACACAGTAATCAATGCAATTTTATAGCATTGATCGCTGTATAAATGTGATTGGTCCCAAAAATGTGTCAAAAGTGTCCGATGTGTCCGCCATAATGTCGCAGTCATGAAAAAAAATCGCGATCGCCGCTAAAAAAATAAATAAATATTTTTTTTTTAAAAATGCCATAAATCTATCCCGTATTTTGTAGACGCTATAACTTTTGCGCAAACCAATATACGCTTATTGCGATTTTTTTTTACCAAAAATATGTAGAAGAATATGTATCGGCCGAAACGGAGGAAAAAATTTGTTTTTTAAAAAAAAAATTGGGATATTTATTATAGCAAAAAGTAAAAAATATTGTGTTTTTTTCAAAATTGTCGCTCTTCTTTTGTTTATAGCGCAAAAAATAAAAACCGCAGAGGCGATCAAATACCACCAAAAGAAAGCTCTATTTGTGGTGAAAAAAGGACGTCAATTTTTTTTGGGTACAACGTCGCACAACCGCGCAATTGACGTTTAAAGTGCGACAGCGCTGAAAACTAAAAATTGGCCTGGGAAGGAAGGGGGTGAAATTGCCCTGTATTGAACCGGTTAAACTCTCCAGTATCTTCCCGACTATAGAAGTTAAACTAACAGGTCTATAGTTACTTGGTAAAGACTTTGTTCCCTTTTTAAATATAGGCACCACATTGGCCCTACGCCAATCAAGTGGTACTATTCCCGTCATTAATAAATCCCTTACAGTCCGTGACCTCATCATCCCCTCCCTCCTCGTCACTGGAGCAAGCTTGGCAGTATGCTGCAGCTGGGAATGAACATCAGAGCATTCAAATTGCTGCGCATCCTCCAGGAGCATGTAACCGACACTGATCAAGTAAATCTGGTGACTCCTCTGTGCATGATGGTGGGAGTAGCTGTGGACAAGGAGCCGGTAGAAGGCAAACTAGTATGAGCCTGGGTGACTGAGGATGAGGACAGCTTAGTTGTCCACTCCACCAACTCTTCTGCATGTTGAGGCTCAATAACATGGCCAGCAGCGAAAAAAGGACAAGCGTGCCCCTCCTGCAGCGACCACCACTTTTCACTGTAGATACAGAGGCTGCTTGCCCTCTTGTAGTGGCCTGTGAGTGTCTGCCCCTAATTGTTGGCCTTCCAGACACGATGGGGATTTTTTGGGGTGTTTTATTTTTATTTTTTGCTTTGTGCACTAAAAAAAGTTTTTATTATTTTTTATTTTTTTTGGGGGGGGGGGGGGGGGGGGTTTATAACTCTTTTTTTATTAGGAGTGTGGGAAGGGAAGAACATGGTGCTTGGGTGCAATACGTTTTTGTACTTGGAGCACTATAAACCATTTTATTACATATATATTTTTAAAGAAAATAACCATGCAGCAACTGTGGAGAATTTTTTTTTTTTTTGCTGCTGCTGCTGCTAAAAAAAAAAACTAAAATAAAATAAATGTAAAAAAAAAAGAGGCCAAAAAAAGGGAACCTCTGCTGGCGCAGAAAGAGAAACGCCTGCGAGGCAGAAGGGGGGACAACAATTATGCCCTAAATTTTCTTAGTGCTGCTGTGCCACGTAAAAAAAAAAAAATGTATACCACTGCTGTGCTGAAGCAGAAGGAATAACATCTGCGACACAGAAGGGGGAGTAATAATAATGCAGCAACAGGACCCGATACTGCAAAAAAAAAAAAAGAAAGATTAATGGAAAAAAAAATATTGGATCAGTGGTGACACACCAACACTTCAGTAGCACCACAACACTGTATTATTTACACTGCACTGTATTATCTACACTGACTGTATTATTCTCACCGCAGTACACTGTATTATATACTTTGCACTGCAGTATATACTCTGCACTGCAGTATATACACTCTCTGATCTGCACTGTAGTATATACTATGCACTGTAGTATATACTCTGCACTGCACTGTAATGTAGCCAGGAGCTGACTATTGTACCTGCAATTCAGGGACAGTATACAGTGTTATGAATGTGGGGCTATCTCCTTCTAGTATTGACTTGGACTTCATATGACCTTTCCTAAAAAAAACTGAACTTAGAGCGGATGCTGGGGTTTCAATTTCAGCAGGACTGGCCTGAACTACCTCTACCAGATTGCTTAGAAGAGCAGAACAGACTGCTGGGAGAGAATATTAAAATGCTTGTTCCGGCCTAGGTCACCCTCTTGGGACATCGGCTTGGATCTGCTAGCAAGAGCTCTGTGCAATGTGAGCTGCAGCCAAATCGCGACCTGCAAAGGAGAGAGCTATCTACAGCTGCATACATAGGGACATCTGCGGACAGCATTGCTTACTATCTACCACAGTCCAGGGGCTGTTCTTGATCCTTTAGTGTTACCTGCACTTCAGATCCGGGTAGGCCACGGCGAGATGTGACGGAGGTCAGAGGTCATCCCCTCAGCCAGGACCCTGAGGGAGTTCCTGAAAGAGTCTTCATTGTCATCTGCATCTCTACCAGCAACATCTGTACTCTGGGTCAGCGGGCACCTGCCCATTTAGTACCATAGACACTGCATATAGACATCATTGTTTCTGCTCGCATTCCTGATACGTATAGTGCTACTGAATACAAGTTCACTCAATCCCATAGACACTGTATGCAGACATCTGTGCTTTACTCATCCCTGTCATCAGTAGTTCCACTGGATACAATACTAGTGAAACGGCTTACATGGTGACCACTTGTGAATAGATCATGCAGGAAAATTATGCATTCTTAAAGGGGCCAATCACCTACCAGTTAAAGTTGCTTTGCTCTAACATCAGGATCATTCCCTTCATCATACTTTAAGTGCTAGTTGAAGATTTGCCAGATTCTGTGGGGTTGCCATCAACCCCTTTTATTCTCTCCTTAGTGTCACGAGTGTTGTCTAACACAAGGGAACCTGCTCTCATTCTCTGAAACTCTGCTTAAAGGAGCCAGACAATTTAAACACAACAGTTGCTAATGTTTGATAATTGTTTGAAGTTAAGTGCCTGTGGGCTGAGGAGATGGAGAGGAGTGGCTTGACATAGTTCTATTAAGTATCAGTCCTCTGCCTCTTTGCCTGTTCACATAGCTTTCTGTGATTGAACTTAATAGCACTGTGTTCTTTGTGTTTTTACCTTGCTAACATAAATCTCTAAACTGCAAAACAGCATTTCATATTCGTGCTATATTGTTCAGATAAAATATATTTATTACCTATAGTGTTACGTTGTGCACTTTTTTGTGTCAATTTTATCACAGTAAACCTGAACTGCTTCACTAATATCATGTAGGTTTCTTGTTATTGGTGTCAACGGTAAAAATGACTGAACCCAGGGTGTCGGAGGACTTGCAGAGTCGGGGCAACCAGTGGGGTACAGATTCTATCACCGACCCTCATGAGGGTAGCGCTACAGTAATATATACTATGCACTGCGTTAAATACAGTACAGTGACTGCACTATAATAAAATATATATATATATATATATATATTCTACATTGACTGCACTGTAATATATATTCTACACTGACTACACCCTCTGTCCACTAACTAACCTGCCTATGCTATCTCCACTTCAACACACTACATACGGCTGCCGTGTAAGCAGCCTTATATAGCGTGGGGCATGGACTTAAGCCAGTCATGGATCAGGGGCTAAGGTACCCTGCCTTTGGCCATTAATGGCTCACAGCACATTGCGCTGTGATTGGCCAAAGCATGCAGGTCAGGTGCATGCTTTGGCCAATCAGCAGCCATCAATGCACTGTGATCTCCTAGTGCATTATGGGGCACTATGCGGTGGGCGAAATTGCCGCAAGCGTCCCATATGTTCGTTTGTTCTACAGACAAACAGCTGATGTTCAACTCGAACATCTAGCCCATCGCTAGAAATAAACATAACATTCAGCCTCCTGGCTCTGTTGTGACATCTTTTACTGCTCTAATTAGTACCACAGTGGTCCTCCTGAGCGTCAAACACGTCCCAGTGTTCTTGCGCAGATGCTGTACCTCAGCTCCAAGTCTTTCCTCGCAGCTCCATAGCTGCTGTGTCCCACCTGGTCTCTCTTAGGCTCAGGCTTTGGTCTGTACCAACCTGAACAATATGGTGCATAGTAGCACCTCTCACAGCTCCCTTCACTCGCTGACCTCCTCGGGTGGGTGGGGCTCTGAGGTCTACCTCTGGCTCTCATATGAAGCCAGCACACACCTGTGCAATTAGTGTGCTTGCTTCTTAGAAAATCTGACATAAAGACTTCTTTCACACTGAGGCGGTTTTCAAGAGTTTTAGCGGTAGAAATCTCCTCTAAATAGTGTATCTCCCATTCATTTCATTGTGTCTTTTCACACTAGGGTGGTGCGCTTGTGGGATGTTAGGAAAAGTCCTGCAAGCAGTATCTTTGGGGCGGTTTTGGGAGCGCTGTATACAGATACACTCCCAAAATGCCCCCCCCCCCATTAAAATGAATGGGCAGCGCTTTCAAAGCGTCTGAAAAGCGCTTCAGAAGCACCGCAACACGGACGTTTTTAACCCCTTCTTTGGGGTTAAAAGCACCCATCTAGCAGCCAAAAAATGACGCTTAAACAGCTCTAAAGCGCTGCTAAAACGAGCAGCGATTTAGCGCTAACACGCTCCCAGTGTGAAAGGGGTCAAACCACCATTTTACAGAGTGGCACAGGATCACCCTACTACAATGTATACATATAATCCACTTTGGAAAGAGGTAAGTAAAAATATGGAAGTCAGGAACTACCCTAAAAGCAGGCAGGCAATTAAAACATGATAGCGGAAAGGAAGAGATTCATCAGATCATACGGGGGAGGAATTTCTTAATTTAATTCTCAGACATAGCACAAGCAGGTAAATGGACACAGACACAGAATATAAGAGTGTCCCTAGTCTAAATTTTGGTGTTGGCATCTAGGCTGTAGCCAATCTGAGCTCTTGTTGTTGTTGTCTTTGTTTGCTGGGTTTTCCCTAAGCCCAGGACATTATTTGCTTTTGTCTGCTACTGGGGAGTGAGAAGATACAATGTTGCAGGGCTCCTGCGGCAGCAAAGAATCCAGAGATTCTTTGTCCCTTGCCTATTGCCTAGTGAGGTTACAGTTTCTAGAGCCAAGACCCAAGGATTGGAAATTGGCCTATGCTAGGACCAATGAATACATGGAGGTGTTTGGCTCAGTTCTTTGACTGTGTAAGCTTTAAAGTGGATGTAAACCCTCACGTATACCCAGTGAAGTCAACAGCCTCGGATGAAACAAATCACCCTATATAAATGCATATCTGCTGTCTTCATCTGTATATATCCTTTAGAAAGTGCTCTTCGTTTTAGATTTTCTCTTAATGTTCAACACTGCAGTGAAGCCTGGGCATACAGCCAAGACAGATGATTGGACAAAAGGCACACACCCCCACTCCTCATAGGCAAAGGAAGAAAGGAATGTGCAGAGCTCTGTTCTTAGATGGCATGCTGACTGCTAATCTATTTATAGCAACCTCCGCCGACGCACACTTCTATCTACCGTCTCGGAGTACTTGTCAAATTTTATCAATCTGATAACAGAGGAACTGAGCAGGAGACAGCTATGGGATATAGTGCTTTGAAGAGAGGTTTACATCCACTTTAAAAGTCTATTATTACAGATTGATAGTCTTGGATTAAATGTCCACAAATAGTCTGTGAGAGGGGCTGAAGATATTTTAAGGTAGCTGGCCTACCTAGTTCTACATTAACCCGTGACACAGGCAAAGATACTACCAAATCCTCTCACTCATGAACAATGAGTAAATAAAGTTTGCAAAAGAAAATTGACAGTGGGGGTTATTTACGAAAGGCAAATCCACTTTGCACTGAAAGTGCACTACAAATGCACTTGGAAGTGCAGTCACTGTAGATCTGAGGGGAAGATCTGAAATGAGGGGAAGCTCTACTGATTTTATCATCTAATCATGTGCAAGATAAAATGCAGATCTACAGCGACTGCACTTGAAAGTGCACCTGTAGTGCAAAGTGGATTTGCCTTTTGTTAATAACCCCCAGAGCTATTGGGTCTCTGAACGATTTGGGGCAGCTGTAGGCCAGATCAACATTGGAAAGGCTAGGAGGGCTTAATAAACCCAGCAGTCGACACAGGACATAAAAGAGTAGGGGAAAGAGAGGAAATGGCCTATTAGACAAAAATGAAAGCAAAATCACAAACCGTAGGGAGAGGCTATTCAAAAAAATTCTGTTTGGCAATTTTCTTAACTAAGTACTGACTTTTATAACTTTTCTTTGATACTTTAGCAACAAGATCCCTGCACACCTCATTCCCATATCTATCCCCTTGCAATCATTTTTTCAAGGGACTCCTGACTTGCCTGTTGGATGGCTCACTCAGTTTACATTATTAATAACATAACACTCTGTTACAGCAAGAGCAGCGGGACTCCATGCTGCAGAGTAAAGTCAAGTATGTAGAGCTAGCTTGTAACTCATCTCATTAGTTTCAACTCCTTAAATATTATTTATATACACGTATTTCTGCAAACCTGACAAAATTATAAATGAATAATGGAAATAATATAGTCATGTAAAACGTAAACCAAGATAGTCTTTTGTAATTTTATGTTATTACTACTTTTACTCCTTTGGAGCTGTTTATTATGTGATTTTTTTTTTCTCTTAACAATTTGTGTCTTACAGTAAAGTATTGTTTTTTTTTAACAAATCATTAAAATGTGTGAACAATATAGTGCTCTTTTCATCAATTTTATTGACAGAAGTGATCCCCAATTTCAGTATAGAACAAGGGCACTTGGCAAAATAATAATGGCCTTACTTTGTTGTTCAACATTGTTTTTATAATATACCGTATTCTACTCTAGAACATATAGCACATATATTTTTCTTCGCAGTCAAATAATTTTAGAACAAAAGTTTTTGTATCTGCTGGCTGCTTTTTCCTTTCCATGCAAAATAATCACCTTTAGGAAACTTTGTGAAAAAGGTTTTAACAATTAACACATTTGTTTGAAGATCACACATAGTACTTTTTCTTTTGAGCATTGATTTGGTATGATTTGCCATTGGTGTGAAATTTCACACCTTTTTATTGCTTCTGCTTCATTTGTTGGCTACCTTGAGCTGGGAGAAGCCCCCTGGTTTTCCAAATCCATCTTACATAACATTTCATGTATCTACCACACACTATGCTTTTAGACAAAGTGTGTTATTGCTTAAACAAAATTATCACAGCAATATAAAATGTAAACTAGAAATGGTGTTCATGCTGAATTCTGCCTTGCAGGGTTCTAAAGAAAGTGAAAGATGATGTACCATGTTAGCCAGAAAAAAATACAGAGGTAAAGAAGGCAAAGCATTTGTCAAAACATATGTAAAAAAAATACAAGCTTTCAGATCTCTCAAGCTTCTTCATATTTCGTTTGTAGTAATACTTGAATAAGGAGATTTAAATCTCCAAAAACTTTTTTTACTATCTTCAGTTATACGCTAAGGCTCCATTCAGACCTTCACGCTCTGGCAACATACGCAGAGATGCCCAAATTATTAGATGATTAGATTGGAGCTAATCATATATCCTCCTAGAGCAGAATAAGAGCTTAATGCCCTGCAGATCTAATGTAAATCCTGACTTTGGGCAAGTCAAGTTACACGTAGAAGTGATTTCTAGAAGAATATTTTCTATTAGGAAGCTGGCAGCCAGATATAAAAATGTAAAGAAACTCCTGGCTGAGTCTGTTCACATGTCAATGCTGTCACTGACGTAATAGCTACATCAGCGGAAGTGAAAGAATTAAACCAAGTGTCAGAAAAGTGTCAAAATTCCTTATCCCCATACTTGTTCCTGGTCAGCAATTCAGGCAGTATTGAAGCCTAAACATTAAAATGACAGCCAGGGAACTTGCATTCTCAAAAGGAAAGTTCAGCAATGGCAGACTCTTTGACTTACTCGTGACAGTGTTCCTGTAGGAGAAAGCCAAGATGGCAACCATTGTACTAGTTTTTTTCTTATTTTCTTGTGTTTATTTGTGTAGCAGTGCTTCTATAGACAATGCACAGCTACATATACTAAGTAAAAGATATGTAAAACCTAAAGCAGCCCTCAAATTTTCCACTCCCATTTTGCGAGTGGAAAATGAGGGCTTGCGAGCTGGGCTGCCTGGGAGCGGGGGGGCGAGCACCGCCGGCGGGGTTGATCGGGACCCGTTCTCTCAGCGATCGCCCCGGTGGAAGAGAGCATGGAGGAAGAGGAGAGCCACGGGGTCATCGAGCAGTATAGCATGCTGTTATAGCTTACATTGAAATTGCCTCCACTCTGCTCGCCGTCACACACCGCCCTGCCTCCTCCTCACCCCGTGCCTGTGATAGACAGAATGCAGGTCCAATGCTGGGATGTGTTCTGTCTACCACAAGCGCGGGGTAAGGAGGAGGCGGGGCTGTGTGTGACGGCGAGCGGAGCAGAGGCGATTTCAATGTAAACTGTAACAGCGTATTATACCGCTTGGTGACTCTCCCCTTCCTCCAGTCATGATCGGGCCACCCTCTCTCTTCCTCCGCCCTGGCGAGGCTGCAATGTTGGGCACAGCGAGGCTGCAATGTTGGGCACAGTGAGGCTGCAGTGGGAGCACGGTGAGGCTGCAATGGTGGGCACGGTGAGGCTGCAATGATGGGCACAGGTCACGCTGGGAACTGATAAAGTTGTTAATATTTATTTTTGTAACTTAATTCTGCATAAAACATTTAAGTGTCATTTCATGAGATAATTTATGAGGGCGTAATTAGGGGCGGGGCAAGATAGGGGTTGGGCGGGGCAACAGGTGGCGAGTAATCCTTGAGGCCTGGCTGGTAGCTCAGGACTTGAAATTTTGAGCCCTGACCTAAAGTATCCTTCACAATAGTGATGGTCTAAATTCATTGCATGGAAGAAGATGAAGCCCTTGTCCTCATCAACATCAGGGCAAGGTGCTTTAGGGTGGGGGCGCAGAGCCCCCCCGCCCCAAAGCTCTGCCCCAAAGCACCCATCTTGAGGGCATGCGGCCTGGTATGGTTCAGGAGGGGGAGGTGCTCACTTGTCCCCTCCCTTTCCTGAACTGCCGGGCAGCATGCTCGGATAAGGGTCTGGTATGGATTTTGGGGGGAACCCCATGCCATTTTTTTTTTTCGCAAATTTTTTTGCTGGCAATTTTTTATTTATTTTTTCAATTCAGCTTTCAGCAGGAACCCCGCTGATAGCTGATGACTCATCGGTTGTTAGGGACACAGCGACCGGCCTCCTCCTTAGCAACCAGCTTTATACAGTACGTTTTTAACCACTAGCCAACCGCTGCACGCCGATATACTTTTGCACAATAGCAGCGGTGGGCAAATGGACATACCTGTATGTCCCCTTTAATTGGCAGGGCTAGCGGGTGCGACCATGCACCGCAGACTCTATGTCCGCCGGTGTCCCTCGATTGTGTCACGGAGCTACAGAACAGGGAGATGCCTATGTAAACAAGGCATTTCTCCGTTCTGCCTAGTGACATGACAGGGATCTACTGGTCCCTGTCATGTCAGTGGTAGCCCCCCCCACAGTTAGAATCACTCCTTAGGACACACTTAACCCCTTGATCGCCCCCTAGTGTTTAATGCCTTCCCTGCCAGTGTCATTTACACAGTAATCAGGGCATTTTTATAGCACTGTATAAATGGCCCAAAATAGTGTCAAAAGTGCCTGCCATAATGTCACAGTCACAAAAAAAAAATCGCAAAAAAAGATGAATAAAAAAAAATGCCATAAAACTATCCCCTATTTTGTAGAATTTATAACTTTTGCGCAAACCAATCAATATACGCTTTTTGCGATTTTTTTTTTTTCTTATATTTTTGGGGGATATTTAATATAGCAAAAAGTAAAAAATATTGCTTTTTTTTCAAAATTGTCACTCTTTTTTTGTTTATAGCGCAAAAAATAAAAACCGCAGAGGTGATCATATTTGTGGGAAAAAAGGGCGTTAATTTTGTTTTGGTGTAACATCGCATGGCCGCACAATTGTCAGTTAAAGCGACACATTGCCGAATCGCAAAAAGTGCTCTGGCCAGGAAGGTGGGTAAAACCTTCCGGGGCTGAAGCGGTTAAAGAGGGGAAAAAAACGTAAAACACAAAATGCATGAAAACTGCATGCAAAAACGCTGGTTTAAAAACGCAAAATGCACTGAAAAACGTGCCTAAAAACACATCAAATCAAGTCGCATAGGTGTGAACCTAGACTAAGTGGAGTGTAAAGCAACTCGCAACTGTGAGAAAGTGTGCACTGTCTGGCAACTAAGACAGTGTTTGCTGAACAGCACCCTAAAACAGACAGGAACCCTAAACTTTGGTGTGGGACTTGTACACTGGTGGAGAGGTATTGTGGTGTTTTTCAATATGCCAGAATTATGAACTGTTTGTTTACTTTTGTTGAAGGAAGCTGTTTTGTTTGTTTGTTTAATATTGAAAAACAATAAAGACTGTTCTATTTTACAAGCGGTTGGCTGGTGACCCTGGGCTCCCCATATTACACTGTGTTAATATGACATTTCTAAACACATGGAAATGCATGTAATTGCATAATTCATATTGTGCGTTCAGTTTAGCTGCATTTAGGGCCCTTTCACACTGGGGCGGCATCGGCGGTAAAGCGCCGCTATTGTAAGCGGCGCTTTACCGTCGGTATTCGGCCGCTAGCGGGGCAGTTTTACCCCCCACTAGCGGCCGAGAAAGGGTTAAAAACCACCGCAAAGCGCCTCTGCAGGGGCACTTTGCCAGCGGTATAGCCGCGCTGTCCCATTGATTTCAATGGGCAGGAGAGGTGAAGGAGCGGTATACACCCCGCTCCTTCACCGCTCCGAAGATGCTGCTAGCAGGACTTTTTTTCCCGTCCTACTAGCGCACCGCTCCAGTGTGAAAGCCCCGAGGGCTTTCATACTGGAGAGACAGCAGCGGCACTTTCGGGTCGGTTTGCAGGCGCTATTATTAGCGCAATAGCGCCTGCAAACTGCTCCAGTGTGAAAGGGCCCTTAGAGAAAATAGAATTCTGTGTTTGCCAGGGGTATGCTGACAACAGTGCAGTATAGTCGCATAATGTGTTTTGCCACGGCCACTTGTAGTCCCAATTGGAAATGCATGAACATGGACCTTGATGGTAGGAACGCTTTTTTTTTTTTTAATGAGAGCTGCAGATTGAAAATCATTGAAAAATCCATTTGAAGTTGCATTTACATATTAAAGCGTATCTATGATTTTAGGGACTGGCTTTACATATCATTTAAAGGATCGCTTCACTTCACATCCTTTAACTGATTCCTGCCCAGGCCTATAGTAATATGACATCCAAGCAGGATCACACCTTGTGCACACCCCACGGGCCAGTGGACACATCTGGTGGACACAGCGAATGACAGATCAGAGTAACAGGCTGCTGTCAGTACCATGTGATCGCTGTGACAAATCAAAAACAAAAAAAAGTGAAAAAAATATATATATTTTTTCATAATTATAATTTTTTTTTCTTCTTAATTGTGTCAAAAAAAATGACGTCAAACGTATCATGCCTCTTAATAAATGCCTTGGAATGTCTTCTTTCAAAAAAAGTTGTCATTTGGGGGGTATTTGCACTGTCCTGGCATTTTCCGGACTAAAGAAGAGTAGGCCATTAGTACATCAGGATTGATCAATTGTGTGTGTGTGTGTGTGTGTGTATGTGTGTGTGTATATGTATATATGTATGTATATATGTATATATGTATATATATATATATATATATATATATACATATATATATATATATATATATATATATATATATATATATATATATATATATATATATATAAAATTATTTTTTTTCATCTCTCACAAAAGTGAGTACACCCCTCACATTTTTGTAAATATCTTATTATATCTTTTCATGGGACAACACTGAAGAAATGACACTTTGCTACAATGTAAAGTAGTGAGTGTACAGCTTGTATAACTGTGTAAATATGTTGTCCCCTTCAAAATAACTCAACACACGGCCAATAATGTCTAAACCGCTGGCAACAAAAGTGAGTACACCCCTAAGTGAAAATGTCCAAATTGGGCCCAAAGTGTCAATATTTTGTGAGGCCACCATTATTTTCCAGCACTGTCTTAACCCTCTTGGGCATGAAGTTCACTAGAGCTTCACAGGTTGCTCTTGGAGTCCTCTTCCATCCTCCATGACGACATCACAGAACTGGTGGATGTTAGAGACTTTGCACTCCTCCACCTTCCATTTGAGGATGCCCCACAGATGCTCAATAGGGTTTAGGTCTGGAGACATGCTTGGCCAGTCCATCACCTTTACCCTCAGCTTCTTTAGCAAGGCAGTGGTCATCTTCAAGGTGTGTGTTGGGGTCGTTATCATGCTGGAATACTGCCCTGCAGCCCAGTCTCCGAAGGGAAGGGATCATGCTCTGCTTCAGTTTGTCACAGTACATGTTGGCATTCATGGTTCCCTCAATGACCTATAGCTCCCTATTGCCGGCAGCACTCATGCAGCCACAGACCATGGCACTCCCACCATGCTTGACTGTAGGCAAGACACATTTGTCTTTGTACTCCTCATCCGCCACACACGCTTGACTCCATCTGAACCAAATAAGTTTATCTTGGTCTCTTCAGACCACAGGACATGGTTCCAGTAATCCATGTCCTTAGTCTGCTTGTCTTCAGCAAACTGCTTGCGGGTTTCCTTGTGCATCATCTTTAGAAGAGGCTTCCTTCTGGGACAGGCTGACCCCCCCCCCCCCCCTTTAACCTCTGCAGCTATGCTGGCAGCACTCATACGTCTATTTCCGAAAGACAACCTCTGGATTTGACGCTGAGTACGTGCACTCAACTTCTTTGGTCCACCATGTTCTGAGTGGAACCTGTCCTGTTAAACCTCTGTATGGTCTTGGCCACCGTGCTGCAGCTCAGTTTCAGGGTCTTGGCAATCTTCTTATAGCCTAGGCCATCTTTATGTAGAGCAACAATTTTTTTTTTTTCAGATCCTCAGAGTTCTTTGTCATGAGGTGCCATGTTGAACTTCCAGTGACTAGTATGAGAGAGTGAGAGCGATAACACCAAATTTAACGCACCTGCTCTCCATTCACACCTGAGACCTTGTAACACTAACAAGTCACATGACATCGAGAGGGAAAATGGCTAATCGGGCTTAATTTAGACATTTTCACTTAGGGGTGTACTCACTTTTGTTGCCAGCAGTTTAGACAATAATGGCTGTATGTTGAGTTATTTTGAGGGGACGGCAAATATACACTGTTATACAAGCTGTACACTCACTACTTTACATTGTAGAAAAGTATCATTTCTACAATGTTGACATATGAAAAGGTATAATAAAATATTTACAAAAATGTGAGGGATGTACTCACTTTTGTGAGATACTGTGTGTGTGTGTGTGTCTCTGTGTGTATATGTGTGTACTCCATAACATTCCTACAGACTAAATAATATAAACTGATTTGGGTTATTTTCACCAAAGAAATGTAGCAGTATATATGTTTTTAAATGTTTAGTCTTTTAGTTTATTTAGTAAAAATGAAAAAACAAGGTTTTGGGAGTATTTGGACAGCACAGTGGTGTAGTGGGTAGCACTCTCACCTAGCAGTAAAAAGGGTCGCTGGTTTGAATCCCAACCATGACACTACCTGCGTGGAGTTTGCATGTTCTCCCTGTGCCTGCGTGTGTTTCCTCCAGGTACTCTGGTTTCCTCCCACACTCCAAAGACATGCTGGTAGGTTAATTGGCTTCTGTCCAAAAAAATTGGCCCTAGTATATGAATGTGAGTTGGGGACCTTGGATTGTGGGCTCCTTGAGGGTAGGGACTGATGTGAGTGTGTGATGTATGTGTGGAGCGCTGCGTAAAATTGACGGTGCTATATGGGTACCTTTAAATAAATAATAATAATAATAGACGAGTATCTTAATGAGACACACTGGGGGTTATTTACTAAAGGTAAATCCACTTTGGAAGTGCAGTCGCTGTAGATCTCAGGGGAACATGCAAGGAAAATAAAAAACAGCATTTTTGCTTGTACATGAATGGATGATAAAATCTGCAGAGCTTCCCCTCTTTTCAGAGTTTACCCTAAGATCTACAGCGATTGCACTTTCAAATGCACTTGTAGTGCAAAGTGGTTTTGCCTTTAGTAAATAACCCCCAATGCATAGGGATAGGGACAATTGTAGACACGCACCCACACTCACTCAGGTTGAACTGGATGGACTGGTGTCTTTATTCAACCTTACTAACTATGTAACTATATTCGTCATTCAAGGTGTGACATGGCTGAAAATTGGCCTGGGTAGGAAAGGGGTGAAATTGTCCGGTATTGAAGCGGTTAAAAGATGTAAAATCTCAAGGCACCCCAGTTTTAAAATGTAAAGCATTTAAATGTTTCCTGAGCCTGGGGCAATACACACAACCACCTTGATGAAATTACCTTTGTGTCTGAGGTCTACCTATACATCAGAGGCCTCATCATATCAGAGTCCCCCATCACAAAGTCTCCCATCACATCAGAGTCCCCACCCCCTCACCACAGAGTCCACCCCTGGAGTCCTCTCATCCATCTCTGATCCAGGACAAACTGGGTCTTGTGTTTGAGGCACCCTGGGGGATCTCAATGGACACCCCAGGATGCCTAAGCTCTCTGGTGGAGAAGCACAATCCTATTGTAATCAAATTTTCTAGCAAGTTTAAGGCACATTTTAGGTATATACAGTATAAATTAGATCATTTATGAAAATAAAAACATTGTAAGCAAGCTAGTCATAGTAGTTACATTCAATGTAACTTGTTCTATCATTTTAAATGCCATTTTAACACCTCTTCCCCAGTCTTTTGACAACAATTCATATATTCAGCCAAGTAAATCAAAAAATTAACCTCTATGAAGCCTTCCTGCCACCAAGAATGGAATTATAGAACTACAACAGGGTAGTTCCATAAATTACACAACTCCCAAGTTGTGCTTGGACAATAACGCCTGCTTTTCCATGAGGATTGGATGAAGGTATTGGTTCAATCTGTGTGGGTAAAAATACTGGGATAAAGAAGTAGATTGGATAAGCTACAAACAAAAAAATGTCTTCAAAATTACAGAACATGTCCAGTTGAAATATACTATAACCTAGATAAATGAGAACCTACAGACACTGTAAGCAAGCATTTAAAGTATTTTATTTTTCTGTGCTTGTATCTACAACCATTTAAGTTGGCGGCAGGGGCTCTAACTAGTGTTATTCTTATGGCCTGCTTTCATTATGCTTTTTCCTTATTAATAGACTCTGACATACACATCTTTACAAGACTGCCGACTGATCAAAGTACTCTTGAACATACTTGAAGATACATGGATATGCTGATTGTATAAGTGGTATTCTGGAGTATGCATGAAAACACTTAAATGTATTCAAAAAGGCTGAATATACAATATTATGTTGCTAGCTTTTACTGTATGTTACACGAAGTGTATAATTCATCCTGTGACGAGCCCTGTAGTTCTGAGGAGTATGTCTGCTGTATGACCTTCCCTTGCCTGGTGCCAGCACGATCAAAGATCCCTCAGCTCACCCAGTCACTTTTCGAGACAGCAGTGTAGGGTGGATAAAAGCATAAGACTTTATTTGAAGCACAGACCATTGTGGTTGTACTGAGTCTGATTAGTGCAGATCAGACTGGGCTTCTCAGGTCACCCTGTGCCCCCAATAGACACATGGTGAATTGCACATAAGAGGGGCCTGGGGAGCTGAACCAGGACTTTCCTGACCCCTCTAAGGTAAGCTGGGTTCCACGGGCCCCCCCACCCAAAGTGACTCCCATCACATATCTCCCCTTTCTAACCCCTAACAGTCTAACACCAAAGGAGACCCCAGATGGTTTGATTTAAAAGTTTAGTCTGTAGTTCCAGTCCCCCAATGCCCATACCCACACAGTACCCCAAACAACTTGTCCCAAACAGAGCATTACTCACCCAGCCAACCTCTGCCTCTCTTGTAGCACATACCTGCCGCAGGGGAGAAGTGCGGACTGGCCCTTCTCTCTGAAGTCCTTTTCAGCCACTGGAGAGAAGACAGGGTGACAGGGCATGCGTGCCTGTACACAGTTCAAATGTCCAATGTTCTATGTTCAATGTTCTAATCATAGTGTAAACAACCTGGCTGGTTCAGGGGTAAAATGAAATGCGGAGTCCAGTGTGGTTGTACTGAGTCTGATTAGTGCAGATCAGACTGGGCTTTTCAGTTCACCCTGTGCCCCTAATAGACACAGGGTAACTTACACATAAGAGGGGCCTGGGGAGCTGAACCCGGAGTTTCCTGACCTCTTTAAGGTAAGCTGGGTTCCATGGCCCCACACCCCCCCCCACTCACCCCCTGCCCCAAGTGACTACCGTCACACATCCCTTAGACTTTTTTCCTTTAAATATTCATCCAGGGTCTTTCTAATAAGGAATTAAACAAGGCATTCACACTTGGCCTATCATCAGATTTACTACTAGTGTTATGAGAATTCTATGTAACTATGTAACCTGTAGTGTGGAGACCTATGTCCGATAATGTCAGGCTAAGCACAGTTCTCAGTTCTTTAGGAGGTTAAGAGGTTGAATTGTCTAAGCCGCTAGACCGATGACTGTTGTAGGGGTCACAAGCCAAGGTCAGTGCAGAAGAAAAGTTTTGTCAGGGTCGCAAGCCAAGGTGGATTCCAAGTAGAGGTAGCTTGAGTCAGCGACGGGATAATGTGTGGAGCACAATAATCTGGCAAACAGGAAGTGCATGGCTTAATTCAGGAAGCTCATGGGAGCAGCAAAGAGTTCAAGGTTCAGCAGAAATCAAGGCACATGGCAGGGTTGTCCAATGGATCAGACAGGGTGCTGTCCAGCATCTCAGGTAGTTAAAAATTCTCCAGGGACAAATGTCTGTTGTCGGATTATCCGATTATCTGAGAGTGTGTACACAAGTCCATAGACAAAAGTCCAAAGTACAAACACTAGGAAGCAAGGACGAGCTGGAAGCAGTCGGTCTTGTAAAACTAGCGTTCGTAATGGAGATATCACATTCGTGACGCGGCAAATTATGAAATCTCAAAATGCAGCGCACAGTCTCTTCTTCTTTTTAATGGGATAATAATGAAGCTGCCTTGCTGGTGATATTGACAGAGTTCTGCCAAACGTATTTCAAAAGGCTTGTTTTTTCTAGAGATATCCAGAATATTTTTTTTTTTTTGGGTCAAGTTACCACAACTCCATTATCATTTCGTATTTTTTAAACTCAAAGATACAACTATGTTGGTGTCCCTTGTTAATTTGACATTGTATTTTTGAAATGTACCTGCCTCTACTCACAAACAAACTGTCCTTTTTTAAGTAAAACACATAGCCAAGTATTTTTCAAAATATTTTTTTTTATTTAATAGGGAGCACAAGAATGTCATATAAAAATCAAGAGGAAGGCAGCGATGGAGAAACTGTTGGAATTGGTGAAGCCTTTGTACTCCAGAGCAGACCTCAATTATGTGAAGCGCAAAATTGGCAACCTAAGGAGTACATTTAATAGGGAGCACAATACGGTCCCGGACTCCAAGAGATCAGGAGCAGCAGCAGATGACATATATGTCCCCAGGGTGTGGTCTTACAACAGCCTGCATTTTTTTGCCAGACCAGACCGAACCCAGGCCATCACTGTCAACGCTTCCTTCCACATCGGCTGATTAAATAAACTAAATTTATACATGTTATCTGCCCTACAAATTAAAATAAAATAATTTAAAGAAAAACTGCATTCTCTGCACCACAAAAAAATAAACTATAACAACTCAAATCCTAATTTAAAAAAATAAACAAAAAGAAAATTAGAAATTGTAGGAGTGAAAATCCCCAGGCCAGCGGGCTTGTTGGGGCTATTGGGGCTGTATTTGCCATGCTCCGCCATGCTGCTGTGGTGGGTGGGGTTGCTGTGGTGTCTGTGGAGGTGGTGGAGGTGTGTCATCTAAATCACAGATGTGTGTTTTAGATGTAATTTCTCCCCTTGTTGAGGAGCTTCAGGATAAGCTCCTCAGACATACTCCTTTGCTCCTCCTCCATATCTCTCAGCTTATTACACGTCGTACAGCCAAATGCCTCCTGTGCATCTGGGGCCGTGCTAATGGCAGTTGTTGCATGGCTGAGGAAGGCAGCCTCGGCCTCATCCAGGTTCCTGGTCTTCCTTGCCCTTTTAGTAGGAGGGCGTTGGGGAGGGATCTGCAACTCCATCTGGCTGTTGGGGATGGGCTCGTCCTGACTGAGACTTTCCTGTGTATGAAAATGGGACATATTTTTGGGTTTTTTGGTAATCAATCGCACACAGCTTTGTTAAGGCATCAATTTGGGATCAATAACATCTAGTTAACATCATTTTAATTTTGTCTACAAATACGTTCAACAATGCTATACCTGGGTCAAGCTGGGCTCCTCCACATCTTCCTCCTGTGTAGAAGGACCAGGGTAGACCTCAGGAGCTGTGGCCTCAGCCGATGTGGAAGGAAGCATTAAGAGTGATGGGCGTGGTTTAGTTTGGTTGGACAAAAAACGCAGGCTGTTGTAGTACCAGAGCCTGGGGACATATAAGTCATCTGCTGATGCTCCCAATCTCTACTATTCCAGGACCTTCTTGCGCTCCCTATTATATGTGCTACGCAGGCTACCAATTTTGTCCTTAAAATAAATGATGTCTGCTACGGGGTGCAGAGGCTTCACCAATTCCAACAGTTTCTCTATCGCTTCCTTCCTCTTGATTTTATTAGAGTAATCCCTACTCTTCACTTTCCATAGACACGGCAGCTCCCAGTACTGCTCTATAAATTCAGGCAAAAAGTCCGGCGCTGTGAATTTATCCAACATTGTGAATTCAATTAGCAGATGCCTACAAGACAGAACACAAGACAAACCCTAATGTCAGGCTTAACTCATAAATAAACCCAATATAGGCCTCAATCTAAGCAGTATAGGCCACTGACCTCTGATGCCCCAATTTACAAGTGTACCTTTGTTTTATGCTTCCCTTTGGCGATGTTGATTGTTTGTCCTCCACCCCCAGATCGTTCCTACGGCCGTTACATCGACCACGCGTTATGGCTTTATATACACTGTGCATGCGTGAAACTCCGCTCTCAGTGCGTCATGATGCTGGAGCGTGACCATCTCTCTTCTGCATGCGACACACACGGCGGAAGATTCGAGAGTGTGACAGCATGGCAGATTCCGAGAATTTGAGGCAGGTCTGCGGTGGTGGAGCTTATAGGAGGCACAAAGCCACAGTCATGAGCAAGGGTGAGATGGTGGAGATGATCCTCATCCTTGAGAAGCACGACTATGATTTAAAGCTGCGCAACTACGAAAGGCCCAACAGCCGAAAGGACCTCATTTAGGAGAAGGTCCTCACCATTTTGGAGGTCACATTTTTGGTGAAACAAACGAAGGACCAAATCCAAAAGTGATGGTCTGATCTAAAGCACCGCGAGAAAGAGCAGATGGAGTCCATCCATCACATAATCAAAAAAAGTAAGCAATATTTGTATCTAAACAATATGTATATGTGTAAATTAGCTATCTGTATATATGCTTTATCCAAGTAGGTTTTTAAAATTCAAGATAATGTTTTCTGTAATCTTTGTCAGAATTAGTTTTTTTAAGATGAAATTAAATATAAAGCAGATATGAACTTTTTTTATTTCCATTTTTTGCCATTTTTTTGGTTAAAAACTATTTTTTTGCTCTTCTTTCAACAGGGAAGCACAAAAAAAGGAGGCTACAGACAAGCCATCAGAGGGGACAAAGGGAGGCTACCCTCGCCCGGGCCCCAACAGAGGAGACAACAAGGCCATCTCCCTCTCAAAATCGCAAGTGACAACTTCAAACACACTCATTTAGCCACTGACAGGGGTGATTCTAGGTGGGCCAAAGGCCCTGGGCTTAGGGTGGAACTTAAAAACACTTTCTGGTTGCTGCCTGGCTCATCAGTGCCCATTAATGCAGCCTTGCCAGGGTAGACATGGGTAGAGGAGAGGCCCCAGGGATCACAGTCACACAGAGTCATGCCTGCTAGAATGAGCTTCATATATCCCCTATCCCATAGAAGACAAGAGGGGTGTGGGGGCAACTGCATGAGTTTTTCAATGTTGGCACTTGTCCAGTGTTTCCCCTCTGTAAAATGACATCACTTTGCCTTTTCGATGCATTTTTAGGGTGAAAAAAACACAGTGCAGCATGGTGTAGTCCACTAGTCATGAGTAAACATTGTCCCCAGTGCAAGGTTGGTCAACTAATGCAGCAAAATGGATGCTAGAAACATATGTGACTTGGGGGATTCATGAATGGTATATTGTTTCTTTTTAGAGGAAAGTGAGTGCGTTCCGCTGAACCAGGATGTTGGTTTTGTGGCGTGGGATCTGACACCTGGACCCAGCACAGACTTTCCAATTGTTGATGTAACATCCCCTGACGCAAGTCAAACAGAGGGCCAAAGAGACCCAGAAGTGGAAGAAACTATTAGTGAGCCGCTTGTTTGCGCAAGTAAGTATTCATTGAATCTGGCTTCAAATGTGTATATTAGGGATAAGCCGAACACCCCCCGGTTCGGTTCGCAGCAGAACATGCTAACAGGCAAAAAATTTGTTTGAACACACGAACACCGTTAAAGTCTATGGGACACGAACATGAAAAATCAAAAGTGCTAATTTTAAAGGCTTATATGCAAGTTATTGTCATAAAAGAAATATTTGGGGACCTGGGTCCTGCCCCAGGGGACATGTAGCAATGCAAAAAAGGTTTTAAAAACGGCCGTTTTTTCGGGAGCAATGATTTTAATAATGCTTAAAATGAAACAATAAAAGTGAAATATTCCTTTAAATTTCGTACCTGGGGGGGTGCCTATAGTATACCTGTAAAGTAGCGCATGTTTCCTGTGTTTACAACAGTCCCTGCACAAAATGACATTTCTAAAGGAAAAAAAGTCATTTAAACGTACTCGCGGCTATAATGAATTGTCGGTCCCGGCAGTACACATAAAAGTCATTGAAAAAAACGGCATGGGATTCCCCCACAGTCCATTACCAGGCCCTTTGGGTCTGGTATGGATATTAAGGATAATATAAACAATATAATAAAAATGGTGTGGGGTCCCCCCCGAAAAAAATACATACCAGACCCTTATCCGAGCACGCAACCTGGCAGGCCGCAGGAACAGAGGGGGGACGAGAGAGCGCCCCCAATCCTGAACCGTACCAGGCCACATGCCCTCAACATGTGGAGGGTGCTTTGGGGTAGCCCCCCAAAGCACCTTGTCCCCATGTTGATGGGGGACAAGGACCTCATCCCCACAACCCTTGCCCGGTGGTTGTGGGGGTCTGTGGGCGGGGAGCTTATCAAAATCTGGAAGCCCCTTTAACAAGGGGACCCCCAGATCCCAGCCTACCCCCTGTGTTAAATGGTAATGGGACCCCTACGATTTCACAAAAAAAGTGTGAAAATGTTAAAAATGACATGACACGGCTTGGGGACAAGTCCTTTTATTAAAAAAATTAAAAAATAAAACGGTCCCATGTAGTCTTCTTCTTCTCTTGCTCTGCCGAAGGACCAAAAAAAAACCCCGACCGACCCGCCTACATGGGAGGCACCCGCCGTAATGACGATCCTCTCAGGTGACAGCTCTTTTATAACTGAGAGCACCACACGGTGACGTCGCTGGGCGACCCCGCCCCCTCTGACGCATAGGGACATCCCCCTCTGACGCTACGGGAAAGCCATAGGGATATCCCCATGGGGCAGAGGGGGGCGGGGTCATCCGGTTACATAACCAGGTAGCCCTGCCCTCTCTGACGCTAAGGGGAAGCCATAGGGACGTCCCCGTGCGTCAGAGGGGGTGGGGTCATCTGGCGACATCACCGTGTGGCCCCACCCTCAGTTATAAAAGAGCTGTCACCTGAGAGGTCTGTCATTACGGCAGGTGCCTCCCATGTAGGTGGGTCGGTCGCTTTTTTTTTTTTTCGGTCCCTCGGCAGAGCAAGAGAAGAAGAAGAAGGCTACGTGGGACAGTTTTATTTTTTAATTTTTAAATAAAGGACTTGTCACCTAGCCATGTCATATCATTTTTAACATTTTCACACATTTTTTGTGAAATGGTAGGGGTACATTTATACCCCGTTACCATTTCACACGGGGGGAGGCTGGGATCTGGGGTCCCCTTGTTAAGCCTCCCGCCCGCAGACCCCCATAACCACCGGGCAAGGGTTGTGGGGATGAGGCCCTTGTCCCCATCAACATGGGGACAAGGTGCTTTGGGGGCTACCCCAAAGCACCCTCCCCATGTTGAGGGCATGTGGCCTGGTACAGTTCAGGAGGGGGGGTGCTCTCTCGTCCCCCCCTCTTTTCCTGTGGCCCGCCAGGTTGCGTGCTCAGATAAGGGACTGGTATGGATTTTTGGTGGTCCCCCACGCCATTTTTAAAAAAAATTTTGGCGCGGGTTCCCCTTAATATCCATACCACACCTGAAGGGCCTCCATCAGAGTTGTGGCCGTTCTTCCCAACATCCAGGTACAGGAACTCGTAGTTGGCAGACACTACCAATAGCATAACTATGCTGCAAAAGCCCTTACAATTAAAATAATAGGAGCCGAGTTGGGTGGTGGGACAATCCTCACATGCTTGCCATCAATCGCCCCAACACAGTTGGGAAAATCCCACTGATGCTCAAACTGGGCTGCAACAGCCTGCTATTGCTGTGGGTTGGAAGGAAACTGTGGAGTCAAAAAAAGAAAAAAAAAATACTACTTTTGCACATAGCATTGCAAGCAGATTTGACACAAACATTCTTGGCCAACATCAGTATAACATTTAAATGAGTATTTAAAGACAAAAGTATAAGGTCAACTTATCAGATTCCACACCCCCTCTGGTGGCCCATTATAAAAATGTTATGGTGGTGGTGGTGGTGGGGGGGGTAATTGGTAGATGTTTTGTACAGGTAACCCTCTACACTTCCATGAGCTGAATTCATAAATAATGTGTGATACTTTGACCAGCCCCTCCTTACACTATTGGCAGCCCATTGGACAGGTAAGAAGTGTCATAATCCAAAAATATGGATACACACTGTCCAAATTGAAGCACATTTTGACATTCATAAATTACCTATCAAGATAATAGGAGACAAAAACTTTCAACAGTACAATTTGAAGGTATTCAGGCAGGCCCTTGCACTACATGCTTTTGTAAATTCATCCAGAAATATGACCACAAAAGAGGTGTAGTGTGTAATGGATTTTGCAAGGTCAGCAGATAGAGTATTAGTATCAGTTGACTTAGCATTGGGGGGGGGGGGGGAGGGTTCCAAATGAGTTTGTGCCCCCAAAAAATGGCCTTTTGTCTGAATTTGAGGAAAATAATAACATTCGTACACATTTTAGGGGGTGTTTAGGGCAAGAACAAAAATGTAGCTGACAAAATATATTAAGTTACTAGGCTAGGTGTGTATGGGCCCAGGATAGCATGCTGGGGAGTTTAGTAAAGGAAAATATGCATGAAGGACAAAAAAGGAGCATTAAAAGCTTACAGCATGCATAAGGACAAAGAGGAAATTCACAGCATATTACAATAATGGTAATTATGGAATGAAGAAATCAATACATTAGCAGACATTAAATACATAGAATGTGATTATTAGGAGGGACTATACTCCATTAATAACAAGATTACAACAAACGAGGCGGACAAGAAAAGGGAGAGAACCAAAGCCTTTTTTCAAGATTTAGGATTAAATAAAATAGAAGAAGATAAATGCAATTTATTAGAGGCCCCCATAACAGAAGACGAGATAAAAAAAATTGAAAGAAACGCCGGTAGGGCAAAGCCCTGTCCCCGACGGTTTTACCGTATTATACTACAAAAAATTCCAGGACCTACTAATTCCCAAATTATGTTCTACATCAATGGGATAGGAGTAAAATGGGAGATGGGGAAAGAGGCGTTTGAGGCCATTATCACCATTATCTTGAAAGAGGGCAAAGATAGCACACTCTGCTCTAGCTACAGGCCTATAGAGCTCCTCAATACGGACACGAAACTGTTCGCGAAAGTATTGGCCGGGAGAGTGAAGAATATACTGAATAACATTGTCCACCCAGACCAGGTTGGGTTTATCCCTGGTAGGGAAGGGCGGGACAATGGTATAAGAACACTTTTGGTAACCCAGAGAATTAAAGACAGTGGAGCCCCAGGTCTACTCCTGTCAATTGATGCTGAGAAAGCCTTTGACAGGGTAGACTGGGGCTTTATGTACTGTATGCTGGAGGAGATAGATTTCTGGCCTAACATGATCAGATGGATAAAGGCATTATATGTCCGTCCTTCTGCGAGGGTTAAGGTCAACAGAACACTCTCGGAGTCATTTGTAATGACTAATGGAACTAGACAGGGGTGTCCACTTTCCCCCCTCTGTGCTTACGCTCGAACCTCTTCTGACAAGGATTAGGCAAAACCCAGATATTACGGGAGAAAATGATGGGGAAGAGGTACACAAATTGGCAGCTTTTGCAGACGACATTTTTTTTTACATTACTAGACCTAGGATAACCCTCCCGAATCTGCTTAAAAGAATACAGTGAAATATCAAATTTCAAGATTAACCCGGCCAAATCAGAAATATTAGAGATAAATGAGATTGAAAAGGGGGACCGCTCGGTTTATAGGGAGCTCCCATTCGCGTGGGGGAAAAAAGAGATTAAATATCTCGGGATTAATATAACTAGATCAAGAGAGTCTCTATACCAGGCTAATTTTGTTCCTCTCCTTAACGAGATCAAAGGGGGGCTGAGCAGAATTACAAGAGGACAGCTATCATGGGGGGGAAGAATTAACATCCTTAAGATGGCAATCTTACCAAAATTTTTATACAAAATGCAAATGCTCCCTATTCCACTACCACAAGCATATTTTAAAATATTGCACACACTTTTTGTAAAATTTATTTGGAGAGGGAAAAACTCACGTATAAGTTTTGCAACACTGGTTAAGGACAAGGAGAAGGGGGGCACCAGATATTAGATGTTATCATGAGGCAATTATTTTATCACGAATTGTAGAATGGGCAAAAAGCAATAAGGAAAAGCGTTGGGTGAAAATGGACAACACGATTAGTAAAGTAAAAATGGGTAAAGTAATATGGATTCCTCCACCTTTTAGGAAACTTAGCACTGAGACACATATTATCACTAGACACATTAAATGTTTGGGATAATTTGCACAAAAGGGAGAAGTGGGAATATAATTCTCCTTTAATCCCTTTGAAGGATACAGAATTTTTTGCACCCAGAATAGAGGTTTTGAGTGGGAGATGGATTTTGCAAGAAGAAGTAGAACTAAAGGATGTGATGGAATGGGGTAAACTTTGTTCATTCCAGGAATTAAAAAACAAAAGTGATCTTATAGCCATCGACAGATGGCGTTACACCCAATTAAAACATTTCATCGAAACACTTCCCCAACCCATTAGATCAGTTGATAACTTTCGCCCCTTAGAGAGATTGTGTGTCGACAAAGTAGGGAAGAAGGGAATCTCGAGGATTTATAAGGTGTTGATAGATTTGAAGGGAATAGAAATACCGGTATTTATTAAAAAGTGGGAGACTGAATTAGAATCAAAACTCACAGGCTCAGAGGCTATGATCTTACTAAAGGAAGTACATATTACATCAGTAAACTACAAGGTGTCCGAGCTAAACTACAAATGCTAGGCAAGATGGTATATTACCCCAGATAGAGCATCTAAGTTTCAGAGCAAAACCTCGCAATATTGCTGGAGGGGATACAAAGAGCTCGGAACAACAGCGCACATCTGGTGGCAATGCCCAGAAATAAAAAAATTCTGGGGTGAGATCAGGAAAATCATCGGTGAGATAACCCATATTGAGGTCCCTGATGATCCAGGGGCGTGTTTATTTCATGGTTTTAGAATGCCAACTGAGTCATATATGAGAACACGCTTACCACAATTTCTGAATGCAGCCAAAAGTCTCATACCCAGATACTGGCAGGAAAGAAGATGCCCAACATTACAGGATTGGTACGATAAAACAAACAAAATTCAAAATCTTGAATACCTGAGATACAGCGAGGGAGTGGTAATGGAAGAGTACGAAAAAAATGGAGGGATTGGCTAGAGTTTAAAAGCTCAATAAGGTCTGCAGAGATGTTAGGAATCTAAAAGGATTTCGTGGTTTGGTCCTTTACTTAGTTAGAGACCTGTAAAAAGCAACATGAGTGGAGTTCATGAGTGGATTAGAACTGGTAGGACTTAAGGCCCGTGGTGGAATGATATAGAGGGCTTCGGGGGGGGTTAGGGGGATGTGGTGTAGAATTGGGGAGAAGGGAGGGGGGTTTAGACAAGTTCGGTACTAGACTCGCTTCAATTGTCACTAATGAAGACAGGTTCCAAGACAGACCGGGTCGTTAGCGATGGAGATTCTTTAGCGATATATGTAACCATGGCAAATGGCTAGAAAATGGCTAGAAAATAAAGTAGTTCGACAAGCAAAAAAAAAAATTTAATATATGCCACTATGATGTGAACAACGAGTCGGGCTAATATTGAACTGCAAAGTTGAAACCTACCCCCCTGAAAATGGTCACTGATGTGGTAAAAAAAAAAAAATACATAGAATGTGATGTTAAAGGATAAAACTTACCCTTCCTTTTGCAGGACTTGGATAATGGCAGAGCAGGTGCTGGAATAATGAGTCTCAGAGCCTGGGGGGGAGATCCCAGTTGTAAACTTCAGGTCCTGGAGACTCCCCGTCATCAAGTACCGCAAGGTGTCTATGAGCCTTTGCTCAGGAGTAATGGCAACCCGCATGCATGTGTCCTGCCTACTAATATAGGGGGTCAGCAATGCCAATAGACTTTGAAAACAGGGGTCCGTCTTCCGGAGATAATTCCTGAAATCATCAGGATTATTCTCCTGGAGCTCCCACAGAATTGGTCACAATTAAGCAACCAATTCTCGGTCCAAGAACTCCTCCTGTTCCTGGACTGTTCTTGGGTCAAAGCAATAACTCTAAGCCCAATGATAGCACGATCTCTCCGACAAGAATGCCACATGGCTAGTAGACAAACGGCCGTTCAGAAACTGACAAGCACGCACTGAAAATCAGAAACAGACTGACAAGCAGGACCTGAAAATCAGAAAAGAACTGAAAAGCACGCAGTGAAAATCAGAAACAAACTGAAAAGCACGACCTGAAAAACAGAAAGAAACTGACAAGCACGAACTGAAAAGCTCAAATCGACACTCAGCAATAGGGATGAGCTTCGAGTTGAACCCATGTTCGACTCGAACAGCGCCTGTTCGACCGTTCGTCAAACTGCGAACGTTATGGGCCATTCATGCCAAATTCGCAGCAGTGCATAGCTGGCTGATGATTGGCCAAGCATGCAATATGACCCGCATGCTTGGCCAATCACAGCGCCGTCTGTACAGAGAGCCGTAATTGGCCAAAGCCAGGGTGGCTTTGGCCAATTATGGCTCAGGGGTTTAGTACACGCCCCACACTGTATAATGCCGCCTGTGTGGCTGCCTTGTGTAGTGTGTTGCGGCGGAGAGAGATAGACAGAAAGACAGTGTCATTTGATTTAAGTTAGAGTAGGCAGGTGAGTCAGTTAGCTGCACTTACAGTTTATTGTGTATATATATGCATCCTAGGTGTTGTGTGTGTGTGTGTGTGTGTGTGTGTGTGTGTGTATGTATATATATATATATATATATATATATATATATATATATATATATATATATATATATATACCGTATTTATCGGCGTATAACACGCACCGGCGTATAACACGCACCCCAATTTAGGAATTTTAAGGAAAAAAAACTTTTAGGAGGGAAGTTGAAGGGAAAAAAAACTTACATTTAAATGCCCATCATTGCAGCCTTGTCAGTGCAGCCTTGTCAGTGCAGCCATGTCAGTGCAGCCTTCCCCAGTGCAGCCTTGTCAGTGCAGACTTCCCCAGTGCAGCTTGTCAGTGCAGCCTTCCCCAGTGCAGCTTGTCAGTGCAGACTTCCCCAGTGCAGCCTTGTCAGTGCAGACTTCCCCAGTGCAGCCTTGTCAGTGCAGACTTCCCCAGTGCAGCCTTGTCAGTGCAGACTTCCCCAGTGCAGCCTTGTCAGTGCAGACTTCCCCAGTGCAGCCTTGTCAGTGCAGACTTCCCCAGTGCAGCCTTCCCCAGTGCAGCCTTCCCCAGTGCAGCCTTCCCTAGTGCAGCCTTCCCCAGTGATCCCAGCCATTCTGGGCTTCAAAATCGCCGACCGCGATTTGAAAATGGCGCCGCCGGCGCCGAAATACACAGTGCCGTTCCTCGGCTCTTTCCGGCGGCTCTCGTTCACTTTCGGCTCCACTTGTAGTCCCGAGCGGAGCTATCCGAACCTAGCCGAGTAGGTTCGGATAGCTCCGCTCGGGACTACGAGTGGAGCCGAAAATGAACGAGAGCCGCCGGAAAGAGCCGAGGACCGGCTCTGTGTATTTCGGCGCCGGCGGCGCCATTTTCAAATCGCGGTCGGCGATTTTGCAAATCTGACAGGTCGGGATCGCAGGGGATCGGCGTATAACACGCACCTGCGATTTTCCCCTGGTTTTAAGGGTAAAAAAGTGCGTGTTATACGCCGATAAATACGGTGTATATATATATATATATATATATATACTGTATTCCGTTTAGCTAAATCCATTCCTGGTATTCTCTTCCTACTGACAGGCAGGCAGGTGTTTTTACAGTATTTACAGTTAGTGTACTGTGTCCTTTGCGCAGTGTGCACCTAAAGCTACCTGAAGAAGATTGGTGGTGTTCTTCTGATCCTATTAGTACCACAGGCAGGCAGCTACAGTATTTACAATTAGTGTACTGTGTCCACAGCACAGTGTGCACCCAAAGGCACCTGAAGAAAATTGGTGGTGTTCTTCTGATCCTATTAGTACCTCAGTCAGGCAGCTACAGTATTTACAGTTAGTGTACTGTGTCCTCTGCACAGTGTGCACCTAAAGCTACCTGAAGAAGATTGGTGGTGTTCTTCTGATCCTATTAGTACCACAGGCAGGCAGCTACAGTATTTACAATTAGTGTACTGTGTCCACAGCACAGTGTGCACCTAAAGCTACCTGAAGAAAATTAGTGGTGTTCTTCTGATCCTATTAGTACCACAGGCAGGCAGCTACAGTATTTAGAGTTAGTGTGCTGTGTCCTCTGCACAGTGTGCACCTAAAGCTACCTGAAAAAATTGGTGGTGTTCTTCTGATCCTATTAGTACCACAGGCAGGCAGCTACAGTATTTACAGTTAGTGTACTGTGTCCTCTGCACAGTGTGCACCTAAAGCTACCTGAAGAAGATTGGTGGTGTTCTTCTGATCCTATTAGTACCACAGGCAGGCAGCTACATTATTTACAGTTAGTGTACTGTGTCCTCTGCACAGTGTGCACCTAAAGCTACCTGAAGACAATTGCTGGTGTTCTCATACTAATAATATTACAGGCAGGCAGTTGATTCTGCTAGCTGCAGTATCAGTATATATATATATATATATATATATATATATATATATATATATATATATATATATATATATATATATATATATATACATCCCAGCTTTGTGCAGCTACATCTCACTGCAGGCCATTAGTATGTCTGGAAGGCCAACAAGGAGAGGCAGACAGTCATAAGCCAATAAAAGAGGGCAAGCAGGCTCTGTGTCTAGAGGCAACAGTGCTGGTCATGGAGACGGTGCATCCTCATCAGCACGTGGCCGTGGGACACGCTTGTCCTTTTTTTTGGCAGCTGGCCGTGTTGAGCCGCAACATGCGGAAGACTTGGTAGAGTGGATGACCAAGGCGTCCTCATCCTCCTCATCCTCTCTCAACCAGGCTCAGGGTACTTTGTCTGGCAAAGAAGCTGCCAATGTGGCCTCTTCCCTCGGCTCAATGGCATCAGTCACTCCTTCCCTAGCCCCACCATGTCCTCCTGAGGAGTCCCCCGAACTGTTTGACCACAGTGTTGGGTACATGCTCCAGGAGGATGCCCAGCGTTTTGAAGGCTCCGATGATGGTACCCAGCTAGAGGAAGGCAGTAATGTGAACCCAGAGGGAGGGGGTGCCCAAGAAGGACAGCAATCTGGCAGTCATGTTCTCCCAGCTGCAGCATACTGCCAGGTTTGCTCCAGTGATAAGGAGGGAGGTGATGATGAGGTCACTGACTCCACGTGGGTGCCTGATAGGAGAGAGGAGGAGGAGGCACATCTCCAACAAGGTAGGATGCTCTCCAGGGGCCAGCTTAAGGGCAGCACACAGACTGCATCACACCACAGAGCTCCGCATGTGCAGGGCGCTGCTGTCTCTGTGCATTATTCCAAAAGTTCTTTGGTGTGGGCCCTTATTGAGACAAGTGCATCAGATCCCACTGCTACTATTTGCAACATATATCTCAAGCGTATCTCGCCGCGTAGCCAAAACATCACCCGCTTGGGCACCACATGCTTGACCAGACATATGTTGACCTGCCATGCAGTTTATATGTTGACCTGCCATGCAGTTCGGCAAGCGTACCTAAAAGACCCACACCAAAGAACAAAGCGGACCTCTCCTTGCTCCTCATCAGCTGGGATCTCCAACCCCACTATACCTTTAGTCCTCTCTGAAACCTGCACTGAGAGGAATGAAGGTGTAGAATTAGGTGTGTCACAGCCAAGTACTTGCGGGCAATCTGCTATCGGTACACCGACGTCAGATTGTACTAGGCAAATTTCCCTGCCCAAGCTGCTGCACCGCCGAAAGAAGTTTGCTCCCAGCCATCCACATGCCCAGCGGTTGAATGCTAGCTTGGCTAAATTGCTAGCACCTCAACTGCTGCCTTTTCAGTTGGTAGACTCTGCCCCCTTCTGTGAGTTTGTGGAATGTGCTGTTCCTCAGTGCTAGGTTCCCAAACGCCACTTTTTCTCACGGAAGGCGATTCCGACTCTTTACCGGCATGTGGAATGCAATGTCTTGGCCTCGCTGGACAGGGTGGTCAGCGGTAAGGTGCATATTACCGCTGACTCATGGTCGAGCAGGCATTGACAGGGACCTTACCTATCTTTCACCGGGCACTGGGTGACTCTTCTGTCAGCTGGGAAGGATGCAGGACAGGATGCAGTAGTGTTGGAGGTTGTTCTGCCACCACGCCTCCAAAATTCTACTAGTAGTGATTCTGCCACACCTCTCTCCTCCACCCCCTTCTCTTCTTCTTCCTCCATGGCCGCTTCCTGTGCTGATTTGTCCTCGGAACCAGCAGTGCTCCATAGGCGTTCAAGGGGCTACGCAAGCACGCAGGCAAAAAGATGCCATGCGGTACTTGAGCTGGTGTGCTTGGGGGACAGGAGCCACACTGGGGCAGAGATTCTGTCAGCTCTGCAGGGGCAGGTTCAGAGGTGATTGACGCCATGCCAGCTTAAGGCAGGTATGGTGGTTTGCGACAATGGCACCAACCTCCTCTCTGCCCTCCGCCAGGGACAACTGACCCTTGTTCCCTGTTTGGCTCACGTCCTTAACTTGGTGGTGCAGCGGTTCTTGGGCAGGTACCCGGGCTTACAGGATGTCCTGAGGCAGGAGGAAAGTCTGTGTGCATTTCCGCAGGTCATATAATGCCAGTGCTCGGCTGGCTAACCTCCAAAAGGAATTTAACCTGCCCAAAAACTGCCTAATCTGTGATATGCCCACCAGGTGGAACTTAACGTTGGCCATGCTGCAGCAGCTGCACATGCAGCAGAGGGCCATCAATGAGTACCTATGCGACTATGGCACCAGGACAGGGTCAGGTTAACTTGTTTTTTTTTCCCCATGCCAGTGCGCTATGATCAGGGATGCATGCACTGTCCTGTCACCATTTGAGGAGGCCACGAGGATGGTGAGCAGTGACAGTGCATGCATCAGTGACACTGTCCCTCTTGTCCACCTGTTGGAGCACACGCTGCATGGAATAATGGACAGGGCACTTGAGGCAGAACAGAGGAAGGAAGAGGAGGACTTCCTTACCTCTCAAGGCCCCCTTTATCCAGACAGTGTTCCTGCGTGCCCGCTGATCACACAGGAAGAGGACGAAGAGGATTAGGATTGTGTCAGCATGGAGGTGGAGCCTGGCACTCAACATCAGCTGCAGTCTTCAAGGGATCATTTACAGTCCGAAGAAACCCATGGACTTGTACGTGGCTATGAGGAGGTGGCTGCGGATCATGTCGTTCTTAGTGACCCAGAGGACTCTGGACCGAATGCCTCAGCAAACCTACGCTGCTTGGCCTCCCTGATCCTGCAAAGCCTGCGGAAGGATCCTCGTATTCGTGGTATCAAGGGTAGGGATGATTACTGGCTGGCAACCCTCCTTGATCCACGTTACATTGTGAGAGAGCAGAGGATAAAACATCTTCGGGAGGCCTTGCAGAAAGGTTTGTGCAACGCGTTTCCAGAGCCTGGGAGGTTAAAATTTCCTGGTCCTCCTGGACAATGTGTTGCTGAGGCTTTGGTCAGTCACAGAAGGAGCGGTGGAGAAGGTGGCCATCTGACCGATGCGTTCAGACAATTTTTTAGTCCACAGCCCCAAGGTCTGATCGGTTCCAGCAACCATCGCCAGCGTCTGATTCACATGGTGCAGGATTACCTAGCGGCAAGATCAGACTTGGACACCTTTCCCACCGAAAATCCTCTGGGTTACTGGATCTTGAGGATGGATCACTGGCCAGAGCTTGCACAGTGTGTAATTGAGCTACTGGCCTGTCCTGCATCCAGCTTTCTTTCAGAACGCACAATTGGTCGATAGGCTGACCTTCATAAAAATGAATCAGTCTTGGATCACCAGCTACCAAGCACCTGATGCTGATGTAACCAATTTGTTTTTTTAATGTGAGATCCCATTTAAGACTGCCTATGCTAATGCTGAGTGAGTATCCTGTTATGCTGAGTGACAATCCTTTTCCTCCTCAAGTTTCATGCTAATAGCTTGTAAGAACATTTTTGGTTCTGGGCACTGCCACCAGTGGCCAAAGCCTAATTTTTCTGCCTCTGTTTAACAGGGGCGTGTAATTACAATTTTTGATGCAATACTTTGCAGCAGCGCTCATTCCAACTATAGCATCTGTGAGGGGTTGCAGTGTTGTGACACCAGTGCCCAAGGCCCAATTTTTCAGCCCCTGTTTAACAGGGGCGTATAATTACAATTTTTGCTGCAATACTTTGCAGCAGGGCTCATTCCTGCGCTCCAACTATAGCATCTGTGAAGAGTTGCAGTGTTGTGGCAGCAGTGGCTAAGGCCCAATTTTTCTGCCCCTGTTTAACAGGGCCGTGTAAATACAATTCTTGATCTAATATTTCACAGCAATGCCCATTCCTGCGCCCACCAAGAGTAATGCCCCGTACACACGGTCGGATTTTCCGACGGAAAATGTGTGATAGGACCTTGTTGTCGGAAATTCCGACCGTGTGTAGGCTCCATCACACATTTTCCATCGGATTTTCCGACACACAAAGTTTGAGAGCAGGATATAAAATTTTCCGACAACAAAATCCGTTGTTGGAAATTCCGATCGTGTGTACACAAATCCGACGGACAAAGTGCCACGCATGCTCAGAATAAATAAAGAGATGAAAGCTATTGGTCACTGCCCCATTTATAGCCCCGACGTACGTGTTTTACGTCACCGCGTTCAGAACGATCGGATTTTCCGACAACTTTGTGTGACCGCGTGTATGCAAGACAAGTTTGAGCCAACATCCGTCGGAAAAAGTCCTAGGATTTTGTTGTTGGAATGTCCGAACAAAGTCCGAACATGTGTACGGGGCATAACTGTGAGGGCTTACAGTGTTGTGGCAACACCATCACCACCAAAGGCCCAATTTTTCTGCCCCTGTTCAGCAGCTGCATGTAATTACAATTCTTATTATAATATTTTACAGCAGGGCCCGTTCCTGCGCCCACCAAGAGCAACTGTGAGGGCTTACAGTGTTGTGGCAACACCAACATGTAAGGTCCCAATCTCTGCAGAGTATATAGGGCAGGCCCCCACTTTCAAACATCCAACTTACAAACGACTCCTACTTGCAAACGGAAGGAGACAACAGGAAGTGAGATGAAATCTACCCCTAGGAAGGAAAATTCTTTCTTGTAAGAGTTAATATGGGAAAAACCTGTCTCCTCTTCACTGATGCTTTATCACCAATCCTTGTTTCACTAAAAACCCCAAATTTTCAAAAAACATTTGTCATTGGGACAGAAAGTGAGGTGAAATCTTCGGAAGAGGTGCACAGACAGCAAAACAAATGTTACAGGGGTGATAACCCTTCCCTATGTTTTCCAAAAAGCTTAAAAATAGATTTTTTGGCTGGAGCTACACTTTAAAAATGTACCAGTTTAAAATTACAAACAGATTCTACTTAACAACAAACCTACAGTCCCTGTCTTGTTTGCACCACCTGTATACTGCTGTTCAGAGTATATAGGGCCTGGGGGCCCCACGCCTTTCCTTTTTTTAATTTGGGTGCAGGGTTCCCCTTAATATCCATACAAGACCCAAAGGGCCTCGTAATAGACTGGGGGGGGGGGATACCTATGCCGTTTGTCTTACTGATTTTCATCCATATTGTTGGGACCCGACATTACATTAAAGCCGCAAGCAGTTTTAAATGACTTTTATTCCTTTACAAATGTCATTTTGTGCAGGGACTGTTCTAAGCACGGGAAACACGTGCCACTTTACAGACATACTATAGACAGCCCCCAGGTATGATATTTAAAGGAATATTTCACTTTTTTTTCACTTTAAGCATCATTAAAATCACTGCTCTCGAAAAAACGGACGTTTTTAAAACTTTTTTTTGCATTTATACATGTCCCCTGGGGCAGGACCCGGGTCCCCAATCCCTTTTTAGGACAATAACTTGCATATTGGCCTTTAAAATTAGCACTTTTAATTTCGACCGTTTGAGCCCCATAGACTTTAATGGGGTTCTAAAGTTCGCGCAAACTTTCGATCCGTTCACAGGTTCTGGTGCGAACCGAACCGGGGGGTGTTCGGCTCCACCCTAACACGAGATTAGCAGAAGGAGCCCAAAGGGTGGCGCATGACTATTGAATTTCCTTTTTATCGGCTCGTAGTACGTCTAGTACGTCACTACGTTCGTAATTGTTGGCCAACAATTGTGTGCCGTGTGTATACAAGACAAGTTTGGGCCAATGCCCTTTCGACAAAATTTGATGGTTTTGTTGACAAACAATCAGATCGTGTGTACGAGGCTTTAGTATTAATAGAAAAGTTTTATTTGAAAGAATTCTGGCATGCACGGTGCTGAAATTTTCTGCAAAACAGTTATGACCTCTTGGTTGGAATTGCTACAAGCCACATACATTACTTTTCCATGAAGTCAGTTTAGTCCAGTTTATTGCAAAGGTTGTTCTTTGATTCAAGTCTCGTTCGTCTTTTCTGCAAAACGCATTATCTCGTTTACTGTACAATGTTTTGAAAGCCTCCCAGAAGCTGCTGGGATAATAACTTCAGGCCTGCTTCCAAGTCATATTGTTTTTACGGTGTCCTGAATAGCTGATTAGGTGCGATTGAATATGGGAACACATTCACTTGTAGTTTTATTCAGAGTTTTCCAGGTCTCCAGCCAGTTAATTAAACTGCACTTTTTTCACATAATCTGAAGTGAAAGTCAGAATTCATAACATTTAGGATTTAAAAATGTTTGTGGCTTTTCTCGGTGAATCTACTTGACTGTTTTATATGGCTCCACTGAAATTTCATAATATTGCTTGAGTAATACTGTTAAAGAAATCATTTTTGCTGGTGCTCTAAAATGGCATTTAATATCACAATAAATGTGGAGAAAAAGCATATCTTAGAAAATGGAAAATGTTGCATTTGTAAGTGTACCTTAACCTAGCTAAGTGTAGATTTTAAGTTTGGTTTTTAACATGCTACAGTATGTTTTATTTCCAGATATGAAAAAGAGCTTACATCTTCCACATTTCATGCGTTCAAAATATGCTGAGGATACTATAGAAAAGTATTGCAATGTTTTACCAGTTATAAACATATCTTAAAAGCTATCTTTGTGTAGCGGTGCCTTTAAAAAAAAAAAAAAAAAAATATATATATATATATATATATATATATATATATAATAAAAACATATGTTTATAGCATGAATGGAATGTAGTTCTAGTTACCATAGAACTGCCATGGCTTCCTATATTTCTGTTGTTCCTTAGAGTTCTACCAGAAGTGTGGACTCTGATATGTTCAATGAAATTACGAGATAATTTCCTCTTTATAGACATTTTTAATATAACAGCTAATTTTAACACATTTTTAGATCCCCTTCTTATGCCATATACAGTTAGGTCCATATATATTTGGACACAGGCACAATTTTTATACTTTTGGCTCTGTATGCCACCAGAATAAAATGAAGCTGAAGCAATCCAAATGAATCTGAAGTGCAGACTTTCAGCTTTAATTCAAGGGGTTGAACATAAATATCAAGCACAAATTTTAGGAAAAGCAACCATTTTTATACACAGCACCCCCATTTTCAGGGGCTCAAATGTATTTAGACAAATTAATATAATTATAAATAAAATGTTCAATCCTTTACTGACAATGACTGCCTGAAGTCTGGAACCCATGGGCATTACCAAAGACTGGGTTTCTTCCTTTCTGATGCTTTGCCAGTCTCTAACTGCAGCTGTCTTCAGTTATTCTTTCTGGGTCTTTCTGACTTTAGTTTTGCCTTCAGCAAGTGAAATGCTTGCTCAGTTTGGTTGAGATCAGGTGATTTGAATCGGCCATTGCAGAATATTCCACTTTTTTTCCTTCAAAAGCTCCTGGGTTGCTTTTGCAGTGTGTTTTGGATCATTGTCCATCTGTACTGTGAAGCGCCGTCAAATCTACTTTGTTGCATTTGGCTGAATCTGGGCTAACAGTATATCTCTAAACACTGCAGAATTCATCCCGCTGCTTCTGTCTTCTGTCACATCATCAATAAACACCAATGACCCAGTGCCACAGGAAGCCATACATACCCATGCCATCACACTGCCTCCACCATGTTTTACAGATGATATTGTATGCTTTGGATCATGAGCTGTTCCAAGCCTTGTACAAACTTTTTTCTTCCCGTCATTGTGGTACAGATTAATCTTAGTTTCATTTGTCAAAAGAATGCTTTTCCAGAACTGGTCTGGCTTTTTTAGATCTTTTTGACAAAATCTAATCTGGCTTTTCTATTCTTCAGGCTTATGAATGGTTTGCACCTTGTGTGGAACCCTCTGCATTTGCTCTTGTGAAGTCTTCCCTTGATTGTAGACTTTGACAAGGATATGCCAACCTGCTGGAGAGTGTCCTCCACTTGTCTGGATGTTGTGAATGGGTTTTTCTTTACCATAGAGAGGATCCTGCTATCATCCACCACTGTTTTCTTCTGTGGACGTCCAGTCCTTTTTAAGTTGCTGAGCTCACCAGTGCATTCTTCTTTCCTCAGAGTGTACCAAACTGTTGATTTGGCCACTACTTCTGTTGCTGCTATCTCTCTGATGGATTTGTTTTGTTTTTTATGCCTTACAATGGCCTGTTTCCCTTGCATGGACAGCTCCTTTTGAACGCATGATGTAGGTTCACAGCAATATATTCCAAATGCAAATACCACACTTAGAATCAACTCCAGACCTTTACCTGCTTTGATGTTCATCCGTCGTTTTTGAAGAGGACCTTGACTTCTAACAGGTTATTGGCTGTCCACCATGTGTCCGCAGGTGGCTGTTAAGACCAATACGGGCATGGAATGTTCTTCCACATGCCAGGCAGACATGTGTGGGCACATCTTTTACAGCATTTGCAACTCTGGCATTACAGAGTGCTCGCTTCTCTTGTGCTTGTGGTTTACATGCTTAATTGATGAACAAAATAACGAAGGCGTAGCCCACACCTGGCCATGAAACAGCTTTTGATTCAATTGTCCAATTACTAACAAAAAGTGGTTGTAAATTCTCCCCGACAACTTTGTTCCATGTAAATCAGCATAAAAAACCCTAATGAACACTGCTTGTAGATATCTCCTTACTTGCTTAGTATTGTTGTAATCCTTTTTGTTCTTTAGAATGACTTCACTGAGCATGCCCAGATCTCCCCTGATTTACGGCACACTCTGTGTACTCATCTGTCTATTATCAGATCTTCCTATGGCACAACTCTGAAATCCCACGAGACTGCATAATCACTCAGAGCTTCATACTACACCCCATGTGACTATGTGACATCACATGCAGTGTAAACTTGGGCATCGGACAGGATTAATGCAGCCTTATCAGCTGAAGCTGATAAGACTGACACAGGCAAACACTAGATAATAGGCACAAGTAAATACTATGAAATAAAACAAGTGTCAGGATCTTGGTAGGAGGCCGAGATGCTGGGAGGGCTCCCCTTGTGGCCGAGTGCAGCACAATCCTGAAGATAACACAGGGATGCGGTGGCCACAGAAGCACGGGTTGCCTGGAAGTAGAAGCTGGTGTCGGGAGCTTGATAGAGCAAAGTCACTGAAGGCAACGTGCTTAAGGTCCAGAGAGACGGGCCAATGGAAGTCCAATAGCAAATCAGAAGCCAGGCCAGGGGGTCAAACACAGTAAGACAGTCCAAGAACTGAATCAACAAATCCAGGTACAGGAGACAGAGGAATGAGTCCGTTAGCCAAGCCGGGGTCAGATGCAGGAAGCAGGCAGGAGGAGTCAAAAGCAAGCCGGTAGGTAGAGCCAGGAGGTCAGGAGGAGTGGATCAACAAGCCAGGTCGGTACACAGGAGATCAGGTAAACAGGAATCACGATTACAGAAACACAGGAAGAGCTGATGATAATCCAGTGATGTGGCACTGTCAGTGGAGCGTTTAAATAAACAAGGTGCCTGTGTCACATTGTGCGTGCACCATTGCGCACATGCGTTCGCACGATTGTGCCATTGTCGCGCACGCACATCCACCCGATTGCAGCGCCAGGCGTCTGTCTAGCAGCGATATTGCGCATCCGTGTGCGCTGATGCGCGTTAGCGCGACCTTGATTGTACTGGTTTGCTAACCTTGTGGAACTGTGCATAGGGATGCACCTGTTTCCCTGACAGTGCCCCCCCCCCAGGGGCAGCCTCCGGATGCCTAATCTGGTAATTTGTATGGATGAAATCCACTCTGTCCTGAACTGCTGGGACTGAAGATTCCGGAATGACGTTGGGTAAAAATGAAGGATGAAAGCCGTAATTCGCCCAGAAGGGTGATTTTTTTTATTATATGCAAATTCTGCACAAGGTAATAGTTGAATCCAGTCATCCTGAGAAGAAGAACAGAAGCATCGCAGATATTGCTCTAGCGTCTGGTTGGTCCTTTCGGTCTGACCGTTACTCTGTGGGTGGTAGGCTGTGGACAAGCATATCTCGATTGAAAGTAGTTTGCAGAGATTTTTCCAAAACCTAGAGGTAAATTGTACCCCTCTATCTGATACGATGTTATCCAGTAATCCGTGTAATCAGAAAATTTCCTTAATAAAGATCTTTGCTGTATCCAAGGCAGAGGGAGTACCTTTCATTGGCAAAAAAATGCGACATTTTTGACAGGCGATATACTACCACCAAGAGGGTAGTAAATTCTTCTGAGGGGGGCAGATCCACGATGAAGTCCATGGAAATCTTCTTCCATGGTTGTTCTGGGACTGGCAGTGGTCTTACCAAGCCCCAAGACCTGGCGTTGGACCCCTTGTTCCATTGGCAGGTTATACAAGAGTTAACGTAGTCCTTACAATCAGATCTCAAAGTGGGCCACCATAGGGACTGCTGAACAAGTTCAGTTGTTTTTCGGACCCAGAAATGACCAGCTAGCTGATGGTCATGAAAGGTCTTGTGCCATAGGAGTCCCTCTTGACTTCTCAGAGAGGAGACTTCTGCTTCCGTACACTGACTAGAGGCCTGCTCAATTGAGGATATTAGGTCAGGTTGGATTATTAGAACGTTTTGGGGAGACAAAATTGTACTGGGTGCAATATTTTCAGGAGTGTCCGGGAACATCCGGGATAAGGCATCCGCCTTTCCATTCTTCGACCCCGGGCGATAGGTTATGTGGAAATTAAACCTAGAGAAAAATAGGGCCCATTGAGCCTGTCGGGGTCTTAGGCGTTTGGCCGTGCGAAGGTACTCTAAGTTCTTATGGTCCGTAAAAATCAGGATGGGATGAGTGGCACCTCTATTCCTCGAGAGCTGTCTTAATTGCCAAAAGTTCCCGATCCCCTACATCGTAATTTCTCTCTGGAGGGCTCATTTTCCGCAAGGAAAAGGCCACAGGATGCAGTAATGCCTTGGAACCCTGACGCTGAGATAGAATCGCCCCTGTGGCTACTTCCCAGGCATCGACTTCCAGGACATAGGGTAGAGCAGGGTCAGGGTGTTGTAAAATTGGGGCAGAAGTGAAGAAGGTCTTAAGCTGGTCGAAGGCGGATTGTGCCGCTGCGGACCACTGAAACTTGGTATGTTGGCGGGTAGTCTGAGTAATGGGTGCTACAATGTTGGAGAAATTCTTTATAAATCTTCTGTAGAAATTCGCAAAGCCGATGAATCTCTGTATACCCTTCCTGTCAGAAGGGGCCGTCCAGTCAAGGATAGACTTCACCTTTTGAGGATCCATGGCAATTCCACCTGTGGTGATAAGTCCCAAGAACTGAATGGAAGTCTTTTCGAAATCGCATTTTTCAGATTTAACGAATAACTCGTGGGTTCTGAGGATGCACAGTACCTTCTTAACATGTATTCTGTGGAGTTCCAGAGTGGCTGAAAAAATAAGAATGTCGTTGAGGTAAACGACAACAAAGTGATCTAAATGCTCCTGGAAGATATCATTTATGAAATGCTGAAAAGTTGCTGCGGCATTGCACAACCCAAACGGCATGACTAGGTACTCAAAATGTCCAAATCTTGTTCTGAATACTGTTTTCCACTCGTCCCCCTCTCAGATATGGACGAGGTTATAAGCACCACGGAGGTCAAGTTTGGTGAAGATGTGTGCTGTACGGAACCTTTGAAAGAGCTTGGGAATGAGCGGGAGCGGGTAGCGCTTTTTAAGGGTAATCTTGTTTAATTCCCTGTAGTCCACACATGGTCTCAGTGTCTTATCCTTCTTCTCGATGAAAATGCCAGCACCGGCAGGGGTAGGACAGATAAATCCTTTTTCACAGTTTTCGTCAATATATTGTCTCAGGGTCTCAAGCTCAGTCTAGGAAAGGGGGAATATACGACCAAAGGGAATAGTAGCTCCCGGCAGTAACTCGATGGTACAGTCGTAGGGACCGTGTGGCGGTAAGGTGTCTGCTTTCTTTTTATCAGAGACGTCAAGAAATTCCAGGTAAGCTGCTGGTATATTAGGATCCAGGCTAGGTGTGGGTTGTACAGTCAGGCAACTGGAAAAGTCCTTGGAATCAGGGGCCAAACAATGTTGTTGGCAATAGGAAGATGTAAAGAGTACCTCCTTCTTGGACCAATCAATCTGAGGATTGTGTGCTTGTAGCCATGGGATTCCGAGGATGACCAGGAACATAGGGGAACTTAAGACATCGAATCTAAGAAACTCCCGATGACCTGAATTGGTAATGGTAAGGATAGGTACGGTTTCCTGGGTGACATAACCTGAGCTTGGCATGGAGCCATCAGCCAGATGGACTGTCAGTCTCTGTTTCTTATGGTTCAGTAGAATAGCAAGATTTTTAGCTAAGGCCAAGTCCAAAAAACAACTACACGCCCCGGAATCCAGTATTGCTTGGAGGTGAACTTCTTCACCTGCCACTAGCAATGTAACAGGGAGTGAAATATGAGCAGAAGCAGACTTGGCTACTTAAAGATGAACCGGAGTACGGAGGGTTAGTTTTCTCGGTCTTGTGGGGCAGTTGTCTATGAAATGTCCTGCTTCCCCACAGTAGAAATAAAGGTTCGCTTGTCGGCGATGAAATCTCACCTCAGAGGTTAATGCTGGACAGAACATGCCAATTTGTATGGAGGCTGATGCAGACTGGATTTGAGGCAGTGTCCGTGTAGAGCAAGTGGCTTGGTCACGTTCAACCTGATGTTCCCGTAGAGGTCTGTCAAGCTGAACCGTTAACTGGATGAGACTGTAATCTAGCTAGCTCATCTTTGAGGGCCTCAGACAATTACATCCAACACTGGTATTTTAATGCCGCCTCATTCCAGCCAGAGTCTATGGACCATGTGCGGATAATCTACTGTATAGTCTTCTGCAGGGAGCTGACCCTGACAAAGGGAATATAGAGTTGCTTCGGCAGTAGCTACCCATAGGGGATCATCACATAACCGGGCCATAATTTCAAAGAACTGGTCCACAGTGTTAATGACAGGGCTGCTTTGTTCCAACAAGCCATGGGCCCAGCTCTGCGGCTCACCGCGTAGTAAGGAGATAGTGAAACCTACTTTGACTGTTTCACTGGAAAATGTCTGTGGTTGCAAGGATGAGTGGCACCTCTATTCCTCGAGAGCTGTCTTAATTGCCAAAAGTTCCCGATCCCCTACATCGTAATTTCTCTCTGGAGGGCTCATTTTCCGCAAGGAAAAGGCCACAGGATGCAGTAATGCCTTGGAACCCTGACGCTGAGATAGAATCGCCCCTGTGGCTACTTCCCAGGCATCGACTTCCAGGACATAGGGTAGAGCAGGGTCAGGGTGTTGTAAAATTGGGGCAGAAGTGAAGAAGGTCTTAAGCTGGTCGAAGGCGGATTGTGCCGCTGCGGACCACTGAAACTTGGTATGTTGGCGGGTAGTCTGAGTAATGGGTGCTACAATGTTGGAGAAATTCTTTATAAATCTTCTGTAGAAATTCGCAAAGCCGATGAATCTCTGTATACCCTTCCTGTCAGAAGGGGCCGTCCAGTCAAGGATAGACTTCACCTTTTGAGGATCCATGGCAATTCCACCTGTGGTGATAAGTCCCAAGAACTGAATGGAAGTCTTTTCGAAATCGCATTTTTCAGATTTAACGAATAACTCGTGGGTTCTGAGGATGCACAGTACCTTCTTAACATGTATTCTGTGGAGTTCCAGAGTGGCTGAAAAAATAAGAATGTCGTTGAGGTAAACGACAACAAAGTGATCTAAATGCTCCTGGAAGATATCATTTATGAAATGCTGAAAAGTTGCTGCGGCATTGCACAACCCAAACGGCATGACTAGGTACTCAAAATGTCCAAATCTTGTTCTGAATACTGTTTTCCACTCGTCCCCCTCTCAGATATGGACGAGGTTATAAGCACCACGGAGGTCAAGTTTGGTGAAGATGTGTGCTGTACGGAACCTTTGAAAGAGCTTGGGAATGAGCGGGAGCGGGTAGCGCTTTTTAAGGGTAATCTTGTTTAATTCCCTGTAGTCCACACATGGTCTCAGTGTCTTATCCTTCTTCTCGATGAAAATGCCAGCACCGGCAGGGGTAGGACAGATAAATCCTTTTTCACAGTTTTCGTCAATATATTGTCTCAGGGTCTCAAGCTCAGTCTAGGAAAGGGGGAATATACGACCAAAGGGAATAGTAGCTCCCGGCAGTAACTCGATGGTACAGTCGTAGGGACCGTGTGGCGGTAAGGTGTCTGCTTTCTTTTTATCAGAGACGTCAAGAAATTCCAGGTAAGCTGCTGGTATATTAGGATCCAGGCTAGGTGTGGGTTGTACAGTCAGGCAACTGGAAAAGTCCTTGGAATCAGGGGCCAAACAATGTTGTTGGCAATAGGAAGATGTAAAGAGTACCTCCTTCTTGGACCAATCAATCTGAGGATTGTGTGCTTGTAGCCATGGGATTCCGAGGATGACCAGGAACATAGGGGAACTTAAGACATCGAATCTAAGAAACTCCCGATGACCTGAATTGGTAATGGTAAGGATAGGTACGGTTTCCTGGGTGACATAACCTGAGCTTGGCATGGAGCCATCAGCCAGATGGACTGTCAGTCTCTGTTTCTTATGGTTCAGTAGAATAGCAAGATTTTTAGCTAAGGCCAAGTCCAAAAAACAACTACACGCCCCGGAATCCAGTATTGCTTGGAGGTGAACTTCTTCACCTGCCACTAGCAATGTAACAGGGAGTGAAATATGAGCAGAAGCAGACTTGGCTACTTAAAGATGAACCGGAGTACGGAGGGTTAGTTTTCTCGGTCTTGTGGGGCAGTTGTCTATGAAATGTCCTGCTTCCCCACAGTAGAAATAAAGGTTCGCTTGTCGGCGATGAAATCTCACCTCAGAGGTTAATGCTGGACAGAACATGCCAATTTGTATGGAGGCTGATGCAGACTGGATTTGAGGCAGTGTCCGTGTAGAGCAAGTGGCTTGGTCACGTTCAACCTGATGTTCCCGTAGAGGTCTGTCAAGCTGAACCGTTAACTGGATGAGACTGTAATCTAGCTAGCTCATCTTTGAGGGCCTCAGACAATTACATCCAACACTGGTATTTTAATGCCGCCTCATTCCAGCCAGAGTCTATGGACCATGTGCGGATAATCTACTGTATAGTCTTCTGCAGGGAGCTGACCCTGACAAAGGGAATATAGAGTTGCTTCGGCAGTAGCTACCCATAGGGGATCATCACATAACCGGGCCATAATTTCAAAGAACTGGTCCACAGTGTTAATGACAGGGCTGCTTTGTTCCAACAAGCCATGGGCCCAGCTCTGCGGCTCACCGCGTAGTAAGGAGATAGTGAAACCTACTTTGACTGTTTCACTGGAAAATGTCTGTGGTTGCAAGGCAAAGTATAAGTAACAGGAATTCTTAAAGGACCTGAATTACCTTGGATCGCCACGGAAACATTCTGGCGCTGGGACTCGTGGTTCTGGAGGGGCCACAAATCCAGTGGCTGCCGCTGGAGGCGGGCTTTGAACTGAGGGAATGGGTGACTCAGGTAGGTGCTGTAGACGTTCCTTCAACCAGAAGTATTCCTCCTGAAGCTTCTGGATGACTGGGGTAAGAGCCGTGATCTGCTGGAGAACAGCCTTCATTGGGGAGTCACCTCCATCAGCCTCTGACATGGCTGGATTATACTGTCAGGATCTTGGTAGGAGGCCGAGATGCTGGGAGGGCTCCCCTTGCGGTCGAGTGCAGTACAACCCTGAAGAGAACACAGGGATGCGGTGGCCACAGAAGCACGGGTTGCCTGGAAGTAGAAGCTGGTGCCGGGAGCTTGATAGAGCAAAGTCACTGAAGGCAATGTGCTTAAGGTCCAGAGAAGAGGACCAATGGAAGTCCAATAGCAAATCAGAAGCCAGGCCAGGGGGTCAAACACATTAAGACAGTCCAAAAACCGAATCAACAAATTCAGGTACAGGAGACAGAGGAATGCGGAGTCCAAGCCAAGCCGGGGTCAGATGCAGGAAGCAAGCAGGAGGAGTCAAAAGCAAGCCGGTAGGTAGAGCCAGGAGGTCAGGAGGAGCGGATCAACAAGCTGGGTCGGTACACAGGAGATCAGGTAAACAGGAATCACGATTACAGGAACACAGGAAGAGCTGATGATAATCCAGCGATGTGGCACTGTCAGTGGAGCGTTTAAATAAACAAGGCGCCTGTGTCACGTCGTGCGCGCACCGTTGCGTTCGCACGATTGCGGCATTGTCGCGCACGCACATCCGCCCGATCGCGGCGCCAGGCGTCCGTCTAGTAGCGCTGATGCGTGTTAGCGTGACCTTCCCTGCACGGGTTTGCTAACCTTGTGGAACTGTGCATAGGGATGCGCCTGTTTCCCTGACAGCTATGAGCAGTGAAACAGGGTTGCCATAGAAATGTTGGATTGAGAAGGAGGCTTGGTTAACAGTACAGGAAGTGCTCAATGTAAGGGTGGAAATACACTCTACTGTGGACTCAGAAAACAATACTTAAGATGGCGCTGCCTAACTCCTGGAAACAAGTTTTTTTAAAGTTTCTTTAACCGCTAAGCCACCGCCCACCGTCATATGACGGCGGGACGAGGCTTCTCTTGTTCTGGGCGGACGTCATATGACGTGATCGCCCTCCCGAGCCAGTAGGGGCCCAGCGCGCGTGCCCGGCGGCCGCGATGTCCGCCGGGCACCCGCGATTGCCAGGTAACAGAGCAGGACCATGGATCTGTGCATGTAAACACAGATCCACGTCCTGTCAGAAAAAGAGAGGAGACCGATGGCGTGTCCCTTGTACATAGGGACACCGATCGGTCACCTCCCCCAGTCAGTCCTCTCCCCCCACAGTTAGAATCACCTCCTTAGGTCATACATTAACCCCTCGAGCGCCCCCTAGTGTTAACCCCTTCCCTGCCAGTCACATTTACACAGCAATCAATGCAATTTTATAGCATTGATCGCTGTATAAATGTGAATGGTCCCAAAAATGTGTCAAAAGTGTCCGCAATATCACAATAAAACACAGTCACAATAAAAATCGCAGATCGCCGCCATTACTAGTAAAAAATAAATAAATAAATAAAAATGCTATAAATCTATCCCCTGTTTTGTAGACGCTATAACGTTTCCGCAAACCAATCAATATACGCTTATCCTGGTTTTTTTTACCAAAAATATGTAGAAGAATATATATCGGCCTAAACTCAGGAAAAAATTTGTTTAAAAAAAAAAATTGGATATTTATTATAGCAAAAAGTAAAAAATATTGTGTTTTTTCAAAATTGTCGTTCTTCTTTTGTTTATAGCGCAAAAAATAAAAACCGCAGAGGTGATCAAATACCACCAAAAGAAAGCTCTATTTGTGGGGAAAAAATGATAAAAATTTCATTAGGGTGCAGTGTAACATGACCGCGGAATTGTCATTCAAAGTGCGACAGCGCTGAAAACTGAAAAATGGCTTGGGCAGGAAGGGGGTGAAAGTGCCCTGTATTGAGGTGGTTAAACAGTAAGTAATATGCGATTTGGGCTGGATTACAGTGGCTATAGTTTGATAATTACTTATTATAATGGACTAAATGAAAAGCAGCATCAGAGTGGGAGAGTTTACTTCCTCTTTAAGAGCTGTAATTCCTAAACCCTTCCTCTGATTTAGATGTACATACCCTTAAAATTAAACCTGAGAGTGTGCACTTTCCGCCCATATCCATTATTTAACTATAGCTTGAATATGTTTTGGCAAATAACTAAAAAAAACAAAAATTTTGCCTGTGTCCAAATATATATGGACCTAACTATATGTATATAGATCACAGTGCACAGTGGGTACAATACTAATTACTGCATTAATATGCTACAGGTCTTAGGATGGCAATAAACACATTAATCAAGCACCCTATGTGATGATCGAATGTACCATTTATGAAAGAATCATGGTGATTACAGCTAACAAAAGGCGCAATAACAATTTCATCACTGGTATACTGATAGAACACAGAGAAGTGTTAAAAGTCCAACCCAAGGTAATACAATCTAAGCATGTTTTGTGTTGAAAGAAGGGGGTAAACCTTAAGTTACATAGAAAATATAAGGTGTGAGCTCTAAATTTAGTAATAACTAAAAAAGCTAAACTAAAAAAACTATAAATAGCAAGCTTTTCAGTACTCTATAAACCCGTTGTCAAGCTTCATTGTAAACATGAGGTTTTAAATTTTTTTTTGCAAGAAATCAACCTGATAGCAGTACCACAGACACTTAATGGTTTGCTGTCTTTCTTTTTGTAATTGGCATTTAAAATGTATCAGACATGGGACACATGTGCCATGCTGTCTGTCCAGCTGAGAACTAAATGCTTTTGATTATTTTCAGGCATACAGTGTACAAGCATGTTTAGATCATTAAAGGCTTGAGAATCAAATGCTTTCAATCAATGTATCTTCTGACAATCCCCAGAGTTAGAAGAAATTGCTGTGTTTAGACGCCCTGATGACTACAGTGAAAATTACAGAGACAGTTGTTTGTTTTCCCTATAGGAAGTGCTAAAGATTGATGAATTATCGTTTCATTTATATAAAGTTAATTGAATTGTGATGTCTAAACCATTATAAAAGTATGTAAAGAAGGATTCAAGCTTGCAATTATTCTGGTGTCTATGTCCCTTACCACATACAAGAAAAATGTACTTGCATTATATTAAGTATGATTTAGGCTTACTTTATTGTTAACCACATACTTGGAGATATTGACTTAAATGCCAATTATTTAAGATATTATTCACCAAAACCAGTCCTGATTTCACAGCGAAGAAATATAGGAAGATTGTATTGAAAAATGCAAACCCCCTGCAGACAGTTTGTGAACAATGGTGCTTTTATATTTTAGGAGCTGCCAAAGCTTTTGGTTTCATTGAATAGGAATTATTAGGAGATATACCAGAATAGGTAGGTTTTTAGACAAATATTTTTAAATTATTTTTTATGGTGCTCCATTCTAGACATGTGCACAGCCAAAAAATGCGTTCATTTTCGTTTCATTCGTTTATTATTTTTTTCGTTTTTCGGGTCATTCGTTATGATCGCGATTCGTAAATTTGTAAATGCGTTCATTCATACATTCGTACATTCGAACATTCGTTCATTCGTACATTCGTACATTCGTACATTTTTACATTTGTACATTTGTAAATTTGTACATTCGTAAATTCGAAAAATCGTACATTTGTAAATTAGAAAATGCGGAAATTTGTAAATTCGAAGTTTGAAAATAGAAAAACCCGAAAATTCAAAAATCTGAAATAGTAACTAAGTATTAAATTATAGGTATTGTAATTTCCTTTCAAATTTGACTGTCAGTGTCACGTAACAAATACGAATTTGGAACTGGAACAATACAAATGGAACGGAACAAATTATTAATAAATAATAATAATAAAACGTTGTTATTATTATTATTGTTATTTATTATTATTAATTCATTACGTTCCATTCCGTTTTTTCGGATCATTCATAACTTTGGATAAATTTGTATGTGTTATGTTCACTAATAGCCAAATTTGCAAGGAAATTACAATACCTATAATTAAAAAGTTACTAGTAATTACTAATAGTTAAGTTATTATTAGTTAACTATTATTTCAGATTTCCGAATTTACAAATTTACTAATTTACTAATTTACTAATGTACGAATGTACATTCGTAAATTGCGAATGTACGAATGCCCAAATTTACGAAAGTCCAATTTTATCGAATTTCCGAATATTTGGATTTTCCAGAATTAACAAATTTGTCGAAATTAGTTAAGAAACGAATTCGGAACGAAATGAATTGCACATGCCTACTGCATTCCAATCACATGTATAGAAGTGCCAAGTACCTGATAAAGAATATGATAAGGGTGGCTATAGTTCAAGCATCATTGGATAGGATGACAGGTCGAGTGAGCACAGCAATATGGCAGGAGTCTCTACTGGAGGCTCAGGAACCATATGAACTGGATGATGTGAAGGTTGCAAGTGCCATACTCATGGCAATGGAATGTGAACCAGAGATAGCAGCAGGAAGCTCACATAGCAAATGTATGTTAGCTAAAAGATGATTAACAAAGTACCAAACTGGAGGCATTTGCTATTAGTAGTAGTCACATTCAACTAGAATTATTCTGTAATGTTGAAGAATTTTGCCATTCATTTAGGTAGCTTTTTAATATATATATATATATATATATATATATATATATATATATATATATATATATATATATATATATTTTTTACTAATTGAGCATTTTGAGTTTCTGGAACATGGAACCAAATGCGTAGCCAGAAGCTCAGTACATTACAGTAAGCAAAGTGCACATTAAGCAGGTGGGGCAAGATCAAGAAACAGTTCATTATCAGTGTAGTAAGGATCTGAGGCAAGAGTAGCCCTGTGAAAGTCCAAAAGCAAGTCAGGAACAATAACTTGGGTAAGGTTACAGATACAAATGAATATCACACAGCCTCAATCCCAGAGATGAGCCAATGACATTGGCCTAATATGGCCATGTACCCATATTAGCTCAGTGATGTCATTAACATCCCCATCCCTTTGTTTACATCAGTTGCAGGGTTGGGAATCCACCTCTTGCAGCTGTCTGACCTAGCAATGTCAACTAACTTGGGAGTTCAGAGCTAACTCAAGCCCAAACCCTGGCTCACCAGAACTGCAAAGATAAGTATAACATTAACCACTTCCGGACCGCCGTACGCCGATATACGTCCTAATTTTGAAGAGGGATTTCTTTGTTATGGCAGCAGCTAGCTGTTAGCTCTTCTTCGGCGGGCGGTCCGGTTTCCAATAATAGTGGTCTCTGCAGCGGATTCGCCACAAGTTCACTTTTATCAGCGGCGGGAGAGGGTGTGGAGACAAGTGAGGGAAAGATGGCCCCCACCCGTTTCCATACCGTTGCAGAGCGGAAGCAATGTCAAAACGTCACTTCCGCCCATAGCTCTTAAAGGGCCATTCTTTTTTTTTTAAATGACTATTTTTTTTTTATTTATTGCATTTTAGTGTAAATATGAGATCTGGGGTCTTTTTAACCCCAGATCTCATATTTAAGAGGTCCTATCATGCTTTTTTTCTATTGCAAGGGATGTTTGCATTCCTTGTAATAGGAATAAATGTGACACAATTTTTTTTTTAAAGAACAGTGTAAAAATAAAAAATAAAAGGTAAAATAAATAAGAATTTTTTTTTTAATAAACGCGCCACACCGACCTTGCGTATACAAACCACACATGTGAGGTACTGCCGTGATCGGTAGAGCTAGAGCAATAATTCTAGCCCTAGAACTCCTCTGTAACTCAAAACATGCAACCTGTAGTATCTTTTAAACATCGCCTATGGAGATTTTTAAGGGTAAAAGTTTGCCATTATCAATTTACTCAACTTAACATTTCACAATATAAAAAAATTGGGCCAACTTTACTGTTGTCTTATTTTTTAATTCAAAAAAGTGTATTTTTTCCAAAAAAAGTGCGCTTGTGAGACCGATGCGCAAATACGGTGTGACAGAAAGTGTTGCAACGACCGCCATTTTATTCTCTAGGGTGTTAGAAAAAATGAATAATGTTTGGGGGTTCTAAGTAATTTTCTAGCAAAAAAACTGTTTTTAACTTGTAAACAACAAATCTCAGAAAGAGGCTCGGTCCTTAAGTGGTTAATAAACGTCAAGGAATGCAACATGCTAAATTTCACTCTGGGTATGCCCAAACCCCATCATTTGGATCTGTCCATTCTTGAACAAATACGCATTTACAGGTCTGGAGAATTAGGTAGTCCCTACCAATTAAGAGCAGGCAGTTTTGCCAGGCCATGTCATCTTATGTACATATAATTCAAATATAGGATCTGTCATTTTGATGAAATAGCATGATATAAATCATGTATTTGCCCTTGTTGGGCATTTCTGTAGACCCATCAACCTTTTAAACCTCTTTGCGGAATCGGCACTTATGTAAAATTGATTTCAGTGTGGGTATTAATTTCCACATGATCAGGACAGCTACAAATAAATGATGAATGTTTTCCCTCTTTTTGGTTTCCAATTTTTGTACTGGCTGATACGGACATTTAATTGCGTTCACAGCTGTCATTTTGTAAGACTCATTTGTCCTTAATACCTGTATAATATAAATCCATTACCATAAATTCGAAATATTCAGGATGAAAAATGCTGACAGGATAAGTAAATGACAAATTCACCGAGTTGCCTGCAAGGTAACCTATAAATTAATATACAACTCACAAATGTTTTGTCTACCTTTAAAGCCAAAGAGTTGTACAGAACATAAGGCAAAGACAGAGACAGCTTTACAGACTTGTGGATTAAAGAGAAATCTTTATAAGACTTTGGGGCTGTCATTGCTAAACTCCTCTTGGTTCCTGTCCACCAAAGACTCACCAACCCATGATCCAACACTTGTTCTCTTCCAGCTATAAAAAATGGCAAGCATCATTTAACCCATTACCTGTGAGTCCAGAAAGTCATGGACCCACCCACGGAGGATGCATCACCAACAACATACAGTACAATGCTTCACTTAGTAGCACTTACATCATGACATCAGCACCACTTTCTGTAACATTGAGAAGGGAGGGTCATGGAAGAAGAGGAAAAATTAAGGAGGCCTTGCATTGGTTTATATGCATTTTGTTCTACTTTAAAGTGATATTTTTGCTAAAAGAAAAAAAAAAAGGTTATATTTACTTGCTCTGTTCAATAATGTTGCCATCCCTTACCTCCTCTTTGGCAGTCCCCCGCCGACCCTGGCCACTCCTTCCTCCTTTAGGTTGCCTCCAGGAAGAAATGAAGAGAGAAAGAGTCCTCAACTAAGTAGTCAGCAAAGAGCTCCACTTCCAGGGGAGAGGTTGCTTACTGGCCTTTTTCATATTTGTGCCACCCATATGTATCTTATCGGTACCAGGTTGCTCCTCTTCTAATAGGAAGATACAGCTTTGGTCTCAGATGGTTGGATCCTCAGGTCAAGCACTTCAGGCCATGTTGGTCAATCCGTTACCTTTAAGCCTCTGACTGTCTGTGCCAGGAGGAATTCTCTAAGGATGGCAATTCCAATTCCAGCAGCTGTGATTTTAAGAGGAGTAGTATTGTTGCTCAGAGGAATGCCTATTTCCAACTCCCAGAGCTGTCTTCTGACATATAGTACCTCTGTTTCTACATGGGTCAAGACATCATGCAGCATATACCTGTATGTCTGCTGGATGAGCTCTCGATCCACTCCTCCTCTAGACAGGGATTCCTGTCAAGTATACGGAGGGGATTCTCAGAACATTACAAGAGATTGGCTGGCTAGTCTTCCAGAAAGGGTCATGTGACTCCTACACAAATCCTTGTGTATCTGAGAGTTTAATCCATCACGGTTCAGGGTATATAGTTTTTGCCATTAGAGCATACTAGTGGTATGGGTAATCCTGGTTTTCCTCTCTTCACCTGTCAGCGTCACAATACCTGATGATCAGGACCATGGTCCCTCCCATCCCTATATTGAGGTGTGCTCAATGAAAATGGCCTCCTGTCCTGAAAGGCTTTTTTCTCCAGTGTTGATCATGCACCCAGTGATTCATGTCTCGCAAACAGCCGGGTGAAGCCTTGGATGCTGGCACAGTAATAAATCTTCTGTACTGCTGAGTTATTATCAGTGGAACTCTCCTGTCGGGAAGTTGTTTTGCCAGTAAAACTCCCTGGTTGGAAAGTTATTTTGAACATTCTGGTTTTCTGGCTAGCTCTTTCATGCTCCCTTCACCTTTTGTCATCTGACAGCCGACTTTCTAGCCTCCAGTGAGGCTGAACAAAATCACAGTGGTATCCAATATCAGGGAGCAGGTCAGAACCTGCAGGGTCAGTCCACTGAGAAGAGGTAGAGATGAATGTGATCTGGTTGGAGAAGAATCTTCTTTATCATCTCTTTTCAGTCTACAAAGAATTTCTGGGAAGAACCCATATTCCCATTGGGCAATAAGTGGTTCCTACACCCAGGTTTGTCCAAGTGGATTTTTATCTCTGGAAAAGACTTCAGAGTTAGATTTGGTAGCATCTCCTTACTGTTACAAGCTGAAAAGCTTTTCTCTAGGGGCCTGGGCCAAGCCCTGGATGCGGATGCTGTGTCAGATCAAGAAAGGTCTCACAAGCCATATGCATTCCAGTTCAATGCATATACAGTTTTTTGTGGGGGGGGGGAGTCTGTTGCTAAAACCCCTGGCAATTTTTGCAGTAATTCCCTATTGGCCAAACAGGCCTTGGTTACTTCTTTTGATACCGGGGTATTGGATTGATTTCGTATGAGATCTTCTGTCTTAGAGAGCAATATTCCATCCTTGTTCATCTCTTCCCGTTTCTCATCATGGCAGGAAGAGAATGATCAGGCTTGGCTGTTGTTTCTCTAAGCTAATATCTATAAATCCTACAAAAGGATTTGAATAGAGCTTGTTTAGTTTTGACCACTTTGTTTTCTTTGCTTTAGGCCTCAGGTCAGGTGCATTCTGGACTTCAACTGATCCCAAAGCTCTCTTAGAGGCCAGATCTCTGCAGTCACTGTCATATACAACGTCCATTGGGTAGACTGTCCCTTACCCATTCAATAATTTGATGGGGGGTTGCTTCTGAGACTCGAAAGAGAGCCAAGACTCTCTAGGTGGGGTTTACTACGTGCCCTGGACTTCTATGCCGGCTCCAGATGAGATCTCTTTGCAGTCCAGCTTGGGTAAAGACTGAGCTATGAAGACATGCACTCTAAGGGTTATCTCTTCAGCCAGGAAGTTTGCCAAGATCAAAGCATTAGGCCAGGAGGGAACCTTTGGTGACTTACAGCTCTAGTTGGAGTAAGGATTGAGCCATGATGTCAATCTCTCTAAGGGCTGCATCCTCAGCAGGAAGCTTGGCCAGAATCAGGGCCTTTAAGCAGTGACGTAGCGAGGGGGGCTTGGGGGGCCGCGGCCCCGTGTGAAACATTTTGGGGGGCAAAATCTCTGCGCCAGTGTGTGTCACTCCAGCTCCATCCTCCAAAATTTCTATTGCAAGTGTTCCCTGTGATCCAGCTACCATGTTTAGGCTCATATGGGCACCCCGTGATTGGGCGAATGGGGTCATGTGCTGCGGTGGGGCTGGCCTGTCCTTAAACACGGGTGGCGCATGCGCAAAGGCTGCTCCTGGAGTCCCGCCTCCGCCAGTCCTGTCTCCTTCTCCTCTTCCTCCTCCTCCTGACTGTTGCAGATCTGGGACTCATTCCCCGTTGGTTGTGGCAGGTAGGCAGGCAGCTAGCCAGTCAGTGTGGCAGAAAGAGCCAAGGTCAGAATCGATGGATGAGAAAAAAGCAGGTGAGCAGCCACCAGCCAAAGAGATATGAGCGAGCAGTTAGAGAGTCACGCTCCCGACACATGTTAATTGCAGCCAGCAAGCAAACATCCATGCCTTTGGGTCTCACCCATCAGTGTAGGGTGTCAGTGTAGTGGTCAATGTAGGTTGTCAGTTTAGGTGTCAGTGCAGTGGTCAGTGCAGGTGACAGTGTAGTGTTCAGTGCAGGTGTCAGTGCAGTGGCCAGTGCAGGTGTCAGTGCAGTGGCCAGTGCAGGTGTCAGTGTAGTGGTCAGTGCAGGTGTCAGTGTAGTGGTCAGTGCAGGTGTTAGTTTAGTGGTCAGTGCAGGTGTTAGTGTAGGTGTCAGTGTAGTGGTCAGTGCAGGTGTTAGTGTAGGTGTCAGTGTAGTGGTCAGTGCAGGTGTTAGTGTAGGTGTCAGTGCAGGTGTTAGTGTAGGTTTCAGTGTAGTGGTCAGTGCAGGTGTCAGTGTAGTAGTCAGTGCAGGTGTCAGTGTAGTGGTCAGTGTAGTGGTCAGTGTAGTGGTCAGTGCAGGTGTCAGTGTAGTGGTCAGTGCAGGTGTTAGTTTAGTGGTCAGTGCAGGTGTTAGTGTAGGTGTCAGTGTAGTGGTCAGTGCAGGTGTTAGTGTAGGTGTCAGTGCAGGTGTTAGTGTAGGTTTCAGTGTAGTGGTCAGTGCAGGTGTCAGTGTAGTAGTCAGTGCAGGTGTCAGTGTAGTGGTCAGTGTAGTGGTCAGTGCAGGTGTTAGTTTAGTGGTCATTTTAGGTGTCAGTGTAGTGGTCAGTGGAGTGGTCAGTGCAGGTGTTAGTTTAGTGGTCAGTGCAGGTGTTATTGTAGGTGTCAGTGTAGTGGTCAGTGTAGGTGTCACTGTAGTGGTCAGTGCAGAGGTGGGTGTTAGTGTAGTGTTCAGTGCAGGTGTCAGTTTAGTGGTCAGTGTAGGTGTCAGGTAGGTCTGTGTGGTGGTCAGGTAAGAACCAGGTAGGTCAGTCTAGGTGTCTGTGTAGTGGTCAGGTAGGTCAGTGTAGGAATCAGTTAGGTCAATGTAGTGGTCAGTGTAGTGATCAGGTAGGTCTGTATAGTAGTCTAGTAGGTCAGTACTACTGTACTAGTGGAAGAGACTGCTACAAGTCCATGGGTTAGGGGGCGCAAATTACTTGCCTTACTCTGGGCGCTGACAAACCACACTATGACACTGCCTTTAAGGCCCCTTGGTAGATTGCTACTCCAGATGGAATCTCTTTCAGCCCAGTTTTGAGTAAAGTCTCAATCATGAAGGCAGCCTTTATATGGGTTCTTTTTTCCCAGTCAGGAGATTTGCCAGGAGCTGGGTCTTGGGCCAAAATGGATCCTTATGGCTTTCTGCCCAGTACGGGTAGTGTTTTATCCATACTGGGCGGCAATCTGAGGTGGCTTTGGCATTCTATGAAAACAAAAGATTTGTTCCCCCACATATGCAAGACCACCAAAGATAACTGGTTCCATGCCATGGATATTGGGATACATGAGTTTTAGGACATATTTGTTACTCAGAACCAGTGGTACTAGAAGTCTGAAAAAACATAGTCGTGCTCATGAGCGCCTGTGGCGTAAGACTGAGTCTCAGAAAGATTTCAACCAATATAAATCTGCCCTCCAAAAATACAATTCCAGCCTCCTCACTTCCAAGCAGACCTATTTTATCACTCTCATTAGCTGCTTACCATCCCGTCCCCATCAACTTTTCTCTACCTTCAACTCTCTACTTCGTCCTCAAGTGCCTACACTCACCAACTCACTCACTGCCCAGGAGATCGCCAGTCACTTCAAACAGAAGATTGATACAATTTGTGAGGAGATCTCTACTATTCAGATACCCTCCACGCTTTACACTTCATGTCCACATGTACATTACTTCCTTCTTTTAACCCCACCACTATAGATGAGGTTGCTAAACTACTTGCTAACGTTCACCTTCCCACCTGCCCTCTGGATCCTGTTCCCTCGCAAATGCTACGTTTACCCTTTTGCTCTATGCTACACTCTCTAACCCACATCTTCAATCTCTCTCTCTCTTCTGGCATCTTCCCCAACTCTCTAAAACATGCACTTGTCAGACCCATGCTTAAAAAGCCCTCACTGGACCCATCTAATCTTAACAACCTACGCACCCATCTCCTTGTTCCCCTTCTTATCCAAACTCCTTGAAGGTCTGGTCTACAACCAACTCGCTGATAATAACCTTCTTGATCCCCTTCAGTCTGGATTTCGTCCTCAACACTCCACAGAAACTGCTCTCCTAAAACTAACAAACGATCTACTAACAGCCAAAACCAATCTACACTATTCTGTACTCCTACTCCTGGACCTCTCTGCTGCCTTTGATACAGTTGACCACCCCCTCCTCCTCAAAAAACTCCACGCCTTTGGTCTCTGTGACTTTACTCTTCGTTGGTTTTCTTCCTACTTATCCAACCACACCTTTAGCGTTTCTTAAAACTCTATTTCCTCCTCTCCTCTTCCTTTCTCTGTTGGGGTCCCCCAAGGTTCTGTTCTTGGACCTTTCCTATTTTCAATCTACACCTCCTCCCTGGCTCAGCTTATAGCCTCCCATGGCTTCAAATACCACCTCTACGCTGACGACACCCAAATCTATTTCTCTACCCCTCAGCTCACTCCCTCTGTCTCTTCACGTATCTCTAATTTACTATCAGATATATCAGTCGGGATGTCACACCACTTCCTCAAACTCAATCTATCCAAAACTGAACTTATAATATTTCTTCCCCATATGCTCTTTCCCCTTCCCCTGATCTCTCTGTCAAAATCGATGGCACAACTATAAGTCCATCCCCACATGCCAAGGTTCTAGGTGTAGTCCTGGAATCTGAACTCTCCATTAGGCACCACGTCCAATCACTGTCCAAATCTTGCCGCCTCAACCTCCACAACATCTCCAAAATATGCCCCTTTCTAATCAATGACACAACAAAGCTATTAATTCACTCGCAGGTCATCTCTTCCCTCGACTACTGTAACTCCCTTCTCATTGGCTTACTTCTACATAGTCTATCACCTCTTAAATCCATCATGAATGCTGCTGCCAGACTCATCCACCTTACCAATCGCTCTGTGTCTGCTACCCCTCTCAGTCAATCCCTCCACTGGCTTCCGCTCACCCAACAAATTAAATTCAAAATACTAACGACTACTTACAAAGCCATCCACAATGTATCCCACAGCTACATCACTTGCCTAGTTTCTAAATACCAACCTACTCGTTCTCTTCATTTCTCTCAAGACCTCCTGCTCTCTAGCTCCCTTGTCACCTCCTCCCATGCTCGCCTCCAGGACTTTTCCGAAGGCTCTCCAATCCTATGAAATGCCTTACCCCAATCTGTCCGCTTATCTCCTACTCTATTAGCTTTGAGACGATCCCTGAAAACCCTTCTCTTTAGAGAAGCCTACTCTACCCACACCTAACAACTGAATTTTCATTTTCTCCATCACCTCACCCCACAGTTATTACCATTTTGTTTCCACTTGACCCTCCCTTCTAGATTGTAAGCTCTAACGTGCAGGGCCCTCTGACTCCTCCTGTATTGATTTGTATTGTAAGTGTACTGTGTGCCCTCATGTTGTAAAGCGCTGCGCAAACTGTTGGCACTATATAAATCCTGTATAATAATAATACTGCCATGGAGTCTGTCAGAAAAACTGGAAATTTACTGATGGACTGCATGGCAGCAGGAGTTCCCTCCCAGAGTCATGAGTAGGCTAGTTACGGAACGCGGCCTCTGGCTCAGCCTGAAAATTTATGGGAGTGGGGTCCATCAGGAAAAGAAAACTACAGTAAGTATTTGATAGTATTTTTCTGTTATATGCTGCCCCATGGAAAAAAGCCCAGTCCAGTGAGTGCGCATATATGTGTACTGTTAGTGGGACAGGGGTTAACAGTGATCTAGCCTCCTGTTTCACTTTCTAGCCAAGTACCATTATCACACTGCTGCCCAATTACTTCCCCCCTAAACTCCCATTTCCTAAAAATATGTTGGGCATTTAAAGTGTATGCCAGGGCAAAAAAAAACATATGCAATACATACATATTTTCCAATATTTTATTCCTTGAAAGACATCACAAGTACAAAAAAAATACCTGTTGATCTGTCAAAAAATGCCATCGGCTCCTAAGTACTGTTGTGAGCTGACAACATGCTGCATTTTTATGAACCTAGTGCTTTATAGCCCGCTCCAATTTTCTCTTTCCAAACTACCCAGACCCACCTACTCTCCCATTTACACAAGATATAGGCTAATCATTCCTCAATTCCAAGATAAGATTTGTGAGAGCTAATTACTCTCCTTGAAATAACATAGGAAGTGTGCACAAGACAGATCTGAATTTCTGACATGACCAACCATTTTTTTTTTTGCATTTACATACTTGAAAAAGTATTCATACCCCTTGACATTTTCCACATTTTGGCATGTTACAACCAAAAACGTGAATGTATTTTATTTTGATTTTATGTGATCGACCAACACAAAGTGGCACATAATTAAGGAAAATGATAAATGGTTTTCAAAATTTTTTACAAATAAAAAGGTGAAAAGTGTGGCGTGCATTTGTATTCAGACCCCTTTTACTCTGATACTCCTAACTAAAGTCTAGTGGAACCAATTGCCTACAGAAGTCACCTCAAATAGAGTCCACCTGTGGGTAATTTGATCTCAGTATAAATACAGCTGTTCTGTGAAGCCCTTAGAGGTTTATTAGAGAACCTTAGGGAACAAACAGCAATATGAAGGCCAATGAACACACCAGACAGGTCAGAGATAAAGTTGTGTAGTAGTTTAAAACAGGGTAAGGTTATAAAAAAATATCCAAAACTTTGAACATCTCATGGATTACTGTTCAATCCATCATCAGGAAATGGAAAAACTATGGCACAACTGCAAACCTACCAAGACATGGCCGTCCACCTAAGCTGACAGGCCGGGAAAGGAGAGCATTAATCAGAGAAGCAGCCAAGAGGCCCATGGTAACCTGCAGAGATCCACAGCTCAGGTGGGAGAATCTGACCACAGGACAACTATTGGTCGTGCACTCCACAAATTTGGCCTTTATGGAAGAGCGGCAAGAAAAAAGCCATAAGAAGTCCCGTTTGCAGTTTGTGAGTTTGTGTGGGACACAGCAAACATGTGGAAGAAGGTGCTCTGGTCAGATGAGACCCAAAGTGAAATTTTTAGTCTAAAAGCAAAGTGCTATGTGTGGCGGAAAACTAACACTGCACATCACTCTGAACACACCATCCCCACCGTGAAACATGGTGGTGGCAGCATCATATTGTGGGGGTGTTTTTTTTCAGCAGGGACAGGGAAGCTGCTCGGAGTAGATAGGAAGATGGATGGAGCCAAATACAGGACAATCTTAGAAGAAAACCTGTTAGAGTCTGCAAAAGACTTGAGACTGGGGTGGAGGTTCACATTCCAGCAGGACAACGACCCTAAACATGCTGCCAGAGCTACAATAGAATGGCTTATATCAAAGCATATTCTATGTGTTAGAATGGCCCAGTCAAATTCCAGACCTAAATCCAATTGAGAATCTGTGGAAGACTTGAAAATTGCTGTTCACAGATGCTCTCCATCCAATCTGACAGAGCTTGAGCTATTTTGCAAAGAAGAATGGGCAAAAATGTCACTCTCTAGATGTGCAAAGCTGGTAGCGACATACCTAAAAAGACTTGCAGCTGTGATTGCAGCGAAAGGTGTTTCTACAAAGTATTGACCTGGGGGGGAGGGGGCTGAATATAAATGCCCCCACACTTTTCACATATTTGATAAAAGGTTTTCAAAAGTTTTTACAAATAAATATGTCTGACCTGTCTGGTGTGTTCATTGGCCTTCATATTGCTGTTTGTTCACTGAGGTTCTCTAAAAAACCTCCGAGGGCTTCACAGAACAGCTGTATTTGTACTAAGATCAAATTACATACAGGTGGACTCTATTTACTAATGAGGTGACTTCTGAAGGCAATTGGTTACACTAGAGCAGTGGTGTCCAAACTATGGCCCTCCAGTTGTTAAGGAACTACAACTCCCATCATGCCTAGTCATGTCTGTGAATGTCAGAGTTTTACAATGCCTCATGGGAAGTGTAGTTCCGCAACAGCTGGAGGGCTGTAGTTTGGACACCCCTGCGAGTAGAGTAAAGGGGTCTGAATACAAATGCACGCCACACTTTTTTCACATTTTTATTTGTAAACAATTTTGAAATCCATTTATCATTTTCCTTCCACTTCACAATTATGTGCCACTTTGTCTTGGTCTATCACATAAAATCCCAATAAAATACATTTACGTTTTAGGTTGTAACATGACAAAATGTGGAAAATTTCAAGGGGTATGAATACTTTTTCTAGGCACTGTATCGGACAGCTATTACAAAATGCTTTCGTAGGGAGCAAATAAAAGTTCTTTGTTAGGTTTACATACACTTTTGGCTGACCAAAGAAATGATAATACATAGTATATATTTTACAAAAAAAAAGAACATACACAGTTGTGCAAAGTATACCCCAGACAAAACAGATCTATGCCAAATAGATTATGTGATGGGAAATGGGCAACCTAATTGGAAAGAAGCTGAAAGACAAATTGTAACACAGATCTCACTGAGGTAAGGATAAGCTAAGAACAGGAAGAAATACGACAGGGAAAAGTTTACAAAAAAATGTTTTAGGAATGGTAAAGGCAGGAAGGAAAATATGATCTGAAGAATTTTGAAGGAGAATAAAGCAAAATAAAGTGAACCTGTGAGGACACAAATGTGGGGAATGCTGACATGCCTTTTTATAGGATTTGCACTGTTTTCCTGTCTTCTCTAAATAACGAGACACTGAACTGCCAAAAACACTGCATGCAATACTTTTGTTCTCTTGTGGAGTGTTAGGTAGTCCATTGGGCTGTCCTAAAGCAAAACACTTTTAATGCCCAAGGAACACGTTTTAGCATTTGTGCATTTAACACATTGCAGCAGACTGGGCTGGTGTAAATGAGACCTTAAGAGACAACCTTACTTTCCCCCACCCCTTTTGTGTAAGCCACACAATTGAATACTTACCTTTAGTCCAATCTTTATTGTGCAGCCTTGTCCCATGCATCCTGCACCTACCACCATGTGCTGCTTGCTATATTCGTTGCCATGGCATGGGCCATATTCATGGCAGCTTCTCTCATCCAGACGAGTAGGGTATAAATGGACCTAGCAGCACTCATGAAAAATAGGTGCAGAGCGTGATTGGGACTTTTTTGTGCAAATGCTTTGAAGTGTTAGGTAGGGCCGCACACTAAAGGTCTCCAGAGCAGGGCTAATATTCAGTATTCTGTTATGTAGCTTATGCTGAGGAGGATGGGGGGAACCTTTAAAGGGCAGCTTCACGTTATCCTTCAAGAAACAGTATAGCCAGCAGACCAACTGTTGCAATTGTAAAAAGAGTAGAACAAATAACTATGCAAGAGCTATTAACGTTCTGCTATAGTAACAAATGTAAGAAGCCTGAACCTTAGCTGGTTGGGAAATGTGACAATAATTGGAACAAAAATTCCAAAAGTCAATTTGATTCAAATCTATAACAGGAAGACCAAAGAAGAGTGCGAGTAATAATTTGGAAGAGAACCAATGAGAGCTTGGAGTCAGAAGAGAGTTAAACCTATGAATAGTATGAAATTGGTTAAAACCGCAAAGTCCAACTTCCCTTAAAAGTTGTAGTCCCAGAAAGCAGGTGACAGCATTGTGCAATGCTCGAGTCTGTACTGTAAAATATATAGGGCTCATTCACACATGTTATTCAATTAAATGGACATTCTCCATATCAAATGACAGGTGTCAAGTTATCCTGACGGACAAACTTAACATACCCACATAAACTAAGTATCAATTTTTGAACTTATCAGTTTGCACTATCAATCCCAAATACAGTTTGTGATCGTCTGTTCTTTACTTCCTGAATTCAGCAGGTGAGAAGCAGTTGTCATAGGCTCCCCTGATGAGAACACCCATCTCTAAAAACAGACATGCAATGGAAATTCCATGAGCTCACACTAGCTTGCTTACCTTTTGCAAAGCCTGGCTGGGAAATGATGTGTACATGCTTAAGCTTAACTTTTGTTGTCAATCAAAGCATGTTGTATAAAGAAGGGGACAGAGCAACATCGCCTGGCTTAGCTAAAAGTAGTCAAGGGAATCACATGCACAGTGGGGGAAACAGGAGTATGGCCAGAATACTAACTAGGCACAATGATAATACACATGTATTTATTTTATAGTAATGTAAAATGTGGGTTTCAGATTTCAAAGGTGAATTGCCACTTTAAGGTGTGCTGCTTTAAGGCAGCCCATTCACTCTGAATGGACTGGTAGTTCACTTATCTTTAAAATGGAACTGAAGGCACAACTTTTTTTTTATTGGATAGACTAACCCTGTCAGGGTTTTTTTGCCATTTGTGTCCTGTTTTAGATATTTGTTTGCCCCTCTTACAACAGGAAGTGAAGAGAAATCCCCCCAAAGTGAGAGAAGTTGCTGCTGGTCACCAGTGCCAGTGTCCCCACAGGAAGAATTCCCCTTTTATTGCAATTTTGACAATTCAAAATTTGGGATTTTCTTCCACTTTCATTTTCAGTGATAATAGTCACCAGAATAAATAGAGGGGTTTTTGCTTTCAGTAGACATGACCCTTTTTAAATGCAATGAATCACAAGGCACTGCATGTGAATGAATGGCACAGCATTTCGTAAATCAGTGTGTATGGGCCTTTATCCTTTTTTTCTTTTTTTTTTAAATGTGTTTTTTTTTTGCATTAGGTTGGAGTAATGCTTTTCTATAGGAACCATTAATATCACTTCAGCCAAGCTCAGTTGCCTGTTAGCAACCATTTCCTTCTCATAATAATAATGATTTTACCACTGCACAGCAGGCAACATTCTGCAAAGTATTCAAAAGTGTAATAATTATTGGCACCTTCAATGATAATTTTACAGCAAGAGCAAAACTTTCTATTTTGTGTATTTAATGCACTGTTCAAGAAATCCTGCCTTCAAGTTTAAGTAAAAGCAGTGTGGCTTTATGTAGTCTGCTTTTATGTAACCTTTATATGCGTTCCCTAAGGTGCATCTGATAATCCTCCAACGGATTCTTACAAAATGCATTCACTAATAAAGCCCACAGTGTGCCCTGGGCGGTCCTGTGCAAAACAAAAGAGGAAAGATAAGTCATATATTTTTGTTATGATAATACAAGCTTGGATTATTCAAGGTTGATCTATGCACCAATATGGAGTAATACCGAGTGCATTTCAAACTTCTAAAACAACATAACTGTTTTCTGATGAATTTGTAGGCACTTTCTGTTCTCTGTAGGCAGATTCCATGTTCTATGTTTCTGTTTCATTACATTATCCCTGAAGCTCCAAGGTTATTGCTCAGTCAAGTAATGTTATGTATGAGAACCGCTATCTGGAGGTTTCCTCCCCTGCATTCTCATCTTCATATTTGCTCCCAGCTATATTCTTTTACTAAATCTTAGAATCTTAGTATTCCATGTTTCATACCTATTACACCTGCTTGGAGCAGGTCAACCTCCCGTATCTTTTAAAACTGCATAGTGAGATAAAATGCATCACTTCTAGATAGAAAGTATAACGAGCAGGTTCAGGCTGCCAATCTGACAATGTTGGTTTTTGCTGGAAAGGTTGGTCTGCCTAACAGTTACTCTATTTCAATTAAACTTGTTGCAACAAAATAGCCAATTTTAGTAAAACCCAGTAACCACTATATAGGTGGCCATTAAAACTGCATGATGGACAGTCCTACATTCTTTCTGAACAAAAGGCTACATTACCCCATTAGATAAAGCTAGAATTTGGGTAAGGTGAACACGCTAATAAAAATGTTTCATATTTTTTTTCTTTTCTGATCCTGTAGACCAGAGCACATATCCTTAACAGTCTTTTGCCAAACTGTCTAACCCAATCTGTCTCTACTTTTTTATCCCAGAGGAACCATTACATTTTTTAAAATCCCAGGTTATTTAGCCACTGCTTATGCAACCCTTAGCAGCATCTGCAGGAACCCTAGGGTTTCACAGAATCCTGGATGAGCATGGCTAGTCTAAAGATGACTGGCAGTTCCAGAAGTTACTGTATGCCTTCAAAAAATGTAAAATTAAAAATTCACAAGCTAGCAAACTAGTTAGATTTTTACTGTTGTTGTTTTTTGTTTTCAAAAATGGGTCAATCACTAATGAAGCAGTTTAGATCTATTCCAATATTAAGTCCACCATAACTCAAGGATTTCAGAGTGTATTTCAATGTAGTTTCTTAAAGAGGTCCCTTATCCGATTGGAACCCAGAGTGAGCAATAGAGACTATATTCCCATAGCTCAAAAAGTGTTTCTAAGAAAAGCATTGGATTTTTGTCTCAATCATACCGTATATACTCGAGTATAAGTCGTTCCGAGTATAAGTGGAAGCCCTAATTTACCACAAAAAAATGGGAAAAACTTATTGACCCGAGTATAAGACGAGGGTGAGAAATGCACAGCTCCTGTAAGTGGAAAAGAGGGTCAACAATGCCCATTTGCATGCCTCACTGTGCCCATTTGCAGCCATAGGTCCCCTGAACTTCAAACTCGGTAGTTAAGCGTTCCTAGATGCCCCCTAGCTGCAGCCAAAATTTGGGGTCTCTATACCCAAAGGGTCCCGAAATGACATTGCTGCAGATGGACACAGTTGACCGAATTTGGGGCCCCGTATCTTGGGGCCACTTAGTGCTAAGAACCCCAAATATGGTGTGCAAACCCAGTGGAACTAGCACCATAAAATTTCCAAAGCTGGGGTTTCTAGCACCAAGTGGCCCCGAGATACAGGGCCCCAAATATCAGTTCAGAAAATGTCAAGCACTTTTCTGCAGCAGAGAATGACATTTTCCGAACCGATTTTGGGGCCCCGTATCTCGGGGCCACTTAGTGCTAGGAACTTCATCTTTGGATATGTTGTGGTATCACTGGGTTTGCACACCAAATTTGGGGTTCCTAGCACCAAGTGGCCCTGAGATACGGGGCCCCAAATTCGGTTCGGAAAATGAATTTTTTTGCTGCAGAAAAGTGCTTGACTCGAGTATAAGTCGAGGGGGGCACTTTCAGCACAAAAAAATGTGCTGAAAAACTCGACTTATACTCGAGTATATACGGTAATTATTTTTGTTATACAGTAGAGTTTTATATGCAGAAGGCTGGAGTGGCTATGGGTGCAAAGTTTGGGCTCAGTTTAGCAAATTTATTTGTGTTTGAGTGGGAAAATAAGTTTTTGCTAAGTCAGAAAGGATGAGAACTGTAGATTTATTAATGACATTTTGTTTACTTGGAAGGATCCTGAAGAGAGTTTTCATGAAAAAATAAATGTCTGGACTGAAAATAATAATATTAGATTGGATTATCAATGGGGTAGAGAGACCATTAAAGTGATTGTAAACCCATAATTTTTTTTTTATAACAAACATGTCATACTTACATGTTCTGTGCAATGATTTTGCACAGAGCAGACCCAATCCTCCTCTTCGCAGGGCCTCCACCTGCGCTCCTGGCTCCCCCCCACCAAGTGCCCACCATAGCAAGCTGTTTGCTATGGGGGGCACTCATGTGGGCTCACTCCTGAGCCACGCTCTGTGTGTCCATTGATGTTTTTGATAGGACTGTACAGGATGTGTTAACTATTCCAAAGGAGACATGTGTACAAGATAAAGTATGTGAAGAGAACAAGGAAGAGGCTGATCAGCAATGAGGTTTTATTTCTGAGTTCCATTTGCAGTATAAGGCAGTAGAGGAGATATTTTGTAGGCATTGGCCTATACTGAGAATGGATAAAGTGTTAGGACCATTACTCCCAAAGGATCAAAAGTTGGGTTATTAAAAAAAATCAAAATCCTGGATTCTCCGAAAAGGCGAATTACTTTTTCAGATTAAAAGTTTTTTTTTTAAATGTGGAAAGTGTATGGGTTGCAAGCAGAACAGAGTGCATAAAGGGAGAAGGACTTAATTTATTTCAGGAGTTACAAAAATGGAGTATACAATTGATTATTTCATTTCCTGCAGTACAACTCATGTAATCCAATGTTTTACAGTGCCCTTGTAGCTACCAGTATGTGGACTACACTAAATATCCTTTAGGGAAACGTGTGGCCAAGCATCTATGTAATATTAGTGGCTACAGACAGCATAGTGTATCATTACATTTTTGACAAGTACACAATAGAGATCCTTCTGGACTACAATTTTGGGATGTGGACATAGTGTATCCATCTTGAAGGGGTTTCAATCAGGTAAAGGATCTCTCTAAGGGAGAAATATACGCTCTGAAATCTTAGTGGATTTAATATTGAAATAGATCTAAACTGCTTCATTAGTGATTATTACCCAACTAGGGCATATAAGGTCAACATTTACTGGTTCTTTCAATTTATTTGAAAAGATAATGGAATATTCCTCTTTTATTTATATTTTATCTTTTTATGCTACTTTTTACCTGTTTTAGCGTCTATTATACTTAGTAAATTCATTTTACTATAGCAAATTTTGTCTATTAAATTTTACCCTCTAAGAGTCTGCTTGGCACTGACAAGAGTAATGGGAGAGTTTCAATACTGAGTATGCATTGATAATTGTGGCATTTTGGAGAACTGATTGTTTATCTATGAGTTTCTGGATTGTTAGATTTTAAGGTGGGGTCTTTAATATTTGGAACTGGCTAGAGTGAGAGTTTAGTGTCATTTACCGGGCAAGTGCTGATATAATATGTGTGACTTAAATATACTTTCTTTTATTTGTTTTATATTTTAAAGTATGTGGTCTCATTCTATTGCCTTGTATATGGATGCCCTCTTCCTTGTTACTCATGTGGCTGGCCTGTTTTGGTAAAGAAAGGTTAAGTCGCTGTGGGGGAATCCAATCTATTTCAGGAGTCAGCACTGCTCAGCCATCCCCTTGACAAAGTCAGAAATGACAAAACACGTAGGGATGTGGCTTAGCAGTTACTGGAAGTGACCTTGGAATCAGGCTAGCGTGGTAAGGAGGCACTACTGAGAGCTGTTGTTTCTCAGATGCTGTTATTTGAGTCTTTGTGAGTGGCTTTTTCTCTTAATAAATGACATGTTCTATAGCAGAACACCATTGGAGCATTTCTTTATTCTCTATGTATGTTACTAATGGCTGAACCTTGTAGAGGATGAGAAGAACATCTTAACACAAGGTTGTCTAGAGGGACCGCCAGAATCACTTTGGTTTCAAGTGCTATAAGGCATTCTGTTATCAGAAAGGCATGATGCTGCAATGAGTGTCTGTCTATTGGGAGGCGGTGGAGCACTCTACACTTTGGGTGTGGTAAAGAAGAGAATTCTTTCTGGACACTGAAATGGCTGATTATTATAGTGTGCAGTGCTAAACACAGTTTTAGAGATCCATGAACTGAACACTGGGTGATTTGTGGACATAGCACTTTGGATGAGAATTTTTCTATTTTTATACTTTTATGTCACAGCGCTACATTTGTGTTTAAACTCTCTTTATTGTTGTCCATCACATCTCAACAAATACAGTTCAATACAAATTCGTTAGTGATAGACTTTCTTATATCAACATTAGCCGTAATCAGCAAGTTTATATTTAACAAGAATAAAATAAAATAAAGAATAAGGAGGAGAGGGAGGATAGTCTAGGGCTGTGTTAAGATTTCCTGTTGAGACCGTGAGGACTGATCTCGTGATTGGTACCAGTATATGCTACATTGAGGTTTACAGGTCCCCGGGGGCGGCGACCAGCAGAAGCCCCCGCCCACCGAAGACCCCCCAACCTGAGCGAAAATGATCTTCCGGACCAGGGAGAGGTAAGCCGCGGACCACCCGGATCTCACCACTGGGCACGTCCTCCGGAGGAGGGGGGCACGGGGCCTCCACCTGTCCTCCCCCGGCGCGCCCTCGGAACCGCGGGCCCGTCCCCGCCCACTCGGCCCCCCCGGCCAGGAGAGCAGCCTTTCTTCAATTTTAACCGGTAGGATATGTTGGGAGACTATCCTCTTATACAATCAACAAGCAGTGCTGTATATAATATCACTTGATCGGGTAAGAGAGGTAGGGGTAAGAAGAGGAAAGAATAGAAAGTGGGGGGGAGGAGTAGCGGGGAAGGTGGGTGGGGTAGGGAGGGGTAGATAGGGTCAAACCTTGTTCGCTCGTGCTTCCTTGATCGCCCACTCCGGACCACGCGCCCCCAGGCAGCCCCTTGGTTCAGGCAAGGGCATCTGAGTCCATGTGCGGTCTACCTTTCAGTCCTAAGGAGAAACCATGGTGGGAGCTGCTCAGGGTGGGCTCAGTGGCCCAATGTGGGATCCGCCAATTTTAGTAGGGAAATGTCCAGGCTAGAGGGTACATAGGAAGTATCATGGAAGTGTTCTTGCCATATTGACCATATGGCTGTGTGCTTAACTGTAGTGTTTTTGCCCACTGCCACCCATTCCTCTGCTTCCCTTATTGCATTAACCCTGCATATCCACTCCTCTTTGCTCGGAATCTGCTCTTTCTTCCAGAAGATAGGCAGTAGGCGCTTAGCTGCGTTGAGCAAATGGGGTAGTGCGCTTTTTTTGTAGCGACTAACTGGTACAGGGGGGACATGCAGGAGGAAATGTTCCGGGTAAAAGGGGATCTCTATCCCGAGGATATCTTTGATCTGGTCCTTAATCATCAGCCAATATGTCGTTATTCGTGGGCACTCCCACCACAAATGCAGGAGGGTACCTCGGCCTCCGCATCCCCGCCAGCACCGATCCGAGCTAGCAGGATAAATCCGCGCCAGGTCAGATGGGACTCTGTACCAACGTGCTAGTAATTTGTAATTTGTCTCTTGCATTTTAGAGTCCAGCGAGCTGGAGTGTGTGAATTGGTACATACATGCTAGTTGAGACTCGGAGAACTCCTTCCCAAGGTCTGTCTCCCATGCTCTTATATAGTTAGGTTTAGAGGCCGAGGCCGAGGACCCCAGTAATTGATAAAGTTCAGAAATCATATGTGGGACCGGTTCTTCCAGTATAAACAGTCCCTCAAAAGGCGAGAGTGTTGAGATGTCTCTAATGGAGTTGCCGTGTACTGCAAAAAAGTGGTGCAGTTGTCTGTACTTCCAGAAATTTAGGTGTGGGCTACCTGGTCTATTTCCCAGAGACTCAAAGGGCAGAAGCTTCCCACCTCTCAGTAGCTTGCCACAGCTGGCGTTCTTGTCGTCTACCCAGGCCTCAAAGAAACCTGCGCGTTCCCCCGGTGCAAACCAGAGGAATCCACCCAATGGGGCCAACGGGGACACAGGGGGAGCTAAGTTCAGCCTTCTGTTTACTCTGTCCCATGTGTCAAGCGTAGATATCGTTAATGGGGACGTAGAATCTGATAGTCCCCTGTGTTCCCGTGAGAGCCACAGGGCGTAGGACAAGTTTCTGCCCGCCATATATTTTTCCATGGTCACCCAAAGTTTGGAATGTCCATGGAAGTGCCAATTTAGAGTCCTCTGTAGGGCAATAGCCTGGCAGTATCTCTGTAAGTCCGGGACCCCCAGCCCTCCGTATCTTTTCGAACGTCTCAGCACCTTCATAGCAATTCGTGGCCTCTTTGAATTCCAAATGAAGGTGGTGATCAAGTTGGATACTTGCTTAAAAAAGGTTTTGGGGAGGCGTATGGGAAGCATCTGCATGTAAAACAGAATTCTGGGGAGTACGTTCATTTTTATTATATTTGTCCTGCCTATCCATGTGAATGCTGTCTTTGTCCAGTGTGTTAAGTCTTGTTTGATTTCTGTCAAAAGTCTGGGGAAGTTTGTGGAATATAGAGTGTCAAAGCTGTCTGTCAGTTGTATGCCTAGGTAGCGTAGAGAAGATTTAGTCCATGTGAAAGGGAATGCTGCTTTTAAGCTGTTTGTCATGGAGGAAGACAGGTTGACAGGTAGAATTTCCGATTTATTGTAGTTGATTTTAAAATTAGAAAGTGTACCAAAGTTTTTGAGTTCCCGCATCAGGACCGGCAACGAGATCAGGGGATTGGTTAGGTGGAACAGTACGTCATCTGTGTAGGCTGAGAGTTTGTGCTCCACAGTACCCACCGTCAGCCCTGTGATATCTGTATTTGCTCTCACTCTACGAAGCAGTGGTTCTAAGGCCAGGGCGAAGAGGAGGGGGGAGAGCGGGCACCCCTGTCTCGTGCCGTTCCCGATCGGGAACTTGGATGAGAGAATCCCATTAACCTTAACCTGTGCACAAGGTTCCGAGTAAAGGGCCAGTATCCAGGCTAGCATATTTGGGCCCAACCCCATTGAGGTTAAGACCTCTCTGAGATAAGACCAATCTATGCGATCGAACGCCTTTTCGGCGTCGGTGGAGAGTATTAGGTAGGGGGGGGGTACATCTTTAGTTTTAGCCCAATGTATAAGTTGAATCGCACGGATTGAGTTGTCTCGAGCTTCGCGTCCTACAATAAAACCCGTCTGGTCTAAGTGAACTATAAGGGGGATAAGGTGTTTCAGTCGGTTTGCAAGGATTTTCGCTAGAATTTTGACGTCCGTATTTAGTAAGGAAATGGGGCGGTAACTCTGTGGGACAGTTGGGTCTTTACCCTCCTTCGGTATAACCGCGATGTGTGCTAAGAGAGCTTCAGATGGGATTTTGCATCCCTTTACTAGGGAATTGAAGTATTTACACATGTGGTTCGTCAGGAGCGGGGAGAATTTGGCATAATAAGCTATAGTGAATCCATCAGGACCTGGGCTTTTCCCGTTGGGTAGAGATTTAATGGTGGACTCAAGTTCCGTGGTGGTGATGGGGGATTCTAGGTCTGCTAGTTGGTCCTCAGTCAGGGGGGGCAGTCCGTTGGTGGATAGATAGTCTCGAATTTTGGTCAGTCTGTTCTCTTTGGCTTCATGGGTAGTTTTTGCATCTAGGTTGTAGAGTTCGGCGTAGTAGTCGCGGAAACCTTCTGCTATCTTGGAGGAGTGGAATGTCAGATCACCCGTGGGGGATCGAAGTTTGTGTACTTGCGTTTGGGCCCGTTTTGCTCGAAGCGCTCTTGCGAGCATGCGTCCGCACTTGTTACCGTGTTCGTAGTATCGGTGGGATAAGTGTCGCAATTGTTTACGTGCCTGTCGTTCTAACAACCGTGAAAATATGTCTCTGAGTTCCGTTAGTTCTCGTAGGTCATCTGAGGAACCTCCCGCCTTGTGTTTAAGTTCCGCCTGCTGAAGTGCATTCAGAACTCTATTGTAGTCAGCTTGCCTTTCTTTCTTTAATCTTGACCCCTGTGCAATAAGTTCGCCCCGTACAACGGCCTTGTGACATTCCCATCTTGTACCTTCGCTCAGATCTCCTTGATTATTTTCTCAAAAGTAATTTTTTATCGTGTCTGAGACCTGGGCTGCCACTACTGGGTCATCTAATAAATATTCATTAAGGCGCCAGTTCCAGGTTTTCCGGGAGCCTGATGGAATGATAAAAGAGGCCTGGACCGGGGCATGGTCTGAAATGGTTATGTTTCCTATGGAAGAGCTTTGAAGAAGCTCTAAGGTCGGCCGGTCGAAGTAGACCAGGTCTATACGTGTGTAAACGTTATGTACCGCAGAATAATAACTGTAGTCCCTCTCTGTGGGGTGAAGGGCCCTCCAGCAGTCAACTAGGCCCATCGTCTGAAGGGATTTTCGAAAGTGCCGAAGGAATGCGTGCGAGTGGGAGGGCTTGCTGTGTGAAGTGTCCAGGGATGGGTCTGGGCTCACGTTAAAGTCGCCTCCCAAAACTAGGGATCCCTCCCTGAACACCTCTAATTTCTCTATGATTGAATCAAGGAAGGTCAATTGGTTTGAATTAGGGGAATAGATATTGGCGAGGGTGAATCTAGTGCCTGCTATGGTCCCTTTCAGAAAGACATATCGTCCCAGGGGGTCAATCTTGATGTCTGAATATTGGAAGGGGCAGTTTTTGTGGATAGCTATGGAAGTGCCTCTAGATTTGTTGACTGGGGAGGTACTATGGTACCACTGATTAAAGATATGTGTCGGTAATTTCGGTATGGCATGGTGTGTGAAGTGTGTTTCCTGTAGGAAAACTATTTGTGCCCTGGACTTTTTTAGTTCCCACCATAGCTTACTCCGTTTACAGGGTGAGCAGAGACCACGGACATTATAAGAGATTACCTTAACCGTTGTCATTGAAGAATGTTGGTGTAGGTCGGCTGCGGTCCCGGGGGCGGAGCTCGGAGCGGGCGACGGCAATCGAAAAGACCCTGTTAGGGAGGAGGAGAGCAAGAGAGAGGCCAGGGAGGGAGAAGAGAATAGAGGAGAACAGTAAAAAAACAAAATTAGAAATACAATTAAAATTAAGACAAACTATAACGTCAGCATAACCATATGCAACATATAAATGTAAAGAGAACCTAACAATGGTTCTATATAGGCACAGACTGGGCCCAATGTGCCCCCCTTCTTCAGGGGACACATTTTGTCCAGGTCTGGTATCCCAAATGGGATTAGTGCCCAAGCAAGGGCCGCCTACTGGGGGAGCGTGGGCCGCCACGGAGGGGAGAAGGGAGAGGGGGTCCACCCCGCTCCCACCTCTTAAGTGCTGAGTTGTGACCCTTAGATTGGGGGGGGTTGTTGGAAATGGCTCAGTAGGGGGGCCAGGGGGGGGTAATTGTACTTGGGGGAGGCCCCGGGAGAGTAGTACTAGTAGCTAAAGGGGTCTGGAAAAGTCCTCCATCTGTGTCTTTTCATGAAGCGGGTGGGAGCCTTGACCAACTCCACGAAGACAGATCATTGTCGGGACCAGGTCAGACCAGTCTCAGCAGCAGTTAGACTGTAAAGGAAGTTCCAGATCTGTAAGTGATCTAATAAGAGGGGGTGCCTCCGAAACAGGGGAGCAAAGATTTAGTCTCTCAGTGCAGCGGGGCCGGGGGAGGCATCAGATTCTTGCTGGTGGCGACTGCGTCTTCGGCCCCTGCGTTGGGGCATCTGCGTCCAGGGCTGGAGGAGTTCAATGTTTGGAAGGTTCATCATCGCATGATCTCCTCGCCAATCCGGAAAGTCAACTTTGCCAAGTCCCAGGGCTGAGAGAAAGTGAGGGAGATCGTCTCTGGTGCGTAGGGTGGCTGAACGGCCATCTTTAAAGGCTTGTAAGTAAAAGGGAAAGCCCCAGCGGTATGTGAGGCCTGCTTCTTGGAGGGCCAGCAAGACAGGTTTTAGGGCTCGACGTTGCATCAGCGTGCGTCTGGAGATGTCCTGGAAGAAACTGAGGTGTGCGCCATCGAAATCAAAATAAGGCCTGTTGCGCATTTTTTGCATTATTCGCTCTTTGAGAGTGTATTTATGTAACTTGCATATTATATCTCGTGGGTTGTCAGCGTCTTGGGATGGTGGTCGCAGAGCTCGGTGGGCACGATCAATCTCAATGGGTTCAGTATCTGGTAAGTCCAGGATCTCCCTGAATATGCCTTGCAGGGAGGGGATAATGTCCCTAGGGGCTGTTGCTTCCGGCATACCTCGAATACGGATGTTTGCCCTTCTGCTGCGATTTTCAAAATCGTCAAGTTGTGACAATAATAAGTCCAGCTTTTGATCCTGAGCTGCACATCTAAGCTGCAATGCAGACATAGTGGGGAGAGCCTCATCCAGCCTTTGCTCTATAGTTTCCACTCTGTTGCCCTGGTGTGTAGTGTCCTCTTTGAGTTGTGCTATATCTTCTGTGAACGCCTTTTCCACCCTGGCTGTGAATCTTTCCAAGTCCTCTCTAGTGGGGAGGGACCAGATGTGTTTTTTAATGTCCCCCTCTTCTATAATGTCGGCAATATCTGATCCCCCCGTCCTGGACACAGTGGATCCCGGGGACGCCGGGGGTACAGAGTCACTCACCGATCCGGGTGAAAGCTGTGGGGATAGCGCGGCTGGCGTGGTTTGCTTCTGTACCGGCGCGTGCTGTTTCCCTGTCTTATTGACCGGCGCCATCTTGGATTTCTCCAGGGCCTTGCCGCGGGTCCCGGAAAAATAGGAATCCAGCTGCCCCTGTTGGGAGTTTTCTGTCCCGGAGTGGTGGGCTGTGTTCCGCCGCCTTTGTGACATGTCCCGGGCCGTGTCAGGGCCCGGGATCGCGGGTATGCTGCTGAATAAGCTGCGGCGGGAGCGGAGCGCGGACCAGACACGTCCTCACAGCTCCATGGTCAGGACACGCCCCCACAGCGCTACATTTGAATGTATCTTTGAATTCACTTCATTGTTGCAATATACAGTATAACCTATTTTTTTTAAATTTAATCTACAAAGCTCATACTACTTTTCTTTTTATTGGATAAATGTTTATTAGCCTTACCTGACTACCTAATGCTGCAGCTGATGCTTGCAAATTTTAGTCTAGGACTGTAGGCACTGTTCAAACTTCCAAAATCATACACATACAATCAGGCATAATGGCTACAGGCCAATTTGAGGGAAAAAAATGTAAAACACAAATTGGCAATGCAGACCATTCGTTGATCTGCACAGAAAATAATAAAATGCTTTAGAAAGGAAATTGAAATTTTGGCTTTTGATGCAAGTACAGTTTAACCTTGCATAAGATGTTTACTATGCTGCCATCTTGTGTCTAGACTTGGTAATGCAGTTATCTTTCCTTATTGCTGGGGATAGATAAGAATCCTTCAAGGTAATTGTAAATGTGCTTCTGCACAGAAATCTGTAATTTAGATATGAAATGCATGAGATTAGACCTGAAAAATAATATTATTCAGAAGTTACATGTTCCATTATATTGATGGCTGTTTCCTTCTAGTAGCTGATCATAGATATGAAAGAGCAGATAGAATTGAAGTTTATATTTTCTACAGTAACTTGAAGATATGGCAATTTCTTTGCAGGCTAAGGTAGACAAACTAAGTGGCATGTGTGCAATGATGTTGATTTTATTGGTTAGGATGCTTGGAAAAGATGCGCAGGACAGCACTAAAACTAGTCCTGACATTTTAAGCATTACAGACTATATGTATACATATGCCCATTTATAATTCCAGGGAGGCTATGTACGGTAATGGCATAGGAAAAAAAAAATCTGTAACTAAAAACCAAGAAAACTATTATTACTGGACAACTACAGACATTCAAAACAAATGGCAAATACAAAAACAAAAGAAACAAAAGAAAGTACAAAAACATAACATCAGCGATGCCCCTTTAAGAACATTTATTGTACAATAATAAAAATCATAAAGGTGCACCTATCTTCATTAAAACCAAACCCCCATAACTTTGCTCTCATTAGAAAGATCTCAGTGTTAAACACCACTGACAGTGGTAACACAATGCCCAATAAGGGCTTAAAACCAAATTTTCAGATTTTCATGGTACCAACTGTCGGGAATGTTTAAAATGGAGATCTTTCTGGAGGGGGGGGGGGGCTGGTTTTAATGGGGATATGTGTACTTGTATGATTTTTTTTGCTACAATAAATGCTCATTGAAGGGATATGGCTGGTGTTATAATTTTATTTTGGTCCAGTAATAGTAGTTTTGCTGGTTTATGGTTGGGTATAGCCTACTAGAGACTCCAGATGCTTCTGTGGGGGGTTTGGAGGCCATATTTGTGGTGTAAAGTAACCATGTAAAACATATACGTTTCAGTGAAAATTTGAAAATCTATCTGCAAATACACAAAGTAACTTTTCAGTTTGCCAGTCTGTGTCTGACAAAATCTTTAAGGTAAATTTGATTTCCTGATCTTAGTTTTATTCCCTGTTTTTTTTTTTTTAATTCTTTATTTATCCTTTTTTAATAACAGAATCATATCCATTCGGGAACATTCCATGTTACAAATCCACAAAAGTATAAAAAATAATTGAAGCCACCTTATGTAGTAGGAAAATGCTGAAGCTGGAACAGGAATGTCTTTCAAAGCAACTTTGCTTCTTCTTCAGCCTCCTCCTCCTCCATCTCCATCTCCGATCCCTTGCCTGATCTCTGTCCCAGAGGCTACCTGACTGTCATGCTGAGCTCTATTTTATCTTTGTGAGTTCTTTTTTATATTTTCTATTAAAATTACACTTTACATGCTATGCTATGGTTGTTGTGCTTATTTTCCCTTTCCCCACTTGTTGTCTCCTACAGCCACACAGCACACCCATGCTGGAACGAAGCAACACTTCCAGAGTTAGATTAGTAGTGTGTTGTATAGCACACTGGGCTACCTGCAGCATCTACCTTTCATAAGCTTCATCTGTCATTTTGTTTCATATTTTTTCATACTTTTTTTACTGTTTCACATTTTTTTACATTGCTTCACACTGTGAATTTAAATTGAATTCATTAGGGCACCGAATTCTGACCGGTGCACCTGTGTATCGGGTGGTTTCAGTTTAAGGAATTGGTGTGCTGTGATTATTCTGGGTGTCCCCACCTTTGATCCTTTTTCACTTGTTGTTTTGAAGTATAACCAGAGGATCAGACAAATGGCAATGTGCAACCTGATACTTACTGAATGAATGCAGGTTAAATTGACATTGCAAACAAAATTGTAAAGGGGTATTTAATAAGTAAACAACAACAGAAAAACAGGCAATGTAACTATTGTATTAACGGGGGCTGCTTAGCAGTAGTTTCGAACCAAGGGTGCTGGGTGGCATAATACAGATCACTATAAAAGAAACAGTACAGTACATTTCAGTACAAATGCAGTTGCTTGTGGCTGGTTCCTAGCAGCGGCAGCAGCAGCATCTCTCTCTCTGTCCCTCAGAGTAAGGTTGGCCTGGCAACCCATGTAGGTGTTGCAGGTACAATCCCTAAGGCTGAAGTAATTTTAGGAGTGGGCATGCAGGAGATTGTCCATAGGAGCAGTGCCACCCCAGTAGAAACACAGTATTCTAATGCTCAGAGGCACAGAAAACTCTGTTGTGGTTGGATCTTCTATGACACCTGATTGCTATTCTGCTCTCACCTGGCTACCCATGTGTCGAAATTAGTAATGGAGAACCATATACCAGGTGCCTAGTCACCTCTGTCACATCAGGATTTGTCTCTTGGAGTGCCTGAGTGTGGGAAGAGGTGGAATTTTTCCCCCCTAGGCATGTCCAAGGTCCAAAATGGATAAAAATCAGTGTAGCGCTGGATAAAGAATAAGAGTTAACCTAAAATATGTTATGCTCAATCCCTAATATCACCAGATGCCTAATAAGTTAGGCATCAGCAGTAGAAAAAGATGATGATAAGTACACAGTGAATAAACAACGTGACATTAAATAAATAAAGCAGTGCATATAAACAATATAAACACACGTGGTTTGCTCATCAAAAACTATGTAAACTTAAAATGAAATCAATATAAGTGATAATGACCATTAATTGTGAGTCCATACCCACAGAGTATATATGAGAAAAAGCACAAAATATGTGAAAAAATGTTGTGAAATTAATATTAGGTTCATAAGTGTCCCAAATAAGGAATAAGTGATAATTCCAAAGAAATCCAGAGAATCCACAGGGTTCAGGATTGTTTGGTTCACCTCGAGTGCGGCCCGCCACCAGATGTAAGGATTAAAGGCTTACCAGAAAGCCTGCGACCACCCTTACTCAGGGGGGGTCAGTACAGGCTTAGTAGTGGAAGGTAACCGGGGATGGTAAACCTCTGGACTCTCAACCCACTTTGTTCATCCGACCAGTAGTCCACAGCAACAGGGGCTCCAGTGTGGAAAAAAGATCCTGGGATTCCTTCAACACTCCTTCCCAGGAGGCCAAGTACAGATAAGCCACGGGTTCCAAAAAAACACAAGAGGGGACTCCAATAGTGCAGATTGAAAACAAAGGTTCAATTTATTAAGCTTAATATGCCATAAAAAACACTTACAGCGAAGTGACAGTAAAAAAAGTTCCTAGGTTGTTTAAAAGCGGTTCGCGCATGCGCGATGCGTAACAACGTTGTGACCCTACGGCCGTTTCGTCACAACTGATGTCTTCAGGGGTACGTAATCACGTACGCGCATGCGCAATATATAACCCAGCGGCGCTGCCGAAAGCAGCGCTATTGGTTAGTTCAAGTTCGGCTGGATAATTCGATTGGGTAATCCAAACTTCCAATCATTAATATACACCTGATACAAGTTGGTAAGCAGCTGAATTCATACATGGCGAAAGGCTAATCCCAATGGCGCCATCTAGTGGACATTTACAAAATCTATTGGCAATTAAAAATACAAATAAAAATAAACAATTTTTCTTTGCGATACAGACATCTATCTGCAAGAGACACAATAAAATATGTGTACAGTACCAAATCTCCCCTACATAAACTAATATAAAAGGGAAACTATATAAGAATATATGAATAAAATAAAATAAGAACATGAAGTTAAGGATAAATATAAATGGATCCCAGGTAATATGTTAGTTAATAATCACAACCTGCATCCTCCTTATAATATGTAATTAGGTCCTAATCATATTAATATAAAAATGAAGACCCTGAAGATATCTTCAAACAACCAAAATAGGAAGTAAAAATAAAATAAAATTAAAATTAAAAATACAAAAAGGGGGGCAATAGTAGACAATAACAAAGGACAGTTACATGATTGGAGGGAGGCAAAAATGCCTCAAATTGGATAACAGACAGCAACGGCAGGACAATACCCCGAATGGGACATCAACTGTTATTAATAAAACAGTTGATGTCCCACTCTATGTTCAAGCCATTGGGGGCATGAGACCCCAATCTGTAGATCCAGTTGGTCTCGGATCTAGAGATTGTCATTTCACAACTCACTCATTTTATTTATGCACTTAGCGCAGTTCTTTTTTTATTTTTAATGTCCAAGGTCTAGTTGATGATGGAAATATGGGGAGCAGAGTTAAAGGATCCTGAGCCAGCAGCTAAGCAAGATGGACTCAGCCACACATTTTCCCTTCTTAACATGGCAGCACAGTGGCTTAGTGTTTAGCACTTTTGTCTTGCAGGATTTGGGTTATTGGTTTGATTCCCAGCTACAACACTGCCTACTTGTAGTTTGCATGTTCTTTCTGGAATTGTGGGGCTTCCTCCAGGTACTCTGGTTTCCTCCCACAATCCAAACACATGCTAGTAGGTTAACCACTTGCCGCCTGCCATATAGCAGAATGACGGCAGCAAAGTGGTTGTGATATCCTGACCATATGACATGCCCAGGATAACACAGCCGGTGCGCGCGCAGGGGGTGCCAGTGTCAGTCTGACACACCACAGCTCCATTCGTGGTATGAAGCCTCTGATAGAGGCTTCTTACCACGTGATCAGCTGTGACCAATCACAGCTGATCATCGCTTGAACTAGGAAGTGCCAGTAAGTGGTTCACACTGACAGGGAGAGCCGATCGGCGGCTCTCCCTGTCAGAGGAGGGAGGTCTGTGCTGATAATCATCAGTACAGCCCCCATCAAAAGGTGTCCATCAGCTGCCAATCAGTGCCCAACACACCAGACTGTCCACATAATAAATGCCTATCAGTGCCCACAACAGTGCCAATCAGTGCCCAAAAAAGTGCCAATCGGTGTCCCATCAATAATGCCTGTCAGTAGCTCCTCATCAGTGCTGCCTATCCAGTGCCATCGATCAGTGCCGCCTATCAGTAACTATCAGTGCCGCACATCAGTGCCCGTCAGTGCCGCCTATCAGTGCCCATCAGTTTTTCTTTTTAATTGTCTGTCTTTTTTTGTTTATAGCACAAAAATTTGAAACTGCAGAGGTGATCAAATTCCACCAAAAGACAGCTCTATTTGTGGGAAGAAAATTATAAAAATTTTGTTTGGGTACAATTGTCATTCAAAGTGCAACAACGCTAAAAGCTAAAAATTGTTCTGGGCAGGAAGGGGAGAAAGTGCCTGGCATGGAAGTGGTTAAGTCGCTCTTGTCCAAATTAGCCCTAGTGTCACTAGTATGTGTATATAAGCTTGTTAGATAGGGATCCTGTCTTCTTGGTAAAACTTTTTTTGTCTTAGAAGTAGATTTTATGACCATAATCATTCAAGAAAACTATTCTGCGCAGGGCCGGATTAGCCACAAGGCCACCAAGGCCAGGCCTCGGGGCGGCAGTGGTGTAGGGGCGGCGCCGCTCCTGCAGCGACTTCGCGGTCGCCCCCCCTTTCGTGCTGCCCATTAATGTCTATTATGGGCACTAGGGCCCATAGAAAAGATGGCCGCGAGCCGACCACGCAACGGCGCATGCGCCGTTCCGAAGCCGGCCGGGCTCGGGAAAGCTCGTAAGCGCTCGGCTGGGCGGTGCATGCGCAGTAGCGTGATTGCGCCGCCCCCGGCGCCATTTTAAAAAGAATTGAGAGTACAGTAGCAAGTAGTGTCAGCGGTGCAGCGGCGTGGGAGAAAGATGACATCTCTCATTGCCCGCACCGCTGTTCCGCCCTCCTCCTTCTGATGGCAGGCAGCATGACAACATTGGCAAGGGACATCCCCATCTGGTGGCAAGTGACATCCCCATCTGGTGGCAGGCATGGTGGCAAGTGACATCCCCATCTGGTGGCAGGCATGGTGGCAAGTGACATCCCCATCTGGTGGCAGGCAGCGTGGCAAGTGACATCCCCATCTGGTGGCAGGCATGGTGGCAAGTGACATCCCCATCTGGTGGCAGGCATGGTGGCAAGTGACATCCCCATCTGGTGGCAGGCAGCGTGGCAAGTGACATCCCCATCTGGTGGCAGGCATGGTGGCAAGTGACATCCCCATCTGGTGGCAGGCAGCGTGGCAAGTGACATCCCCCATCTGGTGGCAGGCATAGTGGCAAGTGACATCCCCATCTGGTGGCAGGCAGCGTGGCAAGTGACATCCCCATCTGGTGGCAGGCAGCGTGGCAAGTGACATCCCCATCTGGTGGCAGGCATGGTGGCAAGTGACATCCCCATCTGGTGGCAGGCAGCGTGGCAAGTGACATCCCCATCTGGTGACAGAAAGCATGGCAAGTGACATCCCCATCTGGTGGCAGGCAGCGTGGCAAGTGACATCCCCATCTGGTGGCAAGCAGCGTGGCAAGTGACATCCCCCATCTGGTGGCAAGCAGCGTGGCAAGTGACATCCCCCATCTGGTGGCAGGCATAGTGGCAAGTGACATCCCCATCTGGTGGCAGGCAGCATGGCAAGTGACATCCCCATCTGGTGGCAGGCAGCGTGGCAAGTGACATCCCCATCTGGTGGCAGGCAGCGTGGCAAGTGACATCCCCATCTGGTGGCAGGCATGGTGGCAAGTGACATCCCCATCTGGTGGCAGGCAGCGTGGCAAGTGACATCCCCATCTGGTGGCAGGCAGCGTGGCAATTGACATCCCCATCTGGTGGCAGGCATGGTGGCAAGTGACATCCCCATCTGGTGGCAGGCATGGTGGCAAGTGACATCCCCATCTGGTGGCAGGCAGGGTGGCAAGTGACATCCCCATCTGGTTGCAGGCAGCGTGGCAAGTAACATTCCCATCTGGTGGCAGGCAGGGTGGCAAGTGACATCCCCATCTGGTGGCAGGCATAGTGGCAAGTGACATCCCCATCTGGTGGCAGGCATAGTGGCAAGTGACATCCCCATCTGGTGGCAGGCATAGTGGCAAGTGACATCCCCATCTGGTGGCAGGCAGAGTGGCAAGTGACATCCCCATCTGGTGGCAGGCAGCATGGCAAGTGACATCCCCATCTGGTGGCAGGCAGCATGGCAAGTGACATCCCCATCTGGTGGCAGGCATGGTGGCAAGTGACATCCCCATCTGGTGGCAGGCATAGTGGCAAGTGACAAGAGATGGTGGCAGGTGACACGCTCAGGGCTCCCAATGATTCTGCATTATGGTGAGTTGAACTATTTAATTTATATTACAATGTAATGATAGAAATAATGTGTTTCAATCATCCTGACACCATAACAACCATGGTGCCGGGGATGATTAAAGCACTAACACCAGCCATTGCCTTGAAAAATTGCCTGCGAAAAATCCTTACCCCTCGCGTGCTTACCCTGAAGTATTTTTAGTCTGTACAATTAAAGCCAGTTATTTTCAGTGTTCTCGTGTATGGAGATATGTTTTTAATTGATCTATTGTAGAAGTCATCGATAAAGGACGTGGTGTGTGTGTTTATGTGTGTGTGTGTTTGTGGGGGGGGGGGCGGCATTGAAGGCCCCGGCCTTGGGGCGGCAAAGGGAGTAAATCCGGGCCTGATTCTGCGGCAAGCAATAAGATGTGATTTTTAATGTATGACCGTGTTAAGCTATTTATAGCTGAAATCTGATCTGCATATCTTGTGGAGTATATAAAAATTATTGTCATCAGTGTAAATAGAATTTGTCTCCCAGAGTATAGGCAAAGTTAGAAGATAGGAAGCTAGATTTTTCTGAATGGTGAACACTGATTAAACTATAGGAAATATACGAATGACCATGTTGCACTGATCTGGGTTAAAATGGTCTTTTTGCTCATACCTGTAAAGAAGTTACTGTGAAGACTGTTCCTTGAGAATAGTGCTGGGACAAGGTCATCCAGTGCTTAGGCTGAAAATGCACCCTCCCTCTAGTGCACACCCGGTCCCAGATGCCAAACTGTGCTCCCCTTCCCCAGATGCTCTCTAGTCATCTTCTTCCAGTTACCACCATGCTTGTCTCAGCATCATGGTTAAGCTCCGGTTCTGCTAATTGGGCTTCACATGGACCCTGAAGTGTGAAATGACATTGTGGAAGCTTCTTGCTGTGTGTTTTCTGCCTCTGTTGGCATTTGTACACTGAATGTGACCAGCCAGACCCAAAACACAAGGCATGACAGCCAGAGCATAGATTTTTTTTTGTTTTTACTTGAGGCGATGACCCCCCAAATTATAGGAATATCTAGATGACATCCCAAGGCATTAAAAAATCTACCAGCTGTAAACTCCCCAGTATGTAACACAGAGTGCAAGTGTCAGCAGTTTGTAACTCAGAATGCATGGATCAGTATTATTTAAGGCAGAGTTCAGAGGTTAGGGGGGAAGGTAACCCGGAGTGCAGGGGTCATCAATGCATAACACAGAGTGCAGAGGCCAGTAGTGTCTAACACAGAGTGCAAGAATCAGGAGTAAGTACAGCCAATTGCCATCCCGTATTCAGAACACCCTCTAGTTATGACCCCCGAATTTAGGACATCTGCCAGTTGTCACCTCCACATTGAAGACTCCTGCTAATTGTCACCCCCACATTCAAGACGCTCTGAACCATGCATCATCCAGGGTAGTCTTGTCTACCCCTCGTAAGGTGATGACTTCTTCCTCTCCCCTGCAACTGTTCCATTTAAAGCAGAAGGAGGTCAGGTTAACTGGGTGCAATTGTAGGTGGTGCAAACTTTTGGCATTGTCGCTCTACAGTGGGTCATCCTTATGAGGAATAAACCCAGAGGTAGCTAAAAGCTTTCACATATTAGTTGCCAGACTGGATCTGATATACTTTGCTAAAGAATTTAATTTGCAACTTAATACCAGCTCATAAGTATGAAAGTACTACTTATAAACATACTAAAAAACAAAGAGAAGGGATATTCTGTAATACTGGGACCCCCCCAATCTCACTTCTCATCCCAGGTCTGCTTCAGGGGCTTTCTCCACCCCCAATCATTCCAGCAATTGTCACAGAGAATCTTGCACCTTCTTACTTCTTAGGGTTCCTACATAGGGTAGAGGTATATCTCACTCTTTCCTGTTGCCTGCCCACTATCCAATCAAACCACCATGAATGAAATTGAACTTTTTTTTTTTGTTTGTACAGTAATTTTGAGATGAAGTAAAGGTAAATCATTGATACAAAATGTCTCTCTAAAAGAATGAAAAGACAGTTTTCTTGTCTATGAAGAAATTCAAGCCCCAGAATATGCTACTACCATTTAGGACTTGTAGGTGTATACAAGCAAAAGAAAACATTAATTTTCATTTATTCTTTCTTTTTATACCTAAAGTGTACACCATTTCAAATCACTTGCAGCAAACTAAAATGACCAGTAAACTATTACAAAATATATAACACTCCATAAATATATCAATGCTCCTTGATCCAAATCCCTAATATCCACAGAAAAAGCAAAATGTTCGCAGTCATTTTTTTATGCAAGCAAAAAATTGCCCTTTAAATTGACCTTGTCACATAAGTTAAAACTCTCAACATACCAGGTACCAGTAAATAAGAAACAGAATACTTACCTTTCCTGTTTCCCCCACCGCTGAACACCGCTAATGAGGAATCATTGCCCAAAATCTGCTGGGAAACTGACGCTTCCAGGGGTGTTGATCTCCAGTGTCCCTTGCATTTCTTACCAGTTCCTCCTACTGATCTTCATGTCATTACTGTATACTGTGTGCATTTAGTGGTGCGGGCAGCAGGAGAGGTAAGTATTCAGTTCCTTCTTTACAAGTATGTGGTTTACTTAAAGTTTTCACTTATGTTACAGGGTCTTTGACTAAAGCTAGCTATACACTAAGCAAATTTTGGACAGTTGATGATGAACTGGTCAAAATTTGTTACGTGGGTAACCCTGTCATTTCTCTCCCACCTGACACCCTTCAATCAAAAAGACAAAACATTTTCGGCCAAACAGCGGCTACATCCTATCAGATGCAGCGACTGTTTGAGTATTCTGTCAGCCACCTGCACTAATAGGCACAGCTGGAGATTTGTCCATCTGTTCTTTATAGTAGGGATGAAGTAACTTAATAAATCTAACAGTATATGGCCAATTTAACAGAAATGTGTATGTGTTTGTTTGCATGTCTATGCGTGCAGTGTATATGCAAAAATAATTTTTTTAAAATATATGGGTATACAAATTTAAGTATTTTGGTGTTCTGAACAAGTGTATACCTAATTTCTGTCAGATAAAATATGAAAATCAAGGAAAATAAACCAATGCATTGTAATTATGATGAGATACAGTAGAGGAGAGTGGCTTGGTGTTGGCGAGACACTGTCTTACAGGAAGATTGATGGAATCAAAAATTCCTGCTCGTGGGTTCATGCTGTTAGACTGACATGTAAGAGAGATATTGCCTGGTGCGATTGCTTTCTAATGGTGTAGGGAAAAGTTTGGATTGGTGGGGTAGCAGGGGTGTCCTAGGGTGGGAGGTTAGAATGTTTAAATTTGGCCCTTCTCATTGCTTGTCTACTGTAAGCTGTGTCTGTTTATTTGGTGGCTATACGTGCAGGATCTGATGGCACTTAGAGGACAGATAAATAAAAGCTATGGCTTATGAAAACCCATTACCCTAAAAACAATTCCCCAGGTGCATTATCTTTATATATTTATTTATTTGGGATACGCTACTTCAACTTCAGGGATCCTGTGAAAATCACTGTTTTGTTATATTCCACAATTGTCCTTCAAGTTCCACAAGTAAAACGACATCAGATACAGGGCATGCAGCTGTTTCCTGGCCCATGGGGCTTAATAAGGGCCTGATGCCATTGAAGGAATTGGATTTTCTAAGCTGTGTGGAACACATGAAAGGTAGAAGTTATAAGCAATGGCACCAATTGATATAGAACTTGTCTCAGAAACATTTTCCTAATTTACCTTGTGGAGTCCTCTGACTACTTTCTACGAGCAGAAGGACACTGGGGGCAGAGGTAGCTCTCTAATTAGGCAAATTAGGTGGTCACCTAAGGCCTCACACTCCCAGGGGCCTTGTGGCTGCCTAATTTGCCTACCATGTGTGGGAGTGAATGTCCCCTGGTCGGCGCCACCCAAAGCTGGTGTTGTGTCGATATGTGCCCGTCGTCGAAAAGTGCCCGCACATGCGCAGAACGGAAGGGTGCTCCAGCTGAGTTGCCGATCAGCTGGAGTGAAGGAATTTTACAAGAATGAAATGGATTAAAATCCTGTGCATGAATATAGAGATGAACTGTCTAGGTTAATATAGAAAGGTCTGAAGAAAAATATTCTTAATAAAAAGGAGGCAGAATATCTAAACCCCTCAGGATTCCGTACACCGGGATGCTACCCCCCCGGGAGGCCCATACTAAATGGGGTAGACTCTCTCACTCTCTCTCTTACAGCCCCTAGTTTCTTCTACTAGTGCCTGCTTGAAAGGCCGTAAGCATTTACTCCAGATTTTAGTAGCTATACCAGTTAATACACCAGAAATATGCTACAGCAAATACCATAACATTAGTAGCGCTAATCGGTCACACTATAATTGAAATTGTAATTAAAATTGTGAATAAAAAGTCCACTTTATATGTAAATTGTGGATGATAAAATGTCCAAGAAAAAGTTCATGCAGGATAAAATCCAGTTGATCACCTTCACCACACCGCGTGTGTAATACTCCCCCAAGGTAATGAACTTACCAGATGGCAAAAGATAATAGGCTTATGTTTTATACACTCCCTGTCAGCAGACACTGCGTCACCTCTTTACTTTTTAAATATTGTAAGTGCACATCTGTAAAGGGATTATTTTTAACAATAAATGTTACTGGATTACGCTATGTGCACTCTTTTCTTTTGCTTGCGGTGAGCGGCAACTTAGATGGAGAGACGCGGTGCCTGCTGACAGGGAGTGTATAAAACACAAGCGTATTATCTTTTGCCATCTGGTAAGTTCATTACCTTGGGGGAGTATTACACACGCGATGTGGTGAAGGTGATCAACTGGATTTTATCCTGCATGAACTTTTTCTTGATGGACATTTTATCATCCACAATTTACATATAAAGTGGACTTTTTAATCACAATTTTAATCACAATTTCAATAGTGTGACCGATTAGCGCTACTAATGGTATGGTATTTGCTGTAGCATATTTCTGGTGTATTAATTTATTGTTATAGTAGCTGCTTGTGTTATTTGAAATAGCATTTTTTTCTATGAGCGCTGAGGGAGAGGTATCAATCTTGCGTTTGATTATTTCTCATTTTTTGGATATACCAGTTAATAAATCCTATATTTTGGTAACGGCTGATGTCAGTTCCTTATTAACAATTATTAAATACACTGATGCTGTGGAATCAGTTAAATGGGCACTGGATAGCTCAGATATTTCAAGGAGACATCAGAAGCTTTTGCTGAATTGTCTTGAACTTGGACTCCGGTATAACTATTTCTGGTATGACAAGAGGTACAAAAGGTACTTCCTACAAACTACGGGAGTAGCTATGGGAGCCTGTTTTGCTCCCAGTGTGGCCTGTTTTTTGGCCCACTGGGAATCGGAGTTGGTATTTAATAACAGACCCATAGAATTGATTAGCTACTACAGATTTATAGATGATCTGTTCATGATATGGGAGGGTGAAGAGGACAGCCTTGTGGCTTTCATGGACAGAATGAATCTGAATGATAAAAACATAGTATTGTCTTGGAAAAATGATGTCAGGAGCATAGTATTTTTGGATCTGGAGATTATAAATGTAGAAGGGAAAATACATTAAGAACTATAGAAAGCCTACAGGCCGAAATGGGTATATAGCTTAGCGCCAGGTATACTGGATCCACCTATAAATAAGGGGGGGGGTGTATGCCTATGTTGGTGGGATTTTATGGGTGTAAAAAATAGAACCCCGAAGGTAAATGGTAGCAAAACTAAAGAGTTTGTAGCTACAGCAACAGGGAATAAATATACCATTAAAGATTTTATCTCATACTACTAAAGGAGTGGTATATATACTGGGGTGTCCTTGCTCCAAGCAATATGTGGGTCGTACTTCAAGGAACATACAGATTAGAGTTTGAGAACACATGAATAATATTAAAAAAGGAAAGACAGATCACAGTTTGTCAAGGCATTTTAGGGTGGTCCACAACAGGGACCCTTAAAGAGTCGAGCCCGTTATGTCACGCTGTGCTCTTACCTGTGAGCTGAGCCAAAGTTTGACTGAAAGGTTATAACACTGTGTGGCAACTTTTTTTTAGTAAGTGTATGTCTTTGTCTGTGGAAATAAACAGATTTTGGCGGTAACACACTATGTTTGTGCCTTTGTTCCTTCCATAAACCTTTGGGGGGAGTTTTGCACTGTGTTGGTGGAGCTGGAGGAGACAGCCATCCAGAGTGCAGGAAGGAGGTTCAAGGAGCGGGTCTCTGCAGATTTGAGCCTGGAGCATTAGATACCAAATGCGGTTTCTTTTGTATTTTAAGCTGAGCAGGTTATTCACCTGGTGGAGTGAAGCATGAATTGATTTGAAGACACCTGGATGTTTTATTTGTCCACTCTTAAGCCCTGTACACACGATCAGACATTCCGACAACAAAACCGTGGATTTTTTTCCGATGGATGTTGGCTCAAACTTGTCTTGCATACACACGGTCACATAAATGTTGTCAGAAATTTCGATCGCCAAGAACACGCTGACGTACAACATGTACGATGGCACCATAAAAAGGAAGTGCAATACCAAGTGCGCCACCCTTTGGGCTCCTTCTGCTAATCTCGCGTTAGTAGAAGTTTGGTGAGAGACAATTCGCGCTTTTCAGTTTGTTACTGCTCTTCGGTTTGTGCTTGTGGGTTCGTATCTGTTCTTCAGTGCGTGTTGTCAGTTCGTATCTGTTTATCAGTGCGTTCTTGTCCACTCGTTTCTGATTTTCAGATCGTTCTTCTCAGGTTCTTTCTGATTTTAAGTGCGCTAAGTTCGTTCTGACCAGCCGACCATTTTCTAGCCATGTTGCGGGTATGTACTCGTCGTAGAGTTCGTGCTGTGCAAGGGCTTGGTGTTGGAGTTCTTTCTTTGATCCAAGTCCAGTCCATGAACAGGGCGAGAAGGAGTTAATGGGCGAAGAATTGGTTGCTCCAGTGTGACCAGTTCTCGCAGATGCCTTTGTTGCGGGAGATCCAGGAGAATAATCCTGATGATTTCAGGAATTATCTCTGGATGACGGACCCTGTTTTTCACCGTCTGTTGGCTTTGCTGTAACCTTATATTACGAAGCAGGACCTGCATGCTGCAAGCCATCACTCCTGAGCAGAGGCTTGTCGCCACCTTGCAGTACTTGGTGACGAGGAGAAGTCTGCAGGACATCAAGTTCTCGACTGGGATCTCCCCCAGGCTCTGGGAATCATTATTCCAGAGACCTGTTCTGCCATCATACAGGTCCTGCAGAAGGACTATATTAAGGTAAATTTTATCCTTTAACATCACATTCTATGTATTTAATGTTTGCTAATGTATTTGTATTGTATTTATTTCATCATTCCCTAATTACCATGATTGTAATATGCTGTGAATGTCCTCTTTGTCCTCATGCATACTGGAAGCTTTTAATGCTCTTTTTTGTCCTTCATGCATTTGCCTTCACTAACCTCCCCAGCATGCTATCATGGGCCCATATACACCTAGCCTAATCACCTAACAATGTATTTTGTCGACTTCCGGCCACATTTGATCAAGGCAGCATACCTCCCTGCAAAGCTCCGTTACTCCTGACTAATCTCCGGGACACTGGAGCAATTTATACCGGCTTGAGCTGCTCTAAACAATCACAGCTGGACAGTGGGAAGGTGTGCTGAGCCTAGTGATGCCATCGTCTGCTTCAAAAAAGCAGCTAAGCCTCCCACGGACCAGAGACAGACCCGCTCCGTAAGAGACACGGCTCCTGGCCCCGCCCCCGCCATCTTGGACTCTTCTCCAAAGAAACAACGTGCTAACGCCGCAGCAGCTAAGATGGCACAGGCTAAAGCAGCAGAGGAGATAGCTAAGGCGCCTGATCTGAATCCTGTAATGGACACAAAAGCGATCACCCGGCCGATCCTGGAGGCAATTCGCGCTAGTAAGGCAGAACTTATGGGGAGAATAGATCACCTATCCTCTGAGTGCAACTTAATAAGGCATGATTTGGACAAGATCCGGGGCCGCCTGACAACGGTGGAGACGCGTGTCTCAGATATAGAAGACACGTCCCATAATCATGGTGCCCAGCTTGCTGAACTGAGAGATCAGGTCAGGGCACTGCAACATAAAGCCACAGATGCAGAAGACCATCAGAGACGGAACAACATTAGGGTGGTGGGGCTTCCGGAAGGGGCTGAAGGAGACAAGCCTGCCCAATTTGCTGAACTTTTCTTCAAACAGCTGCTGTCCATACATGACATGCCCCCCACATACGTTGTGGAACGAGCCCACAGGGTTCCTACTGGTAACAGACCTCCAGGTGCCTTCCCTCGGTCGTTTTTAGTCAGATTTCTGAACTTCCGCGACCGAGACATGCTCCTGACACAGGCCAGAAAATTACAGGACCTGCGACATGAAAACACACGGGTGATGTTGTTTCCTGATTTTTCAGCAGCTACGCAACAGAAACGGCGATCGTTTAATGAAGTCCGAAGACGACTTAGGGAAAAGGAAGTCAAGTACAGCATGCTTTACCCCAGCAAGCTCCGGGTCCAACACAAAGGGATGGTAAAGTTTTTTGAGCACCCAGAGGAAGCGTGTGACTGGATGGATAAGGAACTTTGAGGCCCTGAACCATATCTACAGTCCTGCGCTGGAAGTTGGTATATTTCATTTTTTCTCTCTTCATTTTTATTTGATGTGTTCTTCTACCAACATGAGCATGTTTTGACGCATGCTAGGGGTATCGCCATGACAGTCTTCCCTGTTTTTTTTTTTCTTTATTCTTTCTTTTGTGCGGCTTTTACTATCTCCTTGCATTTTACAATGTTATTTGAGGGGCAGGGGAAGGTTTTTCCTGTACGTACATTAAGATATACAGGCCCCTGATTCTTTTGTTCACACCTTTCCTAAGGTAAGCAAGTGTGCAGCTCTTTCATGGGTCATATGAGGCTCCATAATTTTTTATACTGGAGCAGATGGAGGTGAAAAAGGAGATACAAGGAACTGCCGAACTTTAGATTACAGCGGCGGGAAATCACCGGAATTTTTTTGTTTTTCTGTTTTGGGATGAAGCTACATACCGATCTGTTTTTGTTTGTTTTTGGTATGAAGGCAAGGGTGGGATGTTCTGGAACCACAGCCTGACCTAGGGTTTGTAATATCATAACTGTTATTGCAGTGGCTAAAAAGTGCATAATGGGCGCATGCGCGGATGCCTGAGAGGTTAGATATGCCTGCTTAGAGCTCCGCTCCAGGGCCGTTTTCGCCGGAGGACTACAGGTCCCAGAGACGCCGAAAAGCATCAAAACCACCTGGCACTTACCTGTAAAGCACTCAGGTACTATAAGAATGGTTTTGAAAGGCACCAAATCTAAAATTAAGTCTGGTAGCATTAAGGAAACACCGGCCCGTCAGTTATCCAAGATGGCGGCGGCAATTACCTCACAGCCCAGCACCTCACATACTGCCAAGCCACTGAAACTCAATACAAGCACCATAGATTTTTCTGGAGAGTCTGATACAGACATAGGAGACACACAAACAGCATTACAAACGGATTTATTTAAAAAATTTGAGCGAATATTACAAAAAGCCCTGAAACAGACGTCAGACCACATAACAGATAAATTAACAAGGGAAATTAGAGACCTGGGGCAAAGAACAGCTGAGTTAGAAATAAGGATGGATGATTTGGAAAGTCAAACACAGCAACATGAATCAGAATTTATGAACCTGAAAGAAGAAAATGCTGTATTACAGTCACGTTTAGAGGACCAGGAGAATAGGGATCGCAGGGCTAACTTGCGGATTAGAGGTATCCCTGAGAATGTCCTTGATGTTCAAGCCACTATTACTGCACTATTTCAAGAACTACAACCTGGTATCCCAATAGAGAGATTAGAAATGGATAGAGTGCATAGAGCTTTAGCTCAACGTAGAATAAATGGCCCTCCTAGGGACATAATTGCTAAAATGCATTATTATCGCACTAAAGAACAATTGCTTGCAGCAGCCAGAGGAAAGGAGTCTCTCACTTTTCAGGGCCATGTATATCAGCTTTTTGCAGACCTTTCTCCTATTACAGTGGCAAAAAGACGTGCACTTAAACCCCAGTTACAAGTACTTCAACGTCATCAAATTATTTATCATTGGGGTTTTCCTTTTTCGCTCAGATTTACACATTTAGAAACTAAATATATATGTCGCTCTTCAGAGGAATTGCAGTCAGCCTTGATTGAGTTGGGCCTAAGGGACCAGGATTCATCTAAAGATTTACCACGCAGAAGGTCAGCCTCAGGATCACCTCAGCAAAATGCAACAGGAGTACATAACTCTTCCACCTCTTCGCGTCAACATCTACATAAGCGAGGCCGTTTTGACAACTCTTCCCCTAATAATGAAGACTCAATGGACTGATATATATATGTTTTTTTTTCATATTTATATCTGTTAAAGAATGTTTTCTATTTGACTCTTCAGTAATATATTACAACCTATTTCAGTGAACCCACTATTCACTATACCAAAGTTTCAGGTTTTTGGACTTCCAGTCTAAATCTTGTTTTTAAGGTCTATGCCATCCATAACTTTTTTGTGTGAAAATATTTTTTTTTTTTTTTTTTTTTTTTTTTTTTTTTTTTCTTTTTTTACAAGCTTTTTAGTAATAATTTTTTTTTTTTGATTACACTTTGGTACTTGGATATGACCAGCACTTAATATCCTATCTGTTAATAAAGTGTATGCGTATGTTCATATATGCATGTATACATAAGTGTATGGATGTATATATGTTCGCATATATATATTTTTATTTTATTTTTTATTTTTTTTTTAATATTTTTATTTTTTATTTTTTTTTATTATATTATATATATATGTATGTATAATATATATATATATTATTTTTTTTATTTATTTATCTATTTATCTATTTTTATTTATTTATTTATTTATTTATTTTAATTTATTTACTTTATATATGTGTATGTATGTGTATGTATTTGTGTGTATGAGCACGTGTATGTATATGTGTAATTATGTGTAAGTGTATGTATGTATGTACGTATATGCGTATATATATGTATATGTATATATATATGTATATGTATGTATATGTATGTGTGTATGTATGTGTGTATTTATAATATATATATAAATTTATCTATTTATGTATTTATTTATTTATTTAAAAAAAAAATTTTTTTTTTTTTTTTTTTTTTTTTTTAATTTATTTATAAATTTTTTAGTATTATATGTATATTTTTTTTTTTTTTTTTTTTTTTTTTTTTTTTTACTAATTTATTTATTTTTTTATTTCTTGCCACGATTATTATAGAAATTAATAATCTTAAGGCCGGTAGCGATTTAAATAATTTAGTTTGTCTAAGATTGCGTCTAATATTATAAGTTATAGTAGTATATTTTAATGGAGCTGTGGTTCTCCGGCGAAGTTCGTCCTTTCGGAATTTCTTGTTGCCCCCCTCTCCATCCTCAGATTCTCGCTGCTACTATGTGGGAGTCTGCGGATGGTTTTGGAGCCACTTGGAGTCTTTTGACTACACCTCCAAGTTGCTCCCTTACCCTAGCATTTTGCTTTTCTTTATACTTAATATGTTATCATATTGGGGTTACTCGATTGCTAATTATTCTCTCCTATTCTGTCCTTTCTTTTCCTTTTCTTTCTCTCGGGGTGGTGTCCTCGACTCTAGTTATTAATTGTATTTCATATGGTGTGATAGTCATCTTTGTTCTATTATGGCCCCGATAAATATTCTATCCTTGAATGTTCAAGGATTTAATATTCCGCATAAACGCACAAAAGCAATGAGATCTTTCTCAGCCAAGAAGGCACACATTATTTGTCTGCAGGAAACTCACTTTACAGATAAAGCTACTCCTAAATTTCTTTCCCCCTCTTATCCACAATTTTATACCGCCTCAACCACAGTTAAACAACGAGGGACTCTTATCGGATTTCATCGTTCTATGCCATTTACCCTTTTAACTCAACTAAAAGATCCGGAGGGAAGATACTTACTTCTCGCAGGATACATATTGGATATGGCTGTCACAATAGTATCATATTATGCACCCAATAAGAAACCAGAATCCTTTTTGTCCCATCTTTTCCAAATTGTAGAAACCCACAAATTTGGCACTGTAATTTTATGTGGAGACTCAAATACAACAGTTTTCCCCTTCTTAGATAAGTCTCCGCCGGCACCCATCAATAGGTCTACTAATGTAACCCTTCAACATCTACTTACTAAACATGGTTTGGTGGATACATGGCGAGAGCTTAACCCTACTAGTAGACGTTTTACACATTATTCCTACCCACATAAATCATTCTCACGCATTGACCATATCCTAATCCCTTATAGCATGACCCCTGAAATTTTATCTTCAAACATCCTACCCTTTACATGGACAGATCATTGTGCGATATGCACATCCATTGCATCTACTATACCCAGATCCCACGATACTAATTGGTGTATTAATGACTCCACATTAACTCACCCTTCCCGTCGTAGTGAAATTGAAATTGCGCTAAAGGATTATTTTTCCTCCAATGATACCGGAGATACCTCTGACACCACGTTGTGGGAAGCTCACAAAGTGGTTATTCGTGGTAGACTAATACAACAAGCTACAAACCTCAAAAGAGAACGTAAACTTTTGTTTGCAAAGTTGGAAGATAACTTTAATTCTTGTCATTCCGCCTTTCAATCATACCCGAATGCCATTAATAATACTAAATTAGACAAAGCGCGTCTTGATCTAGATTTATTTTTAACTGACTCAGCTGACAAACTTATACGTAAACGACAACACATTCAATACCTTAATGCCAACAAACCCACCACCTCCTTGGCAAGAAATTTGAAATCAATAGATCAAATACGGACCCCTATACGACTGAAAACGTCAAGTGATGCGTACACTAGCAATCCAATTAAAATATTAGAAATATTTCGATCTAATTTAGCTAAAGTATATTCCTATACTCATGATTTTAATCAAACCAATGCAGATATTCTTTTCTCCAATATCAAACTCCCTACTCTAGCTATTGAACAACGAGAGAGACTCGAGTGTCCTATCACAAATATTGAAGTTCAGAATGCTATAAAAAGTTTGAAACTTCATAAAAGACCGGGCCCCGACGGGTTTTCGGCATCATATTATAAAAATTTTGAACACATCCTAACTCCAGTCTTGACTAGAGCCTTCAATTCTATCTTAGCGGGACACTTATTTCAATCTGAGACATTAAAATCTATTATAGTTATGATTCCCAAACCCCGTTCAGATACTACCTCTTGGACTAATCATCGCCCTATATCTCTACTCAATTTAGATATTAAGTTGCTTGCTAAGATATTGGCATCTAGATTGAATAATATTATAGGTCAACTCATACACAGGGACCAAACGGGTTTTATGCCCAAGAGACAAGCAGGAGATAATATAAGAAGATCCCTTTTACTCATCCATGCAGCTAAATCCAGACGCATCCCAACCTGCCTCTTATCTTTAGACATCAAAAAAGCATTTGATTCAGTCACCTGGCCTTATATGCAGTATATGCTTCAAAAATGGGGTTTCGGAATACATTTTCTGACTTGGGTTTCCTCTCTTTATAACAATCCGAGGGCTTATATTAAATATGCCGGATACAAATCGACAGTGTTCGATATTAGAAGAGGCACGAGACAAGGCTGCCCCCTTTCCCCGTTGCTTTTCGCTCTGCTTATAGAACCTTTAGCACAACTAATCAGATCTAATCCAGACATCAAAGGTATTGAATTGGGTGGTTATCAACATAAGCTTTGTCTTTTTGCTGACGATATTCTTATTTTTTTATCACATCCCCATATTTCCGCCCCTAATCTTCTTAACGTACTTGATAAATTTGCACATATTTCCGGGCTCTTTGTAAACCCCGTTAAATCAAATGCGCTAAATATATCTTTACCACTATCAGAGCTTCAACAGGCTCAAATTTCCTTACCATTTAATTGGGTCTCTCATAAATTACCATACTTAGGAGTATACCTCACATCCTCACTTTCTGATCTTTTTGCAGTTAATTATCTACCCCTATTGAAACAAACCACAGGCCTCATGAAACAATGGTCCTCTCTCCCATTGTCATGGTTGGGACGGATAAATACTATAAAGATGACGTTATTACCGAAATTTTTATACCTATTTAGGGTACTTCCGATTTCTATACCATCATATTTCTTTAGAATTACACAAAGTAAAGTGTTGTCGTTCATCTGGGGTAACATTAAACCTCGTATATCTAAATCCACTCTGTACCTTAGCAAAACATGTGGGGGCCTGGGGTTACCAAACTTTTCCTCTTATTACCATGCTGCACAAATTTCAATTTTAACTAAATACCATTCTAGGGAAGAAATACCCCTTTGGGTAGCTATTGAATCTATTGATAGCGACCCCATATCTGTAGCCAATTTGTTATGGATGCAACCTAGAGATAGATCTCATCTATTTAATCCCATTACAAAACATTCATTAACTATTTGGGATAAGTTTAGTAAAATCCATATGCTTCAATCTATGCACAATCCCCTTCTTTCTTTTCTAGGGAACCCAGCTTTTTATCCTGCTTGGAAATTTCCAAAGTCATTTTCAGCTTGGTCCTCTACAAACTTGGTCAGATTATATAAGCTAGTCTCTAACGATAAATTTCAAACATTCTCTACTTTATGTGATAACAATGAATTACCTTGTAATGAAATATTTCGTTATTTACAAATCAAAAATTTTTATACGCCTTTGCTTAGGACCGGTACCATGCTTAATCAATTGTCTCAATTTGAGCATATTTGTATGAGTGACCCACATGTTAGAGGGATTATTTCACTCATTTATCAAAATCTCATTAATACTCCTAATGATATACTTCCGCCTTATACTGCTAAATGGGCAACAGATTTAGGACGGACGTTCACCATCAATGACTGGTCTAACATATGGATGGCTACCAAATCCTCATCCCCTAATTGCTTTGCTCTTGAAACTAACTTCAAAGTTTTGGCGCGTTGGTATCTAGTACCAGCTAGGATTGCTAAATTTACTCCTTCATATCCTAATAATTGCTTCCGAGGTTGTTCCTCACCAGGTACCCACGTGCACATATGGTGGCAATGCCCAATTGCGCAAGAATTCTGGAAAAAAGTATTTGCCATGGCATCTAAAGCTTTAGAAATTCCTATAACATTAGATCCAGCCATTGCACTCCTCAATCTTAAACCAGACAACATAACCTGTAATCAATTCAAATTGCTTATTCAAATCAATACTGCAGCTAAACAAACTATAGCCAAAGCATGGAAGTCTAATACACTGATTGTGGCAGAAGTCAAACATAGAACTAACAAGGCCCTCATTTTCGCAAAAATGACAGCTATCAAAGACAATAACATTAATAAATTTAGTAGGATTTGGCAGCCTTGGGTTAAGCACTTCTTTTCATCCGATTTCGACCAGTCATTGATGTTACCCTATTAAAATTCCTGAAATATTGATGTATTATTGCTTATCTATGTCGGGAGCCGGGACACCACTCCGGGGGATTCTTTCTTTTCTTCTTTTTTCCTTTTACCTTACTACCTTTTTCTCTTAAGATCGCTTTAATTTCTAGGGCAAACCTATGTAATTTTATTTAATATTCAGCACTATGATTAAAATGCCCGTATAAATCTCATATTCTTTTCTCTTCCTTCTCTACTATCTTTTCCTTTATCATTTATTAAGCGATTGATATTTATGGGATATTTTTACAATTTACCTAAGTGACTCATATCTCATTATCTATGAGTAATGTCTTTCTGCATATTAGACTTTCATAATTTTTCTCCTCCGATAGTTAAATATAGTCAATAATTTGTAATGAGAGTATCACTCCTTTTTTCCGTTCTTCATTTAAATTTTTTTTCATCCTCTCTCAGGTGTACTATATGGATTAATTGCTATTTGTAATATTAATTTCATTTTTGATTATCCATGCCCCCATCTATCCACAGTTTGAGCCCAAGCGGGGTGGATAGGTGGTCTGGAGGCATACTTTATATATTTCATATATAAATAGAGATTCATATTTTGATTCACAATTTATTGACTAATTTAAAATTTTATTTACCTCTGATTTCACCTCGCCTGTGAGATTTGTTTTTGTAAAAGCCATATAGATATGTCTCTATTGTTCATATATATATCCCTTGATACAATATATGATATACTTTGTTTTTTCTTATGCAAAATTTCAATAAAAATATTGAACAAGGAAAAAGTGCATAATGTATAGAGTTAACTACCCGCTACAGAAGACCATGTGGTTTAAATTTAAATACACAAATTATAATGGCGAATGATATCAAGATTGTGTCATGGAATATTCGAGGCCTTAATCACAAGCTAAAGAGGGCCTCAGTATTTCAGTACCTTAAGCAACGCCGACCACATATTGTACTCCTACAAGAGACGCACCTGGATGGCAGTAAAATACTTTCACTGCGGAAACCATGGATCCAAAGAGCCTTTCATTCAACCTACTCCACCTTTGCAAGAGGTGTCTCTATTTTAATTAGTAGAACTATACCATGCACGATCCACCAGGTGTTCTCTAATCCGGGAGGCAGATATGTGGCGGTTGTTCTGGATTTATGTCAAAAAACCATTGTGTTGGTGAATGTTTACGTACCTCCTCCATTCCAGGCCAAGATTTTATATGATCTTTTAGGTAAAATAGCACCATTTGCTCATCTCCCTATGGTGTTATTGGGGGACTTCAACGCTGTTCTTGATGCGGCGTTGGACGCTTCCAACCCAGCTAGGCGAAGCTCCACTGATCTAAATGGCTGGAAGTCGGTGGCTGACCTCACGGAATTGTGGCGCTGGAAAAATCCAACTGCCACTAGCTTCTCACATGTGTCGATAACCCATAGGTCTTCAGCTAGGATTGACCTAGCCTTTGGAAATAACCTAATGTTGCCTTTTGTGAAGGACATATCATATTTGGCTGGAGGCCTGAATGATCACAACCCTCTTGAGGTAACTCTGACCTTTGTGTCGGGAAAAATAGGGGGGGGAATATGGCGTCTGTCACCTGGTTGGCTACAAAATGAACAGGTTGCTGTCCAGCTGACAGGAGCCATGCAGTCATATTGGTCATTTAATGTTGATTCAGCTGACCCTCCACTGGTATGGGATGCCTTTAAGGCAGTGACCCGGGGGGAATACATCTCGGCAATAAAGACAGCACGGAAACATGACAGGGAGGAGACAGAGCTTCCACAACATAGGGAACGGGAGTGTGCGAGGACTCATGCAGAGAACCCTACTGGGGCCTCGTATGAAGCCTTGCTGGAAGCGAGACGCTCCTTATCTATTTTTTTCACAGGTCAAGCTCGTGCAGACATGACAAAAAGGGCCCAGACTGTTTTCGCAGAGGGAGATAAGAATGGTAAACTATTGGCTATGCTAGTTGCAGACTACCACCCACTCACTAAAATTTCCGATTATTAGAGATTGAAGTGGAGACTTAATTAGTGAACCCAAGCGTATTATAAAGGAGTTCGTCAGTTTCTTCTAATCTCTATATTCCCCAATTCCTCCCTATGACCCTGCAGACTTGGACTCCCTTTTAGCTGACTTACCTATACCAAGACTCTCAGACGACGACATGAACAATCTTGAAGGGAAAATCACAATCAAAGAAATTGAAAAAGCAATATTTTCGTTCCCCCCAAACAAAGCTCCTGGACCAGACGGCTTCCCTGTCGATTTTTATAAGGCTAATGTTGAAGTTTTGGCCCCTAGAATTAATCTACTCTTAAACTATTGCCACGAACACGATACTCTGCCTGACTCTATGCTAGAGGCATATATGGTTCTTCTTTTGAAACCAGGGAAAGACCCGAAAGATTGTGCGTCATACCGACCTATTTGCTAAATACGGATTTAAAAATTTTGACTAAGATTTTGGCCCTTAGACTGACTACGGTACTCCCCTCTATTGTAAAAATTGACCAAACAGGTTTTATGCCTGGGAAATCAACTGACACAAATTTAAGAAGACTTTTCACCCACCTACAAATTCAGTCGAAGAATGCTAACTTCAGAGTAGTGGTCTCTATTGACTTTGAAAAGGCCTTTGACTCTGTAGATTGGCAGTTTATGTTTAAGGTCTTGGAGGTTATGGGGTTTGGCCCAAAATTTAGAAAATGGGTTGCCATGTTATACAGAAGTCCGAAGGTGGCTGTCCGACTTGGATCATCCATTTCGGATTTCTTTGCTGTGGGAAGAGGAACTCGACAGGGTTGCCCGCTATCACCCTTTTTGTTTGCCCTCGCCCTAGAGCCTCTGGCGGTAGCGCTTAGATCCTCAAAACATATCAAATCTATACGGGTGGGAACGATAGATGAGTCTCTGGCGTTATACGCAGACTATATGCTCTTGTTCCTTGATGACCCGGAAGAATCCTTGAGAGCGGCATTGGGAATCATCAATCTTTTTGCCACCTTTTCAGGGTTAAGGGTAAACTGGGGTAAATCATCCATTTTACCAATAGATGAAGGGGCAAAAACAAGAGTAGATCCTAGTTTACCGTTACAGTGGGTTACGGCTATCAAATATCTAGGGGTACAAATTACAGCGAATGTTAAGGAATACACGTCCCTAAATTTGCTGCCATTGTTAACATCACTACAACAAAAAATTCAAACATGGACTAAACTTCCATTATCCCTTATAGGTCGCATTCGTTTAATCAAAATGAAATTTCTCCCTGTCATTTTATATTTCCTACGACATGCACCTGTCTGGATTCCGAAAACGTACTTTCGGAAGCTTGATAGTATCATCTCATCCTTTATATGGGCTCCAAAGCCTCCGAGAATAGGCCTTAGGGTCCTGCAAGAACCGGGGGACCAGGGGGGACCAGGGGGGCCTGGCACTGCCTGATTGGAAAAAATACTATATAGCGGGACAAATGGTATTCGCTCGTAGGTGGTTGATAGCTGAGGATGGGGATGCAGCTACAGTGTTGGAGGCGGCCCACCTCAGATCGTATGAAAGTCTTCGTTTTGCTTTGTTTAGAGGTTCTAGGTCTGACTTGCCCCTGACGCTGACAATGAAAGCCACTATTAAAGCATGGATGACAGCGGTGAAACTAGCATTCCCTAGTTATGGAGGGGTGTCGCCTTCAGCCCCGATTTGGATGAATCCAACCTTGCCACAATTCTACAACCTACCGGATCCTATGATCTGGGCGGTAAAAGGAATTAAGACGTTAAGAGACATAACATCTTTTGGAGAGTTATTGACCTTTTCTCAACTACAGTCGAGGCATGATCTTCCAAATTCGTACCTGTTTAGATTTTTACAGGTCAGACATGCATTTCAGGAGCAATTTAGAGAACTGAGGGTAGAGTCCCTACCCTCGTCTCTCGAATCGCTATTGGCGGATGGAGATCTGGTCAAACCTCTCTCAACGGCCTATAAAGAATTCTTTAGGATAACCCCACCAGCAATTACCAGATGCAGAGAGAGATGGGAAATACAGGTCCCGGATGTGCAAGGGGAAGACTGGGATGAACTATGGAATCAACCATTTAAGCACTTGGTATCCGCCAGAGATAGGCTAATCCAGTTCAAATTTCTACAGAGAAGTTATCTTACTCCAGCTAGGCTACATAAGATTTTCCCTACAGTATCGGCAGAGTGTTGGAGATGTTCTCTTTCACCTGCAGATGCAGATCACATTTTTTGGCGATGTCCAATGATCCAGGAATTTTGGGAAGATATTACCTCCTGTATCACGGATTTGATATCGGTACCAATTCTGATGACTATTAGGGTCTGTCTGTTGGGCCTAGTGGAAGATATAGTACCAACACGTGCCATGCGAACACTGTTAAATATACTTCTCTTTTACGGTAGAAAAGCTATCTTGTTAGCCTGGAAAAAGCCAGAAGCACTGACTATTTCATCCTGGAAGGGCCTAGTGAACTCCATGTTACCCTTTTACAAGGCTACGTATGAGACTAGAGGATGTATAAAGAAATTTGATAGAGTGTGGCAAGCATGGTTTAAGTCTAACACCACGGTGGGATAGAGGAGGAAGTATTGTTCTGATTAAAGGCGCTATCTTTGAATGAAGGTATTTTTTTTTTTTTTATAAAGGTCTCATGAGTTTCAATAATTATTTTTAGAGGGTAGAGGTTCATGATCTATACTAACATGTATACTTACATAAGCTTCTGCTATAGGTTATAGCAGGGATCCTGGAAATTCTTAGCGAGCTGTGGTTCGTGGGTGGGAGGAGGGGGGAATTAGGGGGGCATTGGGATAGTCTTGTAGCTAGTAGATCTTTGTTAGATAGGCATGAGGTCATGGTTGACCCAGTAGGGACGCTGTCTTAGTAGACACGTCTATAATGTTGTACGATTTGTTATGTTGATAAAAACTAATAAAAAGAATAAAAAAAAAAAAAAATGTATTTTGTCAGTTCCATTGTAGTGCTTACCCTAAACACCCCCTAAAATGTGTACAAATGTTATTTTTGTCCTTAAATTCATGCAGAGTGCAAGAGGCTTTTTTTGGGGGGGCCCAAACTCATTTGGAACCCTCCCTCCCCCCCAACCGCTAAGTCAACCAATACCAATGCTCTATCTGCTGACTTTGCCAAACCCATACACACTATACCTACCTCTTTTGTGGTCATATTTATGGATGAATTCACCAAAGCATGTAGTGCAAGGACCATAGAAATACTGTGAGAAGAAATGTAGCGCATGAACTGTGAAGAAACCATCAAAAAAGGGGGGGGGGGATTATTTAATAATGAGAATGATAGAAGGGTTTTGGCGCTGTTCCTATTTTGTTTCCTACCTACATGTAGGTTGCTGAATTACAAATACAAATATAGGTTCCTAGGTGCACCGTGCATATGGTAAATATTAAATAGTAAATACAAATTAAAGATATAAATTTCTAAGTATACCGTGCATATGTCAAATGAGTAATCTGCTACAATATTGTACAATCATGGGTGATACATAAACATAACTTAAATACGTGGTGTTACTAAAGGAGGGGGGGAGGGGGGGGGAGGTGGAGGAAAGGGGGGGGGGAGGTGGAGGAAAGGGGGGGGGGAGGTGGAAGGGGGAGTGAAATGGGGAAGGGGGGGTGGGGTGGTTATGGAAGATCTGCTCCTGGGGAAAATTGGCAATGGCGAGATGAAGTGCAAACGTGCTGGTGAGATTCAAAAAACAGCAATGACAAGATAAAGTGCAAACGTGCTTCAAAAAAGTTCCTTTGGTGTGTCTCTTGTGCAATTGCTTGTGCTGTGATAATAATCCTTCACTTATAATATCTCCTTGCTCTGAAAGTGCAGCCACTCACCAGATCACTTCACCCCTGCGGGGGTAGTAGGCAGTTACAGTTTTTGCGCCACTGTACAGCGATCGCTGGCGGGCTCAGGATCGTGGTATATCATATGTAAAGAGAGAGGGAGGGAGTGCCCATAGCGTAAAATTGCTTTTAAAAGATTTTATTGCACAAAAAGGAAGGGTACTCACATTTTTACAGTGAAAATCAAGCGAAATGGTAAAAAACGTCAAAATCGTCACAAATATTCCTCAGCGCTGATATAGGATGTGATGTTTGGGAAGCACAAATTAGGCCACGCCCTACGCGTTTCGTCATTAGGACGTCTACGGGAGCGTGACCTGTGTTGTGTCTTCCCATTCTTATATAGTGTGCGGTGTCCCCTTGTTAAATTTTCCATTGGCATCCATTTTCCCTGTGATATCGCGGACCGGAAGTTCGTCCGCGGCCATTTTGTTTATATTTTGCAGACCGAAGTCCGACTTCCTGTGTAAATAGCAGTGGTACTAGTGGTGGCCATTTTGCCTGAGATTTTTGCAGACAGTAGTTCAAAATCACCTATCTTTGTATGTCTATGCTGCATAGTCCGGCGGCCATTTTGCCTATGTTTTTATGGACAATGGAGACCGTAAACATTTCTCCCTATTGATGTCAAATGCAGATATGTGATGTTAAATCAATCGCACACTATACAAGGTTATTGCACATTAATCGGCTTGCTTTATATGAAAAAATATTTATGCTAAATCCAAATTAATTTAAAACTCATAAGAAATACATGGAAAAACATGTGGAATACACAAAATCAATACATTAAAAGTAAAATTAAAATTAAAATCATGAAGAACACGTAGAGGATCATGGGGAATATTTAAAACCGGAATGAGAGCTTGCTGAATACATGTCATTCTTGATTTAAATAAATTGGAAAAATTATTTTAAAACTTTCAATATTAAATTCATATATTATGTGACATTTTTGTGTCTGAAGAAAGGGGGTTCATATTTTTATTTTTAAGGGGGCTTTTAAAATGTCCACATTTATACATTATATATCCTTATTTATTTATTATCTGAGAGTAATTACTTCTGTAGTGCGTACATGCGAAAGGTATCTTAAATATCTTTTAGTTAGCTTTTCTTTCTATGTATCACTCTGGATCTATGTTCCATAAATGGACTATTTAAAAGGATATATGTACCAAAAATATAAAAATATAACTATAAAATTAAATAAAAATAAAAATAAAAAATGAAGGTATATGTATGGTGGTGTAAAACAGCTTTCCAAATCTATGTGTAAAAGATCTTTCAAGTATATTTCTAAGAAAAAAGAAGGAGGAATGGAAGAGGAAGGGGGAGGGGTATTTTGAGATCTGTCTTATGCTTTTCTTGCGTGTGTATATATATATGTGTACTGGAGGGTGTACTGGACCTGTTGGTTACTTTTCATGTTTATATTCTGTTTTGGCACTTTCTGCTCATTTATAAGGAAAGGAAAAGGGTAGTTAAATGTCAAAGTGTTTGTGAGTCAGAAATGTAAGTGCTCTTTGTCTCCCATGTTGATGTTAATATTAATAATTTGTTAGGAAGCAATTAAGGTCAAGGTCAATGTTCATGCCCATAGGCTGCAGGGTATCTAATAAGAATATCCACTTGGTTTCATTTTGTGAGACTTTAGTTTTTTTATATTTTTTATTTTTTTTTAATTTTTTTTATTTTCGCCTCTCCAGTGGCCCTTGATTTTATCTATTGCGTAAAAGGTCATCTGCGCCGGGTCTCTGTTGTGGTAATCTCTGAAGTGTCTGGAGACGCTGTGTTTGTTAAAGCCTTTCTTGATGTTTTTAATGTGTTCTCTGACCCTGATATGTAGCTCTCTCGTTGTCCTTCCTACATATTGCTTCCGGCATGGGCACTCTAACACGTAAGTGACGTGGGTACTGTGGCAGGTGATGAGCTCTCGAATATTGAACTCTTTTTCGTTGGCAGTGGATCTAAATTTCGTTGTTTTCTTGCTGGTTCTTTTACTGGTTCTGCAAGGTAAACATTTGCCACATTTGAAAAACCCTTTTAGGCCTTTTCCTATTTTTATCTCCCTAGGTGGATCTATAGCATTGTGTACCAATTTATTCCTCAGAGTTGGTGCTTTTTTATAGATGAAGACCGGTTTCCTCGGCAATATAGAGTTAAGGGTCCTATCGGATTGTAAAATGGGCCAATGTTTTTTGATTATAGTCTCCACATGTTTGTATTGTCTATTGTACCCCGTTAGAAGGGCTACTTCTGGTTTTTCATTTTTTGTTCTTCTATGTTGTGTTCCTGTTTCATCTAACAATAGACAATACAAACATGTGGAGACTATAATCAAAAAACATTGGCCCATTTTACAATCCGATAGGACCCTTAACTCTATATTGCCGAGGAAACTGGTCTTCATCTATAAAAAAGCACCAACTCTGAGGAATAAATTGGTACACAATGCTATAGATCCACCTAGGGAGATAAAAATAGGAAAAGGCCTAAAAGGGTTTTTCAAATGTGGCAAATGTTTACCTTGCAGAACCAGTAAAAGAACCAGCAAGAAAACAACGAAATTTAGATCCACTGCCAACGAAAAAGAGTTCAATATTCGAGAGCTCATCACCTGCCACAGTACCCACGTCACTTACGTGTTAGAGTGCCCATGCCGGAAGCAATATGTAGGAAGGACAACGAGAGAGCTACATATCAGGGTCAGAGAACACATTAAAAACATCAAGAAAGGCTTTAACAAACACAGCGTCTCCAGACACTTCAGAGATTACCACAACAGAGACCCGGCGCAGATGACCTTTTACGCAATAGATAAAATCAAGGGCCACTGGAGAGGCGAAAATAAAAAAACTAAAGTCTCACAAAATGAAACCAAGTGGATATTCTTATTAGATACCCTGCAGCCTATGGGCATGAACATTGACCTTGACCTTAATTGCTTCCTAACAAATTATTAATATTAACATCAACATGGGAGACAAAGAGCACTTACATTTCTGACTCACAAACACTTTGACATTTAACTACCCTTTTCCTTTCCTTATAAATGAGCAGAAAGTGCCAAAACAGAATATAAACATGAAAAGTAACCAACAGGTCCAGTACACCCTCCAGTACACATATATATACACACGCAAGAAAAGCATAAGACAGATCTTAAAATACCCCTCCCCCTTCCTCTTCCATTCCTCCTTCTTTTTTCTTAGAAATATACTTGAAAGATCTTTTACACATAGATTTGGAAAGCTGTTTTACACCACCATACATATACCTTCATTTTTTATTTTTATTTTTATTTTTATTTAATTTTATAGTTATATTTTTATATTTTTGGTACATATATCCTTTTAAATAGTCCATTTATGGAACATAGATCCAGAGTGATACATAGAAAGAAAAGCTAACTAAAAGATATTTAAGATACCTTTCGCATGTACGCACTACAGAAGTAATTACTCTCAGATAATAAATAAATGAGGATATATAATGTATAAATGTGGACATTTTAAAAGCCCCCTTAAAAATAAAAATATGAACCCCCTTTCTTCAGACACAAAAATGTCACATAATATATGAATTTAATATTGAAAGTTTTAAAATAATTTTTCCAATTTATTTAAATCAAGAATGACATGTATTCAGCAAGCTCTCATTCCGGTTTTAAATATTCCCCATGATCCTCTACGTGTTCTTCATGATTTTAATTTTAATTTTACTTTTAATGTATTGATTTTGTGTATTCCACATGTTTTTCCATGTATTTCTTATGAGTTTTAAATTAATTTGGATTTAGCATAAATATTTTTTCATATAAAGCAAGCCGATTAATGTGCAATAACCTTGTATAGTGTGCGATTGATTTAACATCACATATCTGCATTTGACATCAATAGGGAGAAATGTTTACGGTCTCCATTGTCCATAAAAACATAGGCAAAATGGCCGCCGGACTATGCAGCATAGACATACAAAGATAGGTGATTTTGAACTACTGTCTGCAAAAATCTCAGGCAAAATGGCCACCACTAGTACCACTGCTATTTACACAGGAAGTCGGACTTCGGTCTGCAAAATATAAACAAAATGGCCGCGGACGAACTTCCGGTCCGCGATATCACAGGGAAAATGGATGCCAATGGAAAATTTAACAAGGGGACACCGCACACTATATAAGAATGGGAAGACACAACACAGGTCACGCTCCCGTAGACGTCCTAATGACGAAACGCGTAGGGCGTGGCCTAATTTGTGCTTCCCAAACATCACATCCTATATCAGCGCTGAGGAATATTTGTGACGATTTTGACGTTTTTTACCATTTCGCTTGATTTTCACTGTAAAAATGTGAGTACCCTTCCTTTTTGTGCAATAAAATCTTTTAAAAGCAATTTTACGCTATGGGCACTCCCTCCCTCTCTCTTTACATATGATATACCACGATCCTGAGCCCGCCAGCGATCGCTGTACAGTGGCGCAAAAACTGTAACTGCCTACTACCCCCGCAGGGGTGAAGTGATCTGGTGAGTGGCTGCACTTTCAGAGCAAGGAGATATTATAAGTGAAGGATTATTATCACAGCACAAGCAATTGCACAAGAGACACACCAAAGGAACTTTTTTGAAGCACGTTTGCACTTTATCTTGTCATTGCTGTTTTTTGAATCTCACCAGCACGTTTGCACTTCATCTCGCCATTGCCAATTTTCCCCAGGAGCAGATCTTCCATAACCACCCCCCCCCCTTCCCCATTTCACTCCCCCTTCCACCCCCCCCCCCCTTTAATAATATCCACATCAACAAATAGGCTCATAAGTCTCTCAACTTGGATAAATAAAGTCCAATACGTGGACAACAAAAGTGTGAAAAGTGTCCCACTGATAAAGGTGAATGAGTGTATACAGCGGCAGATGTTCAAACACAGGCAAATCCTTAAATATCCCAGGAAAACCACATCCAACCGCTGTATGAATCTTGGTGAAAGTGGTGTATAAAAAACTCTTACCAGATTGATTGGACACCCTTGTCAGCGACAGGCAGATTGCCCCTCAGGGCCTTGAAACGGACATCCCGACTCTGGAAACCTTCTGGATCAAACTCTGCATGGATCTCCCGGGGCCGCCAGGTAGGTCCTCACAAAGAATAGCCAAGACGCGGATCAGAAGAAATGGGACATCTCACATGAAGCTGGAGTGGGAGCTGAATTTTCTCTCAGATGGTATGTGGAGAAAAAATAAATAGGCTCCACATAGTGTAGATGAAAAAAGGAGGGTTTTTTATTGCTAAAAAGCCTGGTTACAATAAAAATGTGATCACAGGCATGCCCCAGTAGATGACCCATTGGTCGAAACGCATCGGACGCTTTCAGCATCCTCCTTGTTGCCTATTTTGTTTTTATATCCTTGGCTTTCAAATTACCTTTAAACTTTTTTTAAATTAAAAAATTTAATGACAAAATGTAAAATGTTTTGGGTGTTTTATATTCTGCCTAAAACATCAGTGATGTTGTTTAGTCTTTTTTCAACATCATTGATGTTTTTCCTTTATCTTCTCTAATTCCCGATTGCACACCATTATCTCCTCGATGAGAATCTGTGCACTTGCATTGGTGAAATGAGTTTCTTCCAGAACATCCACCACATCACCTAAAAACAAAAAAACACACCATGTATTATAAATATGCAGGCATACATCTATTACCTGAAGCTGTGGTCTCAGACACTGACCTGTTGTGGTCACTATTTCGCCCAATTCCAGAACATCTCCCTCCACATCTTCTTTATGGTGTGTGGGGATTTCCCCTTCTTTAGGAGGTGTGGTGTTCTTTGTGTCCTCAGATGTCCTGAGTCTTTTCTCCCCTATGTGAATAAAAATAAAGTATACTTAGCACACAGATATTTGAGGCAAGAAATAGGAATATGAAACATTGCTTGGAAGTGTTGTACAATTGTCTGTTTTGGCAGAGTTCCAAGCTGAAAACATGTTTTTTTCCCTTTCTAAAGCTGGAATACTTACTTTTTTTGTTATTAACCACTTCAGCCCCAGAAGGATTTACCCCCTTCCTGACCAAAGCACTTTTTACAATTTGGCACCGCGTCGTTTTAACTGCTAATTGCGCGGTCATGCAATGCTGTACCCAAATGAAATTTGTGTCCTTTTGTGCCCACAAACAGAGTTTTCTTTTGATGGTATTTGATCACCTCTGTGGTTTTTATTTTTGTAATATAAACGGAAAAAGACAGAAAATGTTGAAAAAAATCTATATTTTTTACTTTTTGTTATAAAAAAAATGCAATAAACACAATTTTAGTCATATATTTAGTCCAAAATGTATTCAGCCACATGTCTTTGGTAAAAAAAATGTCAATAAGCGTATATTTATTGGTTTGTGCAAAAATTATAGCGTCTACAAACTAGGGTACATTTTTTGGAATTTACATAGCTTTTAGTTTATGACTGCCTATCTCATTTCTTGAGGTGCTAAAATGGCCCTGCAGTTCAACCCCCCCATACAAAATGACCCCATTTTGGAAAGAAGACACCCCAAGGAAATTGCTGAGAGGCATGTTGAGCCCATTGAATATTATTTTTTTTTGTCCCAAGTGATTGAATGACAAAAAAAAAAAAAATTACAAAAAGTTGTCACTAAATGATATATTGCTCACACAGGCCATGGGCATATGTGGAATTGCACCCCAAAATACATTTATCTGCTTCTCCTGAGTATGGGGATACCACATGTGTGGGGACTTTTTGGGTGCCTAGCCGCGTACGGGGCCACGAAAACCAAGCACCGCCTTCAGGATTTCTAAGGGCGTATATTTTTGATTTCACTCCTCACTACCTATCAGTTTTGCAGGCCATAAAATGCCAGGACAGTTCAAACCCCCCCCAAATGACCCCATTTTGGAAAATAAACACCCCAAGCTATTTGCTGAGAGGCATGTTGAGTTCATGGAATATTTTATATTTTGCCACAAGTTTGAACTGTCATTTTATGCACAACATTTAGAAACTTATGTCATACTAAAACACACTATATTGCCCAAATGTTTGATGAAATAAAAAAGATGATCTTAGGCCGAGTACATAGATACCAAACATGACATACTTTAAAATTATGCACAAACGTGCAGTGGCAACAAACTGCATACATTTTTAAATGCCTTTACAGGTTACCACTTTAGATTTACAGAAGAGGTCTACTGCTAAAATTACTGCCCTCGATCTGACCTTCGCGGTGATACCTCACATGCATGGTGCAATTGCTGTTTACGTTTGACGCCAGATCAACACTTGCGTTCGCCTTTGCGCGAGAGCAAGGGGGGACAGGGGTGCTATTTTTTTTTTCTTTATTTTTTTTTTTGCTTTTTTATCTTATTTTTAAACTGTTCCTTTCATTTTTTTTTAATCATTTTTATTGTTATGTCAGGGAATGTAAATATCCCCTATGATAGCAATAGGTAGTGACAGACCCCATTTTTTTTAAAAAAGAGTACCTATTAGACCCTAGATCTCTCCTCTGCCCTTAAAGCATCTGACCACACCAAGATCAGTGTGATAAAATGCTTTCCCAATTTCCCAATGGCACTGTTTACATCCGGCAAAATCTAAGTCATGAAATGCTCGTAGCTTCCGGTTTCTTAGGCCATAGAGATGATTGGAGCCATTCTGGTCTCTGATCAGCTCTATGGTCATCTGGCAGAATCACCGGCTGCATTCTCAGGTTCCCTGTTGGGACAGGAGAGCCAGAGAAAAACATGGAAGACGGTGGGAGGGGGGACATTCCCTCCCACTGCTTATAAAAGCAGTCTAGATTGCTTTTACATGAAAGCCGAATGCTGGCTGAAAAGAATGATACCAAGATGATACCTAAACCTGCAGGCATCATTCTGGTGTAACCACTCAAATTCCAGCAACATACCAGTACGTTTCTGGTCCTTGTTGGGCATATATTGTAATCTTTTTTTTTTCATGCAGCCTGTGGGCTGAACAAAAAAAAGAGATTGATTGGTGGGTATGCCCACCATTAGAATACCTCCCTTCATCCACCCACTTCTAATGATGGGCATGCATCATTTATATATGCCGAAGCATGGGGGCATCTGCCCCAAAAGTTAGGAGCAAATCGCTCCTCTGCCCCTGCTGCCCCCATGCTTCGGCATATATCCCCTTCGCTGGAGTCACAGCTTTATATATCGTGGGAACTAATGCTGTTGCTGTCAAGATAAATAAATCCGTGCTGAATGGCGTACCTGAAAACAAAAAAATGATTAACAATAAAACACAGTAAACGGTAAAATATAAAAAATTGCATACCAGTGAAAAGCAAGCATGATAAAACATAATAACAATAAAACATTACAGAATAGAATACAGTAAAAAAGAGAAGAACAATAGAGAGAGCATAGAGAGAGAGAACAATAAAACGACAACTATTTTTGTTTTTTCTATTTTCTATATTTTTTTATGATTTTTTTTTAAATTTTTTTTTTTTACACTTTTTTTTGTAACTGTAACTTTTATAACTGTAACCGGTTCCAGGTTTGGGTCTCTCAAATGCGATGGCATCTTGGGAGACCCTGTGTAAGTGTGCCTAGTCTGTGCAATGCTGTACCCTACGCTAATACTCAACCTGGTATGGTAGCGTTCAAAACATTCACCAATGCAAAGACCAGGATTGTCAGGACAGGAGGGACAATAATAGCGGGTGTCACGCCTTTATCCGCGCTTGCTGCAGACACAACATCTTTTTTTGGGGGGGCTCGTTGGGTAGGGGTACTCGGGAGGACAAAAAGAAAATGCCTCTCATGCAGCTGACTGCATTTGGTTGGGAATGTGAATGGGGGAAGTACAGGTGCTGCAAAAGTGGTGGGTTCCCAATTAGGATTGGGGAATGCAGCAGGAAGGGCATTATGGGCACGACGGGCCTGTGTTTGTCTTCTTCTTGGTGGCAGCGGGACACTACTTGTGCTTGCCATCTCACCAGCTTGAACTGCACTTATAGGACTCGCTACGTCACCAAGTGCTACTGCAGTGCTGGTTTGACTACGACTGGGGTGTACTAGGCCGCTGCTGCTTGCCAGTTCACCAAAACACTACCAAAAAAACTGTTAGCGATTGCAGGGATCAGGCCTCACTCTGCGAACGCTGCAGTTATGCGTTTAGTGTTTTGTAGATGACAGTGATCGATCAATACTGCACTTGGGTGGGCTGGGCTGGGCTGGGCCAGGCGGAGGGGCAAAACGCAGGTGCTAGCAGGTATCTGGGCTGATCCTGCTAACACTGCATTTTTGGGAACCCTAAACTGCTAGGGACGCTAGTATAAATCTGATCGGATCAGATATTGACTATACTATACCACTAAGGGAGGTGTATGCTGCGTGCGTGGGTGTTAGCGGTACCTGACCCTGCCTGGGCCGACGCAGACCCTATCTGACCCTAAAACCTAAGTTATATCACCGCCGGGCGATCAGGGGGCTAAACCTTTATTAGGTAATAAACGGCGGGTGCCCTGACACTATAAAGAATAAACTAACCAGCGTCACCCATAACAGTTATACAGTGATCACTGGTGAAAGGGTTAACTAGGGGGCAATCAAGGGGTTAAAACCTTTATTAGGTAGTATATGGGGGTCCCTGACGCTATAAAAAGCTGACGGCGAACTTATATATTTACCTCCCTAACTAGCGTTACCAGTGACACTAATACAACGATCAGAAAAACGGTTGCTTAGTGACACTGGCGACGGGGGGGTGATCACGGGGTTAAAACTTTGTTAGGGGGTACCCTAGACCTAAAGGGGGCTAACACTAACTGCCCTACCACTTCTAACTGTCACAAACTGACACCAATGCAGTAATCAGAAAAAAAAAAACCTGCTTGGTGTCACTATGACGGGGGGGGGGGGGTGATCAGGGGGTAATCATGGGGGTGATGGGGGGTGTAAAGTATGCCTGGTGTGTTTTACTGTGTGTGTTGTGTTGGTGCACTTACTCAGATGTCTTCTCTCCTCGGCGCCGGAACGGAAAATACTTAGCAGAGGAGCGATGACATCACTTCCTCTGCCGCTGTTTAATATACAGCAGCAGAGGAAGAATCCCATTAGTTGGGAGCGATCACGAGGGGGTGGCCACGAACGAGTGGTCTCCCCCTCAGCCTGGATCGCTCCCCTAACGAAGCCGACCGCCTCGGGCACCGGGGGACGCAATGTTTCCCCCCCCCCGCCCGCGGGGGCAGATCACGTACCAGGTACGTGATTTTGCCTGCCCGTGCCATTCTGCCGCAGTATATCTGCGTTAGGCGGTCGGCAAGTGGTTAAAGTTTCACAGATGGCGAGACCCTTGGTATCCACTGGAGCACCTGCGTGGGACACCCTAAAAAGGGTGTCGTGGTGTCCCACACTAGTGCTCCTGTGTCCAGATGTGTAAACAGCTGCTGAGTGTCCTCTCCTTACACTGAATCAAGTTTGCATTTCATTCCAGTTACAAACACATCTAGACAACAATGTACTAAACTTCTTTTCATACAAATAGGCATGAACAAATGTAGTTAACCTGCATCTGTCAAAAACATCGTATTAGGAGTCGAACGAACGATGGTTACTACGAACAAACTATGTTATAATGAACAATGTTTACTACGGACGATTACTGTCCCCACGCAATTTTAAAATGTACAACAGTAAAGAAAAGCACATGGAGCAGCATGCAAGTAATAATGATTGGAACACACAACAAAATACTTACTTTTTTGGAGAACTCTCTTAATCCTTCTGTACTGATACTGCTCCCTCAATTTGAGATCTGACCAGCGTTTCCTCAATTGCTCCTTGGATCGTTATACCCCAAAATTTTTCTGCAGACTTCTCACAACTTTAGTCATGATCTTGGCCTTTCGCAAACTTTTGGGTTGCTGTATGGTCCATACTTCCCATCATAGTCGGCCCTCTTCAAGATGTCCACCATCTCTACAAAGGACATATTTGATGCCTTAAATCTCCTCCTGGATCGGGGCATTTGTGGCTCCAGGCTTTCGTCGTCCTCCTCATTGCTGAGATTATCATGCACCTGTTGTCTCTTTGCCATGTGCTCTCCCACTGCACCGAAAGAGAAGGGGCAGGGAATATACTAAAAACAAGGTCAGGGGCGGAGTTTCACGCATGCGCAGTGTAGATAAAGCCTAACACACATGTGTCATATGTACGATCTGTGAGCGGCGAACGGAGTAGCTTAAGCGCCGATCGTGTAAACTAAGGTACCATTTTAACTTGGGTCATCAGTGGTTAGTGGCTTATACTGCTTTTAGAGATTGTGGCCTATGTTGGGACAAGATTAGGTTTAGCCTGACATTAGGGTTTGTCTTGTGTTGTGTCTTGCAGATAAAATGGATAAATTTAATGACCATGACTTCCTCCCCGACTTCATTGATAAGTACAGAGAGCTGCCATGCCTGTGGCAAGCAAAACACCAATTTTATAACAAACTAAAGGGGAAGGCAGCGCTGGAGCAACTGTTGGAATTGGTGAAGCCGGTGATTCCCACGGCAGATATCATTTGAAGGCCAAAATTGGTGGCCTGAAGAGCACGTATAATAGGGAGCGCAAAAAGGTCCAGGATTCCATGAGATCAGGAGCAGCAGCAGATGACATTTATGTCCCCAGGCTGTGGTACTATGTCAGACTGCGTTTTTTGTCAGACCAGAGTGAACCCAGGCCATCATTCTCAATCCTTCCTTCCACTCTTCCTTCCACCTCAGATGAGGCTTCTGATGTACAACCTGGGCCTTCCACCCAGGAAGATGTGGAGGAGCCCAGCTTGAGCCAGGTATAGCATTGTTCAATATATTTCTTGTCAAAATTTTTATGATGCTAACTAGATGTTATTATTGATTACTAATTTTGGATTTAAATAAGTGGTTTACATATCAATAGACAGCAGTAGCCAAAAATGATTGGGACAAGAAATAAAAATCCTGCGGTCAGGATGATAGTCTTTTCTATTTGTTAACATTCAATTTGCAACAGTCATGAGCTCTAAATTGTGTGTGATTGATGACCAAAAAAATAAACCTATGTCCCATGTTCATACACAGGAAAGTCTCAGTCAGGAGGAGGGCGTGGCAAGTGGCAGCCAGGAGGTGGCGGAGGAAAGTGGCAACCAGAAGGTGGCCGTGGAAAGTGGCAGCCAGGAGGTGGCCGTGCCCAGTAGCCTCACCGAATCCCCGGTTCCTCCTCTCTGCCTTCAAACAAAAAGTCCCAGGAAGGGGAGGAATGTGGAGGAGTCAGCGCTTGGTTTGATTCGGCAGGCTACTGAGGTCCTCACAAACACCCCTAACGTCCAGGAGGCCTTTGCGTGTATGATGGCCACTAAGATGCAAGAAATGGAGGAGAGCCAACACCTCATCTGTGAGGAGGTCATATTTCAGGCCCTAAATAAGGGGGTGAGGGGCCAACTCACCAAAAAAAATTATGTATGTAAGTTGGACCATACTCCTCCTCCACCTCCTGCCACAACTCCAACACCACAGCCACAGCCTGGAAGGAACCATGGAAGGAAGTGAAGAGAGTGATGGCCTGGGTTCGGTCTGGTCTGGCAAAAAATGCAGGCTGTGGTAAGACCACAGCCTGGGGACATATGTCATCTGCTGCTGCTCCCAATCTCTCGGAGTCCTGGACGGTATTGTGCTCCCTATTAAATGGACTCCTCAGGCTACCAATTTTTCCTGTCTGATGTCTGCCCTGGGGTACAAAGGCTTTCTCCAATTTCAACAGTTTATCCAGCGTTGCCTCCTCTTTAGTTTGTAATGACCATTATAAATTACTATTTCTTTTTTTTTTTTTACAAATGCTTGGCATGTGTTTTAGTTCACAAAGGACATTTTGTTTGTGAGTAGACAGGTGCATTTCAAAAATAAAATGTCAAATTAACAAGGGACACCAACACCAACCAACCTCTTTGAGGTTAAAAAAACCAAGATAATAATGGTGTTGTGGTAACTTGACACACAAAACAACAAAAAATATTATGGAGATCACTATAAAAAAAAACAAAAAAAATTCAGGAGATCTTGATAAAAAAAAAGTAGATCACTCTAAAAAAAATAAAAATAAACATTATTCTGGAGATCTGGCGAAAAAAAATTAAAAAGATTATACAGGAGATCACGAGAAATAATAAAGAAATCAGTTTGGCAGAACTCTGTGTGAATATCAGCAGCAAAGCAACTTCATTATTCTAGCATTATAAAGAAGAAGAGAATGCGCTGCATTGAAAGATTTAAAAATTTGCAGCGTGATGAATGTGCTATCTCCATTACGAACGCTAGTTTTACCAGACCGAGCGCTTCCGTCTCGTACTTGATTCTGAGCACGTGTGGAATTTTGTGCCTCGGACTTGTGTACACATGCTCGGAATTTCCGTCAACAATGTTTTTTGTTGGATAATTTGAGAATCTGCTCCCAAACAGTTGTTGTCGGAAATTGTCCGCTGGAGCATGCACATGATCTGAATTTCCGTCAACAAGCTCACATCGAACATTTCCCATTGGAAAATCCGATCGTGTGTACGAGGCCTAAGTGTTCCGAAAATTTGGATTTTATAGAGTGCGTCATAATGGACTATTTTGCACTTTATGTTTAAATGAATTGTGGGATTCATATTATATTGCACTATATTGCACTTACATATTTTCCTTTGTTACTGCCTCACTACCTTGCTTTGCATTGACATGCAAATTGGTGTTGTTGCATTATGCCATTTTCTCAATAAAGACCAATCCTGATTGTTAAAAAAAAAAAGTTTTGGCCACAATCCTAAGCAAAGGGGCAGTTAGAAGATCCCTGTTTTCCTTCATACACTATGGTGTCTATTTATAAAAAAAAAAAATGCATAGCAATTCAGTGCATGTACATTGATTCTGTGAGAGTAGAGATCAGACATAAATGTTATTAGGCTGTTTCCTGTGCTGGTCAATGTTTTTTTTATTGAAAATGCCACATTTGGCCGATCCTTTCCCCATCTAGTGGCCGAATGCAGTATTTTCCACATTTTGGAAATCTTAAAAACCAGGTTGTACTTCCCAGGAAAGAAGTGAAGGAAAATCTTCCCATGGGAACACTTGTAACCTGATAGGGGTTTTAACAATCCTCTACTCTATTTAAAAAACAAAAAGCTGTCTTTTGCAGGCTATACCCCACTGACCCGGATCCCCCCTTAAAGAAATTGTATAAAAAAAAAGAACACTTCTTAAGTGATATGGTTGTCAGTTATGCATTGACTAAAAGTTCAATATTTTTAATAACCTTTTCAGTCCCAGCTTCACAGGAAATAATGCAGAGCTCGATGTCAAGGTTATTATAATTGCATGAGTTATACATTTTGTCAGTAATTAAATGACTCTGAACTGAAATGGTTGAATCTATAAAAGCACTGTAGTAATGCAAGCATAATGATAAATATAAATTGCCAGAAGCTGACAACCGATCACATACCTGTATCCTGAGTGGACATAAGGGGACCGGGCAGACTCAGCAAAATGTGGAGCCTAAGGCAGATTTGGAAATTAAATGTTCTTGCCAACCTCTGATGCTAAGAAAAAGAAGGGTATAACCAGAATCTGGTGTCAGTAAATGTATAATGCTGATTTTAAAAAGTGCATAATTACAGCACCTAACATTAATGATAAATGAGTGGCGGAAGTCTCTGACAGGGTCTTGGAACCTATACAGCCTAAGACAACTGCCACAGCTACCTTATTCCAAAGATGGCCCGAAGAGAGAAATATTTGCAGGATAGAGGAATAATCAGTAGAGCTAGATGAGTAGTTAGCATTTTTGCCATCTATAGCTAGGGTCCTGGGTTTGAATTCCATGTTGCATGCTATCTAAATAAAGGTTTGAATGTTCTCTCTATGTTTTTTTTTTTTTTTTTGGGGGGGGGGGGGGGGTAAAAAGGAATAGAAAGGCTGTTCTGGACAGTTAGCTATAGCCGCTCCAAGCTGAGAAAAGAGAAGGATTGGGCTAATCAGCTCAGCTCTGTAGTAATTTAAAGTTGCTTACAATAGGAGTACAGTCACTATATCGTTCTAGTCTTGGATAGAGAAGGTTGTCTGTGTCCCCGCTGTGGAGATTTCCCCTAATTTCCTAATGTAGAAACACAGCAGAATGTGAGTAGAAACCTTCCAAAAATTTGAGGAAATTCCATCTTTTACAATTGTTACTGAGATAGGTACCCTTTGCAGACAAGGACATAGACAAAGCTACAATATGCTACAAAGCCCTTATGATTATGCCTCCAGTAATCAAATACCTTTGTGGCAGGACATAATCACCCTTCTCATTCAAAATTAAGTCTATTTTCTATTGCAGAATTAATAATTTCTTACAGTTTAATCCTTTTTTTTTTCACAAGAAATCTTACAGTTTAATCCTTGCAGGCGACCCATAAGAAAAATAAATCATACCATAATGGCATGGATCATTGTGGCCTTTATACACACCCAGACATGTTTAGAAATTAAAAACAGGCCTCTATCAGATTGATCAGCAACTTCTCCACTTCAATCTTTCCTCCTATCAGCTTTAGGGTACCCTTTGGGGATCATCAGTCTCAATGTCATGCACACACTTTGACAGCTGTCAGCGGTTGTCTGCAGACATCTGTTCATGGCTACAATAAACAGAGGCTACTGCAGAGTACAGCGCATGTTAGCACAGTTCACACATCAGGGGACCGAAATTGCAGTTGTATTCATTGAGCCATGCAAACAAACCTTTCTTTGTTGTCCTCTGCATTTACCATAGAGATTAACATAGGTCTGCAGGCTGCTACTGAGAGCTGTCAAAGTCAGTGAAGCAATGTTGTCACGGATCTTTACACCCATTCAACAGCACCCTTGCTCTTTCTGGAAAGCACACATGTACATACAAATAAACATTTTTAATAAATATGTTAACTGCAAAACTGTAAAGGCCCAGCTCGTTCCAGTACAAGAAGACCAGGTTGAGGGACTGGTCCTGTGCAAAGAATCACTGTTGGCCTTGCATAAAAGAGTATGCTTGCATGTATTATCATGAACACTAAGCAGCGTGTGCACGGGTTCACGTGACACTGGTATTGATGTAAAACAGTCTATATAACTTGGAGTGCGGCATGGACAGATTGCTGAGTGGTCTCCAGCTAGTTTCTTATGTACAACTTTGCTTGCCTTTGACCTGTCTTTGGATCCTTGTCTAACCGTTGTGACCTTGTTCCTGCTTTCTTGATAACTTTCTTCCTGGTTGTTAACTGACCTTGGCTTGTATCCTGACACTGCCTTATGTTCCTGTACTCACTACCTGCCTGTTGCTGACCTTGCCCTGTATCCTGATGCTGTCCCTGCCTTTTGATTTGGTATCTCGATGACCAGCTGTTATTGACCTCTGGCTTGTGTCCTGACGATTCTCCTGCCTTATAATCAGGTGCTGCCAAGTTCCTGTATTTGATTCTTACCCAGTGGTCTACAGTCATCTGTCCCTCTCCCGGACAGCCAATGCTACCTGCAACAATGGCCTTTATGCCACTTTGTGTCCTCACATCCTCTGCCACCGCTACCAAGAGTGTTGGAAAAGAAGCGCAAGAGAATCCACCTCTTCAAGTTTGTTCTGTACATCTCCAAAACATACAGTGCTGAATAGGCTTGAACAAGAAAAGCT